>CM070906.1:1277500-2555000 GCA_036417435.1 Inia geoffrensis | reverse complement strand
TTGCTGGCTAAGGTCTTTCTTTTTGTGTTTTTTTTTTTTTAATGGAAGGGTGAAGATTATTACCTACTTCTGAGCGCATTCTCGCTCCACCCTTATTTTTAACGGTACGAAAATCTCTGGTTTTAAATTGACTTTCACTTTCTGATTGGTCCAGAAAGCGCTGATTTAGCGGATCAGCAGGGAAGATGTGGCCCACGGGGTCCAGCTTGTGTGGATGGATGAAGCAACGCCCCCGGCTTGTCCAGGAAGTGTTCACAGCACATTACAGAGGCTGCACAAATACTCTTCACGTGTGAGCCTTCAGACACCACAGGGGGACTCTGTTTGCTCCGAGGATTATGCACTTTGTTCAAACACTGGAAAACCACATAGGTGGTAAATGGGAAGATGCCAAAGACTTTATACAGTCAAACCTCTGCGGTCAGCCCAGGTATGCCACCCGGCCCCTCCCGGAGTGAGCTTTTTCTCTTGACAGAAGCCACCGTAAACACGGTTCGCTCGTAGGAACCACAGTGAGGACCCCAAGGGAGGCCGAGAGCCACCTTCAGAGGCTGACCTTGGCAGTCAGGGTCGTCCACTCGGCAGACTCTGGGACCCCTGGGTGTTTCAGGGTCCAGAGAAAAGCATCTCTCGTTGTCAGGTCCACCTGGTACTGAGATTCCTTGGAGGGTCTACCGCTCTGGGGAGACATGCCACACGGAGCAGGCCGCTCTCCTGGCCCCATGTGTGTCCCTGTGACTCACAGCCCCGCTGTCCCCGCCAGCTCTGCGGCTCCGGCTCAGCCCCGGGGAACCT
This sequence comes from Inia geoffrensis, assembly GCA_036417435.1. Classification (NCBI taxonomy): domain Eukaryota; kingdom Metazoa; phylum Chordata; class Mammalia; order Artiodactyla; family Iniidae; genus Inia; species Inia geoffrensis. Next base: position 2,554,205 of record CM070906.1, on the reverse strand, counting down.
TTCCCAGCGACGTGGGAGAGCACGGATGGAGGCGCCAGTGGATTTGCAAAGCCCAGGCCACCCCCTGTCACCACCGTGCCCTCCGGAACCAGAGCCCAGGCCCCCAAAGGACAGTGCAGAGCAGGGAGAGGCGCCGCCCACAGGGAAAGGGCGCAGGTGCCAGTGAGGAAGAAGACGACCATGCAGAACGGGGGGACATCACTGTCCAGACCCAGGACATGGAGCTGCAGGCACGGGGACACGGCCCTGAGCTCCGGCCACTCGACAGTTTGCGACTTAAAAACTCAAGCTTTGGGCTTCCCTGGTGGCGCAGTGGTTGAGAGTCCACCTGCCGATGCAGGGGACGCGGGTTCGTGCCCCGGTCCAGGAAGATCCCACATGCCGCGGAGCGGCTGGGCCCGTGAGCCATGGCCGCTGAGCCTGTGCCCCGCAACGGGAGAGGCCACAACAGTGAGAGGCCTGCGTACCGCAAAGAAAAAAAAAAAAAACCTGGGGCTTCCCTAGTGGCGCAGTGGTTGAGAGTCCACCTGCCGATGCAGAGGACATGGGTTCGTGCCCCGGTCCGGGAAGATCCCACATGCCGCGGAGCGGCTGGGCCCGTGAGCCATGGCCGCTGAGCCCGCGCGTCCGGAACCTGTGCTCTGCAGCAGGGGAGGCCACAACAGAGAGAGGCTCGCGTACTGCAACAAACAAAAAAAAAAACTCAAGCTTTGTAAAAAAAGCTGAATTCTGGTTTGCTTTTCTTTCTATTAAGCTCAGAGAGCGCTTCCTGGTTTTCTCTGGGGAAGGGAGGACACTGCTGCTGGAACCTCTGTCTCAGGAGCTGGACTGCACTGCAGGGGAAAGGAACAGGGTGTATGCCTGGGACTGAGGGTCTCTCATGGCCCTGGAGGAATTCCGCGGCCCTGAGGGAGGAGAGGAAACTCTTGGGGCCTCTCCCCTCCCTGGTGCTACCAGGACACGCTTGATCGGCCTCAACCCAGAGGTGCACGGGGCCCTGGCTCCAAAATCAACCGTGTCCCCAGCAATAGTGTGGCAGGTAACAAAGATTTCCCGGCCAGTTTCATGAGGCTGCTTGAGAAAAGCTCTTAAACTACAGGTAAACGTGCTGTGCCCACCCCTCCGCAAACAACTCCCGCTCTAAGCACCAAAGGACGGACGACCTCATGGGCTGTTACACCGACACGGTTGTTGGCAGGTTTGACATGCCTGGTTTTCTTTCTTTTTGGGTATTTTATCCCGGAAGGTGACTTCAATGTTGCTGTCAACAATTATCATTTGTTGCATCCTCCGGTCAATACTCTGTTTATGGGAAGGTCTTTAAGCAAGCTGGATGCAGGCTGGCTTAGGAGAGAGAAATCGTGCCCTACGTGAAGACCATTCAGAAGCTCTTCTTGGCTGCCCTGAAGAGTTACAGCTTTTAGATGATGGGTTTATAGAAAATGCTTTCACATTTGTCTTTAGTTACCTGGAATGGATTTTTGTGAAAAGTGTGAGGTCGGGGCCCACCTCCGCTGAAGAACCCACCCTGCCCAGTGACCGCAGGGTGCTGGGGTGTCTTGTGGGCGCCCTCTGGGCCTCGTTCGTCCGTTTGTCCAGCCTTGAGCCAGCACTGCTCTCCTGATGCTCTGGCCTTGGGAAGTCTTGACATCTCAGATCCCTAACACCATTTCCGCCTGCTTCTGCGGGAGGGCCCTGGCTGCTCTGAGCCGCTTTTTCTTCCACAAAAGATATAGAATCAAACGGCCAAGCTCAACACCAAACACAAATAAAAACAAGGAACCTGTTGGAATTTGAGCTAGATTTGCACTGAATTTAGAGACTGGTCTAGGGTCATGACTTCTCACAGTGTACTGGTGCACAGGCATGGTGCACCTCTCGCTTTACTTGTGCCTTATAAAATGTCTTGCAAATTAAAAAACAATGACACAATGAACTTATATACAAAACAGAAATAGACCCACAGACATAGAAAACAAACTTATGATCACCAAAGGGGAAAGGAGGGGGGATAAATTAGGAGTTTGGGATTGACATGAACACACTACAATATATAAGAGATAGACAACGAGGACCTACTATATGACACAGTGAACTCTACTCAACACTTTAATAACTTATAAGGGAAAAGAATGTGAAAAAAAGTCTATGTATAACAGAATCCCTTTGCTGTACACCTGAAACTAACACAACACTGTAAATCAACTACACTCCCATAAAAAAAATCAAGTATAACTTTCTCAAAAAGGGGGGTAGGAAACAGAGAAGAAATACTACATGGGACCATTTCTGAGCTGAACAGTTGACCAATGAAATGCATGTCACCAGCTTGGCAACACAAAACACCAACTTGGACAAACCGAAAATTAGTCAGTTTTTTAAAAAAATGACTATAAAACTTGCCGGTTCTCCCAGTTCCCTACCCAGCATTTTGTGTTGTTTCTTGTACTGTCTCCCAGTCTATTCTGAGCTCTGCCAGGTCCAACGTGAGCAGGGACACCTCTCTCAGACCCTTTACAAATTACGGTCACGCAGCAGCTGCGTAACAAATATCTACTCAGCCCAAAGGTAACCATGAAAAGAGCCTGCTCATCCACTCATTGTAATTTTTAAACACTGCTTCATGAAGCCACAGGGGAATGGAACCTAAGGCCCAGAGCAGACCCACTGAATGAGACACACAGATGCCAGACCTTGGTGAAAACAGGCGGGAAGCAGGCAGCTGCGGGTCCATCTGGCCGGCAGAGGCACGAGGTGGGGCTGGGAGCCTGAAAAACAGAGGCGTGTGGGTCAAACTCGGAACATACAAACTGCTGAAAAGATGGGCTCTATGACCTGGCGTTACTGGGACGGTGCGCAAGAGGGACCCGCGTGGGTGACAGCATGGCCGCTGACAGGGCTTAGCATTCATTACATACTTACCAAATACTTAAATATCAAACACTAAAAGGAGTCCACTGCCTTAATCACACCTATTTCTGTAAAGTCCACTCTGGGTTAGGGGTTTAAAGGAAATAGCTACTATACGTGCCATAGCTGAGTAACTTCTACTGGTTGGTTCGTTTCCAGTTTATGATCTCAGATGTGTTTTCTCCACTGGCTGTGTACCCTACACATCACAGAACAAGTCACATACTAGAATTTCTAAAATACCCATGGGTGCCCGGTAGCTGGAGGGCACACTGATGTTCCTTAGACACACTCAGGAGGTAGGAATGAGTTCACATTTCAAGAGTGTTGGGTTTGAAGATACTCGTCGCACCACAAAGTATCACAGTTGATTTAGAAACATCTAGATTTTTAATTTTTTACATTAAAGAAACCTTCATGTTTTTTGTGTTTTGCAAACTAAACTTACTACAATGACTTTCCAGTCATCTGTACCACTTTTCTTTCTTGGATAAAGCAGTCTTACAATGAAATAAAAAAGCAGGATAAAACTGCATGGTGAAGGAATGCGAGTTTTTTTCTGCATTATCTGTTTAGCTCTTAGAGGACGGGAAAACTTTTGCCGGCAGGTGGACTTTTCTAGTCTTCTACTTTGTTTTAAAGGAGCTCATGAATTTGGCTACACAGAAGATGGCACATACGAGGAGAATCCAACAGTAACAGCTAAAACACATGCCATTTTATCAGAGTATTGCCTGCTAGAAAGGGAAATTCCCAAAGGAAATGCAGATATTGATTAATCGGTGGCATGACTTTTTTTTTTTTTTTTTTTTTTGCGGTACGCGGGCCTCTCACTGCTGTGGCCTCTCCCGTCGCGGAGCACAGGCTCCGGATGCGCAGGCTCAGCGGCCATGGCTCACGGGGCCCAGCTGCTCCGCGGCATGTGGCATCCTCCCGGACCGGGGCACGAACCTGCGTGCCCTGCATCGGCAGGCCGACTCTCAACCACTGCACCACCAGGGAAGCCCTGTGGCATGTCTTTGACTAGAGATTATTTTTAGTACATTAAAAGGAAGAACTTTATTTACCATTTTCTTTTCTCCCAGTTCTGTGTCCACTTAGAAAATATTTCAAGGGAGTACTAGTTATATTCTTCAGTGAGTTTGATGCCTTGTGGGCTGTGGAACACTTACCTGTTGAACAGGGACAGACAGTGGCTGAATCACGGCTGTGGTCACCCCTGTCTTTGGAGATGATGATCCTATCGTCAAGGAAACGGAAGTTGTTTTCTTCTGAGCTCTGGAAGATAAGGGGCCAAGGGTTCACTCAGAATTTTTTAAGCAGGAAGTATTCTTTGAAACATTTCCACAGAATAGCCCAGTTTCTTTATGTCTACTCAACACACTTCAACTGTAAGTGCTTCTGACATTGGGACCCACGACCTACAGTTAGAATAGCGGTGGTCAGTATAGGCACAGATGGACCTAGACATCAGTAAAATAAACACACAAAAAAAGGAAAAATAGCGCATGTAACTATGTATCTCAGCTCTTACCAGAAAGCTGAAATTACTGAACTGGAAATCCTAAGAGAAAAGAAAATACTTGGAAAAAGTTCAGTCTCTAACACTAAGCAGATACGGAAAACGTGTAGGGTTGGGGGTTCTATATTTAATGCAGAGTTCTCGTTGTCGGTTTTCAGCCTAGCAGCTGTTCTTTTTCTGGCTTCTCACTGTGTAAAGTCAAGAGTATCTTGGAATTTTTGCTTTGGTGCATAAAACTTAGACTTCTTTCCAGGCCCAATTTTGCTAAGTCACGGGCTGTGTAATCTAAAGCAACTCATGTCACTTCACTAAACCTGAGATAACTGACTGGATGCACAGGTTGCAGAGTATGTGATCTTATTAAGATCCCTTTAACATGAATATTCAGTGACCATGTGATCTTAAATGGCTATAATTGTTACGTATATACTAGCAAATCAATGAAATGTATTACCACGATCTCGATGTCCACGGAGTTTTCTACAAAATATCGGTAGACTTTATTTTTTAAAAACATCTTTATTGGAGTATAATTACTTTACAATGGTGTGTTAGTTTCTGCTGTATACCAAAGTGAATCAGCTATACGTATACATATATCCCTATAACTCCTCCCTCTTGCGTCCCCCTCCCACCCTCCCTATCCCACCCCTCTAGCTGGTCACAAAGCACCGAGCTGTTCTCCCTGTGCTATGCGGCTGCTTCCCACTAGCTATCTATTTTACATTTGGTAGTGTATATGTGTCCATGAGACTCTCTCACTTCGTCCCAGCTTACCCTTCCCCCTCCCCGTGTTCTCAAGTCCATTCTCTACATCTGCGTCTTTATTCCTGTCCTTCCCCTAGGTTCTTCAGAACCTTTTCTTTTTTTTTTTAGATTCCATATATATATATATGTTAGCATACGGTGTTTATTTTTCTCTTTCTAACTTACTTCACTGTGCATGACCATCTCTAAGAACATCCACCTCACTATAAATAGCTCAATTTCGTTTCTTTTTATGGCTGAGTAATATTCCATTGTATATATGTGACACATCTTCTTTATCCATGCATCTGTAGCTTCCATGTCCTGGCTATTATAAAGAGAGCTGCAGTGAACACTGTGGTACATGACTCTTTGAATTATGGTTTTCTCAGGGCATATGCCCAGTAGTGGGATTGCTGGGTGGTATGGTAGTTCTAATTTTAGTTTTTTAAGGAACCTCCATACTGTTCTCCATAGTGACTGTATCAATTTACATTCCCACCAACAGTGCAAGAGAGTTCCCTTTTCTGCACACCCTCTCCAGCATTTACTGTCTGTAGATTTTTTGATGATGGCCATTCTGACGGGTGTAAGCTGATACCTCACTGTCGTTTTGATTTGCATTTCTCTAACGATTGGTGATGTTGAGCATCCTTTCATGTGTTGCTTGACAATCTGTATATCTTCTCTGGAGAAATGTTGACAATCTGTATATCTTCTTTGGAAAAATGTCTAGGTCTTCTGCCCATTTTTGGATTGAGGTGTTTGTTTTCTTGATATTAAGCTGCATGAGCTGCTTGTATATTTTGGAGATTAGTCCTTTGTCAGTTGCTTCATTTGCAAATATTTTCTCCCATTCTGAGGATTGTCTTTTCATTTTGTTTATGGTTTCCTTTGCTGTGCAAAAGCGTTTAAGTTTCATTAGGTACCATTTGTTTATTTTTGTTTTTATTTCCATTTCTCTAGGAGGTGGGTCAAAAAGGCTCTTTCTGTGATTTATGTCATAGCGTGTTCGGCCTATGTTTTCCTCTAAGAGTTTTATAGTGTCTGACTTTACATTTATATCTTTAATCCATTTTGAGTTTATTTTTGTGTATGGTGTTAGGGAGTGTTCTAATTTCATTCTTTTACATGTAACTGTCCAGTTTTCCCAGCACCACTTATTAAAGAAACTGTCTTTTCTCCATTGTATATTTTTGCCTCCTTTATCAAAAATAAGCTGATGATATGTGCGTGGATTTATCTCTGGGCTTTCTATCCTGTTCCATTGATCTACATGTCTCTTTCTGTGCCAGTACCATACTGTCTTGATTACTGTAGCTTTGTAGTATAGTCTGAAGTCAGGGAGCCTGATTCCTCCAGCTCCGTTTTTCTTTCTCAAGATTGCTTTGGCTATTCGGGGTCTTTTCTGTTTCCATATAAATTGTGAAGTTTTTTGTTCTAGTTCTGTGAAAAATGCCATTGGTAGGTTGATAGGGATTGCAATGAACCTGTAGATTGCTTTGGGTAGTAGAGTCATTTTCACAATGTTGATTCTTCCAATCCAAGAACATGGTATATCTCTCCATCTGTTTATGTCATCTTTGATTTCTTTCATCAGTGTTTTATAGTTCCCTGAGTACAAGTCTTTTGCCTCCTTAGGTAGGTTTATTCCTAGGTATTTTATTCTTTTTGTTGCAGTGGTAAATGGGAGTGTTTCCTTAATTGCTCTTTCAGATTTTTCATCATTAGTGTATAGGAATGCAAGAGACTTCTGTGCATTAATTTTGTATCCTGTTACTTTACCAAATTCATTGATTAGCTCTAGTAGTTTTCTGGTAGCATCTTTAGGATTCTCTCTGTATAGTATCATGTCATCTGCAAACAGTGACAGCTTTACTTCTTTTCCAATTTGGATTCCTTTTATTTCTTTGTTTTCTCTGATTGCTGTGGCTAAAAATTCCAAGACTATATTGAATAATAGTGGTGAGAGTGGAAAACCTTGTCTGCTTCCTGATCTTAGAGGAAATGGTGTCAGTTTTTCACCACTGAGAACGATGTTGGCTGTGTGTTTGTCATATACAGCCTTTATTATGCTGAGGAAAGTTCCCTCTATGCCTACTTTCTGCAGGGTTTTTATCATAAATGGGTGCTGAATTTTGTCAAAAGCTTTTTCTGCATCTATTGAGATGATCATATGGTTTTTCTCCCTCAATTTGTTAATATGGTTTCTCACATTGGTTGATTTGCATATACTGAAGAATCCTTGCATTCCTGGGATAAACCCCACTTGGTCATGGTGTGTGATCCTTTTAATGTGCTGTTGGATTCTGTTTGCTAATATTTTGTTGAGGATTTTTGCATCTATGTTCATCAGTGATATTGGCCTGTAGTTTTCTTTCTTTGTGGCATCTTTGCCTGGTTTTGGTATTAGGGTGTTGGTGGCCTGGTAGAATGAGTTGGGGAGTGTTCCTCTCTCTGCTATATTTTGGAAGAGTTTTAGAAGGATAGGTGTTAGCTCTTCTCTAAATGTTTGAAAGAATTCGCCTGTGAAGCCAACTGGTCCTGGGCTTTTGTTTGTTGGAAGGTTTTTAATCACAGTCTCAATATCAGTGCTTGTGATTGGTCTGTTTAAATTTTCTATTTCTTCCTGGTTCAGTCTCTGAAGGTTGTGCTTTTCTAAGAATTTGTCCATTTCTCCCAGGTTGTCCATTTTATTGGCATATAGATACCTGTAGTAATCTCACGATCCTTTGTATTCCTGCAGTGTCAGTTGTTATTTCTCCTTTTTCATTTCTAATTCTATTGATTTGAGTTTTCTCCCTTTTTTTCTTGATGTGTCTGGCCAATGGTTTATCAATTTTGTTTATCTTATCAAAGAACAAGCTTTTAGTTTTATTGATCTTTGCTTTGTCTCCTTCATTTCTTTTTCATTTATATCTGATCTTTATGATTTAGTTCCTTCTGCTAACTCTGGGGGGATTTTTATTCTTCTTTTCTAATTGCTTTAGGGGTAAAGTCAGGTTGTTTGAGATGTTTCTTGTTTCTTGAGGTAGGATTGTATTGCTATAAACTTCCCTCTTAGAACTGCTTTTGCTGCATCCCATAGGTTTTGGGTCGTCGTGTTTTCATTGTCATTTGTTTCTAGGTATTTTTTGATTTCCTCTTTGATTTCTTCAGTGATCTCTTGGTTATTTAGTAGTGTATTGTTCAGTCTCCATGTGTTTGTATTTTTTACAGATTTTTTCCTGTAATTGATATCTAATCTCATAGTGTTGTGGTTGGAAAAATACTTGATAGGATTTCAGTTTTCTTAAAATTTACCAAGGCTTGATTTATGACCCAATATATGATCTATCCTGAAGAATGTTCCCTGAGCACTTGAGAAGAAAGTGTATTCTGTTATTTTTGGATGGAATTTCTTATAAATATCAATTAGGTCCACCTTGTTTAATGTATCATTTAAAGCTGTGTTTCCTTATTTATTTTCACTATGGATGATAGTCCATTGGTGAAAGTGGGGTGTTAAACTCCCCTACTATGGTTGTGTTATTGTCAACTTCCCCTTTTAGGGCTGTTAGCATTTTCCTTATGTATTGGGGTGCTCCTATGTTGGGTGCATAAATATTTACAATTGTTATATCTTCTTCTTGGTTTGATCATTATGTAGTGTCCTTCTTTGTCTCTTGTAATAGTCTTTATTTTAAAGTCTATTCTGTCTGATATGAGAATTGCTACTCCAGCTTTCTTTTTGATTTCCATTTGCATGGAATATCTTTTTCCATCCCCTCACTTTGTCTGTATGTCTCCCTAGGTCTGAAGTGGGTCTCTTGTAGAGAGCATATAGGTGGGTCTTGTTTTCTTATCTATTCAGCCAGTTTATGTCTTTTGACTGGAGCATTTAATCCATTTACATTTAAGGTAATTATTGATATGTATGATCCTATTACCATTTTCGTAATTGTTTTGGGTTTGTTATTGTAGGTCTTTTCCTTGTCTTGTGTTTCCTGCCTAGAGAACCTCCTTTAGCATTTGTTGTAAAGCTGCTTTGTTGGTGCTGAATTCTCTTAGCTTTTGCTTGTCTGTAAAAGGTTTAATTTTTCCGTCAAATCTGAATGAGATCCTTGCCGGGTAGAGTAATCTTGGTTGTAGGTTTTTCTCCTTCCTCATTTAAAATATGTCCTGCCACTCCCTTCTGGCTTGCAGAGTTTCTGCTGAAAGATCAGCTGTTAATCTTATGGGGATTCCCTTGTGTGTTATTTGTTGTTTTTCCCTTGCCGCTTTTAATATTTGTTCTTTGTATTTAATTTTTGATAGTTTGATTAATATGTGTCTTGGTGTGTTTCTCCTTGGATTTATCCTGTATGGGACTCTATGTGCTTCCTGGACCTGATTTTTTCTTTTCCCATATTAGGGAAGTTTTCAACTATAATCTCTTCAAATATTTTCTCAGTCCCTTTCTTCTTCTCTTCTTCTTCTGGAACCCCTATAATTCGAATGTTGGTGTGTTTAATGTTGTCCCAGAGGTCTCTGAGACTGTCCTCAGTTCTTTTCATTTTTTCTTCTTTATTCTGCTCTGCAGTAGTTATTTCCTCTATTTTATCTTCCAGGTCACTTATCCGTTCTTCTGCCTCAGGTATTCTGCTATTGATTCCTTCCAGAGAATTTTAAATTTCATTTATTGTGTTGTTCATCATAGTTTGTTTGCTCTTTAGTTCTTCTAGGTCCCTGTTAAACGTTTCTTGTGTTTCCTCTATTCTACTTCCAAGATTTTGGATCATCTTTACTATCATTACTCTGAATTTTTTTTCAGGTAGACCGCCCATTTCCTCCTCATTTGTTTGCTCTGGTGGGTTTTTACCTTGCTCCTTCATTGACTGCCTGTTCCTCTGTCATTTCATTTTGCTTAACTTACTGTGTTTGGGGTCTCCTTTACATAGATTGTAGGTTCGTAGTTCCTGTTGTTTTTGGTGTCTGCTCCCAGTGGCTAAGGGTGGTTCAGTAGGTTGTGTAGGCTTCCTTGTGGAGGTGACTGGTGCCTGTGTTCTGGTGGATGATGCTGGATCTTTCTGGTGGGCAGGACTGCATCCGGTGGTTATTTTGGGGTGTCTGTGACCTTGTTATGATTTTAAGCAGCCTCTCTGCTAATGGGTGGCGTTGTGTTCCTGTCTTGCTAGTTGTCAGGCATAGGGTGTCCAGAACTGTAGCTTGCTGGTCTTTGATGGAGCTGGGTCTTAGCAATGAGATGGAGATCTCTGGGAGAGCTTTCACCGTTTGATATTTTGTGGAGCCGGGAGGTCTCTGGTGGACCAATGTCCTGAACTCGGCTCTCCCACCTCAGAGGCTCAGGCCTGACACAGGGTCGGGGCACCAAGACCCTGTCAGCCACGTGGCAAAATTCACAAGTGCTTGGATTCCCATATGCAGAATAAAGTCCTTTAAATCTGTGGGCCCAACCCAGATACCAGCTCTCTGGTACTGGATCCTGGACATTGGTATTCGTCATGCCTCCTCAGCTCTTCTGCGGCAAACGGCGGGCAGGATGAACGTGGGGTCAGTCTTTGCTCCCAGGGAGGATGGGAACAATTTTACTTTATTTTTGGAAAGTAACTAAGATACTAACATTGTATGTCTTCGTAGGAAAAACTAAATTTTGAGATTTTCATGACAAGGTCTAACTAGAAATAGACTTTATCCAAATGGAAACCCATTTCTGGCCTAATTAGATACGTTCTAATATGTATGGATAACTTCGTTGACATTTACATGTTAGTAATGATTTAAGTAATTTTCCCTCAACACAAATGTTCCTTTCATACATTTATAACCTGTTAGTTGTCATTGAAACTAACATGGTGGATGGTTAGACTATGGCACATCGATGATGAAATGCGGATTTCAAAGTTCAAATTCGTAAGTTAAAAACTGTGTTCTAGGTTCAAGCATTTGGTCCTTGACATCAGCTGACCTCGTCAAAGAACAACACAAGTGGCATCGCGCAGCACAATTCTGTTGACAGTCTTTGCTTATAATTGATGGAATTGTAGGTACTTACTGTGGCATGGCTCCAGGTTTTGATTTGAACGCTAAACTTTCACTGTCAGAATCTGTTGAACTGGCACCTGAGTGGGAAAAAAAAAAAAAAAAGATGTATGTAGTATCTACAATTGCTTCCAAAGCTAACGCTCTTCACTCAGACAAGAATGTACAAAGTCTTACTTTGAAATAGAGAATGGTTCAGAACATTTTTACTCAGACTGTTTTTTCAGATAATCATTTAAAAAAAGAACTACCAAGAAATGCTTTCTTCAGAGCAGTATGGGTTTAGTGTCAGACTTATTATCAGCTTCAGTTTTGTCCCTCTGGCCATGATAACCACGATTTTAAATGGCTTATCAACTCTGAAATAAATGCATGTGTGTCTGGGCGTAAAACATCCATAGTTTGAAACTTCAGCTCTTTCCCAGAAGATTACATGGTGTGGATTATCAATACCTTCATTTCTCATTAATCAGGAGATGCTTTCTGACTCTGATATGGCTTCATTCTTGAATAGGAGGGTTTCTAATTTTGGATCATTCCTTCCCAAGTTCATCTGCTTCGTTATTGCGTTTAAATTATGGGTCACCTTGTTGGATTTTTAGGCCAAAATGCAAACTGGCCTTATATTTTAATGCTCACGTCTTTTGTGACAAGAGACTTTAGGTAATACTTAAAATAACTGTGATGGTTCGAAGTACATTCTTTTTTTTAAATTCATTTTTGGCTGCGTTGGGTCTTCGTTGCTGCGTGCAGGCTTTCTCTAGTTGTAGCGAGCAGAGGCTACTCTTCGTTGTGGTGTGTGGGCTTCTCATCGCAGTAGCTTCTCTTATTGCGGAGCACGGGCTCTAGGTGTGTGGGCTCAGTAGTTGTGGCTCACGGGCTTAGTTGCTCCATGGCATGTGGGATATTCCTGGACCAGGGCTCAAACCCATGTCCCCTGCACTGGCAGGCGGATTCTTAACCACTGCACCGCCAGGGAAGCCCCAGGAGTACACACTTGATACTTCTTTTATGAGACATACTTAACTCGAGTTATCTATTTAAAATATCTTAACGTAAAATAATACACACTTATAGAAAAGTAACCAAGTAGCACAGAATTGTGTGATATAATACTGAAGACCAGTAGGTCCCTTCCCTGGTGCCATTCTGCACACGCTAACAGTCTGGCTTGTATTTTTCAGATTAATTGAATGTATTAACAAACATACAGTGGCCTCCCCCTTATTGAAGGGAGATAATGTCCCAAGACCCCAAAACCACTGATAGGACCAAATCCTGTTACTACTATTTTTCCTAAATATACACACCTAAGATAAAGTTTAATTTGTAATTTAGGCACAGTAAGAGTTTAACAACAATAACTAATGATAAAATAGAACAAATATAACAATATAATTATGATTATAAAAATGATAATAAAGTTATATGAATGTGGTCTCTCTCTCAAAATATCTTATTGTACAAATTTGATGCCTTTTCTATCTTAACTGAGCACTTATGCACTGTGGCTGTAACGTTTCGGGTTTGAGGCACGACAGCAAAACATGGATTTCTTTTTTCTTCTTCACAACCTGTCGGACAAAAAGATTTGTTCTTACCGTATATCTTAGCAACTTTAGCATACTTTTTTTTTTCTTTTCTTTCCTTATTAACTTTCACCTTTCACTTGAAGCGCTGCACGGCTTCTCTGGCACGTCCAAACTGCCAGTATCACTCCTCTGGTGCTTTGGGGCCATTTTTAGTATTAATAAAATCAGGGTCAGTGAACACGAGCGCTGGGACAGTCAGCATGACAACCTAGGTGACTAACAGGCAGCACACGCTGAACAAAGGGATGACTCAAATCCTGGCGGTCGAAGCTTAGGCAAGCGATTTCATCACACTGCTCAGATGGCAAAACTGAAAACTGACCACTTATTTCTGGAATTTTCCATAAACTATTTTTGGATCGCAGTTGACCGTGGTAACTGAAACTGCGGAAAGTGAAACCTCGGATGAGGGGGGATGGCTGTATATTTGTGCACGTATTTGTACAAATGCAATCACACTACATGTGCTTTTTTTGTTGTTTTTTAACATCTTTATTGGAGTACAATTGCTTGACATTGTTGTGTTAGTTGCTGCTGTGTACTTGTGCTCTTTGTAGTTGGTTCTATTTGCCTGTCGATACATTGAGAATGTACACCTTTACCTAATTCCCTTGCAAGAGTGCCTCGTGCTCCCTCCTGTGACTGTTCTCTACCATGGCTTTCCTGCTATGACTGATGGTAAAAGCCCTGCTTAGGTGACTGCAGGGTGTTTGTGGTCCTTCCTATTTACTTCTACGGCAATCCCCAGTCCTGGACCATCACGACACACAGACCACCCTGTCCTCCCAACTCCCTCTCTCAAATTTGTCTTCACCTATGTCAGGTTAATTTTCCTCTAACACACCTTTCCTGTTTAAAACAAAATAATAAACTTAGATGACCCATGAGTTCTGCTCAGTAAATTAAAAGCCTGCTATTTCCACTAGTCTCGTGCACACCCGGCTGTGTAACGAGGATGCCGGAGTGAAGAGCACACCCCTCCCTGCCCTTGGGGAGCTTCCATTCTATGCAGACACAGACGCAGACAAATAAACGCATGACGTGGTGGTTAGTGAAATGCGACGGCATAAAGCTGGGGGTCTGGGGAGGGATGGGAATGAGGGGTGCAAGGGAGCCTCTGCCAAGAGGGGCTCCGGATAAAGATCAGAGGAGTAGAGAGCTCCCCCTCCTGGCCTCTCCCCACGTCTGAACCTTTAATTACATCATCCGCTCTCATGGGACGCGTCTACAGGGTCCCTCCTTGATTTCTGTCCTTTCCGACTGGCCCAGACATGTTCTGTGCTGCCTCTTCGGAGCTGCTCAGCCACTCAGGACATCGCACCTCTGAGGACTGGACTGAGATGTGGCCAGGAAGGGCGCACCCATTCTGAGTAGTGCCGTGTGCCTGGCCATCGGCTGGGTCGGCGTTTGGTCATTATGATGATGAGCCTCCCTAAGAGGGGCAGCTGCGTCCAACTACAGACCAGAGACCCGAGGAACCAGGGAGGGGAAGGGGCTGCGTGAGGCCACGGGACTGCACGGCGGTGGCACAGGGTCTGAACTTGAGGCCCCGGCTCCCCCAGATCACGCGTCCCCGCCCCCAGCCGCCGTCTCCGGTGCTCAGGGCAGGCCGGTGACTCTGCTGGGATGAGTGACGGGGGGTGAGCTGGGGGACGAGCGAGCAGCTACGGGTTTGGGGGGGGTGGGGGAAGGCCAGGGACACAGGGTGGGTTTGCACACAGGCCAGCACAGCTGGACTCGGTGTCTAGGCACGAGCGTGTTCGAGGGGCAAACTAACTGTGCAGGAGGAACTAGGGAAATCGAGCAAGACAAACAGCAAAGCAGCAAAACCAGGTGACAGACAAGGAGAAACGCTGGCACCCCAGCAGGCTGGGGTCAGCAGGTCACGGTGGCCCAAGGGCGGGCAGCCCCCCAGACCCCAGAGAGCCCTCGGGAGCAGGCAGGCCCCAAGGACGGCACCAGAAACACTCAGCGGCCAGACGCCAGGGAGAGGAATAGCTATTTTTCATCTGATTCCCAACGCTTAGATCATTGGAAAAATCCCCTCTGATGATTAAAAGGCCATTATTGCTTTCACTCTTTTTTGCGGCTTTTTCCTCACTGACTTGCCGGGAAACAAGGACCGGAGAGGTTCACATCCACTGGATAAGGATGCGCTTGCTGGTTTTTGCACACCTGACCGAGCCTGCTGGGATCTCAATGTCACCTCCCACCTGGGGTGGGGACAGAGCTGCTCTGCAGACCCCTTTCCCCCAGGGAGATCCCCCCTCACTCCCCTTCTGTCCCCACCCTTCGGTCCCCAGCTCTGCACCTACTGGGCAGGGGAGAACACCCCTGGCTCAGGGGGACATTCATCCGTGTCTGTTTCTCAAATCCCATCTAAAAGGGGCAGGGCCCCAGCGCTTGTGGTCACCCCCTGCCCGTCTGCTCATCGACTGTTCACCTGCCTACAGGTCACCTGTGTCTGCAGTGCTCTCCACACAGTGGGGAATCAATGCTGGTGGTCCCTGAGCTGCTCTAGTGATGGAGAGCAGGCGGGAAAGTGACAACCATGAGCCTCCCATCTTGCCTTTAAAAGGTGCTCCCTCACCATTTTAAAAACTTACGCCGTGTAATACTTCCTTGTAGGAAAAGACCCAGAAAATGCACAATAGCAAAAATTAAAGAAAAAAAATCATTCGGAATACCACCACCCAGACACGTTGGACCGTATCCTGCTGAAGTTTACTCCTGTGCACATGTATGATAAACATAATATTATGATGTAATACTGTTCAATTTCTGTTTTCTCCCCACTCAATACATTGTGAAATGCCTTTCCATGTTAATAAACGTGCTTTATAGTTTTCTAATGGCTGCTTCAAATACATTTGTGGTGACTGACCAGAATTTGTTTCATTCTACTAGCAACAGATATATTTATTTCCATGTTAAACATCTCCCCAGAAAGGTGTGAAAAATACAGATACAGTCAGCCCTCCATATCCACGGGTTCTGCATCTGTGGATTCAACCGACTGCAGGTCAAAAAATATAGATACATAAAATTTCAGAAAGTTCCCCAAAGCAAACTTGCCTTTGCTGCCCACCAGTAACTATTTACATAGCATTACATTAGGTGTTATAAGTAATGTAGAGATTATTTAAAGTTTATGTAGGTTATATGCTAATACTCTACCGTTTTAGATAAGGCACTTGAGCATCCTTGGATTTTGGTATCCCTGGGGGGTCCTGAAACCTATCCCCTTGCGGATACTGAGGGATGACTGTACGTCAAAATGCCCATTTCCCCCATATGCATGGAAACACCATGTTCTAATTATTTTTATTTTTGTCAATCTAATATCTTCCTTAGTAATATAGAAAAAGCTGTATTTCTGAGTGGAAGCAAACTGAATACACCTTCAACTTCAGAAAATAGGAAGTCTTCCTAAAAGCAGGTATTAACCGTTAAAAAAAACTATCTATTTATCTTTCTTTTTTTATATTTACATTTTAAGTCCCTGAGTGACTTTAGTGAATCCAGCCATGGAGTTAGTTCATCGTTTGGTCCATGTTTGCTTTTCAAAATTAAGGCGTAAATACACTCTGCTCCCCACTCACACTACTCATTTTTTCCCCTCCCCTTTCTCAGTTGCTATAATTACCAGAAACAATCATTTACTGTCTCAGATAAGAGTAACTGAAACAATGCCAATGATTTTAAAATTTATAAATGATGAATGACTATAAAAGCATTAAAATGTGTTTTAAGGAACTGCAATGACAGGCATAGATGTTCGTGATGGATTAAATTTAAAAAATATATACCAAAGAGTATGTAGAATATAATATACACATTTAGATAAAAGATTGAGCAATAAAAATTTTTAAGAGTGGCGGACACAGGGTGGTGGGATTACACATGACTTTATTATCTTTATTTCCATGTTTTAGATTTTTTAAAATGAAAATGTGCTATTTCTATAACAGCAAGAATAGCTCACACTGCGTGTCAGTCCGCCTCTAGGGGATTAACTCACTCATTTCTTATGAGAACATCAATTTCTCCAGGCGGAGATGGAGAAACTGAAGCAAAGAGCCATCCAATCGCTGTTCTGGGTCTTGGAGCTGGGCTGGCCAGAAAATACCAGGGAAGACATTTTAAAATGAATACTGTGGAGAATGGGCAAAGCTGAGCTTAGACTCCGTCAGCTTCTCACAGCAAGTCTTCCAGACCCAGAAGAAGGAACCTTTCGCTCAGAGAGGCTTTGTCCTGCTGCAGCCACAGGGACCGTTCCTTGTATAACACTTTGAAATGTCACTTAAAAGGGGCACACGTCTTATCTGATTGTGACAAGCTTGGAGAACCTATAAACAAACATCACACGGGGTCTGCCGGCGTGCGCCACGCTCAGAATCCCTGCCCTTCCCCGCCGTCCCCTCCGCCCCCAGCCAGCTCAACTCCCCGACCTCGGGTCAGGGCTGGGTGTAACCCAGCTTCCTCATCGCTTGGGAACCCCCCTCCTGCCCCCTTCGGTGCTCCCCGAGCTGTAAAGATCTGTGCCGTCCGCGACAGGGTCCGAAGGGGCGGCAGGGATGCAAACGTGGGATGTCCACGTTTAGTTCACGTGTCTGTGCTCACCTGTCCCATTTCTACCGTGCAACTGTTGAGAGCAGCTCTTCGCCACCTGTACACTGTGGGCAGAGGTCGTTTCCTTCTCTTTTTCCAGGAACTGGCTCCCTGGCACCTCACACTCCCCCCACCCCCTTGCAGGATCCGCGTTTTCTTGCTTGGACCGTTTTCATCAGCATGGAAATATTCTCTAGAAATTCTGCTACGAAAACCCACAGGCAAACAGCCTCACAAAGCATCCTGACCCGGCGCTCCCGTCCAGGTACCGGCCCCTGGCTCTACCGGTGCTTGGGCAGAACCTTCCTGGCGCCCCCCCAACGTGTTCCCGTGCGTCCTTCCGGGTCCCGCGGACGCGCGGCATTTGGTCCCTCCAGGCTCTCCGAGCCCCTCTTACTAACATCCCCCACAGCATCCACACCTGCCCCTCCTTTTCCTCAGCGCTGGCCTCCGGCAGCGGGGGGCCCGAGCTGGCCAGCCCTCCCCCATCAAACACTGACCCACCCGCCCCAGCCTCCCCGCCCCAGGGCCCTCCTCTCACGCTCCCACGCCGGCACCTCCTCCCGGAGCATCCTCGCGTGGGGACGGTCGCCCAGGCTCAGACGCGGTCCCGCCCAGTCCCGTGTCTTCGGTTACCATCTACATCCTGAAGCTCCAAGTGCACGTCCTCGCCCTGGGCGCTCACTGCATCCGCATGGCCACCTGCCCACACCTGTGTTCACTCGGCCGTCCAAACGCGGCTGTGCAAACGGATCACCTACGTCCCTCTGTGCCCCAGCCCACTCCTCGCGCCCCCGTCACAGACGCCCAACGGTGGAGCCGAAATCCACGGGGTCTGCTGGTTCCCGTGGCGCCTCAGCCCACACCTAACACGCCATGTGGCTTTGCAGTCTGCCTGCCTCTGCCCCCGTCTACACGGCGTGCTCCTGCAGCCCCGCCATCTCCGTCCGGTCCTGCCACGGCACACTTCTCACCGGGCTCCCGATTACAAGCCAAACTTCAGTTTAAAAATGGAAATCAGATAATCTGACTTTTCAGTTTAAACGCTCGGCAAGTGGCGATTTTCGGTAGAATAAAGGCCGGCCGGCTAACAGTGACCACAAGGCGCCACGACCCGCGTGAGCTGCCTGCTGCCCAGAGGCCACCCTCCGCGCTCCTGGGCGCACCCGCCCCTCCTGCCAAGCCTCACCCCTACTTCTGTCTGCAGCACTTGCCCCATCGGCCTCCCCATCACTTCCTCTCAGAGCCCAGACTGAGGTCAGATGTCACCTCCTCAGGGAGGCCCTCCTCCCCCTACCCTCACCCACCTTTCTTCTCTTCCCAGCACCTGCTGGCTGGGGCTGGGGTTATTTATGAGGGGGGCCCATCCCTCCCTTCCTGGAGTGTCGGCGCAGCGAGGACCGAGGCCTGCCTGTCCTGCCAAGCGTCCCCACCCAGTGCCTGGCCCACCACCTGCCTTCCAGGGGACGTTCAGTGAACACGTGACCAATGACCAAAAGCTCAGTGGTGTCCTGAGATGTTCCAGGCACACACCCCAGGCCTGTTACGGGATGCAGGTGACGACCCTGCTGCCCCAAGACCCAAGGTTCATCTGCATTTTCCTCTGTGGCTATTCAGACTTAATGGGTCACACTGACTGGGTTTAGTCCTTGAAGCTCAGGGGAGTGTGAGTGTGAGGTCTAGGGCCCTACAAGTCTCCCTAAGCTGCCATTTCCTCAGCTACAGAATGGGGTGATTTTTGTAAGGATTAAATGAGATAATCCAGGTGAAAATGAAGACCAGGGCTCGGTTCCTAGTTAACACCAGGAGATAAAAGTTAGTTCCTGGTTTTGGGTTTTTTTTTTTTAATTTATTTTATTTATTTTTGGCTGCCTTGGGTCTTTGTTGCTACACACGGGCCTTCTCTAGTTGCGGCGAGCGGGGGCTACTCTTTGTTGCGGTGCCAGGCTTCTCATTGCAGTGACTTCTCTTGTTGGGGAACACGGGCTCTAGACGCATGGGCTTCAGGAGTTGTGGCACGCGGGCTGAGCAGTTGTGGCTCTCGGGCTCTAGAGTGCAGGCTCTGTAGTTGTGGCTCACGGGCTCGAGAGTGCAGGCTCAGTAGTTGTGGCATGCGGGCTCAGAAGTTGTGGCTCTCGGGCTCTAGAGTGTAGGCTCAGTAGTTGTGGCTCACGGGCTCTTGAGCGCAGGCTCAGTAGTTGTGGTGCACGGGCTTAGATGCTCTGCGGCACATGGGATCTTCCTGGACCAGGGCTTGAACCTGTGTCCCCGGCATTGGCAGGTGGATTCTTAACCACTGCACCACCAGGGAAATCCCTAAGTTACTGTTCTTAAACTGAAATTTCCTCGATATCATTCTAAAAGTTGCTGCACAAGGCAGTGAAATTTAGACAGTTTCCAACTAGTAGGCTGTTAAACTTTTAAGGAAGGTTTCCTCAAGGTTTTTAAATCTATAGAAAACTTCCTACCCTCTGGTACCCACCTCCACCCCCATACTGCACGCTGACATAGCAATAGCAATGTGGTTTGGGGACAACAGAGATATTCCTAAGTCTAATTTACTGCTGCAGTAAGGAAAACATAAACACTTCTTCCTTTCAGTCGTAATAGGAGCCTAAGAATTTATGTGAACTTCTCTCCCATTTCATGTAATTGTTCTTAGGGATAAAAATACACCAAAATCAGGCTTTAAACAAGTTATCACCCATATTTCATGGGGAGGATGAGCCAGTTTCCTAACGCACTTTCCAGGAGGCTTAGGAGGCTGATGCTTAAGGGCTCTTTACTCCGGCTCTGCCCAGACCCCTCCTCTCCTCAGCACAAAGATGTGAAGCCAGACCCGCAGCTGGTGGGCCGTCTAAGGCAGTGCAGGGTCCTCAGGCGCAAAAAGGGACACTGGGAACACCCGCCACCTCTCTGGAGCCCTGGGCATGGACCACGCGTGGCAGGTAGAACTGGGGGTGCTCTTCCCACATTAAGGAGCTCATGCAGAAACCCCAAAGGCAGGAGAGGACTGCACTGCAGGGGCTTCCGCGTGGCAGAGCTCAATTTAATGAAATAAAGTTAAAGACCATGGCATGCAGGTTTTGGACCTCCAGAGTCAGATCCTGAAGTGGTTTCCAAGGCAGAGAAATAGCTCCTCTTATTCTATGAAAGTTGGCGTGTCTTATATACCTTGCAGTTAATCTTTCAAGTTCATTTGTATCCTTATAACACTTTAGATATCTCTGTTGTATCACTTACAACATCACTTATTTTATATTCTTTTTTTAAAAAATGTGTCCATCTGTGCTGTTGGATTGGGAACGCCTTGATAGCAGGGCCCATCCCCATCATATCTGCACCCACGCTGTCCGGCACAGAGCAAGGCGTTAACGTGGCTGAATCGAGTCGGTAGACTAGTACGTAAAAGTGACGTGATTTAATGTCTGTAGTACAGAAGTAATCCACACTGAAGTACGCATATCTAGCAATCTTGAAAGCAAATAAAGCATTTAATTTTAAGCAGCTCTAGTTGAACTTGGTTTTGGAAGACAAATCTGACCATCATTAGCAAACGGGTTTTGTTTTGTTTTTTAATGGAAGTTTAACTTTCCTCCTCTGTATTCTAAAATGCTTCAAGAAGTTTGCTCCACAGCCAGCCTATGACTGATACTCACTGCTCGCTTATTAAATGCTAGAACTCTTTTTGCCATTCTTTTCCTGTTCATTTAGCACTTTGAGATACATGTGACATAGCGAACAGAATATGGGCCCTGGAGCAAGACGGACTGGGTCCAAATGCTGGAGTGACTTTGGACAGGTCCCTTTCACCTCCCCAGGCTCAGTTTACCCATGTGTAAAAGGGGACCCTGATAACACCTCACAGGTTCATGGTGAAGTTTAAATGACCATGTCTGCACGTGTGTGTGCATGTAAGTGCCATGTAGCATCACTTATTGTTAATACAGAAGGTTTGCTTATTAGCAGGACAAGGTCCCCGAAGGAGCTCACAGATGCTTTCAAAGACAATACAGGGGACCCTTTTATTAAAAGTTTTAGTTGGCAGTAACAGTTACTTCTAAAACTAATTTTTTTTTTTGCCAGTTCTTACAAGGTCTATAAAATAATGGTTCACATCTTGCTTTCTTCTACTTTAAAAAACAAAGAAATTTAGTGCTATTATAGAGTAAAAAAAATTTAGTAAAAAGATGAAGATTTGAAGATGAAGGTACTGGAGACCTCGAGGATTTCAATTTTCTCTCTGTGTTCCAACTACTATTTTTAAATGCAAGCAATTACAAGGCTACTCACCAATTTATGGCCTTAGGGACACAGAACACTGGTGTTTAAGCCACTTCCAACTTAAGTGATTGATATTGGTAAAAATGCAACAGTGATGTAAACTATATACTTTGATAGCAAGTTTTCTAATTCCCTATAGGCTGAGTCTCGTCAAAAATGAATTGTTAAAACAATAGAGATATCCTACTCTCTGCCCACCCCTCTTTAACGCAACACTGATTCTGGAAATTTTTTCACCTAGTGATTGCAAGTTCATGGTACACTTAGCAGAAACAGCAGCATCCTAACAAAAAAGGAAAACTTCTAGAATTTAATAGAAATGAGAACATTTAAAAATATTCAACCGCTTAATATCCCTGTGAATGATCTCCTACGTTTTTGAGAGTTTAACTTTGGTTGATAGGTCTAGTGTTTGTAGTATTTTAATATGTCCACATTCTTCGTCCACCAGAGAAACCAGAAATAAGCTGGACACTTAGTATTCTAAATAAATTCACGTAGCTGAAATGTTTTAAATGAAAAGGAACAAATGTTGACATCAGACATTGTCGATGTAGACGTACACCCAAGTGTCAGAGCCACTCGATTTATCTGTCCTGGAGGACAAATGAGGTTTGACTCACCACGTTGGGAAATCACGTTCACAAGGAGCAATGGGCGCCCCCTGCCCACTCGGCACCCCACGCCCCCACCCCACATCCCTGGGTACCTTCAACGAACACCTCGGCGGATGTGGTGTCAGAGCCACCGGGGTTCGCGGCCAGGCAGGTGTAGCGCCCTGTGTCGTCCTCAAAGGCCTCGGCTATGACCAGCGTGTGCAGGTCGCCCCCGTCCCAGCGGATCTGGATGTCGGGACTGTCGTGCAGCTCGATCCCCTCACAGAACCATCTGCTGGCCAAACGGAAGTCGCAGGACAGGAGGGAGAGAAAGGAAAAGGGGACGTTTAAAATAAGAAAGCAGGAGTGAAAGGCGAGATGCTGTGTGACGAGATGCCTGTCTGATAAAAAAAAAAAAAAAAAAAGACCTGTGTCCATATTACTGACCTTACTAAATGCTATTACATGTGAGACAATGAATTGCATGGCTAGACAATTCCCATGGGTTTTCTTTGTAAAGCACCTTGTACATTTCATCCACCTGGAAATAAGGGACATCATCACACTGGGAAAGACCATTTCAGTTACAAAATGAAAGGAACACAAGTTCCAAGTGTCTTACAAAAATGTTTTATCATCAGTGCCTCTCACGTCTATTACAATTTTATCTATTGTTCTTATCGAAAGAAAAATATGAAAGTAATATAAACATTGTGCTCAAAATACTTAATGTACAGTATCAAGGGAGACATTGTCATGTACAGACCCTGGGCAGCAATGTTCCTGTTGACACAGTCAGCTGGGCAGGAACAGAGTTAACGCCTTCCACATTTCTGATATTTAGAGAAACTTGCAGCAGCGTGCCCGGCCCCCGTGATGCGGGCAGGGGCAGCAGGGCTCTGTAATTCATTCTTGCTGGTCTCACCCCTTCCCATCGACCAGGCCCTTGGTATGGAAGGTGGCAGGTGGCCAGACTGTTTCTATGCAGGTTCCCCCTCACACCCTTTCCTTTATTCCCTGAGCACCTCAAGCTCTCAACAGGATTTTTACAAAAAAATACGAAGCTGCCCTAACCCTCCTCCCCACAAATGTAATCGAGTTTTAAAGAAATACGAAGGAACGTGCCACTGACAACTAAAAGGACTGAAGTCTCTGGGACAGAATTGTCCATTTAGCTCTTAATCAGCACTGAGAGATTTTCCCTCAGTCTGATCCTCTATAAAATTCTTTGGACTTGGCATCCTTTTTATGTCAGTGAAGACTAACCTTTTCTGCATTTAGATAGTACAATATAGGCTTCTGTCTATATTTAGTCTGAAAGTTAATAAAACAAGCCAGTTTGCTAATACTTAGCATATTAACTCCAAAAACTATATTCAAAAAATAAGTACGGGATATTTGGAAAAGAACAGACATGACTTCGGGAATTAAAAACCATATAAAGGGCTTCCCTGGTGGCGCAGTGGTTGGGAGTCCGCCTGCCGATGCAGGGGACACGGGTTCGTGCCCCGGTCCGGGAAGATCCCACGTGTCGCGGAGCAGCTGGGCCCGTGAGCCATGGCAGCTGAGCCTGTGCGTCCGGAGCCTGTGCTCCACAACGGGAGAGGCCACAACAGTGAGCGGCCCGCGTACCGCAAAAAAAAATATATATATATATATTAAAAAACCAGCCAACTGAGCATCTAATGCAAGGCAAGGTATATTGCTTTTGAGGCAGTTGAGAAGGGCATTATTTCATGATTGCGGGTAGTCTGTGATTTCCTTTGTTTTCGTAAAGTCTTGGAGAACATTCTGGCCGAGAACCATTTTCTAGTCCCTCCTTCTCTGCTCTTTCCACAATCACAGGCCAGATCCTCACCCCGCGCCCCCCCCGCCCCCCGCCCAGAGAACTGTCTATGGCTCCAGTGTTACTTGACCTGAAGTCTTTTAATTGATCTCTTCATCCCTGGCAAGCTATGGATTCTTTATCCTGTGGCAGGTGAAAGCACTCGACACTCTTCCCTACATGAATCATTCCCTAAACTTTAGATCTTTATTGTCTGCTTTCCCATAACTTGGCCCAGATTTTCTTTTCTATCATGTTCCTATACGAATCCTGTTTCTGTCAAATATCTGCGTGGAGTTCTCGTTTCCTGTGCAGCTCTCATGTATGACCTGCTTCCTCTCTGCTCCCTGCAATTCTCCCCTCACCCTCTGTGCTCATCCCACCCTGGAGCGGCTCTCCTCACAAGCAAGCGAAAGGTGGCTTCAACAGGTTCAGCTCTACTGAGCACACGCTTGCTGGGCATCTTCCACGTGGACGGCACCACGTCAGGTACTAGAGGCCTGGAAGAGTAGAGCCTGGTGGACTCTGGAACCGGCCAGAGTCTAGGTGTCTGTACGTTACCCAGGGTGAGTTACCCTGCCATAAAAAGATAAGAACCAACTGTCAGAGGGAAAATGAAGCATGAAAAAACGCAATTAAGGTTTAAAAGAGAGGGCGATTAATTGCCTTGGTTAGATAAGCTCCTTGGGACACCCCTGCCGGCCACCCCAGGGCTGCGACACCCTGACCTCAGGCAGTGCACACAGCCTGCAGGCCACCGCCTGCTTTCCTGAGGCCCGTGAGCCAAGCAATGGTTTCCATGTTTTTAAAGGTTAGGAAAAAAATCGGAAGAAGAGTATTTTGTGACACACGGAAATTATATAAAGGTCAGATTTCAGAGTCTATAAATAAAGTCTTGGGGGATCACAACCGTGCGCTTGACCTAACATAGTGCCTGTGGCCACCTTTGTGCTGCAGCAACAGCTGGGTTGTTGGGACAGACTGCCCACAAATCCTGCAACAGTTATTATCTGGATTTTACAGGAAAAGTGTGGTCCTTGGACCAGTGGCATCAGCACCATTTAGGAGCTTGTTGGAAATGCAGAATCTCTGGAGGTCTCACAGAAAACTAAAAATCGAACTACCATGTGATCCAGCAATCCCACTCCTGGGCATATACCCTGAGAAAACCATAATTCAAAAAGAGTCATGCACCCCAATGTTCATTGCAGCATTGTTTACAATAGCCAAGACATGAAAACAACCTAAATGTCCATCAACAGAGGAATGGATAAAGAAGATGTGGCACATATATACAATGGAATATTACTCCGCCATAAAACGGAATGAAATAGGGCTTCCCTGGTGGCGCAGTGGGTGAGAGTCCGCCTGCCGATGCAGGGGACACGGGTTCATGCCCCGGTCTGGGAAGATCCCACATGCCGCGGAGCGGCTGGGCCCGTGAGCCACGGCCGCTGAGCCTGCGCGTCCGGAGCCTGTGCTCCGCAACGGGAGAGACCACAACAGTGAGGGGCCTGCGTACCACAAAAAATAATAATCATAATAATAATACCATGTGCACTAACATGGAAGGACCTGGAGATGATCACAGTAACTGAAGTAAGTCAGACAGAGAAAGACAAATATCCTGTGATATCATTTATATGCAGAATCTAAAATATGACACAAATGAACCTGTCTATGAAACAGAAACAGACTCAAAGACATAGAGAACAGACTGGCGGTTGCCAAGGGGGAGGGGGTAGCAGAGGGATGGATTGGGAGTTTGGGGTTGGCAGATATAAGCTTTTATATATAGAATGGATAAACAACAAGGTCCTACCGTAGAGCACAGGGAACTACATTCAATATCCTATGCTAAACCATAATGGAAAAGAATACTTTAAAAAAGAATATATATATATATATAAAACTGAATCACTTTGCTGTACAGCAGAAATTAACACATTGTAAATCAACTGTACTTCAATTAAAAAATTAAAAATTAAAAAAAATAAAAGAAACGCAGAATCTCGACCACCATCCCAAGCCCACTGAGTCGGTTCAGACCCCAGCGATTCACATTCATGTGAAGGGGAAGAAGTTCCAGTCTGTCACGCGTGGACCAGGCCAGCCTGCATCATGGGGCCTGCATCATCACTTCTTGAGCAGAGAAACCGTATGGTATGTGTTCTGTACCTGCAAAAATACGTTCTGTTTGTTTCTCTCTCCTCCACACTCAAAAAATTGTAGCCTTATTCACTTGACAATGATACTATGTCACCTCCTATCCTCTGTGGTGTTTCTTTATATCATTATTTGAGGCCTAATGCATTTAGGCCTTACTTTCATTGGACTCTCTTTCATTGATGGACTCTCTTTCATTGATCCATAGTGTACTGCACCTAGTTGGTGCTTTAAAAATACTTTCTACCTGCCACTTGTTACTTTAGAATATGCTGCCCAAGAGAAAAACAAATGGTGAAGCCTCTGTGGCCTAACAGATTGGGAAGATGCTACCTATTATATACATGTATATGTCTATATCGCCCCTTCATGTAATTAAGATTTTCTTATTAAAGGCCCTGAGAAGTCCTGCAGAAAGCCAATTAGTTTAATGTTGTTTAATCCAGCATTCATTCATCTTACTTGGCCACGTGACTCTTTCTCATTTTGCATCTCCTAACATCCCGTGTGCATGCTGCACGATGCTTTTCTGGCACATTCATCCCATAGAGCCTGCAGTTTTTAAAAAATGAATTAAACCAATTACAATCTGGGACCTCCCTGGTGGTCCAGTGGTTAGGACTCGATGCTTTCACTGCCATGCCCCAGGTTCGACCCCCTGGTCGGGGACCTAAGATCCCGCAAGCCGCATGGTACAGACCAAAACAAAAACACCGATTATAATCTGAGCAATGATGATAAGTGTAAGCCTGAAGAGCATGATCAGTAAGCCCAATAAAGTACTTGAACTACACTGAGCACTGGCAAAGAGGTTCAGGTACAAATTCACTCTGGCCACAGCCTAACACACCTATCTGGTCTGCGGGATGGGGCCTCGTGACACCAACGTGGCACGTGGTGACGGGGGTGGTGCTCACAAACCCCAGGGATGACCTGGCTTTTGCTGTTTAAACACTCACGCTTTTTTTCCTCCAGCTCCACGGACGGCATTTGTAAAGCATCTTAGGTTGTAGCACGTAGAAGACATGGCACAGACAAAAGACTAAATTTGTCTAAATCAGGCAGCAGGCCTAAGACTTAACGTGAGTCATTCCGTGGCTTCGACATGGTCAGGGAAAGTCAGAGCATTACGGGCCCAGGACCACCTGCCACCGGGCCGGCTCTACACTGTCGGGATGGGGGCTGTCAGGGTGTGGCCTGGGGGAGGGGAGAGGCTGCAGGTATCGAGATGGGGGCCTCCCTGGGGCTCCAGGCAGGGCCCATGGCTCCAGCCACGGTTCAGATAAACGTGTGTCTGGTTCACGGCTGGAGCCGCACTGGCCTCACAGGGACGCTCAGCAGAGACCGTGAGAAAGTCGTTCACCTTCCCGGCCCAGGCTCTTCATCTGAGGACAGGAGACCTCGCCATAAAGCTTCACAGTGCTGAGGTTCTTGGTGAAATGAAAAGGTTGTGTATTTAGTGAATGCATGAAAAATACTTCAAGAAGTGATGGAGGAAATTATTTGATGAAAGGTCTAAGTCACGAACAGCTTTGCTTCTTTGAAGGGTCTGAGGATGTCGCAGTGTTTCTGAGGCTATGCACCCACGTCGGGTCCCTGACCTTGTCATGACCCCCACTGAGTCCTTCACCTTCTACGGAATGAACTCTGCCCCTGCCTTTCTCTCCCACGAGGACAAAGGCTACGGCGGGGCCCAGCTTCATGGCCGTGCTCACGCAGCTCCCCAGGGCTGTGAGCTCCAGCCCCGCGTCTGCACACGGCACCTACTTGGCACATCTTTAACCATCTGTGTTTCTGACTCTTTGACGTGCTGGCCTGGCTGACCCCGGAGACATGGCCCCTCCCAGGGCTGCGGGTTCCTGGAGACGGTAAGTGACACCTTCAGGCTCCTTTCCAGTAAGACTCACCAACCCAGAGCCCATCCCCCACCCCCCCGCAGGCCCTCTCACTCGGGCCACTGTGCACCTGCTCTAACACCCACAGCCAGGCAGTGACAACCAGGACAGCCCCGAGTCCAGAGCCGATGGCCCCAATCAGAGCAGCCCCGGGGCCTCCCCCTGCCCACCCACCAACCCTTCCTGCAGGGACACAGTGAAGGGCCCCCCCTCCCCTTCCGCTCTGCCTCCTGACCTACCCTGGGGAACCCCTGTCCTCCCCCACCCCATGGTGCAGGGAGCTCCCTGCTCTGGGGCCTGTGAGTAATACAAGCGTTTCAGAGGCATCTCCTCCTGACCTGTCAGCCTCACCACACCTGAATGATGACAACACCTGCTTTTTCATACACTGAACTCATCAAAGAATAAGCTTACAAATGAAGACAGGCTGGAACAGATAAACCGTTAAAGTAACACCTATGGGGCTTCCCTGGTGGCGCAGTGGTTGAGAGTCCGCCTGCCGATGCAGGGGACACGGGTTCGTGCCCTGGTCCGGGAAGACCCCACATGCCGCGGAGCAATTGGGCCCGTGAGCCATGGCCGCTGAGCCTGCGCATCCACAGCCTGGGCTCCGCAGCGGGAGGGGCCGCAGCGGTGAGAGTGGATTCAACTGCCTCAAAAGCAATATGCC
The DNA here is from genome assembly GCA_036417435.1 of Inia geoffrensis. Lineage (NCBI taxonomy): Eukaryota > Metazoa > Chordata > Mammalia > Artiodactyla > Iniidae > Inia > Inia geoffrensis. The sequence goes on along the minus strand of CM070906.1, from coordinate 2,525,366 downwards.
TTGCATTCTGCACATGCTCAGGTGGCTGTGGTTTTCTTTTTGATGTTTTTTTAAATTCCCAAAGTCGTATCTGGTCATTTCTGCCTGAAGATGTCCGCAGAGGGAAGTTGATCTGCTCTCACCTACTCAAACTGACGTGCAGTTACAAGGCATAGCACGAAACTCAAAATCATCAACTCCACGCATGTATCAGAGGAGGAAACCGGTCTTCTCCACTCTCCTGTAGCCGATCAAAGGCACATCACCTTCTAATCTGACCTAAGAAATCCTGAAGGTTTGAAGTCTGGACACCGCGAGGTAGCGGATGAGCTAAAGTCACTTTATTTCATTAAATTTCTTAACATTTCCATCAGCTTCCCGGCAAAGAACTCGAAACACTATTCTTTAAAGAAGAGGTAAAAGTCAGGGCTGTTGATTCGTTTTGACCTGCAATTTATCCTCCATTAAATTCTCATTGCTAGCGCGGCTTAAGACAAGCTACGACGTAAACACACAAAATCAACGCCGCCCGGGTGTGGGGAACGCGCGGCACGGGTGTGACGCTCCGCCACCCCCCATCCCGAGGCAGACGTCATTAACAGATCAGAATGTCTTCAGCTAGTGGAACCGAGTGCCTCGGAGTGGCAGGCGACACAGTAACCGAAGCGCAAGTCTCTAAGGGAACACATTGCCGTCCTCACCCTGGTCTCCTAGGAAACACATTTCACTCCCCTCCAGATCCTGAAAGCTGCTTCTATGCCTCACAAGGTGAGAGCGGAAAGAGACCTTGGTTGAGACGCAGCCGTGTGGAAACATGTCCTGTGCTGAGACAGAGCCGACTCGGGTGGAATTCCGCTGAAGGGCACCTGGACATGTTTTCATCCCATGTCTAATACCTGGAGGCCATTTATTTAGCGGACAGGACACTGGACAGCATTTTAGAAAATCAAATCCAGCTATCTATATACCCATATCGTGCCTCTGATAAATTTCAGCTTCCTGTCATACTTCTAATCTGTTGCTATAAAATGGTAAAAACCTGTAATACAATCTCACAGTTAGGATGAGGTGATACAATGTTTGGGAACAGTGATAGTTCTTAAGGGCTTATTTGATTCAAATGAAGGGAAAGAGAATGAATACTTATTAAATGCCTATTATACGCTACGTGCTTTGCAAATATGGCCTCGTTTTACCTTCCAACAACCTTGTGAAGTAGTTGTCATTGTACTGAAGATACAGGCAGCTCCCATTTATCTACAGAACATGGACGATTAAATCGAGACAATCTGCACATTTCCTTTTCCTCAATACTTGTAGTTTCACCTTTCATGGAGCTTTTTACTATGGGTAGAAACAAGCTGTAACAAAGTTTCCTGGTTCTTCCTCTAATCTCTGTGGAGCCACTAAGCTGCTTTGTAATTGCCACTCGACAGCAGCTGAGAAGCAAACCTTGCCCATCCGTGCGCCTGGTAAATCCCCAGTGAAAAGAATTGAGAGATGCTCGCGTCACAGCAAGCCAGTTGAGACCGGTTGTCAGATTTTGAGGCCACTAAATGGGGTATGAAAATAACCCTGCAGTAGTTAGAAATACAATGTAAACGGGTTAGGAGATGCAGTCTCATTCCTTCATCCATTCACTCATCAAGCAATCATTTATTCATCCATCGAGGGGCTTACTGCACTTAAATTCCAAGCCAGGGACTGACCAGGGGACAGACGGCAGATAAACCGGGTTTTTCGTCTCATGAGACTAGCAGTAGGGAAAACAGAGAAGACATCCCAATTGTAGACATCAGCTCATCTAATGAAATTGGGATTTCCTACCACGTGGAAGCAAGGTACTGTTTCAAAACTCTTTCAAGACTGGTTATAGCCTCCAGCTTACAGATTCGGCTTGCTATGCATAGAAACACTTGGGTTGAAATCAATTTATTAGAGACAGGATAATGGTGATGGACTTGGTGAGTCTTGAATTCTTCCTTTTTATTCATAAAGGATTATAACACGTAGGGGAAAAAAGGACTGTAGTATTTAAAGCTCTATAAGATGGCATATTTCTTCATATTATTCTGTGCTGGATTTTGAAATCAACAACGTTTTAATATACATATACACGTATATTTCTTTTAGTGGCCTTTTTTTCCTCGGGATTTTTTTTCAAACGTTCCAGCCTAAAAATGAGACATTGCCAGAAATCCAAGGTTCCTATTATGGCACCAGCAGGATGTGGTAGGATGGAAATTCAAGAAGGTGTTTTACACAGAAAAGTTTCCTATTTAATTGTTCACTTTCTACATTTCAAGGTGAGGTTATATGTAATGGCTGACTTGGTCTGAGTCCGATGGAGGGGAAGGCCTGCATCTGACTGCAGTCCTGGGAACTCTTCAGTTGGGGTGGAGAGGGGTCAGGAGAATGAGTAAAATCAGGGGCATCACAGCTGCTTCTGAGCAAGCGGCTGTCTTTGGAGACCACCAGAGGTTTCCATTTTGGACAGTGTAAGACAATTTTAGAGTTTACAATGTGGCTTTCCTTGCTTCCTGCCCTTCTGACCCCTGGCACCTGGCAGGCTGGCGAAGAACTGCATACTGGAGCTGGGATATACGTGTCTGGGCAAGCTCAGAACACTCTGCTTTTCAAAGACAGGGGAAGAGTGCTGGTTTTTTTTTTTTTTTTTTTTTTTTTTTTTTTTGCAGTACGGGCCTCTCACTGTTGCGGCCTCTCCCCTTGCGGAGCACAGGCTCCGGACGCGCAGGCTCAGCGGCCATGGCTCACGGGCCCAGCCACCCCGCGGAACGTGGGATCCTCCCGGACCGGGGCACGAACCCGCATCCCCTGCATCGGCAGGCGGACTCTCAACCACTGCACCACCAGGGAAGCCCGAGTGCTGGTTTTTATGACCATAAATTCAACTGCTAAATGAGAGGAACTAACGAATGCACTGGCAAAGTAGAGTTTATACTTCCCAGCATGGGAGATGGATAGTTTATGATAAAAAACCACATATAGCACCACTCGGCTTCCAAGCTGACTAGTAATATCTATTCCAGTACTATCACTTAAAAGGAAATATATATTTTAGGACTCACAGTTACTTTTGGTGTCCTTACTTTTCTGTACCACAACGATGTGTCATGGAAATTTTCTGCACCCTGTATTTTTTTTTTTAACATCTTTATTGGGGTATAATTGCTTTACAATGGTGTGTTAGTTTCTGCTTTATAACAGAGTGAATCAGGTATACATATACATATGTTCCCATATTTCTTCCCTCTTGCGTCTCCCTCCCTCCCACCCTCCCCATCCCACCCCTCCAGGCGGTCACAAAGCACCGAGCCGATATCCCTTTGCCATGTGGCTGCTTCCCACTAGCTATCTACCTTACGTGTGTTAGTGTATATATGTCCGTGCCTCTCTCTCATTGCACCCTGTATTTTAAACATGTGGCTTTTAAAACGAACAAATCTGACTTATAAAACTTACAAAGCTTCATCAGTGGAGCATGACTAATATTCTCCAACGCTGCTAAGGAAAATGGTACATCTCTGAAGTCAGTTAATTGAAACAAGGAGGCCTTATGAAATGAAAGCCTTTAAAAACCATTGAGTTTTCATTCTCTCTTATAAGGCAGTTTCCTTACGCTCATGGGGAAACCGAGTTACATTCAAAGTTTTCTGCTTTGCTTCTCCACTGATTCGTACTTCTCAGAAGAAGTCATCTTCAAAGGGTGTCAGTGGTGATCGCACAAAGGCAAATCCAGCCCACAGCGGCCCCTTCTCCAAAGCGCAAGCAGCCACATGGCTTCATGCAAGCGTGTGCTTAGAGAAAAGGAAGCAACCGGCTTCTTTAATGCTAATATGATGGAAATAAAGGGTAGAGAAAACACCAGGGACAGGAGTGGTTCAGCAATGGTTCCGTTTTCCAGGTGCCCTTTCTCCCAAAGGAAGGGCAGCTCTCTGCCCTGAGCTGGACAATCGCCAACATGAAACTGGCAACCTCTGCCCAGCACGAACCCCACTCATGCCTACGCTCACAGGCAGGCCGGGTGCCAGGATCCCACTTCACGCATCCTCAATCAAGCACCAATTAATTTTTATGGAGCAGTTTTTGTCTTGTCACCAAAGATTTCTTAATTCTTTACATGTGTTCCCATGAACCACAAGACACACCGTGTTTATTCTGTCGAGTGGATTTATAGGCAGACCAAAGTGAAGTTATTCCTTGGCTAAATCTACTATGGCTATAATTTCATGACCGCTTAGCTTGAGGGCCAACAGCTAAGTCTGTGTGGACAACAGATGTACTTTAACCTTATGGTCCAAAAGAGACCAATAAATAGATTGATGTTTTGAAATTCAAAGCCCAGGAAATGATAAAATAGATTTTGAACTGAAACCAGACTCACGTCTAACAATTCAAATCTCTAATCATCACTTTATCTCCCAAGACAGGAAGATAATAAAAGATGCGGGGTGGCAGCAGGGGATCAAGTAGCCCAGAAAAAACGAAACTTCAAAAATAATTTGACCTTGTTTCGTTCTGACCATGAGAGGTCGCCTCATGTCTGGACACTGTGAACACAAATATTTAATCACTGTCCCTAACACACAACTGTAAAAATAGGCAGGTGGAATTTACACCAAGTCCGTGTGCTGCCAGAAGCTGTTCAAAGCTCAGGCTGCTTCTAGTCGGTTCCACGCTGAGAGGGTGGGTAGCGGATTCGGGCTGGGAGTCCGCAGGCCGGTTCCGGTTCTGCCTGGTCCGTAGACCAGCCCAGCTGAACAAGACCCAGGCCTTCTCTCTTTGGGGCTGAGCTTGCTTGTTTGTGAGGAATGAAGTAGACCCGCGTTTCTACCAGGGTGTCCCCAGAAAGTAGTTCTGCAGCCAGTGGGCAGATACCGTTGAAAAAGGCTTCTGTGGCCTATAGGTTTATGGAACACCAGGGAAACAAAGCGAAACATCTGTTTTTACTGTATCACTTTGTAGCACTGTGTGTCAATGTGCGCTGAATTTCCAAGACAGAAAGATGGCCGGCATCACTCTCAACCCTACTGGACCATAGAATACGTGCCTTGAGGACCAGGTTGAAGATTTAGCGTGATGTGGACACACACTGGGTTGAATCATCACCCAGATCCCATCTAACCGTACGACAGTGACATTTGATACCTGCCTCCCCTTCATGACTGCCCCTTCCAGTGCCCATGATGGCATGAGTGAGATGCCTCTTTTCCCACCAGCCCCAGAATGGGTTGAGTCCTTCTCTGGGCAGCCACTCCCAGTTGGCTAGACTTGGCACCTGAATCGAGACATATTTGCCATGCTTGATTTAACAGGCTATGTTTAAACATCATTTTCTTAGGAGTCAATGTGACATCATGATTGCTAACCTCCCAACTATCACTGACTATTAACTCTAAGAATTTTCTTTCCCCTTTTTTTCTGACAAGCTGCCGTTTTGCCATGGCACATGAAGTTACTGGGTTTTCCCTGCCTTTGGAAAATGCTCAAGGTGACCATACAATATAATGTCCAAGCCAGGGCATTTCTGAGTGAAATGACAGGAGCACACAGGGACTGTGGCCAGCAAAGCCACGTAGACTTCACTGCCAGAGCAACGTGAAAGTGTGGCTTTGGCTTTAGTGGCTATTTTGACTCTGTAAATGTGATTCGTTCCCACGAGTGGACAAACGCAAGTCTCACGGAACACGAGGGGAGAAAGGTCCCCAAACCTCCTGTCGCTCATTCACAAATCCCCAGGTTAGAAAGTAGGCTCATCCTCACTGATCATCTATGCAAGCACAAAACTCAGTCAGCTTGACCTGACAAGTCGCTTCAAAGCTACCTGCATGATGAAAACATGCTGGATGTTTCCAAACCTTCCAAGCCTGGGAGCCTGGAGGAGACGGCTTCACCAGACAGCAGAGGTGCAATTTCAGCTGCTTTGTTGCTGCAGGTACAGCATGTAATCATTAGCTACTGTTGTAGCTCCAGCTACACTCCAAAGGGGATAAAGTGGGAGGTGGCTTATTAGAAACAGTCTTCTGTGCTTCTGGAACTTGTCCATTCCATACAATGACTGCCTCGGAATTAGGAAATCCCGGAATTAGGAAATCCCAAAGGGACTAAAACGAAGGCAGGAACGGGGCAGCGGGCCCTCCTGCTTCCTCGACCCCACGGACGGTGGAAACACACACAGAACAGTTCTGTTCCGACTCCTGCAAGGCCCCAGAGTTAACTGCGTCTGACAAACCACGACACTGAAGACGGCTTTCCCCTCGGCAGGCGAACACCCCTCCTCAAAGCAAGGTCCAGGAGGCCTCACCTCCCACTATTCCCAGTGTGTGAGCTGCCCCCCGGTTTCCGGCCTTGATGGTGCTGAGGGGCAGAAGACGCAGGGGCACCCCTTTCTGGAAAAGCTGCACCTTTTAGGGTTGAAAGGGCTTCCTTCTCTGTCGCCCGTCTCATCCCCAGGGAGCTGCAGCCGCACGGGGAATGAGAGGCAGCCCTCGGGCAGGCGGCTCCTCGGCAGAGGCTGGGGGCTCAGGACCTCGCGTACCTTGAACCTCACGAGCCCAGCCTCCCGAGCCTCCGTGAGGCTGACGTGGGCGCTGAGGAACCACAGACACGTGGAAAGCAGAGCGCGCGTGCATGAAGTTCACGTGTATGCCGGCCCGCTCAGGGACCCTGTGCACACGTGGGGCTCCAAGGTAAGTTTTTCCCAGGGGACCCCCGGCAAGGTCACCCCATCCCAACGCCGTCCCTTGAGCCCACTCTGTGTGCCTTCCAGCCACGCGTGCGGACGCCAGCTTTCCAAGGAGACAATTCGATCACAGAGGGGTCAGGGGTGGAAGGAAGCTCACTGCTGGCAGGGGGTCTGCTCCCATCAGCAGCAACTAGACAGAGAGTGCCTTCTGCACGTGCAGTACACACAGAAACACACAACCACATACAGCCACGACCACACACACACAAAACTATACACACATAACTATACACACACATTCACACACACACACCACACATATACACAAACACACACAACCATATACACACACAACCACACACACAGAACCACACACACACAAAACCACACACACAACCACACACATACACACAAACACAACACACAACCATACACACACAACCATACACACACACAGCCACAACCCCCACACACACACCATACACACACTAAACACACACAACCGCACACAACCACACACACACCACACATACACACAAACACACACACACACACACACACACACACACACACGACCACAACCCCCCACACACACACCCCTGGATTCAAGGTCTGACTCATGCCTGGAATCAAGTTCCGGGAAGAGCCTCACACACCCTGGAGATGCTGTTTGCAGTTACCTTCCTGACTACAGCCACACAGGCGGTCCACAGCAGCAGCTGTCCCCTTCCTCCCAACAACCTGGGGCGAATACAGACTCTTGCATGTGCAGAAGTGAGCCGTTTTCCGGGACAGCCACCAGCCCTGCTCCGAGCCTGGAGGACCTGCACCAGGGCGGGAGGGGCCGCAGGTGTGAGCGTGTGAGCCGGCGGGCCGACCGCACCTCGTTTTATTTGGCTGTTTGAACAATAAACAAAGTGGCAGGTTCCACTGCAGTGAGCTTTTCTGAGCAAACTACCTACAGCAGGTATTTCATCCCAACAGGCTACATTCCTAAAAAGTGTTAAAATTAATGTTACAATCGGATGCAGATTTAAACCCTTTTCTTTGAAAAATGTATAGACTTCCATGATGAGAAAGCTCTCCTTTCTGACCCCCACCTGCATTCCATTATTTAGAGCTTATATTCTGCACGCCCCGAAGCTACTGTGATCACACAACACACAGCCTGTGAACTTCAGAGGTACTTGAAGACTTGGCATAAGACAAAACCAGACAAAAAACTCTGAAACCCTCGAGAGGCGGGGCAAGCCTTTAGCAAACGGTATTTACTAGTTACGGAAAACAGTCACAGTTCCTCTGCTTGCATAGCAAATAAAGATATGTGCTTTTTGCATTTTAAAAATGTCACTACGGATAAGGCCCCCATGTGTGTGCTGTGCAGGAAAAGAACAATATACTCGAAATCTGTCTCGTGGAGGGTTCTGACTCCCAGAGCCCAATGTGTGTCTGGGGACGTCCAGAGCATACGACCTCTGCCTCGGCCGCCCCTCTTTGGGGCTCCTAAGAATCGCTTGGGAAGAGGAAGAGTGACCGGTAGCTCACTCTGTCCTTTCAAGTCTGTGTTCCTTGTGAGAAAGCCTTTCCTCACTACCTATCATTCTGGCAATTCATCGGCATTGGGGAGAAAAGAGTTTACTCTGCTCTGCACAAAGGTGCAGGGTCCGAGCTACACCTGAACGCTGTTTCACACTCAGGTCTTTTCTCAATTCCTTTGCTAAGAATTATCAGTCTCCCTCTGATCCTAATGTTTCGTTGGTCCAGTTTTTCCAGGTTGTATGAATCTAGGCTTAAAAACACTTGCCTGTGTACTAGGTCAGATCAATTCTGAAGGATCTAAAAAAGTTCCCTGAGGTTTCTTACGGCTAAAATGATTCCCTACTCCCAGAGCTGAAACAGACAGAAATGAGCTACTGAGTTCCTTGTCACGAGATCTACTGAAGGTGGAGGAACAGGTGGCAGGTCCTGTAGAAAGGATCCAAGAACTGGATGGATAATTGGTTGGGAGACTAGGACGCCTCGGGCTCTGGCCTTTCTCTTAGCAAACAACAGGCAGCTGATGAATTAAAGTGGGACAAAAGATCTAAGCCTGCTGCACTGAATACTGAACTAATAAGAACCTGCTGTATAAAAAAATAAATAAAATTCAAAAAAAAAAGAAAGGCACAATCCTCTTAACTATGATGCACTGATGAGATTAGCCTAATTTAATCAAGATAATGAACTTTCTGGGGGCTTTTTAATTAGGATGGTTTATTAGGGATGTTATTAACTGTTAAATGGAACTTATACTCAGCACACAGAACGCTACAACGTTTCCTCATTTCTAAACAGTCTGTATCACACAATATCTTTTTTTTTTTTTTTTTTTTTTTTTGCTGTACGCGGGCCTCTCACTGTTGTGGCCTCTCCCATTGCGGAGCACAGGCTCCGGACGCGCAGGCTCAGTGGCCATGGCTCACGGGCCCAGCCCCTCCGCAGCACATGGGATCTTCCCGGACCGGGGCACGAACCCGTGTCCCCTGCATCGGCAGGCGGACTCTCAACCACTACCCCACCAGGGAAGCCCCACACAATATCTTTTAACAAACGATTTCACACTTTGTACAAAAACCTGGGTCAATTAAGAGTATTTCCTCTAAAAGAAAGGCTTTCGAAATTTAGTCATATTCCTTATTCATTTGATGTGTACTAAAGTTTCCATTTTCTTTTACTGAGGTCCATGTTTTAGCTTTGTTTCATAGACTTTAAGCATGTTTGTTAGGAAATCACATGCTCAAATTAAAATCCAACAAGCTGTCATTTAATTTTTCAAAAGTGCATTTGAGAGCTCTGAAGAGACATACAAATGTCGTTTAGCTGAAGAATAATTTTCATGAAATTTATTTTGCAAATGTACTTTGATGGTTTTCTGAATATCCTACACTTCCCCCCACCCCCATTTTTTATGTCATTCTTATTTTTCCAACACTCTTCTTGGAGAAGAATGACACCACCCAAAAGGAAAGAAAAATCCCAACTTCTGCTCGGCATTCGACCACCAGCAGGTGTGTCTGTATTCTCTGCAGAAGTGTGTGAGAGAGTGTGTGTGTGTGAGAGTGTGTGTGTGTGAGAGTGTGTGTGTGTGTGAGTGTGTGTGTGTGTGTGTGCGCGCGCGCGTGTGTCTTCACAAGCTCCGTCCCCCCCTCAGCATTGCAACCCCCCAGCCTTCTAGCTTCTGTGCACAAGTTCCCACCTGCCTCTGCCCTGTCATGTGTTGTCCATTCTCAGTGCTGAGGGAAAACAACAAAACTAAAGGAAAACCAGTCCTTTAGGGCATTGCGCAGAATCACTCATCTTTAAACTTTCACTTTTTTGTTTTGTTTTGTTTTTTTGCGGTACGCGGGCCTCTCGCTGCTGTGGCCTCTCCCGTTGTGGAGCACAGGCTCCGGACGCGCAGGCTCGGCGGCCATGGCTCACGGGCCCAGCCTCTCCGCGGCATGTGGGATCTTCCCGGACCGGGGCACGAACCCCGTGTCCCCTGCCTCGGCAGGCGGACCCTCAACCACTGCGCCACCAGGGAAGCCCTGAATATTCACTTTTGTTCAAAAGTAACTCTCCTGAATACAATGCAAAATGTGTATTTGTGCTCAACATGCGTAACAGGCAGACACTCATCTTCACGACCTCTCACTTTCTGAACCAACCCCCCTGCCACTGAGGAGTAGGAATTCCTCCCTCTCCCTACCCTCTTCTACCTGTAAAGCATCATTATGATTTCTTAGTGACTAAGAACTAAAGTATTTAATAGCTCTCAAGTTCTGGTAGGATTAGAAAGAGGTTTTTGGCCAGTGACTAAGGAGTTAAACTTAGACATTTAAAGAAAATGTTAAATCTGTTGCCAGGTCGATTGCTGCAAAGTTAAAAGAATGAGTTTGCCCAACACTCTGGAGCCTAATAACGTAATTGTAACTAATATGCTGAGGAGATGGACCGTTTCTCACACAGCTTCGCACGTGATTTATTGACCCCCGCACAGTAATTCTTCAGCGGTTCCTAAGACCAGAATTCACAGATTTATTCCTAACTTCAGGAAAAATTGACCTCACTCTTGAACTCTATGCCTTCTTGCATCAATCTCTGAATTGTAAATTAGCTAAGCTAAATCACGATCCCAAGAAGGCCTCCCTCGCACTTTCTGGGGGACAGAACCCGGTTTTCCAAAGTTGGGTCTGTATCACTTCATCTTTGGAAAGCCGTTTGTAAGTACGTTTATATATTTGGCAAACAACATCATCAGAATGCACACACTTCACGTGAAGGAGGACAGAAAGGGATAGTCAGGAAGTGTTGTTATATGATGCGTGTAGGGTGTGCAGGATTCTTGGGGGCAGGTGGAGGAAGCCAGGGGCAGGAGTTTCCCACTTGGGAGCTGTTTGAGCATCTAAAAGGAAATGATAAAAATATAAGCTAACACTCTTATGCATTGAAAATGATTGTAACTAATATGGGACTAGGAATTGGTGTAACCTTTTAAGAAGAGAATTTGGCAACACGAGCATTTAGATACCCAGGCATCTGACCCACTGGTTTCACTTCTGGAAAGTTAGGTTCACACGAGGGCACAGGACACATGAAACATATATGTACATAGATGTGTGTTTTAGCATTTTTTAAGTATTAGGAAAACACTCATCTTGCCTCAAATGTCCTTGAGAGAGGAAATGGCCGTTCGATTTTGGCATCCCACACAATGCAGACTTTGAAAATCCTGTTAGATGAAGCTGTCAAAAGTGCCTCGTCCAGCCGTGGAGCAGCTAAGCCCGTGCGCCACAACTACTGAGCCCACGTGCCACGACGACTGAAGCCTGAGCACCTAGAGCCCATGCTCTGCAACAAGAGAAGCCGCCGCAATGAGAAGCCTGCGCACCGCAACAAAAGGTAGCTCCCGCTCATCGCAACTACAGAAAGCCTGCGCGCAGCGAGACCCAGCACAGCCAAAAATAAATAAATAAATAAATTTATTTTTTTTAAAAAAAGTGCATTGTCCAGTAAAACCATAAGAGTAGAGAAGGGGACTAGACTTCTGGGGGGTCAGACAAGAAACCTGTAGCTTCTCGGTTATCCTGAGCGGAGGGACTGAGGCTGAGCAAAGACAGAGGACTTTTCACTTTTCATTGGGGAGCTTCCTGTATGATTTTTTTTTTAACCATAAGCAAATATTCCTTATACACATTAAGCTTATTAAAAATGTACAAAAAGGACCCTAAAGAAAAAAGAAAAAAACATGGCACTATTAGAATATCCAATCTATACAGCATTTTAAAAACTGAAAACGAAATCTATACTTTATAGGACAATGATATCCTGTTAAAGGACTTGCATCATCGTTTTGTCAACTTCTTGCAGTCTTCGACCCGTATTCTATTTGTCCCTGCCTCGTAAGGTTGTTCGAAGGCTTAAACAAGGTAATGCATGTCTAACCTCTGGTATGGGGCTGGATGCACTGTACTCGAAAAAGGCTAGCCAGCTGATACAACTTCTCACAAAAGCTAAGGGGACCATCCATTGTCGGGGCACAGGAGACAAATTAAGAGAAGTCTCTGACTCTGGGTGAACACAACGGAATGCACGTCCCCTAGGTCAGCTACCTACACCCGGCTTATATCCTAATGTGCTTGAAATATTTGCCTTTATTCTTCATCTGTCTGTGAAGCTTCCCACTGCTAGGAGGGCCACTGCGTGCTTTCTAAAAACATGGTCCCGGTAAGAATTAAAGAGACTTGATTAAAGAAAACAAATGTTAGCATATTGTCCTATACACTTAAGTAGAACGGTCCTGAGAATGGATCTCGTGATGCAAGGAGATGCTTAAAAAAATTCACACCAGCCAGGGTATTCTCTCATCTTGCTTCCGGGAGTGGGTGAAAATACCAAGTGCCTCAGCAATGAGCATCTGTAGAATGTGGCACGTTAGGGTTGAATTCTGTTGTGTTTCCTTAACGACCAAGCAATCGTTTACAGGAAAATTCTTGGCTCTGCTGAGTCAATGTCCCAAGAACGGGATGCCTTTTAGCCACGGAGTGATGTGTGCAGAGGTCACAGGGACCTGGGTTGGATAGTGAAGGTCTAGCTGGGAGGACGCATCAGCTCCCCCTGGAGCAAACCCAGGCCCGGCTGTGACGAGCCGAGACCCTGCTCACACACAGCTTTACTCCGGGGGTTAGCGTGTGGACAAAAGGAGCTGCAAGCACACAGGCTACATAAAGTTTCCAGACGGGGCCACGCGACTGTAGGTACGTTAGGAAGGTAGCTGTGGACTAGTGAGGTTGCTTCCAGCTACAACAGTGCAAATGGTGCTTTGTGTTGGAAGAGAGGTATCAGCACTTAGAAGGAACATCTGTGAGGGGAACTTAAAAGCAGATGCTTGATGCAAAAGTATTCATGCCAAGCCATTCTCTATAGATTCTTTTTTTTTTTTTTTTTTTTGGCAGTGCTGTACATCTTATGGGATCCTAGCTTCTCGACCAGGGATGGAACCCGGGCCACCACAGTGACAGGTGGCATCCTAACCACTGGATGTATTAGGACTAACTGGCAGATCTCTCACTTTCTAGGCAAACAGAATTTACACCTTGTTTCCTGAGAGCATCCTCTTCTATTAATTTATACCCATCAGGGCCAAGCAGCTTTCACTTATGACTTAACAGAGAGCTCGCGTCTATCTCTACAGTGCAAGGGCCCACGTTCTCCCACTCTTCTGCCACAGGGGTCTGATTTTTCTCTCTCAAGCTGTAAAATAGCTGCTTCTAATGAATACAGACAGATTTCAAAACTGAAGCTGCTATTACTGAATTAGGAGCATTTCTCCAGCAGCCCCTGCAAACAGCTCAGTGTTCTCCTTTGTCTGGAATGTCGGAGGCTCTGGTGGCTGAGAGAAGAAAAAAAAAGTAGCTTATGGGACTTCCCAGTGAGAGCTGATTCTGGAACTCTCTGGAGCATATTAGCTCTTTATAGGAAGCAGAGAAACTAGAGAAAAGGAGACAGTTCATGTCACATCACCTTTGGAAGCTGCTGCAACCCCAGAGAGCAGTCTGAGTGGACTGAAACGGGGAAGGGAAAAAGCAAAGTGGAGCAGCCTTGTTCTAAGTGTAGAGTTTGGATAAATAAGGAATATGTGCAATTCAGTTCGTGGGAGGGAGCTGTTTCCCCAAGGGGTGCACTGAACAGACACTAGTTACGTCCTACAGGCCTGCGGGGTTTTTGGCAAGTACTTTCGGGTGCACATATGCCACCCCCCAGCCTGTTCAAGAGCCCCTCTCCCACAAGGCTTCTTACTGTTGTTGGAATCTACTGTTTCGATTTGTCTTCCCAGCAGCCTTAAACACATCTTTTTCTGTAAAATTTTAATAATTAATCCTGCATTCTGAAGAAAAACAAATGAATAAATATATTCCACTGGAAAAAGTGACCCAGAGAATCTCGTCTGCACTGTAGTCAACACGGTCAGCCAAACCTTTCTGAAGAACTTAACCAAATATCCGAGGAAATATTTTAATTCTAATCTTTACCCTTTTCCAGAACCTCTTATGGCCTTAAAAGGCCACTGCAAAAAAAAATGGGCAGAAGACCTAAAGAGACATTTTTCCAAAGAAGACATACAGACGGCCAAGACACACATGAAAAGATGCTCAACATCGCTAATTATTAGAGAAATGCAAATCAAAACTACAATGAGGTATCACCTCACACCAGTCAGAATGGCCATCATCAAAAAGTCTACAAACAATAAATGCTGGAGAGGCTGTGGAGAGAAGGGAACCCTCTTGCACTGTTGGTGGGAATGTAAATTGATACAGCCACTATGGAGAACAGTATGGAGGTTCCTTAAAAAAACTACAAATAGAATTACCATATGACCCAGCAATCCCACTACTGGGCACATATCCAGATAAAAACATGGTCTAAAGGACACATGCAGTGCAATGTTCACTTCAGCACTAGCTACAATAACCAAGACATGGAAGCAACCTAAGTGTCCATCAACAGAGGAATGGATAAAGAAGATGTGGCACATATATACAATGGAATACTCCTCAGCCATAAAAAAGAATGAAGTAATGCCATTTGCAGCAACATGGATGGACCTGGAGATGATCATACTAAGTGAAGTAAGTCAGACAGAGAAAGACAAATATCATATGAAATCACACATATATGGAATCTAATTAAAAATGACACAAACGAACTTATTTACAAAACAGACTCACAGACTTAGAGAACGAACTTATGGTTACAAGGGGGAAAGGGTGGGGGGGAGGGATAGATGGGGAGTTTGGGATTGATATGTACACACTACTATGTTTACAACAGATAACCAACAAGGACCTACTATACAGCACAGGGACCTAGATTCAATATTCTGTAATAACTTAAGTGGGAAAAGAATTTGCAAAATGATAGATACATGTGTATATATAACCAAATCACTTTGCTGTACACCTGAAACAAATACAATATTGTTAATCAGCTATACTCCAATATAAAAAAAATTTTTTTAATGTCAAAACAAAAAACAAACAAAAAAGCTGCTGATCAATTAACCTGTAAGATATAATTCCATCTAAAAGGAATTTTCTCCCAGAAGGTCTGAGAAACTGTTTTGATTATGTAATCATCTTGCAAATATTCCTGGTAAGAAGATTAGAGAATTATTTCTCTCACCTCTATGTACTTTCTATATATCAAAACATTTTGGGGCTTTAAGAATATCTCCAGAACACACATTTCCTAAAGGGTTAGGAAGAATAATTTTTAGAATGAATGATGTTTTTCAATCACTTTAATTTGCACAGCAAATTCATTTATTTTGTAGTATTTTCAGCAATTGGAAAAAATCACTTTGCTATACGCCTGAAACTAATACAACACTGTTAATCAACTGTACTTCAATATAAAATAAAAAATTTTTTTAAAAGCTACTTACTGTAGGGCTTCCCTGGTGGCACAGTGGTTAAGAATCTGCCTGCCAATGCAGGGTACATGGGTTCAATCCCTGGTCCGGGAAGATCCCACATGCCGTGGAGCAACTAAGTCTGCGAGCCACAACTACTGAGCCCATGTGCCACAACTACTGAGCCCGTGCGCCTAGAGCCCGTCCTCCACAACGAGAGGAGCCACCGCAACGAGAAGCCCACGCACCACAACAAAGAGTAGCCCCTGCTCGCCGTAACTAGAGAAAGCCCGCATACAGCAATGAAGACCCAACCGCAGCCAAAAATAAATAAATTTATTTAAATAAAAGAAAAAAAAGGCTACTGCAATGTTCATTTCCTTTTATATCTGATGATCAGCAGAGTACCTCTGAGCTGGCTGAAGAAAGGAGGGTCCTCAAGAAAGAGGTGACACCACACATTCTTGGGTGGTGGGCTTTACAGTTTTTTCTTTCCCACACTATTTTTGCTATGTAAATTGAGAAGCAAACTATGTTTTCATAATATTTTATGCATAAGTTTTCTTTTATGTGCTCATAACCTAAATACCTTCAATTTTTTTTTTTAGTAGTTTTGAGGACTGAGATCCTATCACATTTATACCATTATGTGCAGAAGGTATCTGTACTTTTACAATAAATTGTACTGTTACCAGAAAAGTATAAATACACGTTACATGTCACCGAGCACTATATTCTCGAATGATGAGGCTCACGCACACACATTATTCTCACCTCCTGAGGCTCTGTAATGTAAGCCTCATGGCTAAGACACTTGATTTTGTGGCTGTTTCTAGAATCACTGCTTGGAACTCTGGACATTAATCTTATGCCACTGATATCAAGCGGAAAGCTGAGGCCTTCAGCGCCATGGAGGCAGAGGGCCAGGTATGGATTCATCCTTGGAAGGCCACCATTTCACAAGAGGTGCCTGGAGCCCCCTCTAAGTAGATCTCGTCATGGGGTCAGGATGGTTCCGGAGAGAGGAATGTTCCAGGGGTGGGTGGTAAAGGTCTACGTAGGGGCCGATGGGCCGCTGTCTCTCTCACGCTCATCAAGTCCAGTCCTGGGCACCACACCTGCTGGAGTCCTGCACACAGGTGGACAGCGGTGACCCCCGTGGCACCAAAGGGCTCACGGTCAGGGCTCTGACTCAGGCCCACCCCCCAGCTCTCTGCAGGGAGCCCCGGGCTACGCAGACCTGGTGCCTGGCCTGGGACCCCGGCCTCCCCATCCTCTGTCGTCTACGTGGACGAGCCAGGAAGAGGGCACGGATGGCCGGGATCTGCTGAGGTGAAGCCACACGCCCCGTCCCTGGAGCGCAGCCCTGACCCCCTCCGTCCCCTGGTGATGGACTTGCCTGTCCCGTGTCCTCTTAGGACAGCAAGTGACATCCGGTGCTTGGTGTCCTGGTGGGGTCACCTCCTAGTTAATAATTCCTTGTCTTTGCTTAGCGCCTTTTTCCTCCCCCAAGAGCTGACGGTCAGGCTTTCCCATGCATTCCCCTGCCGGGGCGGGGCGGGGCATGGCACTAACGGGGCCGTGGTCAGCACCCGCCCTCCCCGCCCGGGGAGCTGCCCCATCCACACCGAGAGAATCTGCGTCTCGGCTTCTCTGCACAGCTCACCACGACCTGTTCTTTTACAAGGTTTCCAAGAGGCCCCAAAGATGACAGATGATGATGATTAGTGATGATAATGGCCCCTCGCACTTCATGAGCGCTCCCCCTGCCAGGCATTCTCTAAGTGTGTATCCCACGTAACTAACGAGGCTCTCCTGAACACCAGGAGAGAAGGGTAACCATCAGGCCCATTTTAAAGAAGAGGAAACTGAGGCCCAGGGGTTTGGTAACGCGCCCCCGTCACACAGGGAGTGTCTGAGCAGGGATTTCACCCCCATCAGTCTGCTGAAAGGGATCAAACACTTGACCACTGGTCCACACTGCCCCTCCCCCGTGAGCCACGCTGTGGATGGTACAGCTCAGAACACAGACTCCATATTGTGTCTGTACGTTAAGCTCAACTTACTGATGCAGAGAACAGAGCGGGGGCTGAGAGGAGGGATGCAGTGGACAGTGAAAGGGCAGGGCTGACCGTGAGTCCGGGGCTGTGCTGTCCCCTCGCCCCCTCTCTGCAGGGACAGCCAGAGGCGGGTGCAACTGCTCCCACTTCACAGCACAGGGCACCTCGGGGCCCAGAGGCTAGGGAATTTGAATAGTGATGTTTGGTGGGACGGTCCCCAGGAGCGCAGAGATCTGTCCGCTTGCAGTGCATGTGCTACTTTCCTGAATCTGCGGATGACACTCCTAATCTAGTGGAAGGAAATACTACCTCTGAGACAAAGGTGAGCTCTGAGGAGATGAAGCATGACCATAAGCAAGGGCGTCCAGCACCAAAGCCACGGCAGGACTCGCACTGCTGCGTCCCGTCCTGCACCACCAACGGCTTTTCTCTAGCCCTTCTCACATACCATGGCCAAACAGATGACAAGTCACCCCATGGCCAGAGAGGCCGTGCTGGGTGATGGCAGCGGACAGGAGGCGACGCACCAGGAAAGCAGGGACCCCAGAGCCTATTCGATTTGTTCACGGAGAGGATTCGAGGACGCCCCTGTCTAAAAACCGGGACAGACTCAGCGCTCCACCAAGGCTTAAGGGCCACCTACATCCAAAGAGCTCCTGGCTGTCACCTGAAGCAAATGGCAGTCATCACGTGACCACTGGCCCCTCTGGAGGCTCCAAGTGCTTTTGAAAGAAGAATGGCCTCAGACGGTGGGCTCTGTGTCAGGCGAGAACCCCGGCTCTGTCTTTCCCTCCAGGAACTCAGGCAAGCTCTGAGCTTTGGTCCCTCATCTGCAAAAGGCGGATAACGACAGCACCTCTGTTCCGGGAGTATTAGACTGAGGGAGAAAACGCACGCACAGAGGCTGCCAATCAGACCTTACTGAAGGCTCTTGTCACGAAGGTGAAGCTCGAGGAGAAACTCCAGTGGACACTCCGCTTCCCTCCCGGCCCCCAGGAGAGCGCCCCATCATCGCACGCGGGCCTTCCCCTGAGCTGCCACTCGGCTCCCTCCGACTCCTAGCCAGCCTGCTTTCTTAAACGTGCTCATTCGTGGAGGGAAACGTGGCTTTTTCAGCAGACAGAGTTTCAAAGTGCCCGGGCAGGGCGCGCCGGCTGCCTCGATGCCTGGCTCAGGAGACCCCCACGTTGTAATAACCACCAGCACGTGTGCACCAGAAACCGGACCCGGCCTGCTGTGCACACGCCTTATGATACACAGAGCGAGAGCTTGAACAGGAACGCTCTGGCCAGTGCGCCACGATCACCGCTAACGCCACACACACCAGTTTCTGGGTTGCAAGTTCCTGGTAGCTTATCAAAACCAAAAAAAAGAAAGAAAAAAAAAAAAAAACCCAACTGTTTCCTGCGCATTATCCTCAAGTCAGACAATCTGAGTGTGAGCTCTACCCAAAAGCAATACTTTCCCTGCGGTTAGCAAACCAGACTGCGTTTCCTTTTTAGTTTAATTTGACCTAATCAAGGATAGGGCGGCAGACTCTGCCATAATGTGCTGAGATCCTTTAACAAGTACTCTTCTGCAGCTAGCCAAGTCATAATATAAAAGGGAGCTGCTTATTTCAGCAAAACTTCAGCTTTCACATACGGATAATATTCCAAGGCTCCAAGGCAGGGCTCCACCAAGTTCCAAACTCCCCTCTCCTTGCAGCCCCCAAATACTCTGCTGTCTCCTCAACGAGCTCTCACATCTGCTCACGATAAGGCAACACACACACCTGACAATCAGGAGGCTTATGTTTGGAAATTTCCCTTCTGAGTGTCACAAGACAGCCGGGACCAAAGTGTGGGGTATGGTAGGGAGGGGGAATGCTGTCTTCGCGTTGCACCCTTGATTGTCAAAGCATCTTATTACTTCCTGTGTCACTATCACAATCTGGATGTTTAAGAAGTGCCGGAAGAGTTAGCCTCTTTTGCAGGAACAGGAGTACGGAAGGAACAGCATGTGAGACGCACCCAAGCCTGGGAGGCCACTGGGTCCCACAGAGACGGTCAACCAAGCTACAAATCTGCTTTGACCCCAGAAACTCTTTTCTTCAGGGTTACACTTCCTCAATTAAACAAGCATAAAAGGGGCTTCCCTGGTGGTGCAGTGGTTAAGAATCCGCCTGCCAACGCGGGGGACACGGGTTCGAGCCCTGGTCCGGGAAGATCCCACATGCCACGGAGCAACTAAGCCCCTGTGCCACAACTACTAAGCCTGCGCTCTAGAGCCCGTGGGCCACAACTACTGAGCCTGCGAGCCACAGGTGCTGAGCCTGTGCCCTAGAGCCCATGCTCCGCAACAAGAGCAGCCACCACAATGACAAGCCCGTGCACGGCAACGAAGAGTAGCCCCCGCTCGCCACAACTAGAGAAAGCCTGCGTGCAGCGACGAAGACCCAACGCAGCCAAAAATAAAATAAAATAAATAAATTTATTTTTAAAAACCACGCATACAAGAAGTTAGGCAGATCTGGTGAACCCGCAAGCCTTCAGTGACTCACAGGTGGCAGGGCCAGCACCTGTAATTCACTGAGCACAGAATCTCCAAGGGCCCTGAGATGGGGAAACGGACCCCAAGGGTAACCACCTGGACGCGCTTCTTATCAGTGAAGGGCCATAAGATACACGTCACGGAAAGCAGCCAGCGCAGTGCCTGGCGTGCTGTGGGTCCCTTAATGGATGCCAGCCGCACCGCCTGGTCACCTGCTGCTCCACTGGAGTCACCAGGTTTTCAAGGAACAAGGGGGTGTGAGCTTTCCGAGTGGCAGGACTGCAGGACGCAGGATGTCTCTTCTGAGGGAGTTGGCTGGGACCTTTCCCTTAGAGATGTCTGTAAGTGAGGTCCGGCTGGGGTTCACGGGACTGGAGGTTCCCCACAGGAAGCTGCTGGAGGGAGAGTCATCAGATGCCCTCTCGTGACCCAGAGTCCAGGTCAGCCACGTGGCTCCATCTGGAAAGGCTTCCGGGAGATTGGGTTTCTGACCTGGAGCTGCAGAGATGGACAGAATCGGGGGCCAGAGCTTCCCCAAGAGCTGAGTGGGGGTCCGAGGCCGGGTCCTCGAGACAGGAGTCCAACACGCAAAGTGAAGGGGCAAGCGCAGGATGGAGCCAGGGCTGGGCGGCTGGTCTGGAAGCCACAGTCACGGTCCAGGGGGCTGGGCAGGTGGATGAGTGGACGCCGCGGCTGGTTTTTGTGTGCCCGCTTTGTCGTAGGGCAGAGGCGGACGTCTGTATTTAAAGAGTCTGTGCTAGAAAGTATAGTTTAAATACGGAGAGTTTCTTCAAGCCTGGTCTGCTGACACCTCGGGAGCCTTGGGGGTGCTCGTGCAAATGCAGATTCCAAGGCCTCCCTCGGGCTTCACGGATCAACATGATTTGGAGCCAGGGCCTCAGAATCCGTATTTCTGACAAGCAACCCCACGGCCCACGGATGGGATTTTAGGAATTCTAAGGTTTTAAACCACTGATGTATAAAGCAGGAAGCTCGAGTTCTAAGCATGGCGGTGTGACCTTGGAAGTCACTGGACCTCACGGAGCCTCAGTTCTTCATTTGTAAAGTGGGGACAATGCATTTCTCCACAAGGGTTGTTTAAGCGGATGGATATCAAAGTGTAATCTATCAACGCGAAGGCTTGTAATTATCGTGTTTCTGAGCCCAAGTGAAATCTTAGAGGTTCCCAGCCCGGGGGCTAAGACAGCTCTGGGTTTGGGTCGCCCGTCTCTGAGTGGACCACGGGGACAGCCCCTGGCTACAACTCTCCTGGAAGGCTCTCCAACAGGCTCTTACCTCAGCCAGCACTTTCCCCTCTGGCCGACGGTCGGTTTGAGGGCCCCATGTGGAGAGATGGGTCCACGCTTTTCAAATCCTGGAGTCACCAGGGAGGAGTGCTCTGAGGGGCTGGCAGTCTCGGGGGTCTGCTGCCACGTGGGTGAATTCCAGGGACATTGAATGTGCTAAGCTCCTTGGGCCAGGAGCCGGGGTTAAGCACTGAGAAGCGGAAGGGTAGGATGACAGTCCCGGATGAGCTGACGAATCGGAGACATGGTGAGGAACATAGGAAAAAACAGCTCAGTAGGAAAAACTCTGCATGATCCATGGGGGAAATGATTATTATCACCAACACGGGCTGAGCCATGTCCAGCCAAAGGAGGGTAATAGGCTCAAAACGACGCAGCGAGGCCCGGCTGGCACTTACAGTGAGAGGCGGCCGCACCCCCGAAGCCCAGGTGGAAGCAGCATCAGGTCATGGTCGGTTTATCACACCTGTGCGACGCCTCCATCCAGCTCTGGGCTTCACAGTTCGAGAGGCATGGAGTGTTGGACACAGTTCAACAAACAGAAAGAAAGCTGATGCAATTGTTGGAGAGCAGAACTCAGAAAAAGCAAAGAGCTCTGGTATTACTTAACCCAGAGGTAGAGAGCTGAGGGGAGACGGAAGTCTCTGGTCCCTGAAGGAGAGCCCAGAGCAACTGGTGCCCTTCACATCCTGTTGAGGTGAGCTTGGCTCAGGAGGGTGTATGTTAAGGAAAAGAAAACAATGTCTGTCCTGAATGCTCAGAGCCTGCACAGGCTCTTGTGGCAGAGGAAAGACAGCTGCCCAACACTGGCCCAGGGGTCCCCCCAGCCTGGGCAGCTGGAGGTGATGAAACGTTGATTCAAACCATCTTGAGAACTCTAAGGAAAGACAGTACCAAGTGGATTTGGAATCAGCCCCAGCTCTGGCCCAGAGCTGTGATTTGGGACAAGCAGTTAACCTCCCCGGGCCTCAGTTTCCACATCTGTAAAGTAAAGGTCACGGCCTCCCGGGTCCCCCTCAGCCCGCAAAATTCACCTTATTGGGTTCAGGGGGAACACGGTGGCTGTACTTAACACGTTAAATGTTTCCTTCCAAGGAAGCAAGGACAGGACCCGTGCAGTGGGAGAGGAGGCCTGACCTGGGCCGGACAGTGAGTGACGAGCTGTGTGGTCCTGCGGGGGGGTCATGTGCTTCCGGGGGGCAGGCAGAGAAGAGGGCGGGGCAGGCCTGAGTGGAACGGATCACAGGGAGGCCAAGGAGCCAGCTCGGACTGAGGAGGGGGCAGGGCGGGCTGTGGTCAGGGCAGCTGATGGAGAGGGGGACCCAGCAAAGCCCGAGCATCCCATGCAGACGTGGCAGCTGACGAGGCCACTCCAAGGGCTGCAGGAGGCCAGCTGCAGCCTGAAAGCAAGAGGACGGGTCTGCTCGGTAGGGAAGGCCCCGGTTCTTTGCGCGGTTCTAGGCCAGCGGGGTCTCTGTTTTGTCTCTGCTACTTCTTAGCCTGTGATCCTGGGCAAGATGCTCATTCTTGTTGGAACGTCATTTCCACATAATAAAATGGGGGTAATGGATCCACTCCATGCTATTTTTGTGAGGATGAAACATGATTATGTGCCTGACACCTAGCAAGTACGGAAGAACTACTGTTGTTCTGATGTGGGCCTGGGGATGGAACTAAGGCACAATAAGAAGAAACCTCCGTGACTCGTGGCTTATGGAAAAGACCTGAGACTGGGCCGCTTCCAGAGAGGCTTCCCCAATGCCCCTTCCTCTGACCCTCAGCAGTGTTATACTTCCGGGGGCGGTTATTTTTACTCCCCCACTTCAGGGAGGAGATGCTGAGGGGCAGGACAGCTGACGCCTCATGGAGATCAGTTAGTAAGCTGTCGAGTTGTGGCAGTCACTCAGCCACCTGGCTCCAAAGGTCTTCCTTTTTTCCTATCCTCTATTTCATGGGAGAGAAACAAGGAGAATATGGGAGACAGATTCGTGTTTTAAAATGACAACCAAGTGAGCTGAACAACTTGGAATGTGAGACTGAACTGGTCATTCGTCTGAAGGCTGACCCTAACCCTAACCCTGACCCTTATCTTGGAAGGCGGCCAGAGCCTCTACCTGGAGCTGGGAGGTGGGGACAGGGTGGAGCTCACACCGGGCGGGTCCCAGCACCGTCTCAGGGAAAAGGCTGTCCTCCCAGCCCCCTCCGCCCCCAAACAAAGGGAGGACGAGGGCAGCCCAACTTTCCGTTCGTCACACTCACTGGATGAAGAGGACTCTTCTGTTGTGCCTTTAAATGGAAACATGGTGGCTTCTCTTGTTGTGGAGCATGGGCTCTAGGCACCCGGGCTTCAGTAGCTGTGGCACGTGGGCTCGGTAGTTGTGGCTCACCGGCTCTAGAGCGCAGGCTCAGTAGTTGTGGCACACGGGCTTAGTTGCTGCGCGGCATGTGGGATCTTCCCGGACCGGGGCTCGAACCCGTGTCCCCTGCATTGGCAGGCGGACTCTTAACCCCTGTGCCACCAGGGAAGTCCCTGGATGAAGAGGACTCTTCTGTTGTGTCTTTAAACGGAACCACGGCCCCTGAGGCGCAGTCATGGCTCTCTCCAGGAGCCCACAATGAGCTTGAAGGTTGTCCCTGAGCCCCTCTGCTCTCTTTCCCTCTTGGCGGGGTGACCATCTCTGACCTCTCCCCACCGAACTCCCTTCCAGGCACAAAGCGTGTCTGCGACTCTCCTGTCCTGCTTCAAGGGCGGATCCCAGGACGGGACACTCCCGTCTGCTGAGGAAAGATGCACAGATTCTGGGCCTCGACAGTAGGTCGTGGGCCCTCTTTTTCCTTTCTCTCCCCAGAACGCACTCTCCCACTCCCCTGCTCTGGGAATGTTAAAAAAAATAATAATAATAAAGCGGGGGTGGGGAGAGTGACATTTTCTTCTCAGGATAGTTTAGATAGAGTCCTGCCGGAAGCAAGGAATATGACTAAATGATTTCTTCGAGTCCCTTCCAGCCAGTGATTCATCAGACATAGAATTTTCAGCTGGAATGGACCATTATATTCTGCGCCAGATGTCTCATTTTTGCAAACAAGGAGAGTGAGGTCCGTGGAGGTTAAGAATCACGGGGGCCACTTTCTGCCACGGAAAGAACACGGGATTTGAAGTTAGCAGCTCCGCGTGTGAGGCCAGACTCAGCTGGCTGCGCACTGTGTCACCTGGGGCAGGGAAAACAGAAGGACGCCCTGCTCTTCCTGCTTCCGAGCCTTGGCCTGAGCATCGGATGACAGCACATCCATGAAGGACGCGAGAAAATGTCCCAAAGGGCTTTATCAATACGCTGCGAGGGGGCGTGGCTTGCTCAGGGTCACCCTGTAGTAGAACCAGGATCGTTCAATTCCCATCACGCGAGGCCGCCTTCCTGCCGTTCTGCCAATTCTCTCGTTAGGAGATTTTCTCATAAACCACACTAATTTGATCTCCACGTGCTTTCTTTTAAACCCCTGGGTACACAGACTCAAACTGTGGGAATCCAGACTGGCCTGGATGGACCACAGGCTTCCGCTACCTCACCGTCACGGTCCTCAGGCCGCGGGCTGTGAGCTGCTGAGGGGCTGGGCACGCCCACGGGCGAGCTCTCCCCAAGCCTCTCTAACTGGTTTCATGGCCCCAGACTGGATGCTGGAGATGGCTATCTGGTAGCTCTTAGTGGACGATTAAGCTACAGCTTGGACACCGGAATGGGATGAGGGTGATGACGCGATAACAGAGCCTCCAAGTTCACGCTGGACAGAGATTTGGGAACTCGTTCAGCCGTAAAAGGTGGTTGACTTGCCAGTTTGTGGCCGGCCACAGGGGAGAGGCAGAAGATGGCAGCCGAGTCTCAGGGGTGACGTGTGGACCACGAAGGGCTCCGAGCCCTGCCATCACTGCTGGTGCCTTGAAAAGGTCGACCATGCTCCTCTAACCCGTCGCTGACCACAAGGCGCAATGAGTTCTCAGGAGCTGGGCCGGCACCCCTCTCACAATCATCAGGAGGTGCACACATCCTGCAGCTGCCGACAGTCTAGCTCTCCAGTCCATGGGGGCTGCCTGGACCTGCCCCTTTCCTAACTGACGCCTCCCTACACTTGACACGGGGGTGCCCCCCTTCACACTGGAGAGAGCTGAGCCTCTTCTCCAGCAAGAGTCCTTGGCCCTTGAAGAGCACAGCAGACAAGTCCCATTTTCCCTGTTTTCTGAAGCATGAAGAATGTTTCAAATTTCAGGAATAATGCTGAGGTCAAGCCTACAAGAAATAGAAAGTATAGCTCTTTTTGCTCTAAGCAATAAAAAAGCAAAGATGGGGAAAATCCCGTGAGCCAGTTCAGCCAACAATTTCCACGTTAAATAAAAAGTGCAAGTTGGAGCCATGTGGTCTCAATAAAGTAGTAAAATATAGTTTCTTTACCCTACACTTCATGTGCCTATAACCTTCCTTTTAAATCATCTCCAACCAGCCCCAAATCACCCCGACCGCAAATCACGTGGTGGCTTTGGTCTCCAGGCAGTGGAATGTGCTGGAGTGGACCAGCCGCTACCCCGGGGCGCCCAGGGGGAGCCCCCCAAACCCGCAAGGCTGAGTGCGCGCATGACATCAGAGCTCAGCCATCCAGGAAAGCGCTGCGAGGGCCGCAAACCACAGCAGGCAGATAAAGCCAAGCCGGGAACGGCCTTCTTAGCAAAACATTCGCCAATACCACAGGCAGCTGGCAGAGGCATGTTTTAATTACATTCACAGAAAGCCACTGTATCCTCAGCCCCACGGGCTTGGAGCTGACCAGCCACTGGGGAGCTCACCGGAGCCCAGCTGGGGAACGGGAAAGCAGCAGAGCTGTGGGTTGGTCACCGCAATTCCCGGTCTGTGTCACGCCTTGATTTGCCCCAGCTGTGGAACCGCTGGATAGGCTCTGAAAGGGTTTCCAAGTGAACCAGACCTCAGGAGTAACCTATCCTTCACTTCATAGCTGGAGATTAAGAGCAGCCCAAGGTGTGAGACGTCAATTATGCAGTTCATGATTAACTGAAGAGACGCCCAGCTTGTCCTGGGCATAAACAAAGCTGCAGCGACTGCCATGTGCCATCCCATCAGAGGACCCAGTGTTGTATTTTGCAAGTGCCACTGGAGTTTCTGCTTATTGATTTTTTTTAAGGAACCATTTAAAGAGTTAAGTATATAGACTTTGAAGGGCTGGTAAACGTACTGGGTGTGCCTTTGGGCACCTCGGAGGAACAAAGTTCAACAGGCATTGGTAAAGCATGATTAAAGCTCAAGGGAAAAAAATGGGTCCAAATATAAATGCTCTTTTCTTTTAAAGAGTACTTAAGCATCATCTTACAATAATTGCTAAAGTTGGAGTTTGAAAAGAGACTGCAGAAATCTTTTATGAGACAAGAAGGATATGCCTGGAAAGTTCCGTTGGCTTTTCTAATTTTAGCCCCAGAGAGCAATGGTTGCTGCTAATTCTGGTTTGTGATTTCACATAAGTGAAGGGAAATTTTCAATAGCGAGAAGGAAAAAACGGCCCAGCAAAAGCACACAACAAACAACAAATGAAAAACAGTGCTGATCAAAGCAGGTCTCCTCCCTAAAGAGACAGGGAAAAACTACACAGCCGTTAGCCGCGCTAATGTCTAGTGCCTGTAGTCTTTTCAGAAACATGCTATTTTACAGCCTGGTACCTCTCTGGCAATAATCTTCACCAGACACCCACGGATAACTGTCCATTTCAGGAGGGGGGAGGGGAGGGCCCAAATGCGCGCTCATAGCGTCTTCATGGAACCTCTAAATGGCGGGAGAAAATGCAAGGCTCTTGGATTACTGAAAATAACCTGTTTGCCCTTGTGTGGGCAATTAGGAGCTACCACCTGCGTTTGGAAATCGCTGGGTTCATGAGATTTCCCACAGATTTATCAGCAGCAGAAATAAACAAGCACCCACTGAACTCCACCTGGAAGTGTGAGAAGGGCCATGGAAAGTCTTTTCATCACGTGGAGAGAAATTCAACGTAACCTACCAGGGATGTTAAACGACATTCCAGAACCCTGAGGATTCTCTTCTTCATCAGGCAGTTGAAAACAAGCTCCAGACCCCTCCTCAGGTGGTCCCCCCCACCCCCGGCCTTCCCACCCACCACCTCACGGCTTCCATCAACAGTATTCCTGCCTGTCAGGAGAGCGGTGACTTCAATATCCCTGGGAGCCCCGGTGTCAGGGTTTTTACGCTCCTAGTGCTGGTAGATTGGGGGAATTCTCTCCTTCAAACTCATGCTGGCTACCTCTGGGTTAGCTAATTTGAAGAATTCACCAACACTGAGTACTTATAAAACAGCGACAGTAACGCTTTCCATGAAAACTGTCAGATTTTCAGCTTAGCCTTTCCACGGTAGACGAGTCATCAGGAATGCATTCTTCCCTATTGTGTTCTGCCCGCCACTTGTTCCCTGAGACCACAGCCTACTGAACGCTAACCAAGACGGGGACCCAGTCCAAGGGGCTTCCAGGGGAACAGGAGGACGAGCGTCCATCATCTGACTTTGTTAGACAAAGGACTGCAGGCGGGTGAGACCCAAGAAAACAAGCAAACAAACAACTTTCAGGCAGCTGAAGGGCACCAACGGTGAAGGCGCCCAGATTTCTCGCGGGAAACATCACCAAACATCCGGTGAAGTGCAGCCAGCTAAAGCTCATTCAGCGGCTGAGCAGCGGTTAGGCTGTCAGAGATCGCTCGCCCTGGGAAAGCCTCCTTCGACTTCAACCAGGGATGGAGCAGATTGCAAAGAAATCCGGCTACAAACAAACCCGGCGCAAACCGCTCCAGGCACGTAAACGCTTGCAAGAGCCTCTGTCAAAGTGTCACTTTTTAAATGGAAAAAAGGGGGAGAGGTTCAGCCTCTTGCCTCTCTCCCCTCCCCCACCCCAGCTCTAACCGCAGGGAAGTCTCGGGAGCGGGACCCCCTTCCCCGACCCCCCCGAGCGGACGGACAGGGAAGGAGAGCCGGGGACCGCCTCGAACCCCCGCCGGGAGCGCGCACGGCTCCGGGCACGCGCGGACCTGCCGGGAAGGCGGCACCTGGGCCCCCGCGCCCACTCACCAGCCAGCGGCGAACACCTTCGGCCCCTGAACCAGCTCGTCTCGGGTCTCTCAGCGCTCAGCCTTCCCGGCTCGCAGAGCCCGACCTCTGAATCCGGTCTAGTTGGCGGAGCGCCGCGCACAAAACGAGCCCGCAGCCCGCGACCAGAAGCCCGGCGCACGGGCGGCGGGAAGACGTCTTGGCGTCGTCGGCCTGGCGGCCTCGGGCGGAGGGGGCCTGCGTGCTGGGGAGGGGCGGGGGCGGGGGTGTGTCCTTGGGCTACTGGGGAGGGGGCGGGGTTGTGTCCTGGGGGCTGCTGGGGAGGGGGCGGGGTTGTGTCCTGAGGCTGCTGGGGACACGGGAGAGGGTGTGTCATGAGGCTGCTGGGGAGGGGCGGGGTTGTGTCCTGGGGCCTGCAGGGGAGGGGGTGGGGGTTGTATCCTAGGGCCGCTGGGGAGGGGGGAGGGGTTGTGTCCTGGGGGCTGCAGGGGAGGGGGCGGGGTTGTATCCTAGGGCCTCTGGGGAGGTGGGAGGGGTGTCCTGAGGCTGGGCGGGGGAGGGGGCGGGGTGTGTCCTGGCTCTGGGATGGGGTGCGTCCTAGGGCTGCAGGGGAGGGGGTGGGGTGGGGTGCGTCCTGGGGGCTGCAGGGGAGGCGGAGGGGGTGTCCTAGGGAGCAAAGCTGCTAACTTTCGAAAGAACGCTGAGGGGACCGAAGGCGAGCCTCAGGGGCGCCAAGCCGTCAACACACCTGGTGAGACCTTCACCTGGGCCGGGGTAGCGCTCACGGCGGAGCAGGTTAATAGGCAAGTTCCACCCACGGTTTCGGAGGCCTGTCCTAAAGACCTCCGTTCGGTTAGTCAGCTTCGCGCCTCTCAAGACACCTTGGCTGGGGGGTGAAATCCAGGTAGTAACTAGTAGTGAATCTGTATTATTTGTGGAAGAAATCACCTTCTGTTCCATCTTCCTCACAGACCCTCCCATGCGGGGGTATGTTCAGTTACACTCTCCATCTGCATCGCTTCTCATGAATTAAATTGCTTCTCTGATGTTGCCTTACTGCAAAGCTATAAATTAATTACATTACCCCCAAGCCCCTAGGAAGAGGAATGCCAAGAATAAATGTGGGCTTTGTTCTTTTTTATGTTGAACAAGTCTGTCATTAATCAAGCCTTCCCACCCCAACTAGGGAACAGACCCAAGACTGCAAGATGTGTGTATGTCTGGTCGTCCTGCTGTCTTTCTCTGCAGCTTTACGTCATAGTGACTCAGCTATCACACAGACGGATATTGTGGGGAAACAATAGGACAGACAGGGCAAACCATTTAATAAAGACCTACTTACCAACTATAACCGATTGGCAGACACAGCCTCATTTTTAAACTTTTACAAAGATTATTTCACCACTTCTAGTGTTTCCCATCTTTGAGTCACAGAACTGCTTGTGATTCGTCAGTCTGAGAGACAGAAATCCAGAACTGTATTTGGAAATTTAAGGGAAAAATTCATAAGGGACCCATGAAGCTATTAATTTAAATGTAGCATATAACATGTCAAAGGCATGACAGGTTCTTGAAGTCAATTAGAAACCATATCAGAAAGTGTGTTCCAGAAATAGAATCATCTTGAAAGGTCCAAAACAGAGAGAGTGCAAAAAACATTTTTTGAAACAAAAGTAAAATGTTGAGAGTCTAGTTCATGTCTTCATTTTTCATATCCTAAGGAAATGACGGGTCATGAAATACTGGATTTTTTTTTCTCCCTTATTAAATCTCCCCCTTTCTTTGGGAATCAAAGTAAAGTTAATAAGGATAAGGTTGCTTTTCAAAGGGGAAATATTTTGGCAGGTTCAGTTCCTTTTTGTGTGTGATTAGGTCTTTCTATTTTTTCCCTTACACCTGTTCCTCGAGTCTCTGAATAACAGAGGGAAAGACTTGGTTTCTCTGGAAGCATCCCGGTGAAGCAGGTGGCCTTGCTGTGGTGGGTAGGGGTGTCACTAATATACATTTCAGGTCCTAACCACCTTCCTCATCTCCAGGAAGGGGAGTTAAAAAGATCTTTCCTCTGTGAATTAGGAGGAACACTTTACTGATGACGATGCCCGGGCTAAAGCAGGAGGAAGAGTTGGGCGTGAGGGAGGGGGTCGTTCAGCATGTGGTCACCAGGATCACAGATGACCTGTAGCCCCTCTGCTCACACTGTGGAGAGTTTAGGAGCCTGAAGTGCAGTGAGACACCCACCGCGTAGAACTGCCTCAGTCAAAGATGACACCCCCTGGGGGTCCCGTGCGCGAGCATGGGTGAGGCTGAGGCGTGGATGGACTTCCCGTGTCCTTCCACATGGTACGCGCCAGGAGGCCACCTGTGGGTGCGGCTCTCAGTTCCAAAGGTCCCTGGAGACTCTGCCCTCCTTTCCCAATGCTGAATGGTCTGTTGAGTTTCTTGGGCTGGGAGAGGGAGAGGTGAGTGTTCTCAGGGTGAGGTCTGCAGCATACCAGTCTCCAAGAGGGGTGCGGAGCTTCCTAAAAATGCAGATTCCTTGGGCCCTGCTCAGAACTCGTAAATCAGGATCTTTCTGCCTGGGGCCTCTAATGTCAGTGTGTGCATGTGTTGTGTGTGTGTGTGTGCATAATTGAATGTTTTGAATAAGAAATATTCACGTAATTTAAATAAAGGTCTATACAAGCCAGTCTTCTTCCTACCAGGTTCCCATCTGTTCAGTCCGTACCCCTCCCTGAAGGTAACCACCAGTACTAATTTTTTTTTTTTTTTCGGTACGCGGGCCTCTCACTGCTGTGGCCTCTCCCGTTGCGGAACACAGGCTCTGGACGCGCAGCCTCAGCGGCCATGGCTCACGGGCCCAGCCGCTCCGCAGCATGTGGCATCTTCCCGGACCGGGGCACGAACCGATGTCCCCTGCATCGGCAGGTGGACTCCCAACCACTGCGCCACCAGGGAAGCCCACCAGTACTAATTTTTTTTCTGCAGACTTCTAAGTTTCTTTATACATATACCTGCAAATACTCTTTCTCTATTTCTTAAAAATACCATATGCAGAACAATTACTGTCTTTTAATGTGCTCTTTCACTTAAATATGCTTTTGGATCTTTTCTATACCATATGCTCAATTATTCATTCATTTGGAAACGAACAATTATTAAGCACCCACTGTATATGCCAAGTACTATTGTATATTATAGGGATACGGAAGTCAACAAAATTGATAAAAATTTCTGCCCCGCAGCATTTATATCTGGGGGGGGGGGACAGATAAAGCAGATGATAAACGTAATAAGTTATACATGTGTTACAATATAAGAAGAGTAATTTTAAAAATAGAGCAAGATAGTGGAGATTGGGAATGTCAGGTAGGAGGTTTTAATTGTAAATGGAGTGGTCAGAGGTGGCCTTACTGAGAAAGCGACATTTAAGCAAAGAGTGAATGGTGGCGAGGGAGTGAGCCTTGGGATTCTTTGGGGAGTATGGGGATACAGGCAGAGGGAACAGCGCTTGCTAAGGTCCTGAGGTGGGAGTTTGACTAGCCTGTTTGAGGAACAGGGAAAAGGCCTTGTGGCTGGAGAAAAGCGAGGTGGAATGTCCAAGGAGCACGGAGGGCAACAGGGGGCGATGGGCAGCCGTTGGAGGGTCTTGGGAAGAGGAGAGGCAGGATGCATATCACGCTCACGTTCAATGTCTCGTAGCATCCTCTAGGACAGATGCAGCACAATTTATTTAAGCAGGACCAGGATGACAGACATTGGAGTTGTTTCCAATATGCTGCTATTAAACAATGTTACATGCTTCACACATGACATTTTACACTTGTACAAGTGTATCTAAGGTATTCGTTCCCCCAAGTAGGATTACTGGGGGGTGCATTCCTTGTTCTGGTGGACATGGCCCCATTGCCCTTCAAAGAGCCTGGCCAGCACACACAATGCTGACCAGTGCCTGTTCCCCACGGCCTTGCCCGCAGAGCGCAGCAGCAAATGTCGGGGCGTCCACCAGCCTGATGGGTGAAAAGTGATGTCTCAAGCAGATTCACAGATATCGAAATCAAATTTATGGTGACCAAAGGGGAAACATGGGGGAAGTGATTAAGTTAGGAGACTGGAATTAACATACACACACTATGATATATAAAATATTGATGGGGGCTTCCCTGGTGGTGCTGTGGTTAAGAACCCACCTGCCAATGCAGGGGACACGGGTTCGGGCCCTGGCCTGGGAAGATGCCACATGCCACAGAGCAACTAAGCCTGTGCGCCACAACTACTGAGCCTGTGCTCTAGAGGCCGCGAGCCACAACTACTGAAGCCCACGTGCCTAGAGCCCGTGCTCCACAACAAGAGAAGCCACCACAATGAGAAGCCCATGCACCGCAATGAAGAGTAGCCCCCGCTCACTGCAACTAGAGAAAGCCCACGCAGCAACAAAGACCCAGTGCAACCAAAAATTTAAAAAGTAAATCAAAATAAATGAAAAAATAAAATACTGATCGCTAACCAACAAGGACCTACTGCATAGACCAGGGAACTCTACTGAATATTCTGTAATAACCTATAGTGGAAAAGAATCTGAAAAAGAATACATATATATGCGTGTATATATATATATATATATATATATATATATATATATATATATATATAAAACCGAATCACTTTGCGGTACACCTGAAACTCACACAACACTGTAAATCAACTATACTTCAATAAAAATTTAAAAGTTAAAAGAAATTTTAAAAAATGTTTTAAAAGATGGTTCTGGCTGCCTTTCTCTGATTCTGTTTTATTTTGCTCCAAGGAATAACCAGTTGCCTCACTACCACTTAAAAAAATCATTTAAAAATATTTAATTGCGGTAAAAAAACCCACATAATGTAAAATTGACCACTTCAGCCATTTTTAAGTGTACGGTTCAGAAGCTTCAAGTATATTCACATTGTTGTGCAACAGATCTCTAGAAACTTTTCATCTTATAAATCCCTGGTGGTCCATTGGTTAAGAATCCCCCTTCCAATGCAGGGGATGCGGGTTTGATCCCCGGTCAGGGAGCTAAGATCCCACGTGCCGTGCAGCAATTAAACCCGTGTGCCACAACTACTGAGCTCAGGTGCCTCAACTAGAGAGCCCACGTGCCGCAACCAAGACCTGACACAGCCAAATAAGTAAACATTAAAAAAAAAAAAAACCTGACACACCGTCCCATTGAACAACAATTTCCTATTCCCCCTCCCTGCACCCCCGGCAGCCACCACTCTACTTTCTGCCTCTATGAATTTGACGACTTTAGATCCTTCATATAAGTGGAATCATACAGTATTTGTCCTTTTGTGACTGGCTCACTTCACTTAGCATAATGTCCTCAAGGTTCATCCATGGAGTGGCATGTGACAGGACTTCCTTCCATTTAAAGGCTGAATAATCCTCCATTGTATGGAGTAATACTCCATTGTATGATGGACCACATTTTCTTTATCTTCCATCTGACCTCAGACATCTGTGTTGCCTGCACCTCTTGGCTATTGTGAATAGTGCTGCTGTGAACATGGGTGTACAAATATCTATGTGAAATCCTGCTTTCAATTCTTTAGGATATATAACCAGAAGTGGGATTGCCGAGTTTTAATTTTTTGAGGAACCTCTTATATGCTGTTTTCCACAACAGCTGTACCATTTTATGTTCCCACCAACAGTGCACATGGGTTCCGATTTCTCCACATCCTAACAAATTAACATTTGTTATTTTCTACTTTTGCTTTGTTTTTAAATATTTTTTTATTTATTTTGGCTGCATCGGGTCTTAGTTGCAGAACTCAGGATCTTTGTTGTGGCATGCAGGCTTCTCTCTAGTTGCAGCATGCGGGCTCTCTAGTTGTGGCTCACACGCTCAGTAGTTGTGGCGTGCAGGCTTAGTTGCGCCTCAGCATGTGGGATCTTAGTTCCCCAACCAGGGATCGAACACGTGTCCTCTGCATTGGAAGGCAATTCTTAACCACTGGACCACCAGGGAAGTCCCCTGTTTTGTTTTGTTTTGTTTTTTGATAGTGGCTATCCTAATGGGTATGAGGTGACATCTCATTGTGATTTTGATTTGAATTTCTCTAACGATTAATGATGTTGAACATCTTTTCATATGCTAGTTGGCTACTTGACTATCATCTTTAGAGAAATATCTCCTCAAGTCTTTTCCCATTTAAAAAATTTTATTTTTTTAAATTTTTATTTTATTTATTTTTGGCTGCTTTCGGTCTTCGTTGCTGCGCGCGGGTTTTCTGTAGTTGCGGCGAGCGGGGGCTACTCTTCGTTGCGGTGCGCAGGCTTCCCATTGTGGTGGCTTCTCTTGTTGCAGAGCACAGGCTCTAGGTGCACGGGCTTCAGTAGTTGTGGCTCACAGGCTCTATAGCTCAGGCTCAGTAGTTGTGGCGCACGGGCTTAGTTGCTCCGTGGCATGTGGGATCTTCCCAGACCAGGGTTCGAGCCCATGTCCCCTGCGTTGGCAGGCGGATCCTTAACCACTGTGCCACCAGGGAAGTCCCCCATTCCCATTTTAAAATCATGTTATTTTTATTGTTGTTGACCATAAGAATGCTTTATCTATTCTGGATATTGCCCCCACATCAGCTACATGATTTGCAACTACTTTCTCCTATTTTACAGGCTGGCTTTTCACCCTGTGGGTTGTGTCCTTCGACGCACAGAAGTTGTGAAGTTTGATGTAGTCCCGCTTGTCTGTTTTGGTTTCCGTTGCCTGTGCTTTGTACCCCTTTGTGATAGTAATCTTCTACCTACGGCTTTGACATGCCATTTTCATCACGTATTAAATTCCTGTATATAGTTGGGTTTATTTCTGAACATCCTATTCTGTTTCAGTAGTTGATCTCAGTTCAAGTGTCACTGCCCCACTGCGTTAATTATTGAGGCTTTTGCTTTTAACACCCAGTGAGGCTAATTCTCTCATTGCTCTTCCCTCTGAGAGTTTCCACGTTCTTCTTATTTTCCCATATGAATTGTGGAGTAAACAAATAATAATAATAGAGCCCTTAATAATATTTTCATCATTAGAATTAAATTTACATAATTAACAGAGGGAGAATCAACATCTTTAGTTATCAAGTTTTCCTAGCTGAGAAAAACAGAGGTCTTTCCATTTGCTCAAACTTATTTTGTGTCCTTTAGGAATGTTTTATAGTTTTCTTCATATGTGTCTTGCACATTTTTTGTTACATTTATTCCTAGGTATTTTATCTTTTTATTACTATTATAAATGCGGCCTTTTTAATTTTTTTAATTTATTTTTTTATTGATGTATAGTTGATTTACAATGTTGTGTTAATTTCTACTGTACAGCAAAGTGACTCAGTCGTACGCATATATACATTCTTTTTTTATATTCTTTTCCATTATGGTTTATCCAAGGGTATTGAATATAGTGCCCTGTGCTATACAGTAGGACCTTGTTGTTTATCCATTCTATACGTAACAGCTTGCATCTACTAACCCCAAGCTAGGATAATTGGGGTCTTATATCCTTTCATCTTCTTACTGAATATAATCAACTAATTATAGTGTATTCCTTTTGTACCATTCTATGTTACTAAATTCTCTTATTATTCATATATATTTGTCTTGTATTCCTAACTATGTAATAACATCATCTAAAAATAAAGATTAACTCTGCTCTCCAATTTTTATACTTTAAATTCTTCTCTCTTCTAATTTCATTGCCTATTAGGAACAACATTAAATAGCTGATAGCGGACATTCTTGCCTTATATTTGATTTTAATGGGGAAATGCCTCCAGTGTTTCCCCAAGAGGTGTGGAATGGGCTTTTGGCTGAGAACAATATGTTTTCTTACGCTGAGGGAATATTCATTTATTCTTAATTTATTAAGGGCTTTTTTGGGGTCAAGTATGATTATTGGCTTTGATCCAAATGCTTTTTTTAAGTATCTTTACAAGTGATCATATAATTTTTCTCCTTAGATCTGTTAATTTGATGGAATATAATCAATTTCCTAGTAATGAACTATACTGGCATTCCTGTAATAAACTCCACTTAGTCATGGTAATTAGTTTTTTAATGTGCTGATAGATGCTATTTGCTAATATTTTATTTAGAATTTTTGCATAGGTATTCATGATTGATATTCTGACAAATTTTCGTGTCATTGCATTGTCATCAAAGAATATCATCTGTGATGTTTCTATCTATTGGGATCGATTGACTTTCTGTGTGGCCTAACTTATGGACAACTTTTATGTATGTTCCTTGGTCACTTGAAAACACACTGTTGTCTACATTTTCAGGATGTAGACTTGAATAACACATCTTATTAATGATGTTATTTAGGTCTTCTTTGAACTTCAGATGTTCTGACTTGAGTTATAGTAGACAGAGAGTTTTCATTGATGTATATTTCTCCTTGCGTCTGTTGTTATTTCTGCTTTATAAGGCGGGTGCTACGTTATTTGGTGAATATATATTCGTAACTGTCACAGTTTCATTATGAGTTGTATCGTTTGGTGTTACAAGGTGCCCTTTCTCTCGTTACGTTTATTCATTCACTTGCATTCCGCCTTAGTGGATGGTGAGGCCACAGCCTTCCTTTGTTTTCTGTTCCCCTTGCCTGGTGTGTCTCTCCTTACGGTTTCACTCTGCGTCCTGAGTCACTTTGATCTGTGCACGTCTCTCGTGGACAGGGTTTCAATCTGCCATGTCGCCCCCTGCCACCACTCTGCTGACCACTTCCCGTGCCTGCCGTCACCGGACGAGGGATGTAGCTTTCTGCTTCTGCTCTCCAGACGACCCTCCTCTTCAGGGGGAGAAACTTTTTCCTCGTGCTTTGCGGGATCTCAACAGCTAGTTTGTCTACCCGAGTAAGCTACATGCTGTTTTGTGAACAAAATGTTTGTATCTGTCGATTAGGCTTATATTTACGGCATTGTTTTTCAGGAGTCCCCACTATCTCTATAATAGAGTAAATTTAAACAGCAGCTCTCAGACTCAGCTTGGAATGATGGTTTTGGGGGTGGTACGCATAACACATCCCTTGGGCAGCCTGACACATGAAGGACCTCTTGGTCCTTCCCATCACACTGGGTTTGCAGAGCGAGGACCCTGATCATACAGACGGGAGAGAGTGAGGTAAGGCCTCTCCGTATTGTACTTCCTCATCCTTTCTCACACAAGCAGTCAAGACGATTCAGCTGTCAGGTACGCTACGGAAGGGCCTGGATGTGGGGAGACATGCTTTCCAGGGTCTCCAAGGCGGAGCTTCAAAATGAGAAGTAGAGTGAGCGTAGGTTTAGCTCTCTTCTGAAAATGCTCACGTTGTTCAAACACTGCAAGGGTTTCTTTACTGGAATCTGCCTTTCTGGGGAAACTTTAAAATAAAAGAGACCCTTATCTCTTGAGGACGGTGTGAGTGTGGTCCTGCCCCCGGGCTCAGGGGTCTGGGTGACCTCCAGGGTCCCCTTGCTCCGGATGCTCAGATAGGACATCTCAGGGTCCGGATGTGTCGTTTTCAAACTTTGGCCCCAGAAGTATGATCTGTCAGGAGACGGTAATCAGTGATATTCAGATTTTAAAGCATCCAGTGGTTATGTAACAAGATGCTACCTCATGGAGAAATGGAAGTCAGGACCAAATCTCAGCACAATAATGCCACCTCTCTTTCAGGGTTAGGGACGGGCAGATGACAATCCGCTTCAGGCTGCCGTGTGTTAAAGGCAACAGAAGAATTTCCACATTTCTTTTTCTGGGATGAAGGCAAAAAGGTAAAGCGGGGAAATATATGGAAATCTTTCACATTGAGACACTTCAGGATTATGTACTCTTCTGACCAGAAATTCCAGAGTTGTCCCAAGATTCAGCCTCTGAATCATGTCAACTAGGGAGACATTGTCTGAGCAGGAGTGGGATTCCGAACATTCTTAGAGGCCTCATAAAAATCCCGAAACGAGGGACATTTACATTGTGGTCACACAAAGAAAAGCCCCCTCGTGATTTGGGATTGAGTTTGTGCATTTTATATTTGTAGTATCAACAGCAGGGGAATGCAGAGTTTGGCGTGGGGAGAGGCTGGGGCAGGAGGGGTGAGTGAGGAATGAGGAGGGTGGGGTGCACGTTTTCACCGAGAGCCCAGTGGGTACCGGGAGGGGCCGTGTCTGATGGTTGGTTGGTTGTTTCTAGAGCAGAATCCTCCTCAGGTCTCCAGGGTGAGGGAAGACGGGCAGCATCCTTTACTGCTCTCGTCTGCTCACAAGGAGAGCTTGGCTTCTGCCTTTGGCCCCCGCAAGCCCTGGGCGCCCACGTTAAGTTGACACACAGAGCTTGTGTTCACAGACCTGCAGGATCCCTCCTCCTCTTTCCTGCAAGGGGCTCTGGGGGCATCAGTTCAGGATGGTCCGCTCCCGAGAAGCGCAGGCAGGTCAGAGGTCACTGGAATTCCCAGCCCAGGCCGCTCACCCAGCACCTCACAAGATGACAGAGCCCTGGGGCCACACTTGCCAAGAGAGGGGTTGTCAGGTGGCAAAAGAGACATTCCTTTCACCACTTGTCATGGGATGTTTATACATTCGGGACAGGGACTTACACAGCGAAACAAGGGCATCTGGGAATACGGTCTTTGCAGACTTGCTAAAATTGGACCTGAGTTCCAGATAAAAAGACGTGTTTCCGTACACAGCAAAGCATAAAGTAAGCACACAAGAGAACAATTTCTTGTACCCAAATCTCAGGCCTGGGGTGGAGGGTGGAGGGTAGGAAGGCCAGGAGGATACAGCAGGGGCCAGGCATCCTGCCCACCTCGTCCAGGTCTGTGTTGAGCCGCTGCCCCACGTGGGTCCATAGCTCTTTACCTGGAGGGTAAGAATTCCCTCCCTCTCCCCAGAAATAAGCTTCGGACAGGAATTTTATAGGACAATGACAACGGTGGGTGAACAAGCCGCGAGTCTCGTAGTAATGAGGGAAGACTCATAGGACAACGTCATCTGCGCGCTGTTAGGTCATCCATCATTTATTCTTTCTTCATATGGAACCCAGCCTCTGCTGGCTCATCTGAAGGAGTACCCAGCCCTTGACTTTCAGAGGTTTAGGCAGGGCTGGGGAAGAGGAGAAACACAGCAAAACGAGCCGATGTGCATTGAAACAGCTGCAGAATGATGAAGTCTGTCTGTGCTGGTCTAAAACGGGGTTTTCAAGTCGTGTGCAGCCGAATCAACGGGTCTTGAAGAAATGCAGGTTCCTGGGCCCTGCTACCGGGCCTCAGAGGGCGGGGCCGGGGATTTGGGTTTTAAAGCAGTATCCTCAGCGAGTTGATGGCAATGAAGCCTCAACCCCTACTCTGCGAATCACTGGTCTAGAGCGTGCTATGACTTTATTACAGAAGAGGTGGGAGAGGAGTAACCCTGGTCAAGTTCTTGCTACCCGGAGTGTTTGCACGCACCTGTCATTTAATTCTGAGGAAGACTCAGGGGCAGGTGTCCACAGTGGAGCTGGGAATCGGGTCAGGGTCAGCAGCTGAAGTCTAGACTGTGCTCCTGAGGGGCGTGTGCTCTTGCTGAGAATGGGAGGGCGTCTGGGTGAGCAGGAGACGGCGCCCCTGGGTAGGCGAGCCTGTCCCTGCCACGTGCCCTGGGCCAGCCTCCGTGCCAGTCCCAGAGCTACCCAGTAGATGCAGACCTGACCGCGGCACCGCACGATGCATCCTTATGAGGCTCCTTATGTATCCTCTGAGGCTCACTGTTTTCACTGAGCAGTGTCACTCAGACGTCTTTTTGGTTGGGTTCCCTGATGTTTTGTCCGATGGAGGACAACTGCTTTGGAACTGCCATTCACGCCACAGAGAAATGAAACATCGTTAATCACGCGTGCCGACCGCATCCTTAGCTGGGGTGCTCTGTGACTTGGATTCCACGGATTGTGTCCTGTTCCGTGGCAGCTGTGCGTTTCACCCGCTGGTCGTCCTGAAGTGGGGGAGTGTGAGGACGGGTGGGGAGGGCAGGGGCAGATCACCACCCCTGGGAGAGCTGAGAGCATGCACTCTGCCACGGCTGGTCAGACCTGAGTTCTTCATCCCCAGGCCCTGTGGGCTTGTTTACGGCTCAGTTCGGTTACAGGTGAAGCTCAGGTTTGGAAGGCTGGCAGGAGAGGCCTGGGGGGGCCCAAATTTGTGGATTCTGTTCTTTTAAGGAATTCATGGGCAGCGAGAAGATTCCGCGGTGTCAGCTCGATCCTGATCAGACCTCTCAGACATTGTGTGTGAGATAACCCCAGAGCCTGTCATAACTTATAAAGACATTCCTCAGTCACGCTCATCCCCCCCCCGTTAAGGCCCCACTGATCCGAGCGGGTCCTGCGGAAAGATCCCCATCGCAGCGTGAGAAACAGCAGATGCCAAAGCCCTCCGACTCGGCGGTCGCCAGCCAGCCCTGCGCCCCAGACAAGTCGTGGGCGGGGTCGGGTCGGCCCTGGTTCCGACGAGAAGGCAGCTGCCCGTTGCGGTGAGGCTGAAAACACACTCTTTCCAAGGCTCACGGGACGTGGGGATGCACTGCTACTTCTCCAGTTGCACTTCCCTCCTCCTTCCAGCGCTTGGTCGCCATCGGCCCCATCCCGCCAGGGCCTCGGCCCCGGCCTCTCCCCACCCCGCTAGGCTTAGCTCCTAAGTCCTCTGCCTGCTCGGAACGTGGACTCTGCTTGGCCACCGCCCAGTGACGACGCCCTGCCGTTCTGAGTGAGGGGCAGGTTCCCACCCGAGGCCGACCCCCAGCCTGCCCCCGGCCCCGGGGGAGGGCAGCCAGGCCTGGCCCCGTCTGGGCCTCCACCTCCCTGAGACCCACGTGCAGGGCACTGAGCGGAAGCAGGAAGAGCCTTTTGTATTCGATCACAAGTTCATCACGAAGGGATGTGGCCGAGAAGCTTCAATTCCGCATAGCGGTCCGTCTCTGGGGACTCTGTCTCCCACGTAACGAGCATTCGGCTAAAATACCTGTGATTCGCTCCCAGGAAACCTCCCGACCAGGCCCACCTGTGAATGACTGCAGGAGGGAGAAATTAACACCTCCCCTCCGGAGGCTGATGGGAACCAGGAAGTGCTTGGCTTCACGCCCTCCCCTCTTAGTATAAAAGGAGCCTGAGAGCTTCCCTGGTGGCGCAGTGGTTGGGAGTCCGCCTGCCGAGGCACGGGACATGGGTTCGTGCCCCGGTCCGGGAGGATCCCACATGCCGCGGAGCGGCTGGGCCCATCAGCCATGGCCGCTGAGCCTGCGCGTCCGGAGCCTGTGCTCCGCAACGGGAAAGGCCACAACAGTGAGAGGCCCGCGTACCGCAAAAAAAAAAAAAAGGAGCCTGAACTCTGTGTCAGGCAAGATGGTTCTTTGGGGCACGAGCCCACCATCTTCCCGGTCTGCCGCCTTTCTGGATAAAGTGGCTATTCCTGGCCCCAACACCTCAGTTCTCAATTATTGGCCCATCGTGCAGTGAGCACTACGAGCTTCGACCCGGGACCACGCGCATCCAGACATGCTGGGTGTTGCCAGACGTATGTGATCTACATTACTGCGCCTTCTAGAAACCTGAAAATGAACGTGGGAGGACACATCCGTGTGAAAAAGTGTGCAAAGGATTTTCTACCCAAGGATTTATGAAGACCTAGCGGACGGTGCACTGCAGGCATTAAGCCGAGTGAGGCTTGGGAGTAAACACATCCATATTCATATTCCCAGGCTTTGCCTTGGAGGGAAGAACTCCCCTGTGGCCGGCCTGGGTGGCAGGGAGCATTCTGACCCCTGATATCACCTGGGAACCTCGACCACGGTGTCCTGGGTACAGCCCCTGCCATACCCACGCTACACTCAGGAGAGATTTCTGCCTGTCCTCCTAATACTCAAGGACGGCTGGTCTTTCAAGACTCTTTCTTTTTGCACAATGAAAGGGGTTAAATAGCAATGAAGAGGGGTGGTAACTGCAATATTTTTGAGATGAGTTGCCGTATTTGGTGGATCACCTGTAAGGATGTGGCCAGGACAGCCTTGGAGAGCCAGCGCCCGGATGAGGAAACGCGCACAGCTCCCGTTCCCCATCCCCCCGGAGCAGCGTTTACCGGCACAGATGCTGCTTCGGAGCCCCCACTGCCGCAGGGGTGCAGCACGGAGCCTGAATATGCAGTAAAGCATACGCACACCTCCCACTCTTTATGCTCACTCACCATGTCATGTCACTCGCTCATCCCAACTGCCCTGGGGGGCAGACGCTAGGATCTCCCTCCTTCAGGAAGGAAACTGAGGCTGAGGGAGGGAGTGGCTTGGCTGGGATCACCGCCCCCCCCCACGAATCAGCCGGTGTGCCCCCGTTCTGCAGCTGTTTCTCATCCCCTCTCTTGTTCTCTATACAACCACTTCCTTTTCTTCCCTAAGAACAATATAGGACTTTGCTGATGACTTTTTGTGTTGCAATAGCAGGGACTTCAGGGTCCTATTTAAACATCTCTCTCCTTCCAAAAT
The DNA here is from genome assembly GCA_036417435.1 of Inia geoffrensis. Lineage (NCBI taxonomy): Eukaryota > Metazoa > Chordata > Mammalia > Artiodactyla > Iniidae > Inia > Inia geoffrensis. Next base: position 2,482,236 of record CM070906.1, on the reverse strand, counting down.
TCAACCTCTCACAGTATCTATCTCTCAGGTTGGAAGAAAGTCGCACACAGTCCAAACCCACTTCCCCAGCTTGGACCGCTTACCTTTTTTTTTTTTTTTTTTTGTGGTACGCGGGCCTCTCACTGTCGTGGCCTCTCCCATCGTGGAGCACAGGCTCCGGACGCGCAGGCTCAGCGGCCATGGCTCATGGGCCCAGCCGCTCCGCGGCACGTGGGATCTTCCTGGACCGGGGCACGAACTCGTGTCCCCTGCATCGGCAGGCAGACCCTCAACCACTGCGCCACCAGAGAAGCCGAAGGACCGCTTACCTTTAAGAAACCACCTTATCAATACCGGGCGGGTCCCGGGGTTCTGGAGGGAAAGGAGCCTGTTTCCCTTGGTGTCTGTGTCCTTTAGGATGAGGGACATCAGCATGTAGCATCGACCCTGCCTACCTCCCAGCTGAAAGCGACATGAAACACACACGTGAGTGAGTTATGACAGAACCAGACAGACACCTATTCCTCCATCACGTAGAAGAGACATCAGGTTAGGGTGTTATGTCAGCATCACGACGTCAGGGACGCAGGGTTCCTTCTACTTTGCCATGGCCTCATTTCTAAGGTGGATGTCTGGGTGCCGATCATAGTGTCCCTCTTCTAGGGAGAAACAGTAGGGCATGTGGCAGCTGCCCTTTCCTTCCACCCACAGCTCCGTGGCAGCCTGGTGTCAGTGGCCACCCTGGTGCTTAGAGAGGCGTGTACCCCGGTACCCGGCCGAGAGGAGGGTCCCGTCACTTGGGGAAGGAAGGAGCCATGGCTTTGGGGTGAGCGCTGCCAGCCCCCTTCTAGAATCTCTCAGACACCCCGTGGCAACCACTCCCCGAACTTATCTCCTGGGAAGCTTGTTAAAAATTCAGATTCTGGGAGCCAAGGGTACAGATTCCGGTTTGGCAGATTTGGGACAGGGGCCCGGAATCCCATTTTTCTTCAGCGACCCTTCAGACAGTTAGGGACCCACCTGCCTCTTGAGAAATAGCACATTGGGTTCCAATCAGGAACCAGGAGGAGAGACTAGGGTGTCTGCTGAAACCCCGGGGCACCCTTAAGAAAATACAGCCCCTTTGTTTCTCCTCTAGTGAAACGATGTACCTCTCTAACGTGCTTCTCCAGCCGCTGCCCTGGGATTTGTGGCGTGAAAGAAAGCAAGTCAGTTCTCCTTCATACGTAAAGAGGATGCAAGCGACAAACTAACTAGTCTGTTAATTCTGTGAACACCCCTCTGAATTAATTTTCGATATTTTTCAAATCTAGCATTCATTTTTCTTTTAAATAGCCAATGGAGATTTTAATCCTTAAGGCCTGAAATGAGAAAAGGTTTAACCACCTCAGAAGACTCACGCGGCCATTAGGATCCCTTCTCCCCATGATTTAAAATATACCAAGTTAGGAAGAAAAGAGGGCAGGGAGTGTACCGCATGAAGGCACGGTGTCTATGGTGACAGATTCTTTGGTCACAAAATTAAGGTTGACTCCTTGAAATACAGCCCAGTTCAAATTCACAGCCGAAAGGCATATGTAAAGGAAAGGCAAAAAAAATACTGTAACCGTCCTCAAAACCCAAGGACTGTTTAAAAAAAAAAAAAAAAAAAAAGGGAGAGGAAAAATGGTACCACTATCATTCATTCCTGAACGATCACATCATAAATAGCCTCTCCCAGCCAGCAACAAACGCTTTTCACCCACAAGGTCAAGGTAGAGCCCTCATAAATTGACTGGGATATATTCTTCCCCTGCTTGCCCACAAGGCAGCGATTATCTAAACGCGAAGTCTCCTGCTGATGAGTTTTTCAGAGCATGTCCCTGGTGGGGTTCAGAACGACTGATGTCCATCGCTTTGGAGGCTGATACGTCAAGGACACCATGAGAGGAATCACGATTCCCCTCCCCCCGCCCGCTGGCTGCAGCCACGGGGCCTTCAGGTGTCACCACCCTCAGCCCTGAGGTTCCCCCTGGGGACGGCGTCCAGGCCACCACCCGGTGAGCTGCGAGGTGTGTTTTTGATTATCTCAAGAGAGTGAACATAAAAAGCAAAACCTCAGCCGGGGAGGAATGTGAGCCCGGCCGCTGTGCCCGCTGAAATGTGTGGTCAGAACTTCACAATTCCTGTTCCACTGAATGGGCTCAGGCCGGATGCCGACCCTCGGAGGCCCTGTTCTGCTGTTTCCCTTGTGAAATGTGAGGAGATGGTCTTCATGACCCCAAAGTGTGTGTGGCTAGGTTGTAATCAGGATGAATCATGTTCTCCTTGCCTGGTACCCCAGCCCTGGGGTACAGGCCGCAAAGTAGCTTTTTTATTTTTTATTTATTTGATTTATTCTTGGCTGCGTTGTGTCTTCATTGCCGCGTGCGGGCTTTCTCTAGTGGCGGCGAGCGGGGGCTACTCTTCCTTGCAGTGCGTGGACTACTCATTGCAGTGGCTTCTCTTGTTGTGGAGCCCGGGCTCTAGGCATGCAGGGTTCAGTAGTTGTGGCACGAGGGCTCAGTAGCTGTGGCTCGTGCACTCTAGAGTGCTGGCTCAGTAGTTGTGGCACACGGGCTTAGTCGCTCCGCGGCATGTGGGATCTTCCTGGACCAGGGCTCGAACCCGTGTGCCCTGCATTGGCAGGTGGATTCTTAACCACTGCGCCACCGGGGAAGCCCACAAAGTAGCTTTAAAAGAATAAAAATCATGTATCTATTTTCATGATGTTTGGACAGAAAGTGTGTGAAACTGAAGCATGAATATGATATCTATTCTCAATGTCTTTCATATGAATTTTAAAAGTAATGGTTTATAAAGCCTTCTTTTTCCTTTTTAATTTAGCATCCTCCCTAGGAATTAGGACACAAGTCCTCAAAAGACGCCTTGCAAGAAGGATGGGCTAAACCCCATACACAGCAGTCCACTCTCTTAGCCGCTCCCTTGACCATGAGACTCCAATCCAGCAGTCTCTTCCATCCGGGCATCAGCCCCCGTGGGCCCAGCTACGCCTGGGTGAAGGAATCTTGCTGCCATCGTGTCTTAAATACCTAGAGCCCTTCGGAACATCACTCCTGCTGTTTTCATCCCGGTATTCGGTTTTGGAGGATCCCAATAGGTCCTTGAAATGGCACTGCCCACCGGGACGGGGCCCACCCTGCAGGGCTGCAGAGGGACAGGCTTTTGGAAAGAAGACGGGCCCTTGTTGTTAGGATCCAGTTCAATTCATTATCCTCCTGGCTCCTTTTCCAGCATTAGGGTCTTTTCTTATGATCTTTGTAAAAAAAAAAATAATGAATAGTGAACCATAAACCATAGCCAGTGGACAGAATGGGGGCCTGGCCACATCTGGAAGTGGGGTTGAGCAGGGAAGGTCACCCACAAAACGAATGCAAGATGAGACCGTTCAATAAATAAACACTTGTAAAAGCGTGCATGGGACCTACGAAGCTTTCTTCGCCAGAGTTCCATTTGTTTATTGCTGCTTTATGGTTTTCCAGATTAGACAAAGAGATTTCAGACATGTAGGATGCATACATGAGCTGGTTCCAGAGAAGAGATCTTTGGCAGAAACCTACTCGCAGCCCCAGGGTGGCTGCCCTGCCCCTCGGTAGGGGCCACGTGGCGGCTTCAGGGCCCTCCCTCGGGCAGCGCTGTTACTGTCCCATGAGTTTATTGCTGTGATTATTTTTTAAATAAGAGTAACAGAGTCCACAGTGCCTTTTTTTAATAATAGTGAAGTCCAGGACTTTTAAGAAAAAGCGATTCAGACCAACGTAGTGTGACATGATCCCCCCAAAAAGACGACAAGAGGCAGAAACCAAGCCAAGAGGTAAAGAGACGTTGTATTTCCTTCAAGAGACTGGAGATTCTCAGCTAGCTTATGCAGGGAGCCATCCTCACAGTTTTGGACATTACTTATGACGTTCCTTAAGCAGGGAAAGAACAGCTGAAACCAAATTCTCCAGCCCTTAAATGAATTCCCAGCTACAAACCAGAAGACTCGCACTGTTAGGTCTTCAGGGCAGCGGGATCGGAGCTACACGACTCAGCTTTTTTGCACAGTGCTGGCATGACTTTGTTGGATCCACGTATAATTTGGGTGGTGCCAGCACCGTGTTTTAAAATAACGCTTGGACCTATGCCCATGAATCAGTTCAATCTGACTCTCCTGCTTTTATCCCTACTGAGTCCTCACGTTCATAGCCTGCATGACGGGGGGCACACTGACACTCAGCATATCTTGGAGGACAGATCTTGGGGTCATCCCAGAGCCTCATCACTTCTAACGACTCCGTATCTGAATGCGCGGTGCTGTGCTCACTCCCCAAACCCCCCAGAGGGAGGGAGGGGTCTTCTTTCCACCACTTTCCTCTTGAATATAAATATGTATGTTTCACAACCAGACCCTGGCAGCCAAACCCTAAAGCCTGCATCCGTTTCTGGCACTGTTATCTGGAATTCAGGGTGCAGCACAATTAACTTGGGAGAGCACTGACACGTATCCAAAGATGAGGAAAAGATTATGTGGAGAGGTAAAGACGAAGGCTGGAGATTCTGAAAAGAATCACGGTAGATGTGCTTTGATGTACTGCGGCCATCCAAAACACCTGGTGCCTTGGTCAAGATGCTCGTCTTAGCAATACTGCAGTGACTCTGTTCATCTCGGGTGTGGAACTAGGGTGACCAACTCATCTGCGTTTGTCCCGAACTTTCTTGGTTTCAGCACTGAACGTCCTGCATCCCGGGAGACCCCTCAGTCCTAGTCAAAATCAGGAGGTTTGGTTACCCTCCAAGGAACGTAGGCATATTTGAGAATGTAAACGCAGGCAATGCATTTCAAAGAGTGACATTAAAATTAGTTTTTCTGTGGTGCCTTCTCCCAGGACATTTCCGTTATTCTCCACTTGTTACTGAAGGATGATGACAGAGAAGAGTCATTCAAGGAGTGGAACCTGCAGCCATTACACTAGCCAGATGGACTTCTTCATGGTGTAAGCTGGGTCGTTCCGAGGACAGAGCGCAGACAGCCTTTTGACTTCATGGTTTCAGGGACCGCCCCCATCCTCAGTGTAAGCCCCCACTGTCCTCCCACACCTTCTCCTTCTACAGAGGGGTCTGCGCTGTGCTGTCCGGCTGCCGGCCCCCGAGCAGGAGATTTTCCGGGAGTTCGGCTCTAGGAAGCACCGTGTCATCCCTCCCCTCGACCTCCAGTGAAACAGGAAAGTCACTTTTTCCTTAAGGTATTTTCGGTGACATGCTTCTGTTTCTCTTGGATGGGTCGCCCCGTTGAGACAGACCTGGAAGCAGGGACAAGGGAGTCTGGTTTAATGCAGCTTACGTTGCGGGGCAAATGCCTTGGATTTTGGACTCAAAGAATCATGCACAGCCGCACCTTGGATAAAATCATTGCCTCAGAACGCAGTGGAGAAACACTTGCACCATTGCTCAGCTGTTGGAAATACAGAGCAAGGGCTCAACTGGACACAAGCTGTGATGGTCCTTGGAGCATCATCTTCAAATCAGAGAAGACTGTGGAGATGTGCCTGGGGTAAATGACCACCGTTATCATGAGAAGGTGTGTGCTGAGGACGGATGGGCCACGTGGACAGCCACGTGTAGATGGCGACATAGGAGTTCCCCGAATTAGAAGGTGTTGAGGAGATGATCTGAGAAATCATAGGCTGAGCGTTTTTTTAAACCCAGATTTCAAAGACACTGCTCTGGACTGAACACTCGTGTCCCCCCAAAATTCAGAGTTTGAAGCACGAACCCCCAAGAGGGATGGCATTTGGAGGTGGGGCCTCTGAGGGGGTAGTTAGGATGCAGAGGTGAAAGCTTCATGATGGGACCAGAGCCTTGATAAAGAGAGATAAGGGCTTGCTTCCCCCCACTTTTCTCTCTCTCTCCCCGCTTCCTCCTGCCATGTGAGAACGCAGCGAGGAGGTGGCCATCTGCAAACCAGGCACCGATCACCCTGGCATGCGGATCTCAGGCCTCCAGCCTCCAGACGGTGGGGAGTAAGTTCTGTGCGTTAAGGCCCCGTCTGTGGTGAGTTGTCACAGCGGCCTGGAGCTGACCGAGGCAGACCACGCCCCCCTTATTTCTTAACAAGATGGAGCCATTTCAGGAAGCAGAGGAATTGGTGTGGTCCCGTTGGGACTGGCCTGCCTCCTCTCCTTCATGGAAACCGTGGTGAAGGGCACGTGCTCCCAGAAACTAGAAACATTTGCAAAGAGTGTGAGACCAGGCTCCAGGGAATTGTGCTTTAAAGAGGAGCCAGAAAGGCACAACCTCAAGACAGACAGACGCCAGAAGCTCCGTGTCGCCTGCAGGCTCTGTCATTAGGACTGTCCATAGCATAAGACCTCACAGCCTCAGCTCTGGTCACAGATAGTCTAACGGTCCTGGAGAAGATACCCGCCCAGTAGAAGACTGGACCGGGTCCCCATGTGGAGGGTTTTAGTTTATTTGCTCTGTTGTTTTGTCAGATGTCAGCGGGAGTGGGGAGATAGGCCCTCCTTGTGTGTTTGGGCTTCGGGACTCTGGCAGCTGCCCCGGCAGGGGGGATGGGACGTTTTATAGGATCAGAGACGCCCACCTCAGGCTCGAGGGGAGGGATCACAGCAGAGGGTTCCGGGACAAGCCTGGCCTTCCCCCGACACTGCTGGAGTGGCCTGGTTTCCTCTACTGGGGGCGCTCATCAGAGGGAAGGAGGGAGGGCCCCCGGCCCTCGGGAAACAGGATCATGGTGGAGTCTGGTCTCAGCTCTTGGAGCGAACCTGAGAGCCCGGAAGTAACTGTTTACCGTTACCAGATACAGACAGCAGGGGCCTGGCCCTGATGACCGAGGGTCCAGCCGGAGTCGTGGGGAGCATCAGAATTTGCTTCCAGGGCTCAGCACATACGGCTCAGGGGCTGAAGTCTAGATGTCCGCAGGTGGAGACCGCACATGGTTTGTGGGGATGGAGTCCCACACCCAGCGCCTTCCTTGTGGCAGGGGGTCATCTGTGCCCGTGGATGCACCATTAATGTGCATGTCCCGTCCTCACTTGACGGAGCTGCTGGGTGCCACTCGTGAGCCTGACTTGGGGGGCCCTGATGGGGGGAGGCTCTTGGACCCAGAGTCAGCTCAAGAGCTGGGAAAGACCCCCAAGGAGACAGAGGTAGCTGGGTCAGAAAGTATATGTGAAAATGCGGACAAAGTGGAGGAGGGCAGGACCCCAGGAGGGGCCCGGGCTGGGGGCAGTCGTGTCTCTGCCCCGGGGTCTGCACGGCTGGGGCTTCGCTGACGGGCGGGGGAGGACCCCTTGGTGGGCGGGAAGCTGACAACCAGACGTCCAGGCCGCCTGGACCCCCAGGCATCACCAACCCCACAATCCTTCCCTCAGGGAGTGCCCCCAAGGCACAGGGCCCCGGTGCGGGCAGAGGGTGCTGAACACATGCTTCTGGGATCCTGGCCCTAAGGAGGGCCCCTGGGGAGGGCTTCCACCTCTTCCCAGAGACCCTCCGTCACCACGGTGCCGTCAGGAGAATAAGCTCCTCAGGGGAGAGTAAAGAGGTACCCCGAGTGGGACAGCTGACCCGGGGGAAACAGCCCTGATGGCCCAAGAGGTGAGGGGACGTGCTGGAGACGGGGAGCAGCAGCGAGCATCACAGGGACCCGACTGCAGGGGTCACGGGGGGAGGCGGACTCGTGGCAATAAATGCTGTACAAGAATCGAATGACAGGCTGGGCGTAGGAAGGCAAAAAATGAGTCGGCGTGCGGAAAGCCTGGGTGCTGGATTGCTCCAAAGGAATCGGAAAGGGACAGAGAAACAGGCTCTATAAAAGGAAACTACGCCTTATCATGTCACCCACGCAGACCCAGGAGCCATCATCCCCGAAGAGAAGAGAATAAACTGAGGGGCGACGTTTTTAAGAAAAAATAACAGTTTCCCCTAATGAAGGAAGCACGTAAAGATCTTCGATTCGGCAGGTCTGGATCTACATCCCACCCTTCCCGTAGCCACTGCCTGCAGCACCCTGCCCGCGCCCCGAGCTGCCCCCAGGTCTCTGGGATGCGAGGCTGGGGGTGCCCACGCAGTGCCCGGCTCGGGAAGCGTCGAGGTGCCGCCCACAGCTCAGGTGCCCCTGTCCAGTGGGCGCGGGACTGGTGCGTGAGCACGCTCCTCTCACCTGTGCGCGGAGGTTCTGAGGCGCCCAAGGGGTCCCACGCCTCGCCGTGCACCGGGGAATCCTCCCCTCTACCCGCGTTCACGTCCGCTTTCCTACCTTCCTGTCTCCTGAGACCACTGTTGGATGAGTTGGGCCCTGGACCCACATCTGCAGCTCTCTGAGGCCAGACTCCGTGGTATATGAAAAAACAGCCCCTGCTGAGTAAAGCCACTGCCAGCTGGGTTTTCTGTTACTCACAGACGGACATAATTCTGGTGAATCCACATCTCACCGCGAGATGCAGCTCAGTCCCACTGCTGAAGGTTCAACCTCAGGATCTTTCTCGATGCCCCAGCTTTATGGAGAGGCCCTGATCACAGCACCTCGGAAGGAGTTCCACTTGGCTCAGCGGAAGACAGGAGGGAAGTCGGGGTGGGCGTTGGGACAGGATGGGAGAAACCCTGGGTGCCCCGTGGGGACGGTCCCTGCTTGGTGGAAACTACGAGGGTTTCAGGAAGATGAAATTTGGTAAGGCTGCCCCTCCCTCATCCTCTAATCCCTGGCATATAGATCAGGGCAGTGGGAGGAAAGATACCAAAAAGGGTCAGAGCAAGTCATGTGAGTTGGGGCGCAGAACAAAACCATCCGAACAAAAAACCCAGAACGCACAACCACCATCAGCTTTGGAGGTGGGAGAAGAGCTCACAGACAAAAGCAGGGTCTGGGGAGGAAGAGGAGACACATCTGGTGAGGATTTTTCTATGACGTCACGCCTCCCCACGCCGCTGCCAGAAACTCCAGTGAGCACGTACGTTGTAGTTCAAGGGCTTTGGCCGTGGGTTTGTGTTTCTTCGCGAAGCAAGACCATGCCGATAGAGGTCGTGAGGGCTCAGTCTCAGGAAGACAAACACTATAATGTCTCAGGAACGTTACAGTGTTTGGGAGAAGATGAAACGAGCCCGAGAAGCAGATGTGTTATTAGCTGAGGCTGTGGGCGCACTTCAGGTGGGCGTCCCCGGGAGCGTTGGGGCCCCGTTGGTTACACGGCATGGAGCTGGTCACGTGCTATTTGTCCCCTTGTGGGCCTCTCCATCCAGACCACGTACTGTCAGCTGCTGCTCCCGGGGGGACCCTGCGCTAAGGGCCAAGCTGGTTCTTTAGTGGAGGGATGGCGCCCGGCCAGATGGACCGGCCAGAATTCTCTCTGGAATTGTGCAGGTGAGACCCACGGAGGGGGAGTGGGCTCTTCCAGGGGCGGGACCTACAATGGCCACACGAGGGGGCCGCCCGTGGCCGTGCTCTCCACGCCACGGCCCAGGAGACAGACGAGGCGCCAGAGTTGAGAAGGCAGAATCCCCGTTACATCCCTGTCATCGGGCTCTCTTACCCGAACAGTACCATTTTATTTCACTGGTGCCAGCATACGTTGATTTTATGTTCTCATAAACAAAAGAGTTCTCTCAAAATACTCACACACAAGGGGAGGTGGGATGAAGAGGACAGACTGGGAAGACCCCGAGCTCACCTCCTCTCGTGGACACACCAGAGCCACGACCACACATGGAACAACTCCCTCTGAGAACGACCTGAAGATGGGCAGCACGGCTCTTCTATTACCAAGGATGTAAAGGAAAAACCACAGGCAGACGGGTAGGAGGGCCAGAGACGTGACCCGGTCGGGACCCCAGCAGGGGACGCATGGTGGGAGGGGCCATCACACGTGCAGAGCCCTCCCTGAGGAGTGAGGGGTTCAAGCCCCAAGCTGGGCACCCCTGCCCTGGGGACCTACCTGCCCTGGGAAGGTAAGCCCCCTTACCTGGGTGTGAAAATCAGCAGGGCTTGAGAGCCAGAGGGTGGTGGGAAGCCAAGACTTTACTATTAAAGGTCAGGCACACCAACTCCCTTCCTCTGAGTCCCTGCACAGAGGCAGCGGATGGAGAAGCACCCGACACCCCTCTGCTCCAGCAAACCACCCGTCCCCACCAAGGTGGCCCCCGATGCGCCTGAGAGAAGCCCCGGCCTGTGACGGGCTTCGGTTGCAGCACCCTCCCAATACCACCAAGGCGGCAGCCTCTGACGCGCCCTGGGAGAAACCCCTGCCCCGCTCGGCTCCAGCCCTGCCTGCCCCCACCGAGGCAGTGGCCTGAAAAATCCACAGTCTGCCCCTTGCTTCAGCTCCAGCCCCCCGCCAAAGCCAGCAGCACATGCAGTCTGCACAGGGATACTCCTTTGCAAGGACACACTTTCAGGACAGGCAGAGGTAACTGTTTCACCTAATCATAGACACAAACAGAGAAAGTCAAATAAAATGAGAGGACTGAAGAATACGTTCCAAATGAAAGAACAGGATAAAACCCCAGAAAAAACCCTAGTGAAATGGAGGTAACTGACGTGATAAAAAATTCAAAGCAACAATCATAAAATGGCTCACTGAACTTGGGAGAATAGAGGAACACAGTGAGGACTTCAACAAAGAATCAAAAAATACAAAACAGAACCACTCAGAGCTGAAGGATACAGTCACTGAAATGAAAAATAGGCCACAGGGAATCAACAGCAGATTAGACGATACAGAAGAACCAATCAGTGATCTGGAAATAGGATAGTGGAAATCACCCGATCACAACAGCAGAAAGAAAAAAATAATTAGAAACAACGAGGACAGTTGAAGGGCCTCTGAGACAACATTAACAACTCACATTAGCATGACAGGGGTCCCCAAAGGAGAAGAGAGAAGGAAGGGGGCAGAGAACATATTTGATGCAATAAGGGCTGAAAACTTCCCTAACTGGGGGATGGAAACAGACATGCAGGGATAGAAGGTACAGAGAGTCCCAAACAAGAGAGACTCAAAGGGGTGTTCACCAAGATGTACTACAATTAAAATGGCAAAAGTTACAGAGGGAATTTTCAATGTAGCAATAAAAAACAAAGAGTCACATATCAGGGAACCCCCGTCAGGTTATCAGCTGACTTCCCAGCAGAAACTCTGCAGGCCGTAAGGGAGTGGCAGGATATAGTTAAAGTGATGGAAGGAAACAAACCCTAAAACCAAGAATAGTCTACCCAGCACGTCTATCCTGATATGCAAAGAAATGCAAATTAAAACAACAAGTGTTCATTTCTGCCTCTCATACTGGTAAGGATTCAGGCAACTGTGCACTTTATAGGCAAGAACATGGAGAAAGAGCCTTGCTTCCAGCAGTTAGAACTAATACACGCCTCACGGAAGGCCCTTTGGCAATTATGATAGGAATTTAAAACCTATCTACCCTTTGATTGAAAAAAAAAAAATTACATTTCTAGAAACCTGTCCTAAGAAAATGATTAGGCAAACTTTCAAACATGTACCAAACCTATACGTCCATTTGCACCGCAAGGTCTCAACACCAAACTGTAAGCAGTAAATTCCTCTGGTGGCAAGAATTCCTTTTTGATCTATTTTATGCAACCTGCAATTTTTCATGAGATGAAAAAGATTTTGTTTTAATTTCGGGGGTGATGGTGGTGCCGAGAGTCGTGGTATAGCAGCCACAGAGACGGGGTGGGGTTGGTGGGGGGACAGACTGGCACTGCGGGCCCAGGGGTCACCAGCCCAGCCCCCAGAACACTCTGCAGGGCCCATCCTTGGTCCAGCTTCCTTGCCTCATCCGCGGGTCATTTTATTAGATGCTATGGACTAACCGGCACCCCCCAGCTTGCAGGTCCCTCGCCTCCCCGCCACCCGATGCTGGCTGGAGCCCTGGCCGGGAGCATCGTCCTCATACTTAGCTCCCTGGACGTTTGGGTCCTCACTGGAGAGCAGACAGCCTACCCACTTACGAGTCCTGGTGGAATATCAATTCGCAGAGACTTCATTTAGAATCACCTGGAGAACTTTTAACAGATACAGATTCCATCCCCAGAGATTCTAACTCTGGTCTAGGTCGGGTACAGGCACGGGTAGTGTTAAATCTCCCACATAAATCCAATGGGTGGCCAGGCCTGAGGACTTCAGCCACAGGGGCTGAGAACAGGGCCCAGGTCGGAGCACGGGTGAGCTGCTGGAAGGGCTCGCAGTGACCGCCGGACGTCTCGTAGGGTGGGTCACGACCTGCTCGACACTGCTCCTGAACTGGGATAAAAGTTCTCGACACAGACGTCTTTAGTTTCAGAAGGCATCCGAATGAAGGACTTCAATTGAAAATGAAACTGTGGTGCTTTTCTTCCTTCCAGTGACCAAAGCGGTCACTGGCGGTCACATGGACATCTGACCAGCGTGAGGCTGTGTCACACGTGTGGGAAGAGCAGAGCATTGCAGAAACGAGTCAGCCGAGAGCTCTGTCTTGCCCTCTGTTTGCCAGGCATCCGTTTCGGCTGATCACCACCAAGGGCACTGCTGGGTAGCAGGCGCTGCCCCACGAAAGCCCTCCCCACTGGTCACAGCAGGAATTCTGAGACAAGCACTTTGTTCAACCTCTTCCCTATTAATCACACGCACTCTTAATATTCATATTGCAACATCATTAAATTACACTTTATAGAAATACGTTCTCTGTTCCCTCCAAATTCTCTGCACCTCCATCAGGCATGGTTGAGTCTACGAACGTAGCTCTTCTTTTGTTATGTCTAGAGATGTTCAGACTCCGATGCTATTCCATCATTTTTTCAGATTGTGGGGCTTATTGTTAAGCTGGCCACGTGGCGCTCTCCGTTTATAAGATTTTATGAGATTCCTCCCCGCGTTGAGACACCTCCTTTGATTGGCCGCCGACCTTGTTTAAACTAAGTTAGAACTCAGAAAAATAATAATGATGGATGTAGGGTTTGCTCTGGTCCCTGTGACGCTCCTGTATCAAGAGGGACTCAATCTGGCTTGGGGATCTGGAAGCATCTTTGCCCATCTGGGTTTAGCTGGAGCTCCGGGATTACCGTCCAGCCCTCAGCTCCCGTGGACCTCGTCAGCTGCCTCGGCTTTTCTGCCCTCCTTGTTTCCCGTCACAACTCTCATAACCTCGTTTCTAAAGGAGGGTTTTCAGAGGTATGTTCTTGAATTACTCTAAGGTGAGGCACCCAATGGAGGGTAGCATTTACCAGACTGTGTTCCATCATTAACCCCACAAGGTGCTTCTGGGTATCAAAGATTCCGTGCTCAAGGATGTCTGGGAAATGCTGCAGACACGACCTCTCTTCTTGGAGCTTTACAAAGCACATCAGGATAGACCCATTCTCTGAAATGTCAGCAACTGAAAAACCCACAAACTCTTTACGTTTCATTCTAACGTTTCCCAAACTACTTTGATGCTAGAACCCTTTGTGGCACCCTGGGACCTTTGGGGAAGTGCTGCAGGAGACCAGCTCTACCACACTGGGCAAGCCCCCTAACTTGGTACAACCTACCTGCCTCCTTTGTAATAAAGGAATGATACGTGTCCCTACCAGCTTGTGAGAACAACTCTTAACGTGAGAATTACCCTAAAAATAATGAGGAACACCCCGAGGAAAACACAACGGCAAAACTAAAGAGTTAGTTAACATGGAGATGTTTTGTTTTCTGAAAAAACAAGTTCTTTCCTATAATTGTTGATGAGCTGTAACAGAATGCTTTTGATAAAATTGCGCATTCATAATTAACTGGGCACATTTTCATCTGAAGGACAGACAATTACTCTCCTGCAGGTCTACTCGGGAGCAAACCGTTAGCCTTAAAAATACTTCAGGATATAAAATTTACTACATAAATATTCTTAGATGAAGAAAAGACTGCATTTTTTTTCCTCAGGAAAATAAATCCTGAGATATTCTGAACTATAACTTAGCCAGGTCAGGAATGTTTGGTCTATGAGAGTGTGGATGAACACTAGAAGTTTCCAGGTGGCTCTGGGCTGCACAGGCTTCAAATCCTCCACAGTCAGTGCACACATTAGAGGCCAGCCTGGACGTGAGACGAACAGAATTCCTACTGAGGGCGGTTCATCCAGAGCTGGGGCATCACGGCACGGTTTTAACACACTTCCCCCCAAAGCTGCCTTCCAGGAACCACATTTTTCTGCAATTCCACAGATAATAACAGTCCCTTATTTCAATTTCTCTTCCACTATCTGAGATGGCCGACAAGGGATCTGGACGCTGAGACCCACGAACGTGGCTGAGGTGGGCAGGGCCGAGCCGCTGGGGTTGAGCCCACGGGTGACCCACCTGGGCCTTCGCTCCCGGGGCCACTTCTGGGTGGGGGGTTCCCTCCCCACTTTGCTTCCCCTAATTGGTGGAACAGCTCCAAGTTCACGGCCCCCAGACACTCCCCCAGAAGCCAGAGTCTCGCTTCTCTGGCTGCTGAACGCGTGTCCCTCACAGTACTTGTCACGTGGACAACACCTGTGTGTGCACCTGCCCGTCGCCCACACTGGAGGCTAAGGGCCTGCGGTCGGAGGCTGTGTGTTAACCTGTGTTCACTGTGCAGCCTGTGTGAACACGGACAGGCATTCCCCGACCACTGGACGGCCAAGCGAGTGAGGGTCTGCTCGTGCTGGACGGAGGCCTGTCCCTCCCAGAGTCACACCCCCAAGGCTCCTCGAGGCTTAGGCGCCGGGCTCTGTGCCTGTGACTCGGCCACTCTTGCCCCGACGGCCAGAACCACCGTCCGGACACCTGCAGGCTCGCCATGGCCACAAGGATGTTCCGTCCTGGCCTGTCCCTCCTGGCCCCGTGGGAGGCACGTGGGCAGAAAGGAGAGAGGACAGAGGGCCTGGAGGCCCAGAGGCCCTGCAGGCAGCAGGTGACTGGGCCACGGCCGCTGAGCCAGGCCCTCTTCGAGCGCGAAGGGAACGCACACCTCCCCAGAGCAGGCTGTGCAGCGGCCAAGGCCTTGCTTTCCTACACATCCCTGTGTCCTCCTATTAACCTTCTCTTGATCATGCGACCGAAGCTTGTTCGGTTACCAGGCAAAGAACTCTTCCTCCTTTTTGTTCAGATCAGGCAGCTGAGGGACGGGGTAGGGACGGCTCTGTGAGGGCAGCCTTTCTCCCAGGCAGGCCTCCAGCTCTTGGGGCGAGGGTCTCTCAGTGGGGCCCCCAGTCAGTGCAGGCAGTGCTGGGGCCTGAGTCTTCCTAACGAGCTGGGTGCGGCCTTGCTACACACAAGGAGTACAAGAGGGAAGAGCCACAGCTCTGCAGGGTGAGGAGAGAAGGGAAGCCTCCTGCACTGTTGGTGGCAAGGTAAAGTGGTACAGCCACTGTGGAGAACAGTATGGAGGTTCCTGAAAAAACTAAAACTAGAACCACCATATGACCCAGCAAGCCCACTCCTGGGCATATACCCAGAAAAAACCGAAAACTCTCATTTGAAAAGATACATGTACCCCTATGTTCACTGCAGTACTATTTACAATATCTAAGACATGGAAGCAACCTAAATGTCCATTGACAGATGAATGGATAAAGACGATGTGGTACATATATACAACGGAATACTACTCAGCCATAAAAAAAGAACAAAATAACACCATTGGCAGCAACATGGATGGACCCACAGATTATCACACTAAGTGAAGTAAGTCAGACAGAGAAAGACAAGTATCAAATGATATCACTTATATGTGGAATCCAAAAAACTGATATAAATGCACTTATTTACAAAAGAGAAATAGACTCACATATTTCGAAAACAAATTTATGGTTACCAAAGGGGAAGGCGGGGGAGGGATAAATTAGGAGTGTGGGATTAACATATACACACTATTATATATAAAATAGATAATCAACAAGGACCAACTGTACAGCACAGGGAACTATACTCAGTGCCTTGTAATAACCTATAATGGAAAAGAATCTGAAAAATTATGTATGTATGTATAACTGAACCACTTTGCTGTACACCTGAAACTAATACAACATTGTAAATCAGCTATACTCCAATACATAAAAAAAGAGTGGGCTTCCCTGGTGGTGCAGTGCTTGAGAGTCCGCCTGCCGATGCAGGGGACACGGGTTCATGCCCCGGTCAGGGAGGATCCCACATGCCGTGGAGCGGCTGGGCCTGTGAGCCACAGCCGCTGAGCCTGCGCATCCGGAGCCTGTGCTCCGCAACGGGAGAGGCCACAACAGTGAGAGGCCCGCGTTCTGGTTAAAAAAAAAAAAAAGAAAAGAAAGAGTCACTGCTCTAACGCACATGGACTGAGCTAATGCCCTCAAGATGCTCTGGACCAAAGTGGCTACAACCCATCTCACTGACCTGGGGTCACTGGTGCCCAAACAGGTCTGCTTAGAAACAAGCTGTTCAGTCTGCTCCATTCTGTCAGGCTATAGATTCATTATGTATTGAATTTTTTTTTCTTTTCAAATAAATGATTTGTCAAAAAGCTAGAATTTTTGGACCTAGGTTGTAACTAGGTAAGAATATTTTTTAAAAAAGAAAGAAAGAAAGAAAGAGAAGGAGGGAGAAAGAAAGAAAGAAAGAGAGGGAGGGAGGGAGAAAGAAGAAAAGAAAGAAAGAAAGAAAGAAAGAAAGAAAGAAAGAAAGAAAGAAAGAGAAGGAGGGAGAAAGAAAGAAAGAAAGAGAGGGAGGGAGGGAGAAAGAAGAAAAGAAAGAAAGAAAGAAAGAAAGAAAGAAAGAAAGAAAGAAAGAAAGAAAGAAAGAAAGAAAGAAAGAAAAAGGAAGGAAGGAAGGAAGGAAGAAAGAAAGAAAGAAAGAAAGAAAGAAAGAAAGAAAGAAAGAAAGAAAGAAAAAGGAAGGAAGGAAGGAAGGAAGGAAGGAAGAAAGAAAGAAAGAAAGAAAGAAAGAAAGAAAGAAAGAAAGAAAGAAAAAGGAAGGAAGGAAGGAAGGAAGAAAGAAAGAAAGAAAGAAAGAAAGAAAGAAAGAAAGAAAGAAAGAAAAAGGAAGGAAGGAAGGAAGGAAGGAAGAAAGAAAGAAAGAAAGAAAGAAAGAAAGAAAGAAAGAAAGAAAGAAAAAGGAAGGAAGGAAGGAAGGAAGAAAGAAAGAAAGAAAGAAAGAAAGAAAAAAAAAAGAAAGAAAGAGAGGGAGGGAGAAAGAAGAAAGAAAGAAAGAAAGAAAGAAAGAAAGAAAGAAAGAAAGAAAGAAAGAAAGGAAGGAAGGAAGGAAGGAAGGAAGGAAGGAAGGAAAGAAAGAAAGAAAGAAAGGAAGGAAAGAAATGGTCCATGGCAAATCCAAACTTGCAGAAAGGAAAACAGTGAGACAAAGGAAATAGTGCTAAATCATGGATTTCTCAACATCCTTGCATCACTTAGAATCTGAGTCTAGGAAGGACGCTCCCAGCCAGCCTCTCCCTGGCAGAGCTGACACTGCATCCTGGATGTTGCACCCTTATTCAGGAGTTACTTTCTTCTTTTCAAGGAAGACCCCCTGCAAATGTTCTAGAATACACCCACTACCCTCCTGAGACGACTCCAAGTTTTCCAGCCTCTTGTCCCCTGAAAGCCACCACTTACAGGGCGGAATTTCCTTATATCCCCTGCTGGATCATAATACCCACCCCTCAATGTAATAACTACTCTGGTTTCAGAACAAAAGGCCTCACGTCGTCCTGATCACCCAATCATCGGGGCACTTTACTGTAAAGGCATTGTTCAAGGAATCCTGACAAATTCTGGGTTTGCTTTTGTCCTAAAGTTTGGCCACGAGATTGAGATGAACACAGGGCAATCAGAGAAAAAAACCCAAATCACAGAGAATAGTGAGAAGTGGTGTCGGCTGTTCTCTAGGGGATGTGCTTTTATTTAACGTTTAAAAAAGATGTGTCTGTACATATATACAAAGGAATATTAGCCATAAGAAGGAATGAAATAGTGCCGTTTGCAGAGGTGTGGATGGACCTAGAGACTGCCATACAGAGTGAAGTAAGTCAGAAAGAGAAAAACAAATATTGTATAATATTGATTATGTGTGGAATCTAGAAAAATGGTACAGATGAACTTATTTGCAAAGCAGAAATAGAGACACAGATGTAGAGAACAAATGTATGGACACCAAGTGGAGAAAGGCGGGGTGGGGCGGGATGAATTGGGAGATTGGGATTGACATATACACACTACTATGTATAAAACAGATAACTAATGAGAACCTGCTGTTTAGCACAGGGAACTCTACTCAGTGCTCTGTGGTGACCTAAATGGGACGGAAATCCAAAAAGGAGGCGATACATGTATACATATAACTGAATCACTTTGCTGTGCAGCAGAAACTAACACATATTGTAAAGCAACTATACTCCAATGCAAATCAAAGAAAAAAAGATGTGTTTAAAGGCAGAAAGTAGTAATTTGTGCATGAGAAGTCACAGAAATAGTTTTTGGGCAGAGGTTCAAAACATTTTTATTATAAAAATCAAACGTTTTGTTTTACAGAGGGAGGAAATAGTATAAACATACGCAAATATCTGTAAGTGGAAGTCCTCTGTCCTCTGAGTCCAAGCCCCGGAAGCAGCCACTATAAACAGGACAATGCGTGCTTGTGCAGAAATCGTCTACATAAATGTAATCATACAATATGTGAACTCAGTCGTGGCTGAGGTACATATACTGCTTCACAATTGACTTTTTCCATTAAAAACGTTGTATATTTACCTCTGTCTCCACCTCTATATCCATCTATCTGTCATCTATCTATCTCTCCATTTATCTATCTATGTATCTATCTACCTATATCTCTGTACCTATGTACATGCCTATAACTTATTCTGATCACGGTACAGATATCCATAACTATTTTTACTAGTCCTTGATTAGCACTTGGAGCGTTTCCGTTTTTTCCTCTGTTCCACTCTTATACATAAATTTCCGTCCACCTGTGGGAGTCCACCTGCCGAGTGAATTACTGGGAGTGGAAATGTGGGCTCCAAGGAGGCGTGATTATAAACTTTCGTACGTCCTGCCAAATTCTCCTCTGAATACGTGACTAGCCTTTCTTTCTCTTTTTTTTTTTTTTTTTTTTTTTGCAGTACGCGGGCCTCTCACTGCTGTGGCCTCTCCCGCTGCGGAGCACAGGCTTCGGATGCGCAGGCTCAGCGGCCACGGCTCACGGGCCGAGCCGCTCCACGGCACGTGGGATCCTCCCGGACCGGGGGCACGAACCCGCGTCCCCTGCATCGGCAGGCGGACTCCCAACCACTGCGCCACCAGGGAAGCCCCGTGACTAGCCTTTCTATCTATGGTGAGCAGATCAGTCTTTAGCTTCAGATCCCCTCAGTTCCACGGGCTTCTCCCAAGGCCCGGGGCCTCGAAACGTGTAGAGGTTTTGAATATTTCTGTGAAATTAGCACAGGGAGATGTTTAAACTATAATCGGCTGTGATGAGGGTCTCTGTAAGTGACCCTTCTGCCGTCATACCTGCCAGGCAGAGTTAGAGGGACTGCTGGGCATTGGGGATCAGGCTTACAGGAAGGTGAGTTGGGAATATGCCATTTTAAGTGACATTGGTAGAGGCCTTTTAGACTGACTGGCAAGCCCCTTCTCACCCCTAAGTCCCACTTCAAAGGCTCCCCATGGAGCCGTGAACCTCCCTCTCACTGGTGAGTCTCCCACATTCGCTCATAGTATCCCCGCAGCACATGACACAACATTACAGCATAATGTGTTCTGTGCACGATTCCTCCTCCATGTTAGACCAGGAGCTTCTGTAGGCTGGGCTGTGTCTCGTCCATCTTCAAATCCACAGAGCCCAGCATGGGGTCTGGCACTAACAGGACATTCTTAAGGCATGTGCACAAGACCTTTAAATATGATTTTTAAAAATTAATTAATTAATTAATTAATTTATTTATTTATTTATGGCTGTGTTGGGTCTTTGTTTCTGTGCGAGGGCTTTCTCTAGTTGAGGCAAGCGGGGGCCGCTCTTCATCGTGGTGCGCGGGCCTCTCACTATCGCGGCCTGTCTTGTTGCGGAGCACAGGCTCCAGATGCGCAGGCTCAGTAATTGTGGATCACGGGGGTAGTTGCTCCGCGGCACGTGGGATCTTCCCAGACCAGGGCTCGAACCCGTGTCCCCTGCATTGGCAGGCAGATTCTCAACCACTGCGCCACCAGGGAAGCCCTAAATATGATTTAAAGGGAAGGTGAAGTAGTGCATCGAACCACAAGGAAGTCTTATTACAGGATGTTTATCACAGCATAAGAGGGCGTGGGTAGTTATCTAGTGATGAGTGATCACAGGATGCTCTGTTGAGTGGGTAGACGTAAAGCCTGCAGGGGCAGACTTTCACGCTCAGGTGTCTTGGACCTGTGACCCGAGACTGAGGGCACCCATTCGCTGTCCTGCTCAAGGACATGCCCCGCATGGCGGGTGGAGACACGGGCTTGCTTCAGTCTCAACGGGTCAACGCGTTTACTCCGACACAATCACCCTTTACGTTAGGTGTGACTGCTAACATCCAGACAGGCATGATTTTGGCATCAAAGTGACAGTACACTTACTTTAGTAAATACTCACTGATGTGGGGCCTCCCTGGTGGCGCAGTGGTTAAGAATCCGCCTGCCAATGCAGGGGACACGGGTTCGAACCCTGGTCCGGGAAGATCCCACGTGCCGCGGAGCAGCTAAGCCCGTGTGCCACAACTACTGAAGCCTGCACACCTGGAGCCCGTGCTCCGCAACAAGAGAAGCCACAGCAGTGAAAAGCCCACGCACTGCAACGAAGAGTAGCCCCCGCTCGCCGCAACAAGAGAAAGCCTGCGTGCAGCAACGAAGACCCAATGCAGCCAAAAATAAATAAAATAAATAAATTTATTTTAAAAAGTACTCACCGATATGATTACACATAGTAAATGTCTTGGACAAAGGCTTCAAAGCCTTTGAATCATTTATGGTAAATGATGTGATCTGTAGAGGAAAGCAGATCCCGGTGGCAGGAGGGGTGGAGGCGGCACCACACCACGTGCTTCTGGCGTCATTCCACCTGTTTATTACGCAGTACAGACCTTCTCAGTAAATCCTTGGGCTTTCGAGGTGTAAGTTTCTCATTTATCCTTGCCAAAGTGCAGCAGAGTTGGAGGAGTTAAAATAGCCTGCTACTTACTTGGTTCTATACCTGCCCAATGACAGGTGTTGTTGAGGAATCCAAATTCCCGATTCCAGGAAGAGAGGAGATTACCTCAGGATCCTCTCCGTGCAGACCAGGCACCGGGAGAGACTCACTGGGTCTTTAACGGATCCTCGTCCGTGTATCTAATCCACAGCCTTCTGAGCGTTATCGTTCACGTGGGAAAATGAGTCCCGCCGTGACTAGTTCAAATGCATATGACTTTTAGCTGTAAAACAGACAATTCGTGTGCTTGGAATGGATAACTCCCTAAGAAGATTCTCTTCATTAGGATTCCTCTTTGAAAGTCCTAAGTCCAGCAAAGTTTCTATGAAGAGTTAGTCACGTTTACTGTGTTCTTGATCTACTATAAATTTGAATGTACTGGAGATTAACAGTATCCACTGAAAATGGGACAGCTTCAAACACCGCAGACATATCACCGGACACATAACCTGTAAGGTGTTACTGGCAGATTTCAAAAACCTACTAAGTGTCAGTTACTGAACGTCCCGTCGACACCAGCTGTGCATGATACCCTCCCGGTGACACAGTTTGCTCATTTGTAATATAACCCACCTGAGGACCGGAGAGGTTAATCCATTCATCCAAGGTTACAGAACAGAGCCCGAATTCAAGTGCAGGCTGGTCTGACCCCCAGTGCATGCTCTTCCCACTCTGCTGGTTTCACTACTTCCTGTGTTGCCGACATCTGTGGATATTTTACAGGGCCCTACCTCCCCTCACAAACCGCTGCTTTTCAAGGTCACTCCTTAAACACTACCCTGCTTGCCCTGTGCAGTAACTAAACAGCCAGGAATGAGGTGTCACCTGGGGACCAGGGTAAGGGGTTGGTCCCTCTCCCTGTTTCCACCTGCTATACCCGGGAGACTTTCTTCTCTCCCACTTACCCTGTCATCAAGTAACTCCTTCCTTTCCTGCTCTTTTTCAAAGCTTTCCCAGTCCTTTAACAATATAAACACACAGCCCCGTTTCCTGTAACCTCTGCTTCTAAGTTTTGACCTGTCACTCCACCAGTCTCCCGCCCGTGACCGAGAAGGGTAAGAGAGCCAAGAACAAGTCACTTAAATCCGGGGGCCACGAACACCCCGAGCTCTGCACCTGCCCAGACAGCCCGTAAACCCATCTGACTCAACGTCTTCCCAGAAGCTTAGCACTTCTGAAAGATAATAATAAAAAGCCCCTTTTATGTCTTACAATCTTCATGCCTCTCCCTGCAGCTGTGTTGGTTCCTTCTACTTTTTCACTTCAAGCTCACATGCCCACAGAGGCCACACGATACCCAATCAGGTGGGATTTCGTGGTGCACCAACTCCGTAAACATGATTTCTAATAGAAAACGTATTCTGGTTCCAAACAACCGACTGGCCAGTAAGCTGTAACACACCGCGTTTGAATATAGGGGGCCCCTTGTGTTCTGTTTCAGTAGAGATGCACGTTTGCGTTTTGTCTGTCTGTGGACTTTTTTTTTTTTTTTTTTTTTTTTTTTGCAGTACGCGGGCCTCTCACCGCTGTGGCCTCTCCCGTTGCGGAGCACAGCCTCCGGACGCGCAGGCTCAACGGCCATGGCTCACGGGCCCAGCCGCTCCACAGCATGTGGGATCTTCCCGGACCGGGGCATGAACCCGTGTGCCCTGCATCGGCAGGTGGACTCACAACCACTGTGCCACCAAAGAAGCCCTGGACGACCCATTTGCTTTCAAGGTTCCCCTGTCTCCCCCTCCTCCGCTTTCTGGGTAGCTGATGACTCTCCGAAACGGCCCCATGGGGAGGGGCCGAGGGGCACGTGAAAGCTGGCATATGTGCTTTTGGTGTCAATTTCAAATCTAAACTTCTGATTATCCCGGTTTCATATGTGCCATCTTCCCTTTGCTCTTGCCGGGTAACGGCTAACCTCTCTCTTAAACAGAACACTTTTCTTGACTGTGCTGGATTATCCTGAGGAGGGTGCACTCAGCCGTCCTCTCCCTCCTGGGACTTCGAACAGACCCAGCGAGGGGAGCTTGGAGTGAGGACCCCCCGTGCTTGAAAGAATCCAGGAACCTTCAACTGTGGTTGGAAAATAGCTTAGTTAAAAGATGAGAATTTACTAGCGTGGAGAGGGAGAACATCATGAAGGGATGAGATTCCATTAACCATAAACATTTAAACAATGTATATCATGATTTGTAAAAATCCAGCAGAGACTATAAAATAAACGTTACAGAGAAGATTATCCGGGACGCGGTCATCGCAGCGTGTTATACTTTGTTGAGTCTCTTGTAGTAATTTCTGCATTAGTAACTACTGTTTAAAGGAAGGGGTCAATGATAATGCCTTTTACTCAACTGTAAATCTCAAAAGCTGAGCTTTCATTCCTGTGACTGGGTGGCATGGTTCTAGACATGGAGATGTCTTCTGAATTGCACAGCTCAGCTCCGTCATGACAAGGACCTTGATTCCTGTCCAAGTCTGGTCCTGCAGGGCACTGCCCCACAAGCCGCACCAGCACCATTCTTTTATCCCTTGGCTTCGAGACAGATGAGGCCAAGTCAGAAAAGACACACGTTGTGGGTAAAAATGAGCTTTAATAAACTACCTCCAGGGTGCTCCCCTGGTGGTGCAATGGTTAAGAGTCCACCTGCCAATGCAGGGGACACGGGTTCGAGCCCAGGTCCAGGAAGATCCCACATGTCGCGGAGCAACTAAGCCCGTACGCCACAACTACTGAGCCTGCGCTCTAGAGCCCAAGAGCCACAACTACTGAGCCCACGTGCCACAACTACTGAGCCCACGTGTCACAACTACTGAGCCCGAGTGCCACAACTACCGAAGCCTGTGCACCTAGAGCCCGTGCTCCACAACAAGAGAAGCCACCGCAATGAGAAGCCCGCGCACACCACAACGAAGAGTAGCCCCCGCTCACTGCAACTAGAGAAAGCCCGCGTGCAGCAAGGAAGACCCAAGTCAGCCAAAAAAAAAAAAAAAAAAAAAACTACCTCCAATTTCTTCCTCAACAATAGTGGTCTGATGTCTAAGGAATAAGCCACCATAGAAGAGTTATTGTCAAATGGCAAAATCGAGTAAGATATTTTAACTTGATTTTTTGCTGCAACTTGGCCATCTCCATGCAGTGGAGTTCCTGAATTTTCCAACAGATCAATTTATTAAATTGTATACTCCTTTTCTAACAACTGGTTTTTGAAACACATCTCAGTATGACTTCGTTTTTGAGGTCTCAAAATAAAAACACTTCCAGATACTTAGGTTCTGAATCGTTTATCTTGTTTTCAGAACAACAGTGCTTTTCCCCCCCTGGAAACTTCGTTCCCTTTTATGCATTTCCTATGGCATTTTGGGGAGTCTTCTTTCATGGCCTTTTTGAGTCTATAATAATCCACAGTAGTATTACAAAACGGTATTTTTTCCACGGCTTATTTCATTCATTTGCATTTTGGAAATTCTCTCTCCAATAAACAAATGACTTTTTAGGAGGATATTGTTATCACTTTAGTTAAATTCTTTTAAGGGAGAAGACGTAATACCATGTCAGGTCAGGAATTTTACATCAGAAATCATACCATATTTTGGATTTTCTCAAAACACAGTTCAAAAAGATACACCAATATTATATAGAAATGGAAGTGATCATACACAAAGGTAGAGTTGATATTACTGAGTGAGTTTCCCAGGTTAGACTCAGGGTTGGAGGTGAGTTTTCGTGAAAGGTTGCTTGCACTGGTGATGAGGAAGAATCTACAGCAGTAAAAATTGTGCCTACCTTTTATGGAGTGTCTCCTATATCCCAAGCTATACCATAACCTGTATCTCTAATTCTCAGCCCAATTTTGTAGGGAGATGTTATGCGCTCTCTTCATAAATTGGGAAATCCTGGCTTAGAGAGAATAGGGACCCACTTAGAATTAAATGGTGGGTGTCTGGCTCACTGGGATTTGAACTCATCACCCGACTACAAAATGCTGTTCTGTCTGTACCCTGGTGCGGACCCCGGCTATTACTGCAATCTCTCTAATGCCATTGTGTGGAGGTGGCACTGCGATAGGTCAGCTGGCGAATGTGGCAGAAAGTACACCCTTTCTAGAGCCCCTTTGGGTGAAGGGAAAATGCCCTTCATCGTCTACGTGGCCCCACTCTGTGCTCCATGGTGCGCTGTCCTCCTGCACTGAAGCATGGGTTTGCTTAGTTAGCAACTGGATCAGTTATCACCAACACCACAGTGTGCTACCAACACATGCTACAAGCCCAGCCGGTCCCTTGCCATCCTGTCCTGGTGGCCTGGGGTAGTCACCGGGCAACATCCCTTACTGCTCCTGGGAAAATAACTTAAAACCACATATGCCCTGATGACTTAGGAGGCACTAAATACGTGATCGTTAAAGAGATGATATAAATTAGCGTTGTGCCATTACTGTATAGAAAGGCAGCGCTATCCCTGTGGATCTCTAATGACATTGTAACAGGATGGTTCTATGTGGCCTCAGAACGTCTCTGAGGAAGAGTGTTATTTGTTGGAAAAACTTAAAATACACACTGGAGGCCAGCTGACACAAAGACTCGCTGGGAGGGTTAAGACTTCTGGCCAACTTGGGGAAAGAACCTGGAGGGACGTGCGCCGGTCCTGAGGACTCAGCAAATTCTCTCCCCAGGTGGGATCTGGTGCACACGGACGTCCTCGTAAACACTGATGAAAGGCTGCGTTTTACACCTGGGCTGACACGGGACCAAACAGAGGAAGCACGCACGCGTGCAGGACGGAAGCAAGGGGATCGTGGAAGAAAAAGCCGTTGGAGGTTCTCAGACGCCTTCAAGGGGGGTAAGTCTCCCCAGGCTTGGCACCTGGAGCCCATGAGGTGTGATTCTCTCAACAGCAAGAAGGCTCAGCTAAGGTCCGGATTACCATACAAGTTGGCAACGAAGCCCCTTCTCCGCAACAGCTCCCTGAACTTCTCTTTCCTGTATTTCACGTGAAGTGTCAATAGTGGATGGAAATTTCAGCTTGTTCCCTTCACTCTCCAGCTTTCAAAGATGAACAGACGGACTCGGCCCCATCTTGGCGGTGGTGGGATGTGAGGAGACGCAACGGGATTTGCCCACGAAACATCTCAGGGCTACAGGACCCTCCTGCGGTCCCAGGAGGAAATGGGTCAGAAATTGCTTTTAAAACCGCGACTCAGAATTCTGACTCTGAGGGACCTGGGACAATTTGTGATCTCATCCTGAAGCTTCCTGAAGCACCTAGGCTCTCCCTGGGGGTCTCCTACCTGGACAGGGGCCCAGGCCACACCTGTTTGGCCCCGAGGGGATGAGCTGGTGAGAACCCTGCCTGCAGCTGCTCCCGTTACATCAGACAGGGACCGGGGAGATCACTTCTGAGGGGCACAGCTTACCACCTCCTTCTACCAGGAATGACACAGCAGGGCACAGGAAAGCGCTTTCACAAGGAAGCACTTCTGAGGGGGCCAGATCTGAGAGCCAGTGACGTCGTGTTTGACGAGAGCTGGCTTTGCCCTAGAAATGCCCTAGCGTTCAGTGCTTTCCAGAAACACTTGCTTCCGGTTCGAGTTTCGATCCAAACATGAAGACTTGCTGTCGACGAACACATGAAGTTTTCACAAACTGAGAACTTAATTTCCTCTGAGGGTGAAAGGAACGCCTGAAAGAAGAAATCGGCTGAAGGGCAAGCATTTTACTTTGAAGGGGTTTGGGATGGAGATTGAACAAGGCTACTCATCAAAGTATCTCGCTCTTTCTCCATTAACAATTTTTTGATTTGGTGAAGTAACCGGAGAAGACTTGTTAAGCAGAGTCCGCTGAAAACGTATCTGAAGCTACTTCCTGTTCATAGAAAAGTCTACAGACGGCCCACCGGGGTGACCGCGTGGTGAAGAGGCTTTCAGAGGCTCCCATCTCTCTCTGGCCCACATTCTTCCACCTTTGAAGGGTCTCAGGATAATCAGCCAGTTTCAGAGCTTAAGGGGTTTCAAAAATCCACACTCGCAGAGCTGCCAACAACCCTGCTAGGAGCCCGGGAATGGGGTCGGGGAGAAAAAAGCAAACCAGGGACGAACTTACGAGATCACCGCTGAGAGGGATGACCTTCCACAGCCTCTCAGACCACACTCAAGACTCGGCCGGTCCAGCAGGGCCAGTCAGCGGCAGCCTCATCCCAGGAATGACCCAGCCGAGCTTCTGGCTAAACGCATGTGGCTCTCGGGAGAAAGGCACAGGGGAGTGACTTCTGAGACCACCCGCCAGCCTTCCTGCTCTCTTTTCTCCCACCCGCAGGCTCACCTTCCCCTTTGAATCTCCCCACACCCTTCCCACACTTTCCGCCGCCTTGCACCAGTCACCTGAGGGCTCCCAGGCCAGGTGGGGACACTGCTCTCTGCTACTGAGAAGGGCAGGAGGGTTGCCCGACCCAGAACCACGCGTTTCGGGATGCGGGACGTGGGGGGCAGTGACATTCTGACTCCCCGCATGCTGGGTGGGGAGCAGAAGAGGGAGTACAGAGTTAAGCCCAGCCTTAGCACGAGGCAATCCGAGGTTTGGGAACGCAATGGAGAAGTGGGGCGGTCCCGCAAAACCGCCTGGGGGCGGCCCTCCTGCCCGCTCCGCCTGGCGCTGAGGCTGGCGTGCGGCATCCCGGCAGGGCCCGCACCGGGCAGTCTTTCCCAGGAAGCCTGCTGCCTCGGCTAAGCCGAGCTGCTCCTGGATGATGCGAGCAGTTCCCTCCTTCCAGGCAAAGGATGTGTTCCAGCGAACCAAGAGAAAGGTGAGGAATATTTCCACGTGTACGCCGGCGTGACCAGATGCCACCTTCAAACGCCTACTCCTTTGGTGATGTACTCTCATCCCTACATTCCTGGACTCTTGGAGACCTTCCCAGGGGCCATCACTTGAAAGATGTCTATCTCTACGCCCCAGATTTCTCCACTGGGCACTGCTGACATTGGGGATGGATGATTCTCTACTGGGGGAGCTTCCCGGTGAATTATATGTTTGACCTCCCAGTTGTCAGGACCAAAACTCTCTCCGGACAGCGACAAGTGTCTCTTGGGGGCAAAATCCCCTCGCATTGAGAAGGACCCCCTGTTCCACACACACATTGGCCGGGACGCTGCAATCTTTCTTTTCACTCTCTCATCACAAGTGTCCCTGGCCGTATCTCCTGGCCCTGAGGGAACTTTGGATTTTTTAGAAAAAAAATCCAGGAGAGGATGTCTTTCAATTCTAAAAAAGAATTAATGGAGAATTGAGACGCTGAACTGATGATTTAGTCTATTAGGGTTTTTTTTTTTTTTTTTTTTAAGAGCCCTTGTGTTTAAATTAGGCCTGTTCTACAAACACCCTCAAAAGCAAGACCCTGCTGAACCCAGAAAACAGCAAACTCTGCTGTTAGGGCCCCTGGGCTGGCTGATGGCCAGACACTGGATTGATAAGCAGAACCCATTTCTGGATTCTGACCCACGCTTGGGCATTGATTCAACTTGCACGTGAGAGTGACAAGTCTATGAATCTTTGGTCCCCTCGCCCCTCTCCACAATCCCTGAGTTAACGTGGCCAGCGCCCAGGCAACGGTCCATTCTGAGCTGTGCTGGCAGACGGAGTGCCTAGGAGTCATGAGGTGGGTACAAATGTGCTGTGTCCTCGTGAAGGGTGCTGCCATGCCCGTTAGGGACGTTTCTGGTCCCTTCCAGTTTGCCATGAGTTTGAGGACCACTGGAATCCAGGGATGGAGGGTCTCAGCTTTCTCTTTGGTGGGGGTGACAGGCACGGCTTGGATGTTCAGGTCTCTGAGGACCCGGGGAGATGATGTGGCTGCTGGTCGGCGGCCATTGGAAGCGCTCAAATATTCAGGCTAAATCAAAACATTTCAGAGACATTTCTTCCAATCTCAGACAAAAGTGCCAGAATATCAGCCAGTTGGTAACATCCAAGCACAGCTTTAATGCAGGTAGACCTGTAGTAGTCGTCAACGTCACTGGGCTTCAGGGAAGGGAGTTTATCTCACCAATGCTGCTTTCCTGCCATTCTGCCACGGAAGAGACTCCAGATCCAAAATTTTAAACAGTTTGTCATTGTGTGAAAATCACAGATCTGGTCTCCTAAGGGAGTTCAGAGGATTCCCCGAGTCAACTCTCTCATTGTTCTGAGAACCCAGCTCATCTCCGCGGTGGGAAGGCGGCTTGGTTCCCCCTGGGGCCAGAAGCTCTCATCAGGTACCCCATCCACATGCTCCCTCCCTGTTGTCCCAGAAAACAACAGGTGCTCAGCAGACCGGCCCCGAGCCCTTGGAATTAAAGTGCTGGGGTCAGGGGCACACAAGGCGCCTGCACGGGGTTTTTTCCCAAAGTGTGTGCTCTCGTGCAGCCATCACTGCGCAGGAGACCGCAGGATGGGTCTGACCTCTGCCTCACGGTGGGTCTTACAGGGGCTGGGCTGGGGGAGAGAAGTGATGGGGACCACCAGGCTGGTTTCAGGTCCCCTTTCTGGGACCCACCCACACGCTGCAGGTTCACTGCTGTCACACCTCCACTGTCCTCATCCGTGAAATGGGCGAATAACGTCTCTCTCTTCTTCCACCCCCAAGCCCCGCACGGACACACACACATTCTCACGCTCACACACACACCACTCACAAGGACATCAGGAGAAATGGACTAGACATTGGTCATGAAACTGCTTGGAAAACCTCAGGTGCTACAAACTCAAAGCTCTTACAGTCATTGTGCGTCACAGACGGTGTGTCCTGGAGTCCTCACAACTTTAAGAGGCTTCTCAGTACACCGGCGATGCTGCTACCTCTGTGATCAAATAGAAATTTTTTTTCTAAAACAAACACGTTTTCTTGTCAATTAGAATGTCTATCACAGGAGCTAATTACCATTTTCATCATAAAGAATAGTTATACCAGAATTGGTATAAAATAGCCAATAGAGTGAAGAAGACTGCAGTAGACATTCCAAATAGATGTACTTTCTTTGTGCGTGCATGTGTGTGTGCGCGCGCGCATGTGTGTGTGTGCGCGCGCATGTGTGTGTGGTACTCTGTTGAGGGAATGTTTTGTTCACTGCCAGACTTCTAGTACCTGGTCCAGAACAAATGTTTGCTAAATAAATGAATGAAAATATACAATAACTTTCCATCAAACCACTTGCCTCAAAATCCACCCCTGTTCTCAGCCGTCAGAGACGTTTCCATCGCACACGCTCCACATTTGAACGTTTGTATCCTGAAACACAGCCGGATGTTCCTAAAGTTTACTCACTGCTGGATGGCAGAAACAAAGCCCAGACTGCAACAGAAGACATTCAGGCCACGTCTCTGATAGGCTCTGGCGACTGGATAGAAAACAATACTTTAGATGCTTTAAAAGTGACTATTTGCTATACCCCACTTTTCACTAAGCAAATCACACAAATGAAGAGGGTTAACACGTATTCTAATGAAGGATTAAGTTGAAATCTAAATGAAAAGATGACAAAACACAAAATAATGATTTGGGGTTGAAATCCAAGAAAGAGGATTCATGCCCAGCACCCCGTGCTGGTTTTCAACCTTCCCTTCCTTGTCTCTCACTCCAGGGCCTTCCAGCGGTGTCTCCTTTAGCAAAGATCAGCTTCCCCCTTCCTTTTCCCAAATTGCCTCTCCACCTTCACACCTGTCCCTCACACAACAGGCACCCTCTTCCATGGAAAGAGAAGGGAGATTGCAAACGCTTTTGATGTATTTTAATACCTTCTCATATAATGAAAGCCTGAATTAAACGGCACCGAAAAGTACTGCTCTATTGTGAATAAGGCCTGTTGATCTGTGTCTCTTCACATCATTTAAAATGAATACACCAAATCTCATAGAAAGTAAGACCTTCCATACTTTATCCACCAGTCGTCTTACGTTCCACAGAGAAATAAAACGCTGCCAGTGATTGCTGTAAGTACCATGGGTGGCTAGAGGTCTTCCAGTTTTAGGGATATTAAAATATGAAAAAAGTGCATCTTACAGAGAATTAAATATACTAGTATTTTCTTATATATTCTATATGTAGCTTATATGTTTCAGACAGTTGTAGTTATGTAAAAATTCCACAAATGATTTCGTTCTTTCTAGACCAGTTTTCCTTCAAAGGTGGACCACGGATCGTCCATAATAGAACCACCTGGGGCTGCTCATTAAAAAGACAGATTTCTGGGCTTCATGGCCGCTGAGCCTGCGCGTCCGGAGCCTGTGCTCCGCAACGGGAGAGGCCACAACAGTGAGAAGCCTGCGTAATGCAAAAAAAAAAAAAAAAAAAAAAAAAAAAAAGACAGATTTCTGGGACTTCCCTGGCGGTCCAGGGGTTAAGACTCCTTGCTTCCAATGCAGAGGGCGCAGGGTCAGTCCCTGGTGGGGGAGCTAAGATCCCACATGTCGCATATCGTGACAAATTAAAAAAAAAAAAAAAAAAGGACAGATTTCTGGGCCCCAGTGCAGGCCTAGCAGAGCAGAATCTTGTGGCAGGATCTGGGTAGCATGATATTTTAAAGCTTTTCAGATGATTCTAATGATCAGCCAGAGAGGAGAACTTAAAAGTGGTCCCAGACCAATAGCCATGGCGTCACTTGGGCGCTTCTTAGAAATACAGAACCTCAACCGCCAGCCCAGGCACCCTGCAGCCAGATATGCATATTACCCACATGCCTAGGCGATCATGGGTGCATTGAAGCCAGAAGAGCCTCACACCCCGGGGCTTCTCAAGGAGCGGTTTCTGGTCCCGCAGCAGCAACACCAGGGCCTTGTTAGAAATGCAGATTCTTAAGCCTCCACCCAGACCTCATCGTTCAGAAACTTGGGGGATGGGGTGGGGTGGAGCCCAAGTTACCTGTGTTTTTTTTTGTTTGTTTTGTTTTGTTTTTTGCGGTACGCGGGCCTCTCACCGCTGTGGCCTCTCCCGCTGCAGAGCACAGGCTCTGGACACACAGGCTCAGCGGCCATGGCTCACGGGCCCAGCCGCTCCGCAGCACGTGGGATCTTCCCGGACCGGGGCACGAACCCGCGTCCCCTGCATCGGCAGGCAGACTCTCAACCACTGCGCCCCCAGGGAAGCCCTTTACCTGTGTTTTAATAAGCCTCCAGGTTATTCTGATAAAGTGGGGGACCCCTGCTGTCACCCAGGCTTTCCTTGGACACACCCGGTGACAAGGGCTCCCGGTAACTCAAGACAAAGGGATCAGGCTGGGCGCAGGGACCTGTTTTGCAGTCATGGTGATTAAGAGGCATTAACTAGCATCTCAAGGGCTAAGTAAGCCTTTAATCCCAGATGTTCAAATAATAGCAGATATAACAAACGGGAAAGACAGGTAGTCAAATACTGGTGAGTGTCCAGCTCTCATTTTTAAGTGAGTCAGAGCGTGATAAATACGCTCTAAGCCTGAGGAATCTTTCCAGCTTTCATCTTTTGCTTCAGCATTTTTTTCCCCCTGACGCTTCAAAGCATCTGTTGACAAAGCCATCTACTTACGAGTTCTCTGCAGAATCTAAAGAGTTCTACCCACAAACGCTGCCAACCTCCAGCTGAAATTCAGGGTGAACGGACAGGTCCTGAACAATCCCTTTCCCCACTTCCTTAAAGGAGGGCGTTGATGCTGTGACGGGTCTGGGGAATGATTCACCATTCGGACCATTCTTAGCATCACCAAGAATGGATGCTAAGAATTCAAGATAAAAGGGCAGCTTCTGCCCTCAAGGAGCACACAGTCTATTAGCGAGACAGACACCGCAATAAACAATTTCACTACGATACGATGCACTGTATACTGAAGGCATGAAAGGACCGTTTATTATAACCACTGGCCAAACGGGAGTTTGAAGATTTGAGGATGGTGAGACTAGCAAGGAGAAGATCAGGAAAAACTACTGTAAGAGTTTAAAGCAGGACACTGGGCAGTAACAAAATGTGGAAGGGACGTTCACACGAGCGTCTTCTAAACACAACGACTTACAACCAGCGATGCACCCACTGCGCTTGCAGGGACTAAGATGTGACTCAGGTGATTCAAAATCATTCTTAAAAAAATCTGTGACTTTGGAAGATTTTATAAACATCATATTTTATTTTTATTTATTTATTTATTTTTTGCGGCACGCGGCCCTCTCACTGCCGTGGCCTCTCCCGTTGTGGAGCACAGGCTCCGGACGCGCAGGCTCGGCGGCCACGGCTCACGGGCCCAGCCGCCCCGCGGCACGTGGGATCTTCCCGGACCGGGGCACGAACCCGCGTCCCCTGCATCGGCAGGCGGACTCTCAACCACTGCGCCACCAGGGAGGCCCCTTAAACATCATATTTTAAACTCTCCTATAAGTGTCTGCTGCTTCTCAACACACCCTTTTTATTGTGTCCAGCATTCTGTGACTGCCCTGTTTATGCCAATAGCATGCTTAATTAAGCGCCGCGACAATACCAGTAAGAATCGATCAGAGAGCTAGACACAGTACATAGCATCGCGAAACTGAAGGGTTTATCCTGGCACACCAAGGATAAACCTTACAAGAAAGAGAGATGTTTCCCAGAAACCGTTTTCCCTCTGACTAAAACATCCAACAGTGAGAGGTTGTATTCCAAGGATAAATGACCACAGTGACCGTGTCTCCTGCATTGAGAGATAGCGTCAGGGTTCATGTTCCACAGCCATGACCTTACACTGCCTCATACATTCGAAGAGGAGTGCCCCTAGGCTTGCTTGCTTTCTTTTCATTAAGAACGATGTGTTTTAGACACTCGGTGTGTTTCAACCACTGGGGTCATTGTATTTTAACGCTCAAACTGTCCCCTCTTAGCCCAGCAGGGGCCTTTTCAGTTGGCTCTGTGTCCTTTTGAGATGACCCCCCTGTTCTCTGACAGCTTTCCTCCATTCTGGCACAGAAGATATCCTAAGCCTGAGTTGTCCCTTTCCTGCCCCAGGATTAAAAGCAGTAGTTTCTCCAAAAGGCTTGAGTCCTTCTGTGGCAGTTGGTATTCAGAAACCTTGATGTGAGGTGCTGGGGGATGCATATTACTTTTGGGGTGTCAGTGCTTCCAGACCTTTAAAGTGGACAGAACTAGGAAGCATAGGCAGTTTTGTAAGAGAAAGAATATCATGAGGCTTTTGCAACCGAAGCTTCAGTTTATGGAGGTTTAACTTTGCATACGCTTTCTGCTACACAGAAACTCTTGGTTCCTAAGGGCACAATCATTTGTTCTTCCTACAATACAGCACGGATGGTTTCAAGATAACAGTGCTGGTATCATTGCTAGCAATAAAACTACTGAATAATAAACAAGACAAAAGACAACCCTCAGAATGGGAGAAAATACTTGTAAAGGAAGCAACTGACAAAGGATTAATCTCCAAAATTTACAAGCAGCTCATGCAGCTCAATATCAGAAAAACAAACAGCCCAATCCAAAAATGGGCAGAAGACCTAAATAGACATTTCTCCAAAGAAGATGTACAGATTGCCAACAAACATATGAAGGGATGCTCAATATCACCCATCATTAGAGAAATGCAAATCAAAACTACAATGAGGTATCACCTCACACCGGTCAGAATGGCCATCATCAAAAAATCTACAAACAATAAATGCTGGAGAGGGTGTGGAAAAAAGGGAACCCTCTTGCACTGCTGGTGGGAATGTAAACTGATAAAGCCACTATGGAGAACAGTATGGAGGTTCCTTAGAAAACTAAAAATAGAATTACCATACGACCCTATGACCCAGCAATCCCACTACTGGGCATATACCCTGAGAAAATCATAATTCAAAAAGAGTCATGTACCACAGTGGTCATTGCAGCACTATTTACAACAGCCAGGCCATGGAAGGAACCTAAGTGTCCATCGACAGATGACCGGATAAAGAAGATGTGGCACATATATACGATGGAATATTACTCAGCCATAAAAAGAAATGAAATTGAGTTATTTGTGGTGAGGTGGATGGACTTAGAGTCTGTCATGCAGAGTGAAGTAAGTCAGAAAGAGAAAAGCAAATACCGTATGCTAACACATATAAATGGAATCTAAAAAAAGAAAATGGTTCTGAAGAACCTAGGGGCAGGACAAGGATAAAGACACAGACGTGGAGAAGGGACTTGAGGACACGGGGAGGGGGAAGGGTAAGGTGGGACAAAGTGAGAGAGTGGCATGGACATATATACACTACCAAACGTAAAACAGATAGCTAGTGGGAAGCAGCCACATAGCCCAGGGAGATCGGCTCGGTGCTTTGTGACCACCTAGAGGGGTGGGATAAGGAGGGTGGGAGG
Source organism: Inia geoffrensis (assembly GCA_036417435.1). Classification (NCBI taxonomy): domain Eukaryota; kingdom Metazoa; phylum Chordata; class Mammalia; order Artiodactyla; family Iniidae; genus Inia; species Inia geoffrensis. The sequence continues at coordinate 2,446,765 of CM070906.1, read as the reverse complement.
GAGGGAGATGCAAGAGGGAGGAGATATGGGGATATATGTATATGTATAACTGATTCACTTTGTTATACAGCAGAAACCAACACACCACTGTAAAGCAATTATACTCCAATAATGATGTTTAAAAAAAAAAACAACCACTGAATGTAACAAGATTTCTTTGTCACTCTTTTTTATTGAGGTATCATTGGCATATAACACTATATTAATTTCTGGAATATGACATAATGATTCGATACTTGTATACACTGTGAAATGACCACTACAATAAGTCCAGCTACCATCCACCACCTCACCTAGGTACAAATATTTTTTCCCTGTGATGAGAACTTTAAAGGTCTACTATCTTAGCACCTGTGAAATATATCGACACAATGAAGTATCGTTAACTACAATCACATGCTGTACATGATGTCAACTAGAAGTTTATACCTTTTGACCCCCTCCACCCATTTGATGTCCAAGCAGTTGTTCATGTGTCGTGCTATACATGATGTCAACTAGAAGTTTATACCTTTTGACCCCCTCCACCCATTTGATGTCCAAGCAGTTGTTCATGTGTGGACAAATGGGTTTGAAGGACCACTACACATCCAGAGCTCTCAGAAGGGCTCTAGAACAAACCCAATGAGGGAGAGTCCTCCCAATATTTTCCTGTCACTACACAAATATGGTTAGGATCCCAGCCTTTGGAGGAGACGGACCTCAGTCTGCAGCCCAGATTTCTTAGCGAATCAGACCTGCCACCGCGGATCACTGCCCTCCTTGAGTCTCTGTTTTCCTATCTGGCAAATACAGACCCTAGGGACTGTGGTGAAGTTGAAATTAGATATCCGACTCCTGGGCACATACCTGGAGAAAACCATAATTCCAAAACCTACATGCACCGCAATGTTCACTGCAGCACTCTTTACAATAGCCAGGACATGGAAGGAACCTAGATGTCCATCGACAGAGGACTTGGATAAAGAAGATGTGGTACATATATACAGTGGAATATTACTCCGCCATAGAAAAGAATGAAATAATGCCACTTGCAACAACGTTGGATGGACCTACATATTGTCACACTGAGTGAAATAAGTCAGAAAGAAAAAAACAAATACTGTATAGTATCAATTACACGTGGAATCTAGAAAAATGGTACAGATGAACTTATTTGCAAAGCAGAAATAGAGACACAGGTGTGGAGAACAAACTTATGGTTACCAAGCGGGGGAAGGGGAGAGGGATGAATTGGGAGATATACACTATTGATACTATGTATAAAATAGGGAGCTAATGAAAACCTACAGGGAACTCTACTCAGTGCTCTGTGGTGACCTAAATGGAAAGGAAATCCAAAAAAGAGGGGATATATGTATACGTATGGCTGATTCACTTTGCTGTACAGCAGGAACTAACACAATAATTGTAAAGCAATTATACACCAATAAAAATTAATTTAAAAAAACAGAAATTACATTGTGTAGATGAAGCAGGTACTGAGACGTCGGATCACAGTGAGTGTTGGGCCATGACGCCCCAACCTGAGAACCGGGTCGTGTGGGGTGGACACGTCACTGGGACAGTGCAGGGGGTGCTTCACGGGCGAGGGGAGGGCTGTGTCCACTGCCCCGGGATCTGCATCCAGCAGGAGGGGAGGCGAGTTCTCGGTGAGCAGGTGCTTTACGTTTCACTATTTTCAGGTCTCAAGAGCCTCTTGCCCAAGTGACCTACTGTTTGTGTAAGCTGTCCTCCTGATCATGAATAAAATGTTCTAGTTTTTTTTTTGTATAGGAGGCTTTTAAAAGTTTTACTGTAATATACATAACAAAAAATGTACATTATAACCACACTTAACTGTCAGTTCAGTGGCATGAAATATTCATATTGTTGTGGAACCGTCACCACCAACCGTTTCCAGAAATACTTTCATCTTCTGAAACTGGGACTCTGTAGCCATTTTACAAGGTCTCACTCACCCAGAGACAGCACCCACTACTCTCCTTTCTGCCTCTATGAACTGACTCCCCCAGGGACCTCATATAAGTGGAATCAAACAGGATTTGTCCTTTGTGATTGACATTTCACTGAGTACAACGACCGAAAGATTCATCCGTGTTGCAGCGTGTGTCAGGGTCCAGTTCCTGTAAACCTAACCCTAACCCTAAGCCTAACCCCAATCCTAGCACTAGCCCAAACCCTAGTACTAGCTCTAACCCTAATCCTAGTACCAGCTCTAACCCATACCCTAACCCTAACCCTAACCCTAGCCCTAACCCTAACCCTGACCCTAACCTGTACCCTAATCCTAACCCGTACACTAACACTAACCCATAGCCTAACATGTACCCTAACCCTAACCCGTTGTCGTACCCTAACCTGTACTCTAAACCGTCCCCGTTCCCTAACACTAACCCTAACCCTAACCCTGACCCTCACCCGAAGCCTTACCCTCACCCGTGCCCTAATTCTAACCCGTACACGAACACTAACCCGTACCCTGACACGTATGCTAACACTAAACCGTTGTCATACCCTAACCTGTACACTAAACCGTACCCATTCCCTAACCCTAACCCTAACCCTGACCCTGACCGTAACCCTAGCCCTAACACTAACGTTAACCCTGACCCTGACCCTATCCCTAGCCCTAGGGATCCTACTCCTTTGCGTGTACCGACCACATCACGTCTGCCTCTTTACCTGCCTGTGGGCACTTGGGTTGCTTCCACCTTTTGGTTACTGTGAGTAAGGCTGCTCTGAAGACGGCTGTGCTGTACTGGAGGATTTATGGGGTGGTATAAATATTCAGTTACCTATTAATTCATTTACTCATTTTCTCTCTGAACAAATATTTCCCAAGTGCTTGCTCACACTGGCACTGGTGGTGTTTATCCACGAATGTCCATGCCTCCATCAGTGTCTGCGGTTTTCTCAAGAGACAACAGAATTGTTCAGAACATAAACTTCTCTCCAGGTGTACAATCCACACAGGAAACGTTAAGACCCCTTAGTCCAGCCATGCACTCAGTAAGCAATTTTTCAAGGCTGCTGTTGTATGCGGCACGAACTTTGCCTCAGTCTTGCATTCTGCCACACAAAACTGGACTTCTAATAATGCTAACAACTGTCTATGGATGACGAGGAGAATAAAGAGAACAGAGTGACATGTCTTGTCTAGTTGTTGAAGTTCTGGGTCTATGGAAAGTACCTTTCATTTTTGGAGTCAACTGGAATTTAAATGAAGTCCAGTATTGCCATTCAAATTTCTTCCTTAGATATACCTTAAACTACTAACTGGTTGAGACGTTCTATCAATACTAACCTTGTGTTTATGGTAGCAAACCGACTGTTGAAGTGGGTGAACCTGATTGAGAACTTGGAGAGTATGCATAAATTTAGAGGAAAGACCAGTTCTCTTGTCACAGGATGAATCCGGGGAGCGTCTTCTGCTTGGAGTTCACAGGATTCCACGTGGAACAGACAGATGCTGGGCTGGTGAGGGTAGAGCGTGGGCCACAGGATAAATGAGGCTGAGGAGAAGGCAGTGGTAACTGGCAGAGGAAGGAGCAGGGAAGACAGGAGGGGGCAGGGCCACGGGGAGGGGAGTCCAGCCGAAGGTCTGAGATCTCTGTGCTTCTTTCCTCAGACCAGAAACCTGCCATTATTTTTAAAGAAGAGAGCAAAGACTATGCTCCAGAGAACAACAATCAAGATGACAGAACGGGGGCTTCCCTGGTGGCGCAGCGGTTGGGAGTCCGCCTGCCGATGCAGGGGACGCGGGTTCGAGCCCCGGTCGGGGAAGATCCCACGTGCCGCGGAGCGGCTGGGCCCGTGAGCCATGGTCGCTGAGCCTGTGCGTCCAGAGCCTGTGCTCTGCAACGGGAGAGGCCACAACAGTGAGAGGCCCGCGTACCGCAAAAAACAAAACAAACAAACAAAAAGATGACAAAATGAAGCCAGGCAGAAAGCCTAAATAATGCTCCAGAAGGGCCTACGTTCTGTTCACCTCCTTGTTTTCCATAAAACGTGATGGGAGGAAAGTTCTCCATTTTGAGGTATGTTGTCGGGAAAGGACTGATCAATACTCAGGAATTAAGGAAAGTGTGAACCCAGGACAGAGATGCATGTGAACAGCTGTGTTGCACAGTCTGACCTCGGGTCATGGGATGTTTAGTCCTTCCATAATATGACTGTGCAAAATAGGTCCCGCTAGCCTTACTTGCTTTCCTTAATGGAGAATGCTTCTGGTTTGGGTCCTCGTGTGGAAAAAAAGCATCTTTTGTCTCATAAAATGTTACAGATGCTGCCATGGTAACACACTTTAATTGTATTCCTATCTCAGAAGATAAACATGGAAAAATGCAACTGGCAACTTAATCTACTATTTAAGATTAGGTCCACAGAGCATTTGGGGGTTTGTTTTTAAGGAACATTGGCACTTTTGTTAGCCTGCTGTACTCAATTAAGCAGAATCCTCAGCCCTGTCTGAAAGGTATTCCGCTGCCAGCTTAAAAATACCACGTGGCCAAGTTTCAAAACCCACAAGGGAAAGAAAGCACGCTGTTTCTATGACAAAATTCTTAGGTGGCCAGAGCGAGTCTGCATTTGTGGCAATCTTCTTCTGGGCTCAAAACAAAACTCACAAACATCTCAGCATTTATAAAGTCGGTATCCATTTGGTTGGAAATAAAACCCATCAGCTAACTAGAGAGACAGTCACTGAATGTTTTTTTCCAATAGTAAACCATGTGACATGTGGCATTAAAGCTTGGACGTGAAAGTACGTTGTTTACCTCGCCGTCAGTAAATAACCAAATGACTGCACCTGGAAGACGTGTCGTGAAGCCCAGAGTCCCCGTCGAGCTGCAACAATACACACTGAGGCAGGACAGAGCGGCGAGTATGCCTGCCAGCACCCTACAACAAGGTGCAAAGCCCGAGGAGGGGACAGACACAGGGAACAGGGTGGGCGATGCTGGGCGGGATGAAACCAGGGCATTTCCTTTGGAATGACAAGGACAAACCAGCCCCCAGTGGCTCCTCTCTGAGTTCCTCTCAATTCGCCATTTCATGGATTTTCCTCTTCTGCCCCCAAAAAGCAACAAAGGGCGACGTCCCTGCACACAAATTTCCAGTGACAATCAGGCTGCCAGCTGCTGCCCGGGGCTCGGAACGAGGTGCCCGGTCTGTTCCTTAAGTGATCAGGAGCATTCACTCTGTGTAATTTCAGTCTTTCTAGATCTTTCTAGAATCACAGAAGTTATCACTATGATGGATTTGCACCCCGGCATTTAGAAATACCCACAAAGAATAGGCGAGCCCCACAGTGCTTTTCAGACGCCACAACATGGACAAATGCCAGGGACTGCAGTGAGTGCCTACCCAGGCTGCTCTGGGAGCACAGCGTCAGCACTCGGTAATACTTTCCCTTCAGAAAAGTCCCCAAGAATTTACAGTCTGCAGATGAGATCATAGCGTGAAATCGTCAAGATCAGACACGAGGGGAAGGAGGGCGAGGGATTGTTCACACCAGCGCTCCTGGTACTGCAAAGCCTCCCGGCACCATCCGGCCGCTCACTGGTCCCTGGGCGTCAGGAACAATATTTGCCCGTTGCTATGTGGAGAAGGCGGCTGCCAGCTCCTGCACTCAGCCCGAGCCTGGCCTCTGCAGATAAGAGCCCTTACCGCTCCACTGAACGTGTCTGCTGATAAGATGCTCACCCAGGAAGGGGAAGGAGAGACTTTTCTTTCATGCCAAACCATGCAGCTGCTTTGGACATTTCTCTGCCACTGTCTGAGTCCGAACAGCTGGTGCAAAAAGTAAGCCAAGGGATGACTTCCTCTTTTCTTTGTTTAATTAGACTTTGCCCTTTCGGGAATGCACAACTGAAAAGATCACACCTAAGTGCTTTCTTACAAAGGACACTATACCTGAAATATATTTAGAAGAAGAATTCACCCACCCCAACTCTGAGAACCCATTAAAATATAATTAAATCATTCCATGGTACCTTTATATATGTGTGTGCATCTATACAATTATATACATTATATATTTATCATTATTATTATTTAGTGGAGGTTTACATTAGGAAAATTTCCCCAAATTTCAAGGGCAGCAGTTTGGACTTGACAGGTATACACACACACACCCCCATCCCCAAACCATGTGAGCACACATAATGCGCACACATGCGTGCAAGTTTCAGCAACACAGGACTAATGTAAAGCACATGCTAATTTAGGCAGGATTTTAAAAGTTCAAAGGCAGATGTTTTTCTTTTTGCATTTAGAGAAGCATCCTACTATTTTTTCAACTTGTCCTGAGTGTGAGTGCATTTTTGTGGGAATCGTGTGAAGACTGTTTAGACCCTGAACTGAAGTTCGTATAATGAACAGAGGCACAGGAAAACAAGCGCGTTAGAAATTTTTTAACAAATAATTTTCGGTAATGATCTCTGCGTGCCAAATACTAAGAGAAAAATGGAATCAATTCTTTTTCTTAACAAGCATGATGCTTTTTAGCGCTCAGCGGTAAAATTCCTCAAAAAGATCACTCACTATGATGTTATCTATGTACCTCTAATTTGCTCTTTATCACTAGTGAAGTAAAGCACGATGGATTTTTTTTTTTTTTGCTATATATTTGCTTATTGGTTATGAATAGAAATAAAAACTAATAAAATAATAGGTCCATAATAGATTAATAAGCTTTCTCATAGAACTGGAAGGGACCGTGGTGCTTTAAGTCCTGCATTAGAATACTGAGGAATGTCAACTTCCATCCTGGGTTTCTTTCAAAATTACAATGAAAACGTTTTCAGATCATTGGAAAGAACCTTCGTGGACAACCCAAAGGGTGAAGTTTCTGGAATTAAAAAAAACCAAGAAACTCTTGAGCTCAAACATATGAGGACTCAGTGAGGCTACTAAAATGTGGCTGTTTCTCAAAAGGAACTACAGGGACAGTGACAGGGCAAGCGAGGCACTAACGCTCGTAGCTAGCAAGGAGGCTGTGCGTGTGGCTCCAGCGTTTTCCCTGAGTTGCCTCCCCAGTTAGGACTTTTCCAAGGAACGTTCTGGTGCATCCCCAGCCTCAGTACATTTGCTGACCTCTGCTGAGCCTGGCCAGCGCAAGCTATGTGGAGACCCTTCATTCTGTGGGCACGGAAAACACACCCAAAACGAACCCAGTGTTTCCATCAACATACACCTCTGTCAAAAGGGAGCCTTCCTACACTGTTGGTGGGAATGTAAGTTGGTGCAGCCACTATGGAGAACAGTCCAGAGGTACCTCAAAAAGCTAAAAACTAAAAAACGTATGATCCAGCTATCTCAATCCTGGACATATATCCGGACAAAACTCTAACTCAAAAAGATACACGCACCCCAGTGTTCATGGCAGCACTATTCACAACAGCCAAGACATGCAAGCAACCTGAATGTCCATCGACAGAGGAATGGATAAAGAAGATGTGGTATATATATATATATATATATATATATATATATATATATATATATATATATATATATATATACAATGGAATATTACTCAGCCACAAAAAAAATGAAATAATGCCACTTGCAGCAACATGGATTGGACTTGGAGATTATCATATTAAGTGAAGTAAGTCAGAAAGAGAGAGACAAATATCATATGATATCACTTATATGTGGAATCTAAAATACAACACAAAACTTATCTACGAAACAGAAACAGACTCACTGACACGGAGAACAGACTTGTGGTTGCCAAGGGTGTGGATGGGGAGGGATGGCCTGGGAGTTTGGGGTTTGCAGACGCAAACTAGTACATACAGGATGGATAAACAACAAGGCCCTGCTGTAGAGCACAGGGAACTCTATTCAGTATCCTGTGATAAACCACAATGGAAAAGAATATAAAAAAGAATGTATGTATTGATATATGTATAACTGACTCACTGTGCTGTACAGCAGAAATCAACTAGGCTTCGATTTAAAAAAAATACGACGCTTGCTCAGCATGCCCCTGCAACACCTGGTTATGACTAGGGCTAGAAGGAAAGATCGAGATTGCCATGCTCCTGTGCCCACGGAAAGAACCGTGTTGATTAAACAGAATATATTTTCATGGATTCATGTGTCAATACAACTTCCAAAATACAGGTACTTAGATTTGGTCATGATAGGTGTCTCCCTATAAAAACTGGAAAATTTTTATCCTTTATAGCAAAGTCTAAATCTAGAAAAGAGTGTGAGCTGAAGTTGGTGTCTCTAAAAATATATTTCTTTTTAGTAACTGTTACTCTGGCACTCCCAGAGAAAGTTTTCTGTTGGATGATGGCCAAAGAGATTAGCTAAATGCCAGATCCTTTTTCTTATATTATCTCTGATCTATTTCACACTATTATAATCAAAATACCCCTTCTGTGTCCAGAATTTGGTCACAAGACAGGTCAAAAGTTCTATGCGTATTTTATGAAAGAAAAAAAAAGCGCTCTACAAAGTAAACCACACTAATTCTGCAACAGACACCAGCATTATTTGGCTACATTTAGAAGTCAAAAGTTTCTCAAAGCTGTAAAATTTCATGCAGCATATAAACATACAGCGAGGAATCAGCTTTTCGATTATGGCAGCTCTTCCTTTCAATTCAAAACAGATCCTCTTTTATGAGTTCTTCCTTTTGTTTTTTTTTTTCCACGGCAGGGTGACGGTGACTAGGTAAAATACATGATTCAGTAACAAACTAGAAATGCTGTGAAACAACAGACTCTTGCATCCGGGAATGGTCTTTTCGGAGTGTAAACCTGACCGTGCACTTTCCTGCTTGAAGCCGTGGCTCCCTTGTCCTCCGGCTGACTTTGGAACTGGCCGCCCGCCCTCTCCGGCCTCACCCTGTCCCTCTCTGGAGCTCGCCTGCTGCAGGCCAGTTGGACTGGTTTTGGAATGAATGCCCCACACTCCGGCTTCCACACACGTGACTCCTGTGGCCTGAAGCCGAAACACCTGCCTTCCGTGCTTCTCTCCTTGACTCCTCTCCAGGCCCCCAGGTCTCAGCCGGCGTGTGCACGGCCCCCTGGTCTATCCTGCCGGAGCCCTCAGGGTTTCCTTCTCGTATTGCACACCACACGCGTTGTTACTTGTACGCAAAGGACAGGAACGGGCTCCCGATGTCCCCTGCTGCATCCTTAGAGCCTGTGACAACGCCCAGCTGGTGCATGGTAAACCCTCAAATAGATATTTGTTTAAGGAACAAGAGTTTGGACAGGACTAGATGTTATGTTGGTGGCACTGGTCAGAAAAAAAAACCCCTAAAGGACCAGAGTTTTCTCCTGGGCAATAAAAGATTGACTTTAGGGAAACACGTGGCTTCTTTGGGGAGCAAAGGTCATGACAGTGGATCTGCTTTTGATCAGGCCAGAGCCCTAGGACTTAATTCTAATCTGGAGTGATTTTCTCTAAACACACGGAGATGCAGACCTCCAGTTAGTACTTACGTAAATCCCTGCGGAATCGTGGAGAGACGTCACAGCCAACGTTATCTAGCTTATTCTCATTGTTTCCATTCCTGGGTTCAGCCCCCAAACTTCGAATTCCTCCATGGATTTCTGTGGCTAGCCTCCATCAAGAATGTGATCGGCCGTTGTATATTCTCTCACAGGCCACATACACATTATATCTTGTTGTGTCTCCGCAATGTGAGATTTCATCTTTTCTAACGAGCCCTTGAACAGCCAAGCACAGTGTTCCGCTATAGACTCCCCAGATCCCCACAAAGCAGACAGACGAATGAATAAAAGGCTGTTACATCTTTACAGAAAGAATTACAAGGAGACTGTTAAAATGCACAGTAGACAAGGTTGCACCAGGTCACCTCACTTGGGACACGGGTTGCATCGGCATCTACTGGCCTTATGGAACCTCACCTTCGTAAGAAACGCCGGCTGTGTTAACTTTGGAACAGGAGGCCTGGGAATGCTCATTCGGGTGTCTCGGTAGAAGTGCCCCGAATGCCTGGGAGTAACAGCTGGAGACGTGAAGGACGATGCCGCCCCAGGAAGGACCACGCTCATCCTCCTGTCCTGCGAAAGCCAGGCAAGCCCGCCTTTCAGGTGCGTCTGGAATTGCTGCCGTAGGGCGCAGACTGAAAATCAGAGCCCCGGCCAAGAGACTGGACCGCGGGAGCCATCTCGATCCCTCCGGGGAGGTCCCGGCTTGTAATTCCCTCACAGGAGGCAACCCTTCCCGCGTGCGATCTATGAACGGGGAGCCCGCGCGTCCTCACAGGCACCTTAACGGAGGAAGAAGAGGCTTTTCTCACTAGGACTTCAAGCCTTGAAATCTACAGTCGCTTGAAGGACACACGTGTTCAAAAACGACTAAACGTAAAGAAAAGCCGAGGGAGAAAATGAACCCACCGTCTTCTACTGGGCGGACCTGGGGGTTCTGCGCGTGCTCGCGTGTGATGAGGTGTGGCTTCCATCACTGAGATGCGGGTGGAAGTCGGCTGACGTCCCGGCGCCTCAGCCTGTGATCAGTGTGTCCCTCAGGACGCACGCGCCGCGGGACGTGAAGCTTATTTCCCAGCATGTGGACCCCGTGGCTCCAGGGCTCCGAGGCCCTGTATGGCCACCTCCCGACCCTTGGCCCGGCTCCACACTTCGGGCTGAGCTGCAGGCTCTTCTGTCCTGAGTCCCAGGGATCTCGGCCTAGGTCACCAGTAGGAATCCGCCGCCTCCCATCTGCACAGAAATCCTGGGCCCCGTTCCCGCCCCCAGGCAGGCCGCCCGCTCGCCGCGCGGCCCCACATTACCCGCTGCCCCGCGCTCAGCCAAGTCCTCCCGGCTCTGCCTGCAGAAACCGCAGGGAGCGCTCCTCTCCCGGCCTCCACGGCCACGGCGGGCCCCGCTCTCCCGCACGTCCTCTCGCGCAGTCCGTCCTCAGCCTCCCCCGACAGCGAAACTCAGGTCCCCTTCTGTCTCAGCACCCCCTCGTGGCCTCCCACGGAAACCAAACAAGAGCACCGGCTCCACGCAGGGTCCGGCTCTCTCCCCGCCCCTCTCACCCCAGCCAGGACCCCCTCTCTGCTGAGCCGTGCACCTCGGGACGTCCCCCCGGACGGCACGCGCCACGTGAGGGACCTGCATCCCGGCTCTGCTCACCGGCAGCAACCTTCTCTTCCTCAAGCCTTAGCGCCCTTTGAAATGATGCTCCTCACTTATGCATTGCTTTGCGGACTCTGTCCTCCCGCCGGAGGACAGCCCCTTGAAGGCAGGAACTTGACCTGTCCCGTTCCTCACGACCCCCGGGTGCCCAGGACCCTGGCTTACCCTGCAGCCCGCCCCCTCCTTAGTGATGGATGAAGGAATGAAAGAATCTCGGCCGTTTCTCATCTTCTCCGGCCTCTGGCTCCTACCTTGCGTGTTGCAAGTTCAGAGATGATGCATTAAATCACCCAGCGCAGCGTCAGAAGCGAGGTTTGGTGTGTCTGTAGGAAGATGTCCCTCCCGCACTCAGCACGCACTGGGGGGCGACCTGGCACAGGAAGGGGTGCTTGGAGGTATGGCCTGAGTTCCTGTTGATGTTACTGTCTCCGTGACTCGGGAGCCCACATTCAGCTTCCCTAAGGCTTGGTTTCTTCATCTATAAAATAATAACCCGGCTGTTAGGAGGACAGAGCTTAGGTGATGTTGGTGAAACGCTGAGCAGGCTTGGAAGCGAAATACTGCTATTATGTGGGACAGTCTGTCGATCGTGACGGGAGGGGCTGAGGTACCTGATTCTTTCCACTGACTTTTCCCTTGAAATAGTCTGGAACCTCAAAACTGACCCCACTTCAGATGGACTGGCGCATGCAGGCGGATAGCTGGATCTCCTGTCGCTCAAGGCGGGACGCTTGGGGACCTCCGTGAAGAAGGAGGACGGCCCTGCGAGTGGTGAGTAGGGACGAGAGTTTTCAGTGACTAAGACAGAAGCTTATGGAAATGTTTTGCGCGTCCTCTTGCTAACTTAGAAACGACTGTGGAAAATCGATCACTTGCTCACCTGCCCTGACCCGGTGGCTTGCTGCTCACAAGCCCCTTCCCCAGCTCCCTCCTGGGCAAGCTTCGGGAGCCGGGGTCCCGCATCCCAGCTCCTCTGTGGCTGCACCCTGAGGCCCAGGTCCGCGGATGCTGGACACAGATGCCCCTGGCTGCTTCCTCCTGTTCCCCCACCGACAGCCGTCCTAGGCTCCCGCGGGCAACTCTGCTTCCCCAAGCAGACCAGTCATGACGGTCTTAGTCCGACTGGGTGGCTGTAACAAAATAGCACACGCTGGGAGGCTTATAGACAACGCACACTCATTTCCCACTGCTCTGGAGCTGGGACGTCCAAGACCAGAGTGCCAGCCTGGTCGGGTGCTGGGGAAGGCCCTCTTCCAGGCTGCAGATGCCGACTTCTCCCTGTGTCCTCACCACGTGAGGGGCGAGGGAGCTCTCGGGGGGGTGGCGGGGGGGGGGGCGCGGAGGGCCTGTTTCATAAGGGCACTAATCCCACCGGAAGGGCTCTACCTTCATGATCTCATCACCTCCACAGGCCCCACCTGCTCACAGCATCACCTCGGGCATGAGGTTTGCAGCATATGAATGGTGGGGAGACACAAACATTCAGATCATAGCCCTCTGTATATATTCGTCAGGGTTTTCCAGAGAAACAGAGCCAGTAGGCTATAACTATATCTATCTACCTATGCCCATACCTATCTATTCAGGCCCCTATCTATCTCTATATCTATCTATCTAAAGAGGAGATGTATTACGCAAAATGCTTTATGCAATTATGGATGCCGAGACATGCCACCATATGCCAACATCAGCCCGAGGGCCAGGAGCTCTGATGTCCAAGGATGGGAGAAGATGGACGTCCAGCTCAAGAAGAAAGACAGGGAGAGAGTCCATCCTTCCTTGGCCTTTCTGTTCCGTTCAGGCCTCAAGATTGGATGTTGCCTCCCACCCTGCGGAGGGTGGGTTTTCCTTACTGAGCCTACGGAGTCAGTGCTGGTCTCCTCTGGGAACGCCCTCAGGAGCCACGCCCAGAAATGATGTTTTACCAGCTCTCTGGGCCTCCTCTAGCCCAGCCAAGTCGACACAAAAAATTAACCATCACAGCAAGCAACAGCCTAGCTGTGCTGTTATAGGTGTGTATGTGTTTTTCAACAGAATAAAACCTTTGTCCATTTCTAGCTTGGATATCCAAATGGCGAATGTGCTTTCTGTGAAAAGGTATTTAAGGGTAAAGCCCCCTGAGGACGGAACTGGGTCTTCCTCCCTCAAAGCTGACACACCTGGTCTTCACTACACACCTGGCACTTACTAGATGTTCAGTTAATGGTGACAGGATGAAGGTCTGAGTGGTTCGGTGAGATTCTCCCTTGACCTCGCGAAGGCTAGAGGCACAGAAACAGGTGTCATGGCAACAGATACTCCTCGGGGAGGTCCTATGACTGACTTAAACCATTTTCGTGTTTTTCATTTATTTTCATTACTCAGAATCATTTCTGTCCTGCTAACTGTACTCTCTGGCTTGCAGTGTAAGGAAAACCTTTCAGAGGAAGTTTCCAAAGAAATCTGTCTCTTTTGGATTTTGTGTGAATCTGATGCATTCAGAATCCCTCAACCATGCCGCTTCAAAGCAAGCTACACAGCTCGTTGCTGGTCTTCGAAAGAATATTCTATGGCCTGTGTCAGGTCACCTGTCTGGAAGTTACTGCATTGATAACCATGCTCCTTCAAATTCCACCTGACATTGTATTTTAAGGGCATCTTGTATCAGCTTCATTGAAATATATGTTGAAATCTGTAAAAGATGCCATTTAAAATTCATATGGACCAACTATTTTTAAAATAAGTATCAGGTAAGATGCTTATCTATTGTTTTAAGAGACTCAAAATTTCCCTTCAAGCAGCTCTTAAGATTGTCACAGCAATAAAGCCCCTTCATGAGAAACATGCATATACAGGCATTATCTTGTTTTTTTTTTTTTCTTGCGGTACGCGGGCCTCTTACTGCTGTGGCCTCTCCCGTTGCGGAGCACAGGCTCCGGACGCGCAGGCTCAGCGGCCACGGCTCACGGGCCCAGCCGCTTCGCGGCATGTGGGATCTTCCCGGGCTGGGGCACGAACCCGTGTCCCCTGCATCGGCGGGCGGACTCTCAACCACTGCGCCACCAGGGAAGCCTGGCGTTATCTTTTTAAAGATTTTTTTTGATGTGGACCATTTTTAAAGTCTTTACTGATTTTGTTACAATATTGCTTCTGTTTTATATTTTAGTATTTTGGCAGTGAGGCAGGTGGGATCTTAGCTCCCCAACCAGGGGGTGAACCTGCACCCACTGCATTGGAAGGCAAAGTCTTAACCACTGGAGCGCCAGGGAAGTCCCTAAGCAAGTTATCTTAAAATGTTTCAGCTCTGTTTGAATTTTGATATAATTCTACTTTCTAGTGAACAAAATCCAGTGTCAGGGTGGGGCCATAGTTTACCCCATTGAAAAGCAAACAGTTTTTGCATCATCTGTCAGAAGGGTTGGGCCAATACCCCATGCTCTGTACCCTACTGATGCCTCTTTTCAGAAGAACTGTCCTGAGCGTCTCCATTTTCTTGTCGTCTTGCTAAACCTGTTACACTGACCTGAGTTTTCAGAGATTAAAGACTCAGGATGAAAAGAACCTTAAGACGGGTACTTTATGGGAAACTATAAAGTGTGAAAAACTTGTTATGGCTCAAAATCCAGGGTTTCTTTTGCACTCCACTGTGTCTTCCTGGAGAACAAATTTCTGCTTTTGTTAAAGGCATTTGTGATTTCAGGTGAATCAGAGGGAGGATTTCCAGCATCGTGCTAGAACCGGAGGAGCTCTTTTACAGCAGATCATATCACAAGGATAATCCATCCATTCTACCTGGCCCTGCAGGAACCTCTTAGCCTGTGACTTGCCCTGTGGAAAGTTACACTGTGAACCTTGCCATTACAGACACAGAAAGAAGACACACCTGAGTCGTGTTTTACAATCCAGGGCAGAACATTATTGCTTCCTTTGATATTTCCTCTATAACGCCGATGATGATGAACACCTGGTGCCGTGACAATGAATGCCATTCCAGAGGAGTGCCACGTTCACTTACGTAATAAGATGTTAGGCTCCCGCGTCAACTAAAGCACAAGTGTGGGAGACATCAGGTCCCCATGCCTGTGTGACACAAATCCACATAATCTGGGTTTTCAAAGAAAATAGGTAAGAGCCATTTCAAGACTCTCGGGCCCTCCCGGTGGTGAAGACTATGAGCAGTGGTCAGAGTTTGGAGAGAGGAGAGACGGTTGAGGGGTTGACCTGGCAGAACCGTCGCCAGGTGTGTCGCCCTTGGTGTGGGGGGAGGGGCCCCCTCTATAGAGGTTGGAGACATGCTGCTCACACACGGGACACACAGAGGATCGGTGCCTGACTTGTGCTGCAAAGCTGATGCCATGGCTCAGCACTCGCACGGAGAAACACGACCTCGAGAGCTGGGAGTGATGTGGTCTGGAATGGCCTCGGGCCTCCCGGAACACTCTCAGACGAAGGAACTCCATAGGGCAACTGCACAGTGAGCACGTAGCCATGGAAACAGGAGCGCAGGGCACGAGGGGCAGCGGTGCCCCCGGGACGGTGACCCAGTAACGCCTGTCCGGCTGCCCTCACATCCCCGTGGGAGGCGCCTGCCGGACGAAGCAGGTCTGCAAACTGCAGGGCAAGTGGCCCGTTTCTTGTAGCCCTTTCGCCATGGTCATAGGAGAGGACGCAGCACCCATCCTTCAGGCGCACGAGAGCATCAGGGTAGCGCCCTGCATTTTGACACTATTCCTCACGCCTTCTCTCCAGCACTGATTTTCGTTCTCTCCTGTTTCCTCAGTCCTTGTTGAACAACTTTGACTTAGGATGTGATGACGTGAGACTGGTGTTAATAATGCTGTTCTTCTTAGCTGTGACTTACAGGACTCAGAGGGTCACACAGGCTTGAGTGTGGGATGGATATTTCTGGCTTTTTCAGGTGGGGCTACCGAAGAGATTAACGTGCACACACCAACAGCATCCTGCTGTGCTCTGCTCATCCGGGTACTCTGCTCCCAGATGGCCCATTTTTAACATTTTTAATTAATTTATTATTATTATCTTTTTGCCGTACGCGGGCCTCTCACTGTCGTGGCCTCTCCCGTTGCGGAGCACAGGCTCCGGACGCGCAGGCTCAGCGGCCATGGCTCACGGGCCTAGCCGCTCCGCGGCATGTGGGATCCTCCCGGACCGGGGCACGAACCTGTGTCCCCTGCGTCGGCAGGCGGACTCTCAACCACTGCGCCACCAGGCAAGCCCCAAAGGCCCATTTTTAAGAAATGGAAAATGCGTGTGGACAGCAGAGGAAAATCCTTCACCTTCTCAGAAGTTCCCTTTTTTAAGAGGCACTCATCACATGAGCACAAAGCACGTGCTGGGAACTGTGTTAAAAGGCTGTAAGCGCTTTCTCTCTAATCTATAGGACTTGGGGACTTGCCTAGTGGTGCAGTGGTTAAGAATCCACCTGCCAATGCGAGGGACACGGGTTCAAGCCCTGGTCTGGGAAGATCCCATGTGCCGCGGAGCAACTAAGCCCATGCGCCACAACTACTGAGCCTGGGCTCTAGAGCCTGTGAGCCACAACTACTGAGCCCGCGCCTTAGGGCCCACATGCCACAATTACTGACACAGACGCGCTTTGAGCCCGTGCTCCGCAACAAGAGAAGCCACCGCAATGAGAAGCCTGTGCACCGCAACGAAGAGTAGCCCCCACTTGCCACAACTAGAGAAAGCCCTCGCACAGCAGCGAAGACCCAACACAGCCAAAAACTCTAAAAAATAATAAAATTTAAAAAATTACAGGACTGACCTTCACGTTGTTCTATCCACATTTCACAAAAGAGAAGATGAAGTTTGAGAGGGTTAAATAACGTCTTGAGTCACACCCCGTTTTCATCTGGGATTGATCCTGTCTTTTCGAGTGGATCCCTACCTCTTAACAACTACGCTGGACGCAGCTAAGCTTTGGAATAAATGATTACTAAGGCATCAAGACAGGTCACGGTAATGAATACAAGAGGGATGCAGTCAACAGCCTTGGAAGGAACTGCATCTTGTTTCCAAATCCATTACACTTTGCAGCTCTGCTCAGAAAAGGAGCGGCGGGCCGGCCCCCTCGGGTGGTGACTGACCTCATGCTGGCTTCTCTGTGGGACGGAGAGCAGAGGAAGGGGATAATGGATCTGCTTATATCAATTCCCTCCTGCTATTACTCAGATCCAGACGTCTAAGCCATGTGGGCGGAGCCTAGGGGCAGATCTGGAACTAACCCAGGGAGAAGCAAGTCATCCCAGCAGGCGGTTCAGCGCTCGGGTCTGAATAAGGGGGTTCCAGCGCGGCAAGCATCCACCCACAGGCAGGTCCCGGTTTCTACCCCCTTAGCTGGGAAGGGCCGCAAGCCCATGGGGCTTCCTCCTGGGACTCAACCTTCTGGAGCAGTTTTGGGTCCATTCTCTACGCTCTCTTCCTATATGACATACATCCATATATCCAGTGATATATACTCACTCAGCAATCCCTGCAGGTGTTCAGAACTTATTAGCAAGTTCAATTCACTGAAAAAAAAAAAAAAATGGGGGCAATCCTCAATCACGGTGGCCTTCCATTTCACACACTTATCTTTCACATCTCATGAGAAGACTAGACTCCAGTGAAATAAACTAAATACCTTTATTATTTACATTTTCTGCCTGATGATAAATGTATCTCATTGCATATAATTTAAAAATTCTGAGGGCTTCGCTGGTGGTGCAATGGTTGAGAATCCGCACGCCAATGCAGGGGACACGGGTTTGAGCCCTGGTCTGGGAAGATCCCACATGCCGCGGAGCAACTGGGCCCGTGAGCCACAACTACTGAGCCTGCGCGTCTGGAGCCTGTGCTCCGCAACAAGAGAGGCCGCGACAGTGAGAGGCCCGCACACAGCGATGAAGAGTGGCCCCTGCTCGCCGCAACTAGAGAAAGCCCTTGCATAGAAACGAAGACCCAACACAGCCAAAAATAAATAAATTTATTTTTTTAAAAAATTCTGAAACATATACAGAAAAATCATGCTACCCAGAGGCAGAAACTGTTTTCATTTTGATGTATTTTCTTCCACTTGGTGTCACTTATATTTTACTTGACTGAAATCATACGGCATGAATAGGTGATGCCGGTGATGGGTTTGTCCTTTAAATATTGGGTTGGCCAAAAAGTTCGTTCGGTTTTTGGTACCGCCGATGAAAAACCCGAACGATCTTTTTGGCCAAGGCAATATCACCGAGTTCTTGAGATAACCTGAAAGCTGATGATTTATTTTGAGAAGCTCAAGGATTAAATTCAGGTACCTTCTGAAGCCAGGATAATTATTAGAAAAAACATAAGCGCAAAATATGAAAAAATTTCTTTACATATGGAATACTGAGGACTGTCAGATTGTTTCATAATACAAATCTTTAAAAAAAAATTAAGGGCTTAGTCTTAAAGAGCTCACTCTATTTATACTCTTCTCACCCCATACACGTAGAAAAAGTTTTGCTGCAGAATTGTAATCACAGATCATCAAGGCTGCTTTACGGTTTGGTAATTAATAATGGTTACTTTTACTTAAAAAATTCTGAAGATACTGGTGTCACGCGTTGCTATAAGGCTGAACGTCTGTGTGATAGTGCAACAGGGGACCCAGGGTCTCTGAGGGTTCTGCTGAGGGTTTATAACTCCACAACGTCTCCATGCTGAGCTGGGGACAGTGCCTTTGCTGCATGTTGGTGGATTTCCGCGCTGACTGTAGGAAGAGAAAACTGAGTCAGCTCTCCTAACCACTCGGGCTACCAGAAGCAACCCTGTCTTGGTACAGAGGAGAAACTCACACACATAAAAGCAAGGAACGCGGCGTGACCCAATAACCATTTTTCGAGTATCAGATATTTCGTAAAGGACCGTGGCCAGATGGTTCTCGTCCCCTAAAACGGAGCCCGTTGGCCTCATCTGTGAGCAGAAGGGTTTCTTGCATTGAACGGGGACCCTGAGATGGTGCACGTGTGTCAGGCCCTGTGCTGTGGTTGCCGGAACTCACAGGCCGACACGTTCAATGGATAGTTTTAAAAATCACCACGGTCATAGATGCCAGAAGGAGCAATACATGCAACAGAGAATCCTCCCAGAATTTAGGGTTGCCTGCTTTAGCGAGTAAAGGTACAGGATGCCCCTCCCTTCCTAGAACGCCTTTCCCCTGAGTGGTAGTTGGTGGGGAGGAGGGGCATTCCAGGCACTGCTCCCCACTCCCCCCCCCCCCGCCCCCCCGCCCTCCTCCCACCTCCCGGGAAGCAGCTTTGGGCACTGAGGGATCTAAGTTAGATATAAGAAAACAAAAACCCAAAACAAAGGCAGGCCAGGTGGAAACAGTTGAGTAAATTACCTAGTGAATTTTGAAAAAATTTTTATTGGAGTATAGTTGATTTACAATGTTGTGTTAGTTTCTGCTGTACAGCAAAGTCTATCAGTTATACATAAACATATCTCCACTCTTTTTTAGATTCTTTTCCCATATAGGTCATTACAGAGTATTGAGTCCCCTGTGCTGTACAGTAGGTCCTTATTAGTTATCTATTTTATATACAGTAGTGTGTATATGTCAGTCCCGATCTCCCAGTTTATCCCTCCCCCACTTTCCTGCCTGGTAACCGTAAGATTGTTTTCTACATCTGTGACTCTATTTCTGTCTTGTAAATGAGTTTGTTCGTATCATTTTTTAAGATTCCACACATTTTTAAGAAGTGTAGATGGAGATTCATCGCACAGACTTAGCCTGATGGACCCCAGTCCTTTTTCCTGACAGCTACAATGAGGGCTCTGCTGCAGGCAGACATAGTCCTCGTTCTTCAGTGCCAACCCAAGCACTGAAATATTCCCCCAAGTAATCTGCTTTCCTTACTCCACTGATCACAGGCATGTTCTGTATCAGTCCATCTGAACATCTGCATGTTCTTTTTTTTTAAATTAACTTACATATGTATTTATTTTTGGCTGCGTTGGGTCTTTGTTGCTGCGCACGGGCTTTCTCTAGTTGCAGCGAATGCGGGCTACTCTTCGTTGTGGTGTGCGGGCTTCTCATTGCAGTGGCTTCTCTTGTTGCAGAGCACGGGCTCTAGGCACGTGGGCTTCAGTAGTTGTGACACGCAGGCTCAGTAGTTGTGCCTCACGGGCTTCAGTAGTTGTGGCGCGCAGGCTTAGCTGCTCCGCAGCATGTGTGATCTTCCCGGACCAGGGCTCGAACCCATGTTCCCCTGCACTTGCAGGCGGATCCTTAGCCACTGTGCCACCAGGGAAGTGCCCTGAACATTTGCATTTTCAACATCTGCAACGGTTGCATCACTGGCATTAATGACTCCTGTAAGGGATTACCTTCTGCTGGAGTTGGTAACTCTACTGGCTTTAACTTTATCCATCTCTACCTCTTGTGGGTTTTCCCAGGAGCCTAGCAGGCGGCTTTCTCTTTCCAGACTGACCTGCCTTCCTCACAGCCGCTCAAGTCCCTTCATGGCTGTGCTTCCTCCTTTGATCATATTTGGGGGCAGGAAAGGGTAGGCTCTCAGTTACACTGGTCTCAATTCCAAACTCCTCACTTACAGGTTGGGTAATTGTGGGTGACTACCTATACCTCTGAGACTTAGTTTTCACATCTTTAAAATGGCATTATGCTAAGTGAAATAAGTCAGACAGAGAAAGGCAAATTCTGTATGGTATCTCACTCAAATGTGGAATCTAAAAAATACAACAGACTAGTGCATATCACAAAAAAGAAGCAGACTCACAGACACAGAGGACAAACTAGTGGTTACCAGTGGGGAGAGGGAAGGGGGGAGGGGCAAGACAGTGATAGGAGAGTAGGAGGTACAAACTATTAGGTATAAAATAAGCTACAAGGACATACTGTACAACACGAGAGACATAGCCAACATTTTACAATAGCTATAAATGGAGTATAATCTTTAAAAATTGTGAATCAATATATCGTACACCTGTAACCTATAATATTACTGGACATCATCCATACTGCAATAAAAATTAATTAATTAATTAAATGGGCCAATGATACCAGAGATTTAGCTCCTACGGTTGTTGTGCTGCTTTAATAAATTCCACAAAATTTGCAAGGTTTTAGCAAGAGGCCTAACACCTATTAAATACATAACGAGTATTAGCTTTTAAAATTTCCCTTAAGATTTCCACAGCTTTCTTACTATGGTGTGTTGTGATTTTGCGCCAGGTGGGATAACGTTCACCATTGAGTTACCAAACAGGAAAACTGAGCGGGTGAACTGGCTTGATGTCTGCTGGCCAGTAAGTACTCAGAGCTCCTGCACCACATGGGTGGGGTGAGATAGCTCTTGGGTTCCAGGGATTCGTAATCTCCCAGTATTAAACTTCTTTAAACATATAACCTCACACTTGTGCACATTTAAATCTGTCTCCCTCTCTTTTGCTAACGTGAAAAACCAAACCGACCAAACTTCCCATCTCTTCCCACCACAAAAAAGAAAACCCAGGGCAGCTTAATGTTATTTGCACATTGGAAACGTCACTGCCCACTTCCTCTCCGAAGCATTACTGCAGCATTAAAGTCCTCTGTTTCCGGCACCGGTCAGGAGGGAACACTACTGCTTAATCTCCTTCATTTAACGTATATCTGTCCTTGGTTTCCTACCTCCAAACCAGTTCACTATCTGTGGAAAGGCTGCTTTAAGCCCACGGTTCATACTGACTGTTTTTCAGCAAGTTACAAAATGTGGCCAACAGCTTCCCAATCCAATTAAAAGACAAGAAAACAAAGCAGTGCAAAGCAAAATACTACCCTTGTTATTCCAAGCTGCAGTCCAGGCTTTTGAAGGTCTTGATAAATATATCTTCAGTTTTGTACACCTCCTCCCTCAAAGAGTAGACAACCAGTTATTCAATCACAGTTACTCTTTCTCAAATTTTCCTACTGGATTTCTCTTAATAACTAATGTACAAAGTACTCAAGAATTCTACTCGTACACAAAAAATTGTGACTCCTGATTTATAGTTTGAGGTATAGTCATGGAACCTTCTTATGAACGAGGCCATATTGCCAGTTAAAAAAAAGGTAGTTATGGGGTTCCCTGGTGGCGCAGCGGTTGAGAGTCCGCCTGCCGATGCAGGGGACACGGGTTCGTGCCCCGGGTCCGGGAAGATCCCACGTGCCGCGGAGCGGCTGGGTCCGTGAGCCATGGCCGCTGAGCCTGCGCGTCCGGAGCCTGTGCTCCGCAACAGGAGAGGCCACAGCGGTGAGAGGCCCGCGTACCGCAAAAAAAAAAAAAAAAAAAAAAAAGGTAGTTAACAACTCCCTAATTTTAGCCTTGAGTTTCTTTAAATTACTGACATGACAGGCAAAATCTGAGCAAACAATTCACAAAAGAGAAAAATCAGAAGATGGATAAACATTTTAACATGTAGTTAATATTCAAAGAATGCAAATAAAAATAGATGTACTTTGTATCCATTAAATTAACAGAGACTGAAAAAAAGTAGATTCTTCAATTCAGGCAAGAATGCAATGATTCAATTTTCTCCTGAATAGGCTGGTATAAGGATACATTTGAATAACCTTTCGGAATACAGTGTTTGCAATAAGTTTATGAGCGGTACAAAAAATGTATACTATAGAACAAAGTCACAAATTATAGAGCAGAGATAACTCTAAACTTCTGTCACTGAATTTATCAAATGTAAAACTTCTTGAAGCATCTGAGGACTTTGTAGTGGCTACACACCAGCGTTGGCAAATTCTCCAGTAACTCAAAACGTGCACTTCAGCCCTAGAAACAAGATGCTTGGTTAGAGACCACTTTTTTTATTTTTGGCCCACAAAGTAATGGTGGCGTGGAAGTGAAACATTACAGGTCAGTGAAAGAACATGAATTTGGGAGAGGATATCAAACTGAAAAGCAAAGCTAAATTAATAATTGAAGAATTCATGACACGCGCCCCTAAGCAGACACAACTAAATGCTGACCTTCTCCTGTAAGAGAGAAGAATATGCAGAGCACAGATTCGATTTTGAGAGCCCAGAATGATTAGCAAACCCACAGACGAGTGAACCGACTAGTGGGTGATGAGTCCAATCTCAGAAGTCCAAGCAAGCGTCTGGTGCAGAGACCCTTAGAGGCTCATAAACGCCTCCACCTTGAAGTCCACGTTGGTTTTAGGGACTTACTGCGTTTTATCGATTTGCCAAAGAAGTCAATTTTGCTTCAATTCCACATTTGGCTTTCCCTGTGCCTTGAAAAGTTTTCATTCTATTTTATCCCTGAGGAGCTAGAATAACTTAAGATATTTGAGGCTGAGGAAGCTCAGGTGACTTGGGTGTGGGAATTCTCTCCGGTGGGCGGTATGATTGGAGTACTTAGCCCTTTTTTGTTTGTTTTCTATTTCGATGAAGATTTTGTGGTTTGACATTGACTCAGACACAGGAAAGTCATCCCTCTTAGGTGAGGATTGCTCCTGAGGACCCTCTCTTTCCCTTTTATGATCGTGCCCTTTTCCCAAGCCCTCTCGAATCCCAGCCCCACATCTATCCTGGGCATCTAACGGGAGGTCTGAGTACCAGGGAAACGCACCGCACTTTGACAGAAAATTGGGGGCTTTAATCCCCAATGTTTTGTATTCTCTCTAATGCATAAGTTATTTAATTACTCTGATTTATTTTCTCTCTTTATGAGATGCTTACACAAGGAAGTCGGGAGGAAAAAGTGTATGAAAGTCTTTTGTAAATAGTATAATTCTACACACACGGATTACTATCAGCATCGTAGCCACCTTCTTCATTTTGGGGATGGCATTTCTTTGTCTTTTGACAAATGTTACTATAAAATAAGATATTTTAAAAACCTCTTGGTTTCCTAAGGGTTAGAGAGTTGGTTTTTAAGTTCCAACTCTCATTTTTCTCCCTTGAACAAATGGCCACAAATGTCTAATGGGTACCTTCTCTAAAACTGAATAACCATTTGATGGACATCTTTGGTTTTGCATCTCTCACCAGAATATTGAAATAAATTGTGGGATATATTTTCCCTAGAAATAGGATACCTCCCTTTTTTTTTTTTTTAATAGTTGGGTGAAGTCTTAATAAGAGGGAGGGATTGGACCAGGTTAAAAATGTCAAGATCCTGTAGCACTAGATGTTGGAAAATTCCATGGGAATAAAGGATAGATGAGGTAAATTAATCAAGTAGTTGATTTTAGCAATATGTTGTTTACCTAATTGACATTATCATTTCGAACAAGCATTTAGATACATAAACTGTTAGCTCCAATCTGTGTTTTGAGACTGTAAAAACACTTATATGGAGACATCTGATTAAAAAAAAATGGTTTGCACATCCACCAGGATGCACATCTGTTTTCCATCGACTGCCCTGTGCTTTCGGCTTAGATGCTGTAACACTGACTTTTTTAAAAAGAGGTGTGATATTGCAGTCACTTAACAATTATTACAGGAATACCTTTGTAAAAGAAAATAAATTCACTCCAAAAGGATAGTACGTGGCAGTTTAATTAAACAGTGGGTGACATTCACGCGGTTTAAATCATCAGGTGGGTGTTTTTGTTTTCTGAGATAGTTATTTTCTCCTTTAGCTTTAATAGTAACTTTCATTTTATTTACCACCTTCTCCAAATTGTATTTAAATAGTTAACTTCAAGAATAGGGCTATTTAAGGTAATAATTTCAAAGAACCTTTAAAAGAAGCCAACACATAGGAGAGTACTTCAGAGCGACTTCCCTGTACCTTTAGCATCCAGCATTGTTCCCTAGGGCTCTCCCGCACAGAGCTTTCACCTTAGACTTTTGACGAGCTTTGTCTCTGCTACAGCGACTCCCAACTGGGCCCACCCAGCTGGATGCCCCGATGATGCTGGGACCCACCCAGACCATTGCAATCGGAGTCCGTCGGCTGGGGGTCACACAGCAGCCTCTTCTGAGACTCAACTTGGGGACTCTCTTCAGATCAAACGAATCACTAAGAAGAACGTAGTCTTCAAAAATCTTCTCAAAAATGATCGCTTCTTTTCTCTGGATACACCAGAAAACAAAGAAGTATAAAAAATAAGATCTGCTGAGAGCATTAGAGTTTTTCCGGGTTTTTTTTTTTCCCCCTGCGTCAGAAGGAAATGATCCCCTTTCCCATTTTTTATCTGAGAAGAGCAGAGAAACATCTCTTTCCCTCTTTGAATCCGAGCAACCATAGTAAATATCAGCTCGTAGCGGTTGAACTCTCCCATCCGCTTTCATCTTTAAATTTCTCATCAGTGGCCGCAGGGAAGACGCGTGTGTCTCATTAGTTTTTGTACATCGAGCGCCTGGTGCAGTTGGTCTGGGAGCGAGTAGGTGCTCGGGAAGCAATACCAGGTGCGGGGAAGAGGTTTCTGGGCCCCTGCAGGGCCTCACTCTCTCTGCGGCCTCATCACAGCGTTCTCTTGTTCTCCCAGAATAGGGGGTGCTAAGCTTGCTAGTAGTACAGACATTTACAATTTACGTAACAATTATTTTAGCTGAAAAAGCCGATTTCCCAAGTGTGTGTGTGTGTGTGTGTGTGTGTGTGTGTGTGTGTGTACTTGGTTTTCACAATAATCCCAGGCAAATATACCAGAGGTTGGTTTCTCCATTTCACAAGTGGAGAAACTGGCGCAGGAAGGTGCGGTGAGCACCCCAGCGCGGGGACACTAGCTCCGGGCCAGTGTGGGTGGACATCCCTGCCTGACAGCCCTGTCCCCTCCCTCCTTCACAACACCTACACCCCCTCGCAGGGTGAGGGCCTGTGGATCAAATCTGCAGCTGGCCCAAGGGATGGTGGAATCAGAACTCTAAAATATCTCAACAGGTTGGAATGATGGACAAGAAAGCCCCAAAGATGAAATTTAATGGGGAAAAGATAAGGTCCTAGATTCAGATTATAAAACTAAATTCAGAAGTGCAGATTTGGGAGGGGAAGAGGTGCCCTAGCCTGTTCACGTGAAACAAATCTATGACTGTGAGCTAAGCACGGGATGAACAGAAATGCTTAGTCAGGCGGCTTTCAGAGCATTGATGGGAGTAGAGGTCATTCCAGGAGGGGAGAGGGGTCCCACTGCTTCTCTGCGCTGGAGGTGAGCCGTCAACATTTCATGCTTTGTTGTAGCCACCATATTTGAAAGGGCAGTGACCAAACTGGTGCTTGTCTGGAGGAGGGTGACCGCTGTCACCCACACATCAAATGGCATCTTCAAAACCCGGGTCCTCCTGGACCACCCGCTCCCATCGCAGCACCTCCGGAGAGTTTAACGACCTTAAGAAACATCTGTGAGTTCGCAGGGGCTTAACTTTCTTCGAAACGTCCGGCTCTGAGCTCCTGTTTCTTTCGAGTTGAATCCCGGGGTCCTGCCGGGCTCTTCCTGGTCTCTTCCCCCCGCAGACCCAGCCAGCTTGGCTTCTTGTTCCTATCTACCCACTGGCAGGATCCCACTGGCACGAGGCTCTTTCGTGCTAAGATGGTTTGCTGATAGTTTGGGGCGACAAGGAAGGTTGATGTAGCAGGAGCAATAAACCTTTTAAACTGAAAAGCAGACATCCCTCTTCTTAGAACCGTTTATCCGGCCAGCCCACCTCTGGGAATTCCTCCCGTCTGCGGGCTGCTCTCTGTGCTCCCCGCACTTCCCCTCGATTTCCCGCGGGGCCCCATGTGTTTCTTCCATCACCGCCCACGGCGGCCCACTGTCCTCCAGCCCGGCTCCCAGCTCGGCCCCGCCAACCTGTGCACGAACGAGTCTGTTCCCACGCTGGGCGACGCCAAAGCGTCCCCCCAGCCCCGCCCCGCTCGTCACCTAGCAGGAGCCATTCTCTCTAGAATGGACTTGTGCACTGAAGTGTCACTTCATTCCTGTTAAGTCAGGGAAATGAAGGGTTTGAAAATGGCAACTTCCCAAACATGTATGTTTAACTCATTTCAAGCAATTAGCTCATTTCAAATTGCTGTGTGAGGGAGCATTCCC
Source organism: Inia geoffrensis (assembly GCA_036417435.1). Lineage (NCBI taxonomy): Eukaryota > Metazoa > Chordata > Mammalia > Artiodactyla > Iniidae > Inia > Inia geoffrensis. Next base: position 2,419,640 of record CM070906.1, on the reverse strand, counting down.
CCTCCCCCACCGTAATCACATATGAATAGAAACTGTTCTTCATTCTGACTGTAGAAAATGCATCTTAGGTGAACTCGGTTGTTTTGCCATTACAAATGAATACTGGTTGGGGGGTTTACAACAATACAATCTTTGAGATCAGGAAAGAACAGTGCAAGACCGTACCCATGGGATGGATCCGGGTCAGCTGTAGGAACAGGATTCACAAGAGACTCGGGCTGAAATGGAGGCAAAGGTGAGCGAAAGCTTGTATACGATCGGCTACGTCTGAGCTGGAAGTAGCAGAAGAGAAACAGAGAATCTTGAGTTCAATTAAAAGGAAGTAAAGGAGATGTAGTCACTTAGGGCTGGGGACTCAGGCTTCAGACTCTAGGAAAGGAATCTGAGTTTTGGAAACCAGAGAGGCTGAAAAGAAGAAAAAAAAGAAAAAGAAAAAAGCTCCTGGCGAAAACAGTCCGAGCAGTGGATTGTTTCTGGAGAGCACCATTTGCTTCCCTTTCACAGGCTGTTTGTCCAAGGCCTGGAGGGGCTGACCTGCGAGGCCAGACTTGCATTTGGCCGGATGACACGGGCCTCTGCCGGGCTGGGTGGCGGCCACCTGTTTATAGGCGCATGTGGGTTGTTTGTGCCCGAACAGCTCCAGAGATGGTGAAGTCGCTTTTGCCCTCCAGCCCCCAGGGGTGCCTGAGAGGTGCTGATGTGTCTGCTGAGAGCTGCATTCCGGGGGACCTCGGCCATGAAGCACATCTGCAGACTCTGGGTTTGTCACCACGGCTTGAAAGGCTGGAGGGCGGCCGTGGGGTGTGTGCTGGCGGCGCCTTTCCCCAGCTCGCCGGGTGGGGAGGCACCCTTCAAATAAGGGCTCACGCTCTCGGGATCGGGTTAGTAGGAGCCATGTATGCCTAAAAGTCATGCTTTAGCTGTACGATAGGTCTCTGGATTTCGCTGTTGGAAATGCTCATCTGAACAATGCCAGAGAAGCAAAAACTAGAGAAAAAAGTAAAAACCCAAACAGCAGACACACTGACGACGCTTAATTCCTGCTGAATTCAGGACCGAACCTCTCCATTTACCGCATCCTAAGCAACGAGTCCGCATACCTGCATAAACGCTGCGGTGTGTTTGTGCCACATTTTCCATTGTTTTCAGTGTAAATGTCGTTGAAATGAACTGCACTCATTGGGAGGGAGACCGCGCCATGCATCAGCTTTGCGCCCAGGGAATTCAGAGACAACTACAGTCTCCACGGCAAGTCAACAGTTTCTAGGACAAACGTGCAACGCGCGGGGGCGGGGGGGTTGGGCGGGGTGGGGAGAGGAGCAGGGCCGAATAAAAACTCCAGCTCCTTGCCGCGGGTTCCGTATTATTCCGGGGCCAATGCCCTGCATCCTCCTCGGGCGGGAAGCCCCTCCCACCGACAGGAAGCTCCTCCCACACAGAAAGCTCCTCCCACCCGCGGGAAGCTCAGAGCCCCTGGGGACACAAGCGCATGCGCAGCTCCCGTCGTGCGTCCTGGCGAGGGAGGGGCTATTCCCTTTCAATCTTAAGGAGTCTTTAAAAGGTAGAGCCGGAAGACGTGAAAAAATACAAACACGTCTGTGCTTCTGTGAAACATGCACTACCAAGGCGGGGGCTGGAACTCCTTCCTAACCGTTCCTGTGTCTCCAGCCGGAACTCCGGGCCCGCTCACCCTTGGCCGGACCCCGGCCTCCCGACGCTCGTGCGGGGCGGGGACACGGTCAGGCCGCCTCCGCGGGGAGGGCGCAGGGCAAGCTGACCCCTGAGGGGAGCGTTTCCCTCGGAGCCCGGCCCGCGCGCGCACACTGGGCGCGGGGCGTAGGGGGCGGCGGCGGAAGCTTCTGCGGACGAGGAAAGCCTGGGGCTCAGGTACCCCGCCCCAAGCCTCGAGGGGCCTGGTGCTGACGCTGCCACCGGAAATGCGCCTTCCGGCCTCAGCTGGCCGTCAGATTCTTGGTTGCAGGAGGGTTGCCTCCGCACAGAGGATGACAGCCCTGAGTCTGTGCAGACGTGCCTTAATCCAGAAGAGGCAGCCGGGGCTCGGGAAGGAGCCCGAGCGCCCGCGTCCCGTCCGCTGACTCCGCAGAGGACGTGAGGGGCCGCTGCCGACCCCGCAGTTTCTCCGACGCCTCCGGACTTAAACTGCGACAGTGAAACAACAGACCTTCGCTTTCCTAGCTGACACATGCTGACAAGTTACTTCTTTCCCTGAGCCTCGGTTTTCCTCATCGGTAAAAAGGGACAGCACAGCTATTGTGAGGATTAAATGAAATAAATGATGCCAGTAAAATTCATCCCCCATGTAGTAGGGGCTCGGCATGAAGAAATAAATCCCAAATTACAATTCTGGAAGCGAGCTTTGTTGCACATTATACACTTACCTAGATCTGTGGCAAAGGTCTGTTTTTTTACACTCCATAAGATGAGCCTTTTTTGGTGGGGTTGGAGGGAGGGCTACAGCCTGACCACGGGAGCAAGACATCACCCCATCTGAAACTCGGGAGACGTTGCAGAGACAGAGGAGAGACTTAACATTGCGAAGATTTTTTCCCAAAGGACTGGAATTATTCCAAAAGTATTCCCGGTGTAATTTGAAATTCCATAGGAAACCAAGATTTTGTGTTCACCTTTGTGTGACAACCTCTGCTCTGCAGATCAACAAGAAGCTGTAGGGCTTCCCTGGTGGCGCAGTGGTTGAGAGTCCGCCTGCCGATGCAGGGGACACGGGTTCGTGCCCCGGTCCCGAGCGTCTGGGCCCGTGAGCCATGGCCCCTCCGCAATGGGAGGGGCCACAACAGTGAGAGGCCCGCGTACCGCAAAAAAAAAAAAGAACAAGCTGTAACAGGACAGTGCAGGTGGGACTGAAACATGGACCATTTGAAAGACAGCGTCTAGGTCAAAAATTAATTTAATTTCATAATTTTATTTAAATTTCAAATAAATTTGACCTGAACTAGGAATGTCATGACTGTCGCTTTTTCTCATTCTGTTAAATCTTCAGATTTCTCTTTGTAGGCTCACCTTTTCATTTTAGAGGCGAGGGCTTTAGCACATCTGACTATATTCCAGGTAGAAAAGAGGGAGAGGATTGTTAACTGACTCAGAATAATTGGTTCTATGCTTCCAATCAGGAGGCACATTTCATAATTGTGTACGTTATCCACAATCATACCCATTTTGCTTCAACTCACATATATCTTTATCTTACTTAATACTCTACTTAAGTAAATACTTCACTAAGTATTTACTTATAATGTCTATACATTAGGACAATTCAAATAAAAGACACAGCTAGCTTTGGTATTGCCACTCTCATGTGTTAAAACATGGATGGGATCCAAGAATATAAAGTATCTTGCAGAAAGTGTCTTGAATGGTTTAGTCTCACTTTAAGGGGATTTATGACAATAGAAACGGGTTAGGCATGAATGTGGCAATAGGCGTAAATTATGTTGAACTGGTTTTAAAGAAAACAAACTTTTCCTTCTGGTGAACTTTCACCCATTTTGAAGCTTTGATATATGTGGATAAAATTTTCTCCCCCATTTTCATCGGCCTTTTTAGTCTGAGTCTGAGCCAGGAATTGAAGAAGACATCCTGGGATCTTGCGAAAAAAGCTTGTTCCCACAAGATTGCCAGCCAAATTCTGCAGACTCAAGATGTTTAGAGAGTCTGGGTAATCATCACAATTTCTGGACACCCATCTGAGGTGAACAGTAATGCCAAACCTTGCGGGTCTCAGTATTAGTGTCAGCAGGATTCAATAGGTATTTCTGTTCCTTGGCTGGTTGAAAGAAGATAATTATATGGTTTCTTAATTGAAATTAATTGGAAATACAAAGTGATACGTGATGCTTTATAAAGCATCTGAGCTAAGCAATTTGCTCTGTAAACCAGACAGGCAGAAAACAAATTAACACGTTCTCAGAGCTGCCAAGTGACAATCACGTAGAATAACTGGTCCAGTGTTTGGAAAGATTTTATTGATTGATGGAGTAAAACAGTTGGCGGTTGTCACAGAGATAAAGCCTAGGAAGTGTCTGTCAATGCTCAGCATTTTGTAAGTTAATACAGGGGGGTAACAATGGGAGATGGGTGGTTTCACGCCTTAAATGCCAAGAGGACTTTATCTGAATGGGGAATAACTTGCCACAAAGTTTGCTGCAACCTGAGGGGGTAAAAAAGCCTCCGTAGCCTGTCATTTCCTTTTCTTTTGTTTTGCTGAAAGGGCAGAGGGCATTCATCTGGGCTAAAGGACAGACAGAAATCAAGGGTGTTTTGTGAAAGTTCTGAGAAGCAGAAGAGAGTCATCGGTTTGGGGAAATTCGAGGATTGAACCTAATATTCAAAAAAAGAGGAGCAGAAACCTTCTACCCTTAAGAAAAAGGTTCAGGGCAGTTCTGCTTAACTCTCCTTTTTATTAAGACATCTTTATTATTAAAGGTGCTTAGAGACCTTTAACTCTTGTAAATTACACACATGTTGCTTATGGGATTATTTACGGGATGGTGCAATGGTTACGTTTTTCTGTAGAAAGAACGTGAGCCTGGACTGTGTGCTGAGTCCCTGCCTTTGCTCTGTCACCTCCTGTAACTGACTTATATCCTCTGAGACTAGTTTTTGGACACTTGCCTTTCGTATGTTTACTTTCTTTTTAAGAATAACGGCTAAAACAACAAGGTCCTACTGTAGAGCACAGGGAACTATGTTCAATATCCTGTGATAAACCAAAATGGAAAAGAATATGAAAAAGAATGTGCATATATATATATATATATATATATATATACACACACACACACACACACACACACACACACACACACCCTCACGTATAACTGAGTCACTTTGCTGTACAGCAGAAATTAATACAACATTGTAATTCAACTATACGTCAATTAAGAATGAGAATAATGGCTAAAAGTGTGGAATGATTATTTTGTAGATTTTTGATACAGCTGTCATAAGCGAAGATCATTTATCAGACAGTTGCAGGGCGACTGTAACCCCCTTTGCTTGCCTAGCCTCGTGGAGTCTCTCCATTGATACTCGGGTGGGTTAGTTCTCACTGTCCTGCTTCCAGTGCGGCACGCCGTTCCACCCCAAGCACCACAAACATCTTCTCTCCGTTGGGATGACCCACAGCGGGATATCCCTCCCCTTTCCACCCGCTGCTTACAGATGGTATATGCACTCACGCTCCAACACCACCCCACCCCTGCTACCACCCCCTGAGAACCACCGGCCTACGATATGACGTTTAGTTCTCTGAATCCCAATTATTACAGAAAATGAACAGCAGCACAGATAGTAGAAGGAGAACCCAATGAGGACTCAAGAAATCGGGATTGAAGTGTTAATACTGAATCTTTTGGGGAAAAAAAATTACTGAATTCCTTGAACCTCAATTTACCCATCTGTTAAATGGTAATAAACTTTCTCTCCTAGTGAAGAAATTCTTATGAAAATCAAGAGCTCTTACGTACATTAAAATGCTTTAAAAACATGTACAGAAATCTATATAGGGAAATACTATCACTGTTCCTCAGCAGTCTTTATCTTTGGGTAATGAAGTAGATGATAATCAATTAGCAAGAAAGTACTTACTATGTTTTAGACACTGTTCTAGGGGCTGTAGAGGATTAAAAGCAGAATAAGGCATGGATCATATGTGTGTATCTTATACTCCAGAGGAAAAGATAAACGTATATGGTCAAAAAGATGACAACACAGAGATAGTAAATGATTAGAACCATGTACGTGATGTTAGCAACACGTACTTGAGAAGTTTAATAGAGAAAACTTGTTTAATGGAAGATGGGAAAACCTAAAAATTGAGAAGGAAACACCTCCCCCGTTAGGCTGTTTGAGATGCATGGTCCTCTTTCATCATAATACAAACGGGAAAGTCTCAGCCTTCTCTATATAAATTGCTTATACGTCATAGATCTTGGGAATATAAATGATTAAAACTGTCCTCTGTGGGAAATACTAGCAGGTGACAACTCATTTTAGGAAGACACAGGACGGCTGTGAGGACTCCTAGGGCAGCAGCTATGATGTCCTCTGACCCCTGGTGCCCTCTCTTTGGCCCTGGTCCTCTCCTGCTGGCTTCGGTCCCCGTGCCTTGGCACCTGGTGCAGCCCTCCCCTTGCACTGGGCACCCTTGGATGTGGTCTGACCTCAACCAGGAACCCTGGAGACCCACCCCTAAGGGTCTGGCTCTGACTGAAATCTGGTGAATGTGCGAGCTGGAAAGAGATTTCTACCCTTGTCTTTCTAAGATGTTTAAAGACGCTCAGCCATGAAGAGATGCCCATTTTGAACAGCCTGACGAATCTTTTTTTTTTTTTTTTTTTTTTTTTTTGCGATATGCAGGCCTCTGACTGTCGTGGCCACTCCCGCTGCGGAGCACAGGCTCCGGACGCGCAGGCTCAGCGGCCATGGCTCACGGGCCCAGCCGCTCCGCGGCATGTGGGATCTTCCCGGACCGGGGCACGAACCCGCGTCCCCTGCATCGGCGGGCGGACTCTCAACCACTGCGCCACCAGGGAAGCCCTGATGAACCATTTAATATATTACATAAGATTATTTGACCACTCACATATTTATTCATCTGAAATTTCTCATTGTCAGTGGCCCACACTTGCATTTCTATTCTCCTCTGCCTTCCCATGGGGCAAACCCTTCCCCGCTGTTGAGAAGGCCCGTCTTTAGCCTAGACATCGAACTCCCTGTATTCGTCCCCCTTTGACCTCTCCTGGCACTGGCCCCTCGGCCCTAAGTGGGGGGGCTTCCCACGAGGTGCAGGCACCAGGATTTGCGACCCTGGCCCACCCCTCCCAGGGCCCGGCTGTCTCTCTGTACCCGACACCATCCCCAGCTACCACCTCCCTGTCAGACTAGGCGAGACCTTTCCGGCTAACGTTCTACCTGGAGCTCAGAGTCAAGATAAACCTATGATTGCCTTGTCCCTAACGTCCACAATAAGTCTGCATAATCCTTCACCTAGCCATTCAGGCTAGGAATTTTAGGAATCGTCTTTATCGTTTCTGTTATATTCTTAATTTCAATAACTCACCAAATCATCAAACCTATCTTCAAAGTGTTCCCTGAATCTGGCCTCTCCTTTCTATCACACCAGCTTTTTTCTCCCTCAGTTTCTTGCTGGCAACTCTTGTGATAACCTTCTAATTGATTTAACAGCCTCGAATCTCTTTCCCCAGCAATTAATTCTATTCACTGCTGCCAGAGTTAATGTTTTCTTTTACAATAATGAATTAAAAAGTAATAAGGGGGCTTCCCTGGTGGCGCAGTGGTTGGGAGTCCGCCTGCCGATGCAGGGGACGCGGGATCGTGCCCCGGGTCCGGGAAGATCCCACATGCCGCGGAGCTGCTGGGCCCGTGAGCCGTGGCCGCTGAGCCTGCGTGTCCGGAGCCTGTGCTCCGCAGCGGGAGAGGCCGCAGCAGTGAGAGGCCCACGTAACAGAAAAAAAAAAAAAAAGTAATAAAAGATTATTGTAAAAATTAAAACAACAGCAGGGTATAAAGGAAAAAGTGAGTCTTCTCTTGACTTCCCTGAGCTCCCAAAGGTCTGACGGATATTCTTCCAGACATCGTTCTAAAACATATGCACAGAAGTACGACTGCCCTCAGGGTTCTGTTGAAAGGTTGGGGGTCAGCCTGAGTCCTCCTTTGGGTAAACCTATTTTGATTCTTGAGAAGCTTTCAGCATTTTCCCTGCATCTTGAGATTGCCTCAAGAGCTCTCTAAGTCTTTTAACGTTCATCCTGCCCAAGTTCTGTCTGAAGACGCCTGTGTTTCTTCCGCAAAGACTAATCTTCTTCTATTATTTCCCTTGGTGTCTTCCCTCCCCTACATCTTCTCTCTTCTCCTTAACCTGCTGGACGGACCTTGGCCTCACGACTCTCCCTCGGGTCTCTATCCTTTGGCCCACATTTATCAGCTCTGTTTCTTTGTGATCTACGTTCTCAGAACTTTCAAAACTCTTCCTTCCTTATAAGATAATTCGTCTTCTCCTTTGATTATTCACACGACCCACTGAGATTTTCATTTTTGTAATTCTATTTTAAATTTCGCCATATCTTGGTTTTTTTCTTTCCTCCAAACAACACATTTTTATTTTACCAGTGCTGTATCTTCTTAGCTGCTTCTTGCGATCATCCTATTTGTTCATCTTGATGAGCAGAGAGAAGTAAAGTTCTTTCATGCTATTTATCTTCCTATAATGCATGGCTATTCTTGGTGGTTGGATCATACTAATGAATCAAGGCCTAGGATGGCTGGCACGAGTAATGCGCTGTTGCCCCTGCAGCAGTAAAGACCTTATTTCCCTGTGGGTTCTTTGCAATAAGAGTAGGGCCTATGGATGGGAAGATTCCCCTGGAAGACGCCCTATCCCACCTTCAAAACATCAAGGCAGGAAAGGATTTACCCCAGGGACACAGGGCTTTTCTGTTGGACACGCCCTCAGGAGGGCAGCTGTTTCTGTTGACGTGATGCCCACACCATGTCTATGCAGACAGCGCTGCATCCGCCCTGTATCTGCCTTGCATCAGCATTAAGTTGAGGGAGGACTTTCCATCAGCGTCTTAATGTTTCAGCGAGTATTTCTGAAGTGTGGCTGGGCTCTTTGGGTTCATCTCTAACCTTTACAGCCTGAGGCTCTTAGGCCACGTTCACTGGAGCCGAGTCAGAAGGTGGGGGAGTGTCACCACGCAGAGTCACACCCACATCACTCCTGACTGTGAAGCTTTGCTCCAGGTCAGCATGCGGTGCTTTGTCATCGCTCTGCTTTAGGGGGAGTGACGTCCACATTCTCTCCAGAGACTTGGAGGCACAGCCTTTATTCCCCGTAACTTGTTCAAGCAAATTAATCACAAGGTCCTGGGCCTAACCATTAATTTCAGATTCATCACCAGCGACTTAAAAATTATATCTAGTCTTCCTAAGCAATGTTGTTTGTTATTCTAAAACAGCCTTATTACCAAGTATTGCAACAAGTGGTAGAAGAAAAAAGTCGTCATATAGTCCCCCAATTACACATATTCATGTATATGTGTACATATCCAGAAATGTAAAATCAATAAATTTCATTACTACAACCAATCACTAATAATAAAATATTTTTTTATTCCTCATACCTTGAAGTAGGGGTATGTGATACGAGGGAAACTATTTTAAAATACGATTTATAGTTTATACAAGAATTTATTTTAAGTAGAGAATTCTCAGTGGGAAATCTCTAGGTGTCAGATATCCGGAAAAGATGAAAACTATAATTCGAAAAGATACATGCACCCCAATGTTCATAGCAGCACTATTTACAATAGTCAAGACATGGAAGCAACCTAAGTGTCCATCAACAGAGGAATGGATAAAGAAGATGTGGTACGTATATACAATGGAATACTACTCCGCCATAAAAAAAGAATGAAATAATGCCATTTGCAGCAACACAGAAGGACCTAGAGATTATCACACTAAGTGAAGTAACTCAGACAAAGACAAATATCATATGATATCACTTATATGTGGAATCTAAAAACATGACACAAATGAACTTACTTACAAGACAGAAGCAGATTCACAGACATCGAAAACAAACTTATAGCTACCAAAGGGGAAAGGGGGGGAGGGATAAATTAGGAGTTTGGGATTAACATACACACACTGCTATATAAAAAATAACCAACAAGGACCTACTGTAGAGCACAGGGAACTATAGTCAATAGTTTGTAATAACCTATAAGGGAAAAGAATCTGAAAAAGAATAGATAAATGAAGTACATATACATATTTATGTATAAGTGAATCGCTTTGCTGTATAGCAGAAATTAACACAACACTGTAAATCAACTATATTCCAGTTAAAAAACAAAGATGGTACCACAGCTTCAGAGGAGGGGAATGTTGTGCCATCTATTAGAGGAAAATCAATCAGAGCTTCTAATGGTGGCCAAGTGAGAAGGAGGTTGAGCAGTGAGGGTCAGAGAGGTGAGAGCAAGATGCGGAGGGGCCAGGAGCAGGCAGATCTGGTGACGCTTACGGTGGCGTTTCGTCCCCAGCTTATCCGCCCTCTTAGCTCACATACGCTGCAGTGTTCCTGTGATCTCTCATCTGTCTGCTTTCACACCAGTTTCGTGAAGATGATCAGGCTCACGAATGGAAACATTTCAAACGTGGAACTTGGGGAGATGCTGAATTCCCACCCCTGAGCCCCTGGGAGCAGCAGGTGCAGGGACAGGAACCCCGGGGGTGAGGAGACAGACCAAGGAAACCCTAGGGTGCGTTCTGGACTTTCCCAAACGCTGCAATTGGCAAGAGCGGGAGACGACTATGTCTCCCTCCTGAGAGGCAGGAGCCTCCAATTACAAGTGACTGGGTTGTCTGCCTCCCTCCTGAAATCCCACGTTTCCTGGGTGATGGACCACATCCTTGTACCTCTGACGCCTGACAGAATTTGACCGTCGGGGCGTGTTTGTCAAGGTTCATCCCCTGAATAACACATTCCAAATCCATGTGACAGACCTTCAGTAACAACGTGAGTGGAAAGGCAGAGGGCCACTTGCAATGAAGTCTTCATTTAGGGAGAAGGTTGAGATTACTGGTTAAAACACTGGACTTCCAGTCTTTGAGCTCTTAGTGAGCTGTCCTCCGTTGCCGACTACAGTGGATAAATTAGCGTTAACTACTGTTATTCCACTTCCGTCAAAATAGATTTATCTGCTCTTCTGCAGAGTAAATCGTCATCAAGGATGTCGTTCAATTCTTTCAATGTGCGATTATTCTCACACAGAACCTGAGGACCACAGCATTTGGTGAAATAAAATATTTTTTAAATGGTTGAGAAACGTGAACCTACTGTGAAAAGTACACATACTGTATGGAAGTCAGTTTTCATTAAAATGAAAATAAACGTCTGGGCCAATATTTTAGGTGAAGAAGCTATATATTTTGCTTTGATCTCTTTAAAGATTTATTTTCATTTACTTAACCGGGCTTTTATTTTGAAAAACAAAAATGTTAATACTCAGTCATTTAGTTTGTAATTATTTGACTTAAAATTGCACCCACTTCCTTTGGTTTTGTGATTGTCTGCGACCGTGTGCCCTGAGACCTTCCACCAGAGAAGCTTTGGTTGACCTGCATCTTAGGTAGTTTTTGAACATGAAATGTCTCATTTTTTTCATATTAAATAAGTCTTTGGTTTTAATAAATCAGAGGCAAGTTAAAAGGAGCAATCTATCAGGTTAATTTTCTGGAGGGGAAAGCTAGCTGTGGTCTCTCTATCTGCGTCTTGGTCATTGGAGTCTGAGGGCCCCTCGTAACTGTGTGTGTCCTGCCCTCCTTCTGGCCTCACACCTGCGCTTGGACTGGGCTTCGACTCACGTAACTGGGGAGGGGTCAAGCTCTGGACCGCAGAGCACAGAACTCCAAGGCGTTCCTGCTTCTCATGCTAGGCACTTTCTCCTTACCCTTGATCTGGACTCGTCTTCCTGGTTCAAACTATAGCCCTGCTATACCACCCCTGACCCTCAACCCCATGACACCCCGTGTCCTGTACTCACACTGGAGTCCACTCCGTGCAGGATAACAGGCGCGGAACCAATGTCTAAGATACACCTGTGGTGCAAGTCCTCAAGTGGACTAGAAAGTGGAAGAAGATAATAATGGTTGCTTTAGGTTACTGAGCTTTGGGGCGGTTTGTTACGCACCATTAGGTATGCAGAAAACCACTTCAAATACATGAACCACCAAGGATCAGTAAGGCCGTCGAATAGCCAACCTTTGGCCTTAGTAATCCCTGATACACCAGGGATTAACCAGCTTTACGGCTTTGGGTAATTCCTCACCTCTTTGAGTCTCGGTTTCCGCCGTGTAAAATGATGATACAAGACTGATGGAACCCACCCCAGGGAGCTCTCGTGAGGACTGGAGGAGAGAATGGATGTGAAATCCTTAGAGAAATGCCGGGTGTATATAATGCTCAGTTCGGCATTACTCATTCTTTTGCTCACTGACAGAGAACGCACAAACAAGGACATTCTGTGAATGACATCCAATGTGTTTTGCACCTTCACATCAATGTGGTTCTTTTTACCAAATTGGAGTTGAAGTTTAATTAAAGAGCCTAAAACATGGCCTTCCCTGGTGGCGCAGTGGTTGGGAGTCCGCCTGCCGATGCAGGGGACGCGGGTTCGTGCCCCGGTCCTGGAGGATCCCACGTGCCGCGGAGCGACTAGGCCCGTGAGCCATGGCCGCTGAGCCTGCACGTCCGGAGCCTGTGCTCTGCAACGGGAGAGGCCACAGCGGTGAGAGGCCCACGTACCACAAAACAAACAAACAAACAAAAAAAAGCCTAAAACAGTGAGACACGAAAGGGAGCAAAGAGCTGAAAAAATAACTTCTGAGCCGTGAGTAGCCCAGCATTCACCTCAGCAATTTCAGGGTAAAGGGCTTCAGGACCCAGTCATGCTGCCACATCTGGGTTACGAGGACTACGGGTCATCTTCTCACAAAGGAATGGGCGATCAGGCGGAGGACGCGTCCGTGTGGTCCAAGCTAGGAAGCGAGGACGCACCACATCCCAGATAACACAAGAAGGGTTTCCTGAAAGGACGGGATCGAAAGATGTCGTCAGGGTTTCAGGAAAGCCCCAGGGATGACGCGTCACCCGAGGGCTGCAGGGAGAAGCAGCCTCCTTAACGGGGACCTTCACCGGATGGAGGTTAAACTCCTAGGGAGGAAGCCAGGGGTCTAAGTACCTTGAATGCCTCTCCTTCTTTCCTCTGCCAGGGCTCCCCAGCTGGGAGCTGCACCCAGCCAGAGCCTGGAGTCTGTTGTGGTGCAGGCAGGTCACAGGGCAGGAGAGCTGGCTGGAGGAGTGGAAGGAAGGCCCAATACCCGGGTCAAAGGTGCCAGGAGCAGACTAATGGATCCTCTTGTTGAAACATTTGTACTTTTACAACCTCACTGCAATTCTGTGGCGGCTTGGACCAAAGGGATATTTGCAGGTGTCTTTTCTGATCCGCGAAGGAGACTCTGTGAAGGCACAGGGACCCCAAGGGGGCCCCTCTCCGCGTCCCTGGGCCCTGGGCTCTAGGCCATCAGGACCAACCGCGGGCATCGCTCCATCACTTGCGAAGCACTGCGGTCAGGGGCCGTGGGGAGCAGCTCCCAAAGCCACGGCTGGGCAGCGAGGGGAGGCTCGCTTGTTAGCGGGCCTGTCTGATCAGCCCCCGTCTTATCTGGGCACGGCTGGCCTCTGGCCGCCCTGACGGCCCCCAGCGCACCACTCTCTCCAGCGCTGGCTTTTCTTCCTGGAGCAGCTTCTGGGACCTCTTTCCGATTCTCTTTTTTTGGAGTCTTCACTTGCCTCTGTAGGGTTTTTAACCTGACTTCAAGTTTGCTCACTGCTCCGATAATCTAAGCTCCATGGACCGCGTCTGGTGGACGAAACAGCCGTGAAGTGAGGGTCCGAGGGCCACTCTCCAGGCCAGAGCCCCGGGCGGTTTCCAATACGCATCCCCCATCCCCCTCAGCATGAAGTGGCAGGCATGGGCGCAGCCGTGGGCTGTGTCTGATGCTGAGAGGAAACCAAGTCGTGTTTCTGTAGATCCACCCGAGGGGCAAGCTGGCCTCCTAGACCAAAGGGAGGCCAGGGGATGAAAGACAGAGCTGATCTGCAAGGCGGGCGCGCGAGGGAAGATGGACCCAACTCCTGCTTCAGTTCGGGTCATAATTTACTCTGATTCCGTAGACGCGAGAAAATAACATTTCAACCCGAGCAAACTGTAATGAAAGACAGGCTTTGCCTGGGTTTGATCTCTTTCAGATTTGTCACAATCCGAAAGCCAGAGAACCCATCAAAAGGAGAAGAGAAACATGTGTGACAGTTGAGAACTTGAGGAAGTCCCGTGAGGTCAGGGACCGCTGAGGTCCCCAGGGTGGCCGAGAGGGCAGCGGCGCTCCCAGAAAAGCAGGGTTTGCGGAGCCCGGGCGGTGCGGGCAGCTAGATCCCGAGCTGGCAGGCAATGGGCGGCCTACAGGTCTCCTCCGAAGACACACCTTTAAATTCCAAAGGGCTAAAGCCATTTTTACACAGCACGCTGGATGAATGCATGCTAAGATCTTAAGATTTACAGATGAAAGGGACTGGGTGAGTAATTTCTTAATTGCCAACATAAGTACCACGGGTATACATTGTCTATTATACGGTGTTAGTAAGGGTACTTAGATTTGGGGTGGGAGAGACACACCTTGTTAACGGATTCATCTTTCTACCTGCATTGGCCTGTTAGGAATTGGAAAGAAACACAATCCAAGCCCAACAGTTCTCATACCAGAGTTGTTCTACAGGTTGTTTTCCGGTGGTGTAGCCGTCATTTAACTGAGAACAGTGCCATCTCCGATTGGAGGTAACACGTTGCCTTGTTCCCTCAACAAATAGTGGAACGAATGGGGCACTTAAAACAGATGCTCCAATTCCCTCCAATTAAACTTGTTTTCTCAAATTTTAGGACCTAGGAGAAAAGTGCATTGGCCAAGATGTCTGTGGAATGGAGCGAACACAACAAGGTAACCCGTATTTCCTGCAAGTGAAATTGACCCAAACCTGAGGAAAAGCTGGCATTTTCCCGGAGAATTCCCAGCTTCACAGGTATCGCCTGCCCCCCCCGGGGTCCACACACCATACGGCCCCTGGGGGTTTTTTTGCTGGGCTGAGGCGTATCTGCCGTTTGACTGTTCACGAGGACCTTTCATGCTATCACGGCGCTCATCCTACGTGTTGCCCAGAAGCTCATCTACTTTCTTTAGTAAGGATACTTCCCTCTTTTTTTTTTTTTTTTTTTTTGCAGTACACGGGCCTCTCACTGTTGTGGCCTCTCCCGTTCCGGACGCGCAGGCCCAGCGGCCATGGTTCACAGGCCCAGCCGCTCCGCGGCATGTGAGATCCTCCCGGACTGGGGCGTGAACCCGTGTCCTCTGCATCGGCAGGCGGATTCTCAACCACTGCGGCACCAGGGAAGCCCGATACTCTTAATAGCCGCCTGTTCAAAGTTTTATTCTGTAAAAAGGTACCTATTGTGTTTTAAGTTACAGTGGCCTTTTTTAGAAAAGGTCTATCTGAAATCAATGACACTAACAGGCTGGTGTGCTTGGGGCCTGTTCCCCCTTTACCTCAGGCAGCGAAAATCTGTCCTTGCTCTTGGAGAGGGATGGCTCTGTGTGTCGGATTCTGGCCACCAATACATTCTTAATTAAAATGCTGGCCACTAAACACACAAATTAAACAGTGCCGCAGCGGACTACAAAGTATATCTGTATGTGCTGCTTGGGATTACTGCTCTGTTTACCTGAGAGACTGGGCTAAGCGGCTTTGCCAGGGGAGGTTACGGTCCACCCCGCATAAGCTGCATCAGCGCAAGATGCCGACGCCCCTGCCCACGTCCACACCATGATGGGCTGGGAGTGGACACCATGCACTGTTTCCCCAGGAGGACCAGTGATCCTCTCCCTTTCCAGGTTTCCTTAATCTTGTCTGGGGCAATGAAAAGAAGCCATTCACCGGCATTTTGCTTTTAGAGAAATGGTGACTCCTGTGTTGGGCGTTTATTGTAATGGTAAACTGGGGCTCACCTCTATCTGTTGGGGGTGCCACTGCATAAGAAGGGCTGTACATCCCACTCTGCTTTGTGTGGCAGAATTGTGTAGTGGACAATTGGGCAATTTTCCTCAACTATTGATATCTTAGTGTAAGAGGGAAGAACAAATCTGACTCCCTATTGGATCTGTCTCTTTTACTTTCACCTTTGTACTCTATTGCCTTTGCTACAAGCTAATCACTAAAAGAATGTTGCCTATAGCCTGAAGTATATAGGAAACCCATTCTCAAGGCTCTGACCTTTAAAGGCATAACACTTTTCCATTCATATAGAGATAAAAAGTTGCAGAACAGAGAGTAACATTTGTCTTGTTGGAGGTTTACAGGAACATCACGACCTGACCTGCGTGGATGGATGCGGGAACAAAGGATTCCGACACCAAGAAGTCTGCAACAACCAGCCATGCTCTTCCCCTTTTAGTATAAAAGAAGCCTGAATTCTAACTCAGAGAAGAGGGTTCTTTTGGACACTGGTCCATCTTCTCCGTCTGCTGGCTTTCTGAAAAAGTCACTACTCTTTGCCCCAACAACTGGTCTCTCGATTTAATGGCCTGTCCTGCAGCAAGCAGTACGAGCTTGAACTCGGTAACATTAGTTCCTTGTTTTGAAAATGGAGATAATAATATTGCAGTTCATCGGACTTAACATGTCACTCGCTGTAAGGCACCATTATTTTGTAAACCACGAAGAAAGAAAAAAACAGCATGTAGTAACTACGATGCAAATAACTAAAACAACAGCAAAATAAACAGCTCTGACCAAGTTTGTGTGTGCACGCGCAAAGAAACCACATCATGACTGTGGTCTGACAGTGACCGTAAAACGCCCTTTACTGCAAGATGCCTTCCGATTACAGAGATGAGAAAATGTGACAAAATACGCATCTTAGAATCCAAGAAATAAGGTAGCATCTGGGATTAAGTGAGTTTATAAATAAAATCCTCTTAGGAGTGTCTGGCACATGCTAAGTACTCAAGAAATGTTGGCTGTTAATGGTAGTATATTTATTATGATTACTGGGGGACGACTTCAACTTTCATGAGGTTTCAACATCAGTAGCTCCGTAAGAAACATAAAGAGGAATTATAAGCACATGATAACACGGGGCTGAAAATGATAAGCAAAGGGCTGCGAAGGATAAAGTGACATCGTAGCGTCAGCTCCCTACACTTTGGTGGTGTGGTGACTCTGCATACGGATGCACAGACACATGTGGTGCTGGCCACACGCCAGTCAGTCTCTGTGTTGACTTTCAAAGTCTCCTAATCAGGCTCTGGACAGGTGTGAGTGGGCCGAGCAAAGCCCTTACCCTTGACCTCGTCCTCGTGTCAGTGCTGTTATTCCAGGAATCTTGCTGGTCCGTATTGGTCCCTTTCATCATCACCAAATTCATGCAATGATGTGGAGAATTTTTATTTATTTATTTATTTTGCAGTACGTGGGCCTCTCACTGTTGTGGCCTCTCCCGTCGCGGAGCACAGGCTCTGGACGTGCAGGCTCAGCGGCCACGGCTCAGGGGCCCAGCCGCTCCGCGGCACGTGGGATCCTCCCGGACCGGGGCACGGACCCGTGTCCCCTGCATCGGCAGGCGGACTCTCAACCACTGCGCCACCAGGGAAGCCCAAGAATTCTTAATCTCTGTCGGTGGTGGTTTAAAACTCCAAACTGAAACAGAAGCATTTGCTACCTCACCTCCCAGACTTGACGTCTATCGCCCTCTCTATGCAGAAGCACAATTGGAACACTCTCTGATAATGCAACTGGTCTGTGATAACTTCTGTGATGGCAAAAATGATTTTGAAGATCTTTCTGGCTTTTAAAGGAAGAACCAACGATCTCCAAACGTGAGCTTTCTTCTCCCCTCCCCAACCCCCCTGCCTTCCTTTTTCTTTCTCCACCTCCTTCTTCAGAGATTCTCCTCCATTACTTGGAAATCCTTTCCCCACACTTCTTTTCTACTTTTCCATTAAAACATACGTCTCCATTCCAGCAATCAAGGCTAAAAGCTGTTACCTTCGGGAAAAAAATCCCGACGTGATTTTATTTAGGGTTTCTGGCCCACACGCGGATTATATAACCAGGGATTGGAAACTCGTTTCTGTGGCCTAGCTTACCATAGTCTGGTACATAGAACCAGACTTCACTGTTAGAGCTCATAACCAAGTAAGTTTCCACTGGCAGCTAGTAATTTTTCTGCCGGGAAACATGTTGATTGGGTTTATCAATGCTCAGGTGACTAGCAGTTTACTCCTATTCCAGCAGATATTAAATAGGACACTACTTGGATCAAAGCAACTGCAAGTAGGTTCCAGTCTTTTTTCTTAATCGACGGCTGCTCAGCAGTTAGTTGTGATTTTGGTGTTCTCGTGAGAGGAGGTGAGCTCAGGTCCTTCCATCCACCATCCTGTCTCCAAAAGCCCTCACAGAGACTAAAATTAAATAGGAAAGAGTCAGGTCTATTGCTACACACCAACGGGTACGGCATTTTTGCACGTTGGTCAGCACGAGAGCCATATCAAGCTGCAGACTTATCATTACATTTGCTACAGTTGTGTTTACAAAGTAACTTGATCAAAAGAATGCAGCTTCCAAGCAGAGTTGGAGAATTGCTGTGATTATGTCTAAACAGGCTCAGGGGTCCGCGCGCGGTGTGGCCCCAGGCAAACGAAGAAACTGCAGGGGTCCTTAGAGCAACTCTGCAGAAAGGGGTCCAGATGCTGAGCAGTTCTGACGGTGAAAGTATCTGAAACTTGAGTCACATTCTTTCCAAACAATTGCTTCACAGTAGTCTGCATACGAGTCAATGAAACTTCCAAAATGCGCGTGCTTTTCCTTGTGAGAGCTTTGCTGTATGGTAGAATACTCAGCAGGAACAAAGTCGAGGCCAGTTTATGTAGCTGGGGAAATAGCCTGCCTTTGTTGCCTAAATTGCCTGTGGAGTTTTCTTCCTGCTGAAATTACTGGAAGACAAAAACAGGGAGGGGCTGAACCGGAAGGGAACCCTTTTCAACAGGCTTTAGCAAATATTTAACAAGAAACCGCGAAGTAAACTCAGGAAAACTGTTAAAACAGTTTAAAAAGCAGCAAGAAAACAATAGTTGAAGAGATCTGACTTTTGGAAGACTGTCCAAGCTGATGGTAATGCGCAATAAGGCTGACATTTGGAAACAGAGGATGGAGAGATAATCGGCTGTGCGAGGGAGGAGTAGACAGACGCCTCCAAGACACACTGTATACTCCTTAACAATCAGCTGTTTAGCCTGTAATGCTGAAATGTTCCCTTGCCGTAAACGATACCATCGTGAGTACTTAGCAGTACAAAAGAGAGCTGCAGTGTGAAGACTCTGAAGAAATGAAACAGATCCAAAGATTTTTTTTTTTTTTCCCTCTCCCATTGCGGAGCACAGGCTCCGGACGCGCAGGCCCAGCGGCCTTGGCTCACGGCCCCAGCCGCTCCGCGGCATGCGGGATCCTCCCGGACCGGGGCACGAACCCGCGTCCCCTGCATCGGCAGGCAGACTCTCAACCACTGTGCCACCAGGGAAGCCCAGATACAAAGATTTTTGAGAAGCCAACACACAGGGAGTTTACACCAAATCAATGACAATAAACAATAAAGCGAATGCTTTGTAATAATAATACATAACTTAATAATACCTTAATATTTATTAAGATGCTACTATGTGTCTGGCACAGTTTTAAACTCTTTCCCTGTGTTCATTGACTTAACACTCATCATAACCCCAGAGGTAGGTACTTTTGTTATCCCCATTTTACCAACAAGGAAACTGCGGCACAGAAAGGGTAAATGACTTGCCAAGGTGACCTGAGATTCACACTCTTGTTCCAGAAGCTGCCTGTCAGACACTAGCTCTTTCGCTCTTTGTTCCACAGTGAATATATATATATATATATATATATATATATATGTATATGTATATGTATACTTTATGCACAAGCATTTCTATTTTTTTTTTTTTGGTACGCGGGCCTCTCACTGCTGTGCCCTCTCCCATTGTGGAGCACAGGTTCCGGACATGCAGACTCAGCGGCCATGGCTCATGGGCCCATCCGCTCCGCAGCATGTGGGATCTTCCGGAACTGGGGCACGAACCCGTATCCCCTGCATTGGCAGGTGGACTCTCAACCACTGCGCCACCAGGGAAGCCCCACAAGCATATTTTTAATTCTAAAGGGATTCTCTGTGACTACCTTTATTTCTTAGGAAAATTTACATTAGTGTTTGTTTATGGATTGCTTTTCTTTTCTTTTTTTTTTTTTTAAGAAGATGTTGGGGGTTCGAGTTAATTAATTAATTTATTTATTTTTGCTGTGTTGGGTCTTCGTTTCTGTGCGAGGGCTTTCTCTAGTTGTGGCAAGCAGGGGCCACTCTTCATCGTGGCGCGCGGGCCTCTCACTATCGCGGCCTCTCTTGTTGCAGAGCACGGGCTCCAGACGCGCAGGCTCAGTAGTTGTGGCTCATGGGCCCAGCTGCTCCGCGGCATGTGGGATCCTCCCAGACCAGGGCTCGAACCCGTGTCCCCTGCATTAGCAGGCAGATTCTCAACCACTGTGCCACCAGAGAAGCCCTATGGATTGCTTTTCTTGTTAAATCCAGAAACTTGGCCACTGAGGTGGTCCCTGAGATGACGGAATCAATTCTTTAGAACAAGTGCTACTGTCTAATTTGGCTACTGCTACTTTATGGCTAGAGACCGATGACTTATAATGGATTCAAATTTCTGGCTAGAGCAACACCCCACATTTGCCTTGGGCATCAAATGTGCTTCTTGGGTTCATGGAGATATCAGATGTGTATTATCATCACACGAAGTGGAGTAGGCCTGTCACAGCATTATGGGTCGTGGGTTGGCCAGGGCATGGTGACAGGCAGCTGCTGTCACTCTGTAATGTTCAAACCATGGAACAGCAGCTCACACAACAGGGGCAATGCTTCCTGGGCTCAGGAGTTGATACTGGTCCCACTTCTCTCACTGGTCCACAGAAGCACCAGTGGCAATGGCTTTAGGTGGTTGAAGTGTTGTAGAGATAGGAACAACTTTTCAAGTGAGATTTACAAGGGGGCAGATACTGGGGGGGACCAGGGATTGAGAAGGAAGGCAAAGGGTGGGGAAGAGGCCAAACAGTGTGACTGGTTGTATCCTGTTACTTGATTAACTCCCAGAAAGCAATCTTGTGGAGGAATCAGACATAAGCCTGTATCTTCACTGCAGTGAAAATGAAGGTACCACCCTGTTGCTTCACCTCTTCTGGCTTCTGGTTGATTGGAGGTTTAAGAGAACATTTATTGTAAAATATAAAAGACTCAGTTTTTCAACTCAGTGCAAACGTAGAGAGAAAGAAAAAAAATGTTTTCAATAAATTAAAGGAAAAGATACTTAAGTATGAGTAGGAAACTATAAAATTAAGTGGTGTCATTTCCCTTGGATTCTGTCCCATTTGGCTTGCTCTTGTCACCCAAACATGATGATGGGGGTGGGGTTGAGTTGTTTTGGTGAGCTGCTGATGTGCCACTCTCAGTAATCATCAAACATTTTCTAATTGTATTATTATTTATATATATATATATATATATATTTTTTTTTTTTTTTTTCTTGCGGTACGCGAGCCTCTCACTGTTGTGGCCTCTCCCGGTGCAGAGCACAGGCTCCGGACGCACAGGCTCAGTAGCCATGGCTCACAGTCCCAGCTGCTCTGCGGCATGTGGAATCTTCCCGGACTGGGGCACAAACCCACGTCCCCTGCATCAGCAGGCGGACTCTCAACCACTGTGCCACCAGGGAAGCCCACGTTTGCTAATTTTAAAAAGGTACCATGTATGTGTGTGTATTTGCATGTGTGTATGTCTGTGTGTCTAAATATGGACATTCCTTCTTAAGAATGAGAGGCTCACAGACAAGTTTTTGTACCCTCGGCAGCCAAGAAACTGGGTAGATGACACCATAAAAGATCTTTGGCACAGGACAAAATACATGTAGTATTCTAGGAAGAACACCATGAATTTAAAATAAGAACAATTTTAAAAGCTCAAAAAATAAACTCCAAACAGATTAAAGACCTAAATGTAAGGCCAGACACTATAAAACTCTTAGAGGAAAACACAGGCAGAACAAAACACTCTTTGCCATAAATCACAAGCAAGATCCTTTTTGACCCACCTGCTAGAGAAATGGAAATAAAAGCAAAAATAAACAAATGGGACCTAATGAAACTTCAAAGCTTTTGCACAGCAAAGGAAACCATCAACAAGACCAAAAGACAACCCTCAGAATGGGAGAAAATATTTGCAATCGAAACAACTGACAAAGGATTAATCTCCAAAATATATAAGCAGCTCATGCAGCTCAATACCAAAAAAACAAACAACCCAATCCAAAAATGGGCAGAAGACCTAAATAGACATTTCTCCAAATAAGATATACACATTGCCAACAAACACATGAAAGGATGCTCAACATCCCTGATCATTAGAGAAATGCAAATCAAAACTACAATGAGGTATCATCTCACACCAGTCAGAATGGCCATCATCAAAAAATCTACAAACAATAAATACTGGAGAGGGTGTGGAGAAAAGGGAAGCCTCTTGCACTGTTGGTGGAAATGTAAACTGATACAGCCACTATGGAGAACAGTATGGAGGTTCTGTAAAAAACTAAAAATAGAACTACCCTACAGCCCAGTGATCCCACTACTAGGCATATACATATATCCTGAGAAAACCATAATTCAAAAAGAGTCATGTACCACAATGTTCACTGCATCTCTATTTACAATAGCCAGGACATGGAAGCAACCTAAGTGTCCACTGCCAGATGAATGGATAAAGAAGATGTAGCACATATATACAATGGAATATTACCCAGCCATAAAAAGAAACGAAATTGAGCTATTTGTAATGAGGTGGATAGACCTAGAGTCTGTCATACAAAGTGAAGTAAGTCAGAAAGAGAAAGACAAAGACCATATGCTAACACATATATATGGAATTTAAGAAAAAAAAAATGTCAGGAAGAACCTAGGGGTAAGACAGGAATAAAGACACAGACCTACTAAAGAATGGACTTGAGGATGTGGGGAGGCGGAAGGGTATGCTGGGACAAAGCGAGAGAGGGGCATGGACATATGTACACTACCAAACGTAAAATAGCTAGCTAGTGGGAAACAGCCCCATAGCACAGGGAGACCAGCTCGGTGCTTTGTGACCACCTAGAGGGGTGGGATAGGGAGGGTGGGAGGGAGGGAGACGCAAGAGGGAAGAGATTTGGGAACATGTGTATATGTATAACTGATTCACTTTGTTATAAAGCAGAAACTAAGACACCATTATAAAGCAATTGTACTCCAACAATGAGGTTAATAAATAAATAAATAAAAGCTCTGAAATATAACTAAAACAAGCCAGAAGATGGATTAACTTAAAACTCATGAGGGCAAAAGTGTAAGAGCCAACTGAGTTCATTCTGTTTAACACTGAGACATTTTCTGGATGTGTTTATCGGTCAAACATGCCATTCATTAGAAATACTGCTACAGAAAGTACCAAATACACACTTGGGCTGGTAGAGGGAAATAAAAAGTCAATCATTTTCAATAAGTAAATAACAAGATAATTTACACCCGTGTCTCCACTGCCCATCTTAAGACATGACACATTGCCAGCACGGTTGCAGCCCCTGTGCCTTCCCTACCGACCACATTCTTTGCAACATGAAGCAGTGTGGAGGTGCCTCAAAAAAGGAAAAAATAGGACAACGACACAATCCAGCAATCCCACTCCTGGTATATTTATTTTTTTGGAGTATAGTTGCTCTACAATATTGTATTCGTTTATACTGTACAGCAAAGTGAATCAGCTATACGTATACATCTATCCCATCTCTTTTGGATTTCCTTCCCATTTAGGTCACCAGAGAGCACTGAGTAAAGTTCCCTGTGGTATACAGTAGGTTCTCATTAGTTATCTATTTTATATACAGTATCAATAGTGTATATATGTGAATCCTAATCTCCCAATTCATCCCACCCCCCTGCCTTGGTATCCATACGTTTGTTCCCTACATGTGTCTCTTTCTGCTTTGTAAATAAGATAGTCTATACCAATTTTTCCAGGTTCCACATTTATGCGTTAATACACAATATTTCTCTTTCTGACTTACTTCACCCCATATGACAGTCTCTAGGTCCACCCATGTTGCTGTAAATGGCAATATTTCATTCTTTTTTATGGCTGAGTAATATTCCATTGTATATATGTACCACATCTTCTTTACCCATTCATCTGTCGATGGACACTAAGGTTGCTTCCATGTCCTGGCTACTGTAAACAGAGCTGCAATGAACACTGGGGTGAATGTGTCTTTTTGAATTATGGTTTTCTCTGGGTATATGACCAGTAGTGGGATTGCTGGGTCATAGGGTAATTCTATTTTTAGTTTTTTGAGGAACCTCCATACTGTTCTCCATAGTGGCTGTATCAATTTACACTCCTACCAACAATGCATGAGGGTTCCCTTTCCTCCACCCCCTCTTCAGGATTTATTGTTTGTAGATTTTTTGATGATGGCCGTTCTGACCGGTGTGAGGTGATACCTCACTGTAGTCTTGATTTGCATTTCTCTAATAATTAGTGATGTTGAACATCTTTTCATGTGTTTTTTGGCCATCTGTATGTCTCCTTTTGGAGACATGTCTATTTAGGTCTTCCACCCATTATTTATTTTATTTTATTTTTTACATCTTTATTGGAGTATAATTGCTTTACAGTGGTGTGTTAGTTTCTGCTTTATAACAAAGTGAATCAGTTATAAATATACATATGTTCCCATATCTCCTCCCTCTTGCATCTCCCTCCCTCCCACCCCTCCTATCCCACCCTTCTAGGTGGTCACAAAGCATCTCCCTGTGCTATGCGGCTACTTCCCACTAGCTATCTATTTTACGTTTGGTAGTGTATCCATGTCCATGCCTCTCTCTCGCTTTGTCCCAGCTTATCCTTCCCCCTCCCCATATCCTCAAGTTCATTCTCTAGTAGGTCTGTGTCTTTATTCCTTTCTTACCCCTAGGTTCTTCATGACTTTTTGTTTTCTTAGATTCCATATATATGTGTTAGCATACGGTATTTGTCTTTCTCTTTCTAAGTTACTTTACTCTGTATGACAGACTCTAGGTCCATCCACCTCAGTACAAATAACTCAATTTCGTTTCTTTTTATGGCTGAGTAATATTCCATATGTGTCACATCTTCTTTATCCATTCATCCAATGATGGACACATAGGTTGTTTCCATCTCCTGGCTACTGTAAATAGAGCTGCAGTGAACATTTTGGTACATGACTCTTTTTGAATTATGGTTTTCTCAGGGTATATGCCCAGTAGTGGGATTGCTGGGTCGAACAGTAGTTCGATTTGTAGCTTTTTAATGAACCTCCATACTGTTCTCCATAGTGGCTGTACCAATTCACATTCCCACCAGCAGCGCAAGAGGGTTCCCTTTTCTCCACACCCTCTCCAGCATTTATTGCTTCTAGATTTTTCATGATGGCCATTCTGACCAGTGTGAGATGATATCTCATTGTGGTTTTGATTTGCATTTCTCTAATGATGTTGAGCATTCTTTCATGTGTTTGTTGGCAATCTGTATATCTTCTTTGGAGAAATGTCTATTTAGATCTTCTGCCCATTTTTGGATTGGGTTGTTTGTTTTTTTGTTATTGAGCTGCATGAGCTGCTTGTAAATTTTGGAGATTAATCCTTTGTCAGTTGCTTCATTGGCAAATATTTTCTCCCATTCTGAGGGTTGTCTTTTGGTCTTGTTTATGGTTTCCTTTGCTGTGCAAATGGTTTGAAGTTTCATTAGGTCCCATTTGTTTATTTTTGCTTTTATTTCCATTTCTCTAGGAGGTGGGTCAAAAAGGATCTTGCTGTGATTTATGTCGTAGAGTGTCCTGCCTATGTTTTCCTCCAAGAGTTTGACAGTTTCTGCCCTTACATTTAGGTCTTGAATCCATTTTGAGCTATCTTTGTGTATGGTGTTAGGGAGTGTTCTAATCTCATACTTTTAAACGTACCTGTCCAGTTTTCCCAGCACCACCTGTTGAAGAGGCTGTCCTTTCTCTACTGTACATTCCTGCCTCCTTTATCGAAGATAAGGTGACCATACGTGCATGGCTTTATCTCTGGGCTTTCTACCTGTTCCATTGATCTATCTTTCTGTTTCTGTGCCAGTACCATACTGTCTTGATTACTGTAGCTTTGTAGTAGAGTCTGAAGTCAGGGAGCCTGATTCCTCCAGCTCCGTTTTTTGTTCTCAAGATAGATTTGGCTATTCGGGGTCTTTTGTGTTTCCATACAAATTGTGAAATTTTTTGTTCTAGTTCTGTGAAAAATGCCAGTGGTAGTTTGATAGGGATTTCATTGAATCTGTAGATTGCTTTGGGTAGTACAGTCATGTTCACAGTGTTGATTCTTCCAATCCAAGCACATGGTATATCTCTCCATCTATTGGTATCATCTTTAATTTCTTTCATCAGTGTCTCATAATTTTCTGCATACAGGTCTTTTGTCTCCTTAGGTAGGTTTATTCCTAGATATTTTATTCTTTTTGTTGCAATGGTAAATGGGAGTGCTTTCTTAATTTCACTTTCAGATTTTTCATCATTAGTGTATAGGAATGCCAGAGATTTCTGTGCATTAATTTTGTATCCTGCTACTTTACCAAATTCATTGATTAGCTCTAGTAGTTTTCTGGTAGCGTCTTTAGGATTTTCTCTGTATAATATCATGTCATCTGCAAACAGTGACAGCTTTACTTCTTCTTTTCCAGTTTGGATTCCTTTTATTTCTTTTTCTTCTCTGATTGCTGTGGCCAAAACTTCCAAAACTATGATGAATATGAGTGGTGAGAGTGGGCAACCTTGTCTTGTTCCTGATCTTAGTGTAAATGCTTTCAGTTTTTCACCATTGAGGATGCTGTTGGCTGTGGGTTTGTCATATATGGCCTTTATTATGTTGAGGAAAGTTCCCTCTATGCCTACTTTCTACAGGGTTTTTATCATAAATGTTCCACCCATTTTTTGATTGGGTTGTTTGTTTGATATTGCCACTCCTGCTATTTATCTGAAAGAAATGAAATCACTCTCTCATAGAGATGCCCACTTTCTTTCTGATGACCATTTAGGTCCTTTCCAGTTTTGGGAAACAATCTGCTATGACCATGTGTGTCCATGCATCCCTGTCCACATGGTTACCTCCTCCAGGTATAAACACACACCTGGGAGCGTGACTCGTTCATTTATTTACTCAGCACATGCCTACAGGGCACCTGTTACATGCAGGCACCATTACAGACCCAGGGATACAACAGAAAAAATCAGCTGGAGGTCTCGACGCTCGAGGGGTTTATATTTTACTGAGGGAGACAGTAAAATAAATGAAGCAAGTGTCAAGTATATCAGTAAGTTCCAGGGGAAAACCAAAATGGAGCCTAAACAAATGATATAAATGACCTTATTTACAAAACAGAAAGAAACTCACAGACACAGGAAACAAACTTATGGTTCCCAAAGGGGAAAGGGGGGGAGGGTTAAATTAGGAACTTGGGATTGACATATACACATTACTATGTATAAAACAGATAAACAAGGGTTTACTGTATAACACAGGGAACTACACTCAGTATCTTCTAGTAACCTATAATGGAAAAGAATCTGTAAAAGAACAGATACATGTGTATGTATAACTGAATCACTTTACTGTACATCTGAAAGTAACACAACATTGTAAATCAACTCTACTTCCATTAAAACAAAACAAGAGAGTGGAGTGGGCAGGCCCTGTTCTTTTCCGCAGGGCAGTCATGGAAGCCTGGCTTTGACGGGACATCCAAGGAGAGAGGTGGAGGGTCCAGGACTGCGTGGATCTGGGGAAAAGCAGCCCAGGTGGAGGGAACAGCAGGTGTGGAGACCTTGGGCATGCAGGATCCAGCAAGGACACGTCTATGGTGCAGTGGCAGGGCTGCGAATCAGGGGTGGCATCAGAGAGACAGGGCCTTCTCACTGTTACAGGACTACAGGTTTCTCTCTGAGAGCAACCAGTAGGCCCTGGACAGCTTTGCACTGGGCTGTGATCACAATTTCACGGAAAAGAACCGTGCCGGGTGTGCTGTAGACTGTGATGGGCCGGGGTGGAAACAGGGCATGGATTAAGGCAGGTGGTACAGACACCCAGGGGAAGATGCTGGCGGCGGGGACCAGAGCCGCACTCACGGAGGAGGTGTGAGGCGGTCAGGTTGAGGGAAACAGAGGTTGAGGTTTTGTCCATGAACGGCTGGCAGGAGGGCTGTCATTTGTTGGCCTGGAGAAGAGTTAGGAAGGCAGGGTTTCTGAGGACAGGAGGCTCAGGGACTCTCTTTTGGATACGTTACACCGGATGCACCTGTTAGGTACCCAAGCAGACACCCAAGTAGACAACTGGGTATCACACAAAGTTCAGAGAATGCACGTCTTTAATTTCCTGCATATCCCAGCACTGTCCCCACGTTGTTTGCACCTACTCACAGGTGATGCTGCAGCGACCCCTGTGCTGTCAGTTGTCATAGTGCTCCTCTGAGGCTACTGTCTGCTGTCAGTGTTGACAACCCTCTTCAAGAAAAGCAGCCCTGCTGGGCTAAGCCATCTGGATCGTGATTTTACAAGTGCGGTAGCTTCACTACCTACTGGCCACTGTTTCATGAACTGATGCGGCTACGAAACAGAACACACCACACCCTGATCCTCTGAGTGAGAAAAGTGGGTCAGTGGCTTGTTTCCACGTCTGTTTTCTTTTGAGGAGATGGAAATTTCTACCGACAGCATTGCACAGGTCTGATAGAGCTAATCCTCTTGTTTTGGCTTTTGATGGTGATCAAAGCTTCACTAATATAAACTAATTAGAGGTCTTGCAGGTGCTGGGGTTTGATTATAAAAAGAAGGAATTTAATTACTTTCAATTACGTATATTAATTGAAATTTTATTAGGCTAATAATAATGACCTAATAGCCATCTTATGATTATGTGTAGGTACGAGTCATTGTACTAAAAGATTAAAGATGCCTGGACCATTGGTGGACTACACTTTCACTGCAGTAAGTGGGTGTTTAAAAATGGTTTTTCCACAGCCAACATCGTTCCCAATGGTGAAAAACTGAAAGCATTGCCACTAAGATCAGGAACAAGACAAGGTTGTCCACCCTCACCACTATTATTCAACATACATTTGGAAGTTTTAGCCACAGCAATCGGGGAAGAAAAAGAAATAAAAGGAATCCAAATCGGAAAAG
Source organism: Inia geoffrensis (assembly GCA_036417435.1). Lineage (NCBI taxonomy): Eukaryota > Metazoa > Chordata > Mammalia > Artiodactyla > Iniidae > Inia > Inia geoffrensis. The sequence continues at coordinate 2,390,594 of CM070906.1, read as the reverse complement.
AAGAAGTAAAGCTGTCACTGTTTGCCGATGACATGATACTATACAGAGAGAATCCTAAAGATGCTACCAGAAAACTACTAGAGCTAATCAATGAATTTGGTAAAGTAGCAGGATACAAAATTAATGCACAGAAATCTCTGGCATTCCTATACACTAATGATGAAAAATCTGAAAGAGAAATTAAGGACATACTCCCATTTACCACTGCAACAAAAAGAATAAAATACCTAGGAATAAACCTACCTAAGGAAACAAAAGACCTGTATGCAGAAAACTATAAGACACTGATGAAAGAAATTAAAGACCATATGAACAGATGGAGAGATATACCATGTTCTTAGATTGGAAGAATCAATACTGTGAACATGACTGTACTACCCAAAGCAATCAACAGATTCAATGCAATCCCTGTCAACCTACCAATGGCATTTTTCACAGAACTAGAAAAAAAAATTTCACAATTTGTATGGAAACACAAAAGACCCCGAATAGCCAAAGCAATCTTGAGAAAGAAAAACAGAGCTGGAGGAATCAGGCTCCTGGACTTCAGGCTATACTACAAAGCTACAGTAATCAAGACAGTATGGTACTGACACAAAAACAGAAAGATAGATCAATGGAACAGGATAGAAAGCTCAGAGATAAACCCATGCACATATGGTCACCTTATTTATTTATTTTGTGGTACGTGGGCCTCTCACCATTGTGGCCTCTCCCACTGGGGAGCAGAGGCTCCGGACGTGCAGGCTCAGCGGCCATGGCTCACAGGCCCAGCTGCTCTGCAGCATGTGGGATCCTCCCGGATCGGGGCACGAACCCGTGTCCCCTGCATCAGCAGGCGGACTCTCAACCACTGCGCCACCAGGGAAGCCCAGGTCACCTTATTTTTGATAAAGGAGGCAAGAATATACAGTGGAGAAAAGACAGGCTCTTCAATAAATGGTGCTGGGAAAACTGGACAGCTACATGTAAAAGAATGAAATTAGAACACTCCCTAACACCATACACAAAAATAAACTCAAAATGGATTGAAAACCTAAGTGTAAGGCCAGACACTATAAAACTCTTAGAGGAAAACATAGGCAGAACACTCTATGACATACATCACAGCAAGATCCTTTTTGACCCATCTCCTAGAGAAATGGAAATAAAACCAAAAATAAACAAATGGGACCTAATGAAACTCAAAAGCTTTTGCATAGCAAAGGAAACCATAAACAAGGCGAAAAGACATCCCTCAGAATGGGAGAAAATATTTGCAAAGGAAGCACCTGACAAAGGATTAATCTCCAAAATATAAAGGAAACTTATGCAGCTCAATATCAGAAAAGCAAACAACGCAATCCAAAAATGGCCAGAAGACCTTAACAGACATTTCTCCAAAGAAGATATACAGATTGCCAACAAACACATGAAAGGATGTTCAACACCACTAATCATTAGAGAAATGCAAATCAAAACTACAGTGAGGTATCAGCTCACACCAGTCAAAATGGCCATCATCAAAAAATCTAGAAACAATAAATGCTGGAGAGGGTGTGGAGAAAAGGGAACCCTCTTGCACTCTTGGTGGGAATGTAAATTGATACAGCCACTATGGAGAACAGTATGGAGGTTCCTTAAAAAACTAAAAATAGACCTACCATTCGACCCAGCAATCCCACTACTGGTCATATACCCTGAGAAAACCATAATTTAAGAAGAGTTATGTACCACAATGTTCATTGCAACTCTATTTATAAGAGCCAGGACATGAAAGCAACCTAAACGTCCATTGACAGAGGAATGGATAAAGAAGATGTGGCACATACATACAGTGGAATATTACTCAGCCATAAAAAGAAATGAAATTGAGTTATTTGTAGTGAGGTGGATGGACTTAGAGGCTGTCATACAGAGTGAAGTAAGTCAGGAAGAGAAAAACACACAAATACCATATGCTAATGCATATATATGGAATCTAAAAGAAAACTGGTTCTGATGAACCTAGGGACAGGACAGGAATAAAGACGCAGACGTAGAGAATGCACATGAGGACACTGGGAGGGGGAAGGGTAAGCTGGGCCGAAGTGAGAGAGTGGCATGGACATATATACACTACCAAATATAAAACAGATAGCTAGTGGGAAGAAGCCGCATAGCACAGGGAGATCAGCTCGGTGCTTTGTGACCACCTAACGGGGTGGGATAGGGAGGGTGAGAGGGAGATGCAAGAGGGAGGGGATATGGGGATATATGTATATGTATAGCTGATTCACTTTGCTATACAGCAGCAACTGACACACCATTGTAAAGCAATTATACTCCAATAAAGATGTTAAAAAAAATACAGTATAAAACAAATAAATAAATAAAAGTGGTTTTTTCCCTCACGAGTTTGCACACACTTAACTTACAATTTTTTTTTTTTTTAGGAAGACAGCTCTTTTTTTTTTTTTTTTTAATTTATTTATTTATTTTTGGCTGTGTTGGGTCTTCGTTTCTGTGCGAGGGCTTTCTCCAGTTGCGGCAAGTGGGGGGCCACTCTTCATCGCGGTGCGCGGGCCTCTCACTGTCACGGCCTCTCCCGTTGCGGAGCACAGGCTCCAGACGCGCAGGCTCAGTAGTTGTGGCTCACGGGCTTAGTTGCTCCGCAGCATGTGGGATCTTCCCAGACCAGGGCTCGAACCTGTGTCCCCTGCATTGGCAGGCAGATTCTTAACCACTGCGCCACCAGGGAAGCCCTTAACTTACAATTTGAATGTGAGGACGGTTTGCACTACTGCTCGTAAACTGGAAATAATCTGCTTTGTTTGTAGCTATCTGATAGAGAATATTGGTGTCCCGCCATCTTTAAACATTGTTTGGTTTCTGTTGACTGACTTATTTCGCAGTAGCAAGTGAATGCAAAAATTGAATAACCAGGAACTGCTATGTTTTTTAAATATAGAAAAATACTGCAGAAATTCCATTTCTGTTTAAGATAATTTGGAGTCTGAAGCCCAAAGCAGAAAACTTTCAAGGTGTTGTTTCCACTAGCCTGCATTTCTGGGACCTGTCCTGTCATCTCAGGAGTCATCAGAGGGTGTGATCTGGAATTGAGGACCTGCATTCTGTTCCCGGCTCTAGGACCAATGAACTCTTTTTCTGTTACTAGGCGAATCATTTCCTAGTTTTCTTAGTTTCCTTATATTTAAACGGTTTAAAATCTATGGTTGCCATGATAAAATATTTTTAAAGTATAAAGTGAAAATGTGAGGCTTTTTTTTTTTTGCGGTACGTGGGCCTCTCACTGTTGTGGCCCCTCCCGTTGAGGAGCACAGGCTCCGGACGCGCAGGCTCAGCGGCCATGGCTCAAGGGCCCAGCCGCTCCGCGGCACGTGGCATCTTCCCGGACTGGGGCACGAACTCGCGTCCCCTGCATCGGCCGGCGGACTCCCAACCACTGCGCCACCAGGGAAGCCCCGTGAGGCCTCATGTTTATCATACCAGAGGTACTTCTGGATTAGAATTCTTCATGAATTTTTCAGCAACTCCCAAAAGTTGAATGTGGAGAGAAGGGGAGGTGAGAGGGGTGAGGGAACACGTCTTTGTCCTGTTGTCAAGCCGTGCAAGAGAAACAGGGAACATCTGATGTGACCTGGTTTTATGCAATAATTCAAATTGTTAACAAGTAATGTGCATGTAAGTTGCGCTGTAAAGCGTATGTAACTTTAATGATTGACCAGAAGCTTCAGTTCCAGCAGCTTGTCTCTGCTTTGCTGGGGTTCTGGTGGAATCATGCAAAAGTGAAGGAAAACGGGATTTTTTCAGCCCTGGTTGTGGTTATAATTGGTATTTGTGCCAGTTACACTTGGCTGGGGGGTGGGGGGGGCGGTGAAGTGACTGGACATAAAGTGGAAATGCCTTGAACCGTGTTCCCATCAGTCGCGCTTCAGCTGGGCTACTTCGTCCGCCTCCTGCCCCGGTCCAGACGGCTGCTACTTGGGTCAAACGTAAGAAGCCCCAGGCCCGCAACTTCGTGGCCCACACGTCAGTCTGGCCATTTGCCCCCGTCTGGACCCCACGTGAGTTGGTCAGGGACGTGTCCCTCACTCAGCCCCGTCTGAGTCTATGTCTCCGTGACTCGAGTCTTGATTGGGAGATCTGCTCCCTGTGCCCCATCCCTGTATCTGGACCCTGGTACCCGTCATCCCGCTTTCCTGGGGCGCATGCCTCTACCTACGCCTGGGTGTGCCACCTCCTCACCTCCGGACCCGCTGCCCCCTGCCAGCACCTCGGGTCTCCCGGGCTCTGTCCGTTGCTGGTCCCAGGTCCCCCCACACCCCTGTTCTCCACGAGTCCTGTCACCTGCTCCCGGGGCCCTGGGAGGTGGCCCATCGATCACCAGGCCTTCCCAGTCTTGGGTCCTGAGCCGCCCGGATCGACTCGGTCGGAGCTAGGTTCTAAAATGCCCCAGTGCAGGCAACTCTTTACTAAAGGTTTTCTTCCATATACAAAATTCCCTTTAAAGATTTCCTCTTTAGCCTCTCCTAGGTCTCACGTGGAAAAGAAGGTCAAAGTTCTTAGGCATTTGGTACATTTACCAATGCACGGCAGAGGGGTCAAGATATTTGGAACAGATATTAAGAAAAATGTAATGTACATTTATACATTTCCCCCTAAAAATCCCTCAAAGGATACAGAAACGACCAGCTAACTTTAAACAACGGCACAGTCTCATCAGAAGCTTAATTTCTCTAGAAGAGCACAATTTGTAATGACTAAGGAACATTGCTCACGGGCCTTGGTAGACTGGGAGATGACAAGAGAAACTAGTTAATAATCCTGTAGCTACTAACCAAATTAGTCCTCCCCTCCCGCTGTAGGAAGAAAAGTGGCAGAAGCATGACCTTGATGGCCCCCAAGTTGCAAAACGGTTAAATGAACTGTAACACAGGAGTTAGGATCTGCTCACCTGAATTAATCCTTTGATGGTAAATGGGTCGCCTTTTGTGGTTTTTGAAAGGGTGTGGTGCGCACAGAATACATTGGGAACAGGCCTATTTTGGAAGTAAACCTAAGTGGGGTCGTATGTAGTTTGAAAACCTGTGGAACTCTTTTGAGTGACACGTGAGTGTATTTCAAACGAAGAATTACTTGTTCCCAAGATTAGTGGGTTAAAAAAAAAAAATCTAAACAGAATCCAGAAGAAATACTCAATTTCACTTCTACCACAGGCAAAACGATAAGAAAAAATCTTTATGTAAAATATACGTAAATGCAGGATTTCGGATGACATATTTAATTACATGAATGCATTAGGAAGTTTCGTACTGCCCTCTGCTGTCAGTTTCTAAAAGAAATATAGTAGACTTACTGTAAAAATGGACTCAAGGTGGATTAGTTGAACAAACTGGTTTGAAAACAATTCCCTGCCCCAATTTCCACCATTTTCCAGCCAGTGATGCTGATTTACTTCATGTCTGTGTGTAGTGATCTGTCAGCCCAAGGAACCAGCTCCAGCAAAGTGTGTGTCAGTGGATGTACAGTGAGTGGCAAAGTTTGTGATTTGGGAGATGCTACATTAATAAGAAATTACCAGCCTTGCAATTCGTAGTCAATGATGTCTTCCTTACCTTTGCGCCGAATTTCTTAATTTTGAATTTACTTTTTCATATTTACATAATTTAGGCAAAACCCTCCTCATTAATAAACGCAAAACCTTCCAGATAGATGCGTTAATGGCTTATCTTCCGTAGTATAACCCTGCCTTGCACTGTTACTTTCATTTTGGCATATGAAGTTAAGAAATGAGAAATACTAACAATAATAGGTAACAGCAAAGTGGCAGTTACTAGGTGCAAGGAACTGTTTTATTTTTTTCACACAGTATTTTATTTAGTCATAGAACAGAATGGGGGCAGTGGGTATAATTCCCATTTCACAGGTGAATAAACTGAGTCACAAAATAGCTTGTCGATGGATGCATTTGGTGAAAGGTGAAGCTGCGATGGGAAACCCTGGAATCTGACCCCAGGGTTGCTCCTCTTAAGCTCTTTGCACAGAAGGTACAAATGCTGCATTTATGGAGGAAGAATGTAGAGAAATTACAGTGGCTACTGATGGCACACTTCCAGCCTGCTGTTTGTCAGCTGTCCACCCTCCCGTGGCCAGAGCCTGGGCATGGACAACAGGCCTGTCCACGCCCGGCCTGGTATCTATCTCTGTCTTGTGGGAAAGTTCTGCCATGTTGAAGGTGTGGTGCGCTCAGCACAGGAGCATCTGCCAGTGGAGCCCATGCCTCAGACCAGACACATCCCGGGCTGCCCTTGTGACTGGCCGCACATACCGGTGTTTTTCATCTGCCAGACAACTTCTGGCTTCCAGCACACTTTCAACCGTCTCCAGCACCTCATATTCAAATTATGCACAGCACTTGAATATATCAGCTGGGCATCCTAAGTTCCCCGCCTTAGCCAGCAGCACCGGTTCATGACGACAGGTCCAACCCACCAGGGACAACCAGCACAGCTACTACTTGCCATTCCAGGTGGCCTCTGCCTTGCAAGGACTTGGAAAATACCACCTCAGGCTCCAGAGGGCTAACTCTCCAGGAAATGGAACGGGACGTAAAACACTGACGGGCTTGAATTCGTTTGCCTCCTTAAATAGGCTGTGGATTGATCAAACCTTGAGTTACTTGACAGAGACAGCACTGCTCATGTGTAAGAGGGGAACCCATGCCTCCACGATGACCTGGAACCAAGAATCTTCAGTCTGCGGAACTCAGAGAATAGAAATGTGGTCATCAGAGCCCTTTATGAATCAAGGCATCCTTCAAGGAGGAAAACCAGGCTCCCGGCACAAGGAACCAACACCAACTGATTAGCACGTCAGCTTCAAGTTTGAAATTCCCTGAACCCCTTAAATTATGCCCTGAGTCCTGGACCAGGGAGACAGATTTGAGCCGTGCCTCCGGTCTCCTTGCTGGTGGACCTCACAATAACGCACTTTTTTTCCTCAAAAGCCGGGGCCATTGTATTGGCTCCTATGTGTGTCCAGCAGCCAGCCCTTGCTCGGTAACAGTTTTTGGTGACCACAAAAGGACCCATGTCTTGTGACCAACTGTCTGTGGCTCTGAAGCCCCCGGGAGGTGTGGGCCTTCACCACTGATCCTGAGTGGCCACCTAGACTGCCCGTGTCCAGAGGGTGGGGTTTCAGTTTCTTGCTTTCCCACCATGGGACTCCAGGCTCCTCAGGCCACTTTCACCTTTGACAAAAGAAAGTGCTCCTGGATCAGATGTCTTTTGGGTGAGTAACCTTGTTAAAATATGCCTGTGCCTAAATTGTCTAAAAACCTCATCAGGATCATGGGTTAGAGTCCCACCCTGGGGGGAGATACGAAAGGTCCTCAAAAGTTCAGGTTAGACATAAATCGCAGCAGTATCTTTTTTGATCCACCTCCTAGAGTAATGAAAATAAAAACAAAAATAAACAAATGGGACCTAATTAAACTCAAAAGCTTTTGCACAGCAAAGGAAACCATAAACAAAACGAAAAGACAACCCACAGAACGGGAGAAAATATTTCCAAATGAAGCAAACACCAAAGAATTAATCTCCAAAATATACAAACAGCTCATGGAGCTCTATGTCAAGAAAACAACCCAGTCAAAAGATGGGCAGAAGATCTAAATAGACATTTCTCCAAAGAAGACATACAGATGGCCAAGAAGTACATGAAAAGATGCTCAACATCACTAATTATCAGAGAAATGCAGATCAAATCTACAATGAGGTATCACCTCACAGCGGTCAGAATGGCCATCATCAAAAAGTCTACAAACAATAAATGCTGGAGAGGCTGTGGAGAAAAGGGAACCCTCTTACACTGTTGGTGGGAATGTAAATTGATACAGCCACTATGGAGAACAGTATGGAGGTTCCTTTAAAAACTAAAAATAGAGCTACCCTATGACTCAGCAACCCCACTCCTCGGCATATACCCAGGGAAAACCATAATTCGAAAAGATACTTGCACCTCCATGTTCACTGCAGCACTCTTTACAATAGCCAAGACAAGGAAGCAACCTAAATGTCCATCGACAGAGGAATGGATAAAGAAGACGTGGCACATATACACCATGGAATTGTATATATTACTCAACCATAAAAAAAACAAAATACTGCAGCAACACCCAACACTAAGTATAATTATTATACTAATTATTATTATTACCGTAAGTCTTATTACACTAAGACCTAGAGATTATTATACTAAGTGACGTAACTCAGACAGAGACAAATATCATATATCACTCATATGTGGAATCTAATTTTTAAAAATGATACAAATGAACTTATTTACAAAACAGAAATAAACTCACCGATTTCAAAAACAAACTTATGGTTACCAAAGGGGAAATGTGGGTGGGGGAGGGATAAATTAGGAGATTGGGACTGACATATACATGCAACTATGTATAGAATAGATAACCAACAAGGACCTACCGTACGGCACAGGGAGCTCTACTCAGTATTCTGTAATAACCTATATGGGAAAAGTATCTGATAAAGAATGAATATATGTATAAGTGAATTACTTTGCTGTACACTTGAAACTAACACAACATTGTAAATCAACTATCCTGCAATAAAATGTTTAAAAAGTAGTTCAGGTGAGAGTCCTGAACCCTGGGTTAAAGTCCCAGAGTCTTGGATTTCTTTGTCTGTCCAGGTTGGTCTAAGTCTGTTGAATTTGTTAGGATTGGCCAATAGGGGGAGGCCCTTGGATGACTGTAGCAAAACTTTAGTAAACCTGAATTAACGAAGGTCCCCGACTCAGGAGATAGAAGACATTGCTCCCTGACTGGAAACCCTCCCTCATGGAAGTGTCGGGGTCTTTCCCCCATCATATGCAGTGGCTTCAGAGGAATCCACCCCAGAAGAACATACCCCATGCCTGGGTTAAAGGCATTTCCACCCAAAACACCTCCTTGGTGTCATTTTGCTCTGGTCATCTTGAGAGGAACCTTTCAAATGAGGAGCATTAATAGTATACCTGACTGTAGTCCTTTGGGACGTAGTCTTCAAAACTAGTCAATGTTTAGCTATGAGCCGATGGGAAAGAAGAAAATGATTTTCTCTGTAACACTGCCTGGCCCCAGTATAAGCTGGAATCAGGGGGAAATGGCCGGAGAATGGGTCTTTGAACTCTGATACTATCTTATAATTCGATTTGTTTTGTTAGAGAGAGGAAAACTGGGATGAAATCCCATTGCACAGTCATTTACGTCTTTATGTGGGAATAAGAATTTGCAGAAGAGATGTAAAACTGTGGTTCAGAGGGAAGAACCTCAGAAAAAGCCTGTTTCAGTTGAGTCAAAACCAAACCATGATCCTGACCTACTACATCCAGCCCCTCTGTCAGCCCCTCCGTCAGCCCCTCTTGCGGTTTCCCTGTCTTATGAAGGAGGTCTGCCTGTAGTCAGTGCAAAGGGTCCTACCAGCCCTCCTAGGGCTGCTGGTCCGGCTCTGTACTGCCCATACCAGATGGTCACAAAGGACCACTCTATCTCAGGCAGAGCATTTCCGTTAAGACAGGTCCCAGCAGGCTTCGATGACCAAGGCCAACCCAGGGGATTCTCCTGTAACAGCCCTGGATTTATACAGCTGGCGAAATAATAAGCCATCTTACTGAGATAAGCCTCAGAAAATGGAGACTCTCTTTACATCCGTTTTGCTACTCATCACCCTAACTGGGCTGACATACAGGCTCCCATGAATACCCGACTGTGCAAGAGCATAGGATGGTATTAGAGAAGGCTGCCAGGAAGCTGAAAGTTCCCCCTTCATCACAACCAAATCATCCAATCAGGACTCAGGCGGCGCAGGCCACACCTGGACCTGAGCCAGGATGCTGGGACCCGAAAGACCCAAGGGAACAGAGCAAGCCTGAATCATCATAAGGGACGTTTAATAACCAGACTTCAACAGGAGCCCCCAAACAACAGAGCTTGATTAAGATCCAGGAAGTACAGCAAGGACCCCAGGAGAACCCATCCACCTTCCTCGAGGGGGTTTTTGAGGCTTACAGATGATATGCTGCTATGGATCTCGAACACCCAGCTGTAACTGCTCAAATGCCCTGTTCCCTTTTTGGGAAAATTAAATACACTCCCACATCAAGCCTCTGCCCCGCAAGCTGCCCCATTATGATCGGGAGACCAAGCCTCCCCCAGGAGCCCCTGAAGAAATTCTGCAAAAGGTAAGAGTGGATGTTTGGGCTGATGGGAGGCCAGGAAGAGACAAGACGGCTTACCTAGTAGTAGTAAAACTCCGTCCAGAGGCCAAGGCTCTGAATGTGAAGCAACAGGCATTTAAAGAGGCATTTGAAAGAAGGTATAAAAGCCTCTGACGACCACCTTTCTTTTTTTTTTTTTGCGGTACGCGGGCCTCTCACTGTTGTGGCCCGTCCCGTTGCAGAGCACAGGCTCCGGATGCGCAGGCTCAGCGGCCATGGCTCACGGGCCCAGCCACTCCGCGCCATGTGGGATCTTCCCGGACCCGCGCACGAACCCGCGTCCCCTGCATCGGCAGGCGGACTCCCAACCACTGTGCCACCAGGGAAGCCCCTGACGACCACCTTTCTTAAATGCCAATTATTCTGACCTTGTCAATCCTCATATAACACTAGCATTCTGTCGGTTCAAAAACCCGGGACCGGCGATGACTTTTATACAGGATTTGAGGGCTGTTAACCAAACTGTAGAGGATATACATCTGGTGATGTCACATCTTTATACTTTACTTACAGCTTTATCTGGAGACTTTTGCTGGTTTACAGTTCTGGAGTTAAAAGATGCCTTTTACTGCATACCCCTAAGTCCTGAGACCCAGGGGTTTGCCTTTGCATGGGACGATCCAGAGTCCTAACGTGAAACAACGATAGTGCTGGATGGGACTCGCGCAAGGATGGAAGCAGGACCCCACCATCTTCGGGGGAGCCTTAGCCACGGATTGAAGGGAGCTCCAGTTAAATGAGGGAGTCTTACTCCAACATGTGGATGGTATACTAACTGCTTGTAGAACTAAGGGAGCATTAAAACCAAAATACTGCAAGGGGCAAGCACAAAGTTCTCAACCAACCCTAAACTATTTAGGATTTGAGGTATCCAAAGGACAAAGAGACTTCTTGCCAGATGGCAGAGAACCATTAGTTATGGTGACTGTAGCCACCACCAGAAGGCATTCTCGAGGATTCTTAGCAATTGCTGGGTTTTGGCGTATTTGGATTCCTAACTTTGAACTCTGCGACAATATGAGGCTCTTAAAGGAAGTGACAATACGCCATTAAGCTGCACTCCGAGATGCCATAATGAGTTCCACACCATCAAGGAGAAGGTTTTTCACAGCCCAGCACTCGGTCGCCCAGGCATTTTGTGTCTGAAAGACAGGGCGTGAGTCTTGGAATGCTAACTCAACGTTTAGGTACCCCCAGAAGGCCAGCAGTTTACTTTTCTTGAGTCCAACAATCGGGCGTGTACGTCAAGTCTGGCCAGTTTGCCTCTGGGCTGTGGCTGCAACTTATGACCTTTCACAGGAGGCTGAAAAATGTACCCTGAGCCAGCCGGCCACTGTGCATGCCCCGCGCTGTGTGCTACCTCTACTTGAACGAAACGGTGGATGGAGGCTTACTTCGGGGAGGCTGGGCAAATACCAGGCCACACCGCTTGACACCCCAAATGTCACATTACAGGTGGCATGCACTCTAAACCCAGCCACTCTGCTCCCCAGGACGACAGGAGAGCCTGCTCACGATTGTATACGAATAACTGAATACAACCTGACTGATCAGCCCTCAGAACATCTGGAAACGGAAATATTCACGGACGCGGGCAGCTTCACGGACGAGGCGGGGCTTGGAAAGGCCGGGTGTGCAGTTGTAGCTCATCAGGAAGCCCTACAAGTAGAAGCCCCCGGCCAGGTCCGTCTGCCCAGAAGGCCGAGCTCGCGGCCCGCACAGACCCCTGAGCCTTGGAGCTAAGGAAAAGGCGACTATCTATACCGATTCCAAGTTTGCCTTCTCTGTCCTACAGGCACACGGGGCCACCTGGAAAGACTGGTCTACTGACATCAGGAGGAAAGAAATTCAACGTGCAGAGGAGACACCAGCCTTATTAGACGCTGTTTTATATATATACACACATATTTCTATGTAGAGATGCTGCAATAAGTAGCCATAGGACAGTGCCTGGGCCACCCAAACACTGATCGTTATAAAACTAACGGAAATGACGGTGATCAGACAGCGAAACAGGCAGCCAGAGCCGAACACCCAGATCCTAAGGCTGCAGCACTCATTCCGAGTGTGGACCTGTCCCTGTTTAGGCCTCAGGTCTGGAAATGGACCTCGAGAGAGCAGATGCATGGGGATTTCATGCTGACTCCCGAGACTTAGACGGTGACCAGGACCAAACAACCACAGAGGCTGGATTTCTAATGAGCTCATACATGAGCATGTGATGCAAGGAACTATTACTCACCTACATCAAGGTACCCATGATGGGAGGGCGGCACAAGTTTATTGTTGGTCTATAAATGCAAACGACCATCCAAAAGGTAACACAAAATTGCCTGATCTGCACTGGAAACAATCCTAAAACTGGGCCACCCCCTGATGATAAAAGGGGTGCAAACCCGAGGGACAGAACCAGGGGATGATTGGTAAACAGACTTTACTGTTAGGCCAAGAATCAGGGAACACTGTAGATATTTGCTGGTGTTGGTGATGTCCCTGCACAGAATGGAACAAAGCTTTTCCACGCAGGACAGAGAATGCTTCCTAGGTAACAAAGGCCTTCCTCAAAGAAATGATCCCTCGTTTGGGGTCACATCTTTCAATTCAAAGTGACAACAGAGGAGCTTTCACGGCCAAGGTGACTCAAAGGTATCTGGGGCCCTCGGAACACGATGGAATTTCATGCTTCCTGGAGACCTCAGTCTACCGGGAGGAATGAAACAATGAATCATTCCTTGAAAGAGACAGTCACCAAAATAGGCCAAGAAACCAACGTGACTTGGGATAAGATCTTACCAGCTGCCCTGCTGAGGGTCAGAGTGGCCCCTAGAAGCAAGCTCCAATTGAGCCCTTACGTGACTTTCCCTGGGAGACGTCCCTTGAGGTCTCATGTGGTAACAGAATTAGATTTGATAAAATGTGTACAGTCTCTCAGTGGTGTCGTATCTTCTATACATAAAAAGCATCTAGTCCGTTAATGCTTCCCACGGACGTCTCCCTGCAACGCACAAGCCCAGGGACTGGGTCCTCCTTGAACCTGGACAAACCCACAGCCTGAGCACCAGTGAAGCCCGTGTGGAACGGCTCCGATGACGTCTTTCTGGTTACATATCCTCCAGTAAAGCTAAAAAGAGTCAAGCCTTGGGTCTCCTACTCCCAGAAACCTTAAATCACTTTTCAGAAGGAAACAGAATGGCTAAGACTCCACCTGGCTGTGACGAGAAGACAGTGATATCTCGACAGTAGCCTGTTTCTGCCCAAAAGTCTGGACCAGGCCTACATGAATCCAAATTCAATCACTAAAATGTTAAAAATAACATGTTTTCACAGATTCCCAAAGTCGCAGTTCCGTGTATCTTAGGCTTAAACCCTCTTTACTCATCAAATTTGTCCTCGTGGCCCATCTTGTATTTTTAAAAAGTCCTCTCCCCCACTCGCAGGATGACTGCCCAAGACTTCAGAGTTCAAGGCGGGACTCGGGATTGCTTACAAGTAAGTGCAAAACAATTTCATTCCTCTTATAGAGATCCACGCCCCTCATCAGCCGAAAGCAGCTAGCCGGTCCCTCGCCCCTACTTCCCTCCAGACCGAGGAACGCACAAAGGAGACGCAGGTAAAACATCGCCCAGCTTAAACTCGTTTGCCTCCTTAAGCACGTTCATTGCGCAAACCTGAAGTTATTTTACAGAGACAGCCCTGCGCATGTGCAAGACGGGAACGGGCGTCTCCAGGATGACCCCAACTGCACGAGGAGCTTTCTTGGACTGATTAGCAAGGCAGCTTCCAAGCCTGAAATTCCCTAAACCCTTAAATTCCGGTTGGGAGATGGATTTGAGCCAGGCCTCCTGTCTCCTTGCTGGTCGACCTCACAATGAAGCTTTTTCTTTTCACAAAAGCCGGGACCACCCATCTTAGTTTAGGTATGTGGGATCTAGTTCCCCCACCAGGGATCCAACCGGGTCCCCTGAATTGGGAGCACAGAGGTTTATCCACTGGACCACCAGGGAAGTCCGCATGCAGCAGCTATGACCCAGCGCAGCCTGAAAGAGTGAAAAAAAAAAAAGCCGGGGCCATAATATTGGCTTCTGTGTGCTTGCCAGCCCTTGCTGGGTAACAGAAATCTCTTCTTTCACATTAAAGTAAAGCCAAAAGACCACGCGCATCATCTCATAGCACCTCCACAACCAAAGAGTCGTACCTGACCCGAGGAGGTGGGCTCCCGGCGACTCTGCACTCGAGGTACACCCGACTTCCTTCTGCCACCTCTTGGCTCCGTAGCTTCTGGAGGAACCGGGGAGCGGCCAGTAGGTGGCGGGCGGCCGGGGGAGAGGGGCTCCGGCTGGGCTGGACCATGTCCCGGGCCGCCGCGGGGTGATGCCCGGGCTCCAGGGGCTCGGCCCCGGCTTCCACCTCCCGCTGGTCCCCGGTTGGGCTCCGGCTGGCCGAGGCGCTCATCGGGGCTGACAGCTGGTTCTTAGGGGACAGGTACCCGCTGTCCGGCGATGAGGACTCCCCGTTGGGGTTCCTGGTTCTCGGCTTGGAGGTTTCCCTGAAGATGGCCGTCAGCTCCTCGATGAGGGTGGCCGCCTTGTTGCCCAGCGGGCTCTGGGGCCCGGCCCTGCCCCCGTGCGCGGCTCTGGGCTTGGCACTAGCGCCGGGGGCTTTGGCACCGTGTTGCCCTGCCCTGCGGAGGCTCCGGATGTAGCTGGGCCGGGCCAGCAGGGGCGAGACGCCGGGCTTCCTCCTGGACGCAGGCGAGGAGATGCGCTCGGCTCGTTCTGCTGGCAGCGGCGGGACAGGTGCAGGCCTGTGGGCGCCAGGCGTCCCTGGGGACGGGTGCTCACCCGGCCTGACCCCCTGAGGGGGAGGCGACCCCCAGAGGCTCCCAGGAGAAGGGCTGAAAATCTGTGAGTCCTCCCTTTCCGAGTCGCAGTCCTCCGTCTCTGAGTTGGCTATGGCTCTGCGGGCCAGGTCTAGACTCTTGTTTATCTCCTCCTGGCTGAGGAAGGCCGACAGCCCGGGCAAGAAGTCTGCGTTCTCGCCATCTTCCGCCACGTCCGACAGGGAGTCGTAGAAGGCGTCACGGGAGGACATGTCGGACATAGTCGAGAGGCGCTCATGCACTCTGTCTGCTTTGGACAGGAAGGCAGGGGCTTGGAAACCAGCTCTGAAGGACAAGAGACACAACTGCAGTTAGTAGGAGCGAGTGTGTGTGTGTGTGTGTGTGTGATCACAATACTGCTCATCCACAAGTTGGGAGAAACAGGCAAACAAATATGCTTTTTAAGTCATTTTCCCCTATAAATTGGAAGAAACGTCAAGCACACTTGTGTTTATCATTTTAATTCGGTATTTGCCCTGTGAGTGAATACTAATCATCTCACTAAGCATCATTAAATAACTCAGGAGGGCCACGCCTGCCGTGGGTGCTGTGAGTGGACCAGGGCCTCTGCCTCTTGGCCCCCCTTCCCTCCCCCCTCACCCCCACTTACAGCTCTAATTTCAATGATGTTATGAGAGCAGGAGTTTGTTGATATTTTAAGCAAATCTGACTCTGCTTATGTCACCCTAAACCACGAAATGCATTCTGATTCCAATTTTCACTGGTTTTTAGTTTTCGGTGAAATTTTTGAAACCTTTTCTTTTCCTGGTGTCCAGACACGTGTATTCACATTCATTCATTCACTAGTTAATTCAAGGCAGAGTTGAAATCGCTTACTGAATTTCAGGTGCAGAGGGACAGTTGCGCTCTAGACCAGGGGTTGGCAAACTTCCCCACAAATGGGCGGATAACCCCAGACCACTCAGCATGAGGGGGCATTGTGCCGACAGCGCTCTGCAGATTATTTCACCCCTTAAAACCCTCACAACTGGCGGCCCCAGTTTAGAAAGGGGAAAACTGAGATGGAGGATGTGAGAACAAGAGCCCAGACGACGACCCCAGAGCCCACGCCTTCGCGTTTCACAGCCGAGGCCCCAGCAAGGATCCGACTAAGAAAACGTGGGTCAGAAATCAGAGTTCTGCTATTAAGGATATTTAGGGCAAAGTGAAAATAACATGATATATTTTAAAACCTCACAAAAAGCACTGTCCGAGGAAGCTAGAGAGCATACTTCTGAATGGTGAAACAACTTTAAATTCTTTTTTTTTTTTTTAATAGGCAGTGTTTGCCGAAGGCAGATTAAATCACCTGTTTATTAATTTATATTTTGGTTTTAAAGAGGCACCATCTGACAGGACCCAGTTGTCCGGATTAGGTGTAGCTTAGAAACCACTTGCACAGTGAAAAGGAAAATAGAAGGCAGGCATATATGGTCCGTGTTTAATCTGCAACCCCGACACTGCCGCTAGAACATGCACGTGGGCTCGGGAAAGCGCTCATGGCATGGATGAAAGGGGAGGTTTGCACGTGGCCCAAACTCACCAGAAAATTATGCTTCAGAGATGTCCGTGTTATTCAACCTTCACATTAAAAGGTCGTAATCAAAGAGATACAACTGCAAACATTTCCGTTATTGCCCTGAGATTTCATGTGTTATTTCACACAGCACTTCTGGCAATTTCGTGCTGGTGACATCCATACAGAAAATGCAGCACACCGGCAGCGGCGCAGAGCTAGTGGAGTGTCTGGGGGCTCCGGGCGGCAGACGTCCCGTGGCTCCCACGCGCCCCCGGCCCCCGCCGCCGCCATGGCCAGGTCGCGGGCGCCCAGCTCGCAGGAGGCGCTTCTGCTGGAGCTCAAGGGTCTGCAGCAGGAGCCGGTGGACGGCGTCCCGCTGAGCCCGGTGGACGAGGGCCGTCTGCCTACCTGGACGGTGGCCATCTTCGGCCCCGACACCTACCACGAGGGCAGCTACTTCAAGGCGCCTCGAGAGCCCCCTCGACGACCAACGGCCTGTCAGTCCCTGACCAAGACGTGGCACCCCGACATCTACCGGACCGTGGACGTGCGCGTCTCCTTCCTCCGCCCACCCCAGTCCATGACGCCCTCAGAGCGGCGGAGCCCCGCCCAGAACGTCAGGACGCCGCTACTGCGCGCCGTCTCCCTCCCGCTCGGACTCAACGCCTCTCCCGCCCACGGGGTCGCCTACGTGATGCACGGGAAGGGGGAAGACAGCAAAGGCTAGGACCGCGAGAACACGGACGCATCCGGAAGCAGGTAACGGGGACCACGGTGCACGCGGAGCGGGGCGGCGTGCAGGTGCCCACCACGCCGGCCGGGTCCTGCGTGAAGACCGGGGCCCCGGCGGCCGCGGGGACGCAGAGCTCTTCCACGAGGACGGCGAGGCCGAGGCCGACCGCTGCTTCTGGGACGACTCGCAGGACTTGGGCACTGAG
This sequence comes from Inia geoffrensis, assembly GCA_036417435.1. Taxonomy (NCBI): domain Eukaryota; kingdom Metazoa; phylum Chordata; class Mammalia; order Artiodactyla; family Iniidae; genus Inia; species Inia geoffrensis. Next base: position 2,372,995 of record CM070906.1, on the reverse strand, counting down.
AAGCCCTGACACCGCATCTTACCTCAGCCACCCGCCTGTCCGCCGCCGCCACCCCCTCCCGGCGCCGCGTGGCCCGGGGTCCCCCAGCCCACGTCTCCGCCTCCACCTCCAGGGAGGCCGCCGCCCTCAAGGCCCTGGGCCCCGCGTGGGCTGCAGCCAGAGACTCAGGGTCCCGCCTCGCGAGTGGACGGGTTGACTTGGGGTCATCTCTTCTCTCTACTTTGGTTTGTTTGGAATCTAAATAAAGCAACTTTATGAGGAAAAGTAAAGAAACTGCAACACACTAAAAAAGTACTAAAATGTAAAAAGGAGTAAAGAAGGGGTGAGGTCAGTGATCACTTGCGCAAGCAGGGTTGACGATTGGAAAGTGTGAGGCATAAAGTGTTTATAAATCTTCGCCGCCTGCCTCTGTCCTCTTTTCTGAGGGAAGTCGAATTGCCTGGAAATTCCCTCTTCTCCCCTGCGTCTCCTTCATCGCTTTCTTGTTTGGTTTAGTTGTCGTTTCCCCTAAAACTCCCGTAAGCTGCAACTATTTTCTGTTTTCTTTGGATTCCTGCGGGCCCGGCTTCTTCGTGTGGAGAAATGGCCCTTCCCAGTTTAGTCCCTCTTCCTTTACCGGAATGATAAATTGACCGTGAATTCCACTTAACTATGCGCAAGGGAAGCTTCCAGGGGCGCGAAGACGAGCCAGGCGTGGTCTCTTCTGTAACCGTCTTACAATCCAGGAGGAGGGATTAGGCAAGAGTCAAGAATGACCCAAAGACAAGGAGGAAAATGATGATTCGTGTTAAAATAGGAGATCGAAAAAAAAAAAATAGGAGATCGGATGGTGAGAGAAATCACACTTACGAATTTGGCGGTGCCATTCCTTTGCTGTTTTTTTTTTTTTTTTTTTGCCAGTGGTGTCCCGGCTAATAAGAGAAGGTCCAAACGGGGCAGGCAGGTTACCTGTGCGCCCCTGGATGGTCAGCGAGATGTGAAGTCTCGGGCCTCGTCCCCCACGATCACTGTGACAGGCGCTGCGCCCACGCCCAGCCACCTGCTCCCGCCCTGAACATCTTCTTTCACGTCCCTGAGCTTTGCACACGTGGTTTCTTTCGCCTTTCCCGTCTGTTCTGTTTTTCCAACTCCAGCTCATCCTTGAAAACTACTTAATTTCACTTCTTGTTGATACTTTCTACGATCTTCCAGTCAATACGGTTCACTCCTTTTGAACGTGGCACTCTGCAGGTATTTTGTTGTAACATTCATTTTACTGAACTATAAGGATTAGTTAAGAACCCTGTGACGGCCAGGAAAGCAGATGTTGCCTGACAGCCTTTCTGTGCTGGATGCCTGGCAGTGTCTGGGTCACGATCGTGGCAGGTGAAGGAGAAAACCACACCTGGTGTTTGAACCAGTTTTGAGCCCTGGGTGGGAATTGACAGGAGAGGGAGCCACGCATCCACAGCAGACACGGGACACTCTGCAGGTATCTTGTCCCCTCCTGTCCTGGAGGCCGCTCCTGTCCCCTCCACTCGCTCTTAGCCCCAGGTCCCTTAGCGCCTCCCTGGGACAGGCTCTCTTCGGGGAGGAATTGTTTTGCTCTTTGTGCAGCTTTGTCACCTGTCTTTTCAATGGCCACTCATCGCCAGGGCTCTGCTTTCTGAGAAGAACTTGATAAAGTAATCGTTGCTGCATGTTCGTAGCTGTTAATGCATACGCATAAAATACACATTACGTGTCCTTGTACCAGTACAAGATGGTGGTAGCTCTGACACCACGTTAAAAAAAAAAAAAAAAAGTAGACAGTGATTTGTATGGTTTTCATTTACCCTCAAAGAAAGTTTGTCATGAAAAAATTTAGAAGCAGAACGACATTTGTTTTCTGGCATCCCTGCTATTAGACGTCGGGAATTCTCTAAATGTTGACACTCTTCGACGTGTGGATACCGGTGAGCTCAGGGTTAATTTCTGAGTCATGGAAATATTGGGTGGGCCCAAAAGTTCATTCGGGTTTTTCTGTAACCAACTTTTTGGCCAGCCCAATACAAATCATGTTTCTCTGTTGTCTTATTCATCAGCAGCGATTCATTGAGTGCCAGCTATGTGCTAGGCGCCTCTTCTGCAGGCTGGAGACACAGCCGTGAGGAAGATGGGCTTCTCTGCCCTAAGAAGCTGCCATTTTAATAGGAAAAAAGGCAAAAGTAGGAAACCAAGGAAATGTTAGGTTCTGATTTTCTTATACTTGGTTTGGTCTCAAATCTTTTGTTAGTTGATTTTGGGAAACTGTACTGTGCTTTTATCCCTCAGATCATCTTCGAGAGTTGTTAGGGTACAAGTGGGATGGAATGGGATGGACGGATGCTTGCGGGCTCCCATCGGTGTCCGTAGACCGTAGCAGCTCTGGACAGCTCGCTGTGGGTGGGAGGGGCTGACGGTAACAGCAGGAGGACACTTCAGGCCGCTGGTGCCTCAGACTCTGGGACTGTGCAGTGAACCAACTGTGGGCGCCCTGGGGGTTCTCTGAAGGCAGACCCCTCCAGCAGGTGATGGTGCCAAACCCTCAGGCGTTAGCAAACGTGTGGTAAAGCACAGGCTTGGGAGGGTCTGCAAATACTGGGAGGCGTTATAGCTGTCCGACCCCCTTGACCTTCAGCAGACCTATCAGCGTCTGGCGTATCCCAAGGAAATTTTGCTATCAGACGTCAGCCCCCACGGTCACCTACGTCGTTACATCCCTGTGCATATTTCATCCATTCTCAAGGAATTTTATGCCGTTTCGTTGATAGGTTATTTCTCATGGTTAATTTTACGGTTCTCGGCTTCTCCCTAAGTTCACATTATCTGAATTCTGTTGGACCCATATTCCCCTATGAAATATAGAGCGTGTACGTTTTCACTGAACGTTTCATATTTCATATATCACACATTCTGACATAAGCAATTTTATCATCTTAAATTGTCTTGGCGTTATGATCTTGGTATTTGGGAAAACATTTGTTTCTGAGCTCCTGAATATGTAGTAGACATTTAAATCCATATGATTCACATATGTATACGAATCTACAAATAATAGAAAAAAATAGACAAATTTTAAAATTATGAATAACTTTTGTTTTTAGAGTTGCTGACTTTGGAGGATAATTATCTGAAAACAAGATCTGTGCTATCGAGGACAACCTTCTATTTTGTCGGTCAGAAAATACTTGGGGGACACCCCCTGCACCGTCCCCAGTGGCAAGGAACATAGACTGTTGAAATGTAAAGAAATTGCCCCACTTGAGAGGAGGTTGGGGAAGACGAGGCACGTCACGAGAAGCAGCAGAGTCCAGGAGGAAGAATAATTCAGTTGCAAACGACAAAAGCTTGATTTCCAAGTTTTGAGCTGCAGGCTTTCGTATAAAGATGATCCGACTTGCGATGGTTGGACTAATCAACTTTACGATGATGTGAAAGTGATAGACCTTCGGTAGAATCCATACTTGGAATTTTGAGCTTTTATCTTTTCCCAGGCCAGTGGTGTGCAGTCTGATCCTCTCTCGAGATGCTGGGCAGCCCCCGCAGTGCCCAGCCAGCTCCGCGATCACGAGGGTAAACAACCGATGTACTTACAACCCTCTGCACCCAGACAACCACTCTGCTTTTCACTGTCATTACGGTATTCAATCAGTTACGTGGGATATTCAATATTTTTGTTAGAAAACAGGCTTTGTGTTAGATGATTTCGCCCAACTGCAGACTGATGGAAGTGTTCTGGGCACCTTGAAGGTGAGACAGGCTGGGACCTGGGACCCTTTGCTGCAGTGCTTGCACCTGAACACACCTCTCCTCAAGCAATAAAATACAAGGAAACCGTAAGGGACTAAAAATAACTGCGTGCATGCACAGTCAGGGCAAATTCTGGACAAAAGATACAAAAAGACCAAAAAACCCAACTGCCACTTCTGAAGAGCCCAGAGCAAAAGCAGGGTGTCGGGAGCAAAAGCAGAGTACTGCACATGCCCCCTGCACACATCACCACCAAAGGGATGGGCAAAACACCTAAGCCACCCCTCCTGACGACCCCTGGACACACTCCTACCCTCACCCCATATAAGGAACCATCCTGCCCCGCCATCAGCGAGCGAGCAAGGGCACCTGTTTCTTGTTTCGCTTCCCCTGTTGCAGCAGGGGCCCCCATAAAGCCTTGCCTGAATTTCTCGTCTGGCCTCTTATCAATTTCTATTGATTAAGGAGGCCAAGAGCCCTGGTTGGTAACAAAGGTGGGCTGGGCTAAGCTGTGACCTTCGGTAGGTAAGTGAGGTGTATTCAGTGCATTTTCAGCATGCGATAGGTCTGCCAGGAGGGAGCCCCATCATGAGCTCAGGAAGATCTGTAGTGAACCATTGGATCCTGAGAATAATAGGTGGGGTGAACACTATTTTTCTTCTGATTATTTTGATTACCCAACCTACAGCATAAAAACATTCAATTATTTAGCCAAAGTTGAACCAGAAAATGGTAGACATGGTTGAAATTGGCATGGAACTGCCATGTTGTCTTTTCACAGTGGGTGTGTTACGGGTATTTACTTGAATAATTTAAACAAGGGGAGGACTTTTGCAATAGTTTATGGAATCCTTTGCAGAGACTTTGATGAGCTACTACAATTTTGAAAGGAAACATCTTTGATGTTAGAAAAAGACTGACAGGCACCAAGGATCACTCAGTATCCCAAACCACACGGGTCAGGTGTTTTAGAGTCCAGACAGGGGTAGCAACGTTTCACCAGGCGTTTAAAATGTGTATACAGTTAGAGATAAATACAGGAGGAAGGTTGGAAGACGGTGCATCAAGCAGTGGGTGCTGATTACGTCTGCGGTGGGTTGAGGATGGGGTTGTTAGGGGAATCTTTGGTTGCTGTTTTCACATCCTTTGGGGAAAAAAGTGGAAATTCAGAGTGACTTTAATATTGAATTTAGCATTTTGTTTCTGTTTATTTTCATATTTAAACAATTACTAAAAGTAATAAAAACTATGGGTACAAAGATTCAAGACTAAAAATATTTTAAAATAAAACCCAAACTATGAAAATGAAACTTGAAAAAGCTTTAAAACTTCTTTTTTCCTTGGTCTGGAAGCACATGCAATTCCTAGATGAAATTTCTTCCTTCTGTTGAAATAACTTTTTAGGTCCAAGATGGAGCTGCTCCTGCCTGGGAGCCATGTCAGCAACCTGAAGCTTAGGGAACTTTTGTGTCCCTATGAACACTCTGCTTGCACAGAAACTCATGCATCCGGTCAGCCAGCCCCAAGCCAGACCAGCACTGGTCTCCTTACTTACCTCCTTCCTCCATCTCACCACAGAAAGGTGAGTCTGCAGCCCCAGCCAATCAAGTACTTTCTATTTCTCTCTCCCTGTTCTTTTTTTTTTTTTTTTTTTTTTGCGGTACGCGGGCCTCTCACTGTTGTGGCCTCTCCCGTTGCGGAGCACAGGCTCTGGACGCACAGGCTCAGTGGCCATGGCTCACGGGTCCAGCCTCTCCGCGGCATGTGGGATCCTCCCAGACCGGGGCACGAACCCGTGTCCCCTGCATCAGCAGGCGGACTCTCAACCACTGTGCCACCAGGGAAGCCCTCTCCCTTGTTCTTTATCCTATAAAAGCTTCCTGTCTTCCTCTTCATGGTGAGGCTCTTCCAAAAGAGACTGTCCACTTCATGAAGGGTTAAACAAAGTGTGTTTGTATCACCTAAATTGTCTTCTTTAATCATCACTTTAAAATCTTCCCTCCCTCCCTCCCTTCCTCCCTCCCTTTCTTCCTTCCTTCCTTCCTTCCTTCCTTCCTTCCCTCCCTCCCTCCCTCCCTCCTTCCTTCTCTATAGGGCTAAAGTCAAATACGAAAAATTTATTAAACCCTTTTTGATGCAAAAAGATGCACAATAATTTTATAATCTACTTTTTAATAAATACATGTGGATTCCACTCTTTCCTAATCTTTAAGTAAATTGTCATTACAGGGAGGCATAGCATATTTTTACTTCAGTTTTTAAATTCTCCCCAGATGGTATATTGTATCTCAATTGCAGAGACATAACATAATAGCTGATTTCATGCCCACAACAGCCATATAAAGTGTTTCCAGAGAGAGTATTTGGAGCTACTGGTGTCCTCTTTGTATACTATCTTTATTCACCATATTGAATCCGTTCTAGATTTTACTTCCAGATCATCCACGTCTACTGCCACTGTCCTTATTCTAGCCTTCATTCCCTGACCTAAATTCAAAGCCTATTTACCAAACTTGTATCTGTGTTCTCTCATATGATCTAACACATCCAAGTCAGAGCTGCTCTGCTCAGTCTTTACTTCCTTTGCTGGAATTTAGCCAGGACACGGCCATCGCCTCCATGCCTGAATTGCTGGCTGGAGCTCAGATAACACAATTCCCTGTGATGTCTTACACACACACACACACACACACACACACACACACACACACGTATTAGCAAAGTGTAGACTTTTGTGGCCTTGGAGATTTCAGGTGGTATCTCTTTAAGAACGTGTCAGATTTATTTAGAAACTTGACTAATGTTACCCTCTGCATTAAAAAAAAAAAAAATGAGGTAAAGAAATCAAAGTGATTGTAATTGTCCCGTGTAATCCAGATCCCTATTCTATTGTAAAGTATGCTATGACCCTTTTAATTTTCAGTTTTAGCAACAAACAGCAGCTCAGACAGAGAACTGACACGGGGCCCCTGATCCACATCGGACACAGGAATGCAGGACAGATTCGTATTCTGGATATATGTAATCATACATTCACAGCCTACCTATTGCCGTGATAAGTCTCTTAGGCCTTGTCTCCTGTTAGCAATAATTTGTCCAATAGACTCTGATTTTTAAAATCTGGATGACGGAGGCGAGCATTCAAGTTCTGTCTTTGAGGAAAAAGTATATCGGGAAGCATATCTGTTCTGTAACAAGGATGTCATTTCTGCACATTCGTGACTGAACGGACTTGGTCAGCGTTATACTGTCAGGCAATGGGCTCCGGATGTCGACACATTACTCATGCTAGAAGGTAATTAGTATTTTTAGCAAATGTTGCAAAAGTAACATGAGCCTGAAGTCATTCTGTATCAATCTCATCTATTGGCTTCCAGACAATTTCATGTGTAACTTACAGCCATGTGATATATAAAATTATACTGTAAGTTTTCAATTCGAATGGACCATAGTTTCCCTTAGTAAGTTTTATCTTTTAAAAAAATATGCAAACTTTATGCATAGTTAGGATTTAAAATGTCTGCCTTTACCCTCAACTCATTTAAAAAGTTCTTTGAAAGTGTAATGAACAACTTAAAAATGTTACTAAAACCGAAAGTATATCATTTTAACCCATCAGTATTTAGCTTAAGTATAGGCAAGGTTTGAGTTAGCTGCATTCTTATTTTCTATAAAACAAAACACAGATATGATCTTGACAAATGTGGGCTCCATCAGTACATTTAACCCTTTTGGAATTAATAGCCCCAATTTAGTTTTAAGATTTTAATAGAAAAGGCAGCTCTCTGACAGCATAGGTAGAAATAAAACCCTGCAGGTAAATCTCACGTACTTTCTGTTTTGGGAACGACTGCAAAATTCCCATTACTTTTCCTCTCCAAATAAAAGAAAAATCAAGACGTCTTCTAAACAGTGTTACATCTTCTAGCAAACTCCTATTGTATTTTTAGCTTTTAATAAAGAGCTTTAAAAATGTTGTTTTACTAGTTAGTATATTCAGATATATTTTACAGACCTTTGCAATCCTTGGTTACTTTGAAGACTCCCAAAAGGTGATGGAGTTCAGAGGAGCGTTTCTTCTTTTCTGGGGGAGTGAAGGTGGCCTTGTTTTTTCATGACACACTGCTTGGTCCGTGGTCACTTTGAGGCAGCTATGGGCTCAGACCCCATCTGTCCTCTTCCTCCACTCAACTATATTTGGTAACTGAACTCATGTTTCCCCAGATGGCCCTGGCCAGAGATTCCAGAAGCCAGCTCCAAGGGTTGGGTTCTTAGAAATTAAAAGCACTTAGAGTAGAGAGAACTATATTTATGGATCTAATAAACATGGGATTGACACATGTTCCTCTACTCTGGGACCTTGTGACGGGAAATCCCCACCTGTCTTTTAAATGTATTCTTAATCAATTAAATGCTCAGTGTGTGACTCTGAGAAGAAAAAGCCGCACTCCTAAAGAAGGCTCTTCTAACTATAATCTTCTGCTCTGTGCATTTAACTTAGTTACATGGTAGATTATCCTAAAATATCCAGTAACTATTTAAAAATTAAGCCACCTGTCAAACTGAGTGGAGAGCCCCACTGGTCTCTCACTTCAATTTGTTAATTAAAAATTATGATATGACTTTGTGTGGGTTGAGGACATTGTCCATCTTGCGATTAAATAGACATGCACACACAGGGCCTGTATCTTCCACATATTTCAACGCCGAGCTCTCAGCCCAAGGTTTAGCACATCCTGACCATCCAGCAAATATTTGTGGATGAAATAAATAAATGTGGAACGAATACTGTTCAGGACAATATGAACCCTTTTACAGCTGTTAAAAAAAACAAATGTCTCACAACCGTCTCATTACTTATTCTGTAGCATCTCATTATAGCATATTCTAATATTTTGAACTTTCAAATAACAAAACACAAAAAGTTCTTCTGTTCCAAGGTCAGGCAGCAGAGCCAAATATAAGTGGTGGAAAATAATCACGCAAAACTTCCTGGTGCAGTAAATTTGGAAATGAAGTGCCTAGTCTTTCTTCGTCTGGATAATATCGTTCTAGTCGATGCAGGTTCTTACCTAAAGAAGCTTTTTTCTCATGGTGGACCACTTAGGAAGGGCTCCTCTGAAACTTTACAGGCAACGCTGGTCCTTTATTATCGGTCCTTCTTGAAAATATCAATAGATTACATTTGTGGGCTGTTTCACTGCTTATGGGGAGGAGAAAACCCTCTGGCTGGTAAAAAAAAAAAAAAAAAAATGCGCTTATGTCTTCTTACTAAAACCCTTAAGATAAGAGTAAAAACCCAAAAGGATAAAAATTGGGAGCAAAGGCAGTAAAAGACTCCAGAAATGGACAAAATGGCTGGGAAGCGGTTAATAGAAAGATGAGTGGTCTAATTAAACTGGAAAGTAAGTGGCTGGAGGGGGAGGTGCCCGTGGGAAGCAGTGATTGCCCCGAGTCACAGAAAGGTTGGAATTGGAGGCACCTGGCCTCTTCCTGAAGCTCATTCTAACTGACAAGTTTGGTGAGGCTGGTGCTGAGACAGGGCATTGACTTAAAGAGCCCCAAGCGAACAGTCAGACTGCCACCCGTTTCCACGTCCTGCACACCACCCATCACCCTCACAGAAGACAGGCGCCTTGTTCTCTGGAGTATATGACAGTCTCCAGGACCAGGGCCGTGGACACAGCGGACGGAAAGGGTGAGGTCCGGAAACACATTTCTGGGAGCTGAGTTGGGGGAGGAAACAGAGGCTTGGACTAGTGCCGTATTTCTAGAACAGAGGAGTGATGGGAATGTGGAAAAACAGTAACATTTGATACGGCTTGGCATCGTTGTGTCTGTGACATTAATATCTGTACCTTTGGCGTTTGAAAATGTCCTGATCAAAAGTTAAACAAAAACCTCTATTGTGTCCTGAGGCAAAGTGCAGGTGGAAGAGATTATAGGAATCAAAATGTTGTGACCGTTCCATGATGTTACCTCAGTTGTTACCTTAGTTAAGAGTCGCTGAGAGCAAGGTCACAAGTGGTTACAAATGCCACTAGACAATGAATAATCTCCCCTTCCTCCCCCGCCCCTCCCCCTCCTTCATTTTAAGATAAATGGATGCTAACTGTATGACCCAAGCTTCACCTAAATGTCTTAACAGATTTTATTGTTGTATTAATAGTAAATTATGCAGGAGCCACTAGGCATTTTTTCCCTCTGCAGCAGACTGCACCTAGGCAATAACTTTTGTAAATCCCGGGGTTCATTTTTACAAGCCGACCGAAAGTGTGTGTTGAGGACCTGCACACTCGTACTAACATCTCCTGCGAAGACACTGCCAGGAAGGTGCACATCCTTGCAGTTTCTAGAAAGAGATGGGAATGCATCAACCCGGTGAATGTTCCCTGCACAGAGTGACGAAAAGAACCATAATGTGTTATTGGTAAACTAGGGACTCATCCTTTTCTGTTGTTGCGGAGTCATTCCCAAACCAGTGACAGGACGCTCCCCGTTCCTCTTTCCAGGAAGAGCAGCCAAGTTATATTATGTTTACTGTGTCTTGGTCACAGGAGAAAATTCACACCTTTTTGTAGAAATAAAAAGTTGAAAGTTGCACGTGTGAAAACCGTCATAAAGACATTGATGGGTGTGTATGATGGAAACAACGCTGTTGTGTTGTCTACAGGGATATGGGAGCTGGTGCTTCTGGGGGAGATGCTGGTCCCAGCCCAGGAGAGAGCAGGGTTTTTGGAGCCTGGAGGGACACAGGGGTCGGGGGTTCGTGCAGGATAGAACAGGGGCTCATCAGAGCGAGGTCTGACCATGGACGCCTGGGCACTGAGCATTAGGCACGGTGGCCCAGGGGTGCTGAGTGACAGCGGTGGGAGCCTCTGTGTGCTAAAGGCCACGGGGCCGGAACATTGTGTCACCATGAATCTCGGTGGTGAGCGTGTTGGTTCACGGACCAGAGGGAGGCCTCGCCCTCATGTCCCTGGACTGCCCAGTTCCCAAAGCCTGGGGTAACACCTGGGAAGTGATGAAAGCTTTGAGAATAAAGAAAAAAGAAATAAAAAGGTAGCTGTGGTCCTGAGAAGCCTCAAAGATAGATATGATTTTATTCAAAAAGACAAAAGTGACTCTTCTTGAATAATACGAACATGCAGCAAACCATGCTTGTTTAACAAGCATTATAAGAATCTGAACACAAAAGTTCTCCTTAGAAGAGATTCTTGACCAAGGCTCTTCGGTTATTACGGGAAGGTTCTGGGGATGTTACGGATGAAACCTGTGCATACGCAGGTGTATGGTGTGTGGTCCACTTTTATTTACCCCCAGAGCCCATTTCTGTGAGCACCGAGGTCAGGGTGGGGCTGTGACCCCTCCACGGGATCTTAGTTCATCTTCCAAATGGTTACTTCTTCTTTGTATAAAAATTCCTGCTGGCTCGAAGGCCTGCATGGAGGGGCCCACCCTCCGCCCACATGTTTTCAATTAAGACTTGGGCTCTGGTGCATCCCGTGCCCTGGTGACGTCAGCCTGTTTGTTTCTTCCGCACCCACGTGTCTTCCACCTGCCTAGCTCTGGCCATCTTCACCTCCGTTCTCTTTACAGATGACTTAGGGGGACCGCTCCCCCTCTCTCATCCTGCTTCATAGCAAATTATTGAAAAACTTCATGTCTCAGAACAATAAATGTTAATCATCTCACAGCGTTTCTGTGTGTCGGGAAGGCAGTAGGGTCTGAGCCTGGTGATTCCGGGTCAGGGTATAGTGACATTGACGTACAGACATTGCCTAAGGCTCCTTTCCTCTGAAAGCAGGACTGGGCTCGGGACTCTGAGGCAGCCGGATTCACCTAGAGTGAGTGACTCAAGAAAGGGCAAGGTCCAAGCCCCCATGTCTTTTATGACCCGGCCTTGAGGTCACATTCCTTCCTGTCTGCAGCATCCCTGGTTACACAAGTCACACTGCTCCCTGTGGGAGGGGGCTCCACAGGGGTGTGGCTGCGAACGGGCAAGATCATCCGTGGTCTTGTTGGAGGCTGTCCACCACGCCTTTATTCCATTGGCCGCACCTGGACATGCTCCCTTTTCAAAACTGCAAATTCAAACGTCTCAGTATTTAAGCGGAAACTTCCATCCTTGAGGGCTCTCCCTGATGTTTCTTTGTCACTGAGATTTCCAGGCTGTGGTCAGTCTATTTCCATATTCCCCATCTGTCCGCTCTACAGTTTCAGGCTGAGTAACGACATGGCATATTTTGGTGCACAGGTATACAAACTTCCGTTTAGAAGGTGAGAACCTTGGTTGTTCAGGCAAACACTAGGCAAAAGTAATCAAAGCTTCTGTGATGGAAGGGGTGTGAAAAAGAATGTGTAGACCTGCCCCGTCATCCTTCTTTGATCTTTTCTCACCCTGGGGGCCCAGGAAGCTCTGAAAATGCTCTGATTCTCCAGGAGCTGGTCCCCTTACCCGCTTTGTGGACACATTCCTTCCCCCTTCATTCTTGGCATGGGCTACCAGCAAACAGGGATCATAGGGCAGCACAAAAAATAGTTAACTGAGAAACCTGATCAGGAAACAAAATTAGAGGCATAAAATGCTTGCAGAATTGTCCTAATGAGCCACTTATTGGCCCATTTGGTGATTCTGGGAACAAGTGTCCTTCAAACCATGGCCAGCCTTCCTACTTCTTCCTCTTACTTTGTACGTGGCTTGGACACATGCCACAAAATCAGGAGTGCCCCCGAAGCCTCGTTTGATTAAACATGTTACGTTCATCTGTACACAGCAGCGAACTTCCGATTTGTCCCTCATGAGTTCCGTTTTATGAACTGTGGTTAAATCTGCTGCGTATGTGTAGCCTAAGCCTGTGGGTGGTCTTTTGATCACAGGCTTCTGCTACTTGGGATGTTTGCCAATTTTTGTATGTGCACAAAAACGAATAGAATTTTATCACAATAGTAATAAAAGGAGAGTTGACATTGTGAATAGATTTCTTCATGCACATTATAAATGGCTATTGGGGCACAGTTAGTAATTATGATCTTAAGCAGAAATAATATCATTTTCAGCTTGGTTCTTAGGGCCCGGCTGTAGAGAAGTTTTATTCTTCTGGGCTTAAAAGCCAGTAGACGTTAATTTCAAGGCATTTTTTTATTGAATTCAAGCAAAATATGTTTAACATTTCTTTATAAAGAATAACATGGATATCAAGTTGAAGAAAGAAAAGTGCAGATTCGTGTTTGGAATAGTAACATAAAATCTGGAAAAATGATTGGTAATAGAATACACCATGGACAACTGGGTTTTATCCAAGTTATAAAGGTTGGTTTAATTAACACCCAAAGGTCTAATACTTAATCCTCCATATTGAGAAGTCAAAAGAGAAAAGCTCTGTGGCTATCTCCATAGATTATTCATGAGCCTTTGGACACAACTTAAGATCCATTCTCAGTTTAAAAATACCTTAGGGCTTCCCTGGTGGCGCAGTGGTTGAGAGTCCTCCTGCCGATGCAGGGGACACGGGTTCGTGCCCCGGTCCGGGAGGATCCCACGTGCCGCGGAGCGGCTGGGCCCGTGAGCCATGGCCGCTGAGCCTGCGCGTCTGGAGCCTGTGCTCCGCAATGGGAGAGACCACAACAGTGAGAGGCCCGCGTACCGCAAAAAAAAAAAAAAAAACCTTAGTGGGGTGGGGAGGGAAGGGGTCTACTGTAACGTAATACATTAATTATATTAAAGCATATGTGTATGTGGTCCAGTTGTGGTCATACACACATTTATTCACACACACCTAAGATGCAACACGTAGTGACACAAGATAAAACCCCAAGGAACACAAACCATAGAATGCACTCCTTAACCTATTCTGAGGAAAAGGAGGCAACAGAATACGGGAGTAAATGGAATGCTATGGGAAGAACTGATTTTGTAGCATAAACAATCCTCCATAAAAATATTATACAAATGTTATAGAACCTCAATTAAAACAGCATTTTTTTTTTTTTTTCGTGGAACTTGATAAACTGATGTGGGTTTGTCTGGAGGAATTAGTGTGGCAAAATAAGCAGGAAGATTGTAAGAAAAGGGACAGGGCTGGATGGGTAGCAGTCCTTCGAGACTGCTGGTGTGCACGCCAGCTCCTTATGGAAAACAGGGATGGGATGATGGCTTGAATGCGATGACAGATCTTTTCTCTTACAAGAAGCACATTACATCAAAATGGCAGCATATATTCAATAACTACATCCATTTCTTGTTCTCATCGAAATCCACGGACCTGGCCCCACTGCAGTTTAAAGAGCTGGAGGCCCACTCACTTCCTGCAGCAAAATGAAAGTTCGTTAGGCTCATGTACATTGCGGGGAGAAAAGGATGTGGGATGAGTGAATAAGTATGCGGTTACAGGACTATATTCAAGTCAGGATTAGGATAAAAATAATGTACATTTCAGTGTTTGTAGGATCATCATTATATATGTATATATGTATGTGTGTATATATATATATATATATATATATATATATATATCTGTAAGTCTATACTGATGTCTGTTATTTCTCTCTCTTTTCTGGCACATAAATGACACATTTTTAAGTTTTCCTGGAGGGTGACATTGGGCAACCTGGGAGCGAGTGCCCTCTGACCGGGTGTGAGCAGGGCTGAGCGGGACATGGCCCCAAGGTGGCTGTGCAGTGTTACTTCTAAAAATTGCATCAGAGATTATCTTGACTATAACTGTTCTTCCTCCTTATTCTTTGCCTAATTTATCATAATAATTTTTAACATGTACTTTTTTTTTTTTTTTTTTTTTGTGGTACGCGGGCCTCTCACTGTTGCGGCCTCTCCCGTTGAGGAGCACAGGCTCCGGACACGCAGGCTCAGCGGCCATGGCTCACGGGCCCAGCCACTCCGTGGCACGTGGGATCTTCCCGGACCGGGGCACGAACCCGTGTCCCCTGCATTGGCATGGGGACTCCCAACCACTGCGCCACCAGGGAAGCCCCACATGTACTTTTTAACATACCAAGAAGTGAAACGGAAAAGGTGTCCCAAAGGTACTGTTAAGAGAAACAAGCACGTTGCATCCTGGTTATTCCATCTGGAGGGTGAGATTAAAGAAAACTTCCAATCCTTTTTTTCCCCTTTTTATATCTGAAATTTGTGTGCTTGCATTACACTTACCATCAAAAAAAAAAAAAAAAAAAAAAAAATGAAGCCAAAAAGGTTACCCACACAATGAGCTAAAGTCATTTGAATCTTTCAACATCCTTTCTTGACTGACGAACCTATGAGAGTAAAAAATTTTGAAGTCGTTTGGGTACAAAATAGAGAATAATCAATTCAAGAGATTCTGAATTCAGTATGTTTCAATTCAGAGAATTACAAATAAACTTCACTGATTTTAGTACCTTAAACCAGAGTCCCTCTGCTGCAGGGGTGGCCCTGGCCCGTGGATTGGCCTCTGTCGGATCTGAGCACAGTGGGCTGTGTGCTGCGTCTGTGAACCATCCACTTCGCCTGGCTGACATCAAAATGGCACGTCTTTTGACCCACTCAGTCCCAGGTCTGTTCCGAGGACACAATCTCAACTATAGGAAGAGCTTTACTCAAAAACACGTAACAATTCCACATCACTTATAGTAGCAGAAAACTGAAGCAACTTTGATACAATTTATGGAACAGTTTAGCAAACTCAGGGAATTTTGAAGGGGCCGTAAAAAGTGACTTTTTGAAGTGTTTAATTAGAAAAAAGGAAAACAGGAAGGAAACCAATAGTTTTTACAGTTTGAATATAAATTAAAGCTTAAGGATCTTCACATGGCTGAAAGTTCTGATGCTTGACATGGAAATGGTTTGGTATTTTTTAAAAAAGTAAAGACTTCCCTAAACCGTATGAGGCCATTTGATTTGTTTTTCTCCATTAGAGGGGAAAGGCAGATCTACCAGGATAATACGATATTGAACAGTGGCTTCGAGACGTCTTTGACGTAAATCACCACGGACAGCCCCTGTTTCTCCTAAAGTTGGCATTTTCTCTGCCTCAGGGAGTCTCGGGGCGGGGTAGCATCTGACTTGCACAGGGGCCGTTTGCTGCAGGACAGGCGGGGACAGGGGGACAGCTGCCCCCAGCTTCAGGGGCCGCCCCCCGAGGAGCCTGCCCTGGACCATGCGGCCGTCACTCCCGGGAAAGCAGAAAGGAAGGAAGAATGTGACGAAGGGGGAAACCAGCTGTTGGAGCAAAGAAGGATTTAGACGCTGACAAAACGCCAGCGTGGAGGACAGTTGCTGTGGCGCAGAAATCCCGGGTCTGCCCTCACCTGCTTCTCCTGGACTCGCTGTTTCTCAGCGCTTGCCCTTCTGGGAAGGAATTGGCTCCGAGCTGGTGAGCCTTCAGCCCCGAGGTTTCTTCTGACGGACGGAGGAGCAGGTGTTGCACAAGCCTGCGGCAGAAATGGCGCGGACCCGGGGGCTCATCTGACGCCTGTCACTCTTACTGTAGTTTGGCTGGAGCGTATCGTTTCTTATCCAGGAGTCTTTCTGCAGGAGAAAAGCCAAGCCAACTATTTATAACACTTATGGGCAATTGCTTGTCCATAGACACAGACTGTGCTTTTGTTAATACCATGTTTATTTCTGATTTATAAATTGAAAATTATACTCATGAATGCACGACTGAAACATACATGAATGCACAACTGAAACGTACACGAATGTGATTCAGGATGACCTTTTCAAAGAAAGGGTGTTGATATTTTCATCCTAAAAAATATTAAACTCTCTTGACTTAATTCTATCTCACCAGCAAATTGTCAGAAAAGCCCTTGGTCGGAAAGCCAATGGTCATATCGGTATTAGAGGGAAAAAAAGCATATGTAGAATGTTAGATTGTCAAACACTTGAGGAGTTTAATTTCTTATACTGTTTCATTTCTTGATTGTTTTTAAGAAATTTTTTCTGAAGCAAAAGAAATGCGTATATGAATTACTCACATTTTCAATAAAGGCAAGGAAACTTAAATAAGGCCAAAATGTCCAACATATTTACGAGGCCGAGCCTTTCTATCATGTTCAGAGTGAAAGCCGATGTCCTCCTGGGGTGCCTGGGGTCTGCTTCCTAGCTTTGTCTTGGTGGTTTCCCCTGGTTCCATGGTCACCCTGGTCTTTCCGTTCAGGCACACAGACCTTTCTGCTGTCCCTGGACCGTCACGCTGCCTCAGGGCTGAGCTGTCCCTCAGTCAGACTCAGCGCTGGACCCTCCCTTCACATCTTTCATCAAAGGTCAAGCTGTTAGCTGGCTTTTCTGTACACCCATCTACAATCTAACCTCCGTTCTCCTTCTGTGCTTTATAACCCCTGGTCCCTGTGCACTTATTCTCTTGTTTAGCTAACACAGTGTTCTTCTTGCTTCTCTTATTATTATGTATATTCTCCACCAGAACATAAGCTCTAAAGGAGGGTTTTTTTAATCTTGTTTACTTTTCCATCATCTGTGTATAACAAGTGCCTGGGACATAGTAGGTCCTCAATAAATGCCTAGAAAGGGAGGCCTTGAAAATATGATGTTTGGGTGCAATTGGTCTGATGCTACTGTTACCACTCAACCCGAGGAGTTTAAGGCTTGCGTTTGCCTCGCAACTCAGGGAAGGACCTGCAATCCAGTGCCCCATTCAGGTTCCCTGAGGAGAATAATAATAACAACAATAATAATGATGATAATAATAATAATGCCTGCATCCTATTGCTTTGTGCTTGGCCTCTTTACAAGGACTCATTCATTCAATCCTTTAACACCTCCGTGAGTTGGGCCGTATTATCTAGATCGATTTCACAGATGAGAAATTGCAGCCAGTTCCCTAACTCACCCGCTGTCTTGGAGCTAACATGAGGGGGGACTGGTATGAGATAGATCATCAGAATCAAAATACTCATTTGTCACTGTGAAGCTATGGTGTTCGGGAGAGCCAAAAAGGGATGAAATGTAAACAGGCAGATCTAATCTGAAAGCAATGAAGAAATGTTCATGGATTTTAAACCAGGGAGTGACATAATTAGGCTTGTATGTTGGAGGAATTACGCAGGCAGCAGAGTGGAAAAAGAAAAGGAGAGAACAGATGACATGAACCAGATGACAGAATACAGATATCATTCTCATCAGGGGAAGAGGTGATACAAAAGGAGAGTAGAATTCAGCTGTGCGTGAGCCAGAATCCACTGGGGGCTGAGCAGAGCGAGGACCCAGCAGCAGCTTCCAGGTTTCTTACTTAAGCAGTTAGAAATAGATGATGGAGCCATTAATCCCGACTAGGGATGTAAGAAAAGTAGATTTGGAAGGGAACAGTAGAGCTGAAATCAAGGGAGAAGAGGCCGCTTTCAAAGAAAAGATGGCATGAAAATCTCAAATATTGCCAAGAGGTCAATAAGCACTAAACAGTGCTGTTTGGATTTGGCAATCAGTAGCTCATAGTTGGTGATGATTGGCAGAGGGGCTGAAGGGCAGACTCCGGTCTAATGGTAGGTCAGCTCAATCATCTTTAGGAGTTTGAAGGGGAAGAAGTAGAGATGGTGCGTGTACACCCTACGAGTTTCCACACAGAAAGAGAAGTGGTGAAACAGGGCAGGGCCTCATTCTTACCTGTGTTTCAAGGACGGGAGTGACGATTATTTTAATGGAATTGATGGTAAATGCCAGTTGTACTG
This sequence comes from Inia geoffrensis, assembly GCA_036417435.1. Classification (NCBI taxonomy): domain Eukaryota; kingdom Metazoa; phylum Chordata; class Mammalia; order Artiodactyla; family Iniidae; genus Inia; species Inia geoffrensis. The sequence goes on along the minus strand of CM070906.1, from coordinate 2,354,560 downwards.
AATTCTTGTTGCTGATGTAACAAATCACCACAAACTTATTGGCTTAAAACACACAAATTTGTTCTCTTTCAATTCTGAAAGTCAAAAGTCTAAAATCAAGGCGTTAGCAGGGCTGTGTTACACCTGGGGGCTTCGGGAGGGACATCTGTTTCCTTGTCTTTTCCAGCTTTCAGAGGTGCCTGCATCACCTGTCCTCTGCCCCCTGGCCCTCCATCTGTAAGGCAGCAGCATGGCACTTCTCTCCCCTCTGACCTCCCGCCTCGCCCTTATAAGGATTCTTGAAATCGCATCGGGCCCCCTGGATAATCCAGGATAATCTCCCATCTCAAAATCCTTAAATCAATCACATATGCAAGTTCTTTTTGCCAAATAAGGTAACATTCACAAGTTCTGGGGATTAGGATATGGACATTTTGGGGGCCATTTATTTGTCTACCACAGTTCACCCTCTGTCCCCAAAGACTCTCATCTATTTTATATGCAAAATACATTCACCCCATTCCAAAGTCTCCCAAAGCCTCAACTCAAGTCCAAAAATTTCATCTAAATCTCATCAGCTCAAAAGATCCAAATTCCATCACCTAAATTATTTAAATCAGGTATGGGTGAGATGGCATATGAACCATCCTCAGACAAAATTCCTCTCCATCAATGTAGCTTGGAAGCTAGAAAGCAAGTTATCTGCTCCCAAAAGAGAGTGTTGGGACAGGGATAGGGTACCAGTTATAAACATCCCTGTTCAACAAGGAAGAAAATGGAAGAAAAAGAAAGGGCACTTGTGGGTCCCAAGAAATTAAAAAATCCAGCAAGGCAAACACCATCAGATTTCAAGGCTTGGAAACAATCCTTTGTGGCTCTGGGCTCTGCCCTTTTGGCTTGAGGCTCTTCTCTGGGATACATCCTTCCTTTTGAATGCAAGGTAGCACATGTTTGCAGCTGAGTGGTTTAACAGACGGTTGCCTGCCTACAGAATTTTGCGAGTCCTGCAGCCTTTTGCATTTCTCTGTCCCTTTCAGCGCAACCTGGCAGTACTTCAGCTGATCGAATGTTCTTAGGTACCTTGTGGGTCTCCTGTGCGCTCACAGCGATTCACTCCATTGAACAAGAGTCTTTCCTGAAAATCCTATGTATATCCTGCCTTTTACTGAGAAGGCTGGAGGGACCCAGGGGTCACATGTCCCCCTCTTCAGAAGCGACCTGTGTGCTTGATTCCTCTTTCGATCTTTTCAAGGCACTAGCCAGAGGTCATCCGGCCAAACTCTTGGCTTTCTTGTCAGAATATGCTTTCTGGACAGTGAATTTCCTAATTTTAATATCTTGTGCTATCTGGACAGGCTGAGAATTTCCCAAGTCATAAAGTCCTGGTTCTTTTTTGCTTAACAGTTCTGTCTCCTTATATGGACCCTTGTGATCATGCAGGTCCACCCAGATAATACAAAGCAACCTCCCCATGTCAAGGTTTTTAGCTTGATCACATCTGCAAAGTTCTTTTGCTGTGTAAGGTGGCATAGTCACAGGTCGGAGGATTAGGTCATGGACATTTTAGGGACCATTATTCAGCCTACCACACCAGTAGATGGGGAGAGATTAATGATGTAGGAAATTAAAGGAGAAGGGGGTGATAATCTTGAAGAAGCTAGAGGCGATTAAATCCAAGTCAAAGGGTGTTATTTGTGTGGCGTAAGGAGCACCGCACAGCCCCGGGTAGGCTGTAAGTCACTTCCTGCTCCTGTGTATGGAGCTCTGATGGTTGTTTTCCTGACATAACCCTTTGGGGGCCAGCTCATGGTTTATTCGGGAATCCAACTCACTAAGAAACATGTCAACTCCTGAGTCCATTGGCCCTAAGTTAGTTCCCTCTACTGGTAACTACGTCTGCATCTTTAATTCCCACACACCTCTCTCAAATTAGTGGAGTCTATCTTAAGTTTATTTGAAAATCTTGCCTGGGAAAACGACATCCTCATCTGACTGCTGCAGTAAGGCTAAGATCTTTTGTTTAACTAAGAATCCTTTATGGGTCTTTGTCGAGCAAGGTTTTTTTTTTTCCTCCCCTTCCAGTCTTATCGCTGTTTATTTGGGATACAGAAGGAGTTGCCTTGAGAGACCTTCTTTCTTCTAATTCTTCTTTCAAACCGGCCGGTTCTTTCCTAACATATTTTTCTTTCCCTCCCTTCTTTGGTAATAGCTCCTTAAAAACAGCAAATAAAAGGCAGTGGGCGCTGATGAACTGTCCAGTCACTTCCCCTAGAGCATGACTCATTTGGCATGTGATCAGCTTACTAGTTTTGCAAGAGATAGTTGTTGTGTTTTTTTTTAAGAGTCTGTGCTTGTTTAAAAATTTTATTTTATTTATTTATTATTTTTGGCTGTGTTGGGTCTTTTTTACTGTGCGTGGGCTTCTTATTGCGGTGGCTTCTCTTGTTGCAGAGCATGGGCTCTAGGCGCTCAGGCTTCAGTAGTTGTGGCACGCGGGCTCAGGAGTTGTGGCTCACGGGCTCTAGAGCGCAGGCTCAGTAGTTGTGGCGCACGGGCTTAGTTGCTCTGCGGCATGTGGGGTCTTCCCGGACCAAGGCTTGAACCCATGTCCCCTGCACTGGCAGGTGGATTCCTAACCAATGCGCCATCAGGGAAGTCCCTGTGATATATTTTGAATTAAATTTTTTGTGTATGTGGTTTGAGTTATGAGACCCAGTTATTCCAGCATCAACTGTTGAGAAGATTCTTCTGCCTTCAGTGGATTACTTTGTGGTTGTTTTGGTGAAAAATGAAATGAGAGAATATGTGAGTTTACTTCTGGGCTCTCTACTCTATTTCATCAAAGGATTTAATGTTATTTTTTTGCCAGTACCCCAGTGTCCTAATCAACATAACTTTACCGTAAGTCTTGAAATCAACTTTGTTCTTTGTTCAGCTTTGGCTATTCTAGGTGCTATGCACTTCCACATGAATTTTGCAGTCAGCTTCTCAATTTTTATTTGAAAAAAAGCTTGATGGGGCTTCCCTGGTGGCGCAGTGGTTGGGAGTCCGCCTGCCGATGCAGGGGACGCGGGTTCGTGCCCCGGTTCCGGGCAGATCCCACATGCCGTAGAGCGGCTGGGCCCGTGAGCCATGGCCGCCGAGCCTGCGTGTCCAGAGCCTGTGCTCTGCAACGGGAGAGGCCACAGCAGTGAGAGGCCCGCGTACCGCCAAAAAAAAAAAAAAAAGCTTGATGGAATTATAATTGATATTCATTAAATCTGTAGAGTCTTTCAATTAATGAATATGGTATACATCTCCATTTACTTAGATCTTCTCTAGTTTCTGTCACCAATTGTGTGTAGTTTTAAGTGTGAAGGTCTTGCACATCTTTTCTTAAATATATTTATATTTCATTTTAAAAAATTATCGATTGAATTTTTAATTTTTTTCATTTTTTGCTGCTAGTGTGCAGAAATATAATTGATTTTTGCATATTGACCTAGTATCCTGCAATCTTGCTAAACTAACTTATTAATTTTAATCACTCATTTGTATATTCTTTAGGATTTTCTACATGTCTTTAGTGAATAAATGCATTCTTATTTCTTCTTCTTCAATTTTATGCCTTTTTTTCTTGCCTTATTACACTGGTTGGTACCTTCAATAAAGATTGAAGTAGAGTGGGTGAGCATCTTTACTCTGTTCTTGATCTTAAAGGGAAAATGTTCATTATTTTACCATTTGGTATTGTGTTATCCGTAGTTATTTTGTAGATAACTTTATCAGATTGAGGAAATCCCCTTTATTACTGGTTTTCTGAGAGTTTTTATCACAAATAGGTGTTAAATTTTTTCAAATGCTTTTTCTACATGTATTAAATTGTTACATACTTTTCCTCTTTTATTTTTTTTTATTTTGGTGTATTACATTGACTAATTTTGGAGTATTAATTCAACCTTTTATTCCTGGGAGAATTCTACTTGGCCATATTTTTTAAAAAATACATAAGTGGATTTGATTTCCTAATAATTTGTGAGCGTGTGTGTGTGTGTGTGTGTATTCATTTATTCATTCGTGAGGGACATTCATCTGTAATTTTCTTTTTTTATAATATCTGTCTGGTTCTTTTGGTATCAGTATTAGGCTGACCTAGTAAAATGCATTGGAAATTCATTTCTCCTCCTCTATTTTCTAAGTCTTTGTAAGATTGGTATTACTTTCTCCTTAGATGAATTTGATAAATTTTGATAAATTTCCTTTAAAACCATCTGGGTCTGGAATTTTTTTTGTGTGAAGATTTTTCATAACGAATTCAATTTCTTTAATAGATATATAGGGCTTTTAAACATTCTCTTTTACCTTGTTAATTGTGTATGTCAAAGAATTTGTTCATCTTATCTAAATTGCCTAATATTTTGGCATGAAATTGTTTATAATCTTCTCACATATTCCTTTTAATGTTTGAAGATTTGTAGTAAGGTTTCCTTTTTCATTTTTTATACTGCTAATTTGTGTCTTCTCTCATATCTTACTGATGAATCTATCTAGTGGTTTATTAATTTTGTTGATGTTTTCAAAGACCCAGCTTTGGCTTTATTATTTTCCCAAGAGCCTGTCTGTTTTTAAAAAAATTAATTAATTTCTCCTCTTAACTTTGTTCTTTCTTTCTCTTGGAGTTTCTTTACATTCCACCCCCCAGCCTCTTAAATTGGAACCTTAAGTCAAGACCTTTCTTCTTTATGATTTTGAACATTTAAACTTTCTTTTTAATCACTGCTTTAGCTATACATCACAAATTTGCATCTATTGGTTTCTTCTTTTCCATTGAATTGGACATATTTTGGAAAATATCTTGTGATGCTTCTTTGACAATGGGTTAGTTAGAAGTGTGCCATTTTAATTTATAAATACTTGTTTTTTTCTAGATATGTTATTGATATGTAATGTAATTCCATTGTGGTCAGAGAAGTCACTTCTGTATAATTTAAGTCTTTTTTAAGATGTTGGGGCTTGTTTTATGACCCAACATATGGCCTATTTGGGTGAATGTACCATGTGTTCTAGAAGAAAATATATCTTGTGCAGTTTTTGAATATAGTGCTCTGGAAATGTCATTAGGTTAGAGTGGCTGAGAGCTAAAATTCATTTTTATTTGAGTTGATGGATCTCTATTTTAAGGACACCCAGAAACATGAGGAAGGAGAAGAAATTTCATCAACAGACTTTTTCCTGTCTAGATGCCCATCTATAAATTCTAGGAAGCACTTTAGACTTCCCAACTCAGCAGGAATTTTATTTACAGGACAGTAGAATGGCACCTTCAACAGAGGCACTATGCTTCTCATTATTTTCTTTATATTAAATAACCCCAACAAAGTAATTTTCTGGCTTTTAAAAATTACAAATTGAATGGGTTTCAATTTTAACAAATCTCAATCCAAATACAGAATTTCTCCTATCCCCAGAAGCAATTATTGCTTTACTCTTAAGCATTCTGCTATATATCTGTTCAAACTTTATTTACATGTTCTCTTGTTTGGATTGGTTTGTTTTAACATTACTAAAGGTATAAGTGGTATTCTTTTTGATAATGTACAGAAAAGTTAGGGTTCTGACAATCTAGACTGACAATCTAGACTACTTCACTTAAAAATGGAAATTTTGATCTGCTGATTAAAGACTTGTGTTTTTTAAGGAGGAGATACATTACCTGAAACACTACGCTTTATCTACCGATAGTGACCCACATCAGCTTCCCAATTCAGATAAAACATATCCATCCACTTGCTCCTTTGACCCCTGTTTTGAACTTGGAGCATAAAAGAATTGGAAGTTGAGAAGTGAAATTGATAGGTGCTCTAAGTAGTGTATGCCTGCTTAAATATAGAAGACAAATCTATTTAATCCGCATTTTGACCTATGGCATGCACTTGTTAAATGACAGTTGAGGATTAATTATATCCTTGGCTATATTTCAGAGCAAAACAATTGGACCACACTGATTCTGATCCTATAAACCTTTGTTCTCTAACTAATAAAATTAACAGCCACGAACTGAAGATTTCAAAATCATGTACTTTTTTTTCCTCACTGAAAGAAGCTGAATGTTTATATTTTGATCTCTTGGACTTCTTTCACTGAGGACTGCTTTAATTCTCTGTCTTCAGTATAGTGCTAACACTGGTGTTCAAATGGGGTTTTCTGCATGCCTCTCATGAGAGCAGAAATTATTGCTGGAACAGCACTGCCCATATTTTCTGATAGTTTCAAAGGAAGCCTGGATGACCTCAAACACCCCTTTTTAACTTGTTAATCATACTCTCCTGGGGGTCAATGTTGTGTTTTCACCAGGGCAAGAAACGGATAGCCTTAGACGTTATGCATATATTGTGCAAAGCACAGAAAGAAACAAAAAGTTTTTAAGAGGTAATGTACATGAACGATTCTCATTGTTTTGTCCTGATTTTTTATTTTATTTCTCACAATGACAACTCAATACTCCTTCCATCTTTTTTTTTTTTTTTTTTTTTTTTTTTTGTGGTACGCGGGCCTCTCACTGTTGTGGCCTCTCCCGTTGCGGAGCATAGGCTCCGGACGCGTAGGCTCAGCAGCCATGGCTCACGGGCCCAGCTGCTCCACGGCATGTGGGATCCTCCCGGACCGGGGCACGAACCCGTGTCCCCCGCATCGGCAGGCGGACTCTCAACCACTGCGCCACCAGGGAAGCCCCCCTGCTTCCATCTTTTTAATGAGACTTACCATAGATAGTCTCAGAAGAGGTAATAAATTCAGTAATAGTAACAATTATTTACGATAGTTCCTTTCCATGAATAATCTCTTTTAATTCTCAGAATAATCCTATGAGCTACATGATATTATCATAGCTATTTACTTATTCATGTCTGTTTATAGTATTACCACATCACCTTTAAAAGAGTACTTGGAGTATGGAAATAATTTTCTCAAGTTAAATACCTAATGAAAGGTGGACAATGGATTAAAAAAATTTTTTTTAACTTATTTATTTCATTTTTGGCTGTGTTGGGTCTTTGTTGCTGCGTGTGAGCTTTCTCTCGTTGCGGAGAGTGGGGGCTACTCTTGGTTGCAGTTTGCAGGCATCTCATTGCGGTGGCTTCTCTTGTTGCAGAACATGGGCTCTAGGCGCGTGGGCTCCAGTAGTTGTGGCAAGTGGGCTCAGTAGTTGTGGCTTGCAGGTTCTAGAGCACAGGCTCTGTAGTTGTGGCACATGGGCTTAGTTGCTCCGTGGCATGTGGGATCTTCCTGGACCAGGGCTCGAACCCGTGTCCCCTGCATTGGCAGGTGGACTCTCAACCACTGCGTCACCAGGAAAGCCCTGGATTTTTTTCTTTTTTAATTTTTACTTTATATTGGAATGCGGCTGGTTGACAATGTTGTGTTAGTTTCAGGTGTGCAGCCAAGGGACTCAGTCACACATACACATGTATCTGTTCTTGACAAAGGGTTTCAGCAGAGAAGTGCGACTCCAACCTCTGTACATTTAGCCACCTGGGTAGCCTGCCTCCCAGACAGTGGAAAGGTAGCAAGTCAACTGGAGATCCATGGGTTTAGAGGTTCATATATTTAAGACAGGCATTAAAATGATGGTGAGCATGGAGGGCCTTTAATGAGAAAGTAATGAAAAGGTTGACAAAGATGGAAGTGATGAGATGATTTCATTTCTTAACATTGTCATCAAGTCTGCAGAATTTTCAAATTATGATTCCATGATATCTTTGTTATTTTGATATATCTTGTATAGGTTTATACAGCAATTACTGTATAACACTTTGGAGTTAAAAATGCACTACTAGATGGGTATAGCCGAGAGAGTGGAGTCAGAAAGCTCTGAGCTCACCTCCTCCCATGAGCAAACCAAAATTATAATTATTTACAGAGCAACTACCTATAAGATTGTCCAGAAGACCAGCAGAAAATATCTTCTACAACTAAAGATAGAAAGAAGGAACCATAACGAGACAGGTAGGAGAGGTGGACACCCAGTAGAGTCAAGACCCACAGGATGGTAGGTGACCCACAAATGGAAGGATAATTACAACTGTAGAGGTTCTCACCAAGGAGCAGGGAGTCTGAGCCCCACGTGGGGCTCCGCAGCCCAGGAGTCCTGCACTGGGCAGACGAGCCCCCAGAAAGCCTGGCTTTGAAGACCAGTAAGGGGTTGCATATGGGAGAGCTGGAAGGCTGTAGAAAACAAAGACTTAGCTCTTAAAGGGTGCACGCAAAATGTCATACGCTCTGAGTCCCAACACAGACACAGTAATTGGAAAGGAGTCTGAGTCATGGGACTTCCCTGGTGGTCCAGTGGTTAAGAATCTGCCTTCAATGCAGGGGACGTGGGTTCGATCTCTGGTCGGAGAACTAAGATCCCACTCGCTGCGGGGCAACTAAGACCAGGCGTCACAGCTAGAGATCCCGCGTGCTACAGCTACAGAGGCCACGCACCACAACGAAAGATCCCGTATGCCACAACTAGGACCCGACACAGCCAAAAATAAAAATCATAATAAATAAATATTTGAAAAAAGCCTGGGTCAGACCCATCTGCTGATCTTGGAGAGCCTCCTGGAGAGGCAGGATGGAATGGGGACTCCCACCGGGGAAAGAGATGCGAACAGCAGTCATTTTTGGAAGCACCGTATTGGAGTCTTTCTTCCAGCCTTTTAGCACTGGGGGCTTACCTGCTTACCAGAAGGCAAGCACCGCCCCAAGACCCCCAGGGACCAGCAGCCAGCTCTCTGGGGACCAGGTCCCACCCACCAGCAGGCCAGCACCAGCCTCAGGCCCATCCTGGGCCACACAGGAAGTCATGCCAGGACTTAGTGGCACGTTCTTTGACATTGGTCTTAGCAGTATTTTTTTGGATATGTCTCCTCAGGCAAGGGAAACAAAAGCAGAAATAAACAAATGGGACTACTTCACACTAAAAGGCTTTTGCACACTGAAGGGAGTCATAAAGAAAAAAAGGCAACCTACTGAATGAGAGAAGATATTTGAAATGATGTGTCTGATTAGGGGTTCTATCCAAAATACATGAAGAACTCATACAACTCCATATTAAAAAAACAAACAATCCAATTAAAAATGGGTAGAGTAGCTAAATAGACATTTTCCAAAAGAAGACACACAGATGGCAAAAAGGCACGTGGAAAGATGCTCAACATCACTAATCATCAGGAAAATGCAAATCAAAACCTCAGTGAGATATCAATTCACACCTGTCAGAATGGATTTCATCCAAAAGACCAGAGATAACAAGTGCTGGTGAGGATGTGGCTAAAAGGAAACACATGTGCACCATCAATAAACTGGTGCAGCCACTGTGGAAAACACTATGGATATTCCTCAAAAAATTAAAAGTAGAACAGTATAAGATCCAGCAATTCTACTTCTGGGTATTTGTCTGAAGAAAACAAAAACACTAATTTGAAAAGATGTATGCATGCAGGTTGTATTATTTACCATAGCCAAGATATGGAAGCAACATAAGACTTTGTAAATAAATGGATAAAGAAGATGTGTGTGTGTGTGTGTGTGTGTGTGTGTGTGTGTGTCTATGGCTGAGTATTATATATTATATATATAAATATAATGGAGTATTAGTCATAAAAAATGAAAGCTTTCCATTTGGAACAACATGGGTGTACCTAGATGGTATTATACTAAGTGAAATAAGTCAGACAGAGAAAGAAAAATACCTTATTATTTCACTTATATGGGTAACCTTAAAAGCAAAACAAACATACATACAAAACAAAAGAGAAACAGACTCATAGATACAGAGAACAAACTGGTGGTTGCCAAAGGGGAAGGGGGATGGGGTATCAGTGAAATAGGTGAAGGATATTAAGAGGTATAAACTTCCAGTTATAAAATAAATGTCACAGGGGGGTAATGTAGAGCATAGGGAGTGTAGTCAATAATATTGTAGTCACTTTGGTGACAGATGGTAACTAGACAGCTGGTCATCATTTTGTAATGCATAAAAATATTGAGTCACTATGTTGTATATGCAAAACTAATAATGTTGTGAGCCAGCTACACTTTGTTTTGGAAATCTTTATTTATCCATTTGGCAGCGTTGGGTCTTAGTTGCGGCTTGCTGGAGCTTCATGACGGCACGTAGAATCTTTCATTGCAGTGTGCAGGCTTCTCTCGAGTTGTGGCACACGGGATCTTTCATTGTGGCATGTGGGCTCTGTAGTTGTGGCACGCAGGCTCTCTAGCTGTGGCACGTGGGCTTAGTTGCCCTGCGGCATGCAGGATCTTAGTCCTCCGCCTAGGGATCGAACCCGCGACCCCTGCATTGGAAAGCGAATTCTTAACCACTGGACCACCAGGGAAGTCCCAAGCCAATTACACTTAAGAAAAAGACTTCCCCGGGGCTTCCCTGGTGGCGCAGTGGTTGAGAGTCCGCCTGTCAATGCAGCGGATGCGGGTTCATGCCCCGGTCTGGGAGGATCCCACATGCCACGGAGCGGCTGGGCCCGTGAGCCATGGCCGCTGAGCCTGCGCGTCCGGAGCCTGTGCTCCGCAACGGGAGAGGCCACAGCAGTGAGAGGGCCGTGTATAGGAAAAAAAAAAAAAAAAAAAAAAGACTTCCCCAAAAAACAAGCCAAGAAAACAACCAAGCAAAAACGTCATTACCTTTTCTAGTTAAAGGAGAAAAAAAATCTAATATAAAATGAAAAGAAAATATGACCTACTCCCATCATATTGAGTCACTTATTTTTTTTTTGTTTGGCTTTTATTTATTTTTAATCTTTCTCTTTTTAAATAGAATGAGGAGTCAGAAAACTGGAAGAGTGGCAGAGACACCGAGCACACAGAACTGCTCCAGGACTTCTAAGAACAGAGCTCACTGGTGAGGCTACTTCCTGTCTTTTGATAAAGTGCCAACAGGTGACTTATGGTCCTACAACAATGGTAATTAAAGGTAACTAAAAAAATGCATTCACGGTCTTATGAGTCAATCTAGTTTTCTTTAAATTTCACATTTTAAAGTAAATTTTGATATGGAGGACAGTCAATATTTCATCAAAACTTATCTTTTAATATAATTCATATTTTTTACTTAATTGCAGCAAATCTCTGCCTTCTTGGAATTGTGACCCCACATTTTTAAAAAATTTATTTTATTGAAGTCAAGTTGATTTACAATGTTGTGTTAATTTCTGCTGTACAGCAGAGTGGTTCAGTTATGTATATATGATATATATATTATTTTTCATATTGTTTTCCATGATGGTTTATCCCTGGATATTGAATATAGTTCCCTGTGCTATACAGTAAGACCTCGTTGTTTATCCGTCCTATGTATACTAGTTTACATCTGCTAATCCCAAACTCCCAATCCATCCCTCTACCCCCTTCCCCTTGGTAGCCACAAGTCTGTTCTCTGTGTCCCTGAGTCTATTTCTGTTTTGTAAATAAATTCATTTGTATCATATTTTAGATTCCACCTACAAGTGATATCAAATGGTATTTGTCTTTCTCTTTCTGATTTACTTTGCATAGTATGATAATCTCTAGGTCCATCAATGCTGCTGAAAATGGCACTGTTTCTTTTTTATGGCTGAGTAGTACTCCATTGTATATATGTACCACATCTTCCTTATCCATTCATCTGTCAATGGACATTTAGTTTGCTTCCATGTCTTGGCTATTGTAAATAGGGCTGCAGTGGACATTGGGGTGCATGTGTCTTTTTGAATCATAGTTTTGTCTGGATATATACCCAGGAGTGGGATTGCTGGTAACTCTATTTTTACTTTTTTGAGGAACCTCATACTGTTTTCCATAGTAGCTGCACCAGTTTACATTCCCAACCCCACACTGTTTTTTGTTTCAGTTTGGCAACCCCTTCTAAATGTACAATATGGTAAAAAAAATCAATTAAAATTCACCGTGTTTTGCGAGACATCCTTCCTGACAATTGGTGACATGCATAATGTCCTGATTTTAGATTCGTTATTTGCTTTAGTGTTATCTCTGTCATTAAAAATTTTCTCAGGTTTTTAAAAAATTTAGAATTTATTTTCGTGTTGGGAGAAGGTACAGCCATCAGTAAATCTTTATTTTGTCTGACAAATACCAGTCTCGGACTCTTAAAAATGCAGTACTATTACCCTGTTTGGTCTCTCTTTAAGAATGACTTTTTTTTTAATTGAGGGTTTTATTTTCTATAAAATTATATCCAATCCACTGACTATAGCCACTTCCCTAAAAGAAGTTATTTTATTCATCACCCTGTGGACTGTTAGTCTATGAATGAACATTATAATTGTGTTATATGTTGATAATTGAGGCTGGGTGATGGGTATATGGACTGAGGTCATTCTATTTTCTATACTTCTGAAAACTTCATAATCAAAACAACCCATTGTATTTTTAAATAAAGATTAATTTGACAAAGGGGAAATATGCATCTTTGTCAGAGCTTAAACAATATTGTCCCAAAGACACATGGAGGTGACTTGACTTAGTATACATTGTAACACATACAGAGTTTAAATACTTCATTTTTTTGTAGTTGGAAAACTGAACTATTCAAAACCATAATTTTAGGGAATTCTACATAGCTAAGGTCTCTACTAGATATTACCCACTAATTAAAAATATTGCACTGCTCTGTTTCCTCATTTAAAAAGCCTGTTGCATAATATTGATAATTCGGAATCTGGGCTCTGGAAATAGGACTGGCTGCAAATCTAGGTTTCCCTTTGTTACTGCATAACTTCAGCTAAGACATTTGAAGAGTCAGTTCTCTTACATGTAAACACCAGGAGAGTAACCGTGTGCTTCCTCACAGGGTTTTTTGTAAAAACTATATGTGATCATCGCTGTAACGTAGCTAGACTCTGCTCAGCATATCGTAAGCCCTTAATAAATGTGACCCGTTACGAGCTGTTTTTTCATACTATCCCAGCTCTGTGTACTGAAAGCTGTTTGTGAGCACATGCTAGGCATTCAGTATACATTAGCTGATTCGATGAATAGATACTCATTTTCAGTCAGCAAAACGATGAAACTGCAACTCAGTCAAATCTAAACAAAGGAAAGAATCAAGAAGGACGAAGCACAAAGAACTCTCTGTGTTTCTCTCCTTCTCCACTGTCCACGGTGCCCCAGCTTTTGCGTGTGCTTGCGTCCTTGCTTGCTTCCTTGAGCAGTCAGAAGGGTGCTGCTGCCCTTTCCTGGGACTGGGGAGAGCCAGGAAGCCCCAAGTTTGAGGCCTTTAGTTCCAGGCTTCTTAAATTTGAGATGCCCACTACACATCCAAGTGGAAATATTGGTAGACAATCGGATATGTGTCTGGAGTTCTCCTACTAATTTCAGAGACACGAACACTGCCTCCTGAGGTGTGTGCTGTCAGTTGGGTGGACACTGTGTCTATGTCTTCTCTGTCCCCAAACTGTGTATCATGTCACCAAGAGCAAAGGAAATGCCTCATGAAAAAATGCTGATAGATTTAAAAAACTGACAACACTCAGGACTTCCCTGGTGGCTCAGTGGTTGTGGCACGTGGGCTCAGTAGTTGTGGCTCATGGGCTCTAGAGTGCAAGCTCTGAATTTAAATCATCTTTCTGACTTATGTGATGAGTATTCGTTAAAGAATACTGCCTTTTACTATGAAGTTGAAGATACTCAAGGTAACAGCTTAATATGTATTAAAATGATATCATCCAATAAGAAATGAACAGAAATTATTTAAACCCTTCTGAACATTCCAATACATACCACAGCAACATTTTTGCTTCTTGCAAAACTCTGCATGTGTACCTACTTATTACATTCTCTTCACTTAGTATTATTCCAAAAATTGAGTTTGATGCCTCTATATATTCTGTAAAATCTCCAGAAAGCTGTGTTTTAATTATTTAGTATAAGAAATTGTAAGCTTCACCTGCGGTGGTATTTCAGCCACGATATGGCAAAGGGAGCTGCATCCCATCTGCCTGTATTAGTTTCCCGTGGCTGCTGAAACAGATCGCTACACGTCCAGGGGCTTAAAACAACAGACGTTTATCTTCTCACAGTTTGGAGGTCAGAAATCCAAAATCACCGCCAGTGGGCTGGAGTCAGTGTGGCAGGCCCGTGCTCGCATTGACAGCTCCCGGTGGCTGTTGACACTCCTTGACTTACGGGCCCGTGACTCTCGTCTCGGCCTCCTCCTCCGTGTCCCAGATCTCCTCTACCTCTCCCTCATTACAGCCGCCCTGGATATCCAAAAATAATCTCCCCATGTAAAGCTCTTTAATCACATCGGCGAAGTTTAAAAATGTTAAAAAAAAATTTACATTCCAGGGACGAAGGCCTGATACCTTTGGGGGCCACTGTTCAGCCTGCTACACTGCTCTCTTCCCAATAAGTTTGTCATTAAATTTGATACATGACCTACTGATTACTCATTGATGAACAGATTGTTAATGGGATCAAAATGTTTCAGCCTCAGTATTACTTTAAAATTTAATCGGCATCATTAATATTTTCTCCGTCGATTTCTTAAGTCTAGACCTGTGCTATCCAATACAGCTGCCACTGGAAGCCTGGCTCTTGGGCACCGGAAATGTGGCTGGTTTGAATCGAGATGTGCTTTAAGTGTAAAATACACACCAGAATTTGAAGAGTTAGTACAAAAAAAGAACGTAAAAAGTATCATCAGTTACTTTATATTGATTACATGGAAATGAGAATATTTTGGACATACCTGGGTTAAATAAAATATGCTATTTAATTTAAAAAAATTGTAAGCTTATGTGTGGCATACAGTCCTTCATTGTTTTAGGGAATAATTTACTTATGGCAGGGAATTGGCTTACAAGATCTTACGGTCTTGCTAGGTGAGTCCAAAATCTGTAGGGAAGGCCTTGAGGAAGGGTGAGCTGGAAATTTCAGGCAAGAGCTGCAACTGAAGTTCATGAAATTTGTTCTTCTTCAGGGAAACTTCAGTCCTGCTCTTAAGGACTTGGAACTGATTGCATGAGGTCCACCAGCTTATCCAGTGTAGTATTCCGTAAACTAATGGATTACTGACTTTAATTGCATCTGCAAAATGCCTCCACAACACCCAGATTAAGTCTGATGGAATAACTGGGTCTGGGGGGCAGCCATACACAGTTTCTTAAACCGTTCCTCATTTTATTTTTATTTATTTATTTTTATTTATTTTATTTTTATTTTGCGTTACGCGAGCCTCTCACTGTTGTGGCCTCTCCCGTTGCGGAGCACAGGCTCCGGACGCACAGGCTCAGCGGCCATGGCTCACGGGCCCAGCCGCTCCGCGGCACGTGGCATCTTCCCCGACTGGGGCACGAACCCGCGTCCCCTGCATCGGCAGGCGGACTCTCAACCACTGCGCCACCAGGGAAGCCCTTAAACCATTCTTAATCTCCAAGTAAAGACGGTAAGAAAGCCACACTTCGTCCACATGGTACAAGCATCCTGCATACAACCAAAAACACGTTAACTCTTCTCAGATGAGGATGTGGAGTTCTTAGCTGGTTTGCACCCTTCTACTTTGATATCCTGCAACTTAATGACCTTGACGCAAAGTTTACTACTGTTAACATGTCTTATGTAAACTGAAGGGAAGAAAGTGATGAAAATATTTACTTAAAGTATACACATAGTCACAGCCAAATAAGGAGGAGATACCTGTAACTCTTCCAAACCCCATTTCTGTAACAGTCGCGTGTAACAGCTGGTGTTTAACTGTCTTCCCCTCTGCCTGTTCCGTACACACTTTGCTCTCAGCAAGCACCTCAGCCGGTCACGGCTCTTTACCAGGTGGGGTGTATTCGTCTCCTACTGCCACGATAACGAAATACCGCAGACTTGGTGGCTTAAAACAACGGAAGTTTGTTCCCTCACAGCCCTGAAATCAAGGCACCTAGGGGGTCAGTTCACAGCCACCCATGCCTCCGTATCAGCTGCTGCTGGCTGATGGTAATCCTTGTGTTCGCCGGGCTGATGGGTACATCCTTCCCATCTCTGTCTCCAGTTCCAGTGCTATTCTTTCCTCTGTGTCTGTGCCCGTGTCCAAATTTCTTACGGAGACAAGAGTCACTGGGCTAGGGTCCCCTCAAATCCAGACTGACCTCATCTCACTTGATGACACCGGCAGAGACTTTACCTCAAAACAAAGTCATGTTCACAGGTGCTGGGGCTTAGGACTTGGTCATGTGTCTTTGAGGAAGGCAGTTCAACCTACAACATCGGGCGACCCAGACCTTTTTTCCCGAAGGATCTGGACCATTAGAGCCCTGTGTGAATGGAGTTGTTGTAGTCTTCTGTTGACTTTGACCGTCCAGTTCCCCCATGGTCAGGGCCAGTCACGGCATCCAGCACAGTGACTCCCTTCTTTGTTGTGGATTCAGAGGCATCCGGGGCTCTAAGTGGTGGGATGGTCGTCTCAGCTTCCCGGTCAACGGAATCAGTGTTGTGTTTCCCGGTGGCAACATTCCTCCCTGGGAACTAAGACCTCGAGACAAGCAGAACACAGGATTGCCAGAACAGGAAGCAGAAATTTTCCTAGCGCATCCCTGATGGCAACGGCGTGTGGACCATCTCCCTTCCCACCCCGTGAATCTGGATTTGGTGAATCCTGGCTGTGAGAGAAGCAGTGTTGGATGTGTTGGATGCTGATTCAGGACAAACACAGCCTCCTGGGGAAGTTTGCCCCAGCCCTGCAAGGCACGGCCACCTAGCTGCTGCTGAACTGAGTCTTCCAAAGGGCATTCGACCGTTCTGTTTCAGGATGATGGGGCCACAGTCAGACCAGTGAGTCCCATGAGCAGGGGCCCAGCTCGTACTTCACTTGCTGTAAAGTGAGTTTCTTGATCGGAAGTAATGCTGTGTCTATTACCATAATGGTGGCAAAGGCATTCTACAAGCCCAAGGATGGTGTTTGTTTGTTTTGGGGTTTTTTTTTTGAGGTACGCGGGCCTCTCACTGCTGTGGCCTCTCCCGTTGCGGAGCACAGGCTCCGGACGCGCAGGCTCAGCGGCCATGGCTCACGGGCCCAGCCGCTCTGCGGCATGTGGGATCTTCCCGGACCGGGGCACGAACCCGTGTCCCCTGCATCGGCAGGCGGACTCTCAACCACTGCGCCACCAGGGAAGACCAGGATGGTGGTTTTGGTTGAAGCATTGTGTGCAGGGAAGGTAAGTCTCTACCCGGAGTAAGTGTCTGTTCCAGTACGAACAGAGAATTGCCCTCGCATGATGGAAACACTGCAATGTAATCAGCTACCGGCCATCAGGCAGTTCGCCGGCCACCTGGGGAATGGTGCCCTATCAGAGACTCGGTGTCGGTCTCCCCTGTTGGCATGTAGGACACTCAGCAATGGCTGTGGCCAAGTGCCCTTGGTGACTGGAAGTCCATGTTGCCGAGTTCACGCATAGCCTCCATCTCGGGCACCACGGCCACTCTGTGAACAAGCCCATTGGCTAATGATGGGAGTGGCTGGGAAAGAAGTTGACTGGGATCCGTAGGATGGATCATTCCATCCCCTTGACTTTTAAATTCCCTCTTAGCTGAGATTACCCTTCGGTGAGCATTTACACAGGGCACTAATATGTTCATGTCTTTGCCCTTTCAGAGAGGACTGTCACATACCACTTCACAGACCTCCAGGTTTTTCCAGTCGTATTCCTTCCAAGTCCCTGACCATCCAGCCAAACCATCAGTCATAAACATGAGCCCGTAGAGATTACCTCTGGCCATTTCTCTTCCCAAGCACAATGAATGGCCAGGTGCCCTGCTCAGAGTTCTGTCCACTGGAGAACTTCCCTTCGCCGGGTCCTCGGCAATGTCCTCCTGAGGGGCTGTAGTGCTGACGCTGCTCCCTTTCAGGTGGTGCCTGTATGTGGTGCAGAGCCTTCTCTGAGCCCAGCCTGAATTCCTTCCTCAGTTCACTGGTTGCAGGGAGCTAAGAGGCCGTGGGTGTGGCCTGGGAGGGAGAAGGTAATGCGATAGGAGAAGGGGCTAGAGGCACTGCAGCCACTTCTTTATGCGTCTCGCTCACGCCTTCAGGTCCTGTCTGCCTGATCGTGGCCACACCACTTCCGTGTGATGGAGAAGTGCCGCCGTGCAGGCTCTGCTCTGCGGCTGCTGGGTCAGCGAGTTCGTGATGGGAAACTCAGGTCACGTGATCACTGGTGGTAAAGCATTTAGTCGCTACTCAGACCCAGGAGCAAGTCAGAATCTACTTCGCAAAAGGAGAGTGATTTTCTGCAGAGGAGGCCAGGACCTTGCTTCAAAATCCTAAGCTTCTGTGCTGTGATATATCTATAGGGACCTGCCAGAGGCTTCGGACAGCACCTGTTTCTTCCGCCGACACTTCGAGCCTCTGCTGGGTCACGTGGTCCTTGTGGCTGAGCAGCTCGCACTGCATCCTGGACCTGCTGCAGGGCCCCATCCAACACCATCAGCTTCTCAGGTCACTCAGTAAAGGGGCCAGAGTAGGACACATAAATAAGGAATATGTTGCCTCCAGTATCCAAAGAGGCCCAGTATGCCCTGTGCCTCTTTTTTTGCTGAAGGAGAGGTCAGGTGCAGCAATGTGTTCTTCACCTTAGAAAGGATATCTTGTCACGCCCCACGCCACTGGGGCCCGAGACATTTCACTGAGGTATAAGCTCCCTGAACTTTCGTTGGATCTATTTCCCACTGTCAACATACACACGCCTTATCAATATGTTGACTAATTTCTACTTCTTCCTCACAAGCTCCAGTCAGCATGACATCGTCGATGTAATGGACCAGTGCAGTGAAGAGGTAGGACAGTGTGCTGCTGACCTTGCCAGGTGAAAGCAAGCTGCTGCTGCTGGTCCTTATTAACAGGGATTGAGAAAAAAGCGTTTTCCAGATCAGTAGGTGCATATCAGGTACCGGGGATGCATTCGTTTGTTCACACAACAAAGTCACAGCTAGAGCAGCAGCTGCAGTTGAAATCACCATCTGGATAAACTCACAATAGGCCACTCTCAATCTCCAAGACCCAGCTGTCTTCCGTGCAGGCCAAAGAGTCGAGTTGAGTGGGAAGGCGATGAGAATCATCACCCCTGTATCTTTCAAGTCCTCCTGGTGGCACTAATCTCTGCTCTCCCTGTAGGACTGTGGGGTTGCTTCTGCTGGACTACTTTTCCAAGTACAGTTACGGTGGCTTCCATGACAGCCCTCAGTCCAGGGGTCAGGGAGCCAGTGGGGTGGGGGGATACTGGCAGTGGCTGAGGAGGGTTGTTCTAATTTTGCATCCTGGAACTGGTGAAACAAGCATGAGACGGGTTCAGGGACCCCCTGTGAGGTTGACATGAGCGAAAACACCATCAGTCACCTGGCTGCCATCAGCCCCTGCTCTGACTGACGGTCACAGTGACAGCTTGAATCTCCTGGATTTGACATCAGTTCAGAACCAGTGTCCAACAATGCCCTGAAAAGTCTGATTAGTTCCCTTTCTCCAGGACCCAGTTACCTTGGTTAATGGCTGTGGGTTCCTTTGGGGAAAATAGAGAGAAAGATGAACACTGTACGTTTGGCAGGGTTTTTCCTCCAGAGGGTTCCGCCTCTTCTTCAATCAGGGGGTTCTGGGTCTCTAAAGTGGCTTAAGTCTGGGAACTCACGGAGGACGCATGACTCTGTTCTGTTGATTCAAGTTAGACTTCTGTTCACTCAACCTCAAACTCTTCCCCTCATACAGATCAACTTGGAACTAGTAGACTGCCCACCTGTTTCAGTTGGTTGTACCCACCATGACCAAATGGCCATGCTGCAGGTTTCTGTGACTCAGACCATTCAGATTACTGCTCTGATTCCACTGTCCATCATGGTACCCATGAGTGCCTTTGACCCCAGACACCCCTGGATGCAGTTGTCCCCACTGCAGTTAGGGATCCCAGCATGAGGGTCAGCAGTTTCCACTGGAATTTCTGACCTACAGAGAAGAGTAACCACAGCTCTGCAGAGATGCTGGGGCTCCTGTCACAGTTTATCTCTCACAGTTGTTGTCAAAAGTGTGTCTCCTGCACTGTCATGGGGTGAGTGGGCAGATCTCACGTGACAAATCCATGCTAACATCCCTGTCTCTCTAAGCCTTTGGATGCTTTGGAGGCCAATCACATGTCCAGTTGGAATTTCAGAAGCAAAAGACAGAAACAATGTTGGGTGATGATGACTGAAAAATTTCCTGAATTGATGAAAGACACGAATCTTGGATTCAGGATGCACAGTGAATCTCAAATAGGACACCCCACCCTGCTGCCACACACACACACACACACACACACACACACACACACAACTAGACACATCACAGTGCCCCTCAGCACACCAAAACCAAAGTTCTCCAAAGAATCAGAAACAGTAACCTATAAAAGAGCAGAAATTAGACCGTTAGCAGACTTCCCAACAACAGCAATAGAAGCAAGAGAATAATGGAGTAATGAGACAAAGTAACAGTCATTGGAGGATCTTGCACCCAGAAAAAGCACAATTTAAGAAGAGGACATAACTCAGGTGCTTTCAGATACACAATAAGTAAGTTAAGTAGCCTTACACCCTCATTAAGGATATCTGTACAAGATATAATTCAGGGAGAAGGAATGATGTCAAAGGGGCAAGAGGAGTGCAGATGGGAATTTTGGATACATCAACAGAAGGATATTTTCCAGAATTTACGGCTTGGGGAGGAGAAAGAGTATAATAATTTTTATTCATCTATCATTATGAAAAACACTGACTAAAAAGATCCATCGGTCCATTATCATATTCAGCATGTGAGCCATATATAGAAACTGTGAAAATAAAAATCCAAGGAGGCCCTGAAGAGTATCCTGTGATAGATAAAACAATCTCATTATTCATTTTTTCCTATTTCTTTTGTCTTTTTATTTTCATGAAGGCCTATGTGTAGGTGAACTCTGAGTTAATCTTTGTTCAAGTGCTGTTATTCCTGTACCGTGACATAGGAGATAATAAAAGAAAGTGCATGCAGAAATTAAAAACCTGTATGTTTATCTATTGATATATCTGCAACCATCTATACACCTATCTATCTGTATGGCTACATACTATTTCCTTATATTCTACCTTGCTACAAAACATTTGGTGTGAGGCATATCACATTGGGAAGAACAAACTTGGAAAACGTTAATGAAATTCGTGCAAAATATTATGTTTGTGGAATTTCGAAAATAACACTCAAAATTCTTATAGAATCGTTGTGCATTTCTTCCCAATTTAATTTTACATTTGTTTTCAAAAATCTCCTTGGAAAAGATGCCTCACTGGGGTTTTATTCCAGTGACATCTGCTGTATTTGATGCGTTTGTCAGAGGTATGATGAAGGATTTGCCATATCCTGAAGAGGTACAGAGTTAACAGACTGCCTGCTATAGACTCTAAGTCACTGTGGAATGAGTGTCCAGGTGTCAGATCCATCGAATCCAGTAAATCAGATGTACTACTGTGGCTGTAACATAAATATATTGGCGTGAATTTAATATCTAATATAGCAGTGTGATTTGAGCGTTACTAGATAAAAATCTATATAGTTGTGAACTTACAGTAAGATTACTGCAGCTTTTTTTTTTTTTTTTTGCGGTACACGGGCCTCTCACTGTTGTGGCCTCTCCCGTTGCGGAGCACAGGCTCCGATCGCGCAGGCTCAGCGGCCATGGCTCACGGGCCCAGCTGCTCCACGGCATGTGGGATCTTCCCAGTCTGGGGCACGAACCCGCGTCCCCTTCATCGGCAGGCGGACTCTGAACCACTGCGCCACCAGGGAAGCCCTACTGCAGCTTTTAAAGGCTTAATAAATAGTGGTTGATGACAATGATGCTGTTGAAGGAATGGTAGAGATTCACAGTTCTCTGTCCCTTAAAAACCACTGAGATTTCACAACTGACGTCATAGGATAGAAGTAGTAAAAGGCGTTGTAGGATCTCTACGTTGTCATGGGCTGACATTTATCTTCTATATTGTTATAGGCTGAATTTGTTAAGCTGCATTAGAAGGACCTAAATTTATTTATACCTATGATAAAATATAAATGTACCTAAAATATGTTTTACAGTGATGATTCAGCCGTTACTTCACTAGGTAAACAAAAGGGATGGGATGAACTTTGGCACTGGCCCGCTCAGCTCGCAGACCCCTTGGCAGTGGCCCTGACAAGACCAGGTGTCAGTTTCACTTTGTCTTTTTTTTCACTTTCACTTTGATGGTGAGCTCTACGACTATAATAAAATGGAGCTTATATACAAAGGCCTTTTCTGCTCCTCATTGAACAGTGAAGAAGTATTATGTTAGAAAGAAAAATTATATTTTGGATGAGATTAGTACATACATAACTGGGGAAGCACTTTAGGAGGTAAACTCTCTGGAAAAAAAGAAAAAAACATTCTGTTGCCTGGTGTGCATGTGTAGATGCACGCAGATGTAGCTGTTATTTCAAATAGAGGCTTATTTGTCTTACGGGAAGTACACGTACATGGCATTGTCACTAAAAATATCGGATGCTGTTACAAGTGGGAAAGATAATTTATGCTCTTAGGAATCTGTCTGTTCCCAGAAGTAACTATGCTGATATAACCCTAGCCTTCCTAGAAATTTCCGCTCTCTGCACGCACACATTTTCCAGTGTTTATGTGCTGTAAATACCAGCATAATGTGCCCACAGAAAGTCAGTACTGAGGGGGGGCTGAGCCTGCAGTGAAGCGAGGCTGTGAAACCATGAAAATTGGGTCCTTGGGGGATCTTTGCTTCTTGGTTCCTTCTCTACCTTTAGTGCATCTTCCTCCTGCCCCGTGTTCCTTTCCACCTTTCTTAGGACTGACAAGACTTCTTTTCAGAAGAATCTAGAAATACATAAAGTAAGCTCACAATTGCATATATAAGGAAGGCTATTTATAGAACTAGCTACCAAGATTCTGCATGAGGTGCCTCTAGAATGGTTTGATTTCTGGTCACATATAAATAGAGACACAGAAGAAAAAAATCCAGCAAAACACCAGCTCACCTATGGCTTTTATGTTTGTAAACAGTGTTCATCAGATTGAGAGACAGTCTAACCTTGTTTGCTGGAATTTTCTGTGTCATTTGAATTTCTCAAGGTGAAAGATAATGGGTAGGAGTTTTGCTCAGCTGTAAGCTCCTGAACCTTGGGCTGTGGCCAGACTAGTGGTTTTCCTTTTCAGGAATATTCTAGATCAGGGATCCACAAACTTTCTTAAAGGGCCAGGTAGTTGATATTTTAGGCTTTGGAAGCCAGGAGACAAAATTGAGGCTCTGACGTAGGTACATATATAGCCATTTAAATGAGAAGAACATGCTTAGCTTGAAAACCAAAACAAACAAACCAACAAAATCAACAAAATCCCCTCCCCCCCCCCCCCCAAACAGGTGCTGGTCAGACTTGCCCTCGTGGGTCTTACTTTGCTGACCTCTGTTCTGAATGAGCCCCTACCTGCCTCTCCTCCCCTGCCCTATCCCGGGCAGCGTCCAAGTACTCCTGGAGTGGGCCTTAGCAGAGCTCTTTGCTCAGATAAGGAATTATTTTTGTTTCATGTTCTAATCTGACCTCATTAGCAAAGGTGAGCAGACTAAATGACTGTTTCGGAGTTTAAAAAAATAACGTGTGGGTGAGAAGGTGCAGAGAAGTAGTGAGGACATTGTATCACTACGTAGCTGTGCTTTTAAATACACTTTTACATTTTAAGTCTTTTTATTTCAGAAAAATCTAGAGATCCAAGGGTTCTTGATGTCAGGGAGAAGAGTCAGACTAATGAGCAATTTTATGGGAAATGATTAGAATCAATCTCTTCAAAAGTCATTGTAACTGAGCTACCCAGTCAAAGGAGGATTGTGAAATATCACAGGTAGATTCCATATATTTTACCTCATTTTTTAAAATTTACATTGTTTCCTCTCCTTAAACTGATGTTTGTCTCTGGAGATTTTTTTCCCCCATGCTTTTCTTTCTTATGTTTGCTTACAAATGAGTTATTATTTTACTTATTTGCTGTTATAAATTCCAATAAGATTACATCTTATCCTCTTTCTGTTATAGAAGATAGACTTATCTGATAAAGAATCTAAGGCATGAAAGCATTCAAAGCCTGGATTTAGAATTGCCGACTTTAAGTTAAAAGAAACATTTATTTATTAGTTTATTAGAATGAAAATCTTTTTTCAGGTAGTTGCTCAAAACAGGTCTAACATACTCATCTGCTTTGTTATTTTGTCTGAATTTTGAAAACTGTCTAAACGTTTATAAATTATTCATGCGGTTCGTCTCTTGGGGACTTCTGTTTGGGCTCAAGGTGAGAGCAGCTTTCCTCCTGAGAGGGCGGGGCTCCTGCAAACCTATTTCTTTCCTCGGAGGAAATGATCTTCTGCCCTCTGCCCTGGGCTATACTTGGGCACATACATAGACCCCCGGAATTCAAAAAACATTTGAAAGAGGTAACGTTATTTTCTACTGAAAAGGAAATGAAAGAGGTTTAAACTTTGAATAAAAAGCCTGGAAGGTTTTTAAAAATCCTAACGCAGTGAAATTTCAAATAGAAATGATCGGGTTAATTGCCGGCTTAAAAGCATGGGAAGGAAGAACATTGCCCTCGTAAAGGTATGTGACTTTCTAGTATAAGGCAGGGTAATAAATGATTCTTCCAGGGCTTCCCTGGTGGCGCAATGGTTGAAAGTCCGCCTGCCTATGCAGGGGACGCGGGTTCGTGCCCCGGTCCGGGAAGATCCCACATGCCGCCGAGCGGCTGAGCCCGTGAGCCATGGCCGCTGAGCCTGCGCGTCCGGAGCCTGTGCTCCGCAACGGGAGAGGCCACAACAGTGAGAGCCCGCGTACCGCAGAACAATAAACAAAACAAAACAACACAAAAAAGACTCTTCCAAACAGGTGGACGGAACTAAGAGGCCCAGCAGGCAGGCTGAGGCCCCGCAGCGGGAAGGGCCCTCAGAGAAGGGAAGCCACCCCACGGGGGCCTGGACCTTGCTGCTGGAGGGGATTTGCCAGGGACCTTGCTCTTTTCCCAGAACTGTCTTCAAGGGTGTTTGCAAAGTGAGCAGCCTTGCGGGTGCTCTAAAAATGGTCCACATCAAAAAAAAAAAAAAAAAAAAATCTTTTAAGTATGGAGCTGTTTTATTTTTATTTGTTTATCTATGGAGCTGTTTTAATTATCACTTAAACCTGGGGCTGCTTTAGTTACCAGATGGTGTCTCCTTCTAGAGAAAAGGCCAGGTTTATTATTTTTTTTGCTCTGCTGGGTAATAAAGAAAACGTCTCTCTCGGGGCAAAGGGGCAGGTTTGCCTGAGCCCATTAACAGAAGATTCGGATTTTCCAAGCTCAGGATTCTTAGTGGGGACGCAATGCACTGTGCGTGCTGCTACCCCCTGGGACCAGGGGGGCGACCCCGCGATGCTACTGCCGCTGGCCGAGCCGGGTGACAAAGCCCTTCGTCTGTCCCAGGAGTGTCCTGCCTTGGCCAGCGCCCCTGCAACGACGGCAGGGTAAGTGCTTAGCTCGCTCACGCGGTCTATCTCAGCCCCTTGGTCACTCTGGACGGGACAGGGGAAGAGGGATTTCCGGCCGGGAGCTGTGGCTCGGGGCCAGACCGGCCGGCCGGGAGAGGCCGGGCAGCAGTGGGCGCGCCTGAGCATCCCGCGTGCTCCCGGGAGTTTCCCAGGCTCTTGTGCCTACTTTGCCGCATCTCCGGCACCTGGTCCGCAGGCATCTTGCGGCATCGCAGAGCTTGTCTCCAGCCGGGCTGCTCGGCCCGAGGACCCTGGCAGGTGTGCGCGCGGAACCGTCTAGAAGGAGGGTGCGAGCATGTGCCCTGGCGCTGTGGGCGCGCGCTACCGTGAGCTCCCAGAATGGTCACTGGGATTTCCATGTCCGGCAGGGCCCAGGGCCTGTCCTGTCCCTCTGGAGGCGGGAAGACCAGCAGCTGGGTCTGACCCAGGCTCCTCTCAAGTCGCCGCTTCTGCCTGGGGTCCCGGGTCCCCAGTGGGGGAGGGTCTGTGTCCGGTGGGAGCGGCGTCTCTGCGCCCTGAAAGTCAGCCCTGCCGCCTTCAGAGCCGCGTGCTCTGGGGGCTGGTCTTCCCCGGGAGCCCCAGGTAGAGCCCGAACCTCTCCCTGCTGTGGGAGACCCTTCGCAGCTGTGATCATTCTCGTGTTTGTGGGTCACCCCGGGCTGGGGGCCTTGACTACATCTCCACCCGCCCCTCTTCCCCCGTAATTGTGGCTCCTTCTTTCTCTCTTGAGTTTTAGAAGGTCTTTTCTGCTAGAGTCCACTCTGTCTCATCCGTAGTTGCTCTGCAGACAGTGGTGATTTGGGGGCCCTGGGAGGAGATGAGCTGGGGTCTTCCGACCTGGCCATCCTGGCCACACCCTCCTATTTTATTGTATTTATTGAAAAAAGGTTCGTTGACTCTCTGATTAGCATGCCACTTTCTCCTTTCGGTCTTTTTTATTTTCTGTCTTTAAAAAAATCATGGACTCATTTATACAAGTGACGTTTATTGTGTGTCTCACGTGGTCAGGATTGGCTTCTGGGCATCTTCTCACCTCCCTCAAGTCCTGTAGGCGTTTTTTTCTTTCAAAAATTTTCTATTGTATATTGGAGTGTAGGTGATTAACAATGTGTTAGTTTCAGTTGTACAGCAAAGTGATTCAAGTATACATGAATACATATACATGTATCTATTCTCCAACTTTTTCCATTTAGGTTGTTACATAATATAGGCATTTTTGCTTGTAGAACAGAGGGGGGGGTCCCCGTTACCTTCGCTTTCTATGTAAGAAACGACTCTTCCCCAACATTCCAGGGGAGGGGGTGATAAAAAGTTGTGAATACCCTTCCCCAGTTCACTTTCCTCAAACAAAAACACACTCACCACCTCCCATGTTCCCCAAAGTCTCATTTTTTGGCACAAATTTGGGGTTGTTTTAGTTATCACTTAAGTCTGTGGCTGTTCGGGGCTTCCCTGGTGATCCAGTGGTGAAGACTTCGCCTTCCAATGCAGGGGGTGCGGGTTCGATCCCTGGTCGGGGAGTTAAGATCCCACGTGCCACGTGGCCAAAAGACAAAGAAAGAAAAAAAAATATGAAAAAGAAGCAATATTGTAACAAATTCAATAAAAACTCTAAAAATGGTCCACATCAAACAAAAAATCTTTTAAGTATGGAGTTGTTTTATTTTTATTCATTTATTTATTTATTTATTGGAGCTGTTTTAGTCATCACTTAAACCTGGGGCTGCTTTAGTTACCAGGATGTCCTTATTGCAGTCACACTCCCTTGATCTCCTTGTCTGGCATCCCACCAGTCAGCGCTGCCCTGGTCCTGCCTGTACCCAGACCCGCCTGTTGCCCTGTGCCGCTGGCTGGACTGCTGTGCCATCACACAGGCGACCTGGTTCAAGGTTTACCTCAGGTTGCTCTGCCCTGGGTCCTCACTGTCAATCTGAGGGGGTGTGTGTAGTCTGGTCCTGGAGTCCCTCGGCTTAAATCCTTGCTTTACTATTGATTAGCTGTGCAATCCTGGGAAAGTTCATCTCTTGGGGTGACGGTTTCTTCATCTGTGAAACGGTGATGTTGACTGAAAAAAAAAAGAACAACCTAAAAGTTGGGAGTTATGTTTTATCCAGTGGACAAAACTGAGGACTGCAGCCCGGGACGCAGCATCTCAGACAGCTCTGAGGGTCTGGCCCCAAGAGGTCAGGGAGGAGCGAGGATCTACAGGAGGTTTTGCAACAAAGACCAGGTAGTCGGAATTGATAGATTACTGTTAATTAAAGAAAACCAGACATCTCCAGTTAAGGAACTTAGTGTTTTTTTGTGTATGGGAAGATGCAAAATCTGGGCTCACTGGAATCATTCCTTTGACATGAACCTCAGCTCTCTGGGGCCAGCGTCCTGTGCTTTCCCATCCTGAGTCCCTCAGGTGCATAGTTGTGGGTCCTGCAGCAGTTGACTGCTAGGTGGGCTGGGCAGTAGGCAGCCCATTTGTCTCCATGCTGAGTGTCCTCAGGGCTCACCGTCTGGGTGGCTGTAATGTGATGGCTTGATGGCTGCAACATCCTTTGTTTACTGATACGGCAGCAACAGTTTTCTTTCACAATGACAGTAGTAATTTGATTTTCAATTGTCAGACAACAATGAGGTTGTTTTGAGAACTAACGGAAACTGTCCAGCACTCAGACTGTGCTCCACACATGATCCGCGCTCGATAAATGCCAGCTGTCACTAGCAGGGACCTTTGCATCCTGACCACCGTGTGTGTTTTCGATTTTTCTCAGGCTCTTCCCTAGTGTGGAGCCTGTGGCACACACTTTTGGTCATCAGCCTCCAGTCTCTGCTGGGCCTGTTGATCTGCACTTTTGTCCGTCTTCTTCTTCTTGGGGGATCTTCCTTCTCTCCCCTTGCTGGAATCCTAGCCCCTCTTCAACAATCAGCTCTCCTTTTTTTTTTAAAAAAAAAAAAAAACCTTCCTTGATAATCCCTCCTTTAGGGAACTGGGATTGCCTTGGTTCTTGCACTGTTTCTGTTACTTATTCTGATGAATTCTGTGCGGGGATTTGTATCCTTAGCAGCCTGGGTCATTAGGATGACCCAGGCTGCTCCAGAGCTGTGGGGCTGTCTGGTCTTCTCTGCAGTGGGCACACTCTGCCTCTGTCCCTGCCAGCCTGCCGTCTGCAGCTGCGGTCATCACAGAACCATTATCATGGAATGCACGTGAGCTTGGAGTTGTGTGATTATTGCTAACCAGATATGTGACCCATGGTGAGGGACCCAAATTGCTGGGTTTAGGTGATAATCCAGTGGGGGTGATAATCACCTCCCACAGCCTTTGTAAGGATTAGATGAAGCTGGAAAGAGATGCCTGGAGGGTGCACATGCATTCCCTGGCACACTCTCCTGCTCTGGAGTTCCCTTCCATGCTCTCTCTCCCTTGCCCTTGATTTTCCCTGTGTACAAACACCATCCGGGGGGCCTCTCAGAGGTCTCTCTCAGAGTCCCTGCAGCCAGTGTGCATCCACCCTGCACCCTGCACCCTTTCCCTGGGTGATTGCAACCCTGACCACGGGTCTCCTCTCCTCCCACTCCATTCTGTCCTGTAAATGACAGGCAGTGTAGTTGTGCTACGCCATAGGATCTTTCTGCTCAGGAATGTTTGGTGACTAATTCTACCTTAGGGTAAGAATAAAATAATTCTGGCCATTAAGGCTGAAGAGATTTGATATAGTTACAATCTTCCTGAATTTATTGAGACTCGATTTGTGACCTAATATGTGGTCTATCAGTACTGGAGAATGTTCCACGTGCGTTCAAAAACAATGTGTGTTCTGCTGCGTTTGGGTGGCATGTTCTACATGTGTCTATCAAGTCCATTTGGTCTAATGTGTTGTTTAAGTCCACTGTTTTCATAATGATTTCCTATCTGGATTATCTGTCCACTGAAGTAGGTGGGGTGTTAAAGTCCCCTACTATGATTGGTTTGCTCTCAGTTTCTCACTTTAAATCCATGAATATGGATTTATGTATTTAGGTGCTCCTGTGTTGGGTGCATATATACTTACTGTTGTTATATCTTCTTCTTGGATTGATCCCTTGGTCATTCATATTATGCCCTTCTCTTTTTTTTTCGATTTTATTTTATTTATTTTTTATACAGCAGGTTCTTAGTTATCCATTTTATACATATTAGTGTATATATGTCAATCCCAGGCTCCCAGTTCATCACACCACCACCACCCCTGCCACTTTCCCCCCTTGGTGTCCATATGTTTGTTCTCTACATCGCTCTCTATTTCTGCCCTGCAAACCGGTTCATCTGTACCATTTTTCTAGGTTCCACATATATGCGTTAATATACAATATTTGTTTTTCTCTTTCTGACATGCTTCACTCCGTATGACAGTCTCCAGATTCATCCATGTCTCTACAAATGACCCAGTTTCATTCCTTTTTATGGCTGAGTAATATTCCATTGTATATATGTACCACATCTTCTTTATCCAGTCTTCTGTCGATGGGCATTTAGGTTGCTTCCACGTCCTGGCTATTCTAAATAGCACTGCAATGAACATTGGGGTGCATGTGTCTTTTTGGATTATGGTTTTCTCTGCATATATGCCCAGTACTGGGATTGCTGGGTCATATAGTAATTCTACTGTTATATATTTTTTTCTACTGTTATATTTTTAAGGAACCTCCATACTGTTCTCCATAGTGGCTGTATCAATTTACATTCCCACCAACAGTGCAAGAGGGTTCCCTTTTCTCCACACCCTCTCCAGCATTTGTTGTTTCTAGATTTTTTGATGATGGCCATTCTGACCTGTGTGAGATGATATCTCATTGTAGTTTCGATTTGCATTTCTCTAATGATTAATGATGTTGAGCATTCTTTCATGTGTTTGTTGGCAGTCTGTATATCTTCTTTGGAGAAATGTCTATTTAGGTCTTCTGCCCATTTCTGGATTGGGTTGTTTGTATTTTTGTTATTGAGCTGCATGAGCTGCTTGTAAATTTTGGAGATTAATCCTTTGTCCGTTGCTTCATTGGCAAATATTTTCTCCCATTCTGAGGGTTGTCTTTTCGTCTTGTTTATGGTTTTATTTGCTGTGCAAAAGCTTTTGAGTTTCATTAGGTTCCATCTGTTTATTTTTGTTTTTATTTCCATTACTCCAGGAGGTGGATCAAAAAAGATCTTGCTGTGATTTATGTCAAAGAGTCTTCTTCCTATGCTTTCCTCTAAGAGTTTTATAGTGTCCAGTCTTACATTTAGGTCTCGAATCCATTTTGAGTTTATTTTTGTGTGTGGTGTTAGGGAGTGTTCTAATTTCATTCTTTTCCATGTACCTGTCCAGTTTTCCCAGCACCACTTATTGAAAAGACTGTCTTTTCTCCATTGTATATCTTTGCGTCCTTTGTCATAGATAAGTTGACCATAGGTGCGTGGGTTTACCTCTGGACTTTCTATCTTGTTCCATTGATCTGTATTTCTGTTTTTGTGCCAGTACCATATTGTCTTGATTACTGTAGCTTTGTAGGATAGTCTGAAGTCAAGGAGTCTGATTCCTCCAGTTCCGTTTTTTTCCCTCAAGACTGCTTTGGCTATTTGGGGTCTTTTTTGTCTCCATACAAATTTTAAGATTTTTTGTTCTAGTTCTGTAAAACATGCCATTGGTAATTTGATAAGAATTGCATTGAATCTGTAGATTGCTTTGGGTAGTAGAGTCATTTTCACAATATTGATTCTTCCAATCCACGAACATGGTATATCTCTCCATCTGTTTGTATCATCTTTAATTTCTTTCATCAGTGCCTTATAGTTTTCTGCACACAGGTCTTTTGTCTCCCTAGGTGGGTTTATTCCTAGATATTTATTCTTTTTGTTGCAATGATAAGTGGGAGTGTTTCCTTAATTTCTCTTTCAGATTTTTCATCACTAGTATATGGGAATGCAAGAGATTTCTGTGCATTAATTTTGTATCCTGTTACTTTACTACATTCATTGATTGGCTCTAGTAGTTTTCTGGTGGCATCTTTACGATTCTCTATGTGTAGTATCATGTCATCTGCAAACAGTGACAGCTTTACTTCTTCTTTTCCAATTTGTATTCCTTTTATTTCTTTTTCTTCTCTGATTGCCGTGGCTAGGACGTCCAAAACTATGTTGGATCATAGTGGTGAGAGTGGACATCCTTGTCTCATTCCTGATCTTAGAGGAAATGCTTTCAGTTTTTCACCATTGAGAATGATGTTTGCTGTGCATTTCTTGTATATGGCCTTTATTATGTTGAAGTAAGTTCCCTCTATGCTCATTTTCTGGAGAGTTTTTATCATAAATGGGTGTTGAATTTTGTCAAAAGCTTTTTCTGCATCTATTGAGATGATCATATGGTTTTTCTTCTTTAATTTGTTAATATGGTATATGACATTGATTGATTTGCATATTGAAGAATCCTTGCACCCCTGGGATAAATCCCACTTGATCATGATGTATGATCCTTTTAATGTTTTGTTGGATTCTGTTTGCTAGTACTTTGTTGAGGATTTTTGCATCTATATTCATGAGTGATATTGGTCTGTAATTTTCTTTTTTTGTAGTATCTTTGTATGGTTTTGGTATCAGGGTAATGGTGGCCTCGTAAAATGAGTGTGGGAGTGTTCCTTTCTCTGCAGTTTTTTGGAAGAGTTTGAGAAGGATGGGTGTTAGCTCTTCTCTAAATTTTTCATGGAATTCACCTGTGAAGCCATCTGGTCCTGGGCTTCTGTTTGTTGGAAGATTTTTTTTTTTTTTTTTTTTTTTTTTTTTGCGGTATGTGGGCCTCTCACTGTTGTGGCCTCTCCCATTGTGGAGCACAGGCTCCAGACGCACAGGCTCAGCGGCCATGGATCATGGGCCCAGCTGCTCTGCAGCATGTGGGACCTTTCCGGGCCGGGGCACGAACCCGCGTCCCCTGCATCGGCAGGCAGACTCTCAACCACTGCGCCACCAGAGAAGCCCTGTTGGAAGATTTTTAATCAGTTTCTATTTCCTTACTTGTGATTGGTCTGTTCATATTTTCTATTTCTTCCTGGTTCAGTCTTGGAAAGGTATACCTTTCTAAGAATTTGTCCATTTCTTCCAGGTTGTCCATTTTATTCGCATAGAGCTGCTTGTAGTACTCTCTTAGGATGCTTTGTATTTCTGCAGTGTCTGTTGTAACTTCTCCTTTTTCAGTTCTAATTTTATTGATTTGAGTTCTCTGCCTCTTTTTCTTGATGAGTCTGGCTAATCAATTTTGCTTATCTTCTCAAAGAACCAGCTTTTAGTTTTATTGATCTTTGCTATTGTTTTCTTTGTTTCTATTTCATATATTTCTGCTCTGATCGTTATGATTTATTTCCTTTTACTAACTTTGGGTTTTGTTTGTTCTCCTTGCTCTAGTTCCTTTCAGTGTAAGGTTAGATTGTTTATTTGAGATTTTTCTTGTTTCTTGAGGTAGGATTGTATTGCTATAAAGTTCCCTCTTAGAACTGCTTTTGCTGCATTCCATAGGTTTTGGATCGTACAGTTTTCATAGTCATTTGTGTCTAGATATTTTTTGATTTCCTCTTTGATTTCTTTGGTGATCTCTTGGTTATTTAGTAATGTATTGTTCAGCCTCCATGTGTTCGTGTTTTTTATGTTTTCCCCCCGTAATTGATTTCTAATCTCATAGCATTGTGGTCAGAAAAGATGCTTGATATGATTTCAATTTTCTTAAATTTACTGTGGCTTGATTTGTGACCCAAGATGTGATCTATCCTGGAGAATGTTCCGTGTACACTTGAGAAGAAAGTGTAATCTTCTGTTTTTGGTTGGAATGTCCTATAAATATGAATTAAATCTATCTGGTCTATGTTTCATTTAAAGCTTGTATTTCCTTATTAATTTTCTGTTTGGATGATCTGTCCATTGGTGTAAGTGAGGTGTTAAAGTCCCTCACTATTATTGTTTTACTGTCAACATCCTCTTTTATATCTGTTAGCAGTTTCCTTATGTATTGAGGTGCTCCTATGTTGGGTGCCTATATATTTATAATTGTTATATCTTCTTCTTGGATTGATCCCTTGATCATTATATAGTGTCCTTCCTTGTCTCTTGTAGCCTTCTTTATTTTAAAATCTATTTTATCTGATATGAGTATTGCTATTCCAGCTTTCTTCTGATTTCCATTTGCATGGAATATCTTTTTACATACCCTCACTTTCAGTCTGTATGTGTCCCTAGGTCTGAAGTGGGTCTCTTGTAGGCAGCATATATATAGGTCTTGTTTTTGTATCCATGCAGCGAGCCTGTGTCTTTAGGTTGGAGCATTTAATCCATTCACGTTTAAGGTAATTATCGATATGTACGTTC
This sequence comes from Inia geoffrensis, assembly GCA_036417435.1. Taxonomy (NCBI): domain Eukaryota; kingdom Metazoa; phylum Chordata; class Mammalia; order Artiodactyla; family Iniidae; genus Inia; species Inia geoffrensis. The sequence continues at coordinate 2,320,655 of CM070906.1, read as the reverse complement.
CTATGACCATTTTCTTAATTGTTTTGGGTTTGTTTTTGTAGGTCCTTTTCTTCTCTTGTGTTTCCCACTTAGAGGAGTTCCTTTAGCATTTGTGGTAAAGCCGGTTTGGTGGTGCTCAATTCTCTTAGCTTTTGCTTATCTGTAAAGCTTTTGATTTCTCCATCATATCTGAATGAGATCCTCGCCGGGTAGAGGAATCTTGGTTGTAGGTTCTTCCCTTTCATCACTTTAAGTACATCATGCCCCTCCCTTCTGGCTTGTAGAGTTTCTGCTGAGAAATCAGCTTTTAACTTTATGGGAGTTCCCTGGTATGTTATTTGTCATTTTTTCCTTGTTGCTTTCAATAATTTTTCTTTGTCTTTAATTTTTGTCAATTTGATTACTGTGTGTCTCAGCATGTTTATCCTTGGGTTTATCCTGCCTGGGACTCTCTGAGCTTCCTGGACTCGGTGGCTATTTCCTTTCCCATGTTAGGGAAGTTTTCGACTATAATCTCTTCAAATATTTTCTTCGCTCCTTTCTCTCTCTGTTATCCTTCTGGGACCCCATAATGCGAATGATGTTGCGTTTAATGTTGTCCCAGAGGTCTCTTAGGCTGTCTTCACTTCTTTTCATTCTTTCTTCTTTATTGTGTTCTGCGGCAGTGAATTCCACCATCCTGTCTTCCAGGTCACCTATCCGTTCTTCTGCCTCAGTTATTCTTCTGTTGATTCCTTCTAGTGTATTTTTTACTTCAGTTATTGTATTCATCTCTGTTTGTTTGTTCTTTAATTCTTCTAGGTGTTTGTTCTTTAATTCTTCTAGGTCTCTGTTAAACATTTCTAGCATCTTCTAGATCTTTGCCTCCATTCTTTTTCCGAGGTCCTGGATTATCTACACTATCATTCTTCTGAATTCTTTTTCAGGAAGGTTGCCTATCTCCATTTCATTTAGTTGCTTTTCTGGGGTTTTATCTTGTTCCTTCATCTGGTACATAGTCCTCTGCCTTTTCATCCTGTCTGTCTTTCTGTGAATGTGGTTTTTGTTCCACAGGCTGCAATATTGTAGTTCTTGCTTCTGCTGTCTGCCCTCTGGTGGATGAGGCTATATATATTATGCCCTTCCTTGTCTCTTATAACTATTTCTTTTCAAGTCTATTGTGTCTGTTATTCTTTACATTTCCATTTGCATGGAGTACCTTTTTCCAACCCCTCACTTTCAGTCCGTGTGTGTCTTTAGATCTGAAGTGAGTCTCTTGTAGGCAGCATATAGATGGTTTTGTTTTTTTATCCATTTTTTTTAAACCATAGAGTGTTTTTTTTTTTTTTTAACATCTTTATTGGTGTATAATTGCTTTACAGTAGTGTGCTGGTTTCTGCTTCACAACAAAGTGACTCAGTTATACATATACATATGTTCCCATATCTCTTCCCTCTTGCGTCTCCCTCCCTCCCACCCTCCCTATCCCACCCCTCTAGGTGGTCACAAAGCACCGAGCTGATCAACCAGTGCTATGTGGTTGCTTCCCACTAGCTATCCATTCCACGCTTGGTTGTGTATATATGTCCATTCCACCCTCCTGCCCTGTCACAGCTTACCCCTCCCCCTCCCCATATCCCCAAGTCCATTCCCCAGCAGGTCCGTGTCTCCATTCCCATCCTACTCCCATGTTCTTCATGACATTTTTTTCTTAAATTCCATATATATGTGTTAGCATACAGTATTTGTCTTTCTCTTTCTGACTTACTTCACTCCGTGTGACAGACTCTAGGTCCATCCACCTCATTACAAATAACTCAATTTCATTTCCTTTTATGGCTGAGTAATATTGCATTGTATATATGTGCCACATCTTCTTTATCCATTCATCCGATGATGGACACTTAGGTTGTTTCCATCTCCGGGCTATTGTAAATAGAGCTGCAATGAACATTTTGGTACATGACTCTTTTTGAATTATGGTTTTCTCAGGGTATATGCCCAGTAGTGGGATTGCTGGGTAATATGGTAGTTCTATTGGTAGTATTTTTTTTTGCGGTATGTGGGCCTCTCACTGTTGTGGCCTCTCCCGCTGCTGAGCACAGGCTCCGGGCGCGCAGGCTCAGCGGCCATGGCCCACGGGTCCAGCCGCTCTGCGGCATGTGGGATTTTCCTGGACCGGGTCACGAACCCGTGTTCCCTGCATCGGCAGGCATATTCTCAACCACTGCGCCACCAGGGAAGCCCCTATTGGTAGTTTTTATAAGGAACCTCCATACTGTTTTCCATAGTGGCTGTAACAATTCACATTCCCACCAGCAGTGCAAGAGTGTTCCCTTTTCTCCACACCCTCTCCAGCATTTATTGTTTCTAGATTTTTTGATGATGGCAATTCTGAGTGGTGTGAGATGATATCTCATTGTAGTTTTGATTTGCATTTCTCTAATGATTAATGATGTATTCTTTCATTAATGGAGTATTCTTTCATGTGTTTGTTGGCAGTCTGTATATCCTCTTTGGAGAAATATCTATATAGGTCTTCTGCCCATTTTTGGATTGGGTTGTTTGTATTTTTGTTACTGAGCTGCATGAGCTGCTCATAAATTTTGGAGATTAATCCTTTGTCAGTTGCTTCATTTGCAAATATTTTCTCCCATTCTGAGGGTTGTATTTTGGTCTTGTTTATGGTTTCCTTTGCTGTGCAAAAGCTTTGAAGTTTCATTAGCTCCCATTTGTTTATTTTTATTTATATTTCCATTTCTCTAGGACGTGGGTCAAAAAGGATCTTGCTGTGATTTATGTCATAGAGTGTTCTGCCTATGTTTTCCTCTAAGAGTTTGATAGTTTCTGGCCTTACATTTAGGTCTTTAATCCATTTGATCTTATTTTTGTGTATGCTGTTAGGGAGTGATCTAATCTCATACTTTTCCATGTACCTGTCCAGTTTTCCCAGCACCACTTATTGGAGAGGCTGTCCTTTCTCCACTGTACATTCCTGCCACCTTTATCAAAGATAAGTTGAACATAGGTGCGTGGGTTTATCTCTGGGCTTTCTCTACTGTTCCATTGATCGATATTTCTGTTTTTGTGCCAGTACCATACTGTCTTGATTACTGTAGCTTTGTAGTAGAGTCTGAAGTCAGGGAGCCTGATTCCTCCAGCTCCATTTTTTGTTGTCAAGATTGCTTTGGCTATTCCAGGTCCTTTGTGTTTCCATAAAAATTGTGAAATTTTTTGTCCTAGTTGTGTGAAAACTGCCATTGGTAGTTTGATAGGGATTGCATTGAATCTGTAGATTGCTTTGGGTAGTAGAGTCATTTTCACAATGTTGATTCTTCCAATCCAAGAACATGGTATATCTCCCCATCTATTTGTATGATCTTGAATTTCTTTCATCAGTGTCTTATAATTTTCTGCATGCAGGTCTTTTGTCTCCTTAGGTAGGTCTATTCCTAGATATTTTATTTTTTTGTTGCAGTGGTAAATGGGAGTGTTTTTTTTTATTTCACTTTCAGAGTTTTCATCATTAGTGTATAGGAATGCCAGAGATTCCTGTGCATTAATTTTGTATCCTACTATTTTACCCCATTCATTGATTAGCTCTCATAGTTTTCTGGTGGCATCTTTAGGATTCTCTATGAATATTATCATGTCATCTGCAAACAGCTTTACTTCTTCTTTGCCAATTTGGATTCCTTTTATTTCCTTTTCTTCTCTCATTGCTGTGGCTAAAACTTCCAAAACTATGTTGAATAAGAGTGGTGAGAGTGGGCAACCTTGTCTTGTTCCTGATATAAGTGGAAATGCTTTCAGTTTTTCACTATTGAGGATGATGTTGGCTGTGGGTTTGGCATATTTGGCCTTCATTATGTTGAGGAAAGTTCCCTCTATGCCTACTTTCTGCAGGGTTTTTATCATAAATGGGTGTTGAATTTTGTCGAAAGCTTTCTCTGCATCTATTGAGATGATCATATGGTTTTTCTCCTTCAATTTGTTAATATGGTGTATCACGTTGATTGATTTGCATATATTGAAGAATCCTTGCATTCCTGGAATAAACCCCACTTGATCATGGTGTATGATCCTTTTAATGTGCTGTTGGATTCTGTTTGCTAGTATTTTGTTGAGGATTTTTGCACCTATGTTCATCAGTGATATTGGCCTGTAGTTTTCTTTCTTCGTGACATCCTTGTCTGGTTTTGTTATCAAGGTGTTGGTGGCCTCGTAGAATGAGTTTGGGAGTTTTCCTCCCTCTGCTATATTTTGGAACAGTTTTAGGAGGATAGGTGTTAGGTCTTCTCTAAATGTTTGATAGAATTCGCCTGTGAAGCCATCTGGTCCTGGGCTTTTGTTTGTTGGAAGATTTTTAATCACAGTTTCAATTTCAGTGCTTGTGATTGGTCTGTTCATATTTTCTATTTCTTCCTGATTCAGTCTTGGCAGGTTGTGCATTTCTAAGAATTTGTCCATTTTATTGGCATATAGTTGCTTGTAGTAATCTCTCATGAGCTGTTGTATTTCTGCAGTGTCAGTTGTTACTTCTCCTTTTTCATTTCTATTTCTATTGATTTGAGTCTTCTCCCTTTTTTTCTTGATGAGTCTGGCTAATGGTTTATCAATTTTGTTTATCTTCTCAAAGAACCAGCTTTTGTTTTATCGATCTTTGCTATCATTTCCTTCATTTCTTTTTTATTTCTGATCTGATCTTTATGATTTCTTTCCTTCTGCTAAATTTGGGGTTTTTTTGTTCTTCTTCCTCTAATTGCTTGAGGTGCAAGGTTAGGTTGTTTATTCGAGATGTTTCCTGTTTCTTAAGGTAGGATTGTATTGCTATAGACTTCCCTCTTAGAACTGCTTTTGCTGCATCCCATAGGTTTTGGGTCGTCGTGTCTCCATTGTCATTTGTTTCTAAATAATTTTTTATTTCCTATTTGAATTCTTCAGTGATCACTTCGTTATTAAGTGGTGTATTGTTTAGCCTCCATGTGTTTGTATTTTTTACAGATCTTTTCTTGTAATTGATATCTAGTCTCATAGCGTTGTGGTCGGAAAAGATACTTGATACAATTTCAATTTTCTTAAATTTACCATGGCTTGATTTGTGACCCAAGATATGGTCTATCCTGGAGAATGTTCCATGAGCACTTGAGAAAAATGTGCATTCTGTTGTTTTTGGATGGAATGGCCCATAAATATCAATTAAGTCCATCTTGTTTAATGTATCATTTAAAGCTGTGTTTCCTTATTTATTTTCATTTTGGATGACCTGTCCATTGGTGAAAGTGGGCTGTTAAGGTCCCCTACTATGAATGTGTTACTGTTGATTTCCCCTTTTATGGCTGTTAGTATTTGCCTTATGTATTGAGGTACTCCTATGTTGGGTGCATAAATATTTACAATTGTTATATCTTCTTCTTGGATCGATTCCTTGATCATTATGTAGTGTCCTTTTTTGTCTCTTCTAATAGTCTTTATTTTAAAGTCTATTTTGTCTGATATGAGAATTGCTACTCTAGCTTTCTTTTGGTTTCCATTTGCATGGAATATGTTTTTCCATCCCCTTACTTTCAGTCTGTATGTATCTCTAGGTGTGAAGTGAGTGTCTTGTAGACAGCATATATATGGGTCTTGTTTTTGTATCCATTCAGCCAATCTGTGTCTTTTGGTGGGAGCATTTAATCCATTTACATTTAAGGTAATTATCGACATGTATGTTCCTATTCCCATTTTCTTAATTGTTTTGGGTTCATTATTGTAAGTCTTTTCCTTCTCTTGTGTTCCTTGCCTAGAGAAGTTCCTTTAGCATTTGTTGTAAAGCTGGTTTGGTGGTGCTGAACTCTCTCAGGTTTTGCTTGTCTGTAAGGTTTTTACTTTCTCCATCAAATCTGAATGAGATCCTTGCTGGGTAGAGTAATCGTGGTTGCAGGTTTTTCTCCTTCATCACTTTAAATATGTCCTGCCACTCCCTTCTGGCTTGCAGAGTTTCTGCTGAAAGATCAGCTGTTAACCTTATGGGGATTCCCTTGTGTGATTTGTTGTTTTTCCCTTGATGCTTTTCATATTTTTTCTTCGTATTTAATTTTTGATAGTTTGATTAATATGTGTCTTCGCCTGTTTCTCCTTGGATTTATCCTGTATGGGACTCTCTGTGCTTCCTGGACTTGATTAAGTATTTCCTTTCCCATATTAGGGAAGTTTTCAACTATAATCTCTTCAAATATTTTCTCAGTCCCTTTCTTTTTCTCTTCTTCTTCTGGAACCCATATAATTCGAAAGTTGGTGCGTTTAATGTTGTCCCAGAGGTCTCTGAGACTGTCCTCAGTTCTTTTCATTCTTTTTTCTTTATCCTGCTCTGCAGTAGTTATTTCCACTATTTTATCTTCGAGGTCTCTTATCCTTTCTTCTGCCTCAGTTATTCTGCTATTCATCCCATCTCGAGTATTTTTAATTTCATTTATTGTGTTGTTCCTTGTTGTTTGTTTCATCTTTAGTTCTTCTAGGTCCTTGTTAAATGTTTCTTGCATTTTGTCCATTCTATTTCCAAGATTTTGGATCATCTTTACTATCAGTATTCTGAATTCTTTTTCAGGTAGACTGCCTATTTCCTCTTCATTTGTTAGGTATGGTGGGTGTTTATCTTGCTCCTTCATCTGCTGTGTGTTTCTCTGTTGTCTCATTTTGCTTATCTTACTGTGTTTGGGGTCTCGTTTTTTGCAGCCTGCAGGTTCGTAGTTCCCGTTGTTTTTGGTGTCTGTCCCCAGTGGCTAAAGTTGGTTCAGTGGGTTGTGTAGGCTTCCTGGTGGAGGGGATCAGTGCCTGTGTTCTGGTGGATGAGGCTGTATCTAGTCTTTCTGGTGGGCAGGTCCATGTCTGGCGGTGTGTTTTGGGGTGTCTGTGGCCTTATTATGATTTTAGGCAGCCTCTGTGCTAATGGGTGGGGTTGTGTTCCTGTCTTGCTAGTTTTTTGGCATAGGGTGTCCAGCACTGTAGCTTGCTGGTCGTTAAGTGAAGCTGGGTGCTGGTGTTGAGATGGAGATCTCTGGGAGATTTTCGCCTTTTGATATTATGTGGAGCTGGGAGGTCTCTTGTGGACCAGTGTCCTGAAGTTGGCTCTCCCACCTCAGAGGCACAGCACGGACTCCTGGCTGCAGCACCAAGAGCCTTTCATCCACACGGCTCAGAATAAAAGGGAGAAAAAGTAGAAAGAAAGAAAGAAAGAAAGAAAGAAAGAAAGAAAGAAAGGGAGGGATGGAGGGAGGGAGGAAGGAAGGAAGGAAGGAAGGAAAGAAAGAAAGAAAGAAAGAAAGAAAGAAAGAAAGAAAGAAAGAAAGAAAGAAAGAAAAAGTAAAATAAAGTAAGATAAAATAAAATAAAGTTATTAAAATAAAAAATAATTATTAAGGAAAAAAAATTTTTTAAAGAAAAAGAAAGAAAAAAAACGGATGGATGGAACCCTAGGACAAATGGTGGAAGCAAAGCTATACAGACAAAATTTCATACAGAAGCATGCACATAAATCTTGCTCCCAAGGTCCACCTCCTCAATTTGGGATGATTTGTTGTCTATTCATGTATTCCACAGATGCAGGGTATATCAAGTTGATTGTGCAGCTTTCATCCGCTGCTTCTGAGGCTGCTGGGAGAGATTTTCCTTTCTCTTCTTTGTTCTCACAGCTCCCAGGGGCTCAGCTTTGGATTTGGCCCCGCCTGTCCGTGCAGGTTGCCAGAGGGCATCAGTTCTTCGCTCAGACAGGACGGGGTAAAAGGAGCCGCTGACTCGGGGGCTCTGGCTCACTCCGGCCGAGGGGGAGGGAGAGGCACGGAGTACGGGGCTAGCCTGCAGCGGCAGAGGCCGGCGTGACGTTGCACCAGCCTGAGGCCCGCCGTTCGTTCTCCCAGGGAAGTTGTCCCTGGATCCCGGGACCCTGGCAGTGGCGGGCTGCACAGGCTCCCCGGAAAGGGGGTGTGGATAGTGACCTGTGCTCGCACACAGGCTTCTTGGTGGCAGCAGTAGCAGCCTTAGCGTCTCCTGCCCGTCTCTGGGGTCCGCGCTTTTAGCCCCGGCTCGTGCCCGTCTCTGGAGCTCCTTTAAGCGGCGCTCTGAATCCCCTCTCCTCGCGCACCAGGTAACAAAGAGGCAAGAAAAAGTCTCTTGCCTCTTCGGCAGGTGCAGACTTTTCCCCGGATGCCCTCCCGGCCAGCTGTGGTGCACTAACCCCTGCAGGCTGTGTTCACGCCGCCAACCCCAGTCCTCTCCCTGCACTCCGACCAAAGCCTGCGCCTCAGCTCGCAGCCCCGTCCGCCCCGGCGGGTGAGCCGACAAGCCTCTTGGGCTGGTGAGCGCCGGTCGGCACCGATCCTCTGTGCTGGAATCTCTCCGCTTTGCCCTCCGCACCCCTGTGGTTGTGCTCTCCTCCACGGCTCCGAAGCTTTCCCCCTCCGCCACCCGCAGTCTCCACCCGCGAAGGGGCTCCTAGTGTGTGGAAACCTTTCCTCCTTCACAGCTCCCTCCCACTGGTGCATGTCCTGGCCCTATTCTTTTGTCTCTGTTTTTTCTTTTTTCTTTTGCCCTACCCAGGTACGTGGGGAGTTTCTTGCCTTTTGGGAGGTCTGAGGTCTTCTGCCAGCGTTCAGTAGGTATTCTGTAGGAGTTGCTCCACACGTAGATGTATTTCTGGTGTATCTGTGGGGAGGAAGGTGATCTCCACGTCTTACTCTTCCGCCATCTTCCCCTCGTCCTATAGAGTGTTTTTTTTTAAGCCACTCCGTGTCTCTTGATTAGCAAATTTAGTCTATTTACATCAAAAGTAATTATTGATAGATATGTACTTATGGCCATTTTGTTAATTGTTTTCTGCCTGTTTTTGTGGTTTCACTCTGTTCCTTTGAACCTCTCTTTCTCTCTCCCCTTGTGTTTTGGTGGTTTCTCAGTGTCATGTTTAGATTCCTTTGTTATTTTCTTTGGTTTATTTACTTCGTTTTTTTCCTTGTGGTTACCATGGAGTTTACATGTAATATCCTATGTAAACAGTAGCCTGTTTTAAGTTGGTAGCAACTTAAATCTGAGCACATTCCAAAGCTTTATCCTTTTACTACCCCACCAAGTTTTATACTTTTGATGACATGTTTTCCATCTTTTGATTTTATGTATCCCTTAAAAATCATTGTCATTTTAGTTTTCCTACTTTAGTTTTTTAACCTTTGTGTTTTCTTTATAAGTGATTGATACACTACCTTTTTTCTATATTTACAGTTTCCAGTGAGATTTTATATTCATTTGTTTTCTTATTATTAATTAGTGTCATTCCTTTTCAGCTTAAACAAGTCCATTTAATATTTCTTGTAGGGCTGGTTTAGTGATGGTGAACTCCTTTAGCCTTTGTTCATCTGGGAAAATCTTGACCCCTCCTTTCATTCCGAGTGATAAACTTGCTGGTAGAGAATTCTTGCTTTGGAAGTTTTCTTCTCTCAGCACTTTGAATATGTTATGCCATTCCTTCTTGCCTGTAAGTTTTCTGCTGAAAAGTCTGCTGATAGCCTTATGGGAGTTCTCTTGTGTGTAATAAGTTGTTTTATTCTCGCTGCATTCAGGATGCTCTCTTTATCCTTACCTTTTACCATTTTAATTTTCATGTGTCTTGATGTGGTCTCTTTGGGTCCATCTTTGTTTTTTTTTAACGTCTTTATTGGGGTATAATGGCTTTACGGTGGTGTGTTAGTTTCTGCTTTATAACAAAGTGAATCAGTTATACATATACATATGTTCCCATATCTCCTCCCTCTTGCGTCTCCTTCCCTCCCACCCTCCCGATCCCACCCCTCTAGGGGTTCATCTTATGCAGAACTCTCTGGGATTCCCGGACATGGATGTGTGTTTCCTTCCTCAGATTAGGGAAGTTTTCAGACACTATTTCTTCTATTCATTTTTCTGGTTCGAACTATCTCTCTGTTCTCCTTCTGGGCCCCCCATGATGCAAACGTTATTCTGCTCGATGGTGTCCGAAGGGCCCCTAAGGTATCTTCACTTTATACAACTTTCCTTTTTTCACTTTGCTGCTCTATTTGGGTGCGTCCTTCTGCTGTGTCTTCCAGCTCACTGATCTGTCTTCTACCTGCTGTTGAACCTCTCTGGTGTGTTTTCCAGTTCAGTAACAGTACTGTTTGTTGAAGTTCTCACTGTGTTCGTCCAGCCTTCTCCTGAGTCCAATGAGTGCTTTCATGACTATTACTTTGAACTCTTTATCAGTTAGGCTGCTTATATCTGTTTCACTTAATTATTTTTCTGAGGTTTTGTTTTGTTCTTTTGATAGGAACATATCTCCTTATTTTGCCTAGCTCTCTGTTTCTGCGTATTAGGTGAGTCAGCTATCTCTCCTGGTCTGGAAGGAGTGGAGAATATAGAAGATTTCCTCTGGGCTCAGAGGCACAATCCCGCCCGGCCGCCAGAGCTAGGCACCCAGGGGCTGCACGTATCTCCTGTTGTGGTGAGGCTGCAGCTGCTCCCAGGCTATGCAGGTGGGCAGGGGTCTGGCTGCCGGAACAACCGTGGGGCCTGACCACAGAATCTGTGGCCTTGGGGAGTGTGATGTAGTTTTTAACACATTGATTTGACCAGGTTTGAGACCCTGACTAGGAGCTGCTCACTTCCCTTTCCTGTCCAGTCCCTCAAGCCCACACCCCAGCCACCTCCCATATAGGGCTCTTACGCTCCAGGCCACTATACACCTGCCCTAATCACCTCCGGGCCAGGTACCAGACAACCAGGAACAGCCCCTGTGCCCAGAGACTGTGGAATTTATTCAAATCAGCTAATCCTAAACTGCTTACCTTGCCTCACCAATTCCTTTGCATGGAAGCCCCAGTAAAGGCACTGCCCACAATTCTCCCTCTCCTCTGCCCCTTGACTAACCCTGATGCTTCCTCTGAGTGGCCCAGCATGGTGTACCCCACCCCGCCGAGAATTTGAATAACAAAGCTGTCAGACTCTTTCTGGTGTCTGCTCTTGGTCTTCTTCTGGCCTTGCCATGCGTCACCCGAGGCGATGTGGTGAAAGCAAGTCCCACGCACTTTCCCATTTACCACCAGAGCCCATTTCCATGTGCATCTGAGGTTGGGAGGTGGGGTCAGTGGCCTTTCCTTGGGTCCCAGTTCAGCTTCCAAACAATTGCTTCTTCTTATAAAAAGTCCTGGTCTTTGAAGCGTTGGTCCTTTGAGTGGACCATCCTTCACCCACCTTGTTTAATCAAGACTTTGGATCCAGTTGGGCTCTTGACTTTCTTCTTCACCCCAAGTCCTGCCATAATCCTGGGAGGATGCCAGCACACTTGTCTATCAATTCCATGCCCTGGCATCTTGCTTCCTATTTGTGGTTTTACCTGCTTGTACCTGCTGATCGTTGCCTCTATGCATCTTCCCCCCCTTGATCCTGCAGCAACACTTTCACGCTCCACTTCCAAACTCCTAAGTCAAAATATCTATCAGTATGTAGTGCTGTGTAACAAACTACTCCCAAATTTAGAGGCTTAGAGCAATACCCTCAAGCCTCGTATGTGTTTATCCAGAGCATTAAAGTGACCCTCACTGATTTTAAATCCTTGAAACAAAGTGTCCTCTACTGCAGGCCAGCTCTCATCTGTGGATTCGCAAATCTTTAGATCCATTTATAAGTAGATTAGAGTCTGCGCACTTTAAAGGTTCACACTTTAAAAAGTTCACATCCTTTGACCCACTCATTCTCTCCTACTCTTCTTGAGGATATAGGTGATGCCATGTTCCATACAACATTATTTATAACAGCAGAAAATCAGTAACAGCCTAAATCTCCGATTTATGGAATGGTTCAGTAAATTCATGGATTTTAAAGTGGCCATAGAAAGTGATGTTTATGACATGTTTATAATCACATAGAAAAAACTTACTGTAGAGTGATAATGAAAAGAAGTAATAATCACTTGTATTTATAGTATGAATGCATTATTTAAAATGCAGCATCTTTTTTTATGGTGGCAGAATGTACTCCTTTCAGTTGAGTTGATAAAAAGGAAGTAAAGCCTTGATGGAAGAGGCAGTTTGTTTGTTTTCTCCATTAGAGGGGAAAGGCAGATCTACCAGGATAATACGATATTGAACAGTGGCTTCGAGACGTCTTTGACGTAAATCACCACGGACAGCCCCTGTTTCTCCTAAAGTTGGCATTTTCTCTGCCTCAGGGAGTCTCGGGGCGGGGTAGCATCCGACTTGCACAGGGGCCGTTTGCTGCAGGACAGGCGGGGACAGGGGGACAGCTGCCCCCAGCTTCAGGGGCCGCCCCCCGAGGAGCCTGCCCTGGACCATGCGGCCGTCACTCCCGGGAAAGCAGAAAGGAAGGAAGAATGTGACAAAGTGGGAAACCAGCTGTTGGAGCAAAGAAGGATTTAGACGCTGACAAAACGCCAGCGTGGAGGACAGTTGCTGTGGCGCAGAAATCCCGGGTCTGCCCTCACCTGCTTCTCCTGGACTCGCTGTTTCTCAGCGCTTGCCCTTCTGGGAAGGAATTGGCTCCGAGCTGGTGCGCCTTCAGCCCCGAGGTTTCTTCTGACGGACGGAGGAGCAGGTGTTGCACAAGCCTGCGGCAGAAATGGCGCGGACCCGGGGGCTCATCTTAATTTTATACTGGACCCTGTGATTTTGTTTGAATGTTTTGTGTAGTTCTTCATGATGAAGAGGTAAGTAAATCATTGCTGACACTTTTCCATAGGGATGCTTACAAATTTATTAATTCCACTGTTTATTTATGATTTGTATATTTAATATTGAGGTTATGATTATACAATTCAAACCAAAGGAAATTTAGTAGAGAAGAACTGTGTTGGTAATAAAGGGTGTTGGCATTATGATCTTAAGAAAGCACGCAACTCTCTTCGTGGTAAAAAAAACTATTATGGGACTTCCCTCGCAGTCCAGTGGTTTAAGACTCTGTGTTTCCAATGCAGGGGTGCGGGTTAGATCCCTGGTTGGGGACTTAAGATCCCACATGCCACCCGATGCAGCCAAAAAAAAAATATATATATATATTACATCCGAAAAAGTAAGTCTTGAAATTCCTTACAAAGCCACGTGTTATGTAACCTCCTGAAACAATAATCTAATCACAGCATAATCAGAAGAAAAGTAAAAAATGAAACAATGTAGTATTCGATTGCTACACCCTTGACAAATAATTTTTATGAATTGAACCATAGACCTAATAAATTAAGGGGTGGTTATCCTCACTGCTTCGCCAGGCACTAGACCACCTGGGTGTGTTCTCAACCTGAGAGTAGATCCCACCCCCTTCACGCTGTGGGCCCAGGGAAGGGTCCCACCCCCGTCACTCCATCCAATTGGCAGCCGGTGCACAACTGGCTTTTATAGAAATGGCACAGCTGTTCTGTTCTGTGCCTGTTTCCACAGCCTCTCTGCTGTCTGAGGGCCCCATCTCTGAAGGACACGACGTACCTCTGCCAGGCTCCCCGTGGGGACAGCAGCCTTGCTGTTGCACACACTTTGCAGGTGAGGTCTTAACTGTGTCCATCTGTCTCCAGGGGCACAGGTGACCTGGCACTGATAGTATCATCTTCTGAGGAGTTCCGTTTGTTCACTTAAAATGCTCATCCCGGACACACGGATTCTGACAAAGTGCCTGGCCCAAGGGGGACGCCATTGTCCCACAGAGAGTGTGGGACACCAGGAGAGATGCTTGAGACCTGTCTGGTGAGCTGAGGGCTGCTGCATCGCCGGCAGCCAGTACCTGCCTCCAAAGTGTCGATACAGCTCCGACGGCTTTTAGTTCTATTTGGGTTCTGGAGACAACGTAATCTGCATTTACTCATTTAATCTGACTGATGGTGTAACTTGCAAGTCAGTCCATGTTAAGTGGGGCCCCCTGCACAGAATGATGTAAAGTCCGCCCACACTGAGATCAGCATGCACTTCGTAAGTGCCCTCTGAGACTCCTTCACTCTTAAGGTGTTAACAGTCTCCTTTCAAGACTCCTGAAGTATCTGGACCACCTACGATGGCCATGGTACCCAAGGGCTTCTGATATAAAACGCTGCCCTTCCTCAGCTCTGCACTGTACACGCCGGGATCTCCCGGCAGCAGAGGCTCTCACAGACCCTGAGCCCATGACCCTCTGTTCCCTGGACTCATTGCTTTGGGTCATAAAAGCAATGCCCCACAGCATGGAACTGTGATGAGGCCTCTCCCTAGAGGATGGAGCCGGACCTGGACCCTCCGGCAGGTCCCAGCGTGGAGCAGGGCACATCCTCCGTGGCCCCTGCCCTCAGTCCAGGCCAGATGCCGAGGAGCCGGAGGAGACCCCCCGCTCCCAGACCCCTCGGCTGCCTGGGGAACCCCCTGGGATCCACTGAGTGGACAGAATTGGGAGTTTGCAGAGTTTATAGATGGAGTCACCATCACCGTGTATGGAGGAACTCAGAGACATGTGGCTGCTTTCCTGTCTCTTAAACCAGGTGTCCTGGCAGAGGAGGGGGGCTGAGGTCGGCACAGCCGGCCACCCTTTAGGCAGCTGTCCCAGCCCCGATGCCTGGCCGGTGATGGTCCCCATCTGTGCATTTCCACGTATGCCTGGCTGGTGGCCTGCGAATCCTTCCTTTTGGGGTGAAGAACTCTGGAGATCTTTGCTTTGCAGATACTCACATATAAAGCAAGGCAACAGACATCTCTACACATGCTCAACCCCGGACAACCTCACTGGGGCATGTCTTGTCCCCTTAGGAGTTCCAGATGTTACCCAGATGTCACCCACAGTGAGGACTCATTTCCTGTCTCAGAAGACAGTGCTGGGCCCTTGAAAGAAGTTCAGTGCCATTGCCACCTTCCCTATACGTCCCTGGCAGCTGATTTCATTTGTTTAGTTAAGAGAACCAAGGGACTCTTCAAAGAGCTCTGATTTAAGTTACAAGGTAGCACATGGGCCCCTCCCCGCCCCGTGGGTGTCACCATTGCCACAGGCATTGATTAAGCGAATTTTCTGCCCCCCGGGGATTGCACTTCCCCGACTCCTGCCACTTAGACCCCTCAACTCCCTTTAGTGCCCACAAGGACGGGCACCTCTGAAGTTCACATTTCCATTGGCCGCCACTCCCCCTGACTCTCTCCCGCCCGGTCAGGGCTCCACTTTGCTTCCTGGAGAGGCATTTGTCCTGCTCACTAAAAGTCTGGGTCATCACCAAGGTTTAAATGGATGTCAAGGTATCGTAAGGCCCAAAATTCCATATGTTGCTGTAGAGGCGGACAAATCTCCTCTGCCGTCTCAGGGTCTCTGGCTGAGCCTAATTGTTAAAGTGACATAAAACAGATGAACAGGAGAAAAGCATACACAGTTTGTTGAATTTTTCCCTGTGCTTGGGACCCTTCACAAGAGGATGAAAGAAGTGACTAGAGCAGAAAGATTTAAAAAGAATTTTTATGGGAATATAGTTGATTTACAATGTTGGGTTAGTTTCAGACGTAAAGCAAAGTGAATCAGTCATACATATGCATATATCTGCTCTTTTTTAGATTCTTTTCCCATATAGGCCATTACAGAGTATTGAGTAGAGTGCCCTGTGCTGTACAGTAGGTCCTTATTAGTTATCTATTTTATATATGGTAGTGTGTATATGTCAATCCCAATCTCCCAGTTTATCCCTCCCCTTTTCCCCTGGTAACTATAAGTTTGTTTTCTATGTCTGTGAGTCTATTTCTGTTTTGTAAATTACTTCATTTGTGTCATACTTTAGAACTCCACATATAAGTAATATCATATGATATTTGTCTTTCTCTGTCTGACTTACGTCACTTAGTATGATAATCTCCGGGTCCATCCACGTTGCTGCAGATGGCATTATTTCATTCTTTTTTATGGCTGAGTAATATTCCATTGTATATATGGACCACACCTTCTTTATCCATTCCTCTGTTGCTGGACATTTAGGTTGCTTCCTTGTCTTGGCTGTTGTGAATAGTGCTGCTCTGAACATAGGGGTGCATGCAGAGCAGGAAGATTTTATACCTTTTAGACAAAGAAACAATAAGTAGGAAGAAGAACTGGCAAGACAGAGGGCTTTGGGCTGGGGTGGTAGAAGGTGAGAAGTGACCAGGTGAGTTCACACAGCCTTCTGCCTCCTTGGCCCTGTGTTCCCCATCTCTGGTGAGGAGGATGCCCTCTGTCCTCTGGTCCCGGGGGATGGGGGGTGAGGGCTATCCCCTGATTTCAGGGAAGAATGTAAAGGTGGTGGTTGGAGTGACCTTTCTGCTTCTCGCCGTCCAGCTGAGATGCTCCACGTGCCGAGGTGCCACATCCTGGGGAAGCTTCACTACCTTGACATCCTCGACATCTTTGAGCCTCCCAGGGATCCCTGAGTTCCTCCAGGGGCACATCTGCTCTCTGGGGGGATTGTCAGGTGAGAGCAGATATACCCCCATGCCCGACCCCCCAACCCCGGCCAGTTCCTCTGTCCTCCAGATCAGCTGCATTTACCCAGGAGTTGTCACTCCCTGACCGCCAGCACGATTATTTCAGCAAGCAATCACGACTTCCCAAGGGAACCAGGGTCACCCCGCCCTCTGGTTATGACCAAGTCTGCCTTCTACAGTCCCACCTGGTGACTTTGCTCCCCGGTCCTGGCCTGTGTGCCCTGCCTGCGGTGCTGGCTCCTTCCGGGGCTGTGAGTACATGGGACAAACCACCTGTCAATCACGTCTGTCCAGGACAGGAGTCCTGCGCTTGGCTGTGGCCCCTGACTCGAGGGCGGGTGGAAGGAGACCTATCAAATGGTTGGAGGGTCCCAGAGAGGAAGGACTAGTAGGTTGCTTTAATCCAGAAGCAATGAGGAAGCATTGGAGTGTGTTCAACAGGGACCGGACAGGCTCCGCTTTCCATGCTCACTGGTGACCCTGGCAGCAGGTGGAAACGGGATGGAGGGACCGACTGCAGTCCAGCAGGGAAGAGCTGTTTCGGCCATGCAGGTGAGAAGTGGTGAGGCCCGCAGTGGCCTGTGGAAGATGGCAGCACAGAGGTGCCAGATTCCGTCCATGTTAGGAGCTCAAGTTCCGTGGGATTTGAGTGAAGATTCAACAATGGTCCCCAGGCTCTAATTTGAGCAATTGTTACGTGATCACTCCATTAATCCCAAGAGATGGGAGGGAAATAAGTAGATCTAAAGAATACTGTAACTGAAACTGAGGGAGAAGAGGCTCTTAGGAGAAGAGAGATTGGCTAAAATCTTTCAAACATTTCAGAGACAGACGTCGGTGAATCGTGGACCAGAGGACCATTGTCCTGATTTCGCAATCAATGACTCATCACTGGTCCCTGACAGAGCAGTTTCAAGGCAGATCTGGAATAAAGGGGCTCAAGGACTTGGCAGAGGGGAAGAGGTGTAGACAGTGCGTGTAGGCCACGAGAGGCCACCATGCCAAAAAGAAGGTGGCTTCCACCGCCCTCTGGTAAGGACCCTCCGAGCCACCTGGGTAAGTACCAATCATTTCCTCATCTCCAGAGCCTTACTTCAGTCTATCCTGCAAAGTACTGATACCTTTGCTCTGAGCTCATGGGTGTCAGGAGTCAGGACACTGACCTTTGGGCAGGAGGAGGGAGGGGCATTGCCCAGCTGGACCCAGGCAAGCACCTTAGAGAGCTTAGCGAAGGAGGGACACAAACGGAGTGTCACTTTAGACCAGTCAGGTGTCAAGTTCCAGGTTCTCTTGTTTTCTTTCTCACTATCATCACAAGAAACACATCACAAACTTGCAAATAAATAATCAATAAATAAAAGCCCGATGGCTGTGAGAAGTGTCCACCTTGTCAGCCCCTGCCCTTTTCTCCAGTCGATGGCCACCTGTCTGTTTTCCCCTGTGGAGCAGTGAGAGCCCGGACCTCTCTTCTCTTCCTGCGGACAGAGCAGCTCCTGGCTTCCCACTGTTGCTAAGATTCCCCCACCCACCACTTCCTGGAATTCCAGCGTATTTGCACATTTATAGCGTTCATGAAATTACGCACTGGGAGCACAGTAAGCAACTGCAAACATCAACAGGCAGAAATTATGTAAAAATAACATCAATTAAAGTGAGAAATAGGGAATTCCCTGGCCGTCCAGCCGTCAGGACTCTGCCTTTTCACCGCCTGGGTTTCAGTCCCCTGGTGGGGGAACTAAGATCCCACAAGCTATCTGGTGCGGCAAAAAAAAAAAAACAACAGTGAGAATGTTGCGCTTTCGATTTCACAGAAAGATGTTTCTCGGTCCATGAAAGCTCCAAATATAGTTGACACAGAACGGTAAATCTCAGCTTCTCATCACAGAAACTCCAAGTTCACGCGTTCTTAACTGGTTTTGTTTTTCTTTTTGCATAAAGGTGGAATTTCAGATTCCACAGTACCTCACATTTGAGAAATGGAATATTTCCTGCCACATCATTAAACAAAGGACGTCACAGTCATGAGCGATTTGCAGCCCTCCAAAGTGAGACGGTGAGCCCTGAGGGAACTCAGCAGGGAAAAGAATACCTGCCATCTAGCAGCCATCAGACGGCAGCCACTCCCTGCGGTGAGCCATGCGGAAACTCAGGATGTGAAAACAGTGGCCCCAGAGAGCTGAGGTGCAGATCAAAGGAATGATTTCAGTGAGCCCAGGCTCTTGCATCTTCCCATACGTTGAAAAGCACTAATTTCCTTCACTTGGGATATCTGGTTTTCCTTAATTAACAATAATCTTCCGACGTTCAGACTGCCTGCCCTTTCTTGCAAAAACTCTGTAATCTGGCTCCGCCCGCCCTCACCTCCTCAGAGCAGTTTCTCAGGGTTTCTTGAGATACTGCCTCCTGGGCTGGAAGTCCTAAAAATTCCTGCCGAGTAAAACGTAACTCTCAACTTCTAGGTTGTGAACATGCTTTAGGTGGACACATTTCACCTATTTCTAATTCCGCCTCTTGATTTTATCTTGTTTAGATAGCTGTCCCGGATTTCTCTGCCTCCCTCTATTTCATGCCCCAATCCCAAAGTCCTCTGCTGCCTCTTGCTGGATGTTGTGGCGGAAGGATGCTCAAACCCCCCACCAGGTCACACAACCGAAGCGCGGTGAAGCGAAACTTGAAACTGAAGTGCTGGAAACGAGAAAGGAAACCGAAAGTCTCCCGGACCTCTGGCCTTCCGGGGGCCCCGCCCCGCCCCGCCCCGCCCCGTCCGTCCGCTCCCCGGGTACTACGCTCCGCGCCCTCCTGCCTCTCAGCGGTGGACTCAGCTGCCCTTCAGACGCTGCGAGTCCGGCTCCAGGTTCGGTCCGGGGTAAAGGGTGTGAGGGCGTCTCGCGGGTCCCGGGGCGCTGCGGTCTCGCAGGGGCTCGACGTCTCTGACCTGATGGGCGGGGAGGTACCCGGCGCGGGCGCTGGGCGCGGGGGATGCAGGGCCGGGGCGAGGGATGCGCGATGCTGAGGGGGGCGGCGCGTCGCAGAGCTCCGGAGTTGCAAGGGGGAAGTGGGCGCTGGCCGGGGCGGGCGCGTGGAGCGCTGAGGTCTGAGGTCAGAGGAGGGAGACGAGCGCGCAGGCACTAAGGGTCCTCTTCGGAGAAAGGGTGGGGCATGGGGCTGCTGGGGAGACCGAGGCGCGTCAGAGGCGGGCAGGGCCGGTGAGCCCTGGACGGGGCAGCGCCAAGCAGCTCCCTCATCCCTGCGGAGCCTCGGTCCCAAACCGAACTTGCAGAATCAGAGTCTGCATTTTCATAAGGTCTCCCAGGTGATTCCTACATTTCAGTGGCTTAGCGCTGTTAAGAATTTATTTTTTAACGAAGTATTCACGGTCAAGGGGTACGCATTCGTTTTCTATTGCTGTGCAACAAATGACCACACCTTCAGTGCTGAAGTCCGTCGAAATTCACCGTGTTGAGAGTTTCGGTGGATGGGAAGTCCAGGCAGGGGGCTGAGCCCCGGACCTGCGTCTCCCGGCTGGAATGAAGGCGTCCGCTGGCTGGAAGGATCCAGTTCCTTGCCGCTGTGGGGTTGGAGTTCCCTGTTTCTTGTTGGCCGGAGGCTCCTCCTGGCCTGTAGAGACCCCGCTTGAGGGGCTTAGCCTCAGCTTTAGGTCTGCAGAGCCAGCAGGACAATCTCCTTTTTCCTGTGTATGATAGTCTCGCAGATGTACCCCCGTGAGGGGAGACGCTGTCCCACTAAAGTCACAGGTCCTGCCCACGCCCAGGGGACAGGTTATGGGGGGCGGGGCACACCGGGGAGGCTGGGGTCTCAGAGGCCACCCTCAAGTCCTGCCCACTGCGGGTTAGCTCCTCTCCAGGTCTTGTTTCAGGAGCGGTCCCCTTGCGTGCTCCGCCATCGCCTGGACCGTGTTCTCTGGCTCTGGCTGTCTCTCCTCCAACGTGTAGTCCACGATTCCTCTTTTTTTCCCCTTCTTTCGATTTAAGACTTTAAAATCAGAACCCAAACAAGGTTCTGACACTACTGTGTTTGGAAGTTTGTTACCATCTCTTTCATCCTCTTGCAATTTATTTCTTAATAAGCTGGGGGTTTTTGTTTGAAACTTTATATGGGTGGTGGGGTTTTTTTTGTTATTGTTTTTTTCAAATTTATTTATTTATTTTTGTCTGCGTTGAGTCTTCGTTGCTGCGCGCGGGCATTCCCTAGTTGCTGCGAGCGGGGGCTACTCTTCCTTGCGGTGCGCAGGCTTCTCATTGCAGTGGCTTCTCCTGTTGCGGAGCATGGGCTCTAGGCACGCGGGCTCAGTAGTTGTGGCACGTGGGCTCAGTAGTTGTGGCGCACGGGCTTAGCTGCTCCGCGGCATGTGGGATCTTCCCCGACCAGGGCTCGAACCCGTGTCCCCTGCATTGGCAGGCGGATTCTTAACCACTGCGCCACCAGGGAAGCCCCTGACTTCTTAAGAATGTCTAGTAGTACTGTCTTTTCCCCCTCCTGATGAATTGAATGACTGTTTGGATACAGAATTCTTAGTTCAAAACATTTTCCTCTCAGAACTTTGAAAGTATTCTTTTCTTTTATCAAGACATCCAGTAATGCTCTCATTTTGATGTGTTGTATCTGTGTGCCAGGTACTGTTTTAATCCATTTGTATGTATCAGCTCATACTTTTAAATGGCTTGAAAACACAGCCAGGGGGAGTGATATGATTGTCCGATGAGTGGATGAGTGAAGTGAGACAGAGAAAGTAACTTACCTCAACTGTAGTATGTTCACAACTGGGGTGAGAAGCCCGGCGTCCTGCTGGCAGCGCCCATGTTCTCTCTGCTCACATCTGCCTGTCTGCCTTACACCTCTTTGTGGTGCTTCCGTCTTCCTCTGTATTCCTGGAGCTCTTCGGTTTTCACAAGCTGTGTCTAAGCATGGTTTTCTCTTTTGCCATTATTTCTACTCAGTTCTTGGAAAAGTTTTTCAATCTAAAACAGTATATTTTTCTTTAACTCTGGTCTAATATCGTTATGTTATGCTAACTATTATATCTTTGATTACTTTTAATTTATCCCCACCCCACTTTGCAATCGTACTTCTCTGTGACTGGAATTACTGTGAAATGGACTTAGAACTTGTTGATCTCTCCTCCATATTTTAGTAATTTTTCTATTTTCCATCTCTTTGATTTTCTCTTCTCTCCTCTACGAAATTTCCTGGATTTTAACTCTTAGATCGCTAACTTGAAATTACAGCATGCCCATTCCATTGTTCTGTGCATAAATTATTTTTCTGAAATTGTATTTAAAATTTTTATGAGCATTTACTTTTCTTGTTTTGCTGTAGCAACCTGTTATTATTTTATTAGTTGATGTCACTGTCATTTTTGAGAACTCTAACTGGAGTTTTTTTTTTTTTTTTAAGGACTGTTCTGGCCTTGAATCATGTTTGTTCTTCTGGCTTCTTTTTTCTTTTCTTCCCCCTTAAATGTCGAGCGATTCTAATTTTTTATACATATTCACTCGTGGTTATTACGATAGGTAGCTGGTTTTATTTTCCTTAGCATGTTTCTCCCTTACATGAGAGAGAACTGAGCATAATGATTGTGGATTCTGTGTGATGTTTAGGTGAGAACCAGTTTGGGGTAAAGTTTAATATGGAAAGCTTCCTGTAGGATGTGTGAGGGTAGGGGAACAGGCCGGAAGTCCCTTACCTTTCAGTTGAAGGAGGCTTTATTCTGCCAACATAGCTGTGGTTGAAAATCTGCCCAGTGCCCAGCACGCGCTCATGTCCCATTAGTCATTGTTAGTTAATTTCAAAACCTGTATTATCTCTTTCAGTTTATGTGCATTATATTTTCAAATGAAGGTGTTAGGACTTAATTTGTTTGGAGTTCACTGCTTAATACATGAACTCTTAGGTATTCATTTTGTTCTAGGAGTACGATTTAAAAAAAAAAAAAGTCGTGAGACGTTAAGGGCACCCGTGAACCTCTGGGATGCTGTGATTTAACCCATCTCATCTCGTGTATCTGATACTGTCTTTCCTGATGCTGTGTCTCTCTGTCCAAGCGACTTCATCCACACCGGTGGCCTCACTTAACCGTAACACTGAAACTGCTCTCGCACTGAGGTCTAGCCCAGACCTCGTGTTTGATCTCTAGACCTGTACATTTAATTACTTTACAGGACATATCCCACAGTAAGTCGAACCCAGGCTGACCACAAATGAACTTAGGATCTTTCCCTGACGTTGGCCGCATCCCAAGGTTTCCAGCCCAGGGAGCAGCCTCGCCTTGCATCCGATTGCATCAGGTAGAGTCCTAAGGGGCTCCTCTTCTCTATCCGTAGCTGATCCATTAACTCATCATGTCAAACTCCCCTTTTGAGCATCTAAGATTAACATGTGCCTCAAACTACTGTCCAGCTGCACTACATGCAACTACCACCATTGCTCTAGAACAGTGGCTTTCTCTCCGCCTCACTAGCGGGGTCTTTGCTTCACCCCGTCTATTCTCTGTACTGGAGCCAGAGTAATCTTCCAAGATGCAGAGTCAATCACATTACTACCTGCTTAAAATCCATCAGTGGATTTTAGGATGACAAACATGCGATCAGAGGCTCTGCGTGACTTTGTGTTTCTGCACTCCAGCGCGGCTGGCTTCTTCTCAGGACCTAGAACCATCCACACACTTTCCTGCCACAAGGCTTTTGCGCCAGGTGTTCTGGGTTCTCTCTGCCTGCAGTGCTACCCACCCCACCCCTTTGTTTAATTAATTCTCGTCTTATCCTTCAGAACTCAGCTCAAGCATTGCTTCTTTAGGGAGGTTTCCACTGACCTTTTGGCTTTGTCACATTTGCAATGTTCCGTTGTTCGTATGCTTATCTGATGGATATTTATCTTTCGTGGTAAATTTTAAGTTTCATGGGAACTGACGCAGTATTTTGACTTTTGTTCATTCTTGTATCCCCAGCGCCTAAAGTTTTGTTTAACACACAATAGTCATTCAGTACTGTTTGTTGATGGAATAATTCATTTCTAATTTTTCTTTCTTTGTAGGTCTGCCGTTTTCATTAGCATCTGCCACTTAGAGGTACCACAGTGAAGGATATTTGCTATATTTAATATTTTCCATCAGGTTGGAGGCACGTGGCAAGAATGGGTAATTTTCAATTTAAAATATTTATAAATTGTAAGATAATGATTCTGCAAGCTACACAGATTTAATAGAATTAACTTCATGACTGTTTTTTCTTTCTCAAATAATTTGTAAATGACAGCTCTTTTAAAAAGAATTGATTGAGAATAATTCATCCTCTTTCTCTCTCTCTTTTTTTAGGTTTAGAAAAGTACCTGATGCTTTTAGAGAAAATGTCACAGTTGATTTTGGATCAAATGGCAGAAGCTGAGTGAGTGTTGTAGTAATAAATCAAGAGATATAAACTTCTGCATCTTATTCCCTGTGTATCGGATTGGCCTTAAAGTGATTATCTATCTTTCATCTATCTATCATCTACCGTCTGTCTATTATCTCTCTATCCATCCATCCTTCCATCTATTCATGTGTCTAATCTATTTATCATTTATCTTAGTATATGTATTATAGTATTATATATATATATATATATATATATATATATGTATATATATGAGATTGTTGAACACAGAACTTTTAGAGCTGTGTGATGATCAGTGGAAACAGTCTTCTCTTGCTTTGTTGTTGTCCATGGCTGTCAATGAACCCATCGTTTTATGAAAGGATGAGATTTTTTTTTTCCCGTTTTTTTTTTTTTGTGGAACGCGGGCCTCTCACTGCTGTGGCCTCTCCCGTTGCGGAGCACAGGCTCCGGACGCGCAGGCTCAGCGGCCATGGCTCACGGGCCCAGCCGCTCCGTGGCATGTGGGATCTTCCCGGACTGGGGCACGAACCCGTGTCCCCTGCATTGGCAGAAGGACCCTCAACCACTGCGCCACCAGGGAAGCCCCTTCCCGTATTTGAGAGCATTTATTCAGTCTTCTCGAAATCATGCTTACAATTTCCATGTTTTTTTTTTTTAACCATCTTTATTGGAGTATAACTGCTTTACACTGGTGTGTTAGTTTCTGCTTTATAACAAAGTGAATCAGCTATACATATACATATGTTCCCATGTCTCCTCCCTCTGCAGTAATTCTCTTTTTTTTTTTAACATCTTTATTGGAGTGTAATTGCTTTACAGTGGTGTGTTAGTTTCTGCTTTATAACAATGTGAATCAGGTATACATATACATATGTTCCCATATCTCTTCCCTCTTGCGTCTCCCTCCCTCCCACCTTCCCTATCCCACCCCTCTAGGTGGTCACAAAGCACCGAGCTGATCTCCCCGTGCTATGCGGCTGCTTCCCACTAGCTATCTATTTTACGTTTGGTAGTGTATATATGTCCATGCCACTCTCTCGCTTTGTCCCAGCTTACCCTTCCCCCTCCCCATATCCTCAAGTCCATTCTCCAGGAGGTCTGTGTCTTTATTCTTTATTCCCGTCTTACTCCTACGTTCTTCATGACTTTTTTTTTTTTTTTGATTCCATATATATGTGTTAGCATACGGTATTTGTTTTTCTCTTTCTGACTTACTTCACTCTGTATGACAGACTCTAGGTCCATCCACCTCACTACAAATAACTCAATTTCGTTTCTTTTCATGGCTGAGTAATATTCCATTGTATGTATGTGCC
This sequence comes from Inia geoffrensis, assembly GCA_036417435.1. Taxonomy (NCBI): domain Eukaryota; kingdom Metazoa; phylum Chordata; class Mammalia; order Artiodactyla; family Iniidae; genus Inia; species Inia geoffrensis. Next base: position 2,295,551 of record CM070906.1, on the reverse strand, counting down.
ACATCTTCTTTAGAAAGGAAGAGATTGATGAAGCAGGAAGGTCTGTCTTCAGATGTAGGTGTTCAGTCCCTGAGTCCAGCCCACATTTTGGCCTTAGATAACGGGCTCTCTTTTCGAGCCTCGGTTTCCTTCCCTGTTGGGCGGGGGTGATGCTGATTCTTCCTGTGAGGGACGCTCATGCGTGCGGGTGTCTTTGGCAAGTCCGTGTAGAGGCCAACATGAAAGACTTACTCAGTAAATCAAGCTATTGGTGATAATGATGATGAAGATAATAATGATAATAAAGCTGCTGCCTTTGGGGCCTGATTTCATCTTCGTGTAATTTTTCATTTTCACTGTTTGTATTTTAGTTATGACAGTCTGTTCAACGATTTTGTTGAATCTGAGTTTTTTCTGATTGATGGAGACTCACTGCTGATGACATACATCTGTGAGAAATCCTTGCGGCCTGAACAGGGCCTGCACTTCTTTTACCTGGTTGAATGCTACCTTGTGGATCTAATTAACAAAGGAGGACAGTTTGCCGTCGTTTTCTTCAAGGTAACGTGACAGTTGGGTTCTTTTCTATGATTTGAGAACTAAGACTACAATGACATTGTTTTATAAGTAGTTTTTTGTTTTCTTATTTCAAAATGAAGTAGATCCATAAAAATTCAGCAAATTTAAAGGGAAGGGGCTTCCCTGGCGGCGCAGTGGTTGGGAGTCCGCCTGCCGATGCAGGGGACACGGGTTCGTGCCCCGGTCTGGGGAGGATCCCACATGCCGCGGAGCGGCAGGGCCCGTGAGCCGTGGCCGCTGAGCCTGCGCGACCGGAGCCTGTGCCCCGCAACGGGAGAGGCCACGACAGTGAGAGGCCCGCGTACCGCCAAAAAAAAAAAAAAAATTTAAAGGGAAGAACAGAAAAAAAAAGTGACCCAGGATCCCAGTATTCAGAAATTACTACATTGAGGGTTATTATTATTATTTTTATTGGGATATAGTTGTTTTACAATGTTGTGTTTCTGCTGTGCAGCAAAGTGAAGTAGAGTTCTCTCTGCTATACAGTAGGTTCTCATTAGTTATCTATTTTATACATACTAGTGTATATATATCCATCCCAATTTCCCAATTCTTCCCACTCCCCCCCTCTCCCCCCTTGGTGTCCATACGTTTGTTTCTATTTCTTTGTCTCTATTTCTGCCCTGCAAACCGGTTCATCTGTACCATTTTTCTAGGTTCCACATATATGCGTTAATATACGATATTTGTTTTTCTCTTTCTGACTTACTTCACTCTGTATGACAGTCTCTAGGTCCATCCACGTCTCTAGAGATGAGCCAGTTCAAAAAGAATCATGCACCCCAGTGTTCATTGGAGCACTATTTACAATAGCCAGGTCAACGTAAATGTCTGTCACAGACGAATGGAGAAGAAAGATGTGGTACATGTATACAATGGAATATTACTTAGCCATAAAAAGGAATGAAATTGGGTCATTTGTAGAGGATTATTTTTTATTTGCCCTCATGGAGCTTTCCTGTGAGGACACACAGGACCCTGGAGGAGGGGAAGGGTGTCCTCAGAAGCGACCAAGCTGATCTCTGGGTTCTAATCTCCCAACTCCAAGTAGGTCCACCTCTGTCTTCAAAACTCAACAGTTTGTGGGGGCTTCCCTGGTGGCGCAGTGGTTGAGAGTCTGCCTGCTAATGCGGGGGACGTGGGTTCGAGCCCTGGTCTGGGAGGATCCCACATGCCGCGGAACATCTAGGCCCGTGAGCCACAGCTACTGAGCCTGTGCGTCTGGAGCCTGTGCTCCGCAACGGGAGATGCCGTGATAGTGAGAGGCCCCTGCACTGTGATGAAGAGTGGCCCGCACTTGCCACAACTGGAGAAAGCCCCCGCACAGAAACGAAGACCCAACACAGCAAAAATTAATTAATTAATTAATAAACTCCTGCTCCCAGCAACTAAAGAAAAACAAAAAAAAACCCCCCAAAAAAACAGTTTGTCTGAGCCCAGAGGTGGATCAGACTCACCAATGTTGCTTCGTTCTTATTTGCTCTGCTGTAAATACATCCAAGGGAAGATACCTGGTCTTCCTTGTTTTGAATGTGCATATAACTAACGAAATTTTAACAGTTTCAAATACATGTATGTATCATAGCACCACCTCCTCCTCATTCTATCCCTAAAGGTAACCAGTGTGTTATTCTTGGAGGTTTTGGTGCATGTCTGTTCAGTTCTTTTGTGATCCATATTATTGTTAGATATTTGAACCTCGCTGACGGCCTGCAAGCAATGCATGAATTGTGGGCTTTTGATAAAAACCGGTGCAACTTCCAGGTGACCTGGGACTGTCCCTGCAGAGCGATCCACCCCAGCTTTCCCTGTGGATGCTTTATAGCTACCATTTGCTTTTACATATTTTTCTTTCCTTTTTGTTTTTGAAGTGAGATTGGAGAGGAGAAGAATTAGAATGGGAAGGGAAAGTGTGAGTTAAAGGGGACACAAGTATTTAAACCCAAATTGTGATTTGTGGCCTGTATTTGCAAAACGACAGTCAAGGATCAAGGGTCTATGTTCTGACTAAAAAACAGAATACAACTGTGTTGGAACCTATTCCTTTAATGACTTTCATGGTATGTGTTAACCAACGAAACTAGTAGACAGCTAAATGATGATTTCAAAATTGTCTACCCCACAGGATGCTGAGCATGCATACAACGACATCCCTGAATTTCTTCCTCTGAGAATGGCCTTAATTCTCCACCTTGAGCATAATACCAACATTGATGTTCGAACAGACTTTTCTGGGTGCTTCTCACAAGAGTGGAAAACTTTCTTGGAAGACACTTGCCCATATTTTCTGATCGTTGCCGATGAAAGCCTGAGCCATCTACAAGTACACCTTTTCAACTTTTTAATCATTCAGTCCTGGGCAATGAAGGTCAATGCCGTGCTCTTCTCGGGCCAAGCATCCGACGTCCTTCGACTTTATGCGTACTTTATGCCGAGCAAGTACAAAAACCAGATGTTTTTCCAGAAGGTAGTTTAGAATTTCACGAAATTTTCTACATTACTTGACTTAGTTTTATTTCTCCCTCTTTTATGGAAATTATCATAGGTTTAACAGAGAGGTATAGAAAAATAGAAATGATAATAATAAAACAAAAATGCAGTCATTTATTGGGCAGTTGTTGTCATAACAATAGTGCTTGGTACTTCCCATGAGTCTTTTTTTTTTTTTTTTGAACATCTTTATTGGGGTAAAATTGCTCTACAGTGGTGCGTCAGTTTCTACTTTATAACAAAGTGAATCAGTTATACATATACAGACGTTCACATATTTCTTCCCTCTTGCGTCTCCCTCCCTCCCTATCCCACCCGTCCAGGCAGTCACAAAGCACCGAGCCGATATCCCTGTGCCAAGAGGCTGCTTCCCACTAGCTACCTACCTTACGTTTGTTAGTATATATATGTCCATGCCCCTCCCTCGCCCTCTCATAGCTCACCCCTCCCCCTCCCCATATCCTCAAGTCCGTTCTCCAGTAGGTCTGTGTCTTTATTCCTGTCTTACCCCTAGGTTCTTCATAACATTTTTTTTTCTTAAATTCCATATACATGTGTCAGCATACGGTATTTGTCTTTGTCTTTCTGACTTACTTCACTCTGTATGACAGACTTGAGGTCTATCCACCTCATTACAAATAACCCATGAGTCATGTTATTTAACCTTCACAGTGACCCTGTGAGGGAGGTGTTAGTGTTGTCTGTGTTTTGCAGATGATGAAATAGATACTTGATTATAGATTAATTTATAGATAATAGATTATACAAATAATCTGGCCATTGTCAATTCCAAATCCAGTAATACAGCCTGGATTTTAAAAGAGGCAGCCTGACCCCAGCACTTCTGTGCTTAAGTGTGGCATGGGGTTCCACCTCCACTTAGGAAGGCCAGACACGGCGTCCACATACTAGTGAAATGATGGTGAATATGGTAGCTTTTCATGAGAAAACAATGGAGAAAGTTGATGAAATACAATTTAAAAAAAAATTTAAAAAATATTTTGGCTGTACTGCATGGCGCATAGGATCTTGGTTCCCCGACCAGGGATGCAGCCTGTGCCCCCTGTGTCGGAAGCATGGAGTCTTAATCACTGGACCATAAGGGAGGTCCCTGAAATAAAATTATTTCTTAACATTAAATCATTAATAGAATTACTTTCAAACTATTTAGAATTTTAATCCTGTGATCTTATTATCTTGCTGTATTGGTATAATTGGTAATGACTGTATTGAACGTTTGGGAGTTCAAAAATGCTCACCAATTTTAGAAATAAATTTGGTTTCTGTCTAATTTTCACTACTTATAGTGAATTTAGAATGTGAAGACAATTCTGTGTATCATCAAAATGATTTTTGTGTCAGTTAACATTTTCGCTTTTTTGAGTTGAGGGTCACACCCCTCGTGGCACTGGCAACATCTGGATGGTTATCACAAAATCCAGTAAGATAGTTGACTTTGCTTTCGTTAGAACTTCAGTCATTAAACTATTTCCAACTCTGGTTGCCTGCTGTGAGTAGGAACAGCCTTGTGTGTGTATTTTTTTTTTTTTTAATTAAAAAATTATTTTTTGTAGTGACAGGATGTCCTGTAATCCGTTCATTTCATTTTTTATTCTGTTAGAGCAATTTCTGAATCTGTGTTTGAAGAGTCCCTACAAACTTCCTTGCCAGTCATTCCTCAAGAAAAACATTTTTTAATGGAGGATTTTATTTCTGGTAAAATAATTTATTTCCTAGTTTATTGAGCACTCACCTTAAAGAGGTGATTTCATTGATCAATTTGAGGACTGTGTGAAATGTGTATAAAAATGACGTGCGTGTTGATAATGGCTGTTGCTAGACGTTCATTACCTGGGGAAGGCGGTTATGCTATTCTCTCTGTGTCTGTTTGAATTTTTTTCTAATAAAATCTAGTGCATTAAATTGTTTCTTTTTGAGATATTGAAAATGTTCTAAAATTAGATTATGGCAATGGTTGCACAGCTCTAAACTTACCCAAAGCCATTGAATTGTACCCTTAAAGTGAGTGGACTTCGTGTCACGTTAATAATACCTTCATGAAGTTGTTAAAAAATAAAATGGACCTCGACAAGAATTAATTTGGCGAAGACAGGCGGGCTTTAAAAGCATTGTTGATGATCTGTAATTACATTAGTGTATTTTTTTACTTAGAAATATATTGTAACAATATTATCTTCAATATATGATTTTATTTAGTTGGAAAGTAATGTGATATATTATTTATGACGATTTATGTGAGTTGCCTTTCTTTTGCAGAATGAAAAGAAGATTGAGAATGCTTATAAAACCCTGATTAAGCAATTGGAGGAAAGTAGAGTTTTAGCATTACGACATCTTTTTGGAAATTTAAAATGGAAAAATATGATGGAAGAGGTACCGAAACTTTTAAAACACTTTTTATTTGAATGAATTGTTTAATTACTAAAAAAATGCAAACATAGTTCAGAGTTCTCATATACCTCTCACCCAGCTTCTTTCTGCCCCCAGTGTTAACATCTGATGTAACCAAGGTACGTTTGTCGAACCAGGAAATTAATATCACTGTAATAATACTAACAGACAAACATATTAATAACAGACTTTAATACACCATTTTTTGCAATTATCAGAAAAATTATTCACAAATTTTATTTTTACTGGATGCCTAATATTTCTCTAATGCTGAACATTTAAATTGTTTGAAAATTGGCTTTAACAGATAACTTTGTGATGAACACCTTGGAGCATAAGTTTTCTTACACATTTTGTATAACTTACTTAACCTACCTACCTAGAACTTGCATAGTCAATCAGAAAGTATCAACATACATAATGATAATCATATGTGTTGCCAAATAGCTTTGCAGTACCTCTGTGCCTATGTATACTCTGATTTGCAAAGATAAGAGAAATGACACGTCACATGATTTCCAGTGCTATTATCCTTAAAATATACTTTGCTAATTTGAAAGTAAAAATATGCTATCTAATTGTCCTTTTTGTTACTAAAATGGTTGAACACTTTCATTGATATTTGTATTTTGTGAATTATCTGCTCATCTCTTATTAAAGGCTTAGATGTTTTATTGATTTATATGAGCTGTTTACATATTTAAACTTGTAATAATTTCATTGAAATACTTATGTTTCCATTTTGAATTTTGTTTCTTCCTTTAAACAGAAATGTTTATAGTTTTGTGTAGTCATATCTATTTTTCTCTTCTGTATGAGTTCTTCTAGTAAGATCATTTATGATTGAAAATATTTTTCTAAATATCACGACATTTTACAATTTCCTTCTGTGACAGGCATGTGAAACTATTTCTCTGCTTAAGCAACTGTGGCCGGAAGGATCTGACATTCGGCAAGTTCTCTGTGTTACTTCGTGCTCCTTGGCTTTGAGTTTATACCATCACTTTTTAGAAAACAGATCGAAGACCACTGATGCTCAGAAAGCTGACATCCAACAGGTATGATAAGTTTACCGTGAAACACCAGTGAAATTTTATTTATTTGATTTTACTGAAACATCTATTGTGCTGTTAGGTGGGTTGGTGTTCTACTCATAGATGTTTCCCTTAGTACATTTTTAGTGAAATGTGTCCAGCCCTCCAGAGGAAGATAAGAAAGTGGCCCTTGGTGAGAGTTTACCCCCTTAAGATGTTCTCGGCTCTTAACATGCCTTGTGCCATTAAGTCTTCACGACAACAGTTTAAGGGAGGTGCTGTGGTTCTTACTGAGGTTCAGAGAGTCCAGGGAACATTCGTCAAACCCAAGGATGAAATACAGTGTGGATCGAAACCAGGTCTGTGTGTCTTATCCAAGCTCCACTCTGTCCACTGCCTTGTGCAAGGAGCTTCCTGCTGTCCTGGCTGGACAGATGCTAAAGCCACAACTTCTGTAGGGCTGACAGAGGCCATTGAGACTCTGTAGACTGGTGTGGGTTTGTTCTCCAACCAACTAGCCATCCCTGTGTGTCTGCACAGGTGCACGCATGCACTCAAGACACACACGTGTACACGTACTGTGTTGTTTACAACCTGAGTGCTGGGGAACTCCTGGTTGAAGATTCTTTTGAAAGAGAACGCAGTTTGGTCTCTTTCTTTCATAGTTTCAGAAACGAACAGGGCTCGTCGTCTTTCTCCTGTGTCCTTTAGGTCTGCTTGAATAGTGTCTTTGCAAAATAACGTAGATGGCTAGGCATGCCATTTTAAATGATCACAAAAGTGATACTAAACCACTTGTCTCTCTGGGGCTTCTTGTCGTTGGACCCCGTCTGGCCCTGTGGAGGCACACTGAATGAGCTTTAGTCTGGTTCCAGTGACAGCCCTGCAAACATTGTCTCATCAGGTTAAATATGCCCACTTCTTTACCCTATTTCCACTTGGGTACGTTTTCAGATTGTACCGGTTTCCTCACCCGGGTAGTTTTCAATATAACCTTTAAACTAGGACGCCTGGGAGAAAAGAGATGGAGCATTTCACGTGTGGCCCCGCCGTGCAGAGTCCTGTGAGCCCCTGACATCATGCGCTGCTGGGTCAGCTCATGTGAAGTTGGGCTCAACTAAGAACACAAGAAGTTGCTTCATGTAAACTGCTACTAAGCTGGCGGTTCCCTGCGTCTCTTACCCAATGTGTGTGTTACGTGAAGAAAAGAACTTTTTGCAAAAATGCAGAGTGAACAGCGTAGAAGCGTGTGGTTCCTGCCCACGTGGCGCAGCTGCGCCTTCTCTGAGGTGCCCAGGCATCAGGCGGTGTCCTGGCCACGGTCCTCTGACCCACCTTCTTTATTTGATGCAGGTGGAGACGAACTGCCCCACCCTGGAGGGGGTGACAGATTGGTGTAGACTGCACTGTCTCAGCGTGGCATTTCTCCTCCACTTACCTCTTTCCCAAAGAGCATGTACCAGGTTCATCACTTCCCACTGGATTAAGGACATTCAGACTTTCTTAACAATGGTAAGTATACTCTTGATTAGTTTATTTTTTTGTTTCAATTGTTAGATGTAGCGGAACCACAGTGACCTTCAAAAACAGATTTGTATGGGAACAGTGGCAGCCCTTTGGCAGCTTTAAAGCTGTAAAGGCCTAAATACGTCACTTCCCAATTTCAACAGCTCTGGGTGGTAAAAACCAACAGCTTGGAGTGTCTTCAGCCTGAGGGGGTGTATCATAGCCCCCCTTCTGGTCTGTGTTAAGGTCAGGATTTTGTGTCATCAGCTATAAGAGTTGGCTTCCGTCATGTTCTGTTCTTGAGCGCAGTTGAAGAAATCGGTGTAATAGTTGATTCTCTTCGTCCATTCTAGACGACATTTAGAGGAAATTTGTAGACTTTAAAAAAATAACAAAAGCGAAAGAAAATCTTACCCAGAGGCTCACCACTCAAGTCAATTCTGATAACTGTTAATATTTTGGTTTATTCTGTTTTAAATGCATAGACCTTTTTTCTGTTATTTGTTATTGTTTCTAACAGTGGAATTATATATATATATATATATATATATATAATTTTTTTCTTTTCACATATTTTTCTATTTTCTTCCACACTCTTGGTTAGCTCATTTTGTAGTGGCTGCTGGCTATTTTTTAATGGATGTCCCATGGCTTGATTACTCATTCCTCATCAGGGGATATTAAGAGGGTTTTGGTTGTACTATAAATGCTGCTGTTCTTTGGGTTCTCTGTGTGTAAGCTTTTGCCTTTAACGTGGGGACTCCATGCCCAGAAATGGGATTAGTGGATCAATTTTTTTTTTTTGCGGTACGCGGGCCTCTCACTGCCGTGGCCTCTCCCGTTGTGGAGCACAGGCTCCGGACGCACAGGCTCAGCGGCCATGGCTCACGGGCCCAGCCGCTCCGCGGCATGTGACATCTTCCCAGACTGGGGCACGAACCCGTGTCCCCCACATCAGCAGTTGGACTGTCAACCACTGCGCCACCAGGGAAGCCCTAGTGGATCAATTTAAATGGACGTTTTTTAAGGATCTTGATACTTATAGTCAGAATGTCCAAGGAAAGTGTTTTAGAACCAATCAGTTAGGAAGCCAGTCCACAAATATTTATTTAATGCATGTGCATCGTGTGGGTCACAGGAAAAGAAGGTGTTCACCCACCCCGCCCAGCACTTTCACAGAGCTACATTTTGCAAGGAGGGACAGATAAGGAATTTTTAAAACTACTCCTGCAGGATAGAAACTGCAGGACGCTTTAGAATCTGATACTAAAAAGACTGAACTCAGCCTGAAAAGGATGACTTCTCTTAAGAAATGAAGAGAAGTTAAGTAACCCAAGCCTGTGTGTAGGAGTTAGCAGGTTGGAGGGAGGCTGCACACTAGATTCTAGGAGGTAAAGGGGCCTGTGTGATTGTGCTGAGGATGGCGTGACCGAGTGTCACTGGACTAGAAAGAACACAGGAAAGGGACAAAGTGGAAGGGATGGGTCAGAGGCACACCGCGTGGCCCCTTCAGGTGCTGTTAGGAGGGTGGAGATGTAACCTGATGACAAGCACAGTGAGAGGCAGCTGGATGGTCTCTAGCAGGTCAGTGGCACTTTCATTTCAAAACAGGTGTCTCAGGTGCAGTGCAGAGGGTGCATCAGAGAGGTAAAACGTGGACTCGGGAAGCCAGTTAGGTGACTGTCACCTCCGTGCCTGTAAGTGGTGCTGATGTTGGGGACAAGGGCATGGGCAGAGGGCTGGACAGCACTGGGCAGTCGATCATGATTTGAGGTGTGGAGTTGACAGGTTTAGTGAATAAGCGGTGGGGGCAGGGAAGAGTCGGGGGGACAGCCTCCTCTTGAGCCTCCGGTGGGGAGGGGAGTGTGCCATGGTCCACAGGACAGTGGTGGAGGCCGCCGTGTGTTCAGTTTTGGAAAGAGTGCCTTTGAGGGTCCAAGGACATACCCAGATGGAGGTACCAGGTGAGCTGTGTTAATACTGGTTTGGAGCTCCGCAGAGTGGGATGTGTTGGACGTAAAGATTGGGAGTCATCAGCCCACGGATGTTCATGTAGTGGACGAAATGATGTTGGGAGAGAGATGATAAGAGGGCCCGGGGCAGAGACCCGAGAAAGTCCATTGTGCAGCGGTCCCACATAGGCTAAGGTGCTGGGAAGGAGCTGTTGAAATGGATGGAGAGGAGAGAGGGGAACGGATGGCTCTGGGAGACAGGAACCGTGTCTCCAAATGTGGGCGTGGCTAATAGGATCAGGTATGTCGAGAGCTGTAGGGGGTTAAGGACTGAGCACAGTCCACTGGGTTCGAGGGCACAGGGCTCACTGCTGATGGGAATCAAGAGGCAGGTGAGCAGAGTGGTGGGGAGGAAAGTCAGTGTCAGTGATTCAAAGGTGAGTGGGAGGGAAAACATAACGGTGTAAGAGGCTGAGAATAAGGGAACGGCAAAGGGCAGAGCTGGCACCTGGGTCAATTGAGAGTGCTTTGCAGCACTATTCACAACAGCCAAGACATAGAATCAACCTAAATATCCATCGACAGAGGAATGGGCAAAGGAGATGTGGCACATATGTACAATGGAATATTACTCAGCCATAAAAAGGAATGAAATAATGTTGTTTGCGGCAACGTGGGTGGACCTAGAGATTGTCATACTGGGTGAAGTAAGTCAGACAGAGAGAGACAAATACCATATGATATCACTTATATGTGGAGCCTAAAAAGATGATACAAATGAACTTATTTACAAAACAGAAACAGACTCACAGACATAGAAGACAATCCTAGGGTTACCAGGGTGTGTAAGCGGGGAGAGATAAATTGGGAGATTGGGATTGACATATACACACTACTCTGTATAAAATAGATAACTAATAAGGACCTCTGTGTAGCACAGAGAACCCTACCCGATATTCTGTAATGACGCATACAGGAAAAGAATCTAAAAAAGAGTGGATACATGTATATGTATAACTGAATCACTTTGCTGTACACCTGAAACTAACACAACAGAGTAAATCAACGATACTCCAATATAAAATAAACACTAGAAAAAGAGTGCTTTTAAAATGACAGATGGAGCATGTCTAAATGCTGATCATGGAAACTAAGAGAGGATAGGATGAAAATACAGGGAGAGTCAGGTGACGGGGAGGGGCATGTGGAGGATGCCCTTTTATGGAGGGAGGGGTATGGCCTTTCTTACAGGAGAGAGTGAAGAAAGAATGGTACAGATTGGCCGTGACGGAGGTTGTGGGGTCTGCTTACAGTTCCTGCTTGCTGGTGTGAATTTCCTCTGTGAAGTAGAGACAAAGTCATGTGCTCAAAGTCATGGTGAGGCAGCAAGCCCGGAAGTTTAAGAACAGTGAAATATGTGGGAAATATTTACTGGAGGTGGGGAAGAGTATAAGCTCTACTGAGAAAGACATACCACCCTGTCCTGCCTGGCACTTCGGAGGCTTCCCTTGACGTATTTGACAAAAGAATTATAGTGGCACCCGTGTGTGTTATCATATACTTTTCCGTGTCCGGTGGGCCTTAACCACATGGCCGCAGGCACAAGGAAGCCAGCTGATGGCATGATATGTACAGAAAGGAACAAGAGAGTTTAGGTGGGGCGGACGCCCTTGGTGGATTTGTACCATTTTATGGAAAAGAAGCCAGGAAAAGAGGTTTCCGCATCTTTGCAAGGGGGTGGTGCAAATGCTGGGCTGGGAAACAAAGCACCAGAGACAAGCTACAAGGACCCTATCGTGCAGGGAGAGAGCAGAGGGGCCTGCTGACCTGGGGGGCCTGGTGTGATCAGTGGAGGAGTGTGATGGCCATTACACAGGGCTGGAAGGATGGGCCGGCGGTGGGCGTGAGGAACCCCTCTTCGGGGCTTGGCAGGCAGACAGACTGTCGTTCCCTGGCCCATCTCTCCCTCTCCTTTACTTCCCATCTTACTGTAAATGCCTGCCATTCTCTGCCTGAAGTTTGATCTTCTGGGTCTGAAATGCTGGGGTGTAATGCCCCACCGACGGCAGGTGAGGGCTGGGTGCAGGAGACCGCAGCTTCCTTGCACGTCGGGGAAGGTAACCCTGAAATGTGCTCTACGCTCTCAGAATTCCCCGGTGGAATTAAGCTCTGGTTGTCCACAGGGGTCATGGGTTGGAAAACATGGTCCTTATTGGTTTTCTTTTCTCTCCCATCTCACTTCTGCATCCCCTGACAGGCGCCTCTTGAGAGCAGTCACAAATTAGTACTTTTCCTTAAAGTTGAGGCTCGGGGTCTGCTTCATGGGGGAGCCCAAACCAAGGCAAGGATGGAGAGCAGGTCCTGGTGACGGCAGTCATGGGTATGTCAGGGAGAATGTGACCTGGGTCAGAGGGGTGAGGGGGGTCACTGGATACAAGACATTCGAGAAATGTCGATGGTATCGTCTTCTTGGAGGCTGAAGTTATCTGTGGTACTGGTGAAACTGTGCGCCAGGCAGGAAAGTCATCGTTATTTGGGGTCGTGGAGGACCTGGAAGCATGGTCCGGAGGGGCTTCCAGACGGAGCAGACGGATGGCAGGCAGGCTTTTGCGCCGGGGTAGGAGGATAGATCGGAAGTGACGAGGACACCCCCTCTTCTCCATCCTGTGGTCAAGCCATGCATGGAGCCAGGTGGCAGGGGAGGTGCTTGTTCATCGGGAAAGGCCGCGATCTGCACTGTGGTCCCCTCTTCCTCATTTTTCCATCCTCAGCAGACAGGTGTGTCAGAACCACACAAAAAGGAATTATTCAGGGCTTATTAGCCTTTTTGTTGTGGGGCCCCTGTGGCTACCTGATGAATGCCATGGCCCCTTCCTCAGAATAATATAAATGCCTCAAATAAGGTTCTTAGGGAAATCAGTTATGGTGAAATACCGTTATCAAAATATTATAATTGTATCATTTGTGATGTAGTAACACATGTGCTTCTTTGTCACTACATTGGATAATCAGATAAATACCGTACTTTCAATGGATGATGAGTGTCAATAATATCTCGATATGTTTGCAGTGCTTATAATGAAAACATCTGTGATCCCTACTGGTGCCCAATCCCAGCTACTGCCTGGGAGGGATGGTATTTTGTATGGGTTTGCAGTGGAAGAAAATACAAATTTTGCCACAGGTTAGCAAAAATAAAAATGTAATTTTCCTGACCCAAGTTCATGGACTCCCCGAATTCTATCGGGTGAAAAATGTCTGTGAAAACCTCTTTTCTGCACTACCTCTCCCTCATAATCCTGGCCTCCAGCTAGACTGGCAGGTGCCCTTACTTTGGGGATTGGAAAAACAAAAGCCAAATTCCTGGCTTTTAAAATAATAATACAGTAAGTCCCCTTCACGTTTCGAACTTTGAAAGATGTGAACGTGTGTTCGCACGTCCAGTCACGTAAGTTAGTTCATGTGTCTGGCATGCATCGTCCTGTGCATGGCTCCTCTACAAGTGGTTGTGCTTTTGTGCACTTTACTATCCTGTGTTTGTTTTTTATGTATTCTTTGTGTGAAAAGTATTATAGATCTATGACAGTACATACTATATAGCTGACTGTGTTAGTTGGGTACCTAGGCTAACTTTGTTGGACTTACGAACAAATTGGACTGACGAACAAGCTCTTGGAATAGAACTCGTTCGTATGTAGGGGACTTGCTGTACATTGATCCATGTATAACAAAGGTTATTGAAAAGACAACTGTCTTCTTCTGCCCCCACTGCGCCTCCCTCCCGCTTCCCATAGAGTGTCTGTGAGTGAGGAGGGGACCCCGTTGGAGAATAAGTGAAGGGTCCCCTGCGTGGGGTGGGCAGCGTGATGGAGTCCGCCCTGAGGTTTCAGGCTCTGTGACAGAGAGCACCTGTTGGCAGCATGGAGGCTGAGAGACGGTGGCCTCACCGAGAGACCTGGGGCCGCATGTGCCAGAGGACTGGTCTAGAAAATGCATTTGGGGTCCGGGCATGAAGGATGGAGGTGTGGCCCCTGTGCTGCCAGGGGTGGGAGGGCATCTGAGGTCCTCAGGCCCCAGGTGAGTCCCATTGGCCGATGAGGGTGCGGAGGTGGGCCTCTGGGCTTGAGGGTCCTCAGAAGTTAGGCGAGATGAGTGGGAAATGTCGTGGCAAGTCCCTCAACATCTCAGGGCTGTTTTTGGTAGACATGAGCTCCAGGGGACCCAGCGGAAGCCAGCGAGCAGCCAGTCTCCGTCCAAGGGGCTGGGTCTGTGGCCTGAGCAGAACACAGGAGAGTCCTGTCCACCTGGGGCTGCATCTTGAGCGGAGGGCACCCTCTTCCAACTGAGATGAGGCGACCCCTGTGTAAACGCCCCTCTTGGAGTCTGGCTGGGGGGATGCAGTGCAGACCCTGGAGGGAATTGACCTGAGGGTGACTGAGAAGTGATGTGTTGCACTAGTCCTGCTGGTGGTGCATAGACCGTATTTACTGTAACAGCTGACAGAGGTGTCGGGTCAGCAACTGCAGCGCAGGTGCAGACAAGTCCGTGGATGCGTACCTGGGTCATATTTGTGAACATTCACAACTGCTCTGACAGAAGTTTTAAACGGTCTTGTGAGGTGGTGGACAGAGTATCATGGGGGTTGCTGACGCTCGAGTGAAAGCATTTTCCTGTGTTCCAGGTCCCACTGGGGAGCTTTGCTCTGGGTGTTTTTGGTTCTGTCAGGCAGAGGCAGACTGTGGCTAATTAAAAGGTTTATGAAGACTATTCCTAGTTCCCATTTCATTCACTTTAGACATTTTAATGTAAGTCATGCCAGTTTAATACACTGAGCCTATTGATACAGCATGTCAGATCCTGAAATAACACATTATAGCATCGATAATATTGTGCTCTGAGTTCTCTTGTAATTTTATTTCTGAGAAATACTTAATTTTCGGTCAACTTTATTTAGGTTGAATTACATGTGCTCAACTATTGAAGAGTTATGAATGTGCTAACTATGGTATTGATTTACAGATTTAAAGGAATGCTCTGAATGTATACTTTTCATTTATAGAGAGTTTTATAAACAATTTCTTATGTACAGTGAGCACGAGTTGAAAAGAACATTACAAAATCTTTCTGCATTATGGAATGTTCTAAGATGGCCCTGCAGGACATTCCTTGTGGCTTTGGCTGGTAGAAGACGTCACCTTTAATTAGGGTGGCGTGGACTGCTGGATGTGGTGGGAGGGCCTACCGTTTATTCTGTGCGTGTCCTTGACCTCTGTTGCCTCACTCAGACACATCACTCCTCCTCTGTCCTCATTTTACTAATGAAAACTTGGGCTCAGAAGGGCTGCGGGGCCCATTAGCACAGCTAATAAATGACCAAGCCGAGGTCCACCTTCATCTCTGCCCAGCTTCCCAGTCTGTGCCCTCCCTCATCTTCTCCTCTCCCGACGTGGGGAGGGCTGTCACCTGGGTGAGCCCCCGCTTGATCTGTCTTCACCATTCTCCATGCTTCACTTTGGTAGCACCTGGGAGCTAGAAGCCTAACTTCATAACATAGTTTCAGCCTCTGAAATGTTCACAGTGAAAGGCATATCCTCAGGCTTCTGGGGAAGGTAGCTCAGGAAGTGGAAGAGAGAGTTTCATGTTGGCTCAAATCTTGATACTTGGGGGTGACATGGAGGTACCTCTCAGATGAAGTGGCTCCAGTGACGAACCTTTGGTGTCCTGTTTTCGCATATTTCTGTTTACTCAGCGGTGTTATGGGAAAGGCTCTGTGGCCCGGGGATGGGGACAGCCCTTTACATGGCAGTGGTACCCAAAGCACAGCCCCCTGACCAATAGCATCCTGAGAACAGGTTAGAAATGCAATTTCTTGGGCTCCCCCCAGACCTACTGGATCAGCCTCTGGGGATGCTGCCTAGCAAGCCGTCTTCTCTTTTTTTTTTCGTTTTTTCCTTTTTTTTTTTTTTTTTTTTTTGCAGTACGCTGGCCTCTCACTGTTGTGGCCTCTCCCGTTGCGGAGCACAGGCTCCGGACGCGCAGGCTCATTGGCCATGGCTCACGGGCCCAGCCGCTCCGCGGCACGTGGGATCTTCCCGGACCAGGGCACGAACCCGCGTCCGCCTCATCGGCAGGCGGACACCCAACCACTGCGCCACCAGGGAAGCCCTGTCTTCTCTTTAATAACCTTTTCCAGGGGAGGTTTTGCAGCAGTTTGAGGGCCACAGCTTTATGGCCCTGAACTGAGCTCGTTCGTGTTTTATTTGTAGGTAAAACTCCACCCTAGGTACGGGATTCCTGATTCTTTGATACCTGTGACCTCATCAGGAACCCTATACAGCCATCCTCAGTCACCTGGTTAGAGCTGGGCCGTCCAGGGTAGGAGCCAATTGCCACACTTGGGTATTAGGCACTTGAAACGTGCCTGAGTCTAAAGGAGACATCAGATTTCATAACCTTCGTGTGAAAAGCATAGTTTATTCTGTGAATATTTTTATATTGATTACACATTGAAATGACAATATTTTGGATATGTTGGGTTGAATAAAATAAAAATGAATTTCAGCTTATTTTTTTTTAATGTGAAAAAAGTTTTAAGAAACATATGAAAGTTTAAGGTAACGTGTGCAGCTTGCCTGCGTTCCACTTCTATTGGATAACGCTGTTAAAGTTCCACATCCACATAGATAAAGAGATTATTCACATTTGGAGAGCCGGGGTGTGTTATCGTGTGTGGAGCAGAGAACCTCCGTTTTGCCCTCTCAACCCAACTCCCCAAACTCGAACGCTGACTAAAGGGATGACCAGATTTGTGCGCTGCGGTTGCTTGAGTCGCGGCTGCCCTGTTCTGAGCTCAGTGTTGCCGCTGAAGACATTCTGCCTGTGACAGGCGGGAACACAGCTGCCCAGGAATGTAGGTGGATGGGGATCTTTGCGAAGGATCCCCTAAACAATCAAATGCTCTTTTTTGAAATGCTGTTTTGACCTGAAAGTAACATTGGAAGCATTAAACCCTGAGGAAAGAACAGAGGCACATTTGAAAGCAGAGGTATTTCTCTAGTCCCGTACCTGTGGGAGACAAGTTGTAAGAGTCAAGTACGGATTTCTGTGACCGGGAATAAGGACTATGCTGAATCATTCTTGGTCAGCCTGATTTGATTTGAACTTGAAATCTTTCAAGGTGTGACGCATTCATTATGACCCAGCCTGGAAGGGCTCACATCCGTAAGAATGGGAAGAGCCCAGCCCACTTGCCTTTCAGTTGGATTATTGAGATGTTTGAAGTATTCTAGGTTCTTGCTAATGTAAAAATTGTCACTAACTTGGTTTTTATTTTCAATTTCAGAAAAAGTGGTGTGAATACTTCATCCTAAGTAACATAGACGTTTTTGAATTTTGGAATCTGAATTTAACTCACCTTTCCGACTTAAGTGATGAGCTTTTATTGAAGAATATAGCATTTTACTATGAAAATGAAAGTGTTCAAGGTACCACCCTAGTATCTT
The DNA here is from genome assembly GCA_036417435.1 of Inia geoffrensis. Taxonomy (NCBI): domain Eukaryota; kingdom Metazoa; phylum Chordata; class Mammalia; order Artiodactyla; family Iniidae; genus Inia; species Inia geoffrensis. The sequence goes on along the minus strand of CM070906.1, from coordinate 2,278,097 downwards.
ATAATAATCATGCCTTTACCCAGAGATCCACATCATAAAGGATTTAAAGCTTCAAAATTATTTTCCTATACTTGCAACGTATAGCAGTCATTTTCTTTCAGATATTTATTTATGCGTGTATATAAGTTTTACTTAGTTGCAATCAGAGTGAATGTTGTATTTTAAAATATTTTTAACTTCATATTCCTCCACAAGGATTTTTGGAAAAAATACGTCTTTGGGAACTTGGCATTTCTAGATCATTTTAACAGGTGGATTTTTCAGTTAAATATACGCAGAACATTTTTCAGAATATTTACTCTAATTAATGTAATCATGTACTACTTTGAGATATTTAGGGAATTTTAAGTTTTTCCAAAGGTAAAGCTGATTTATATATTTGTTGTATATAATTAATTTTTCTTTCTTTGAATAATTTTATTAGAAGAAATCTTCTGCTGTTTATTCGTAGTCAAAGAAAAAGAAAAGACGTTTTAAGAGAACTAAAACTGACTGAGCCTCACTGAAGCTTTGTTGACCTCTAAGATTTGGTTCCTACGTATTGCAAGTGTTAGAATGAGTTAGCTACAAATAAATTTCACAATCCTCTACAAACGTTCTCATTTTTGAAAAATCATAGTTTTATTGATTATAAAGTTATGTGTGACATAACATTTTTCGTTACCTTGAAGCATAGTTAGATATTCACCATCTGTTATTGTTAGTTAAGGCAGTTATAATGTTAATAGTTATCAAATAGGGCAACAGGATAAACTTTAAAGTCTCCAGTCCCACAGTCAACACTAGGGACCGTTTGGCTCTAGGTTCACTGTGGCACTCAACAGAAAATTTCACTGTTTGACAAGTATTTCAGAGCTCTGTGAATTTAGTCAAAATGTGTGCTTCTGTGTATGTGTGAATGACTCTCAGTGTTTACTACTCTGAACTCATGTAGGGCTACATTTGAATTTGGGAAATGTCATTATGAAAGATTATGAACATCTCTGGGATACTGTATCAAAGTTGGTCACAAAGTTTGATGTGGGAAAGCCGTTTCCTCTGAGAACAGAACAATTTCCTTTTCTTAAAAAGGATCCATCGCCAATCAAAGGTAATAAATCTCTAAATTAATTTGAAATAAAAGCATCGTTCCGGGCTTCCCTGGTGGCGTAGTGGTTGAGGGTCCGCCTACCGATGCAGGGGACACGGGTTCATGCCCCGGTCCGGGAGGATCCCACGTGCCGCAGAGCAGCTGGGCCCGTGAGCCATGGCCGCTGAGCCTGCACGTCCGGAGCCTGTGCTCCGCAACGGGAGAGGCCACAACAGTGAGAGGCCCACGTAACGAAAAAAAAAAAAAAAGCATTGTTCCTCTGAAAATGTTTTGAAAGCACCAGTAACTAAATGTTGCAAGTATAAATAATTTTCGGGTACTATGCATTTAAAATGACCTATACTGTCATATCCTTGGGGAGATAATACTTTGAGTATAATTTTGAACAGTGATATGTTTTCCTTGTAACTAATGTTGTTGCCAATTTTTAAGAAAGCCAGTGACTTCCACTTCTATCAATCTGAAGTGTAGATCAAGTGAAAAATCTCTTGTGCGTAATGATGGAAATGTTAGGTAAGAGACACCAAACATCTTTTTACAAAATCGTAAGTAAGCTCAAAACAATAGGAGGGAAATTCCAGGAGCCAAACGTGAAGGGAGAGGCTGATCTCTGGGTCACTCTGAGAATTTCTAATTGTAGGTCTGCCCTCCTAAGAATCTGGGTTTCAGTGTACTCAGTCAGCAGCATCAAGACAACTCTAAGCTGGAAAATAACCTTAAAGCGATCAAAGGAATCTGGTGTGTTCTCTGTAGAGGAACATCCTCATATACCCTGATTTTATAGGGCTTCTCTGCCACATACGAGTGCACATGCAAATTTATAAACAGCAGAGAAATAAGCCCCCAGACAAACAGTAAGCTGCAAAATGAGAACTCTTAAGTATTTCAGATTTTGTAATTATCAAAAGTAGAATATACTATATGTGTGTTTAAAAATGCTTGAAGAAATAAAATATGAAATTTGAAACATGAAAAACAAAATGATAGAAAACATCTTCACATTTTAAAATAAACAAAGTTGTAGAAATGAAAAGACTGTCAATGGATAGGTTCAAAAGCTGATTGGATTTGGCTAAAGAGAGAATTTGTGAGCTAGAAATAGATCAAAAGGACTACAGGTTACAATAGTGATGAACACATTACATACCTTAAATTGACACAGGGTTATATGTCAATTATATCTCAAGCTGGAGAAATTTTAAAAGAACCAGAAAGCAAACAAAAGAAATAGAGATAAAAAAAATGATAAAAGACATGTTAAAAGACACGGGAGACAGAAGGAATCTGTCTAACCTTTCATTCACTTGGCGATTTGGAAGGAGAGGCCAAGCCAGTGTAGGTTGGGCCGTATTTGACGAGACTGTGGCTGGCTGGCATTTGCCGGGATGAGGAAAGACAGGGATTTGCACACTCAGGGCGTATGATGAGTCCCGAGTGGGACAAAGCACACATATGCACGTGCACACGCACACGCCAGGCACAATGCAGTGGGACTAGAGAATGTAAAAAATAAGTATCTTAAAAGGACCGGAGTTACTTCCAAAGGAATAAAAATTAGTCTCTAATAATAGACTTCCCCAAATATCATTATAGAAAAGTCAGAACGTAATGAAATCATATGTTGTTCTTAAAGTACAGTTTTAAGAAATGAGTAGCTTGGACATTTTTCAAAATACAAACGCTGATTTTTAGCCGTCCCCGTCATCCCTGGAGACATTTCTATATCATGAATTTCAGGAAGAATAAAATGACCCCAGATGGAAAGGGACAAAGGAAGCTAAGGGGGGGGGGGTGGGGATGTATCGATACAAGTGTATTTTTCAGAGTACAGGGGAAGAATTCCCTTTCATTATGTCAGAATGAGTTCCACCAGACAAAGACGCTTGAGCGCAAGGAGTTTATTGTTCCCAAGAAGATCCAATAAGGGAGTGCTTAGGTAATACCAGGAAGAAAACACAGTCGGTGCAGGCCGTGTTAATGCGTAGGTTTCCACGTGGGCAACTACAGGTAAGTTTTACTGGGAATCCTAGAACTGTGTGCAAACCACTTTGGGGATGTCTTACCCAAAGAGCAAGGTAGCTGGGGTATTTACCTTGTGACTTTCGTCAAGTCTCGGGAGGCATGAAATCCTGAGGACTCTGCCTGCGCCCAAGGCTGTAAGAAGAAAGTGCTCAGGGAGAGTTGTAGGTACTCATAGGGAGGTTTCAGGCAAACACAGGAACAGTGAACGTCAAGGAAATAACGAGCAGAGCAATTGCAGCTCGCCTAGAATTATGAACCAGACACTGGATAAAGGGGTATTTGTTAGCCAGCTGTTGTATATATGATCAATATGTGACGTGTGATATCCATCTATCATGTGTAGGTGTACATGGGCATAACATCAAGGAGGATGTAAGAGAGGACTAATGATATCCCGTAATTTCATTGACATCTGGATATTCCCCCTACTTTTTTATTTTTATAAAAGTATATATATAAGGGATTTCTGAGTGAGACTTCCATATTTAAATTCCTTGTCTCGTAATAATAGGAAATAAGAAAAGGAACAAACATTTGAAATAGGAAACATAGATGTTTTTCTGTCAGTGTATCTGTTCATCCATCCATCCATCCGTCCGTCTATCTATCCTTCTATCTACCTACCTACATGCCTAAATGCTGCCTATTTCTTTATATGCTGCCGTGTTCCAGAATGTTTTAATGTGGAAAATAGCTTTATGGGAAGGGCTAGAATTGATTAACGTAAATAAATAAGATCAATGAAACATGATATTTTTTTAAATGTGAAATTTTAGAAAATGATGTGTAACATTGCTGTATGAAAGTTTCACATTTGACCTTGTCTTACTACTTTTTTACAGATACCTCCAAGGAAAAGATGGCTAATTTGGGTTTTATTCCAGTGTCATGTCAGGTGGTTGATAAGTTTGCTGGGGACATTTTGAAAGATTTGCCTTTCCTAACCAGGTATGGGAGCCACTGGGTGGAATGGATGAATTACTCATTAAAGCTTTTACAAAGTTCGATAGATTATTTATAAAGAGGTTATATTAGACGTAACGTGTTTGTAACACATAATGAGTTTAGTTTCAAATTTACCAATGTCTTGTGATCATAACTAGCTTAAAAATCAACATAGTTTTAACCTTAGAGTAAAATCATCCCGGCTGTGTGTTTGTAATTAATGAATGAGTGGATGAATATTTGTTGATGTCGATGGCACGACACATGGGGTGGATTCTGGGTTCTGAAGCCCCATTAAACTGCTCTTTGGATTCCACCACCCACATTGTATCTCGGAAAGAGGAAAAGTGGCTATGATTTAAAAAAAAATTTTTTTTTAAATGTGATCTATGCTGTGCTATATTTGGAGGCATGCAGTTTAAAATGTGCCTATATTTCTTTTCGCCTCATAGCGATGATCCTATTGTAACTTCACTGGTCAAGCAGAAAGAATTTGATGAGCTTGTGCACTGGCATTCTCACAGACCCCTTAGTGATGATTATGATAGGACAAAGCGTCACTTTGGTGGTGAGTTCTGCGATTCTGGTGAGATACCTTAAAATCTATTTCACTCTCTGCCTTTTATGTCACGATGAAAAATTATTCTATTTCTTGAGTAACAATAATGTGCAAGATATGTAGATATATGTCAGTAAAGAGGGTGAGGAAAGAGCCGCACTGTGCTGACCGTCACGTGTACACGGGCACACAGCTGTCTTAGGAGCAAGTGCACAGAGATGGCATTTGTCCCACAAAAGTTAGAAGCTGTTTTAATCTAAGACAGTTTATAGTTTAAGACATCTGTGTGCTCCTTGATGGCAGAAATATTGAGGCTATAGGCTTGCAAGCAGTTGCAGCTGCTTTCACGTCACCTATAACAAGGGCAGCAGTTTACCCACCTTCACGCTCGGGATGGAGGCTGTGGCACCACTGAGAGCAAGTTAGCCGAGACTGACGTAGGGACCCTTTTCCCCGGCTCATCCCTTGTCTTCTTTTGTCTACCCCATGCTCAACCCCACCCTGCTTCCAGTGGACAGAACTTACCTTCAGAAGAATCTCAGAGTGGACCTAGTAAGCATGCTCCCACGGAACACTTCCCAGCCTGCTGTTAGAAACAACTACTAATATCCTGAAAGATACAAGGGAGTTTTTAGATCAATCATTAACATCCTTTGGAGCCGTTTGATTTACATATGTAGATACAGATATAGAAAAATCAGCCTGCTTAACTAGTCCCTTGAAGTGAGTGCTGTAGTTTTCTCTGGGGATGGGAGTAAGTCATACCTTGAATGTTGGGATTTCCTATGTCATTGGATTTTTCCACAGTGAGCCTTTCTGAGCTGCCAAGTTCTTGGCTCTGTGGCCATGGTCTGGAGTAAGGATTTTTTCTGTCAAGTGATACAGGAAGCCATGATACCCTAGATGGACATCTTCCTAATTCGGCCTTGACCTTCCCCCTTCTTTTTTTTTTTTTTATTTTTTTATTTTTTTTTTGCGTTACGTGGGCCCCTCACTGTTGTGGCCTCTCCCGTTGCGGAGCACAGGCTCCGGATGCGCAGGCTCAGCGGCCATTGCTCACGGACCCAGCCGCTCCGCGGCATGTGGGATCTTCCCGGACCGGGGCACGAACCCGTGTCCCCTGCATCGGCAGGCGGGCTCTCAACCACTGCACCACCAGGGAAGCCCTTCTTTTTTTTTTTTAATTAATTAATTTATTTATATTTTTGGCCGCATTGGGTCTTAGTTGCTGCGTGTGAGCTTTCTCTAGTTGTGGCAAGCGGGGGCTACTCTTCGTTGTGGTGCACGGGATTCTCACTGCGTTGGCTTCTCTTGTTGCAGAGTGTGGGCTTCAGTAGCTGTGGCACGTGGGCTCAGTAGTTGTGGCTCGCAGGCTCTAGAGCGCAGGCTCAGTAGTTGTGGTGCACGGGCTTAGTTGCTCTGCGGCATGTGGGATCTTCCCAGACCAGGGCTTGAACCCATGTCCCCTGCATTGGCAGTGGATTCTCAACCACTGCGCCACCAGGGAAGCCCTACCTTCCCCCTTCTTAACTTCATTCACAGGGCACAAAACAGAAGTAATGCCCAGAATCTCATTCTTTGTAGCATCCTGATATTTGCTTTGAGAGGTGTACAATAAAACGGTGTTTTGTCCCTTCCATCCTTTAAATAAAGTAAGGAATCATTCTGTGGACAAGAGATAGTGTGATTTAAGATTCCTTCTTTAACAAAAGTCATCAGCCTAAGTTACTGTTCCAGACTAAAAAGAAAAGTGCACGTGTGTGTGGGATGGTGTGAAGGATTAGTGAGAACGCTGTTGAAAATATGTAGTAGTGTTGCATTTTAAGCCTTTTGTTTTCCAGAAAAATCTAGAGATCCTCGTCATGTTAGATCTGTGCAAATGTATCATCGTTTTCAACGATTTTATGGGACGTCGTTAGAGTCAGTCTCTTCAAAATTTGTTGTACCTCAAGCTGTCAAGCCAAGGAAGAATTTCTGTGAACCCAAGAGCAAAAAGATACAGGTAGGTTATATTCATTCTATCAATTTTTTTTTTACTTTTTATTGTCCTTCGTTATTGTTATGTGTTCAATCCCTTTGATAGTTGCTTTCCATGCTATGTTTTTAGAAAAGTAAAGGGATGGAAAAGATACTCCATGCAAATGGAAACAAAAAGAAAGCAGGGGTAGCTATACTTATACCATAGAAAATAGACTTTAATACAAAGACTGTAATAAGGGAGATAGAAGGTCATTATATAATGATAAAGCTGAAAACCTGAAAGCTTTTTCTCTAAGATCAGGAACAAGACAAGGATGCCCAGTCTCACCACTTGTATTCAACATAGGACTGGAAGTTTTAGCCAGAGCAGTCAGGCAAGTAAAAGAAATAAAAGGCATCCACATTGGAAAGGAAGAAGTAACACTGCCTGTTTGCAGATGACGTTATATTATATAAAAACCCTACCAAAAAACTGTCAGAACTACTAAATGAATTCAGTAAAGTCACAGGATACAAAATCAGTATACGAAAATCTGTTGTGTTTCTGTACACTAATGATGAACTATCAGGAGCAGAAATGAAGAAGACAATCCCAATTACAGTTGCATCAAAGAGAATAAAATACCTAGGAATAAATTTAACCAAGGAGGTTACAGTACATTGAAAACTACAAGACAGTGATGAAAGAAATTGAAGAGGTTACAAATAAATGGAAAGATCTTCTGCGCTCATGGATTGGAAGAAAGAATATTGTTAAAATGTCCTTACTGCCCAGTGCAATCTATAGATTTAATGCAATCCCTATCAAAATTCCAATGGCATTTTCCACAGAAATAGAACACACAATCCTAAAATTTGTATGGAGCCATAAAACACCCTGAATAGCCAAAACAGTCTTCAGGAAAAAGAGCAAATCTACAGGCATCACATTCCCTGATTTTAAGCTATATTACAAAGTTATAGTAATCAAAACAGTATGGTATTGGCATAAAACCAGGTACATGGGTCAATGGAACAGAATAGAGAGCCCAGAAATAAACTCAAGCATGTATGGTCAATTAATTTATGACAAAGGAGGTAAGAATATACAACGGAGAAAAGACAGCCTCCTCAATAAATGGTGTTGGGAAACCTGGACAGCTACATGCAAAAGAACGAGGCTTGGAACCCTATCTTATACTGTACATAAGAATTAACTCAAAATGGATCAAAGACGTCAAGACCTGAAACTAAAAGTCCTAGAAGAAAGCATAAGCCGTAAGCTCCTTAACACCGGTCTTGGTGATGATTTTTTGGATTTGACACCAATGGCAAAGGTAACAAAGGCAAAAATAGACAAGTGAGATTGTATCAAACTAAGAAGATTCTTCACAGCAGAGGAAACCATCAAAGAAATGAATAGGCAACTAACTACAAAATGGGAGAAAATATTTGCAAATCATATATCTGATAAGGGGTTACTGTCTAAAGTATACAAAAAACTCATACAACTCAATAGCCAGAAATAGAACAATCTGGTTAAAAAGTGGGTGGAGTCACTAAATGGGTATTTTTCTAAAGAAGACATGCAGATCAGATGGCTAACAGGCACATGAGAAGATGCTCAACATCACTAGTCATAGGGGAAATCAAATCAAAACCACAATGAGGGGCTTCCCTGGTGGCGCAGTGGTTGAGAGTCCGTCTGCCGATGCAGGGGACACGGGCTCGTGCCCCGGTCCGTGAGGATCCCACATGCCGTGGAGCGGCTGGGCCCGTGAGCCGTGGCCGCTGAGCCTGTGCGTCCGGAGCCTGTGCTCCGCAACAGGAGAGGCCACAGCAGTGAGAGGCCCGTGTACTGCACGTCAAACAAACAGACAAACAAACAAACAATACAATGAGATATCGACTCAACACCTGTCAGAATGGCCATCATCAAAAGGGCAAGAAACAACAAGTGTTGGCCAGAATGTGGAGAAAAGGGAGACCTTGTGCACTGTTAGTGGGGATGTAAATTGGTGCAGCCACTATGGAAAATGGTATATTTCCTCCAAATATTAAAAATAAAACTACTATACAGTCCTGCATTCCCATTTCTGGTATTTATCCCAGAAAAGAAAACAGGATGTAGAAGAGATCTCTGCACTCCCATGTTCATTACAGCATTATTCACAGCAGCCAAGATACGGAAACAAGCATCCAGCAAGGGATGAATGGATAAAGAAGATGTGGTCTATATATATATATTGGAATATTACTCAGTTACAAGGAGGAAATTCTGCCATTTGTGACAGCGTGGTTGAACCTAGAGGTGCTAAGTGATGTAGGTCAGACAGAGAAGGCAGATACTGTGTGGTGTAACTTACACGTGGAATCCAAAAGAAAAAAAAGGTCAAACTCATAGAAACAGAGAGGAGAAACATGGTGACCAGAGTGGATAACCCTACATCATATCACTGAATTTGCTAAGAGAGTAGATTTTAAATATTCTCCCCTCCCCTCCTCCCCCAAAAGATAAATATGTGTGTTGATGAGTGGGTTAATTAACTCAGCGGGGAGAACCCTTCCACAATGTACATGTATGTCAAGCCACCATGATGTACACTTTCAATATCCTACAATTTTTCAGTTATACCTAAAGTTAAAAAAATATCTGAGCAGACATGGGGACTTTCGCTTTAATAGTCAACAGGCAGCCACCTCAGGCCCAGCCTGGTGGTCTTTGTTTCTCTCCTCGTGGCGACAACCTCCTTTTTATTTTCACAGCCAATTTTATCTTTAGTGAGACCATCCGATTACAACTATTCCTTTTTTATTTACTGAAAAGCTTCATTTATATAGTTATTTTTTTTTCAAGAGAGGTTATAAAATAGAAAGTTGGCAAAAATTCTAATTACCTAGCGTAAGGTATAAAGACTGAAAAAAGTTTCATGGTTTTTTGTTTTTTTTTAAATTTTATTTATTTATTTATTTATTTTTGGCTGTGTTGGGTCTTCGTTTCTGTGCGAGGGCTTTCTCCAGTTGCGGCGAGCGGGGGCCACTCTTCATCGCGGTGCGCGGGCCTCTCACTGTCGCGGCCTCTCATTGCCGAGCACAGGCTGCAGACGCGCAGGCTCAGTAGTTGTGGCTCACGGGCCTAGTTGCTCCACGGCATGCGGGATCCTCCCAGACCAGGGCTCGAACCCGTGTCCCCTGCATCATTGGCAGGCGGATTCTCAACCACTGCGCCACCGGGGGAAGCCCCCTCTTTTTTTTTTTTTATCTTCTACATTATTGGAAATTACATTATCTCGTGGAGATTGAGCAACCTCAGCACCATGGAAACGTGCTCTGCCAGCAACACTTCAAGCTAAAACGAACACATTGTACCTGGCAGAGAGCCAGCGCTTGTTCTTGTCCTAATTGAGACAGGACCATGCCGAGTTATCCCAGGACAGGACAGTATATTTGGGAAGTTGAAACATTGGAGAAGCTCCACTGATTCGAATTAAATACTGAGGAAGTGGTGACAATGAAAATTAACTTCATTAAAGGCAAAGTTTAGATATGAGTTGCATGACTAGGCAGAATAATGGAAGGCTTGTCAGTGTTCTCTTATGGATACAACAGTTCTCTAATTTTCTTTGCGTGTTAATAAGTCAAGTAGGTAAAAGTGTAGTAGAAATGGGTCTATATTGTGTGTAAGTTGGTTGGAAATGCTCGCCTAGACAGAGCAAACCGGTTTGTTTATGATGTTCCTTCCTACCTGCCCCTTCCTCATTCACCCATAAAAGAGGATGAACTTGTGCTGTGCTTGGGACACACCAACAACTATGGCACATTCCTGTCTCATGACGAAGAAAATCACTGCATTGCGTGTGATGAGCATTTGATAAGAGAGGCGCCCCGGGCAGGGGAGGAATACGAACTCAGGCTGGGAGTGTTGAGCAAGGCTTTGTGGAAGAAATCTCTAGAAGCACATGTTGGGGTAGAGAGGTGACCATGGGGGATGGAAGAGGAAAACCAATTCCCGAGAGATCAGGAGACAGAAAAACCAGGGTCCTGGTGTTTCTGATTGTATTACATTTACTCTTCAATTTATAACCTACACCACTTAGAGATCTAGAAAAATTATCTGCCCAGGGGCTTTATAGTCATTAAATTGGATTGTCCAAAGACTTCAATTCACAGAGCCTTCGGTGTTAAGAAACAGACACTGAAATGAAGATTGTGCCTTGTCAAGAATGGGATGACGTTCAAAATCATCAGTGTACCCTTAAAACTATTGTCTCATTCATGCAATGGCGTCTTGGCCTGTTTCCAACTTGTTTTATGACATGTTTCCTTCTTTTTGGGGGCAGGAGACCAAGGCTGAAAAAATTACTAGAGAGAACAAGGAGAGGCTATTTGCCAAGGAGGAAGATAAAGAAGAGAAAAGATGGAATGTTCTGTCCTTTTCTATTGAGGAGGAAATGAAAGAGAATTTAAACTCTGGAATAAAGAACCTAGAAGATTTTTTGAAATCATGTAAAAGTAGCTCAGTGAAATTTCGAGTTGAAATGGTGGGGATTACTGCCTGCTTGAGAGCGTGGAAAGAACATTGCCGTGGTGAAGGTATGTGGCTGCGAGTTCTTGTTGATTTGTTTGTTTGAATACATTGGAGAAGAATAAAAACCTAATGGTGATAGCTGTTATTTATTAACTGGAAGTCTGTGTTAGAAGGCTTAGGGAAGGCTTCGAGGCGTTATCTGCTTTTGTCCTTGGAGAAGTCCTCTAAGTACTATTACCTCTATTTTATCAATGAACAGTGAAGTCTCAAAGGGGGCCCCAGTAGCAAAGATACAGCAGATTCATAAGTAAATTCAAATCAATTCCTTATCACTTACATGTGGGATCTAAAATATGACACTAAGGAACTTACCTACAAAACAGAAACAGACATGCAGACATAGAGATCAGACTAGTGGTTGCCAAGGAGAGGGGGAGGGAAGGATGGGGAGTTTGAGATTAGCAGATGCAAACTAGTACGTATAGGATGGATAAACAAACAAGGTCCTACTGTAGAGCACAGGGAACTATTGGAAAAAGAATGAAAACTATGAAAAAGAATGTATATGTATAACAATCACTGCTGTACGGCAGAAATCAACACAACGATGTAAGTCAACTACACTCCAATAAAAAAATTCAAATCAATTCCCAGTCAGAGTTTACAAACAACCACTTAGAGAGTTGCGGGCCTCGTTAAGGGGACCCAGAGATGGCGAGGTCCCAGCGAGAGTCTGTCATTCATCTCTGAGAGCTGAAGTGCGAGCATTTTCTTTCTGGGCAAAACTCGGATTGTGTTTGCGTGGCATGCCGAGTTCTTCCAGAAGTTGCTGTGGTTTCCACGTGCTCTACTTTACAACTGCTACAATAGATAGTAGAAAAGAAAAGAAGAGGCAGGAGGAGGCAGGTAAGAGAGAAACATGGCTGGGTAGAGACGTGTAAGTTGATGGCAGGTGAAATGGTGAGGGGCCAGTATGCCTCCAAACTGACAGTACTTCCGAGTACACCTCATTGACCTGTCTGTCTTGGTCGTCTCCACACTTGAATCCCTTGAACACGGGGTCGCTGGGGGTTCTTCCCCCCCCTACCCTGTCATTCTTCAAACTTCAATCTGCCCCTGCAACGACAGACTTCGCTGAGGATTTCATCCCAGTGAGAAGCATAAGACTTGGCCTCTGTGGGTCTCTCTAAGATGTTGGGTCAGGATTTGCACTTGCCCTCAGAGAGATCAGGATTAACAGTGGCTTAAATTTCTTTTGTAGCCTTTATAGCATCAGTATGTGTTTGGTAATATTTGTTAAATAGATAAAATGTAGGTTGATTGGAAGAAAGGGCGAATCAAAACTGCCCTAACATGTGAAGTATGAAAAGACCAGCCGTGAGGGGGGCAAGAAAGGATGTAAGTGACTGTAAAGAAACGGACAGGGATTAGCAAAGTTTGGATCTGGCAGCTGTAACAGACTGATTGAATTTAAAGGCTCCAGTGATTACACCAGATACTTATCTCTGGCCACCATTAGGGTTCAATAAATGTTGCCAAGTTTTTTTTTGTTTTGTTTTGTTTTTGCGGTACGCGGGCCTCTCACTGCTGTGGCCTCTCCCGTTGCGGAGCACAGGCTCCGGATGCGCAGGCTTAGTGGCCATGGCTCACGGGCCCAGCCGCTCCGCGGCATGTGGGATCTTCCTAGACCGGGGCACGAACCCGTGTCCCCTGCATCGGCAGGCAGACTCTCAACCACTGTGCCACCAGGGAAGCCCCTCTTCATTATTTTTTTTTTAGTTTTTTTTTGTGGTACATGGGCCTCTCACTGCTGTGGCCTCTCCCGTTGCGGAGCACAGGCTCCGGATGCGCAGGCTCAGCGGCCATGGCTCACGGGCCCAGCCGCCCTGTGGCATGTGGGATTTTCCTGGACCGGGGCACGAACCCGTGTCCCCTGCATCGGCAGGCGGACTCTTAACCACCGCACCATCAGGGAAGCCCATTTGGTGATCTTATTTCTGTCATGAGCTACAAGACTTTCCTTTTTCCCCCAACACTTACAGAGCTACATCTCAGTTATCCACAGAGACGTCGGAATGTGTTTAGTTGCACTTTCATTTTATTGAGTTTTCTGTATTCCAAAACCTCCATTAATGCCAAATAAGACCATGAATTTAATTGGGTCAGGTTGATAGCCTGAGTGAATAATCTTGGACAATCAAACATTATATTTGATGGCCTTTATAACAGGTTTGCTGTTTATTCTTTACCAAGGTGAAACCACAAAAGATTTAAGTATAGCTGTTCAAATGATGAAAAGGATCTACTCCGTGATGGAAAAGTACCCAGAACTTTTGCAAGAGGCAGATCAGCAACTCGTAGCCAGATGCCTTAGGTACTTAGGATTTGAGGAGTTGGCAAGCTCTTTGCACCCAGCGCAGGTAATGTTTTCAGAATAGCTCCATTATAGTAGAGTAATTACTAGGTGCACCTCAAGTGTCTTATAAGCACAGTTACCTGGGTTTTTTTTTTTTTCACTGAAAATATTTACTCCAAGTTCATAATCATTATTAGTAATCCAGCTCCCCCAACTTGAAGTAACCTGGAAATAGAAAATCTTACAAAAGCTTCTCTGGACAAAAATGCCAGATAGTCTCTGCAGACCCTTAAAACTAATCCTGTGTTTAATTCTAGCGAAACGTTTAAAAACTATATTGCGACTGTTCAGTTGTCTTGATATCAGATTGTAGCTCAAGCGCCGTGATGGATATCCGTTGATCTTGATGTCTGCTATTTACTCTTAGTTAAGATAATGATTTAGGTGGTAAGAGATTTCTTCAATAAATATTGCAAAATTTGAAAGATGGTAAAATGCTTTGCTTGTAAAAATTAGTTTTTAGTTATTTTATTGTAAAAAATATTTTTCATCATTGAAAGGATGTTATAATTTACAGTCACTTTCAAAATGGGCTTGTAAACTCCTGTAGGTCCCAGAAAATGGCATAACAGGGAAGAAGAAGAAATACTCAGTTGGCATTGGGCCAGCTCGGTTTCAGCTGCAGTACATGGGCCAGTATTTGGTACGTGATGAGAGGAAAGATGCAGACCCCAGAGTCCAGGACTTTATTCCTGACACCTGGCAGGTAATGACTGGGTGAAAGAAACGTTTTTGTTTTTTTTTTGCGGTACGCGGGCCTCTCACTGCCGTGGCCTCTCCCGTCGCGGAGCACAGGCTCCGGACGCGCAGGCTCAGCGGCCACGGCTCACGGGCCCAGCCGCTCCGCGGCACGTGGGATCCTCCCGGACCGGGGCACGAACCCGCGTCCCCTGCATCGGCAGGCGGACTCTCAGCCACTGCGCCACCAGGGAAGCCCGAAAGAAACATTTTTGTATTTTATTATTAAATCTGATCTCAGGAGCTTCTCAGGATTCCACACAGCACATTTGGCATGAAATTCTTCACGTTGACTCATCTCATTTAAAATTGTCATGGGAAATGTCAAATGTAGACTTTTTCCCATTTAAAGAAAGTGAATTTTTCGTATCATCCATTTTTCATAAATAGACCATTTTCTTGGAGGTACTCTCATGGCTTCACACGTATATATTTGAAGTTCTGTCTTTGTCATCCGACTGTATCATTATGGAACATCCTCCAAGGCTTCCCTGTGTCTGCAGGATATCCTATGTAAATATAGAAATGTGACAGAGACATTCAAGGAGTTTAAACAGTAGAGACAGTTGTTTAGATATTCACAGCCTGTACCTGTGACCACAGTCGCTACTTTTCTATAAATAAGTGTAAAATTAATATCGATGGCTAGAAAATTAGGAATAAAAGGGTGCATTTCTGCATTGATTCAACCTTACTAAAATGGCCTCGAACCTTATCAGTTAAACATGTTTAGCTATGAAAATGCCGTTTCAGAGGTTCAGTCTAACAGTTGGTCTTGTCAGAATCTGACTTTATTGTCCTTGTGTTGATGGTGCTGGAGTGCCTCAGAAACTCCCTGCCTGCTGTTCAGGGGCAGGGGGACCAGGTTCTTCCTTTCTGAAGTGCAGAACTCGAAGCAGCTAAGGGCCCTCCAGGTACCTACGCCCGCCTCCACTGCACTTCTTCTGATGTCGCCTTTGCTCTGAGGTGCGGCCCAGAGTGGACCTGGATTCAGAGAGTGTGCAGGATGGGGCTTTGGGGGGCTTTTCCATCTTCTGCCCATCCCACAGGCTAATGATCCTTTCACTAGTCCTCATTCTGATGAATAAAAGCATAGGCTAAAGGGATGAGAGTCTGTTTTTTTTTTTTTTTGGTGGTACGCGGGCCTCTCACTGCTGTGGCCTCTCCCGTTGCGGAGCACAGGCTCCGGACGCCCAGGCTCAGCGGCCATGGCCCACGGGCCCAGCTGCTCCGCGGCATGTGGGATCTTCCCGGACCGGGGCACGAACCCGTGTCCCCTGCATCGGCAGGCGGACTCTCAACCGCTGCGCCACCAGGGAAGTCCCGGGAGTCTGTTTTAATGAAGGTCCCACATGCCCTCCGAAGTAGGGGCTGGCATCCTTCTATTTAGAAAGTACAAGATAAGTAGTAAAATGATTAATCATTGATCTTTTTTTTTTTCTGTTCAGCTACTTTGTCACCCTTACAAAATACATGCTCTTAGATCTTCATTTCTCAGAGCCGTCGTGCCCTTAGTCAATGACAGGTAATCAGAAAGAATATCTACCCAAGGACAAGACATTTTGTTCAGACCCTCTCTCCGTTTTTCACACACAAACCCACCTCCAAACGCTCAAAAGCACTGCAATTCTCTCTTCTGGGAGAGGCCGTGAGTTCTTCACAAGTTCCCGTGTATCTTTTGGTGTGTTTTCAACTCGCAGCCACTCCTTTGCGGCTCAGAGAATTATGCTGGAAGTGTCTTAAGGTATTTGTTTTGCTAACATGCTTCTCGTGGTGCTGACACAACGGTGCTCTGACCCTGCAGCGAGAGCTCTTGGATGTCGTGGACAAGAATGAGTCTGCGGTCATAGTGGCCCCCACGTCCTCGGGGAAGACCTACGCCTCCTACTACTGCATGGAGAAGGTGCTACGGGAGGGCGACGATGGGGTGGTCGTGTACGTGGCCCCCACCAAGGTAGGTCTGGGGGCTGGGGGGTTGTTCAAGTGACTTGAATTTTCTCTTTCACTCCCGAACTTCCTCTTTTAGTTTAATGCACGTAGTCATGTGGTAGATCTAGCTCTATTTTTTTTCGCAATTTATTTTTTTCCACTTTTATTGAGATAAAATGGACATGTAACCTGTTAGTTTCGTGTGTACAACATAATGGTCAGTATTTGTATGTATTGTTAAATGATCACCCCCATAATTCTAGTGAACATGAATCACGCATCACCTCATATAGTTATACATTTTTTTTTCCCTTGTGATGAAAACTTTTAAGATCTGCTCCCTTAGAAACTGTCAGGCACACAATACCGTATTGTTAACGATAGTCACTGTTACATCCCTAGACTTACTTATCTTATACCTGGAAGTTTGTACTTTTGACCGCCTTCACCCGTTCTCCCCGCCCTTAGCCCCACCCTAGCCAACCACCAGCCTGTTCTGTTTCCATGCGTCTCACTTTCTTTCCTAACCTGCGTTTTCTCCTTCCAGTCTGAGAGGCCAAAGTAATACTTCCCTTAGAGCACTGTGAGGCAGAGGTCTGGTCCTGTGATCTTGTCATTCAGCTTTTTGCTCGAACTGAGGGAAGCATCCCGACTCTGTCGGGCAATGTTGAGTCTTTAGGAACCCCGCGTTGCCTCTGCCCTCGATGGGATGCATCCTGTCTGCTCTTGGGCGTCCGTGCCTGATCTGTTTCTCATGCCAGGTGGTTTTGCCATATTTCTTTTATGGCTGGAACCACCTAATGCCAAACTTAAATACAGAAAGTATGATCTTTGTCATTTGGGAGAAAGGCTGATTTACAGGAAGTATAAGTTTGCGTATCCTCATTTACAACCCCTTGTTTTTAATGCGATTACTCTCAAGAAAGGCAGATTTACTTGGGATAACTGATTCTACAGATTAAAATGAGATCTCACTCCATTTTAGTTTCTAGGAAAATGTGGCGTTGAGTGACTTGGGATCAGGCTCAGAACCAAACTGATCAACATGATTAGCTGAAATTAGCACTTTAGTTTTGATTGTAGCTTTTTCGTTTTTCATGGTTACGAAAGCAGTAAGTGTTCATAGCAGGAAATTAATAAAATAATATCAAGAAAAATGAAGCTTACTGGAGGTGGAATTGGTAATTCAACACAATATATATTCCTCTTGTAAAAGTTTTAGAACCCAAAGGTTTTAGAAGCCAAATTACTCTTCTAAAAGTTCAAATCCATTTTTATTCCCTCTGACAGTATGTGGAAGTATATATATCCTCTTATTTTTTTCCAACATTCCTATGATCTTTAAACATTTTTTGCCATACTGCTAGGTAAAAATTTCCATCTCATAATAAATCTGCATTTCTGTGATCACTGATTGGGGAGCCTTTCCGTATGATTTCTGGGCAGTGATATTTCTTTTAATCATGAACCACTTGTTCATGACATCTGCCCATTTTCTTTTTCTTGTAGTGGAAGGGCATTGCCTTTTTATTGGTTGGCCAGAAGTTTGTATAATAAGTTTATTACTTTTTCTCTGTAAAGTATAATCAACTATCTTTTGTCATTTTATCTTTTTGCTGTATTGCAGTTGTATTAATGATATTTTGTTACTATCTTTGTGTAGTCAGATCTATCAATATTTCCATTTAGTGTTTCCGAGTGTGCTCAGATATATGAAAATGTCCACTTTCTAGTAGCTTTATGCTTATGTTTTAAAGTTTACATTTTAATCTAGGTGAGACTTCTTTGGGCATAGAGTGTGAAACACAGAGGTGTGTGTGGGTTTGCACACGCTCAGATTTCGCTGGCCACCACCTGCCTAGTCCGGGGTGTGGGTCCCCTGTACCCTCGCAGGTAGAGGTCTGGGGATGCCCCCAAATACGAGAACCGCACGTCCATCCCGGCTGCCCTCCTTGGCTGTTCTACACAGACTCACGGTTTCTTTCTGAGCCTTGGTCGCCCAGGTATCAGCTGTTTGTTGGTCACGTGTGGGCAACATTTCCTGCTTTTTCCCTCTGATGAAGCCGGTTTTTCCCATTTTACATTGGGTTGAGGTTATAAGTGAGTTCACGTGTAGTCACAGAGCTCAAAGACAGCCCGTGGGTTAGGCAGAGGGCAGGAGAAAGGGGCGATAAAGCTTCCCGCCCTCCCAGCAGTACGTAATTTTAGACAGTGCCTGTCGTTCTCTCTCGGAGGTTTCCCCTGTACTTTATTATGTGATTAATGGATATTTTCCCCTGTCAATCAGGCCCTTGTCAATCAGGTGGCAGCTACTGTTGAGAATCGTTTTAACAAAAATCTGCCACACGGTGAATCTCTGTGCGGTGTTTTTACACGGGACTATCGTCATGAGGCTCTAAACTCTCAGGTAGGACATACACTAATTAATGCGTTTGTTATTGAATTATATGATAGTACTTAGAAGTCTCTTTCAGTAGAAATGCAATATCTTGACAAGGGCTTGGAGAAGTAATTTTCTTGAATTTATAAAAGATGAAGTGGCTTTAGAGAAAATTTAACAGTGTTGTATTCCAGAGAGGAAGAAATGGAGCCCATCTTTCTCAAGGACCCTTAACCTTTTGATTGCAGATTTCACTTATAGTTCATGGCATCAGCTTGGTTTATAGGTGGATCGCAAATGATCTGAAGAACTCCATGTTATAAAAACTGACAAACTGATTTCCATTCAGCATCACTGTTTCTTGACCTTTCTCGATGGGAAGGATACTCATCATAATTTCAAAATGTTGTATTTATGGATGGACTTCATGGTGTTAAGTAAATCAGACGGTTTCCCTCCTTATTAAACTCACTGAAAACAGTTACAGCTAAACAGAAAGTGAAAACGTGACTATAGCACATTGCATGGTAGATGTGAGATGTGACACCCACATCGCCATTTGTAAGAGCACCGCTGCCCAGGGGCGGGGCGTGAGGCCAGACAGAGGCCTGCTGTCGGCCCCTGTGCTGCCCCACTTTCGGCACCCTGGGACTGAGCGGGGCTGGGGCAGAGACACTGGCCATTTCGGCTGCGTGTGGAGTAGCACTGATGGCCGCCATGTGCTCCAGAGTCCAAGCTAGGTGGGCCAAAGCGTCACCAGGTGTGTTCTGAAGCTCACCTTCTCCCTCTGCCCCATCCTCTCCCAACTTCCATAGTTGCTCATTTTTAATAAACGGCTTTCAACCTAAACTGAACCTCGGGGTCAGATTTTGAAGGAATAAACCTGCGACAATGAACTCTTCCTATCGTTATTACCGTGAATGCTCATAAATAAGAATTTAAACTTCAAATCTGATATCTTACCATTTTGACCTATAAAAATTGCAGTTTCACAAGATTCAAACGAATATATCATATTCTACTTAATCAGCAGGTCCATTCAGGAGTTTTAGCTCTCTCTTTTATATTCTTAGAACTACATCTCGGTGTAGCAAGTGCTCAGAAGTGTTTGTTTGCACAATGCTCTTGTTTTTAGGTACTTATCACAGTGCCTGCCTGCTTTGAAATTCTGCTGCTAGCTCCGCATCGCCAGGCGTGGGTGAAAAGGATCAGATATGTTATATTTGATGAGGTAGGTTTGGTATTATTTCTCTGGGTTGAGTTTCTGTTTGCATAAGCGCCACACTGAAGACATTTGCTGCTTTGGGGCATTCATCGTCTGCGTGGAGCTTCGGTTGTGGAGGACACTGTCTTTCCCCTGTGAATCGCACCAGTCTTTGGGCTCCGTTTTCCTGTTCTGGCTCAGGACAGGGTATCTGTGTCGGCGGACCTCTGGATGGCAGAGGAGCTGTCTTTGGTGACCACCGTTTCAGAGGAGTAGAACTCACCACCAGGGCGTAAGTTTTCCTAGACAGAGATTCCAAAAATCTGATCTTTTGATCTCCAAAGAAAAGAGTTGGGGGCTATAACAATGATGTCAGTTACGTACGGTATCTTGTCAGTCATGGTCCCAGCGGGAAACAGATGACACATGCAGAATGGAAGAATTCAAGAAGAGCTTTTTGCAAAAGTGTGTGGGCGGGGGGAACTGTGCTGTTAGTGCAGTAGCCCAGGGCGAGGAGGTTACCCCTCAGCCTAAAGGGACAAGGAAAGGTATGGTCACTGAGACCCACAGGGAGATCGAGTGTGCTGGCCGCTTTGCAAGGGGCAGCTGCCTTAGCCGAGGAGCACACCTGGCTCAGGGTAACCTGCCAGGGAGGCGGCCAATGGCACAAAGACCTCACCCTCATTCCCTTCAGGCCTCTTGCCCAGGCTCTCCTTTGGCCAAAGCCCGTGGAACCAGAGAGCATTGGAGCTCTTTGGAAGTAGCCTCTGTGGGTCAGTTTCCCTGGGCAGAGAGAGCAGGATGGAAAATGATGGACATGTATAGAGCAAATGAAGGATATTGAGAAAGTTTTTACAGCAGAATTAAGAATATTTATTCAAAGAGACTTAAAGCATTATAAAAGAATTCTTTTGCTCCAAGGGGTTTTCGCTTTAAAGGGGAAGATGATGATAAACCTGTATTTCACTTAATTTTTCCTGTTGTAAGCTTGAAGCTACCAAGCAAGCTGTGCTTTTAATTGGTTTCAGTCTGACTTACTGCGTTTTTTTTTTTTTTTTTTTTTTTTTTTTTTGCGGTACGTGGGCCTCTCACTGTTGTGGCCTCTCCCGTTGCGGAGCACAGGCTCCGGACGCGCAGGCTCAGCGGCCATGGCTCACGGGCCCAGCCGCTCCGCGGCATGTGGGATCCTCCCGGACCGGGGCACGAACCCGCGTCCCCTGCCTCGGCAGGCGGACTCTCAACCACTGCGCCACCAGGGAAGCCCCCTGTGTTTTTTTTTTTTGCTCATTCTGTGTATGCTACGTCCTGAAGGCCTTGAATATTCATATTGAAAAAAAAATCCAACAGCTTTGTCTTTGCAGTCTTGAACCTTGAATTGTACTCTGTAGTCTCAAAGCTTTGAAATGCTGTGACGTGGAGTACCTCAGTTTCCCCAATTTTATGTCAGGGTAAAGCTGACGGGCTTTGGAGACTGATGTCTGTTCTGGCAGAACCAAGGAGAAATGTGTTATCTGTACGAAGCCTGAGGTCACCTCTCAGCGGGCTGGTGTATTATCTGACTAGGGCCAAGCCGAATGGGCAGGGGACGTTTTTTCTCTTTTTTAGTTGTCTGGCTCTGATAGTAAGTTCTTTCCAGTTGATTTGCCAGGTGTCATAGTTTCATCTGTTTAAAGGAGACCACATTTGAGAATCTTCCCTAAATCTAGTTCCATTTGCTTTCTTTGGTCAAAGGACATTCATTAATTCAGCAAATATATAAGGAGTATCTCCACAACGCCAGGCACTGTTGGTGCTGGGAATGCCCAGGGTAAGTCACAGAATCATTGGAAAAAAGGGGGCAGACAGCTGCGCCTACCCATGACGGTGGCGGCCCGCATCGGTGTGTGTATGGGGACGAGATGGATCAGTGTGACCCCACTGTGGTGATGGCAGGGAGACAGCAGGGGGACGGCTCTGCGGTGGCTGGTCAGAAAGTCTTCCAGTGGGGCGACATTGAACCGAACTCTGCAAGTTCAAAAGGGGGTAAGAGCAGAAGGAACAGTATATGTGGAAGCTCCGGGGTAGGAAGATTGTGGTTAAGGAACAAAGCAAGGTTCAGTGTGTCTGGAGAAAAGTGAGGGCAGGATGGGAGAGAGGCTTGAATGAAGCTGGAGGGGCAGGTGGGGGGCGGTTACTCCCAGCACAACATATACGCCCTGTTCAGGAGTTTATATTTTGTTCCACATGCAATGGGTAAATATATTGAAGAAATTTAATTGTGGACATGGCCTGATGGAATTCATCCTTGAGACGTATCTGTTGGCTGTGATGTGAAGTGTTCAGGGGATGGCCTGGGAAGCTAGGAGGGTGGCAAGGAGGGTATCATGGTTGACTTGGGGGCCATGGACATGGAGAAAATGCTTAGATCTGAAAGACATTTTGGAAAGTAAGATAAAGAGGAATTATTGATGGATTGGTTATGGGAATTAAAAGAATTTGTGTCAAGATTCTCTGTTGCCTGAATTTGCCAATATTTACGTAAACTTGGCATGGTTGATTAAAGGTAATTGGAGACCGTGTATGATGATTCAAGTTTCCCTGTCTTATTTTCGTTCGCTGATTTTAAATCAACTGAAAGCTTATTTAATCTATTTAAACTAAACTAAAACAAACAAAAGCAGTTCACCCGTTTCTCCCATGCCCACCTGTTGCAAATACCTATTTGTTCTCTATGTCTTTGAGCTTGTTTTTTTGTGTGTGGGTTTTTTTTTTTTTAAGATTTCTCATGTGAGATCATTATTTGACTCTTTATGTCTGATTTGTTGATTTATTTCACTTAGCATAATGCCCTTGAGGTCCTTCCATGTTGTCACAAATGGGAAGATTTCATTCTTTTTTATGGCTGAATAATATTCCATTCTGCATATACATACCACAGTTTCTTTATCCACTCATCCTTCAGTGGACACTTAGATTGCTTCATATCTTGGCTGTTCTACATAGTGCTGCAGTTAACCCGGGGGATGCTTATATCTTTCGGTATTCTTTGGATAAATACCCCAAAGTAGAATTGCTGGATCATATGGTAACTCTATCTTTAGGTTTTTGAGGAACCTCCGTACTGTTTTCCACAGTGGCTGCACCCATTTACATTCCCACCAACAGTGCACAAGCGTTCTCTTTTCTCCACATTCTTGCCAACACTTGTTATTTGTGTTCTTTTTGATGGTGGCCGTTCTGACAGATGCGAGTGCTATCTCATGTGGTTTTGATTTTCATTTCTTGATGACTGGTGATGTTGAGCATCTTTTCATGTGCCTGTTGGCCACCTGTTTGTTTTCTTTGGAAAAATCTCTCTTCAGACCTTCTGCTCATTTTTAATGGAGAATTTTTGTCTTTAATAGGTCCACTGTCTTGGTGGAGAAATTGGAGCAGAAGTCTGGGAGCATCTCCTTGTCATGATCCGCTGTCCCTTCCTGGCCCTTTCTGCTACCATCAGCAACCCGGAGCATCTCACCGAGTAGGCATTAGCTTCTAGTCCGGATACAATGCTTATCTGTTTTGAATGTTTGAATGTCATGATTTCTATCTGGGTTCTGGAGAGCTTCATAACTTTCTGGTGGATTTATTACCTTATCTCTGGATATTCAGGGAACCAGAGTCACCCCTCCTGGCAGGTGCTGAGCAAGCCCACCCTCTATAAAGGAAAATCAAGGGTTCTCCCAGCTGGATCTGCAGCTGACTAGGAAATTTCCCCCATATCTCAGAAAAGGTTCACCAGAAGTTATCGATTTATGTTTCTTTTTCTTTGTCCTTTACCAAGAAATAAAATTAAAATGGTATAATGACATGCTCTGCCACGGACCTTGAGATTTCTTATGTTGTCCCACTTTGTAGATGTTTAGAAAGATAGTGAAGCATTATTAGTTGAAAAGCCCATATTATTTATTCACTGGGCTAGATTTTTGCCCACTAACAACAACGATTAGAGCAAAGACTCCTATTTGCCTCGGTGCTGTTCTAAGTGCTTTGCATATGTTAATTTATTTTAAATGGCCAACAACCCTCATGATTTATTATTTTCATTACTACTGTTAGTCTTTTCCATACTGCTATTATTATTTCCATTTTAAATGTGGAAAACGAGGCCCAGAGAGATTTTGTGATCCAACCAAGAGCTTCAGCCCATGGTAAGGAGGCTGGGATTCGATCTTAGGTCGTCCGGCTCCAGGGCCTATTCCCTTAAGTAATTTTTGAGGCACAGAAAATTTTCTTTATTTAAAGTACTTTAAAATCCTTTCACAGGAAGTGGTTCCATGTTCTGCCTAAATAATATGTAATTTTAATTTTTAAGGTGGCTACGATCCGTAAAACAGTACTGGAAACAGACAGACAGCATGATGGAAAAAAGTACTGCTTGTTCAAGAAATGCCGGCTGCCGCGCCACTTCTCACCGAGACTACTTACTGATGAGGCAGTCGTATAAAGTGAGACTCGGTATGTTTGACATGTTCATAGGAATTGTATCTTTTCCTTTCAAGTTATTCCAGCCATTGTGTGTTCATTCATTTGGAAATCCTTGCTCTTCATTTCCAGTGCTCTATGCGGAGCGATACAATGATCTAGAGAAGCACATATGTTCAGTAAACAATCATGACATCTCCTTTGATCATTTTCACCCGTGCGCTGCGCTGACCACGGACCATGTGAGTGATGCTTCCGCCCTGTTTGTTCTGAGCCACATCGGTGGTTTGTATCATATTGCAAAGCTGCCTGGGCGACACTCATCAGAATTACAGAATCGATGCTCTGTAGCAGATATGGAACCTGAGTTTTAAGCGTTAACAAGAACAACTTCATAGTTTTCATCTGCTCCTCAGTGGTGTCTACATCTGCAAAGCTTAAGAATGACTGAGCATCTTAACCCGAAGTTTTTTGGGGTCGATTTTCTTTATTCTTTGCCCATTTTCCTTCTTCTCAGCACCTGTGTCCCATCTGTCCACCTTCAAGGACACTGACTCTTCTCTTAATGCAGCTACAACTGTGTGTAGACAGGACCTTGTACATGTGAGAATCTGATTGCTGTGAATTAGGTCAAACAAGGAAGAGACGCTTTTCACTAACGTAGCAATCACATGACTTTCTGGTAGTGAATCAGTAAGGTGGGGGTCTTAAGGGGACCTCACGTGGTGCACTGGGGTTTGAGTGGGGGAAGATTTCTTAATTTGTCTTGCACGTTATTTTTCCTTTTTCCTTCTCTTCTCAGGAATGGCCCATTAAAGCTCTGGTTGCCTCTCAAAGTGATAATTAAGCAATAGTTTTCCTTCCTTCCAAGACTGGATAAGTTAAATATACTCTAAATTCTGTTGTCAGATGAGCCTTCTAAACGGACAATTTTTCAGGCACGTGGAGCTTTCTTTATTTAAACTATTTGATGTCACAGGGAGTAGTTCCATGTTCTGCCTAAATAATCACCTGGATCAGAAAGCTAATTTAGATAAATAATTAGCAAGGATAATTCTGATCCTGCCGAGCCTCTAATGGCTTTTCTTTGGACCCGGCAAAAGGCACGGCTCCTTAGCTAGGCTTCCCAGGTCTTCTAGGAGCTGGCCCCAAGTCCTTTCTGTTCATCCACTTGATGGATTTTACCTGGAAGCCCTCCTGATTTATATATAAACTGGAGTGTTTCAGCACAGATGCAAAGTGCCCATTGTCCAGACTCTGTTCATCTTTGATGATTCCTCGAATGGGAAGCCTCTTCCGAGTCCTCTGTGACTCCCTTAGGTGGATGGAATCTTCTCTCCATAGCACCTTGTCTCTATTTTTCTTGTATGACAACGGTTGTGGTCAGCTTGCTGCTGCAGTTCTTTACATGCTGTGTCTTCTTACTAGACTAAGTCCTTGAGGACAAATTTTGTGTCCTTGTAGTTTGTAACTAACTGCTCTGTATATAAAATTAAAATGTATATTACACAAATATAGCCAACCCAAATGGAGCACGCACTTTGGGTTCTAAGAATTTTACGTATTTTGTCTCTTTTAACCATCACAATTTTAGGATACGTGCTGTATTGATATTCCCATTTGGCAAGTGAGGAAGGTGGGGCAGAGAGCACTTGTACCACTGAGGAAGGGGTGGGGCTGGGGTGCAGTCTCAGATAGACGGATTCCAGAGCCTGCAGTCTTAACCACTGTATTCTGGACAATCTGGTGGACAAAGGCCTGGGTGAGGGAGTGATTGAGAATCACCTTGTACCCTTTGGGCTGTGATGCAGTAGCTTCTAAAAGCAACGGAATGAATCCTAGCGATGGTAATTTTCCAACAGGGTTTTATTATGGAACTTTCTCTTTGGTGTGGCAGTGGCTCTATCTACACTCTAAAGAAAACTAAAATGTGGACAAAATTCCTGTGACCTAACTCACGTCCCCAAACTAGAATAGTGATGATAACCCACAAATTGATAACAAGACTCCTTTCTCTGTCTTTCTCTCCTTTTCTCTTCTCTTTCCACGTTATTTCCTGGCATTTTTAAGTGGCGTCGTATTTTCACAGTCACTGGTTGTGTTTAGACGGTTCAGGGAAGGTGGTCTTTAAACAGCAGTGAGCACGGTGGTTGGGAGAACTTGGCGAGGCGGGTATTTTGGTCCAAGTGCCTTTCCTCTATCTCAGTACCTATTAATGGAACAACTGGGAAGCTGCTCCGGCTCCTGTAACCCCATGTGACCTCTGCAAACGTCACGCTGCCGCATGAGTCTCCTTCAGGCTCCCGGACATGGGCAGTAGGAATGGGGCTTGGACAGTGTTAAATCTGTACTTGGGCACCTGTGTGTATGGGATGTTTCCTAAAGCATCAGTGATAAAAAAGCAAGTCGGCCTTTCTGAACAAGGAGATGCTTCCTGATCTTGTGTAGTAGACCTCAGATTGATGTGCGAGAGTGGGTGGCGTGGAAAAGTGTAACGAACTGTGGCAACGTAAAGAGAAGTGCCGTCCCCCTTGGGCGTCCGCTCTGTAGCTCTGTCACAGGGGTGGTCCCAGAAGGGAGGGGGGCAGGATGAGGGAGGTGAGGGAGTGCCCACCTTCACGTGAGGCTCGTTTCTGGCGGAGTGGAGAGGTATCCGGCCCCCCAGGGACAGCTGCAGGCTGCCGGGGGTGGGGTGGGATGACCGTGTCAGCCGCAGCAAGTGTGGGAGGAGCCGAGCCACTGGTCTTTTTCGCCTGCACGTGGAGCAGTGCTTCCGTCACCTGCGACGTTGGGGACGACGTGGTTTGCCCAAACAGCATCGTGAGTAGTGCTGTGTGTTCATAAGTGAAGGAGGGTGTGAATCTGTGACCTTTTATGTCTCTTCCTTTTACACCTGGGCTGGCTCAGTTTTTCACCAGCTCGTAAGTTATCGTACAGTGAAGACCAACTGCAGGGAATGCGCAGCTTTTAACCACGGAGTCGTGAAATTGATTAAAAACGTTAAGACCTGTAGGTTGGGCGTTCATCAGTCACAGCGAGAGGTGAGGCATCGATCACGTGCCAGGCAGTTTACTAGGCCTATGCCACGTATTACGTAACTTAATTCTGACAAAAAATCCATGGCAAAGGCAGAGTTGCCCTCTGTGGTAGAAATAAGGACACGCAGGCTTTTTTAAAAACTTAAAAGCCCTAAGAAATCATAAGCATTCTCGTGACCAAAACAGAAGATTTGTGTCTTAAAAATTATGATAGCTCTTGGATTTATTTTATTTTATTTAGGCAAAATAAGTTGCCACTTTTAAGTAGCAATAATAAGAGAAGAAAATGCTAACATTCCAAAGTAACATATTCACGTACTATTTGGCAAAATGTCGTTTTTTCTGTTCAGTCAGTTCAGTGCTCAGACCGAGATGCTAAACAGTGATTCCAGGAAATCACCTGCATCCTAGAGATTTTTACAAGCCTCATTCAAAGCCTGGTTGATTATTTTAATTGAAATACGTTTGACATCAAACCTTGTGTAAGTTGAAGGGGTGCAGCCTGGTTTGATTTGATACATTTATTTTGCAGTGTGCCTGCCACCTGTGTCAAGCCTGAGTCCTCATCCCTTCTTTTTTTTTCTTTAACATCTTCTACTTTCTATTATTTAAAAAAAATTATTTATTTTTGGCTGCGTTGAGTCTTCGTTGATGCGCGCAGGCTTTCTCTAGTCGTGGCGAGCGTGGGCTACTGTTCGTTGCGGTGCGCGGGCTTTTCATTGCGGTGGCTTCTCTTGTTGTGGGGCACGGGCTCTAGGCGTGTGGCCTCAGTAATTGTGGTGCACGGGCTCAGTCGTCGTGGCTCGCGGGCTCTAGAGCGCAGGCTCAGTGGTTGTGGCGCACGGGCTTAGTTGCTCCGCGGTATGTGTCATCTTCTCGGACCAGGGATAGAACCCATGGCCCCTGCATTGGCAGGCATATTCTTAACCATTGAGCCACCAGGGAAGCCCCGCATCCCTTTTTTGTGGTGGGACAATTAAGATCTAGTCTCTTAGCATGTTTGATGTTCATAATACAGCTTTATTTTCTGTAATCACCATACAGGGCATTAGCTCTTCGAGACTTATCTACTAGTTTAAAAAGTTAAAAAAAACCTGTGCTGATGTATTTATCTGGTTTGCTTTTAGCACAGTCTGTAAGGTGGCAGGACAGATATTTTGACCCTGTATTGTAGATGAGGAACTAGCATTTAGAGGTAGAATTAGAGCTAGATCTTCTGATTCAAACTTGATTGCACTTTCCATCCTACCAAACAATTTGTTTCAGCTGTATTGTTTGGGGTGGCTTTTTTTAGCCCAGAACTTCCAAACCTGAGTTTCATAACTTAGTAGCTGTTTACGAAAACAAGTTCCCTATTGTCAAATAATTTTGGAGAAATCTGGATACTGTAGCCCCTTCTTGGAGATTTAACG
This sequence comes from Inia geoffrensis, assembly GCA_036417435.1. Classification (NCBI taxonomy): domain Eukaryota; kingdom Metazoa; phylum Chordata; class Mammalia; order Artiodactyla; family Iniidae; genus Inia; species Inia geoffrensis. The sequence continues at coordinate 2,249,434 of CM070906.1, read as the reverse complement.
TTTCCAGTGAGAACGCTTGAGGAAGCCGATTCCTAGAATAAAACCCCCCTGTCCCCAACTTTTCTTTTGAAGAAAACCTGCCAGCGTCTCAGGGATCATGGTTTCCACAGGCAGTGGATTCGTAGCAACAGTGGTTGAATCCAGTAGCATTTACTGCGGTACAGGCTTTTGGAGAACAGGAATTTTTAATTTATATTTTTAAATATTTGTGGAAAAATAATGACGTGGATATCCAGATGGCTTAGCAGAACCGAGTCAGTAACCTGGGGAGACGTTTCCTGGAGTGTCGTGAAGGTGACCTTCAAGTCATCATAGGACTTTGCCCCTTTTAGCCTGGCTTGGTGCTCAAAAGCCAGGAGTCATATTCATAATTAAATCAGTCCCACTTCCAGTTACAGGGTGGAGGCTGTGTGTTCTTGTCTAAACTGAGTCCACAGATCTTTGAGTCTCCCAGCCCTCATAAGAGAATTGGCTCAGCTGAAAGGTCTTAGGAAATACAAAAACCTTTCCGTGGGCTTTTGAGTTTCTTTCTCTCTTGGTAAATCAGGGACACCCTTGGTTAGTATTTTGTTTGCGCTGAGCCATTATTGGGCATGTTAGATCAGTGCTGTTTTCAGTGTCTTTGGGTTCATGATAATGAGAGATGCTGAGGCAGCGGATGGAACGTCAGATGGAATATTAAATTTTTCAATTTTATTTTAAACATAGATTGACAAGTTTGGATTCCCTTCTGATCTTACCCTTTCACCTCGAGAAATGATCCAGCTTTATGATACCATGTTTGAATTCTGGGAAAGTTGGCCCAGGGCTCAGGTAAATAGTAATTCTGCAATTATTTTGAATTGATTGAAGTGGATGGTAACTGCTGCTCACAAAGACAAGCTCTCACTCTTTCTAATCACTTGCATCTGATCTTTGAAAGTTACCCGTGGACTCTTTCCAATATAAGGTTGCCCCTTCTCTTGACAGCCTTCCTCCTGACTGTGTTTTCCTGTAACTGGGCGGAATGCCCCTGAACTCCTGAGCATGCTTCCTCTTTCACTTTCTGTGATAGGACAGTCCTTTCATCTCCCCTCCTCTGTGCTGGGTCCTGGGTTTCTGTTCCTGCCTCTCTCTCCTTTCTCACGCCCCTCCCTTCTCTCTGTCCATCTTTGTTCATCTCCTGTTTGGTTTTGCTGCACATTCTGCCTTAAGAGTTCACCATCCTATTGGGTTTACACACCAGAAATGATGGGGAGATAGAAGTTCATCCTCTACTCTCAAGAAGCTTGTAATTCTGTTAATGAGACATATTGCTGAGATAACACTTCTGGATTTTCTTGCATGATTTTATTGAATTCTGTAGTATTCCTTTTCCAGGAGTTGTGTCCGGAGGAATTCGTTCATTTTAAGAATAAAATTGTCATTCGAAAGACGGATGCTAGAAAGTATGAAGAGAGCTTAAAAGCAGAACTGACGGGCTGGGTGAAGAGCGGTCACGTCAAGGAGGTAATTATCACACGTGTTTTGGGTGAAGCACCTCTGTGTTCTTGTCCCCTTGAGTTGTGCTGTGCAGTCATTACTATTTTCTGGCTTTCTTTAATCTTCAGCTTCCATTGTAGGATTTTCAGTTGAGCACGAAGTCCAGTGATTCTGAGATAGACTAGAGAGAGAGAAAGGACCTATGTCCTTGCCTTGTCCTCTGTCCCTGCCCTGGCGCGTGCTCCACGTTCTGACGGATGAGGACAGAGGGGCCCTTTCCTGGTCATGATGCTCGGGAATCACAGTGACAGCAGCTGAGAAGGGCTTTTCATCCCTTTATCTCTTTTTCGTCTAGAAAGGTTTTTTTCTTTTATGATTTTTACTTTAATTTGTATGAACTATGTTTGTATTACAACCTTAGTCCGGGGTCGTATGAGTTATGCATATTTGTTTTAAGTAAGTTGCTGGTCTTTTTATTTTGGAGTTTGCTCTGTTGTCACATATGAAGGTTTCTGATTTTTGGGGGGTGAGACACATATTAGAGTTTTCTCAGGTGAGTTTTTCCCATTCTATTTTAACTTACCTCCTGCTCCTATATAATTATATTTTATTCCACATATTTTGTCAAGAAAAACCTTTAAAATGTATTTGTAAGTGATACATGATACAGAGAGAAACTTATGTCATGTATATATATGTTACATGATGTAGAGAGAAACTGATTTACCCCACATCCTGCCATGTAGTGGAACCAGCATCATTTACCAAATAATCCTCTTCCTGACTGACTTGTGTTGCCTTACAAAATTGCGTGTTAAATTGCACGCGCGCACGCGCGTGGGTATTACTGTTTATCTTTTTGTTCTCTCATATATGATATATAAATGTTGATTTATATATTTCTTTTGATGGTTCTTTTGCGATGTTTTATCTTATACTTTCATTATTTTTGTTTTTGTTCCGTAGTCTATTAAAGAACCACAGAAATATAGATTAGATAACTATGAAAATGTTTTAGCCAGAAGCAGGAATTCATGTCTTCATTACGCAGAACTTACAATAATTTTCTTTTCACTGCCACAGGCCAGAATGGTCCTGAGGAATCTTCGTCCTCCTTCGGTTGTTAGTTCAGAAAACATGGCAGTTATGTTTCCACGTCTTGTTGAAAAGCTAAGGCAAATGGAGAAGTTACCTGCACTGTTTTTTTTGTAAGTCATTTAATTTGTTTTTGGTTGTAATTTGTATTAGATGCATTCTTTTAAGTAGAGGGAAGTTACACAAACTTGACTCTTGTAAAATAGTGTTCAATACGATTTTTGGTGCCCTTTTGTTATTAGAGTGCATATTTAAAACTACACCTTTCTAGTTTAGTTCTTACAAAAATAATTTCACTTGTGCTATTACATATCACCGCCTTTATTTGGTTTTCCTTCTCCATTTCTTCTTCTCCTTTTACTATAAACTGGTGTATTTTTAATTAGGTCTTGTTAATTTTCAGTCAATACCTAGGCTTTTTACAAAAGAGATCGAATGTTTATGCACACAATTACCCCACATAAAATTAAAGTAACGTTATAATGTGCTAGTTTAAGTCCCAAGGTGCCAGGAAGTCTGGACCATATGTCCCTAAGTATTTCCATTTCAAAAGGTATAAAGCCCAGACACTGGAGACATTTCTGGATTGTAGAGGCCAGTAACCCTTGGGTTTACCTGGTCTCTAGAAAGAAATAGTCACAGTCCAAGAAGTTAGGATGAAAACCCCCAATTCTCTCCATCCTGCCTAAAAGAGCAAAATTTTACTGTACGATCTCGCTTGTATGTGGAGTCTGAAAAAGCCTTACTCATAGAAACAGAGAGTAGATTAGTGGTTGCCAGGGACATGGGGGTGAGAGAAAGGGAGCGATGCTGGTCAAAGGTACAGACTCCCAGTTATGTAATGAATAAGTTCTGGGGATCTAACATCCGTCATGGCGACTCCAGGTAACGATACTGTATTGCATACTTGAAAATGGCTAAGAGTAGATTTGAAATGTTCTCACCACACAAGGAAAAAAAAGGTAACTTTGTGAGGTGGTGGCTTTGTGAACTAACCTTATTATAGTCATCATTTTGCTCTGTTTACCTTTATCAACTTGCCATGTTTTGTATAACTTAAACGTATGCAGCGTTGTATGTCCATTATGTCTCAATAAAACTGAAAACAAAAACACCCAGAGAAAAGCAAAGGAGGCACTAAAATTCACAAAAGATTTGGCCGTCAAGAAATCTGACTTCTTTCACTAACCATAGTATTCTCTAGTGAAATAAGTCAGACAAAGACGAATACTGTATGCTATCACTTACATGTGGAATCTAAAAAATAATACAAGTGAATGTATAAGTAAAACAGAAACGGTCACACAGACATAGAAAAACTTACGGCTTCCAAAGGGAAGAGGAAAAGTGGGGAGGGACAAATGAGGGGTTTGGGATTAACAGATGCAAACTATTATGTATTAGATAGGCGACAAGGACCTACTGTATAGCACAGGGAATGATAGCCCCTGATCTTGTAATAACCTAAATGGAATAGAATTTTCCAAAATAACTGAATTACTATGTTGTACAACTGAAACTAACATCATATTGTAAATCAACTCTACTTCGGGAAAAAAAAAAAATCTGGACTTACATGTATTTATCTAACACTAAGGGTCTTTGATGCTGTTACAAGACAGACCTAAAGACCAGTGGAATTAGACACAAGAACAACTACAATAACAGTAACAATAAATTAAAAGGAGTAAAAAAAATTTTTCTCACCTCTTAAGAGAGGGAGGAGGAACATCTGTCTTCTGTAAATAGAGAACATCCATTCTTATCTGTTCCTTGCCTGTGGCGTGCCTGACCCCTCTTCCAGGAGAAATCTCTGGGGGCTCTGCTTGCCATTGCCCCAGGAGGCAGTTAATGTTTCCTGTAAGGCGGTTAATGATGGGTCTGCCGACCCAGAACACCTCGTGTGCCTGTTCCAGATGAAGCTCATAAAAGTGGAGATTAAAAACTCAACAGCTGTGTGTCAGGACGACAGCAGTGGATGGCTATATGACTGAACTGTATTTATCACATTACTTTCAAGGCAAGCGTTCTTTTTCTGTTTCCAGATTTAATTTAGGGGCTGTAGAGAGCAATGCTAGAAGTGTGAAAAGGTTCCTAGAGATAAAGCAACAGAGCAGAAGGCCCCTCAAGGCCGATGAGGAGGCCTACGACGTGGAGAGCAAACTTCGAAAAGTTAGAAAATCCCTTGAGACGCAGAAGGCAATGTGAGTATGTGACTCAACACACTGGTGGTTGGAAGGCTGAAATACGTCACAAGTCCCAACAGGAATGCACACTGGGCTATACAGACATCGTAGCAGTCCCTTATTTGCAGGCCGGTTCTGTGCTTCGGAGAACTGTGTGTGCTCCTGGCTCCTGCCTTGTTCTCGGTGTCTAATTCTGATGACTCTGCGTCCGAGATGCGTCTTTCCTTCCTCCCACCCTCCCATCCTCAGTGGCAGCTTGGTCTGGACGGGCCCGCATCCTCCTCGGGCAATCGCAGAGGTCTTCTTCTTGGACTTGGGAGCTCCGAGGCTCACCACCCTGCGGTGTAGCTGACACCGCTCTTGCTGACATTCTCGTTGATTAACTTAGCCACACTCGCTGTTCCTTCTCCTGGGCCATTGTTGGTGGACCACCGTGTTTGGAGTTTTGCCCTCACTTTTTCAGATCACGTCCTACTACTCTCATCCGACAATACTCAATATTTACTCTTCTCCCTGCGTGCCACGTCCTCCTGCACTTTCCCGTGACGTGGCCCTTCTGCCTTGAGATCTCTCATTCCCGCTCACCCCCAGAGCTTCTGCTCATGAGTTCGCTGTGCCTCTCTGAAGCTTGCCCTCATGCCCCACTTAGATTTAGTGCCCTTTCTCCCGGGCTCTTGCTACGCTGCAGTATTTAGTAGGTCAATTATGATGTGTTGCTGTCTTCTTCCTAAATCGTTAAGCTCTCTCACAGCAGGGATCGTGCATTTCCTCTTTTTATTAATATGTCCAGTTGTCATCGAATGGCTCGGGTCCTGATTCTCGCTGGACCCGATTACGTACTCACAGGTGTCGGCAGAAAGGAAAGTTTCCTTTAATCAGGATGCCGGCAATGTGGGGAGCTGGTGGACTCCGTGTTCCCCCAAAACCACCTCTGAGATTCTGTTCGGCCATGGAGGTTTTAAAGGGAAGGAGGGGGATAATCTCAGTTAATCACTGAGATGGGGGGGGTCAGGGTCATCGCCGTCCCCCACTGTGTGCAGGCTCGTGGAATCCTCGTCATCTCCCTCTAGGTGTTCTCTCGATCACGCCGTTTGTTGGGGAGACTACTGAAGGGGAAGCTAGGGAAGAGATCTAGTCACCTGTTAATTACTGACTCTTCTCTCCTCCTCCTTTGATCTGCAGAAAGAACCGATACGTTAGGCAAAGTATTGCGTGATCTAAAGACTTGAAAGGTGTACTTGGGCCGGAGATGAGTAGAGCATGGGGTGCCTGGTGAAAAGTCACGATACAGCTCTGCTCAAGTGACAAGGAAAGGGGCTTCCTGCTGAGGGCGGCTTCCTGTAAAGAGCTGCTTACCCAGTCTTAACACATTGCTCGGCAGGTCACAGCTGGGCCATAAATATTTTGCAGTGATTGGTAGTTACTTCCCTGAAAGTTGAAATAGCTTTTAGAGCTTCTCGGGCCCAGATTTTTCACATTCTGGAGCAGGTCAGAATTTCCTGCTGCCACTTCTGTGTCTCTTCCTTCTGCCTGTTATGCTGTTTCCCTGGAAGGGATGGTAGGTGTCAGCCTTTTCAGTCACTAGTCCTTAGACAGCTTTTCTTCAGGACGCTGGCAGTCACGACGTCACGTTGCATTAGTGACCAACAAGTCAAGCTTTAAAAATAAGACGAATGTTTTCGTGAACTAAGAATGCTGAGGTCATATCGGTAAACAAAGGATGTTGCAGCCATCAAGCCACCACTTTCCCCGGCAGTGCACCCTGAGGGGACTCAGGATGGGAAAGCACAGGACACTGGCCCCAGAGAGCCGAGGTGCACATCAAAGGAATGATTCCAGTGAGCCTAGCCTTTGCATCTTCCCATACACAGAAAAGCGCTAAATTCCTTAACTGGACGTGTCTGGTTTTCTTTAATTAGCAGTAATCCTTTGATGTTCGGACCACCTGGTCTTTGTTGCAAAAACTCTTGTGCATCCTGGCTCCTCCCGTCACCTCCTCAGAGCAGTCTCTCAAGAGTTATTTGAGATGCTGTCTCCTGGGCTTGAAGTCCTAAGAATGTCCGCCGAATAGAACGTAATTCTCAACTTCTAGGTTGTGCATTTTCTTTCAGTCAGCATTTTCCTACCTCGTTCAGCTCCATGATTACACTGAGGGTGTTGGGACCCCTGCCCTGGGCTCTGTGCTTCAGAGAACCCCAAGCTGGCCTCCCCATCTGCAGCCATTCCCTTAAAATTAGGAGTTGGTGCAGCTCAGGAGACATCCCTCTGGAGCTCACTCTCACCCTTCAGATTCCAGGTGGTTACGGAGCTTTATCTGTCGGGATAGGAGGAGGATGTATTTTATCTGAAAGTTTGGTACCTCAATTTAAAACTTCGAAATCCTTAGACCACAGTATGGGGGCCTCCGTGAGCCCTCTGCCTGTGCTGGTCCCGGCGTTGCCCCTGGAGGTGAAGCGAATGTCCCAGGAAGTGAGTTGGGGGTGCGTCTACTGCTTGATCTGTATTTCTCACCCCTGAAATGGAGTTAGACGGGACACCGGTTAGCACATATTCTCATATTAGGAGCTGTCTTATGTGCGAAGGCGAGAGTGTCGACCGAGAAAAAAAAAGCACAACCTAAAAGTTGAGAATTAGGTTTTATTTGGCAGACTTTCTGAGGACTTAAGCCCGGGACGCAGCCTCTCAGACAGCTCCGAGGGGCTGCTCCCAAGAGGTAAGCGGGGAGCCAGGATGTAGAGGAGGTTTTGCAACAAAGGCCAGGTAGTCGGAACATCAAAAGATGATGTTAATTAAAGAAAACCAGACATCTCAGGTTAAGGAGTTTAGCACTTTTCAGTGTATGGGAAGATGCAAGAGTCTGGGCTCACTGGAATCATTCCTTTGATCTGCACCTCAGCGCTGGGCCTGTGTCCTGTGCTTTCCCATCCTGAGTCCCCTCGGGGTGCACCATGGAGGCGGGCTGCAGAGGCTGCGGACTTGGCGGTGGGCAGCCCATGGTTCTCCATCCTGAGTTCCCTCAGGGTTCACCGTCGGGGTGACTGTAGTGGCTTGATGGCTGCAGCATCCTTTGTTTACTGATACGGCAGCAGCTTTTCTCATTCACCAGAGACAAACCAAGAAAGGACCAGAGATGTGGGTGTCTGTGAAAGGCGGTTCCCGTGGAGTGATGGATAATGCGCTTTGGTGACTGAGTCCAAGCCAGTGTTTGTGGGGCAGTGTCTTAGGCCAGGTTCCCCACAGAGATCTGAGATGGGACCTCATGGAAGTGATCTGTTGAAGGGGTGTGCTTGAGCGGGACCTGCAAGAAAGCGACGGAGCAACAGAGGGAAAGTGAGGAAGAGGCGTAAGAGTGTGGTGTTGCTGGAATATTGCTGACCCCGGCCAACCGGGAGGCCTGGGTGCACTGCAGGATCGTGGCAGCATGGGTCGAGGGGGCTGTTTCGTGTACCTCTTATCAGTCAGGTACTGGCTGGGGGCCACATTCCCAGTCCCGGAAGGTGTTGTAACCTTCCAGGCATTTCTTGGGAGCTCTTGTCAGCAGAGGGCAATTCTGCAGGGGATGGTGTCGCCAAGAGCCCTTGGCAACCAAACTCAGCTGCTGTAGCAGGAGGAGAGAAGGAGGAGAGAAGGAGGTGGCCTGCACTCGGCCACCTGGAGCCGGGGGCACCTACCTTCCTCCAAGCCTGTGAAAGAGAAAATGCTCATCACTTTAGCACGGGACAGGGGGGGTCATATTGGGAGAACTGGATTTGGCAAGAAGGATGCTTAGAGTAGGAGGAAGGGAGGGGAATATTCAGACACGATAGGGGACTTTTCTGATGAGGGGCCACAAGTTCCAGAGGCTTCCGAGGGAGAAGAGTGGTTCAGGGTGGTCTGGGTGTATGTAGCAGTGAATGTCTGGGTGATGAGGGGATCAAGGATGTCCCGGGCTTCCTATGGCGGCCAAATGTGGCCGTTCATTACTTAAAATTTGTTTTTATAAACAGAGATAAAAGAAGCCAGAAAAATCCCAGAAAAATGGATCAAAGCCTAGTCCTTGAAGCTGAATGTGCTAGTCTCCTCAAGGTTCTTAAGAAGAACTTGGAGATCCCTCAGGACTGCACATATGCTGATCAGAAGGCCATAGATGCTGAGGTGAGCCCTTAGGATGGAGCAGTGCTCCTGGAAATCATTTCACACTCCCGCTACTACTGCGCAGCTCCAGACGCTGCTGGGTGTGATACCTCAGTGCCGTCGCTTCCAGAATAGAAATCCTTGTGCATGGCCTTCTGTCTGTACCTAACCCTGAGGGCTCTGCAGGGCATGTTGGAAGAAGACAGGATTAGGTAATAGTTAACCCCTGGGGGTGGCTGCCCTTCCGTTATTTCTTCCTGCAATACTGTTTTTCACAGCCTGAATTCTACGCTCCGGTCTCACACGCCTCAACCGAATATTTCGGTACATGTGGTCCAATACACTTGAAATAATATGTACACAGTTTCTCTAAAGCTCAGGATTTCTGTGTTATAGTCAAAACATGCCACCAGAAAGATACTGAAATATCTAAATGTGGTATGCCATTTCTTCTTCAAAATGTTTTATAGTGCAAATAATGCATGCGTTTGGTAGACGAATTTGAAAATACAAATCAGCAACAGTAAAAGCCATGCCACCCGTCGGAAGTAATCAGCGCCCTTCTGGATGAACCTTTCATATCTTTGTGACCACACACACGCATGCACACGCATACACGCACACATACATGCACACACACGTACATGCACGCATAGGTGCATACAGGCATATGCCTGTGTGTGTATATGTGCATTCTATTGTATACATTCTTTTGTAAATTTCATGGTTTCCTCCTTTTCGAGAACCATCATCATTTCATGGGTCCTTGATATCCCATTGTGGAGTTGACCATACATGGAGGGTAGTTTGCTTTTGGATTCTTAGGGTTTGGGGTTTTTTCTTTTCTTCTCTCTTTCATGAGCAGTGTTTATTTTAGCACATAAAACTCTGCATGCAAGTGGATTTCCTTCTTAGGGCAGGGATATTTTTAAGGCTATCTGACCAATTTACAGTGAGAAGGAAGCCTTCCCAGACCATGTAAGGTAAGGAACCTGCTCTGCTTGGAGAAATCGCTCTCCCCAGGGAGAACTCCTAGGGCTGCTCTGACCTACCTCAGGCTGGAGCGGCCACACTCACACCTCCTCTGGGGATTGTCTACTGCTTGGTCAGCACTTCTCACCCCTGAAATGGGGTGAAACAGCGTGAGACATTCTGCTCCAAGACTTTGGAACCTTTCTGATAGTTACTGTTGTCCCCATAAAATGTTTTTTATGTGTAGAGTTAATTTCAAATAATTGGCCTCATTTAGCTAAATTATTATATAGTGTGCCTGTTATTTTCATTTCACCATTTTAAATTCTGATTTAAATTAAAGTTAGATAAGAGATGATCAAAATCCCTAAAACTCTTGCTTCTTTCAGACTTTGCAGAGGGTGTTTGACCGAGTGAAATTCTCGAGGAAAGGCGCCGAACTGAAGGCTTTGGCAGCAAGGGGGATTGGATATCATCACAGCTCTTTGAGCACCAAAGAAAAGCAGTTAGTTGAGATTCTTTTTAGGAAAGGATTTATTAGGGTAAGTAAAGTTCTTCATCTTATAACTTAAAACTCTATCTATATGAAGCTGAGCACCCATAACGAATGGAAAGTAACCATTTTTTTCCAATCTAATTATGTCTTTTTTTTTTTTTTTTTAACCTCCCACGATACCACTGCATTTTCCATCTCATTTAGTTGAGGGAGGGGGTTTGAAATCTCTCATTCAGTTTCTCTCTTTTTCGTGAGATTCAAGTATCCCCTAAACAAGTACTGTTCCAACTATTTCCAACTATGAAATATACCTGTGGCGATCTAGGAATAAACGCCCACTTTTCATTTATAATGCCGACGGCATTCTGTCAGCTGTTCGTGTGATTTTAGCTGTAGATGTCTTTTCATGGGTGTGGAGGACATTCAGGGGAGCATTCTGATCAGATCTTTTCCCAGTGTATTAGGAGAAATAAGAACAAGGATGTACTGCTTCCCCGGGGCCAGCTGCACGGCTCGGCAGACTTTAGCGGTACCATCCTCATACTCTGTCCTGTCCCTGGTGGCGGACAGGAGGAAGGTTCCCTGAATCACTTGACACCCAGCCCTTGTTATGTATTTGGTGTGTCCCATAAAGATGTGAGGGGATACCCTGGATACATTCACAAAGAGGGTTTATGTGATTTCCTAGTTAATTTAGACGTTGAGTAATATTTTAAAATAGACCCTGAAGTTTTCTAATTTGCCACATTAATTTTTTGAATTATGTACATTATATTTGTGTGTGGTGGGGAGGGGAGAGATTGATTCTGTTACTCTAGGGAGTATCTTTTAATCTTAATAAATAAATCTTGAAGAAAATCTGACATCCTAATTTAAGGGTCATTCTGTAATCTGGAAAAAAACCCAAAATGTATCATTAACAACTTTGTTTAGCGTTTTTCTTAACTAATAACTAGTTATTTATTTATTTTAAAAGTCAATAACCAGAAACATAGTTTTTTACATGATTATGAATTGAGGTAAAGAGGCACAACTATTTTGATCTGCATATCCTGGGTCTAAAATAGTATCTTAAATAGTAGTTGCTCAATTAACAGTAGCTTAGTAAATGGATAACTAGATCCCTCTAGGCAAAGTACTGTGGAAATAGAGATAGCTTTGTTATTGAGAACACATTTTTCAAACGGTATTTATTCTAGTTATAGTCTAAATTTAATGTTCTTAAGAAAGAAAAGATTCCCATTCATGTTCTTATTGAAGAACTTTATACAAACAGTTAATAAATGGTGTGTTTCATTTTGACAGAGTATCGATATCAGGTTCAGAATAATTAAGGAAAATTATTCCATATACTTCACCGTTAACCTCAACTATGACTTTATGATAATCAATAGAAATAGAAATAACAAGTAGAAATACCCAGCATTATATGGAAAAAAATGAGTAAAAACAGATTATTTAAGAAACTGTAAAATCTTCCCTACCCCTTTTCTGGTCAGTTATTATGGCAATTCAGGGAAAAAGGTGAAACTTAATTTGCTCTATTACTTAGATAATTTATTTCCATAGAAATAATCTTCACAGATAAGTTATAGTGGGTGAGGCTGGCCACTGCCCGTAAGTGGGTCTATAACAGTATTATTCCCTGTTGTGGGAAGTTCCCTTTCTAGTCATTTATTACAGAGTATTTCCTGAGCACCTGTCATGTGCCTGGTACTCTTTTTTGGGGGTGGGGTACACGATAGTGAAAGGGGCTTGGAGTCTGAGGCAGGACAGTAAACACACAGATGATACACTTGAGGTGGTCATTAATGCCATGAGTAGGCATAATGAGGACGGGGCCATCATTTTGGATGTGGTGGTCCAGAAATTTCTATTTGACATTTGAGCGGAGGACTGAACAAACCAGATAAACGGATACGTGGGAGAAGAATGTTCTGGGCAGAGCAGAGTGAGGGGCAAGGCCCTGAGCAGTGAAATATGACATAGCGAGAACGCCAACGTGCTAGAGCCTGTAGTTCAAGGCTTTCAGTCACTCCACGGCGTTCCACTGAAATGCTATTTTATGAAGTAACTGTTTTATTCTCCTTCTAGGTGGTGACCGCTACGGGGACACTTGCTTTAGGAATCAACATGCCTTGTAAATCTGTGGTTTTTGCTCAAAACTCAGTCTATCTGGATGCTTTAAACTACAGACAGGTATCGTGATATGCAGAAACTCCCTACTGCATTGCTAAAATAGGGCAATTGGAAGAGTAAGAAAGGCGAGACTTTGGTTTGCAAACGTGCTGCAATTCACGGGGACTTTCCTGCAGACCCGGCAGCCACGTTTAGCTGTGGTATAGCGGGGCCGGTCACGGGCTTGGTGTTACGTGACCTTGGGTGAGATCTCTCACCTGCCTGATCCTTCCTTGCTGTCTCCGGAATAGGGATGCTAAGGACGGTCCCATGGCATTTGCAAGAATTCAATGAAGTGAGTTGTAGGGAAGACACAGGTGCGGGGTGCTTGAGGACTCTCCCCTCGTCCAGCCCCTGTGCCCCTGAGTTTACGCCCTGGGGTCCTCTTTCATGCTTCTCTTGTCTTTGACCCTGCTGTGCACTGTGCTACCAAGCCGACTTTGTCACTCTCCTCCAGTGGTTTTGACTTTGGCCTTGCAATTTCCATTTCCGCCGTCTTCCGTCATACATCTTTAGCTTGTAGTCATTCAACGGTCTTCCTAATTGTCAGGTCTCCTGACTCCACTGTGTCCTGAACGCAGACGGTTTTCCCACTCAGGATCACGGGGTGATTATTTCTGCTACGTCTGTCAGCCAACATTACACGTTTTATCCAGGCGCCCCCCCCCCCCCCACCCCACTTCCTCACGGAACACTTCCTTTCTATTCCCTGATGGGCCTTGTTCCCACCCAATGCAACATCCTTAGTTTTTCCTCCATTTTACCAACCCCTGTCCCTTTGATTTCTCCTGCTCCTGCTGTTCTGGGCATGAACCCTGCCCCCGATATCATCTTCGGGAATCTCTCATCTAGGAGTCTGGGGCCGGTGTTATGGATGGTGACCTTGGCGGTGGAAATGCCAAGGTTGGAGTCCTGGGTCTGTCGCTTCTTGGTGTTCGCTTACAGTGAGTTTCTTATTTCCCAAGCCCCAGCTACTCTACTGTAAAATGCAGACAATGATTACACTCACCTCATAGGGTAGTGGTTGTAGGGTCTTTATAAAAAAAGGTGTAAAGGACTTAGCACATTCTGAGCACTTACTAAAGGAGAACTAATCTAACTTCTGTAAAGAGTTTGTTCTTAACTTCCTTTGTACAAGTAGCGTTTCTGAATTTTATCTCACTCTTGCATCTCCTCAGTTTGTGCACAATTTTTATGGTGATTTGTCACTCAGCGCACACGTGTGTAGGGGAGAGAGAGAAAAGGGACGAAGGAGGGGCCGTGGGAAGGAAGAGAGGAAGACTCGTTAAGTTCAGCTGTAAGTGAACTGGAAACCAGGGTCTCGTCTTTTTTTCTTCTTGCTGTTCTGTCTTCTGTATATCATTATACAAATATCTAGCACAGCTTTGGGAATGAAATAAGTACATCAGGATGACGAATGTCTCATTTTCAGCTCTGTCTCAGCCACGGTGAATTTCCTGCGTGGTACCCAGTTGGATTTTGGTCTCCGGTCTGTAAAGGTTGGACACCTTCACAGGGTACTTGCTCTAATGCAGTGTAAAAGGCTCAGTTCTTCTACTGTGATGGAGAAACTGTTCAGGCAAGATTTACTTTGTGATTCTATTCTGTTTGCAGATGTCTGGACGGGCCGGACGACGAGGTCAGGACCTGGGGGGAGATGTGTATTTCTTTGGTATTCCACTCCCTAAAATCGAAAAGCTCATCAAATCCAACGTCCCTGAACTGAGAGGGCAGTTCCCTCTCAGCATATCCCTGATCCTGAGACTCATGCTTCTGGCTTCCAGGGCAGATGACCCCGAGGATGCTCAGGCAAAGGTACTGTGGGGATGGTTTCTGGGGCTGAGTCTCCATTACTGGCCGGGCTCTTTTTTTTTTTTTTTTTTTTTTTTTGCGGTACGCGGGCCTCTCACCGCTGTGGCCTCTCCCGTTGCGGAGCACAGGCTCTGGATGCTCAGGCTCAGCGGCCATGGCTCACGGGCCCAGCCGCTCTGCGGCATGTGGGATCTTCCCGGACCAGGGCAAGAACCCGTGTCCCCTGCATCGGCAGGCGGACTCTCAACCACCGCGCCACCAGGGAAGCCCAAGAAAAGATTTCTTAAGTTAGATCTTTGATATTTGCTTCCGTTTTGATTTGTTCAGTTTCCAGAAAAAGGTATAAATTTTAAAATCAAAAGTCGTTTTCCTGTTCTCCACTGTTGTTTTTCTTTGTTATGAGAGAACACATGAGTTTATCTCCTGCGTCTCTGATGCACTCTCTAAAGTTTCAGATCTACTCCTTAGGGATACCGTGTGGATGTTCATTCTGCTGCTGGACCTGTTTCCCTGCGATTGTGCACTACTTCCTATGTCACCCTTTCATATCATAATAATGTATCATGTTTTAAATGTCAACTTATATTGTCCATTTACCTTATGCGGTTGTGCTTTGTTTCGTAAGAGGTCACATCTTTTGGCCTCCATTGAGGATGCCGAAGAATTTTTCCAAAATACGTTTTTCTAAAAGAACCCATTTCCATAGGTCAGATTACTTTTGAGTAGAAGCCAGTGTTCTTATGAGGCTCTGTAAATTTCTACAGAGCCTGGTCCCAGGTCCCTTGTTGGACTCACCACGTCCTGCTCTCCTACACGAGCCCACTACCTGCTCCACCGACAGTAGGCACGTAACAGTCCGAGGGGCACGGCTTTGCTGTTTCTGCTCTTTCCAGAACCTTCCCGCAGATGTGTGCACAGTCTCACTCTTCCATCTTGTTCAGTTTCTTGCTCCGCTGTTAGCCTGCTGCCACCACTCCTCCTGCGCTGTCGATGGACCCCCGTCTGCCGTGCCGACTGTGACCCCTGCTCATTTATACATAGCACACAGCACGCCTTACACAGCTGCAAATCTCTGTCCATATCTACCATCTCTACCACGTTTTTGTTTATTTTCTCTATATTTCCTGCTGGAATGTAAGCACCCTAGGCCAAAGTTGTTTGTTTGTCTTAATTCTTGGTACAGACGCCCAATAAATAGTTGTAGCACGACTGAATAATTTTAGGAAGCTGGTCTATTTTCTTTAAAGAACTGACCTCTTGTGGGTTTTTCTGTTTTCTCACTTCTGAAGGAAAGTACAGCCCTTCAAATCTGGCGGTTTGCCAAGAAAGAGGGTGCATGATTTTTCTTTTGGTTTCACTCTCTGCTCACTTCAGTGCTGTTCAAAATACCCTTTTAAATGTGAGGCTAGATGAATAGCTTTTGGCCCAAACCTCAGCATTTAGCATATTTTCAAACTATGTAGCTTTCTGGACTGAAAGTTCATCTTCTGCCAATGTCACTGACAGATTGGTCCACAGATTGGTCCTGTGGCGGCTATTCGTCACCACGAACTGCAGTAGGCACTGCAGTCAGAGAACTCTTACTGTCGTAATAAGACTTTAGTGACGTGGTCTGCACCTCCAGAGGTACAGTGAACCGCCAGAGGTCGCTCACCCTCTTGCTACTCAGCTGTTTCCTGGCTGCTGCTCTAAATGTAGAGTGAGAGAGAGGAGAAGTTGTAGGAAAGGGCATTTTTGGCTCCCTGAAAACATATCACCCCAAAGTAGAGGTGATGGATGGTACACCCCATTCCCTCCTTCCTTCTCCCCCCTTCCCTCCCTGCCCCTCTCCCTTCCTCCCTCCCTCCCTCCCTCCCTGCCCCTCTCCCTTCCTTCCTTCCTCCCTCCTTCCCTCCCTGCCCCTCTCCCTTCCTTCCTTCCTCCCTCCTTCCCTCCCTGCCCCTCTCCCTTCCTTCCTTCTCCCTCCTAGTCCCCTGGCCTTACACTGACTAGAGATTCTTCCCAGGTACTATGAACTCTCAGGCCTAAAGGCAGCCACGTTTAATTTCGGTGATGTTGGGCAATTCTCCTTTTACTTGAACCTCATAAACGTTACAGTGGGCAGTTGAAAGATATATGAACTGTTACCTCGATGCTATTTTACTATCTCAATATTTTTATTACTTTGACCTTAATCAACCTAATTCCATCGTTTTCGTGACGATACTGCAGGACATGGGATAATGTATCAATAATATCGCATTTTCTTCCAGAACAACCCAAGATTGTAAGCTCTTAAACTGGATCCACATATATTACCAGATTATTTGGCAACATGTTTCATTTCCAACGATTCTGTTTTATATGTTCCGTTTTGCTAGGGGGAGGGTGTGCCATGTAAGAATATGGTAAAACAAGTCATGTGAAATCCCACTGAATCTTAGGTGGGTCTGGTATCTGTAGGGTAAAATGGATATTAGTAATATATATTTGATTGTTTTATATTCTTTTCTGAGCTGGTCAGTCGGATGTGGCCACAGGAGGAGACAGACGAGAGGCTCAGGGAAACAAAGTAGAAACTCAAGAGGCCCTAGAAGTGCAGGCAGGGTGCACCATGCAGGGCTTCTTGAGACCCCAGGATGGTCAGGAGGCAAGAGACACGAGGGGAGGGAGAGGGTCCATGGGAAAGCCAAGGCATCTCAGAGTAAATAGTTTGGGACTGACTAGTTGGAATAATTCGGGTGGGCTTTGGGAGCTGCGGTGGTCTCTATTTGCCTGGCACCTGGGGTCCTTTAGGACAGGGGAATATTGGCTTGGTGTGTGACATTCAGGTAAGGCAGCAGGTGGGGCGTAACATTGGCATTGGTTGTTTTGTAGAGGAAAAGCAGGCTTTGTCAAGTAGTTGTTACCTTTAGGAAGTAGCCCTGGGAGTATCAGTCTCTCCCCAGCCAGCAAGGTTTTTAAGATGTCAAAGCATCGTAATATGCAGGAACAAATGTTAAATTCCAATGCACCTCTCTTGTCATCCAGGAGTGTATTTCTCAGCAGGAGCACAGTGGGAATTAACGTCCTCCTCTCCTCAGGTGCTGTCGGTGCTCAAGCACTCACTGCTCTCCTTCAAGCAGCCCCGGGCGCTGGAGATGTTGAAACTGTACTTTCTGTTCTCCCTGCAATTCCTGGTCAAGGAGGTAGGACCGTGTTTGCCTTTTTTGTGAGATAGGATCGGTACCATCTCTGTTTTTCATCATCTTGAACTAATTCCAGTCTTTCCAAGGTTATAGCCAAGGATTCCTACTACTTACAGTTGATTTAATTATCAAAGTGGGCCAGGTAATGAGTACTAATCTCTCTTATGTTGGTATTGTGGACTGAAAAAAGAAATGCACAACCCGAAAGTTGAGAATTGTGTTTTATTTGGTGGACATTCTTAGGACTTCAAGCCCAGGACATAGCATCTCAAATAACACTTGAGGGTCTGCTCCCAAGAGGCAAGGGGGGAGCCAGGATGTAGAGGGGTTTTTGCAATAAAGACCAGGTAGTCAGAACTTCAAAAGATGACTGTTCATTAAAGTAAGCCAGACACCTCAAGTTAAGGAATTTCGTGCTTTTCTGTGTATGGGAAGATGCAAGAGTCTGGGCTCACTGAATCATTCCTTTGATCTGCACCTCAGCTCTCTGGGGCCAGTGTCCTGTGCTTTCCCATCCTGAGTGTCCTCAGGTGCACCATCGCGGGGGCTGCAGTGGCTGAGGGCTTGATGTTGGAGCATCCTGTCTCCATCCTGAGTTCCCTCAGGGCTCACCGTCTGGGCGGCTGTAATGCGATGGCTTGATGGCTGCAACATCTTTTGCTTACTGATATTGCAGCAGTGTTTTAGTTCTCAGTATTAAGTACTATTTTAAACTGGCATTTAATAAGTTGTCTATTAATTAAGGTATGTGGTTGAGTTGAGTCAAACTAATAAATTATGTCTTGTCTTTAGGGCTATTTAGATCGAGAAGGTAATCCTACAGGCTTTGCTGGACTTGTGTCACATTTGCATTATCACGAGCCTTCTAATCTTGTTTTCGTCAGTTTTCTTGTAAGAGGCCTTTTCCATAATCTCTGTCAGCCAACCAGGAAAGGTAAGCTTGGCATTTCATACGTATGGTCTAAAAACAGCAAAGATGCTATAGTGAAGCTAACACTTAAGGCCTTTTTTTTGTTTCTGCAAAGAAAATGCAA
Organism: Inia geoffrensis; assembly: GCA_036417435.1. Classification (NCBI taxonomy): domain Eukaryota; kingdom Metazoa; phylum Chordata; class Mammalia; order Artiodactyla; family Iniidae; genus Inia; species Inia geoffrensis. The sequence goes on along the minus strand of CM070906.1, from coordinate 2,230,920 downwards.
GTTAATATTTAGATAATTTGGAGATACCAAATTAGATAAAATAAAGTTTTATATACCTACTAATATAGATTACATAGGAGAAAGCCATATTTTGTGGCAACTATTTAAAAATAACAACTTCTTATTAACTTGAGAGATTCCTTGATTCCAGGATTCAGAAATGTTAATATATGATTTTTTGGTAAATATTTTTCTAATTAAATGTAATATATGCTCATCATAGAAAAAAGGTATAGGAAACCATCATGTTAAAAAACACTCACTGTTGATATTTGTGAATATTTTCCTCCAATCATATTTTCTTTGAATATAATTCTATAGTGTATTTAAATAGCTGATATCATATTAGTTGCATGATCTAGAAACTTGTTTTCCCCCAGATTTGCTTTTGTCACATTGTGTACTTTTTTTGTGAATTCCCTTTGTAAAGCCCATCTAATGTTTCATTTAATGCAGTTTTTATAAAAGCCTTTGATTTTTATAAGTAAACCATAGATCTTTAAACTATGTCCCGAAAAGAAATGTTTCTGTCTTTTGGGCTTCAGTTCGTTGTAGTTCCTGATGCCTGGTGATTTTCTTGCCTTTCACAGCATAACTTTGCTTTATCTTCCATCGTTAACTAACTGGCAGGAACACTGTGTTTTACACAATGTCACTCGGCTCTGAATGTGCATTGTTCTGTGAAACAAGGATACTCCGGAAGTTCTGTCTCCCAAAAGCTCTGTAAGAGGAGAAATAATTTCAGGCAACAAGGAGTGCAGTTGTGTTTATTGCTGTGTGTGTGTGTGTGTGTGTGTGTGTGTGTGTGTGTAGGGAGGTGTGTGCGGTTTTAAACATGGGAGACAGAAGCTTTATGAGGCAGATAATAATGGACCTTAGTATTTTGTACATGAGGAAACAGAGAAGTTAAACAAATTGCCATGGTCGCAAAACCTAAATATTGTAAGTCTTGAGCTAAGATTCAAATATGAGAAAGTTAATAAAGGTGGCACTTTTTAACATGACCATGTAACAGTCACGTGCTGTGGAGGATGGGTGTGAATCAGGTTGATGGGATATATATATATAAAATTGGAGTATAGTTGCTTTACCATGTTGTGTTAGGGGTTGACAGTATATTAACATGAGTGGCAGGGAGGGGAGGGGAGGGGGCTGGGGGGTTATTTGTGGGTTAGTTTTGGAAACCCTTACGTGCTTGTCTGAGGAGTTTGGATTTTGTTTATGAGGCATTGAGATGCAATCAAGAGGCTTTTGAGGAGGTGAGATCATGATCATTAAATGCTTAAGAAAACCAGTCATAGATTAAAGAGGAAGGTCCCAGGTAAGGGGATGAGGGTCTTTGGATGGAGTTACAAGAGTGTGAAGTAGAGGGGGAGCGGCAAGAAGGCACAGGTGTAAAACTGCCAGCAGAGATAGTCATTCCCTAGTCGCTATACTTGTTACAAATTTCTAGTCTCCATGAAATAACATGCAATATAACATTCAATTTGTATTGTTCAATTTAAATATTAAAAATGGGATTAATGCACTTTTTATGTTTATGACAAGGTATTTTATTTTGTATAGGCTCGAAACATTTTTCTCAAGATGTTATGGAAAAGCTAGTGTTAGTATTGGCAAATCTGTTTGGCAGAAGACATCTTCCAGCAAAGTTCCAAGATGCTACGCTCAAGTTTTATCAATCCAAGGTAAAATTTATGATTCTGATAACATTAAATAATTAAGATAATTCAACAGATCCTACCGTAAATGATTCCACAGCAGTAGAATTTTATTAATATAGAGTTCATTTGTTTTATAGAAATAATTTGTTCTTCTGTAATCAGTGTTTTAGTTAATCTGTAATTCACATGTCTCCTCTATAAATCTATCAAAAGATTAAATGCCTTGAGGAAAAATGGGATAAAAAGTTCTGCTCATGTTTTCCATTGGATTGTATAAATGTGTAGCAATCAGCGGCTAAAGAAAAAAGTGTACGTAATTATACATTAAATGAACTAATAGTTCCCATCATTGAATCTCTAGTTCTTTTAGCATCTTTTTACCTTGCAGTAGGTCTATGGACAGGAAGTGTATGCTGTAAACTATAATGTTGTCACTGAAAAAATATTAGAATAGTCATCTAAGAAATCATCCCTTGACACACAGACTGTTACCCGATTTTATTTGCAGTGACTTCTTTGATCATGATTCCCTGTCATTAAATCAGCATCAAATATTATTACTAATGTATTTCACTAGAATCTGAGAAAGTGGGAAGGGCTGGTTATTATACCAGATAACCTTGGTAAAAGGTGACAAAGAAGAACAAAAAGAGAAGCATTCATCTATATTGTCTAATATCACAATGTTAAGTTACCATTCTTAGCCCTCACAGAATGTTCTCTAGACCAGTGAACACAATTTTAGTCGTTGACTTTTAATCTTCATATCTTTTTCATCACATGTACATTCTTGGACTATTATTTGTTTTGGTTAACTAAACGTATTTTTCTTATAAAAGACAAGTCAGTATCTCTATTCTTACACAGATGGTTATGACAGAAAAAGGTACAATAAAAAAAGGTTTCGAGTGGAGGCCTCCTATTTCTCTCTCTTTTTTCCTTTAAAGATTATTAGAAATTTGAGCACTTCCAGGTGGGACATGCTAGGTGTGCATCACTCCTGTTGCAACAGAGAGCTGTGGAAGGGATGAGGATTATATTGGCTAAAATTATAAAATGGCAAGAACTTATTATCCAAGGTGTGATTGGACTCTCCAACCATGATTTTTCTCTCAAAGAACTTGTTGATTCTGGACAAGGTTGAAAGTTGTACTTAGCATATCCAGAGAGCCTCTCCTATGAGATAAAAGACAAAACAAAACAATAAAGCTTTTAGTGATTCCGTGGGGCTGGAGTGACAGACTAGACAACTTGAGAGAGTGTTAACTCAGGACATTCACTGGGTCATATCTGCATGAAATGTCGGGGTGTTACACCAAATTTCTTGCAGTCTTGTAGCATTTATTAAATAAAAACCCACTAGAGGGAAGAGTTTGAATTTATTCATAGGCTTATATTACCCTCAAGGCATTTTTAAAGCCATCTAGGGCTGGAAGAGGTAAATGTAGGTTATGAAGCTCTACAGGAATGAAGTGGATCTTTGGGAATCTTTTAGGGCTGAGAAGACTGAGACCCACCAGCCTCATACTCAAAACCCAAGAGGGCTTAAGAGCAGAGATGCACCAGATGTAGACTGAGACTTATTGAAACTGGAAAACAGTATCAATCCACTTCAATCTCTACTTAGACTGAGGTGATCACATCTTCACTCACTTGGCCAAACACAAAATTGGGGAGCTCACTCCAGTGGAAGATAACGTTGTTTGAAGTCTGTCAGGTCCTTTTACAAACACTCCTGGTGAAAGAAAAAAAAAAAAACCTAAAAAAGTGAGTAAGCAAGAACATATGACCAATTAGCAGGAATGAAAGCAGGCAATAATAATCAACACGAAGATGATTCAGATATTGAAGTTAGAATATAAGGACTGCTCAAGAAAATGGGGGAAGAGATAGAATTGATGAAAGGATGGAGACTTTCACTAGATAATTACACAATTGATGAAAGAATAGAGAATTTCACCAGGTAATTAATTGGACAGTCCAGAATTGAAAAATGTACTGTCCGATCAGAATATACATATCAGGAGTCAAAATCAGTGAGTTGACTGATAGCCCAATAAGAGATATCTGAATTGTAGCACAGGGAGAAAAAAATGAAAATAAAAGCAATAGCATATGAGAATGTGGATCACATTCAAAAGGTTTAATGTAATATAATGGCAATCCCAGAAGAAGAGGAGGGAGAAGAATGGCTGGAGGGTATTCAAAAATAATAGCTGGGAATTTTCCCAAGCTGATGAAAGACAGCACTCCATAGTTTCAAAAGATTAGTCGACTTCAAGAAGGATAAAGAAACATTAAACTAAAACTACTGAAAATCCAAAACAAAGAGAAAAACACAAATCAGCTAGAGCCGAAATAGACATTTCCTTGAAAAAAGCAATAATAAGATTGATAGCTGACTTTCTCACCAAAATAATGGAAGGTAGAAGAAAATGGGAATATAATTTTCACTCCACTCTGTTTATTTTTATGCATGAATGTGTACAGATACTTAGCGTATGTTTTAAACATAAGTTAAAACAGGGTAAATATATTGTGATTGGTTTCATGACATATCAAGAGGATATGCATACCTTATTTTTAAAGTTTTTTTGAGGTATAATTGATATATAAAAATTGCACACATTTAATATATACCTCTTAATGCGTTTGGACGTATGCATACACCTGTGATATCATTGCCACAGCAAAGGCACTAAACATATCCACCATGTCCAAAATTTTTCTTCTGGTTTTATTTATTTATTTAGTTAGGAATACTTAACCATGAGATTTATCCTCTTAATGTAGTTTAAAGTACACAGTACTATATCGTTAACATAGGTACTATGTTGTAGAGAAGATCTACAGAAATTATTTAGCCTGCATAACAATAATTTATATTCAATGAAAAGCAATTCCCCATTTCCACCTCCACCCAGCCCCTGACAATACTCTCTACTTCTATGAGTATGTCTATTTTAGGTCCCCCATGTAAGTGGAATCATGCAGTATTTGTCCTCTGTGAGGCTTATTTTACTTAATTAACATAATGTCCTCTAGGTACATCCATGTTGATCTCCTTTTTTAAGAACGAATAATATTCCACTGTATGTATACAGCACACTTTCTTATCGATTCATCTTGCTGATACACACTTGAGTTGTTTGTATGTCTTGCCTGTTGTGAGTAATGTTTCAAGTGAACATGGATGTACAGGTATCTCTTCAACATCCTGATTGCAACCCTTTTGGATATATACCCAGCTGTGGAATTGCTGGATCATATGATAGTTCTATTTTTAATTGTTTTAAAGAAAACTTCGTATGTTTTTCATAGTGGCTGCACCAATTTACATTCCCACCAACAGTGTATAAGGTTTGAATTTTTCTACATTAAACTTTTTTCTTCAACCCTTATAATCTTGTTTTATTTGATGATAGCCATTCTCACAGGTATGAGGTGCTACCTCATTGTGGTTTTGATGTGCATCTCCCTGATGATTAGTGATGCTGAGCAACTTTTAATATACATGATGGCAATTTGTATGCCTTCTTTGAAGAAATGTCTTTTCAAGTCCTTTGCCCGTTTTTCTTTTGTTTTTTGTTTTTGTTTGTTTGTTTGTTTTGCTATTGAGTTGTACTAGATTCTTACGTATTTTGGGTATTACCCCTTATCAGATGGTTGGTTTAGAAATATTTTCTTCCATCCCAGAAATGCCTTTTCACTCTGTTGATGATTTCTTTTGCTGTGCAGAAGGTTTTTAGTTTGATGTAGTCCCACTTGTTTATTTTCACTTGTGTTGCCTGTACTTTTGACGTTACGTTAAAAAATCCTGGCCAAAACCAATGCCGCTATATTTTCTTTTATTAATTTTACAGTTTTAGATCTTACATTTAAATCTTTAATCCGTTTTGAGTTTATTTTTATGTACAGCATATGGTAGGGGTCCAATTTCAATCTTTTACATGTATATATCATTTTGCCAATACAATTTTTGAAAAGACTATCATTTCTCTATTGTGTGTTATTGGTACCCTTTGTCAAATATATGCTGGTAATGTGTATGTGAAATTTGTTTCTGGACCGGAAACACCTTAATTGCCTTAAAATTGAACAAACTCGTCTCATTTCTAAATACACATAAGACAAAAAAATAAATAAAATGGAAATTATCAAATATTTTAGTTAAATGATAATGAAGAACACATACAAATATAAGATGTGATTTGTGCAATGATTAGGGACATTTATAACCTTTATAACCACATCTTAGAAAAGAAGACAGGCTGAGAAAAAATCAGTGATTTGACTTTTCAGCTTAAGGAGTTAGGAGAAAACAAAACAAAGCAAAATAAATAAAACAATATCTAACCTAAGGGAAATGCAAGAAAAAGAATAATAAAATGAGAACAGAAATAAAGTAAATGGAGAACAATTGTAAAAAAAGGGAAATCAGCAAGGCCTAAGTTGCTTCTTTGTTAAGATTTATAATAAAAGTGATGAATACACAGCAAGACTCATTGACAAGGGAGAGAAAGCACAATTTACAATTATCAGAAAGAAAATGAGACATTATTACAGATCTTATGTAGTACATCAAATGGAAAACACATTTGACTATTTGGACAAAATGGGCAAATTCCTAGAAAATGCAACTTTCTAAAACTAACCAAGGACTATATGAATAATTTCACATCTGATAGCTATTAAAGAAATGTAACCAATTATTTTTTTTTAATTTCCCATTTAAAAAAACCCAGCTTCAGATGGCTTCAGTGGTGAACTTTTTTAAACATTTAAAGAATAAACAGCAAATTTTCACAAACCCTTCTAGAGAATATGAAAAGAGGGAGCAAAACTTAAACTTAACATCAAAACTTGACAAGGACATTATAAAAAATTAGAGATGTATCTCTTTTATGAAAATATAGATGGAAGAATAATTAACAAAATACTAGAAGAATGAATCCAGTGGGGTTTTAAAGACCCTCACAATTAAGTGAGGTTTATTCCAGGCACAAAGGGGACTTTATATTGTTGCTTGCTTTCCAAACATGTCACTAGATTCTTTGAAATATTCACAAGTCTAATGTCATTTGAGGGCATACTTCTATTTAAAAGAGTTTTGATTAAATAGCATGAAAACAAATTTTTAAGAGTAAAGGTATTGGTTTTTATAACACAAATGGGAGTAAAAGATGAATTTCACCTGAATTTCATAGATGAAAGAATGGAACAGTTTCATTACTGAATAGATAGATAACTATAGAATTATATTACATTGTTCTTTGCAGTTCTTCTAAACTTTCAGTTTTCAGGGATGGTACGTAGATCTCTCTGAAAAATATTTGGCCTCCAGTTTTTGTTGTTGTTGTTGACCATTTAGGTGTTTCTGGAGGATCTCCCTGAGGACTTCAAGGCTGCTCTAGATGAGTATAACACAAACGTGAAAAAGGACTTTGCCTCTTTCCTACTGATTGTTTCTAAACTGGCTGATATGAAACAAGAACATCAGCTCCCATTGTCAAAAATAGGTAAGTGTATCTTAGCTCCATTGTGGAACAGTTTAAAAAATAAGTAATCTTGCCTAAGAAGATTTTATCCCATAAGAAGAGTAGAGCCCTGGAAAGATCAGTCTGCCTTAGAATAAGGGGATCCTTCCTGCTCTCTCAAGGAAGAAGGTATGATTATTAGAATTAAGTAAAGGACAGTGGAGAATGACATTGAATAGAGTCATTTATAAACCATCTTGATTAAAGGTTGGGTTTGGGACAAGCCTGGAAAATGGAGTAAGGACACCTATGAGATGAGGAGAAACAAGAAGCGATTCTGTCACTTTTTCCTTGAGAGGAGCTGTGTATGGTGGTCATGAGCATAAACTCTCTGCATATGACCTGAGTCCAAAAGCTCTGGCTCTGCTACCTGTTAGCAGTGAGACTTCGAGCAGGGGACTCCATATTCCTGCCTCGATTTTCTCAACACATACGTAAGGAGGTTAACACTATCCACCTAGTTTGGGTGAGCTTTAAATAGTTAAGCCAATGTCTGTAACTTATCTCCAAACAGCACGTAGCACGTAGTCAACATTCCTAATCTCTGCTCGCTCTTTTCATGAGCTATTGGATGGAAATCTTCCGGGAGAAACTAAACTGGAAACGGTGACAGGGATACAGGGAAAGGGCTGAGCTCTGGGTAGCCATTTCCTGGTCTCGTAACATCCTCAGCTGGAAGAAGTCAGGGAGGAGGACCGTGTAGCTTCCTGGACAGCGTGAAAGCGGGAAGTAGACAGTGGCAGAGGGTGTGGCGAGCATGCAGAGGAGGAAGAAAAGGAACGGGAAGGTCCGGCCTCAGAGTCACAAACGAGAGCCGACCCTGAACGCGCCCTCCAGTGCTGTACAAAGGGCGGAGTGGAAAACATACTTCTTCTCATACGCCATTTCCAAACCTGCTGATGGTGGCTGCTTGAATCAGCCTGTCTAGAAGGATTCTGCAGCCAAGTCTGAGTTCGGTGGGGAAAAGGGCCAAGGTAATAACCACAATTCTGGGCTAAAAGAGGACACAATTTAAATTTAGTCTTTTATGACCTGTTGATCAAAGCCACTAAAATATAATACAAAATTTTATACTGTTGATAATAGTATTAATAACCAACATTTATTGAATGTATTCTATGCTAGGATGTGCTGCTTACTGTATGTGATCTGTCTTATTCAGTCTTCATTACAGTGTTGGTCCTTGAAAGTTGAATGGCTCCCCTTTGCCTCCTGGTCTAGAGCAGGTGTGTAAGGCTTGGCAGTCTGGCTTAATCTTCAAACCTGATTTGTGCCAACCTCTTATGGCCAGATTTCTCAGGTAAAGAGTGGGAAGACTCACAACTTGTGTCTCACTTGATGAGCTGCAAGGAAGGAAGAAGAGCCATTTCTCCGTTTGCCTGTCTCTCTGGGAACTCTGATGGCAATTTGCTTCATCTAGAAACTTCAGACCATGTAAGTGGAAAACGACGCTTATAAATAAAATGTCATTAAGAAGGAATTGGATTTATACTTCTAGGCAGCTTAGCAAGGACTTCAAATTCCCCAAATTGAAAAGAATTTCAGGCGTATCAACAGAAATTATCCAGGAAAAGGTGCTCTTGAGGCCAGTTTCTCACCCTGGCCTGAGGAACCCTGTTCCATTATACAGAAATCCAGGATCACCACTTTTCTGGAGATTGACAGAGGTTTGCTGTGAAAAGAGCACATAAAACTATCTTCAAGCTTTCCCAGTATTACTGTAGACGCTGTAAATCCCATATATTCTGGATCAGTGATGTTAAAAATGAAGTATAAAGAACTAGATACATTTCAAATATGCTAGATAACCCACTTGAATGTTGGAATAAACTTGTGGAAATTTAAGTGTAGTTGATTTACAATGTTGTGTTAATTTCTTGTGTACAGCAAAGTGATTCAGGTACACACACACACACACACACACACACACACATATGCTTTTGCATATTCTTTTCCATTATGGTTTCTCACAGAATACTGAATATAGTTCCCTGTGCCATACAGTAGGACCTTGCTGTTTATCCATTCTATATATAATAGTTTGCATCTGCTAATCCCAAACTCCCAAACCATCCCTCCTCTACCCCCTCCTCCCCTTTGGCAACAAGTCTGTTCTCTATGACTGTGTGTCTGTTTCTGTTTCATGGAGAGGTTCATTTGTGTCATATTGTAGATTCCACATATAAGTGATATCATCTGGTATTTGTCTTTCTCTTTCTGACTTTGCTTAATATGATAATCTCTAGGTCCATCAGTGTAGCTGCAAATTACATTATTTTATTCATTTTTTATGGCCGAGTAATATTCCATTGTATATATGTACCACATCTTCTTTATCCATTCCTCTGTTGATGGACACTTAGGTTATTTCCATGTCCTGGCTATTGTAAACAGTGCTGCAGTGAACATTGGGGTGCATGTATCTTTTCGAGTCATGGTTTCTGTCTTTTCTGGATATATGCCCAGGAGTGGGATCACTGGATCATACGGTACCTCTATTTTTAGTTTTTTGAGAAACCTCCACACTGTTTTCAAAGAATTTTGAAAAACTGTATAGACCCTTGTGCATTTTAAATGGACGCGTATATTATCATATATTTAAATAGTTTCTAATGATATAGATTGCATTTTCAAATAAATGTAGATACGTTAAAATAGAACCATTGCATCATCCTTTTAAATGTATAAAATGGAATATAAATACTGAAGTGTTTTAACACCCATAACTGTCAAGTTAAAAACAGTCAAGAATAAAATTTTTAATGATTTAAATGTTTTTTTTTTTTAATGATTTAAATTTTGATGTAGTTCTTTTCCTCTTGTGTTTCGATTCTGCATTCCCCCACATAATTTTGCCTTACTTATCCACCAATTCCCCTTGATTTCAAATCTTCCAGATTTTCGGGGTCAAAACAGTTTTCTGGATCATAACGGAATAAGAATATTCTAAGGACTTTTAATAATAATAACTTTCTGAGCTACTCCCCAGTCATTTTAGAAAGCAGCTGTACCAGTGTGCACGCTCACTGGGCCTGCACTAGAGTTCCTGTTGACCCCATAGAGTTTTCAGAAAATGAGCAGACGTGGAAAACTACTGATGTGCTTTCTTCCTTTTCTTGTTTTCCTTTTTCTTTCCCCTCCATCTTCCTCCCCTTCCCTTTTGTTCCAGTAATTGGGATCCAAAGATTGTCAGAGTTACTCAGTTTAAGCCTTCTTTCCAGACATGCAAGGCACCAGCTCCCTGGCACTGTGTACAAAGGTATTTCCTGCACCAGTTAGGATACTGATAAAATTTTCAGTTAGCTTTTCTTTCCTAGTGAGTCTTGCTATATTCCAGTGGCCGGGTAGTTAAAATTTTTATTGTACGTTGTGAGGCAGTGATGTCCATCAGTGGAGCCGGGCCATCCTACTGTCCTACTTGGGACAGCACTACCTCAGTGTGGATGAGAGACACCGTCTTCCTTCACTGTGAAGAGTGTGCTTTCAACATGTTGATTCTAGGAAGGAACTATGAAGCACAATGTAAGAAATCATAAACTTTCTTGACACATAAATAGTAAATTAAGGAGAGCTCTATTTCTTCAGGTCACTCTGCGCACCATTGGCATTGATAGCGCTCAAGCTCCTGTGCTGTGGCCACAGCAATTTGATTACCAAGGAAGAAGAATGCAGCTCAACGCTTATGCGCTCGATTTCTATAAACACGGTTCCTTGACAGGATTGGTCCAGGACAACAGGTGTGTTTTATCTGTCTCCATCTCCATCTCCCTCCCCAGCCATCCCCAGCATCCCTGTCATCCCCAGCATCCCCATCTCTACCTCTACCTCTCTCTATCCTTTTCACCTCTACCTCTCTCTCTCTGTCATTTCCACCTCTGCCTCTACCTCTAGTTCTATTTCTATATCCACCTTCATCTGCATCTTTACATCTAATAAATGAATGTAATGAATATTAGGCAGACACCTTCTTATAATTTCAAGTACAGGTTAATCATAGGAAACATACTGAAATGTTTTCTTACAGACTAAGGGCAAGAGAAGATACGTTGGGTGGTATTGTTATTCGCGTTTGACCAGCAAAATCTTGACACTTAGGCTGACTCACTTGACACAAAGATTTACACCACAGTTATCAATATTCGCACATGTTCACAGATGTTTTTTATTTAGTACTATTTATTGATTATTATATATTTAAAAATGGATATTAAACAATAACAAATAATGCCATGCTCTGCATTGTCTGACAGAAGTATATGAAAAGAATATAATTCACACAGCTGAGGACTGAGACTGTGACAGTTGTTTTAGCTCCTTGGCAGGGAAACCATTTTCAAAAACAGTGTGCAGAGATTTACTGGGAATGGAGAAATTGGCCCAGTCACTGAGCACATGGACGTGTGTGGGGGTGTGTTGGGGGAGGGGAATTCTGTCACACCATCGGGAATTCGATGTGCAGTTTAAATACATTTTGAACAATCTTTAGTGAATTCAAGTATTTAAAACTTCTGACCCTCTTGAGAAACACTGATCATTTTTGACAGTAGGACTCATTATTGTGAATAAAGTAGTTGTGATACCAGTGAGTAAGTCACTTGGTTCTTCTCTTTGACTCTCTGGCCCCGTCCATGATCCTGATCTCGACTTTGTGACTTGGGTTTCTCCTAGAAGGTCAGCCTCCCATGTTCATTGATTATCTCTGGATGTGAACTTGTGACTGGAGTTCATAGTTGTCATTCTCACAGATTAAATCATCTGGGAGTCTGTGGAAGAAATGATTTTAGCAAATACATCTTGACAGACAAAAGTAATCCATTAATGACCAATCCAACATTTCAATATGAAGTAAATTCTTTAATGTTTTTATACCATTGATTTTGAACATGTTGTTTTGTTTAGGTTGCATGAAGGAGCTGCTTACCAGTTGTTGAAAGATTTTTGCTTCACCATTCAATCTATCAGGTACGTTATACGTTTTAAATAGTGATTTCAGATTTTCTAATAACTTAATGGTAATTTGAAAAATGTTGAGCTCATACTTAAAGGTACCCCTGAGCCTCTTAGGTGCCAAGCATTTCAACTCCCCAGAGACTTTGCAGACCTTCTGCCCAACTGTTGCATTGTTTGCATAATAGAACTAATTCCAAAATCCATGAACTTTCACCTAGACCAGAGCCTCAGCCCAGGCACTTTAGACCAACAGGCAGCAGTATCCCAAAGCTTCAAGAATCCCTAGACCCTCATGTTCTCAGTTTCCACAACCCAGGTTTCCATTTTAGTTAATGATACGTAAAAACATAGGCAGGAGGATGAGATCTGGGGACTGAGAACAAAAAGCAGTGAGTTAGATGGTATGCGTCACATTATATCTCTTGAATATTGTTCAGGAGAAATGTCCAGGAATCACAATTGTGAGTCTGTAACTAAGAGGAAATTCAGTATTGTGGGTACAGAGCTGGTCATTCTTTGCGGTAGGTCAATGATGAAAACGCCAGGGAAAAACTGGACCTCTAGTGGAATCAAGGCAGGTACAGGTTACGGAAGGCTGATGAAAGGTCAGGTCCTGACGGTTCCCATTCCTTGATGAGCCCAGCTGCACTGTCCATTCTTGGATTTCCTCTCTCCATTCTCGTCACCTGTGTATCAGTTCCTTATTGCTGCTGTAACAAATGACCAGAAACATAGTGTTTAAACCAACACAACTTTAGTGTCTTACAGTTCTGGAGGTCAGAGGTCCAACATGGGTCTCACTGGGCTGAAATCAAGGTGTTGTCAAGGCTGCCTTCCTTTCTGGAGCCTCTGGGACAATCTATTTGATTGTCCTTTCCAGCTTCTAGATGCTTTGATCTTGGCCCCTTCTGTCTTCAAAGCCAGCATTGGGGGGCAGATTCTTATATCAGGTCACTCTGACATTCACTCCCTCCTGCCCCGTCTTCCACTTAGAATGACCTTTGTGACAACAGTGGGCCACCCAGATAATCCAGGTTAATTTTCCCACCTCAGGGTCAACCAATTAGCAACTTCATTTCCATTTACAGCCTTAATTCTCCTTTGCCATGTAACCTAAGGATTTATAAATTTCTAGGGATTAGGACATGGATATCTTTGTGGGCCATTATTTTGTTTATCACACCCTGTTTTCTTAATTTTCTCATACATCTAGGTAAAGGGAGGATTGTTTTGCTTTTTGTAGAGGTAGTTACCTGTGGTTTAAGTATATACTGAAAAAAAAGAAAACCCACAAAATGACTCCATAAAAAAAAATGTGGGGAAAAAGAAGGGGATTTGTGTTGCTCTTATTGAAGGGAGGAGGGATCTGGTTACATGGGACTTGATGGCCGTTATAAAATCCTCTTGGGGGCTTCCCTGGTGGCGCAGTGGTTGAGAGTCCGCCTGCAGATGCAGGGGACACGGGTTCGTGCCCCAGTCCGGGAAGATCCCACACGCCGCGGAGCGGCTGGGCCCGTGAGCCACAGCGGCTGAGCCTGCGGGTCCGGAGCCTGTGCTCCGCCACGGGAGAGGCCACAGCGGTGAGAGGCCCGTGTACTGCAAAAAAAAAAAAATCCTCTTGGTAAAATACAGGAAGAGGAGCTGCATGGTGATTGTCTTGATTGATTGATTCGTTGACAGGGTGTTTTTTTGTTTTTGAGATAAACATGTTCCTTATAATTCTTTTCCTCATTTTGCTCACATGTCATCATCTAGTGGGATTTACTTAGTTCTACCTCCCTGGGGAAAGCCCTTCTTACGATACCAACTCTCAGTAGAATGGGTGAGTTTTATGTGTATCTATATTTCCATTTACAGTGTTTCTTTGCGTGAACTATGTGAAAACGAAGAGGACAACGTGGTCTTAGCATTTGAACAACTGAGTGAAACCTTTTTTGAAAAATTTAAGAACATTTGAAAATGAAGTCTATCCAAACTAATTAAAAGATTGCCTTGGGCATTTTTAAAGTCATATTTTATGATTCCCATGCTTTTTGTTGGGAATACATATATGATGAAGTAGAAAGGGAAGCAGTTTGGAGTCAGGGTTCTGATCAAACTTGCCCTGCTCTCCTGTGAACATCCTTGGATGAATCACTTAGTATCTCTAAACCTTGGGTTCTTTGTATCGTTTAGTAACAATGGTTATGTCTCAGCTAGTTTGTAGATTGATTGAGAAATGCAAGGATTTTGTATGAGATTGAAGAACAATGTTTGCTCTGTGAGGCCTAAACAAATATTACATTCTCAACAGTTTTCTCCTCAATGTTATAATTTGTAAAAAGTCTATTAAGGCTAGAATAAATGATTACAGTATCCTGACATTGAAATATATTCTATTTAATTTAAATGTGATTCCATGACTTAGATATGGCTGTTGGAAGAGTACCTTTTAGTGAACTTAAACTACTTTTTATAAAACATGATGGGAGTTTGGTATAAATTCCATGGTGCTTTAAATAAAACATACCTGACGATTTGGCTTGATTTTAATTCTATGTAAGTAACTGAAAAACCACAAGCAAATAAAATGGGTTTAATCTATTTACCGTTGGTCTCTTTGTGTTAAATTCACACGTCTTTCCATCCTCTTGCATACACATTTGCATTTTATAGAACATAGTTCATATATGGTCACTTTCCTGCCCCAGCCTCACCTCAGAACCTATTTTAGACCCTAAACTTGAACAGAGCATTTTTTCCTCAGGGCAAGGTCTGCTCTCTCCTACTATCAAGATGTCTTACTGAAGGATGATCCATTTTGTATGGCATTATTTATACACAGATTACATCGGTTTAGAAAACCCCTGTGGTTCATTTTGTCTGGAGATAAAAGAATACTCTTTTCCCTGGAACTGACCCATCCTTGCATGTGCTCTGTTAAGGGTCCCTCCTTTCTTTGGTGAAACCAATTTTCATTATTTTAAAACATGCACTACAACAATTTCTGAACACCCAGACATTTAGAAACCAAAGCAGTGTTTTTACTGCCCCTTAATCTCTACCAAACGGAATCCAACAACACATTAAAAGGATCACACACCATGATTGAGTGGGATTTATCCCAGGAATGCAAGCGTTCTTCAATATATGCAAATCAATCAGTGTGATATACCATATAAACAAATTAAGGAATAAAAGCCATAGGATCATCTCAATAGATGCAAAAAAAACTTTTGACAAAATACAACACCCATTTATTATCAAAACTCTCCAGAAAGTGGGCATAGAGGGAACCTACCTCAACATAATAAAGACCAGATATGACAGACCCACAGGAAACATCATTCTCAATGGTGAAAAACTGAAAGCATTTCCACTAAGATCAGGAACAAGACAAGGATGTCCACTCTCGCCACTCTTAATTCAATATAGTTTTGCAAGTTCTAACCACGGCAATCAGAGAAGAAAAAGGAATAAAAGGAATACAAATTCGAAAAGAAGAAGTAAAACTACCACTGTTTGCAGATGACATGATACTATACATAGAAAATTGTAAAGATGCCACCAGAAAACTACTAGAGCTAATCAATGAATTTGATAAGCTTGCAGGATACAAAATTGATGCACAGAAATCTCTGGCATTCCTATACACTAACAACGAAAATTCAGAATGAGAAGTGAAGGAAACAATCCCATTTACCACCACAACAAAAAGAATAAAATACCTAGGAATAAACCTACCTAAGGAGGCAAAAGACTTGTACTCAGGGAACTATAAAACACTGATGAAAGAAATCAAAGATGACATAAACAGATGGAGACATATACCATGTTCTTGGTTTGGAAGAATCAATATTGTGAAAATGACTGTACTACTCAAAGCAATCTACAGATTCAGTGCAATCCCTATCAAACTACCAATGGCATTCTTCACAGAATGAGAGCAAAAAATTTTACAATTTTTATGGGAACACGAAAGACCCTGAATACCCAAAGCTATCTTGAGAAAGAAAAACGGAGCTGGAGGAATCAGACTCCCCACCTTCAAACTGTACTACAAAGCTACAGTAATGAAGACAGTATGGTACCGACACAAAAGCAAATATAGATCATTGGTACAAGGTAGAAAGCCCAGAGATAAACCCACACACCTGTGGTCGTCACCTAATTTACGACAACGAAGACAAAAACATACAATGGAGAAAAGACAGCCTCTTCAATAAGTGGTGCTGGGAAAATTGGACGGCTACATGTAAAAGAATGAAATTATAACACTACCTAATACCATACACAAAAAATAAACTCAAAATGGATTAAAAACCTAAGACTGGACACTCTGAAACTCTTAGAGGAAAACACACTTTGACATAAACCACAGCAAGATCTTTTTTGACCCACCTCCTAGAATAATGAAACTAAAAACAAAAATAAACAAATGGGACCAAATTAAACTTAAAAGCTCTCGCACAGCAAAGGAAACCATAAACAAGACAAAAAGACAATCCTCAGAATGGGAGAAAATATTTGCAAATGAAGCATCGGACAAAGGGTTAATCTGCAAAATATACAAACAGCTCATGGAGCTCAATATCAAAAATACAACCCAATTAAAAAATAGGCAGAAGACCGAAATAGACATTTCTCCAAAGAAGACATACAGATGGCCAAGAGGCACATGAAAAGGTGCTCAACGTCACTAATTAGAGAAATGCAAATCAAAACTACAATGAGGTATCACCTCACACTCGTCAGAATGGTCATCATCAAAAAAATCTACAAGCAATAAATGCTGCAGAAGGTCTGGAGAAAAGGGAACCCTTTTATACTGTTGGTGGGAATGTAAATTGATGCAGCCACTATGGAGAACAGTATGGAGGTTCCTTAAAAAACTAAAAATAGAGCCACCATATGACCCAGCCATCCCACTACCGGGCATATATCATGAGAAACTCATAATCTAAAAGACACATGCACACTGTAAATGTTCATTGCAGCACTGTTTACAATAGCCAGCATATGGAAACAACCTAAGTGTCCAACAATAGATGAATGGGTAAAGAAGATGTGGTACATATATACAGTGGAATATTACTCAGCCATAAAAAGGAATGAAATTGGGTTATTTGTAGAGATGTGGATGGACCCTACAGTCTGTCATGCAGAGTGAAGTAAGCCAGAAAGAGAAAAACAAATATTGTATATTAATGCATATATGTGGAACCTAGAAAAATGGTACAGATGAACCGATTTGTAGGGCAGGAATAGAGACATAGATGTAGAGAATAGACATGTGGACACGGAGGTAAGGGGAGGGTGGGATAAATTGGGAGATTAGGTTTGACATAAATACACTACCATGTGTAAAATAGGTAGCCGGTGGGAACCTGCAGTATAGCACAGGGAGCTCAGCTCGGTTCTCTGATGATACAGATGGGTGGGATGGGTGAGGATGGGAGTGAGGTCCAAGAGGGAGAGGATATAGGTATACATATAGCTGATTCACTTCATCGTACAGCAGAAACTAACACAACACTGTAAAGCGATTATATTCCAACAAAAAAGCAAAACAAAAACTAAAACACAACGGTACACAGTATTAATATATTGTTACATGGGTTTCCACCCCTTATTTGTAGTTTCGTAAGTCTGATGGAGACATGAAGATTTTTTCCATATGACTGAGCCAATCTGACTTCCTAATTTTTAGGAGGAGAATGAAATTATTTCCTGTAACGTGGTAGTCTCTTGCAGGAAGGAGTTACACCTAACCTCTTCCAGGTGGGTCTAATGGGCAGCTTCCTTTTTGATTTTTAGCAACAACTTTAAAGAGTAACTCGGAACAACTTATGAAGAATGAATTTACATAGGAACTCCAAAACCAAAATGCTTTATGTTCCATTTGTTGTATTGATGGGGAATTTTTCCGAGAAACGTGTATAAAGACCTTGGTGAGGTTACTGGAAAATCTTCATTCCCCAGCATAATTTATTCCCATCTTTTTCCGAAGAGAGGGCAAATCATGTTTGCAATGGGACTATAAAGGGTTTTCTGGAAGAGCCATTTATCACAAATTTTTATTTTGAGAAAATTGTAGATGTTTATGGTATTATAAGAAATAGTAAACCTATGCAAGTATGGTCAACTAATTTACAACAGAGGAGGCAAGAGTATGCAATATGAAGGGACAGTCTCTTCAATAAATGGTGCTTGGAAAACTGGACCACTACCCTGCACTACACATAAAAATTAAAATGGATTAAAGACTTGGACATAAATCCTGAAACCATAAAACCCCTTGACGAAAACGTTGGGGTAAGCTCCTTGACATAGGTTTTGGGAATGATATGTTGAATATGACATTAAAAGCAAAAGCAACAAAAGTAAAATCAGCCAGTGGGATTACGTCAAACTAAAGAGCTGCACAGCCAAGGCAGCCATCAACAAAATTAACAGGCAACTTACTGAATGGGAGTAAATATTTGCAGATCGTATATCTGGTAAGAGGTTAATATCAAAAATATGTAAAGAACTCACACAAAACCCCCCAAGTACTTGATTGAAAAATGGGCAGAGGGTCTGAATAGACATTTTCGCAAAGAAGACAGACAAACAGCCAAAAAACACATGAAAGCATGCTTAACATCCCTAATCATTAGGGAAATCTAAATCAAAACCTCAATGAGATATCATCTCACACCTGTCAGAATGGCCATCATCAAAAAGACAAGAGATAAGAAGCATTGGCAAGAATGTGGAGAAAAGGGAACCCTTATGCCCTGTTGTTAATGGGATCGGAAATTGGTGCTGCCACTGTGGAAAACAGTATGGGGATTCCTCAAAAAATTAAAATTACGGCTATCGTATGATCCAGCAATCCCACTTGTGAGTGTTTATCTGAAAGACATGAAAATGCTAACTCAAAGATGTGTGCACCCCCATCTTCAATGAAGCATTATTGACGATAGCCAAGACGTAAAAACAACTAGTGTACATTGATGGCCGAATAGATTTAAATATATATGTATATATATATATATATATATATATATATATATACACATTATATATATGTATAAATATATATGCATATATAAAATCAGCCGAAAAAAGGAGTGAAACCTTGCCGTTTATGACAACATAGATGGACCTTGAGGGCATTATGCTAAGTGAGCTAAATCAGACAGAGAAAGACAAACACTGTGTGATCTCTTATGTGGAATCTAAGAAAACAAAAAAACTGAACTCATAGATACAGAGAAGAGATTGGTAGTTGCCAGAGGTGGGAGGTGAGGAGTGAGCAAAACAGGTGAAGGGGGTCCAAGGTACAAACTTTCAGTTATAAAATAAGTAATGTGGTGTAATGTATGGCGTGGTGAATCTAGGTAATAATACTGTATTGTCTACAGCTGTCCCATGGTATCTGTGGAGGACTGGTTCCAGGACCCTCTGCAGATACCAAAATCCTCGACGCTCAGGTCCCGTAGTGGGTCCTTTGTATCCACAGACTCTGCGTCTGCAGATTCAGCCATGTGTGGATAGTAATCGTGGCACACGATCCATGGTTGGTTGAACCTGTGGACACAGCTCCTGAGAATTCAGAGGGCCGACTGTGTATTTATTGAAAAAACATCCAAGTGTAAGTGGACCTGTGCAGTTCAAACCCGTGTTGTTCAAGGATCAACTGTATTTGAAAGTTGCTGAGAGTAAATCTGAAAAGTTTGTATCACCAAAACAACGTGTAATGATGTTTGGTGATGGATGTTACCTAGACGACGCGGTGGTCCTTTCACAACATATACAAGTATTGAATCATTATGTTGTGTACCTGAAACTAATATAGTGTTATGTGTAAATTATGTCTCAAATACAAATGATAATGAAGCAAAATAATACAGGGCGATCCCATATAGACTTGACTCAGTTTCCTAAATGGTAGATGCTTGCGTCGGTATAGTATTAGAACCAGGGAATTGATACAAATGTAATCCATTATTCTTATTTCGTCAGTTTTACATGCACGCATTTGTGTGTGAGCACTTAGTTCTGTGCAGTTTTACTGCATGTGTAGGCTCGTGCATCCACTACCACAGGCAGGATACAGAACAGTCCATCCCCACGAAGAACCCTCCTCCTGCCCCTTTATAACCGCAACCAGCTCCTCACCGTAACCCCCCTCCCCCTCTCCCCTTCCCACCCGATGTCACATCCCTCCCACTGCTCCCCACCTTCCCGTCCCTAACCTCTGCCAACCACTAATTATCCTCTATTTCTGTCCTGTTGTCATTTCAAGCCCCATATACATAGAATCATACAGTATGGAACCTTTGAGATTGGTCTTTTTTCATGCAGCGTAATTCGCTTGAGACAGATCCAAGTTGCTGCACGTTATCCATATTGTGCTGTTTCTTATTGCCGAGTACGGTTCCACAGTCTGGACGTACCACAGTTGGTTAACCCCATTCACCCCACTAAAGGACACTGGCTTGGTTCCAGTTCTGGGCTCTTGGAAATAAAGCTGCCGTTAGTTAATGTTGATGCCCCCTCTGTTCCTTGTTCTTCTGTTTCTCTTTTCTTGCCTCCCCGTGAATTACCTGAAAATTTTTGGATTCCCTGTTGATTTATTTACAGTGTTTTGGAGTATCTCACTTTGTACAGTTTTCTTAGTGGTGGGAACGTGCATCTGTAACTGGTCACAGTCTGCAGGTACTGAGGTCTTACCACCTCACTGCTACGTATGTCCCTTTACCCTTCCCGCTTTTAAAATGTAATTGTATATAAGTATTCTTTCGACGTACGCTGAGCATCACATCAGATGACATTAACATTTTTACTTCAACCATCAAATATGAGTTAAGCAGCCCATGAGAAGAATATTCTATGATATTTTTCTCTCTTTTTACCCATTTTGATTTTTCTTTTCTGAAGGCTCAAGCTTCCTTTTGTAATCCTTTCCCTTCTGTTAAGAGATCTTCCTTTACCCATTCTTGGAGGGTAGGTTTGCTAGTGACGAATTCTGGTCATTTTCCTTGAATGGACAGTTTTTACTTCCTCTTCAATCCTAAAGAATATTTTCACTGGTTATAAAGTGTATTTGACAGGTTTTAAAAAATTTCAGTTCTTGAAAAACGTTGGGCCACTTCTGGCCACCATGGCTTCAGATGAGAGATCCACGGGCACTTGAGTTGGTGTGCGCTGTGGGTTACGTGGCGTTTCTCTGCCTGCTTTCAGGGTTTTTTCTTTGTCTTTAGTTTTCGCGAGTTTAGTTATGATGTTTTCGTTGTATGGTCTTTATGTGGGTTAGCTTTTTTACTCTGTAGGTTCATGTCTTTTGCTAAATTTGGGAAGTTGTCAGCCATTATTTCTTTAAAAAATTTTTTATTGAAGTATAGTTGATTTACAATGTTGTGTTAATTTCTGCTGTACAGCAAAGTGATTCACTTATACATGTACATACATTCTTTTTCATATTCTTTTCCGTTATGGTTTATCACAGGATATTGAATATCGTTCCCTATGCTCTACAGTAGGACCTTGTTGTTTATCCATCCTATATATACTAGTTTGCATCTGCTAATCCCACACTCGCAGTCCATCTCTCCCACATGCTCTCCCCTTTGGCAACCACAAGTCTGTTCTCTATGTCTGTGAGTCCGTTTCAGTTTCATAGAGAAGTTCATTTGTGTTGTATTTTAGATTCCACATATAAGTGATATCACACGGTATTCGTCTTTCTCTTTCTGACTTATTTCACTTAGTATGATAATCTCTAGGCCCATCCCTGTTGCTGCAAATGGCGTTATTTCATTCCTTTTTATGGCTGAGTAATATTCCATTGTGTATATGGACCACATCTTTATGCATTTATCTGTCGATGGGCATTTAGGTTTTTTCCATGTCTTGGCTATTGTGAATAGTGCTGCTATAAACATAAGGGTGTATGTATCTTTTTGAATTAGAATTTTGTCTGGATATAGGCCCAGGAGTGGGATTGCTGGATCATATGTCACCATTATTTCTTTAAATATCTTTTCATCCCCACTCTTTTTCCCTCTCCTCCTGAGACTCCAGTGGTGTGAGTGTTGGCTTTTCTGTGTAGTCTCACAGGTCCCTGACACTCTTCGTTTTCTTTTCAGTCCACTTTCTCTCTCTTATTCAGATTGGTGAAGGCTATTGACCTGTCCTCAGGTTCACACACACGCGCACACACACACACACACACACACACACACATACACACATGCACACACTCCCTTTGCAGTGTACCTTGCAGCTCCCACAAGCCTTCTATTTTCCTTAAGCTTTATATTCTCCATTTCATTCCACAACAAGCCCTAAAAGTAGTGTGGCAGTTTCTTTGATGGAAAAATACTGGACGCTGTGAAGACCAAGGAGAGCAGCCAGACTTGATGACTGTGGCAACTTGTGACTCAGAAGCTACGAGAAGAAAACATATGAAGTATTTATTAGAGGAATCTAGCAAAATACAGAACGATGCCAGCAGCTAAATATATCGTTCATTAAACTGACCTTTATTTCAACTTCAGTGTTCACTAAATGCACATCCGACTTGCACAAAACCAGCCAGGGCCAGGGAATGAGCGTGCATTCCTTCCTAGGGGACGAAGCAGCTATGTAGAGATGTATCAAGAGGGCAGGTCTGCATTCTTTGGTTTCCAGGTTTCTAAGCTACGATAAAGACTTGTTATCAACTCAGCCTCACAGGGGTGTGTGGTGCAAGCACGATCGATCGATCTGTCAAGTACAAAGTTAGAGTAGGGTTCATCTTGGCATACCCATGTAAGTAACAAGAGCTAATTTGGTTTTACATCAACTATGTTGATTAGACGGCACTTTTCCTCATAAGCACTCAACCTACTAGGAACTGTTACCATGTGTGATATCCATAAAGATGATAGAGTGAGCCTTCATTCAATAGGAGGACATAAAACAGGATCAAGAAAGGCTATTGTGAGAAGCAAAAGCTGGCTTTCAGAAAACTCTCGGGCTGTGGAAGCCTTGCCCACCTGCCAGGAGACTTCCTGAACGGGGCAGAAATTATGAAATCATAACAGTCAGTTGGAGAAGTGAAGCTTTCTCTTGTCCCAGTTATGGATTCACGTGAAAAGTACAAAATCTACCTTTTCCCAACACGTCCAAACATTTCATTCTTTTAATAAAAATTCAAGACAGAGCAGCCCCGTGTCTCCTAGGTCTTTCTTCTTGGCGACAACAAGCCCTGGCCGTATCTCAACAACAAGAATAGGGACGTTGAGACGTGAGGGATGACACGGCAGTGGATTCTCTGGGTTTCCTCGTGCCTCCCATACGTCCAAGCAGCGTGAGAGGGGGCCTCATCACCTCTGTGCCTCCCCACTGTGTCATCAGGGCATCCAGCCTCCCCCAGCCTGGCATCAGTGGGCATGAGCAAGGCAGTCTGAGGTGGGGCTAATCAGAGCTCTGCTTTTACCTCCTTCCTCTACAATCTGACATCAGACTATCTTTTGGAGGCATATTGTCTACGCTTTGTCAACATGTTATATCTTTCACGGTCTGGCCAAACTAAACGAGTTCACAGAAGGTCCTCCAGTATACGGTTTGTATTTTCCTCTTTTTAAGACCAATTATTTGGCTCTGAGTTTCCCTGCTCTTTATCTATCGCTTAGCCACGCTTTAAAGCCCACGTCAAATAGCACTTCTCTGTGTAGCGTCCCACCAGATGATCTTTTCCTTTTTTTTGGACCTATTAGAAAGGGGAAAACACAAAAGTACGTCTTGCAGTACTGTTTTCCATAGTGTCTGCACTGATTTACTTTCCCACAGACAGTGTGTAACGCCTCCCTCTTCTCCACATCTTTGCCAAGTTATTTCTTGCCTTTTTATGATGGCCATTCTGACAGGTGTGAGGTGATATCTCATTGTGGTTTTGATTTGCATTTCCCTGATGATTAGTGATGTTGAGCATGTTTTCATGTGTCTGTTGGCCATCTGTATGTCTTCTTTGGAAAAATGTCTATTCAGATCCTCTGTCCCCTTTTTAAATCAGATTGTTCTTTTAATTTTGTGTTGTGTGAGATTTTTTTTTTTTTTTACGTATTTTGGGATGTACGTTTTTTACATATCCCTTATGGGATATATCATTTGCAAATACAGGCATACCTCTGAGCTATTGAAGGTTCAGTTCCAGACCAATGCAATAAAGTGAATATCAAAGTAAAGCAAGTCACATATCTTTTTGATTTCATAATGAGTAAAAAGTGATGTTTACACTCTGCTGTAGTCTCTTAAGTTTGAAATAACATTATGTCTAAAATAACAATGTAAATACCTCAGTTAAAAATACTTTATTGCTAAAAAAATTCTAGCCGTGATCTGAGGCTTCAGTGAGTCATACTCTTTCTGCTGGTAGAACAGTTAAAATATTTTGAGAATTAGGAAAATGTGAAACAGAGTCATACAACGAGCAAATGTAGGAAAAATGGCTGTAGACTTGCTGGTTGCCACAAATTTGTAAAAAATGCAAGATCTTCAAAGTGCAGCAAAGCAAAGTGCAATAAAACAGGGTCTACCTGTATCTTCTCCTATTCAGTAGCCTGGGTTTTCTGTCTTGTTGATGGTTTCCTTCACCGTGCAAAAGCTTGTAGTTTGATGAAGTCCCATTTGTTTAGTTTTGCTTTTGTTTCCCTTGCCTGAGAAGAGAGACCCAAAGAAAATATTGCTAAGACTGATGTCAGAGAGTCTACTGCCTGTATTTTCTTCTAGGAGTTTTCTGGTTTCAAGTCTTACATTTAAGTCTTTAATCCATTTTGAATGTATTTTTGTATTTGGTGTGAGAAAGTAGTCCAGTTTCATTCTTTTGCATGTAGCTGTCCAGTTTTCCCAACACCATTTATTGAAGAGATAGACTTTTCCGCATTGCATATTCTTGGTTCGTTTGTCAAAGATTGAACATATGAGTATGGGTTTATTTCTGGGCTCTCCATTCTGTGCCATTGATCTATGTGTATACTTTTGCACCTGTAGCATACAGTTTTGGTTGCTATAACTTTGTAGTATAGTTTGAAATCAGGGAGCATGACCAAGCGAAGCTTAATTTTCCTTTATTTAGATTGTTTTGGCTATTTGGGGTCTTCTGTGTTTCCATACAAATTTTAGAATTGTCTTTTGTAGTCCTGTGAAAAATGCCTTTGACATTTTTTGTTTTGTTTTGTAGATTGAATCTCCAGATTACTTTCAATAGCATGGACATTTTAACAATATTAATTCTTCCAATCTTTGAGCATGGTATATCTTTCCATTTATTTGTGTAGTCTTCAGTTTCTTTCATTAGTGTCATAGTTTGCAGGATACAAGTCATTCACCCCCTGGGTTCAGTTTACTCCTAGGTATTTTATTCTTTTTGCAGTTATAAATGGGATCGTTTTCTTCATTTAGTTTTCTGAAAATTCATTATTGGTATATGAAAATCAACAGATTTCTGTATATTAACTTTGTACTGTGCAACTTCAGGAAATTCATTTACTAGCTCTAACGACTTTGGTTTGGTTCTGTGTATTAATTTTGTACCCTGCAACTTTACTGAATTCATTTACTAGTTGTAATGGTTTTTGGTGGCGTCTTTAGGGTTTTCTATATAGTATTGTGTCATCTGCAATTAGTGAGTTGTACTTGTTACTTTCCAATTTGGATGAGTTTTATCTCCTAGACTGTGTTAAATAAAAGTGACAAGCGTGAGCCTCTTTGTCTTGTTCCTGATCTTAGAGGAAAAGCTTTTAGCTTGTCACTCTTATGGTGTTAGCTGTAGGTTTGTCATATATGGCCTTTATTATGTTGTGGTATATCCCCTCTTTACCCACTTTGTGGGAGTTTATGTCACAATGGAGTTTGAATTTTGCCAGATGTTTTTTCTGCATCTATTGAGCTGATCATACGATTTTTTCCCCAGTGGCTCCAAATTGATGTGTTCCTTTATTTAATCATTGCAGCTTCAAACATTTTTTAACATTTGTATGATTTCTCCACCTCCCCCAACCCAATCTAGAGTGATATTTAACCCTTTGCATTCTTCAAGCTCTCACAACTGCCATTAAAATTCACTAATATAAAGCATTGACCACAGCTGACAGCTTGGCTAAAAATGGGCATCTTTCATTATACTGGTGCTATTCTGCAGACTGAGTTAGCCAGGAACTCTTCACCTTTAATTTGAAAGTAAAATGCACTTTGAAAAGAGGCAGTTTGATTTGTTCAGTCAGAGCATTATGTAGTTCCTTTCGCTTCAGATGATCATACGATTTCTATCCTTGTTTTGTTAATGTGGTTTATCACATTGATTGATGTGTGGATATTGAACCATCCTTGCATCCGTGGGATACATTCCACTTGATCTTGGTGTGCAGTCCTTTTACTGAATTGTATTTGGTTTGCTAGCATTTTGTTGAGGATTTTTTTATCTCTGTTCATCAAGGATATTGGTCTGAAGTTTTCTTGTGGTTTCTTTGTCTGGTTTTGGTAACTGGATGGTGGTGGCTTTGTGGAATGTGTTCAGGTGTTCGTTCCTCTTCAGTTGTTTTGGAAAAGTTTGAGAATGATAGGTGTTAATACATTTTGGGGTGTTTGGTAGCATTCACCTGTGAAGCCATCTGGTCCTGAACTTTTGTTGGGAGTATTTTTATTACCAATTCAATTTCATAACTGCTAATCAGTCTGTTCATGTTTTCGGCTTCTTCCTGATTCAGCCTTGGGAGATTGTATGTTTCTAGGAATTTATTCGTTTCTTCCAGGTTGTCCATTTTATCGGCATATAATTGTTCATAGTAATCGCTTGTGATCCTTTGTATTTCTGTGGTACTGCTAACTTCTCCTCTTTGGTTTCTGATTTTTATCAGCTGAAAAATCTGTTGATAATCTTGCAGGGGCTCCCTTGTAACAAGTTGTCTCTCTCTTGCCGCTTTTAATATTCTCTCCTTTGCTTTAACTTTTGATATTTTAATTACAATATGTCTTGGTGTAGATCTCTTTGGGTTCTTTTTGTTTGGGACTCTGTGCTTCCTGGACTTGGATGTCCGTTTCTTTCATTAGGCTGGCAAAATTTTCAGTTGTTACTTCTTCAAGTAGGTTTTCTGTCCCTTTCTCTCTTCTCCTTCTGAAAGCCCTATAAGGTGAATGTTAGTAAGCTTGATGTTGTCCCAGAAGTCCCTGAAACTATCCTCATTTTTTAAGATTCTTTTTTCTGTTCTGATTAGGTGATTTCACTACCGTATCTTCCAGATTGCTGATATAGTCTTCTGCATCCTCTAATCTGCCGTTGATTCCTTCTAGTGTATTTTTCATTTCAGTAACTGTATTCTTCAGTTCCTTGTTTTCTCTTTTATATTTTCTAACTCTTTGTTTAATTTCTTACTGATTTTATTTATCGTTCTCCCAAGTTCAGTGAGCACTTTTTGTGACTAATACTTTGAACTCTTCATCTGGTAAATTGCTTACATCCATTTCATTTAGTAATTTTCCTGGGGTTTTGTCTTGTTCTCTCATTTGGAAGGTATTCCTTGTCTCCTCATTTTGCGTAACTCTCTGTGTTAATTTCAGTGATTAGGCATATCAGCTGCATCTCTCACTCCTGAGAGAGTTGCCTTGTATAGAAGGTGTCCTATGGGGTCCTTTGGCTCAATGCCCCCTTGTCCCCAAAGCCAGGTGCTCCTGAGGTACCTTCACTGTGGGCTGTGTGTGCCCTCCCATTGTGGTTGTGGATGCACCAGTGGGCAGGGCTGGCCCCTAGCTCATCTGGCTGATTGTCCCAACCATGACTGCTGTGGGTGTGCTGGTGTGCGGGGCCAGCCCTCTCTATTGGGATCTGCTTTTGGGGGGCATTGGTGCTGGCCAGGGCTGCCTGTCAGTTGAGTGGGGTAGGAGCTGCTTTGGAGAGGTGGATTGGGTGGGGCGGGTCCTCAGGGGAACACCAGGGCAGGGCGCATGGTGTTAGGTAGGTTGATTGAGAGTGATAGAAACAGCCCCACCAGCACCGGGCCTGCTAGTTGGAAGGAGAGTTAAAAAAAAAAAAAAAAAAAAAAGGTCTCCAGCCAGTACTTCTGTCCTTGGAGAAAGTTTCCCCAGGTCCTTGCCTGCCTGACATCCACCCTAGTATTAGTCAATGAATCTACTTCAAGAGTGGAGTCTCAGTTCCCCACAGCCCCCCAGCCTTCCCGGATAGAAGCCCCACTGATTTTCCAAGCCAGACACTATAGGGGCTTTTGTCCTCCTGGAGCTGGTCAGACCCGTCGCTCCTCAGGGGAACACTGCGGTGTGATACCCTCCTGCTTGTGGGTCACTTTGGGGCTGTGGGACCTGACTGGACTGCATCCATGCCCCTCCACCCCATCTCCGCGTGGCCCCTCTTCATATCCTTAGTCATAGAAAACCTGTCCTGCTGGTTTTCAGGTTGTCCTCAGAGAGTTGTCCTACGAGTACTCCTGGTTTTGGTGTGCCCGTTGGGGGAGTGGGGCTCAGGGTTTTTCAACTCTGCTATCCTGATCTGGACTCTAGTCTCTAATAATTTATTTTTTAATTCTAGAAACAACTTTGAAAAGTAGTTATGCTTTTTTTTTTTTTTTTTAATTTATTTATTTATTTTTGGCTGCATTGGGTCTTTGCTGCTGCGTGCGGGCTCTCTCTAGTTGCGGCGCGCGGGGGGTTACTCTTCGTTGCGGTGCGGTGGCTTCTCTTGTTGTGGAGCACGGGCTCTAGGCGCGCAGGCTCAGTAGCTGTGGCTTGAGAGCTGTAGAGCACAGGCTCAGTAGTTGTGGTGCACAGGCTTAGTTGCTCCGCGGCATGTGGGATCTTCCCGGAGCAGGGATGGAACCTGTGACCCCTGCATTGGCAGGCGGATTCTCAACCACTGCGTCACCAGGGAAGCCCTGAAAAGTAGTTGTTCTTATCAGCTTTGTTTTAAAGATGAGAAAACTGAGGCTCAGAAGAACTCACAAGCCGTGGTGTGAACCTAGATCTGTCTGGCTCCAAATCTCCTTTTCCTTTGATTAGAAAACACTGACTCACATACAGGGTATTACTTTGTTATTTAATTCCTGCAAAGAGAAAGACATTATTCCAATTTGGGGGCTGAAGAAGCAAGTTAGAGACATTTGAGGTCTTCACAGAGTTAGGAAATTGCCAAGAAA
Source organism: Inia geoffrensis (assembly GCA_036417435.1). Lineage (NCBI taxonomy): Eukaryota > Metazoa > Chordata > Mammalia > Artiodactyla > Iniidae > Inia > Inia geoffrensis. The sequence continues at coordinate 2,201,616 of CM070906.1, read as the reverse complement.
AGATGTGAACTTATTTTGGAAAGGTTTTATAAACTGTGTTTTATTTCTTTATACCTTGCTGGATAACGTTTGCTATTATTTTATTTAGGATTTTGTTTAGGATTTTTCTTTCAGATATTTTGTTTAGGATTTTTATTTCTATATAAATTAATGACACAGACCTGAAAATTTCCTTTCCTATGTTTGATTTTTTTTTTTTGATTGAAAAGTTTATTTTAGACTCAAAATAAATTGGGGAGCACTCTTTCTTTTGCATTTACCTTCTATTTATGGACTGTTCGATGGGATTGGAATAATATGTTCCTTGAATGATGCTTTTTATCTTTTTAATTGGAGAAGAGGAGTGGGGTAAATTTTAACTGTTCGTTTATCGGTCTATTAAAGTTTTCTTTTCTTAATAAATTTATTTATTTTATTTATTTCTGGCTGCATTGGGTCTTTGTTGCTGTGTGTGGGCTTTCTCTAGTTGTGGCGAGTCGGGGCTACTCTTCATTGCGGTGCGTGGGCTTCTCATTGCAGTGGCTTCTCTTGTTGTAGAGCGTGGGCTGTAGGTGCGCGGGCTTCAGTAGCTATGGCACGTGTGCTCAGTAGTCTTGGCGCACAGGCTCTAGAGAACAGGCTCAGTAGTTGTGGCTCACGGGCTTTGTTGCTCCGTGGTGTGTGGGATCTTCCTGGACCAGGGCTTGAACCCGTGTCCCCTGCATTGGCAGGTAGATTCTTAACCACTGCGCCACCAGGGAAGCCCTATCACTTTCTTTAAAAATGTTCTGCTTTTAACTTCTTTAGCTAAGTTTCATGCTTAGCTCACTAAATTTTATTCTAACTTCTTTTCTAATATAAGCACTTAATGATATAAATTTCTGTCTATTCACAATTTTAGAGGCATTCAGTACGTTTGTATGAGTATTTTTGGTGTTATTTAAATTCAAGTATTTAAAAATTTTCCCATTAATTCTTTTTGCCCTGCAAAATTAATTAGAAGTGTTCTTATTAACTTGCACATGTAAAACATTTTGTTTTATTTTTCTTATTTATCTTCCATTATTGATTATGTGGTTAGGGAACATGATGTCTAAGACACTATAGTTTGAATTTTGTAGACTTACTTTGTTATTTAATATATTTCAAGCATGTTCCTTATTTACTTGAGTAGAATGTATTCTATATTAGGAGTCCTAGCAATCAGAGAAAGGTTTTTTTAAAATTTTTTATTGGAATATAGTTGATTTACAATGTCGTGTTAGTGTCAGGTGTACAGCAAAGTGAATGAGTTATACATATACGTATATCTACTCTTTTTTAGATTCTTTTCCCGTATCGGTCATTACAGAGTATTGAGTAGAGTTCCCTGTGCTGTACAGCAGATCCTTATTAGTTATCTATTTTATATAGAGTAAGAGAAAGGTTTTTAATTAATACCCTTATTGTTCAAATTTTCTCTGACCTCCTTGATACCTTTAACATGAAAAATATGAAGAAATATGCTTAGGTCAGTGGTGTAGTATTTCTCTGTCCCATTAAAACCTTGAGGGAGGTTCGTTGGGCTAGTTCTCTGCATTTGGTTACTGAACAGAAACTCTCCACTGTGAGGTTTTATCCTCCATCGGACCGGCAGGTTATTTTTGAGCACATACGACGTTTTCGGTTCTAGTCCACACTGATCAGGACTTTGGGGTTGATGAAGAATTCTCAGTGGATCTCAAGGCTCCAGTTAATTGTCCCAAGATGTCAGGTGTCCTTGCTGTAATTCTTGTAGACTTTACAAGGTGGACAGCAGAAGGAGGTGGGGGAAGGTACGTGTAGTGTGCGGGGTGGCTGGGAGAGTGCTGGGAGAGGCTGGTAGGGGCGTGTGCAGACTGCAGCTGGCCCGAGGCAGGTGTGTGCACACACTTGACCTTTGCCTTCAGTGTCCTATAAATGCACTTTCACAGAGGGTGTGGCCGAGGAAATGGGAAGAAACAGAGAAGCTGTGATACCCTGCTTGCTCTTCCTCTTCTCTCAGCCTCTCCAGGAATCGAAACCTAAGGCAGGAGACTTGACTGGTGTAGGGAGGGCACTGCCAGGGCCTCGGTCGGAGCAGCAGTGAGCTCTGTTCCAGGCCTTCCCAGGGCCTCCCAGCACACCTGACCCCATCCTGCAGCAGCTGCCGGCCGTTGGGTGCGAGGAGGGAACCACAGACCACAGGTAGGAGGGGGTTTGGTGCCTCGTGCACAGATGAGGCGGTGAGAAAAATGAGCGCATGTGTTTGGGGATTGTTTAAGGAAAGAAGTGACTGCTAATAGCCGAGATACGCTTGAAAGTTAGACTCGGGGCGGCAGAATGGTGCTGCTTTCAGTCCCAAGACTAAGTCACTTATTTGAAAATAAATTAAGTCCAGATGTCCCCTTTGGATTGAATTCATACTTTTTTAAACATAGTAGCACTTGGTACCAGCTTGATTATTTTAAAAAACGTGATACACAATTTTGCATTAAGTTTATAGCTTAATGTAACTGACAGACTTGCGAAGGACACAAGCGTTTGTGTGAGCGTGTGTGTGTACGTGTGTGTATCTGTGTGTGTGTATCTGTGTGTGTGTGTCTTTGTATCAATGAGGAGCTTGGCAGGATTGATAGAGAAATAATGACATTAACAAGTGAGAAATCTACCTTAAATGGTGGTTTATAAACTTGGATTTTAAAATACTGTCAGCATGGTTTTCTTGGCTGTATTTCTATGTTTAATAGCTAAGAATTGCCTTTTACTTTAGGGTAGGGGGTGATTTGTGACTCAACTAAATTGGGGTTCTCTGAACAGCGAAGTGTACCTGCAACATTTCAGTGAAACTGGAATTCAAGGGCCAAGTCAGTTCTTGTCTGTAGTTGTTCTCCAAGTCCAACTGTGAGGCTCCCTGGAGCAGCTGCAAACCTGCCTGTGACCTCAGCAGCACTGTTAGTCTCCTGGGAAAGATGGGGCGTGGCATCAGACAGACCCACTGCTTCAACTTACTTGCAAGCGTTTACAAAACCTCTCCGATCCTCTGATGACACATCTCTAAAATGAGAGATAATAACTCCAACAATATGAAATTATTCAGAGGCCTACGGGAGAATGTCTGGAAAAGATTTTTCAAAGAAACACCTACTTTTATATTAAAAATACTGATATAGGGCTTCCCTGGTGGCGCAGTGGTCGAGAGTCCGCCTGCCGATGCAGGGGACGCGGGCTCGTGCCCCGGTCCGGGAAGATCCCACATGCCGCGGAGTGGCTGGGCCCGTGAGCCATGGCCGCTGAGCCTGCGCGTCCGGAGGCTGTGCTCCGCAACGGGAGAGGCCGCGGCAGTGAGGGCCGCGTACCGCAAAAAAAAAAAAAGAAAAAAAAATACTGATATATTATGTGGTAGAATGCAACATTTATATGCATTTTTACTAAAAAAGGTAAAGAATGAGACATCAATGAGATTGTGTGCTTGCTAGGGCTGCTGTTAGATGTTTCCCCAGATCCTGTGCTGTTGGGTATTTCAGGGGAAGCATGTGAGAAAAAAAATGTCATTTGTGCTCATCATTAAGACAAGCATGATTGTCTAGGAGGATGTGCTTGCAGCTATTTCATGATACAGTTGGCCGGTGGGCTTAATCAAAGAATGTTTACACGTATTCTGTCTGGGGACCAGGGAAGACCCTGATGCTCTGTGAGCAGCACACCTGGGGCGAGTCCAGGGTGGGGCTACATTCCTCAGAACTGCTGCCGCCCTGTTTCTCCAGAATGCTCCTACCCAGTCTTTATCTGACAAACCCTTTTGAGCTCAAGGTGAAACATCCTCTCCCCTGAGAAGCCTTATTCACTTCTCCCGGGCACTACCCCCTGGTGTTCTGCTCTAAATCGTTTGTTTACCAGCGGCAGTGCAGCCCTCATCATGTCATTTCTTAGTCTGCGAACTTGCCTCTCACTTTCTCTGGACTGTGTTCTTCTAGACGCTAGCGGCCGTGAGAATATTGCCTAGAATAATATCTAATATTATATTAAATGCCCAATAAAAGATGATTGAGTGGATTAATGAATGAATGAATGAATGAACATTCATCAAAGTGAAATTATATTTATGGGCAATTGCATTTGCTGAAAAAAGCCAGAAACAGGGGCTGGAAATGCAGCAGAGTGGTCAACACTTTTACTTCTTCTCACATTATATTTATGCTTTCATGCTTTGTAGGGGAAATATATTTTTACTGCCATTTTAAAGAAAAGGAAACTGCAGCCCAGGGAGATCAAATGATTGCCCACTTACTGCACTGGCAGTATCACAGTGATGCATTTTGATGATGTTAAAAAACAAAATTCAGCTGAGTAGATTTGAAGGTCTAATTGGCTTTATTCAAAGACTCATGAATCAGGTACCATCCCATCCAGCAAGTAGAAAGGAGCTCCAAGGAGCTGTGCAAAATAGAAGGTTTTTATAGACGTAAAGGGGCGAGAGAAGAGAAGAACAGATGACCTCATCTTTCTTTGGGCGATGGAAGGGGCCTATCAGGTGGATTCCCTCACCACCGCTGACCAGGAAATTCCAGACTGACTGGTTTTAGACCACGATTGAGGTACAATAAGTCCCCTACATGTGAACAAGTTCCGTTCCGAGAGCACGTTCATAAATCCAATTTGTTAAGTCCAACAAAGTTAGCCTAGGTACCCGACTAACACAGTCGGCTGTATAGTACTGTACTGTAATAGGTTTATAATACTTCTCACACGAATAATACATAAAAAACAAGCAAACACAAAAAATAAAGAAAAGCTTTTTTTTTTTTTTTTTTTTTTGCCGTACGCGGGCCTCTCACTGTTGTGGCCTCTCCCGTTGCGGAGCACAGGCTCCGGACGCGCAGGCTCCGCGGCCATGGCTCACGGGCCCAGCCGCTCCGCGGCATGTGGGATCCTCCCGGACCGGGGCACGAACCCATGTCCCCTGCATCGGCAGGCGGACTCCCAACCACTGCGCCACCAGGGAAGCCCCAAGAAAAGCTTTTTAATCTTACAGCATAGTACCTTGAAAAGTACAGTAGTCCAGTACAACAGCGGGCATCCAGGGGCTGGCATCGAGGGAACAGGCAGGAAGAGTTACTGACTGGAGGGGGGGAGAGGAGGTGGGAGATGGGAGAGCTGCAGGATCCTCAGCAATAGGAGATGGAGGGCGAGCTGCAGTTTCACTCACTCCTGACACTGATGGCACAGGCTCTGGTTCCTTGCTGGATTCAATTCTATCCACCCTCTTAAAACAATGATCCAGTGATGTCTGGGGAGTACTGTACCAGCTACATACTGTACTCTATACAGTACTGTACAGTAAAGTACACGAAAGCACAACCGCTTGTACGGGATGCATGCACGTGACAGTGTATGCCAGACACGTGAACTAACTTACGTGATTGGACATGCAAGCGCACGTTCGCATCTTTGAAAGTTTGCATCTTGAAGGTTCGTATGTAAGGCACTTACTGTATATTTGAAACGAGAAGACATGAATGTTCAGTTTAACGGTAATTTGAAAATTTTGTTCTGGGAATTTTACTCATTGCAAGAAATAAAAATATGATAGTAGCATTGGATAAGTGAGCAGAGCAAGCAGGGAGCAGGGTAGAGTGATGTAAACCCGGATTCCATCCCAGCTCTGCTACTTAGCACGGAGGTGGCCGTAATCAAATTTCTTTATCTGTCAACTGGGCGTCATACCAGTACCTACTTCAAAGGATTGCTGTGAGGATTGAATTAATGAATATATGCAGTGGGCTTAGAGCAGTGCTTGGCATATAGGAAACAATACGTGTTGGATCTTATTTTCATAATTGAAATTATTTACCGACAAAATGGCCCCTGAAAAAGACAAAAGAATCAGCAGAAAAATAAGTATTCAGATGCAGAATAGATTTAATGAAATGTATAGCTTTCCCATACACTAAAGTGATGAAGAAAGTAAAGTGTGATGTAATCTCCCCAATAGTAGAAAATGGCAATTAACAAGATACTGCAGTTCACTTGTTAATCTGGCAAAGATCACGACGAACGGTTATGTTGATAAGATTGTTCTTAGATGGATCCTTTACCAATATTCTTTACTATAGTATTTATCGATAAATTTGTACTTAGAACTATATTTCCATCCAGGCTTTTAAAAAAATATTGTGACCCTGTGTCTCCCAGACTTGGTATCCTGTACTTGGGCTTTAACTGGTTACACGTTCCCCTGGTAATTCTGAGAGACCTTCCCAAGGACTTTGCCTCTGTGGTAGAGGAACACAGTGACAGAATTCAAAAGAATCCTGCTTCCTTCCTCCCAACAATTTCCAAGCTGGCTGACATGAGAAAAGAATACCAACTGCCTCTCTCAGAAATTGGTAAGGTTGAGAACGTCCACGAACAGGCTGGGTAGTCAATAGCGGAAAATAAATGTCAATATTTTGAGATATTCAATAAAATTAAACTTCAGAATATAAGGCGAAAACTCTTGCAAAAAGAACACTTAGGAAACGAACATAATCCTTCAGACCTATGCTGTGCAAAAGTTATACTGAAATATATGATTTGGAATTAGCTAAGCCACCATGGATTTGAATTGACACTAAACGCTTAAAATGTTTTTACATTTTCTAGTGTCATTATAAGGTAACAGACGATGCAATTGTCTAAATTTAGTTGAGAATCTCCCCTTTCCTCTTGATGCTGTTTGTCTTTTGGTCAATATTGATGCTCTTCACTAATTAAGCTTTCAAATCTGAATAACTTTGGAAATATAAGGAAAGGACTCTTGGCGTATTTATGGGGTTCATCAGTATGTTAGTACTTTCTTGAGTACTACGGGCGGGCAACAAGGAAGTTGAGGCATTGCCCGTGCCTTTGAGGAAAGGACAGAGTAAAGGAAAAGAAAATGACAAAAATATAAGGAAAAAATGCACTAATCTGTGCCAGATGAAGTAAAGCCTTTCGAAGCAGAGAATACACTCGCCGCCCCAGGATGAAAAGAAGATGAGAGAAGCCTAAGAGGAAAGGGAGACGGGGGTGGAATTGTCTCCTTCACTTCCAGAAGAAGCAAGGAGGAAAAAAATGGAGCAGTAAGGGCTGCTTGGGTTTATTCATATTTCTGGATAGATTATTACACCGGAATGTGGAAGGCTTATGAGGGACAGAGAGAAAAGGGTCGGTTCATTCAATCATGGAATACGAAATTAGCTAGCAATCGGTCAACTTCATCGGAAAGAATTTATGTGCTTCCAGGAAATTGCCTACATTTGGGACTTAGAGGGGTGAATACATTTATCTTTCTTTTGTTTTTCTCTAGGCCGATGTGTGTAGGCATAATAATGCCTCCTCCCCACGAAGGGGTCTGGGTCCTGATCCTGGGACCCTCTGAGCATGTGATGTAGCCAAAGGATATTCTCTGTGATGCTGTTAGAGAACAAGTTGAGAGGAAGGAGGGGATGCAGGGGGAGGGTACAGACTCAGGGAGACCACGTGAGCCGTGGCAGTAGTTTCTCCTCCCAAGTTCACCTCTCAGGCCTGGGGGGCTCAACCAGAGCCCATGGAGAGGGAGGTAGGAGTTTCCTCCCTTCTGGGATATGAAGGGGAGAGATAGACTAAGTGGGCAGCGATGCCAATTTTAACTCTGTTATGGGAAATCGTGCAGTTTTTGTAGCTCCATAGCATTTTTTTAAAAAAACATTATTGAAATACAGTGATTTACAATGTTGTGTTAGCATCTTAAAAGCAATTAACTGATAATGAAATACGTTTTAAAGCACAGGCGGATGGTGCTGGATTTTGGCCTGAGATCCTGAGATCACTAGGGTCCAATGAAATGCGTTTTCTGTTTTGTAAATGGTGTTCATCCCTTTTCTGGGTGATAGACACAGAGTTGCCCCACTGGACCAGTCGATGAGGACAAATAACAGCACCTCTAACAGATGCCAGAATGAGTTTAGTTTAAGAAGAAAGCCTTCCCAGTGATGGGCCGGCAGTATAATTTTTAAATTTTCATCTTAAATATTTTCCTTTCTAAAAATCTTTAATCATTTGCTTAGTAATGATGGTATAAACAAGTCTGATTTGTTTTACATAATTCGTGTTTCACAGGAGAACAATTTTCAATTCACCTCTTTGATTTTCCACTTCGTTCCTTACTAGACTTTTCAGGTGAAGAATGTGTGGACTCAGAGCTGGTCTGTCATCTGATGCCTGGGGCAGGCGGCAGGACGGCAGTCTCCCCGTTTGCCTGGCTGTCCAGCATAACCAGTCAAGATTTGTCTGACATCATTGTGGTAAAAGATGTACGTGAATGTATGGGTGCAGCTTTCTTTTATCTTCTTTATTCATTTAAGAGAAATAATTTTTACACGATGATAGTAGTAGCAAAGTGTCCACTCTACCAAAGCCATGTTACTCGTATTCCAGAATAAGAATTCCAGCTTTTCACTGAAGTGGAAGAACAAATCTTTTTTTAAAATACCTGAGTGGTTTTAAAGTAGAAAATTAAATTAGGGAAGGAAGAGAATGTTACATTCTCAGTTAATCATCATGTACAGATGATGCCTTACTGTGGAGATCATTACGCCAGAGGCCCTGGCTGCTCACCTGTGGACCAGAGACCAGCACCAGTAGCATCATTAGCTTTACCTGCTGGAGATGCCATCCTATAACCACTGAGTTCCGACGCACATCAACATTGGGCACCCCTGTGATAGGCAGTTTGTGTTTGTCCTTGTTTTTGTGATCCTTGCACCTAAAGAAGAAGGTGTGTGATATACAGAGTAGAAACAACAGATATATAACGCACACTTTAATTTTTAAGATGAACACATGAGCCACTGTTTCCTGTCACATGTGACTGCCGGCCAGTCCTGCCTGGGGCCTTGGTGACTTATCCACAGCATGTGGAGGGGCAATACATCCCTTTTTTATTTTTGGATGGAAGGTTCTAGGAAATATTTCCTCGTTCTTTTTTTTTTTTAATCGAAGTATAGTTGATTTACAGTGTTGTGTTAATTACTGCTGTACAGCAAAGTGATTCAGTTATACATATATATGCATTCTTTTTTTATATATTCTTTTCCATCATGGTTTATCATAGGCTGTTGAATAGAGTTCTCTGGGCTATATAGTAGGACCTTGTTGTTTATCCATTCTATATATAAAAACTTAAATCTACAACCCCAAACTCCCAATCTATCCCTCCTCCACCCCCCTCCCCCTTGGCAACCATAAGTCTGTTCTCTATGTCCGTGCTCCTGTTTCTGTTTCATAGATAGGTTCATTTTTGCCGTACTTTAGATTCCACACATAAGTGACATCACGTGGTATTTGTCTTTCTCTGTCTGACTTACTTAGTGTGATCATCTCCAGGTCCATCCATGTTGCTGCCAATGGCGTTATTTCGTTCTTTTTTATGGCTCAGTAATATTCCGCTGTCTATGTGTACCACTTCTTCTTTATCCATTCATCTGTCGATGGACATTTAGGTTGCTTCCATGTCTTGGCTATTGTGACTAGTGCTGCTATGAACATAAGGGTGCATGTACCTTCTCAAGTTAGAGTTTTGTCCAGAATGGGATTGCAGGATCATATGGTAGCTCTATTTTTAGTTTTCTGAGGAACCTCCATACTCCTCTCCATAGTGGCTGCACCATCTTCCCACCAACAGTGTAAGAGGGTTCGATGGGCAGTACGTTCTAAATGACTGTGAGGACATCATTGGCCAAAGTCAGTTAATTATATTCTGAAAGGCAGTTTAAGAAAAAATAGATGTATATGGAAAGGGGAATGCTATTCCTGTTATATGTAGCTGATACAATATAAGTTTGTAAAGCCATGAATACTTTTTCAGGAAAAATAGATTCAAAAAATTTTTGTAGTATAATTCTGGGATGATAAAAGTGACTGTGACTTCACATTTCTAGTAAATTAGAGACATTATTTCTATGATTTCAGAGTCAATATTTTGAGTATTGATTTTTTTTTTTTTTTTTTTTTTTTGCGATACTCGGGCCTCTCACCGCTGTGGCCTCTCCCGTTGCGGAGCACAGGCTCCGGACACGCAGGCTCAGTGGCCACGGCTCACGGGCCCAGCCGCTCTGCGGCACGTGGGATCTTCCTGGACCGAGGCATGAACCCGTGTCCCCTGCATCGGCAGGCGGACTCTCAACCACTGTGCCACCGGGAAAGCCCCGAGTATTGATTTTTTTAAACTGATTTTATTTGGTCATTTATATTAAAGTGGAGAAAACCTTAATACTCTGTTCGCATGTTTGACAATACTTCATTAAAATATAATGAGTTATTGTTTTAGTGAGCTAGATGTAAAGCACCAGAATGATCACATTTTATAACAGACTAAGGCATATCTCAAAAGAAGGACACTAATGATCTAAAATCTCTGCATATCGTCAGGCTATGTTACAAACGATTGATGTGGATGCAAAAAATATTCCTCTCCTTTGCTTGAATAAATATGATAAGAGTGGAAGGGGATGCCCTTTGAACAGTTACGTATTGAACTTCTACAAACACAGCTCCCTGTCAGCACTGACCAAGGATAACTGGTATGACCTTTTCTTTATAGACAGGCGTGTGTGTTTGTGTAATGAATGCTGTTGCATTATGACTTATGAGAATAATTTCAAGATGCAATAATTTGAGTCATTAAGATGCAATTTATTTCAAACAGTTTAAAAAACACCTTTTCAAATTATGATTGTGGTGGAGCTCACGTATCATAAAATTGACCATTTGCAAGTGAACAGTTTAGGGACATTTGATGCGTTCATAATGAACAACCACCGCCTCTATCCGGGTATTAAACATTGTCATTGACCCAAGGGGAAAGCCTGGACCCCTGAAGCAGTGACTCCCCTCCCCTCCCTCAACTCTGGCACCTACTGTTCTGTGTCTATCTGTTCTCCGTCTTGTGGATTTAACTAGTCTGGGTGATTAATGAATGGAATCATACAATTATGTGACCTCCTGTGTCTGAGTTCTTTCATACAATTATGTGACCTTCTGTGTCTGACTTCTTTCACTAGGATATTTCGAGGTTCGCGCATGTTGTAGTGATAGCAGTACTGGACTCCTTTTCATAGCTGGATATTATTCCATTGTTTGTATATATACAGTTTGTTTATCCAATGAATGAACGTTTGGGTTGCTTCAACTTCTGGCTACTGTGAATAGTGCTGCAGTGAACAAGCACGCACATGTTATTTGTTTCAGTGCCTGTTTTCAATTCTTCTGTGTATAAACCTAGGAGTAGAATTGTTGGGTCACGTCGTAACTCCTTGTTCAACTTCTGTAGAGCCGCTGAAATATGAAACCACGGCAACAATGTTACACACACCCAGCTGCACTGTACCAGGGCTCTACTTTCTCCACAACCTCACCACACTTGTTATTTTCCTTTTTTAAAAAGAATTATAACCATTCTAGTGTGTGTGAAGTGACCCATATCTCACTGTGGTTTTACTTTACATTTCCCTAACCACTAAACATTTTGAGCTTAATTTTATGTTATGAAAGAGATGTATATAGTCTTTGGAAAAATGTCTGTTCAAGTCCTTTGTCCGTAACGCTACAAGTCCTTGCCCTCCATACCTCTACAATTATGTTGTTTATCTTTTGTTGTTGCGTTGTAGAAGTTCTTTAGATATTCTAATAGTAGACTCTTGTCAGATATATGATTTGCAAATATTTTCTCCTACTCTGTAAGTTATCTTTTATTTTCTTGATACTGTCCTTTGATGCACAAAATTTTTAATTTTGAGGAAATCCAACCTACCTAATTCTTCTTTTGTTGCTCATCCTTTTGGTGTCATATCCAAGAATTCATTCCCAAATCCAAGGTCATGAAGATTTCTCCCTATGCTTTCTTCTAAGAGCTCTTATATTTAGATTGTTGATCCATTGTGAATAGATTTGGTGTATGGTATAAGTTTACAACTTCGTTCATCTGCATGTGGATTTACAGTTGCCGCAGAACCATCTGTTGAATTCTTTCTCCACCGAATGGGGTTGGTAACTCGTCAAACCTCAGCTGACAGATATGTGGGTTTGTTTTCGAATTCTCAGTTCTATTCCGTTAGTCTATCTGCCTATTTTCATGCCAGTACCACCCTGTTTTGATAACTATAGCTTGTGAAATATGTGGGTCTTCCAACTCTCTTTGTGTTCAGCACTGTTTTGGCTATTCAAGGTCCTTTGTAATTCCGTATGAATTTGAGGATTGTCTTTTCCACTTCTGCAAAAAAAAGGCAAAAAAGGCTGTAGGAATTTGGATAAGGATTGCAATGATCTGTAGATCACTTTGAGTACTATTGGCATCTTAACAATATTAAGTCTTTCAATCCATAAACACAGGATATCTTTCCATTTTTAGGTCGTCCTTAATTTCTTTCTGCAATGTTGTAGCTTTCAGTGTACAAGTCTTTGACCTCTTTTGTTAAATTTATTCCTAGGTATTTTATTCTTATGCATGCTTTTGCAGTTGGACCTTTTTCCTTAATATTATTTTCAGAAAGTACCTCGCTTTCATGTAGAAACACAAATGGTTTTTGAGTATTCATCTTGTACTCTATGACTTTGCCAAATTTGTTTATTAGCTCTGATAGTTATTTTGTGGATTCTTCAGCATTTTCTACATATGGGCTCATGCCATCTGTGAAAAAAGGAGTTTTACTTGTTCCTTTCCAATTTGAATGCCTTCTTTTTCTTCCTCTTACCTAAGGGCTCTGCCTAGTACTTCCAGTAAAATGTTGATGAGCAATGGTGAAAGCAGACATCCTTGTTTTGTTCCTGATCTTAGGGAGGATATTTCAGTCTTCTCCCATTGAATCTGACCTTAGCTGTGAGCTTTTCATGAATGTTCTTTATCATGATGAGAGAGTTCCCTTATATTCTTAGTTTGCTGAGTATTTTTATGAAATGACTTTTTCTTCAAATGCTTACTCTGCACTAACTGAGGTGATCTGGTGGCTTTTTCCTTTTATTCTATTAATGTGGTGTGTTACATTGATTAGTTTTCTCATGTTGAATCATCCATGCATTCCTGGGGTAAATCTCACCGAGTCATAGTGTGTAATCTTTTAAATATGCTTTTGGACTCAGTTTGTTGGTACTTTGCTGAGGATTTTTGCATCTGTGTTCATAAGAGAAGTTGGTCTTTTCCTGTGATGTCAAAATCTAGTCTGATTTTGGCGTTAGGGTAAAATGGGCCTCATAGAATGAGTTAGGAAGCATTTCTTCCTCTTCTGTTTTTTTTTGCAACAGTTTGAAAAAGATTGGTGTTAATTCTTCTTTACGTGTTTGGTAGAATTCACTACCAGCTGGTCTGGACTTTTGTTTGTTAGGAGGGTTTTGATAACTGACTCAGTTTATTTAATTACTATAGGCTTTATTAGATTTTCTATTTTTTTGAATCAGTATTGGTAATATGTATATTTCTAGAAATTTATCCATTTCACCTAGATTGTCTAATTTTTTGTTGTAATGTTATTTGTTGATAATAACCTCATGTAACCCTTTTTATTTCTGTAGCATCTTTCCCTATGTTTATTTCTGATTTTATTTGCATCTTCTTTCTTCTTTGTCAATCTAGCGAAAGGTTTTGTCAATTTTGTTGATCTTTTCTGAGATCCAACTTTTGTTTCACTGATTCTATTTTTCTATTATTTATTTCATTTTCCACCACACTAATCTTTATTATTTCCTTCCTTCTGCTAGCTTAGGTTTTAGGTCACACTTGTTTCTCTAGTTCCTTAAGGGTAAAATTAGGTTGCTGATGTGAGATCTTCCATCTTTTTAAATTTGGGCATTAAGTGGTATAAATTTGCTTCTGAGCAGCTTCCTGTATCCCATAAGTTTTGGTATGCCTTGCTTTTGCTGTCATTTGTCTTTGTTTTCTAATTTACCTGTGATTTCTTCTTTGACTCATTGTCTGTGCGCTGTTTAATTTCCCTAGAGTTGTCAGTTTTCCTGTTTTCCTTCTGTTAATGATTTCTAGCTTCATTCCACTGTGCTCTGAAATGTGTCTGAAAAGATTTTGTGTGACTTCTGTAATTTTAAATGTATTGAAACTTGTTTTGTAGCCTAACGTGTGGTCTCTTCTGGAGAACGTTTGATACGCTTATGAAGGGTGTAATCTTCTGCTGTTGTTGGGTGTGGTCTTTGAAATACGTCTGTTTTTTTTTTCCCCTGTAATTCATTTCTAATCTCATAGCGCTGTGGTCAGAAAAGATGCTTGATATGATTTCAGTTTTCTTAAATTTACTGAGGCTTGATTTGTGACCCAAGATGTGATCTATCCTGGAGAATGTTCCATGTGCACTTGAGAAGAAAGTGTAATCTGCTGTTTTTGGATGGAATGTCCTATAAGTATCAAGTAAATCTATCTGGTCCATTGTGTCATTTAAAGTTTGTGTTTCCTTATTTATTTTTATTTTGGATGATATGTCCATTGGTGTAAGTGAGGCGTTAAAGTCCCCCACTATTATTGTGTTACTGTCGATTTCCGCTTTTATAGCTGTTAGCAGTTGCCTTATGTATTGAGCTGCTCCCATGTTGGGTGCCTATATACTTATAATTGTTATATCTTCTTCTTGGATTGATCCCTTGATCATTATGTAGTGTCCTTCCTTGTCCCTTGTAACATTCCTTCTTTTAAAGTCTATTTTATCTGATATGAGTATTGCTATCCCAGCTTTCTTTTGATTTCCATTTGCATGGATTTGTTTTTTAGGTCCTTTTCTTCTCTTGTGTTTCTCACTTAGAAAAGTTCCCTTAGCATTTGTGGTAAAGCTGGTTTGGTGGTGCTGAATTCTTTTAGTTTTTGCTTGCCTGTAAAGCTTTTGATTCTCCATAGAATCTGAATGAGATCCTTGCCGGGTAGAGGAATCTTGGTTGTAGGTTTTTCCCTTTCATCACTTTAAATATGTCCTGACACTCCCTTCTGGCCTGCAGAGTTTCTGCTGAGAAATCAGCTGTTAACCTTATGGGAGTTCCCTTGTATGTTATTTGTTGTTTTTCCCTAGCTGCTTTCAATAATTTTTCTTTGTCTTTAATTTTTGCCAATTTGATTATTATGTGTCTTGGCGTGTTTCTCCTTGGGTTTATCCTGTATGGGACTCGCTGCGCTTCCTGGACTTGGATGGCTATTTCCTTTCCCATGTTAGGGAAGTTTTCGACTATAATCTCTTCAAATATTTTCTCTGGCCCTTTCTCTCTCTGTTCTCCTTCTGGGACCCCCATAATGCGAATGTTGTTGCATTTAATGTTGTCCCAGAGGTCTCTTAGGCTGTCTTCATTTCTTTTCATTCTTTTTTCTTTATTCTGTTCTGCAGCAGTGAATTCCACCATTCTGTCTTCCAGGTCACTTATCCGTTCTTCCGCCTCAGTTATTCTGCTATTGATTCCTTCTAGTGTAGTTTTCATTTCAGTTAATGTACCGTTCATCTCTGTTTGTTTGTTCTTTAATCCTCCTAGGTCTTTGTTAAACATTTCTTGCATCTTCTTGATTTTTGTCTCCATTCTTTTTCCAGGGTCCTGGATCATCTTCACTATCATTATTCTGAATTCTTTTTCTGGGAGGTTGCCTATCTCCACTTCATTTAGTTGTTTTTCTGGGGTTTTATCTTGTTCCTTCATCTGGTACACAGCCCTCTGCCTTTTCATCTTGTCTGTCTTTCTGGGAATGTGGTTTTTGTTCCACAGGCTGCAGGATTGTAGTTCTTTTTGCTTCTTCTGTCTGCCCTCTTGTGGATGAGGCTATCTAAGAGGCTTGAGCAAGTTTCCTGATATCTTAGATTAATTTTTGAGCATATATCTGCCAAGCTGTAGATGGCTACTGATGACCCAGTTTCAGTATCGAATAGCTGCCATTTAGACTCTAGTTATTTTTGGAAAATCTCTCTCTTCAGAATGCAGCAATTCAGTGAGCACTGAGTTTTCCATGTACCAAGCATACCTCCTATATACCAGCCACTCCTCTAAGGACTAGTCTAGAGGCACAGAGGTGAAAAGAGCCTTTGCTGTCAGGGAGCAGGCATTCCAGTGAGGGAGACAATACATGAGGTGAAATTTTCTCAGACAAGTGAATGATGAGCAGGCATCTTCTGTGTGACTGCTGGAGCCACTGGACTTGTCTAGTAGGATTCCCCGCTGGTGTTGGAGGGTCTCCTGCAGAGGCAGGGGGTGGCTGTGGCTCACCATGGGGACAAGGACAGTGGCAGCAGAGGTTCTGGGAAGGACTCCTTGGCGTGAGCCCTCCCAGAGTCCCCTTTAACTACTATTTTAGAACTGTCACTTTCTCTCTTAAATTCTGTCAGTGTTTTGCCTCATATATTTTGGGGATCTGTTATTTGGGGTCTGTATGTTTATTGTATCTTCTAGATAAGTGTTATATCTTCTACATGAATCAATCCTTTTATCCACATATAATGTCTTTTTTGTCTCTTGTAACAGTTTGTACTTAAAGTCTATTTTTTTCTGATATTAGTACAGCCACCCCAGCTCTCTTCTGTGTACTATTTGCATGGAGTATCTTTCTCTGTTCTTTCACTTTCCAACATCTTTGTATGTTTGTATCCAAAATTAGTCTCTTATAGACAGTAAATTGTTGGATTATGTTTTTTTTTGTTTTTTTTTTTTTATCGGTACGCGGGCTCTCACTGTTGTGGCCTCTCCCGTTGCGGAGCACAGGCTCCGGACGCGCAGGCTCAGCGGCCGTGGCTCACGGGCCTAGCCGCTCCGCGGCACGTGGGATCTTCCTGGACCGGGTCACTAACCCATGTCCCCTGCATCGGCAGGTGGACTCTCAACCACTGTGCCACCGGGGAAGCCCTGATTATGTATTTTAAAATTCATTCTGCCCATCTTTTGATTGGAGAATTTAATCCACTTACATTTAAAGTAATTACTGATAAGGAAGGACTTACTTTTGCCATTTTGATATATTTTTTTTTAATAAGTCTTATGCTCTTCTTTGTTTCTCAGGGATAGTTTCTGGCAATTTTATCTACCAATGGGTATACTTTCTAGTTTCTCTTTACACTTCATGAATTTTGGGGGGCACTGTACATCTTGAATACAATAATGTGGTAATTCTGGAATTGTCTCCCTTCTCAGGGTTTGTGTTTCGAGGGGTCCACTGTGGCATTGTTTGGTTTAGTGAGTTTTCTAAACTATTTTTATAAAAATTCTGTGTATATTTTTCACCATGTATGGCCTCTGAAGTCCTTGTTTCTTTACTTTTTTAATTAAAAAAATATTCATTTATTTATTTTGGCTGTGCTGGGTCTTAGTTGCGGCATGCCGACTTCTTAGTTGCGGCATGCCGACTTCTTAGTTGTGGCACGCGTGCGGGATCTAGTTCCCCGACCAGGGATCGAACCCTGGCCCCCTTCATTGGGGGCGAGGAGTCTTACCCACTGGACCACCCGGGAAGTCCCTGAAGCCCTTGTTTCCTTAGATTGTATTCAGCTAGTGTTTGGACAGAGATTTTTTTTGAACGCAAGGGGGAGTGGGAGAGACGGAGAGAGGAAGAAGAGAAAGAAGAAGGAGGAAGAGCAGGAGAGGGAGAAACGGGAAGAAAATGAGAAGAAGTAGGAGAAAGAGAAGAAGAAAAGCAGAGAAAAATCTTCCTTCCGTTCTTTGCAGGTTGGCTCTGTGCTGGGATCTCCTTCAACACTGAAGCCTTTTATGACTCACCCTTCCCCCACGTCCTGCCCGTACTCATCCTGGAGACCAGCAGTAATGAAGGCTTGGGGTCTTCTCTGGTCTCTTCTAAGCACGTGTCCTGCCCTAGGCATCTGCATGGCTGTCTGAATTCCCCGACGTATGAGGGTTCGCCCAGATGTTCCTCAGAGGTTTTCGTTACTCAGTTGTTTGGTCTCGCCACCTACACATTGGCACTTGCCATCTACCTCTGCAAGGATCAGCTGCTGACCTTCAGCACCCCCCTGAAAGGAGTTCAGGGTGGAGAGCAGAAATGAGGCGCTCTGGGCTCTGGGGAAAACAGGCAGAACAGGTCTTCAGATAGGTATTTTGAGGAGAAGATTTTATGAGCCCAATTCTTGCATCTCCTCGTATCTAGAAAAACACTAAAATCCTTCATGGTGACGTCTGCTCCTCGTGACCAGCAGTAACCTTCATGAGACTAGCAGAAACCTTCTGCGAAAAAATATGTGCTTGGGGCTTCCCTGGTGGCGCAGTGGTTGAGAGTCCGCCTGCCGATGCAGGGGACACGGGTTCGTGCTCCGGTCCGGGAGGATCCCACATGCCGCGGAGCGGCTGGGCCCGTGAGCCATGGCCGCTGAGCCTGCGCGTCCGGAGCCTGTGCTCCACAGCGGGAGAGGCCACAACGGTGAGAGGCCCGCGTACCGCAAAAAAAAAAAAAAAAAAAATGTGCTTGATCGCATGTACTCCCGCTTCGCCAAAATCACATCTATACTGACTTCGCCACCGCCTCTTCAGAGCTGCTTCTCGGAGCTCTCTGAAACGCTGTCTCCCGGGCTCTAGACTTCATTTTGCCCCAGATAAAACTTAACTCACAACTCTCACGCTGTGCATTTTTTTCAGTCGACAGCCTCGACTGTCATCTTTCGTCCTCGGCAGCTGCCTCGCTATCTCCCTCCCTCACTGAGCTCTGAGCTTGGCCAAACGAAGACAAGCCCCTCACCTCAGTCCTTCCTGCAGCTCCCAGACAGGTTAGGACAGACAGATGAACAAGGCCGGCTCTGTTCCCTGGGGAATCGGGGACTGGGAAACAAGGCTGATGCTAAGCTGGAAGGAGGGTGGGGAAAGGGTGAATAAAAATGTCTCAGCGCTTTCCTACTTTTCTAACTTGTTCTTGACTCTGAGTGAAACCTTGGCTTATTTTCCACCCTTCTGGCAGCTTTTGCTTGAGTTTTTGATGTTTCTGTGCAGGGATGGGCCCTCCTTCTGCCTGCTCTGCCGTCTTTGGTGACATCGCTCCCATTTGGCACTGTTTTAACATGTAAAATAACAACTTCGGTCATAATAATGGGCTACTCTATAAGAGCACTAAAAGTCATGCTTTTTTAGCCAAACGGTTAGCCTCTTTACTAGTTTGGTCAATTTAGGGCTACACGGAACAGAGTAAAGCTCTGGATGCAAAGCACAGGGCTATGTCCCGAGGTATCTCCACGTCTGGCTTTATTTTGTCTCTGGAAGGGCCAGCAATTCAGTGGTAATTTATCTTTTCCTTGGTGGTAGATTGAAAACCCATCAAAACAAAATGTATTCCTGTAATGTTACTCTCTTTTTTTCTATAGGTTAAACATGGACAGTGCGTTTAAGTTAATCACAGATTTTGTGCCTGTCACTCAGACCATCAGGTAGAGTAGACGCCCCTGCATGTGAATTTCCTATAAGCAGCTGAACATCTTTAAGTATGAAAAACCGTGATAATAATTGAAACACTTCATCTCATACAGGATCTCACTAAATGAATTATGCGATGACAAAGATGACAACGTTGTGTTGGCATTTAAACACCTAAGTGAAGCATTCGACAGAAAACTTGGGGGAAAAGCACAGCCCTGACCGTGTCCAATTTTTCTGAGTCCTGTGCGCCTAGGAGACAGAGATAGCCAGAATGCCACCCTTTGTGTTTCAGGACATGGGTCACTGCCCCTTCCTGCATGACTAAGAGGAGGCTTGCAAACAACCCCTTGTTCCCTGTGACCATCCTCAACACACCCTCCAAATTCTCATGCTTTGTCTCATAAAGGATTAGCTGAACTGCTTTCTCCTGCTGACCAACTGGACAAAATACCTGCTAACTTGACCAAATATTAGTCAGGCTTCTCCCATCTGCCCCACAAGTCCCTGAACTTTAATCCACCCTTAGGCTCCTCCTGAAAGCTGCCCGGAGGGGTCCCCAGATCATCTGTCCCTGCCCCGACCCCAGGTCACTGTGAGGTCAACTGTGCAATCACACCACAC
This sequence comes from Inia geoffrensis, assembly GCA_036417435.1. NCBI lineage: Eukaryota > Metazoa > Chordata > Mammalia > Artiodactyla > Iniidae > Inia > Inia geoffrensis. The sequence continues at coordinate 2,181,648 of CM070906.1, read as the reverse complement.
ACACCCCCATTCCCCCTCACCTGATCATTTCCAGTCTTGTTTACTAATCCCTATAAATTGAAGATCTTTTTCTGCTGACCTTTGGGACCCCCGCACATTCCCACGGTCAGTGTCTTCCCTTCGCAGTAGGCTTTTCCACTTACTGCAACGGTCTTTTCCAATAAATCTCTTCTTACCTAAGTCCAGATTTGTTTTTGATTCGATTTGCTCGCTGCGCTAAAGACGTAAAAGATATTACTTAACTAAAGTATAGATTTCACACTTTATTGAACAGCGTATATAAAGATATCTTAGGCTGGAAAGTTTTTCGTTAGATATCTAAGTTCTTATCAGGAATTCTAACATTTTTCTTCTAAGGGTTTTCGCTTGTGTAATAGCTCTGCTAAATGTCTCAAACAATTACTACTTTGGCTTGAAGTGCTAATGATTTCTTTTAAAGGCAGAAATAAAACCCGAGTTAAAATTATACAACATCATACACTGTAGCAGTGAGCTGAACTCTTGAAAGTAGTTTCAGATGTCTAATTATTACATGTTTCTAAATGTCCTGGATTCTTCCCCCAGGCAGACCCCAGGTTCTGAGCACATTTTCCACGTCCCAGAGACCAGTGGGGACACACCTACCGAGACTAGGCTGTGAGCCATTGAGAGCGCTCCACGTGGAATAAAGCACATCCGCCAGCATCACCAGTACGTCTAGATTTATTGCCTGCGTGTCCACATTCGCCTTGCTCGCCTTCCTTAACCGCTGCTTTCTGTGACCTCATTTGTGTGTCCCCCCGTGCGTATCCCAGGAGCTTACCCCTCTGTCTTGGGCTCACCCATCTCTGTCCCTGCTTTTGCTCTTGGCTAGACTATGGCGTCAAACTAGATTCTCCTCCAAATCTGACTCAGTGAGTACTTTTTCTTTGCTGCTCCTAATTTAGCACATCTTCAGACAGGGAAGGGAACAGCCTTGACTAATGGCACAAATCGTAGAGTTACTTCCCAGATAGGCTTTGATACTGATGTTAAGGAGTGAAGACAGACAAGCAGCAAGGACTCTGCTGACGCTGCCTGGGCAAGTGGCTGGCTAGGCACTAACGCCAAGAACAGCAATAGCTAGAGATGTTGCCTTTACCAGAGTGGCAGTCAAATACACACACTCACACGCACGCGTGTGCACACACATGCCTATTTTTCCTTCTGAGTCTCTTACACAGCCTAGCTTGACAAATATATATCTGTCTGTATTCTGCTGTTTTTTACCTTTATTTTCGTTTAAAGGGGACTGAGATGTTCACTTTGGCTTTATTTACAGCGTTTGTCCAGAGTCTCGAGTGGGGAAGGGGATGGCCACGCACCCCGTTTCCCTCATCTCTCACAGCATGCTGGGACAGCTGTAAGCAGACCCACTCCTTGTAGGGAATTGACGGTTCACATGAAATAACATATGTCAATGCAATAATGTCTTTTATTATTCTGTTACACGCAATCTAACGAATTCCTGATTTAGATATGTGCAAGTCCAATCTTATACACTTTTGTCAATAGGTTTTTCTTGAATAACCTATTGATAATCATTAGTCTTGGAATAATTTTAAAGAGAGAAAAGAAAATATGATTCTATAGTTTTGTAATAATGCTACTAACAATGCATATTAATCACAGAATCTATATCTTGACGTGCCTCTGAAGATGAGTGCATCCTCCAAATCCTTCTTTTTATTTAATAATCGTCAGCATCACCGGCACAGATGGCAAGCAGAGCCTTCTCGTAATGCCCTGAAGCGAAATGCTGAAAGGAGGAACATGTATTTGAAATACAATGTCATAGTATTTCTAAAAAGAAGCATAATTCCTCTGAACTATAGAATGAAAGACCGTGGGCCGTTAGCATCACAAAAAGTATTGATTGTTTTCATCTGAATATTTAATATGCCCTGAGGACTATTCCCTGGAAGTTACTGAAAAATCATACCATGGTTATAATCGATAGAACGAAGTTTATATAAAGTCGATGGAACCCTAATGTGTTTTTATAAGAAGAAAAACTTCCAGTAGAATCAAATCTTCTCAACTTGAATGAGGTGTGTCCTCATTTATTGTTGTAAATCAGTGTAGCATATGGAGGGCAGATGGGGCAGTATGCCTCAGATGGCTTAAAAATGTTTATAGTCATTAATGCAGAAATTCTACTTCAAGAAATCTGTCCTAAGGAAATAATGATCAATTATCGATGAGCCCAAGATTTATGCTCCAAAATATACACCACAATATTATGTATAATAGCGAAAAAGTGAAAAGCAATAAATAATAATGTGGGGCAGTTTATGTACTTTAAAACTTGTACAGTGGGGTCTATGAGTTAATAAAAATATTACTTTAAGTAGTAAAACATTTTTTAAAAGAAAACATGTACAAAAAAATTTTGTTATTGGTTATCTGTGGTGGAGAATTAGGGTCATTTTAATCCTTTTATCATGCTTCCGTAGTTTCAAATTTTTCAAAGAAATGATAGTAATAAAGGACTTATAAAACTTATCTTTGTTAAAAGTCAACTCGCACATCCATGTTCTCTTACGCAAAGTTGTGTAATTATCATTCACTGCCTTAAATGCACATAGTAAAGTTGCATTAATCATACGTGAATATTAGTAGATTTTGAGGTGGCTGTCCTTAATTGCTGTATAGGTATTAGAACTAGTTTATTCATTTAGAAAATGAGTTATGACACGCATTTCTCAATGAGAAATGTTTAGCACCACTAAAAGTTTAAGGTTTTGAAGGTGGCTGTAAGGAGAGTTTTATCAAAGACGAAGGAGCAAGATGTCTCTTAAATGCTCCCTTAACCCTTCCTCTTGGAAACCACTTCAGCTCCCTGAGGGCCTACAAGGTCTTCTGGGTGTGTGATCTCTTCCTCCTTGGGTTGTCAAGTTTCTTCCGTATCTTTCAATAAACTAAAAAGCTATTTTATGCAATTGAAAATTTCAATGGAAACAACGTGGACAAGGTAACAGGACTGAGCTATGTGCAGAGTATACATTAAGATACATTCTAGGGCCCTGTGCTTGGGTTAATGCTCTGAGGGTGCCGTCTTGAAGTTCTTTATACTTTTTTGAATGAGGGATCAAACGTTCTCATTTTCCATGGGGTGCCCCAAATTACATAGATGGTCCTACATATTCTGATAATTCTTTGCTAGGTTTTATCAAACTCCAGGGTCAAGCTTAGGTGTATCAGAATGAAGAAACCACCGGCCTGTTTACTTCTGAGTCATTCCTTCTAGGCATGAGCTTCAAGGGCTCATGGGATGGCAGTGTGCAGAATTTTGCACCCGTGTGATGGGATCTGACTGGCTGCCCCCTCCTATGACAACACAGGAGAGCTGATCCCAGAAAGCTCTTCACCATTAATGGGCTCTTCTTGCGAAACGTTTTCTTGCTGGTGCTAATCACGCTTGGCCGTTTAGCTTGTAGAGCCTCATCACGTGATCGTGGGATGAATAGTTTGCATGACAAACCAATGACTTTTGCTTAAAACACATCAAAGAGGAATAAGTCTTGTCACCGAGGTGAAGGGATTTTTCTCACCTGTTGGTGCACTAAGGCTGCCTGACCTACTAATGTAGATGAGCCCAGCCGGAATAGTTAACTTTTTCGATTCCACCGTGAGGTTACTTAAATGACAGCTCTTGTTTCAGTTTCGAAAAGGATCAAATATGGCTGCAAATAAGTCACGAGGAGGAGACTTACTTTGATGTCATGGAAGAGGGACTTCCCGTATCTCTCTTTGTATCGTTTCCTTATGGTCATCAGGTCTATTTCACTTCTGGCAATGAGAATCCTGATCACGGTTTTATTATGGAAACCAAAGTCCTAAAAGACACAGCCAAGGGGTGAAAAACAATAAGGAAACAGCACCTTAAGGTCAGTCTCTCTAAAATCGACTGATCCTCTTTTCTGTGGCCGAGTGCTCCTGGTCCTGTATCCCTCAAGCCCTGGCATCCCCACCCACGGGCATCGACTCAGACTCTGCCTCCCCTCTGTGACCCGCCCCCACCTCCCCTGGCCCCCCGCACTGTACACACACAGTCAAGCGGTCCATCTACTCTGCTGCTTAAATGCCCTCTAATCTCTATTTCCAGGGTCACAGCCTTGATACTGGCCCTCATCACTTCACCTGATTCTGCAATAATCCTCCCCTTTATTTAAAAAAACATTTTTTATTGGAGTGTAGTTGATTTACAATGTGTTAGCTTCTGCTGTACAGCAAAGTGATTCAGTTATACATGTACGTATCTGTATCTATATCTATCTATCTATCTATCTATATCTCCACTCTTTTTAAGATTCTTTTCCCATATAGCCCATTACAGAGTGTTGAGTAGAGTCCCCTGAGCTATACAGTAGGGCCTTATTAGTTATCCATTTTTATACACAGTAGTGTGTATATGTCAGTCCCGACCTCCTAATTCATCCTCCCCCCTTTCCCCCTGGTGACCATAAGCTTGTTTTCTACATCTGAGACTCTATAATTCTCCCTTTTAAACCTGGTCAACCTCCCACTGTCTCCTGAACACTGCATCTTAAGATGCAAATCTGATCATGTGCTCTTTCTAGGTAAAAATTCTTCCTGGGTTGGGAGGCGGGTCCCCGCTCTGTTAGATGAACGTCGGCATTTCTAAGACGGCAATTATATTTTTGTTCTATCGTCTGCTTATTGTGGAAAACTGTAAAAGTAAGAATTCCAGGTACTCAAAATATTTGCTGAGTTAACCTCCAATACTGACCAATACACAGCCATCCCTTCCTGTGTACTAGGTCCGGAACGAATACCACTTCACAAAGCAATTTCAACTTATCTGTTTACATGGAGCACTGGTGACATCCAGTGGCCAGGAAGCAGCAGCTAATTTTTGATGCCTGAATGTTGTGGGCATAGACCTACTAACAAACTTTTTCATAATTTGAAGTGATAAAAATGAATGATCCAACCGATTTCCCATATTTAAGTTGTGTATCATCCGCTTAGAATACACAGGAGGAAAACAGATTTTCTTCGGTGAGAGCTGGTGAAAACAGCTTTTGAACAATACTTGACCTTGGCAGGAGGCCCTTGTATATGAACACTCCGATTACTGGAATATACACTCCTCTGCTGTACCTGCAAACTGTTCGTGAGTACACATACCTTCCTTTTTGCATTGACACACACAGCAAGGGTAGAGTTTTTATTTATTTTTAGGATAATTGGCCCTCACTCTGGGCATAATTGGAATCGGAGTAATGTGATTATTTTCCCAAGGTCATTCACAAGTGAAGGTCATTCACTCTTTTTGTTGGAGAAGGAAACGGTTGATGTCATCCAACATCCTTGCCCAATACACTTTTAAATATATAGTTAATCAAATCCACCTTTATTCTTGGAAATAGAATCAAAAAGAAGCAGAGGACTGTGAGCTCTGATCTTGATCCTGTGTTCTGAGGATACAAGGGTTCTTGTACCTAATAAAAAATACTTGCGCATCAATAAAAATAAATAAGTAAAATATTCTTGATGATTAACATATTGTCCGAGCTTGCTGGCTACCTCTAAGAAGCTGGTCTATGACAATTACTTTGAGGATAAAACACTCCCGTGAAATTATTGTACCACTGAATTGTTTTCAATGATTTTCTTTGAGTTTTCAGGGCTATGACATGTATAGTGATTTGTATGAGACCTTTTCATTTTCTAAATATTTTCGTGCACGTTGTGGATGAGGTGTGCATTGTCTCATGCACATAAGTGTTTGTGTCTTTGAAAATGAATGCACCAAAGATGTGCAGTTGACGATCACCCGAAACTAAAAAACATTCTCACTTAATTACAAAAATAGCTTTAGAGTTTATTGTTGTCTAGATGTCCCATTTTAAGTGTTTTTTAAAATAATACTTTATGTTTAAAAATAACCACTCACCTTTTGTGTTTTTAAAGTTCAGGAATGCAGCCATTTCTTTCTGACAGTTTGTAATGTTTTGACATTTTCTGCTTCATGCCATATGTTGTGTAACTGCCTGAGTATGAGGGGGTGGTCTTCATATGCGGTAAAAGTATTCGGACCTACCAGTTTCTCCAGATGCTAAGAAATGCTAAAGCACATCTCCCTGGGGGGAGAGGCCCCAAGGAATACTTCTTAGGTACCTCTGTTTGATACAGAAAGCAGAGCATTACCTTTATTTGATGGGTCTCATTTTGGTGTATAATATATTTCTTCACTGGAGCATATTTTCTTTGAAATTAACATATTTGCATACAAATTCAAATATGGGAATCAATATTTAAATAATTGAAGTAAAACTAGTCCTTTGAGAAAGTAGACATGATTTCTGGAGAAATTTTAAAAATACGTGGCTCATACTTACATGGATTGCACTGTATAATCTGTAAGCAAAATAGGCTGGTTTGTCTCGAACACAGAGAACTAGGAAAAATCAGAGAGGAAAGAAGAAAGTTTGCGAGTGACAGTACATATTTTCTTCAAAATTTGGGAAACAATGAGAATGCTTTTTCTTTTTCCAGTTACAATCCTGGAAGACTGATATTTTGTGAGTTCTCTGTGGGATCCCTCATTGTACATGGTATTAAAATGTCAACATTTAGAATAGCAGTAAAACCATAACCTTCTTTACAAGGGAAAGGAAGTTAGTATGTACAAGATGAATTTAAAGGTGTGAGATCCCAATTACCTGAGAATTCAAGGTTTCCTAGTGTGAAAGTTGACAGCTGTTAGGAAGGGTATGGGTTCATGAAAGTTATTAGCTTGCCGGTTTAGAGCATTGTTATCAGTAGCCGATGCATGTTTCCTCTACAGAGTTAACATTCTGTCTAAATCATTAAATTCAGGGGAAAGTGACTCAATCAAGAGCTTGCTCATGCATCTTTAATTCAGTCAGAGCTAATCAGCGTTCACTGTGCCAAACACATCATTACTCACCAATTGCAACTAGCAGCTCTTGAAAGTATCCATCATAGCATTCATTAATGGCATCTACTATGTCTTGCCCAGAAATAGTTTGAAATTCCTGGAAAACTTCAACAAATCGATATAATTCAAAGGAGATTTTATGAATATTATAAATTTAAAATGCAAACATGGATTTGATTGCTTATACACAGTGAAGGTAAATAAAGTACAGGGGTGGGTGTTGGGTTGCAGTAGGCCATCTTTCAAAAATTTTTAATGGACTTTTGTGTGTTATATATAGTAGAAGAAACACAAAAAAGTATTTTAAAAAATAAGGGAGACAGGAAGGTACAGCAGTTTGGCGAAAGTTGAACAAAGTAGGGCCAGTAAGGCAGCTTCACATAAATCACGACTTCAGTAATAATGACCTTGGTTCATTACGGACTGTGTTCACCATATTCTTTTTTTTTTTTTTTTTTTGCGGTACGCGGGCCTCTCACTGCTGTGGCCTCTCCCGTGGCGGAGCACAGGCTCCGGACGCGCAGGCTCAGCGGCCATGGCTCCCGGGCCCAGCCGCTCCGCGGCACGTGGGATCTTCCCGGACCGGGGCACGAACCCGCGTCCCCTGCATCGGCAGGCGGACTCAACCACTGCGCCACCAGGGAAGCCCTCACCATATTCTTTTTAAGACAACATATCGTGCACCTAACAGGAGATAGGTAATATGGGTAAGTTCTCCATCAGAAATAGAGGTGGTTTAAAAAAGTTTAGTATTGAAAGGTTATGTGATTCAATTATTGGCAAAATAAAATTCTAGGGGAACTTCATCCTTAGCAATGTTATTAGATGAGGCACGTCTGTATAAACATAACCCCAAAGAGGTACCTTTGAGATAACTGGCTTGCCTCTCTTTATATGTAACAGCCCCCTTTCCCCATTACCTACTTGCTTTTTATTCTCTAATCCGGGGATAGCTGTAAAGAACAGAGGGCAGTTACCCAGCCATAGCTGCTGGTAGCTCTTGTTACACAGGATCATTTGCAAAAGCGTTTTGTGCTCCCCTGTCCTCTTCTGGCAGGTCTCCCACAGCACCTGAAACATCACAGGCCGCCAGGTAGCACCGCGGCCCCAGGCTGGTGTGCCCAAGGTCCCGCAGTTGCCCCAGGGCTGGCCCGTTACCATGGCGTCCTGGGCAGCCGTGGCAGGGTCCGTGTACCCTTCTTCCCTGGTGCCCTGTGAAGTAAGCACAGGTTTCCCTCTGTAAGTGCTCTGAATTGACAACTTAGTAGGGTTACCGGGACACAAATCTTTGAGCCACCAAATACACTGGAGACTCCTAAGAAAGTTCTGTCATTAGTCGGAGTTAGTCTACATTTCTTGGGCACTTTATGCAATGCAGGTCTTTTTAAAAATATGGGCACTTTTCATTTTTTCTTCGTAGCCGAGGTAATCTTTCAAAGGGGTTGACAAGTTTTTCGCTTTTCCAATTCCCTGAGCGGTATCGCCGCCGCCCACCCCTTCAAACAGCGCCCACTGCCCGGCCGGCTGGTAGAGAGGGGATTTTAACATCGTCAGAAGGGAAAGACAGAGAGAAAGCGTGAGTTAATGCTCGGTCTCTGACTTGTAACATCTCATGTTGGCAACAGTAAAATAACCACGAAATCCAGAATGTGTGCAGTGAGAGTATGTTGTAAATTTGTTTCACTCCTGCCTCTTTATCATATGAAGAAAGAACAGACATGGCCAAGCTGCCCAAAGAGAAGTCCTTTCAAACAGGAGGGAAGGAGAGCTCACTGATGCAGGACCCTCTGGTGCCTGAGGGTTATGAGGACCAGAGGGCAGAAAGAGGGACATGTGATGAGACAGTTTATTTAACCTTTCCTTTCCTTTGGGTCCAGATCTGGAGGAAATGCTTTTTTTTTTTTTTTTTTTTTTCTTTTTTGACTTTGCTGGAAGAACACAGAGTACACTGTCTTCTGCTCCTGGTGTCTTTTCGGACTCTGGAAGTGAACTCAGTGACACAGCAAGATAGGGCAGCCGAGGCCCTGAGGACGCCTTCCTGAATTCATCTCAGTCCCGAAGCAGCACGAATGGGCCCCAAATCTCTCCTCTGCTCCTGATGGAGGAACTTGCCTGCTGGCTGACAAGCCAGCAGCGGAGCCTGACAGGTGGAGTGGTTTATGGCCGCAGCAGGGCAGACCCTTCCAGCAGGCCAGGGCTGTGAGACAGACCGCGCTGGCTGGAACCCTGTGGGGAACACAGCCGGGCACTAGTGGCAGTCTTAGGCTCCAGAGGGAGCGAGGGTGAGGCCAAACCATCATGAAGGTTACTTGGTTCTGATCAAACTGAGACAGAAAAAGCGATATAAGTTAACCAGCTTAACTGGTCAAGTCTCGTCTTCTCAGTGGGATTTGCGCTGACCAAGCTGTGCGACATTATAACCTACCCGCCATCCCCTCCCCTGCCCTGCCGTATCCTTCATCACCTAACACGCTGTGAAATGCACCAGTGTATTTATTAGATTTCTCCTTAGCTGTCTGCATCCCCCGACTAGAATGCAAGCTTCTTAAGACTGGGGTCTTTGTCTCCTTTGATAATTCCCAATCGTCCTTGGCACGTTGTAGGCTTTTGAGAAATATTCACTGAGTCAATACTAAACGAAGGAAGGGAAGTTAAAAGAAATACCTTTTAGATGGCAGAATTTAAACGCCAGTTAGTAGAAACGGGAAGATTTTCTGGATCATTGAAGTGGTTTTTGTGATTTGCAATCAAACGATGTAGCTAACTAAACACCTACGCATGCAAAGTTTGTGAGAAATGTTTAAGAATTTTCTGCAGTTCTGAAATTTTTGTGAGAGGTTTGATTTTGGGACATTTAACTTGAAATGGGGCCCATCTGTTTACTTCTTTGTGCAGTTAATTGCCAAAAGCACTTTAAGCAGACTGGTAGATTCAAAAAAATGTGTATCAGTTTTATGTGTGACTTAGCTTTTCCCAGCAAGTGGATTTTGTCCTATAAAAAGCCTAAGACAGTAGACTGGTAGGTGATGTAAATGCCAGAGAAATGGCCTAAATGAGAATGGGGGCTAAGGGCAAAATAAAAATGTGAAAGGAAGAAATTAAAGGACTTAAAATCTGGCTGGAAGTATTTGGAGCAAAGTGGCTACAGATGATCCCCAGAGGCCTCAGGGCATGAGTCTGAGGAAACATCACCCGGAGACTCCTGACAGCCAAGGTGAGGACAGTTTCCATTTTTTCTGTCCGTGGAAACATTTATCATCTGCAGGCTGATTTGCACATATGGATTAATGGATCTCTAAGTGACTAACTTTTCATTATTTGACAGATAATTAGATCTCCTGTAAATCTGGTTTAATAAAAGCACAGGAAGTGCCGTGAGTCAGTTCAGTGATTGGCATTAGTTTTCTAGAAGAACGTGTTCTGGTTGAGTGGTTTTCTTATTAGAAATAGCCCTGTTGGAAAATTCTTTATAGATTAAAAGCTCTTTTTTTTTTTTCCCCCAGAAAATAGGACAGTAATTTAAACACTTCACGTTTCACGAATACCTTATAGCTTCCAATTCCCTCAGTCTCTATTAATTCACAAAAAAGAGGTGTATCTGAATGCTCATGATGTCAACAAGATGAAAGCCACGGGCGGTGTCTCCCTTGATTCTGGAAGTGAAGCTTCAGAGGGAGGGAGGAGGAAGTGATTGTAATCGCTGAAGAATTTTAGAATATGCGTACGGGGAGGGAATGGAGCAGAATGGGTTCACTTCCTTTAATTTACAGGGTAAATATCTGGAATCTCCAGAAAGCAAAATGATAAACCCAAGGACACACAGTTGACTTAGAGACAAGAGCAAAAGATACATAGATATATACCTGGTTGTTTTACACAGAGGTATCTATCTATCTGTCTGTCTATTATCTATCCGTCATCTATCTACCTGTCTACCTATCTATCTATCATCTATCTATGTATCTATCATCTCTCTATGTATATATGTATGTATGTTTCTATCATCTACCATCTATCAAACATCTATCTATAGAGAGAGATGGGGCAGAGAGAATAAGGATCCCAACTGGGGGGTAGAAGGAACTTGGTCACGTGACAGTGCCCCTCAGTTATTTGGCTGGAAGTCATCACCTCTTTTTGTAAGATGTCTAGACAGAGTCTCTGAAATGGTGTACACCACAGACAGTGGTCAGAGGTGATGGACTTCTTCAGTTCTCTAGTTAACGTTACATCATTTTCACTCTTGGAAATTTACTGATCCAAAGCCTAAACCAGGAGGTCCAAAATGAAGAGCCATTAATGTAGACGTCAGGAGTCAGTGGTCAGACTTCAAAATATTTAAACACCTATGAGAAATCATACATTTTACTAAGCAGTACGTGGGACTCCTGATCTTGAAATATACGTTTTTTACTTCCATTTTCAATGATGAGTTAAGTGCTTTCTTTGAAATACGTATTATCTTATACTCGTAAATTGTGTTTTACATTTTGAGGGGAATATACTATGAAACCTTACAAATACATAATACTTAAGTAAACCTCATTAATTCCCCTTGGCTTCTCATAAAATCTAGGTCTTGCTTCACCATCACTTTTTATATTCTATGTTGAAAGGACAATTTTACTGCTCTGAAGAGCTATTTCAAGGTTAAACACACACACACACACTTAAGTTCCAACTCTAGAAATTGAACTTAAGATGTAATACTTTATCCTGTAAAGTCATAATCCAAACTAGGTGAAACCCAGTGATAAAATAAATTGTGTATTATTTTAAAATATGTGTGTCTATACAAATAATATTATATATACAAATACACATCCTCACATTTATACTCTATCAAAAATAAAGCATTATTGTTTAATTTCAGGAAAAGGGACCTGCAATTGTGCATAAGATAGATGGCTCTATTACATCAAGGGAAAATATCGTTCACTGATTTTTTTCCCCTTGTGATTTATTTTCTCTCAAGTTTACTTTTCAGAACTGTGTGTTTTTTCCTGAAATATAAGAGCCTTGCTTTATAAAAACACACTGCGATCCTGATTCTTGGCTGTCAGTTACTTTTAGGGGGTTCGTAGCATAACCTTTGACGAGGTGCAGAGATTCTGAGAGGCTATTTGAATACTTGATCATTGGAATTTTACCAGATAGAAGTAGAACTGGAGTACAAATAGATGGGGTTGGAGGTGGGAGCAATCACATTTAACAGTGGAGGTGGAGGTATGGTATCTTGGGGCTGTTTTCATGTTTGTCTCTCACTCAGCAGACGTGAAACGTCAGGCCAGCCACAGAGCCCATCTGAGTTCCCAGGGACGGGGTGCAGCCGTTCAGCTCCCCTGGGGAGCTGACTCTGAGATGGAGACCAGCAGGTACCTTGTTATATTTTTTTGCCTTTTTAAAAAACCAATTATTGGAGTATAGTTGATTTACAATGTTGGGTTAGTTTCAGGTGTATAGCAAAGTGATTCAGTTATACACGTACACACACTGAAAAGATACCTGCACCCCTATGTTCATAGCAGCACTGCTTACAATAGCCAGGGCATGGAAGCAACCTAAATGTCCATCAGCAGATGAATAGATAAAGACGTGGTCCATATATACAATGGAATACTCCTCAGCCATAAAAAAGAATGAAATAATGCCATTTCCAGCAACATGGATGGACCTACAGATTATCACACTAAGTGAAGTAAGTCAGACAGAGAAAGACAAATACCATATAGCGCTTATAGGTAGAATCTAAAACATGATACAAATGATCTTATTTACAAAACAGATTCTTGTTATTATGGGATGTGCTGGGGATCAACCATGGACGGGAGAGAAAAGAAGCCAAATTTGGAAGGAGAGGCTGGACTGTGATACAGGCCTAGTGGAATGCAAAATAGTCCTAATGAAATATATTTTTTGTCTTACTAGCAAGCTTATATATTTCTTTAATAAATTGAAATAAATTTCTTTTTGGATACTAAGAAAATAAAAACGTGTTTGCTATTAAGATGCAACTCATGGGTTTATAATAGGACTTTTGGTTTTATTAGGGGCAGTACTAATGCCAACACGAATTTCTGACTGGAAACCGTTGTGGGTTTTTTTTTGTTTTTTTGTGTGTTTTTTCCTGGTACGCGCGCCTCTCACTGTTGTGGCCTCTCCCGTTGCGGAGCACAGGCTCCGGACGCGCAGGCTCAGCGGCCATGGCTCACGGGCCCAGCCGCTCCGCGGCATGTGGGATCCTCCCGGACCGGGGCACGAACCCGTGTCCCCTGCATCGGCAGGCGGACTCTCAACCACTGCGCGCGCCACCAGGGAAGCCCAAAACCGTTGTTTTAATTTACATTACAGAGCGTCAGTCCTAGAAAACCAAAAGATGAAGACCCTTCTAAATTGAGAGAATGTTTTAATTAATCTTACAACGTTGAAAAGTTAGAAAATATTCAACTGACGTTGCCAAGTAAGATTATTTTTAATATTAATAATGATCGTTAAAAACTTCTTCCCTATAATGACTCAGCTTCTGTCACAGATTTCAATAAGCTTATTTCTACAACACCTTACACAGAAGTCTCTAGTTGGACGATATCTATTCTCTATTGATGTTCTCATCCCAGAGGTTAGGATCTCCAGCATAGGACTTGATGAATCGATACAGGCAGTTTCATGAGCTATGCGGCCATGCCATGCACATCCAAATTAAACCACAGCAAACCAAATTAAACAAGAAAGCAAATTCTTGACTTTGTTTTTACAAATAGAATTTTTACTTTAATTGAAATGTCAATAGATTTGCTCAGTACTGTGCCATTTTTTTCAGTTGAACAATTTTGAAGAAATCCCACCAGCCCTAGTCACCAATCTCTCCTCCGTCTGGGGCAGCTAATACTTGCTTCCTCTGGAACCTCTCCTTTTGGATTTCTTTATCCCTAATTCAGAACTGACAATAACTTGGGCTCAAAAAAAAAAGAGTAAAAAAAATTTTAAATCCTTGTTGCCTGGCAATGAATGGAATTGTTAGTTTGTGTTCTAATCTGGCTGATATATTTATTCATTCTTAAATTATAGAGACTATTGTGAAGTGCAGTATAAGGTTTTTAATCACAATAGACACACATTAAAGAAACCACACCTCCTGTGTTTTACTGGATGTGTTAATCCACCCCGAAGGAGGAAGATAGCAAAATTGCCCAATCAGAAAAGAAGGAAAATGAAGTGGTCACTTAAATTTGCACACTGCCATTGATATTTTAAAGGAAAAAAAATCATTATCAATAGTCATGTTCTCATTTTAACTATTTTCTGTATATAGACTAGTTCTAGACAGGGTAGAAAGAATTCTTAATTTTTATCTTTCTTGTGTAAAGTAATACAATACTTTAACTTGAGAAATAACCTTCATTTTTGTAAAAAAAAAACTTTGTAGCATTAAAAAAAAAAAAACAGAACTCTCTCTAGGTAAAAGTTGGAACCTGCAATTTCAGAAAGAAAAATTAGCATATGGCTGTGGGTCTATTTTCTGGAGTGGTTGGGAGATTTTCTGTATTTTTTTCCTGACCTGATTTTGTTTTCTTTGTTCCCTTGTTTTCTTTCATTCTATAAGTTCTATGACCTGGACTGGAACATCGAGTTCCATCCACTGCTCTCCCTGCTAGAAGTTGTCTAGTCAACAATCTGAGCGATAACACAGAGGAACCGAAATAGCTTTTCTTGCCTAAATTCAAGCCCCTTGTTTCCTGCTGAATCCTCTCCCGTTTCCTGCATCCCTTCATCAGGTACTGAGGGTGTGTCTGATTGATTTGGTCAACACAAACTCAAGGAGAGGATGGAATTCCAGAAATAAAGAGATGGTAAGACGGGAAAACTAGTTTTTATTTTCAGTAATCCAGATTCTCCTAATTTAAAGTCATGCGTGAGGCTCCTGGATCCCCAGGTATACTGTACTCTCATCTGGTGACCCTGACTATTCACCTATCGGTGTGGTCCTGGGTCCCTGGGGCCTTAGGCGATGTTCTCATTCTACTAATTGTAACCGTAGTATTGTAAATCTGTTAACACCCTTGTAATATATAATTATTTATGCATTCTGTTAACACCCTTGTAATATATAATTATTTATGCATTCTGTTAACACCCTTGTAATATATAATTATTTATGCATTTATTGATAATTCTAATCATTTTACTTACAGCAGATTGTTTTGAGAACAGAGATGGTGTCTTATTCGTATTTGTTTGTTTCTATATCCAACCCAAGTTTCTGTCATAGTGCCTCGAATTTAGCTGGCATTCAGTACTTGTTATTGTACAGAATTCACTGTTAAACTGGGGTAAACTGGAGTTTTCTGTCCTATTTTTTGAAAACGAAACATACCTATTTTTTCTAATAGTGCAAAATGGTGTGAATTTTGGAGTTTCATACCTGGAGCAGGTTCACCAGCGTATCTCTGAAGTGTCCCGAGGTCTCTGAGAAAATGTCCTCCTGCAGGTCGCGGCTGTATTCTGCGTACGAGAACGCCCATGTTGGAGGGTTGGTTTATGACAGAACCACGTATCGCTGTGCTTGCCTAGGTCAGGGCTACTTCCCCCGTATGAGTGGAAAATGAGGAGACATCTAATCTGCTGACATTTCTTTGTCTTTTACCATATTCTACTCACATGAAGCCAATAAACAGTCCACCCAAGTAATTTGACAGCAATGGTAACATAGGCCCAGGTCGGTTTTCTTAAATAAAAAAAGTACTATGTCTGTTCCAAAACTGAAAAACACCATTGAGAATCATTTTGCATTCTGCAATCTTTAAAATTCAGAATTCTGCCTTCTCTTTCCTTAGCACACTGTCCAGCCCAGCTCTCCCCAAGTCTTTGTCCTGTCTTAATATTTTCAGTGAAGGGTCTTACTTCACTCCCCTTGGGAAAGTCTTGTTTTTGTTTGAATGCAATAGAGCTGATTGTCTGGAACATTTTCTTGACAATTCAATGTCACATAATACACGATGCAATGGAACTTAAGGCATTAAGCCTTTTTGAAAATGAAAAGAGTTAACCTTTCCACTTTTAACATGCGTAAAAACCTGATTCTGAGGTGGATCGCAGTGATTGTGAGGTTTATGTAAATTGAAGTAGTTGCCCGTATTTGTAGAATTCGCTGAGCGATCATAGCGCTTTGCTTTGTTCTGTCTTTATACCTGGTCCCTCCTAGGTAAGAGATACGATGCTTCCTGAGCCACTGTGCCAAGTACTTGCTGTCCTAATGTAAACACCCACCTCATAGAAACTAGTAATTATTTTACTGGAAAGTCTGCTTAACTTGATTGTCTAGGGAATTGTTTCATTTTTAGTACCCTAATCATCGATTCTACCTAGTGAATTAATTAGTCTTGAGTGAGTGATATTTCACACATGAGTGTCTTAGAAAAGTCTTTAAAATACATAAACTGGAATATTTTACATGTTATTTGAAAATATAAAGTTTATATGAGTGTAAAACAAATATACAAATGTGTATTTCCTTACGCAAATAGTAGGCTTCTCGCATCTGGAAAATTTCTCCGTTTGTTCTTGAAGCTAATATATCAATGAGGCAGTTCTCATCAGTGCCTGCTCCCTAGAAGGACAGAGCGAGAGAAATATAAAGGCATCTGTGCTGGAAATAACAGTGCACTCTGTGCAGTAAAGGGATACAGCCTCTCTGGTGTTCTGAGAGGTGGCAGAGGGCAAGGATGTATGTTTGGGATAAAGACAGGCCCAGTTCAGTCTGCCTCTGCTACTTACTAGCTGTTTGGTCCCAAGAAGATAATATTATCTGAAACTCTGTTCCTTCATAGAGTAAAACAGCATGGGCATTTCTAAATAATGTGGGAAAAGATGTTTAAACAATGCTCATGACACTGATTTTTTTTTCCTGCTAGAATATCAATTCTTGGGCAAGCTCGAATTTGATCCTGTGTCTCTAATTTTGCACAGATGTTTCAGAGACGTCACCCTGCCTCTCCCCGGATGTGGACTTCTGCACCGTTTGCCTAAACATTTGGACTGGGTACTTTCTGTAGTCCCTTTCAGCCATAGGCATAAACTCGTCTCTGATGGTGACTTTAAAGACAACACGTCTTTTTCAGAAAGCTTCAGAAATCCTTTCCATCCTATGAGACATTGATACAATGTAACAGTGTCATCTAAACAGTAACATAGGACTTGCTTCACATCATTTTGCAAGAGGTAGAGATTGACATTATGCAACACTCAATACTCTGTAATGGGCTATATGGGAAACGAATCTAAAAAAACAAATAAGAGTGGAATGGATGTATGCACATGTATAGCTGATTCACTTTGCTGTACACCTGAAACTAACACAACAGTGTAAATCAACTATACTCCAATAAAGTTTTTTTTAAATAGTGAAAACAAAAATCAATACTTTTGAGATTCGTATCTACTCACTGAATTTTAATTGAGTAAATTCCACATGTGGAATTGTAAAAAAAAAAAATTAGTTGAAATTCATATTTTACATAAAACTTATTCTGATCTGCAAATATGATGGCCAAGATCCAGATTCCGTAATTTTTTTTCCCCTTTCCATTTTCGAGTCACACGTTGTTCCCAGACCAGGGTAACCAGGTCATTGGCAGGCATTGTATTGGAATGACTGCAGCAGCTCTGCAGGTGTTTCATATCAGCATTTGGAAAGATGTGAAAAAGCCGTTTGTCCTCCATCCCTAGCCAACAAACCTCTAACAACTTTGTAGCTAATTTCTTTGCTGTAAGAAAGAATTGTTCTAATCCTTCAGAAGTAACATTTTGCCACGTTTGAGCAATAGTTTTTGTAAAGGATTAATTTAGGGTCACAAAAATAAAGATGTCGTCTGTATTTTGTCTCTGACTCAGTATTACTGCTGACTCATTACTTTATGAGCCCAATTTATACCACAGTGTAAAGAGATTCACATGAATTATCATATTTCCTCTTAATGTATGAAGATAACACTGGGGAGAGACAAATCCAAACAGCCCCGGAAGCTTTCCTTTTGGCAGATTGGCACAGAGTGGGGTTGGTGGGTGTGAGTTTGCACAACAGGAGAACCGACTGATCCCACCGCTGGGCTCTGGAGGTCCCCCCTTTCCTGACACCCTCCTCCCCCCCAGCATTTCTTTTGTTTCTTCTTTGTACAGAAGTTCCCTCCCCTCCCTGATCACACATAGCAGCATCATAGGGCAGGTCCCGCGCTATGGAAATAGTTTCTCATCCGACCTCTACCTTCATGGCGTGCCAGAGCTCGTGGGCATCGTAGGAGGGCGGTGGGTACATGAGACCCACCATGACTTCCTTGAAGTGATCGGAAAGCTCCTCCTTCAGGTCACTAACCAGGTCCTGCGGAGGGAAAGACAAATACCTTCATTATATCGCGTACCAATTTTATGAGAGGAACGCGATAATTGCAGAAAGTCTTCCAGTACGATTTCCCTTTCCACGTCACTGCACATAAGAACTAGTCTGGTTTTAGTTCACACATGCGTACGTGGATTACACGAGATCGTGGACTTGAGGGTTTGAGAATGACTGATGTGATGCCATCTCCGCGTGAAACATCATCTGTATGGATATTCCAGTCACGTAAACACAGAAGGATACTCCTTCCCTAATCCCAACCCGACCCCTCTTCTCATCTCATTATGAAAATAAATAAAGCTTGAAACCTGAAAGCATTTTAGTTGGGAGTGCCTAGCTTTCTCGTGTGGAATTAAGGAAAGAAAGTCCTTAAAGAAAATATGCATTTTATTTTGTCATGATAGCAATGTCTTTTAGCAAAGAGTTTCTGGTTATACTATTGCCAAAAAGCTTGTATAAATGAACTAAGTAGTCTTAGAACTTTCTTCAAATAGTCACATCAATATACTTACTGAAAATACTGAAAATTAAATGCTTAAAAGGAAAAATAAGTGTGCTGGATTTTGGGCCTTGAAATACAGGTACAAGAGCATGAAATTGATCGTTTTAATGTGACTTTCCTTTTACTCATGTAGAGTGGATGTTTAAAAACATATATGCTCAATTTATTTTTGTAGGGTTACAAAGATATCTGAAAGATAATTTAAAATTTACCATTTCTTGCTAAAATGTATATTGTATATTCAGTTTTATGTTGAAATACACAACATGTTAGTTCTGACTTGGTTCAATAATATAATTCAATAAGGCATATTGATAAATAAGCTTTGTTACAATAAAAACAAAATAGTCATAACTTTCATTTTATTTAGTATAATCTGGAAGCACGTTTCCTATACTGTGGGTTTTCTTTTTTAACAAATAAAAGCGTCATCCACAAGGTGGTAATTGGTAACAGAGAGAATCTATTGAATTTTCACCCAGGTCAGTGCAATTTGTTTAATGAGCAGTTTATAGGTGTCTGGAGTTGTGGCAGGTGCTTGGAGTAGATATAAGACTTATAAGATCGCTTTCTCGTGGAGCTGGTAGTCTAGTTAATTCCCTCGTTGTTCACCATCGACTGTTTCTAATCCCTTTACCAAATAGTCCTGACGGTGCTATTAGGAGACAGGTGATAGCAATGAATAAAGCTGACATGAACATCTGAGCTTGTGAAGGCTTTGTTCTCATGCTCACACGAGCTCAGTACATCTTTTCTGAAGGAAAGATGGCAGTGTATTCAATGGGTGTTTATTTCTACTCTTTCCCAGACATGGGAAAGAGCTGGAGAAAAATAAAACAGGGTCTCTGTTTTCAAGAGGACCAACATCCCATAAACCCAGATGTAGCGTAAGTGAAAATGTGAGCTAATGCTTTTGAAGGCTCTGATCTTCATTCTTCACTTTATAAGATCCTAAAGCAGTAGTTCAAGAGAGTTTTAAGAATTCAGATAAGATATCAGAATGGCCTTACAGGATCAGAGGACACGAGACACAGTTACACAAGGAAGGACAAGTGGCATGGAGATAGGAGTTCAGATGCCATTTGTGATGGTTAATTTTATGTCAGCTTGGATGGGCCACAGCACCCGGATACTTGGTCAAACGTTCTTCTAGATGTTTCTGTGAAGGTATTTAAAAAAAAACTTTTTTTAAATTGAAGTATAGCTGATTTACAATGTTGTGTTAGTTACTGCTGTACAGCAAAGTGACTCAGTTATACATGTATATGCATTCTTTTTTCCTATTTTTTTCCATTATGGTTTATCCCAGGATATTGAATGTAGTTCCCTGTGCTCTACAGTAGGACCTTGTTGTTTATCCATCATATATATAATAGTTCGCACCTGCTAACCCCAAACTGCCAATCCATCCCTCCCCCACCCCCCTCCCACTTGGCAACCGTAAGTCTGTTCTCTAGGTCTGTGAGTCTGTTTCTGTTTAATAGATAATGTCATTTGTGTTGTATTTTAGATTCCACATATAAGTGATATCATATGGTGTTTGTCTTTCTCTTTCTGACTTACTTCACTTAGTATGACAATCTCTATCATATCATGTTGCTGCAAATGGCATGATTTCATTCTTTTTTATGGCTGAGCAGTATTCCATTGTATACATGGACCACATCCTGTGAAGGTATTTTTTAGATGATTAACATTTACATCAGTGGACTTCGAGTAAAGCACATTACTCTCCACAATGTGGGTGGGTCTCATTCCGTCAGTTGAAGACTTTATAAGAAAAGATTGATTTCCCCTCAAGAATTCTATCAGCAGACGGCCTATGGAACTGAGCGGCTACCCTCTCTGAGGCTCTAGCCCGCCATAGTCTCTGCTGGCCTGCTGTGTGTATTTGGGCTTGCAGGCCTCTGTAATCACGTGAGCTAATTCCTCAAGATCTCTCTCTCCCTACACATCTGTTGACATCGTTCCCAACAGTGAGGACCTTGCATAGTTGGCACAGCACGTGGTTGAGATGTTTCCTTCAATATGGCTCATAATGTGCCTCTCACAGGTGTTTATTCTCCCGCTACAACAAAATTAACTTCAAACTAACAACAAAAATATATCTGGAGAATCCCAAATGTTTAGAAATTTTAAAATGCACTTTTGTATGATCCAAATCTCAAAGAATATATCACAAGGCAGTTAGAAAATACTTTTAATTTAATGAAGGTGCAAATGCAACATGTCAAAATTTGTGAGATGCGGTGAAGATAGTGATTGAAGATACACTTTTAGCTTTAAATATTTATGTGAGAAGAGGAACATACGGTCAATGACCTAATCTTCCACCTCAAAAAATCTAGCAAAAGGAAGAGTAAATTAAGTCCAGCGTAAGAAGGAAGGAAATAAGAATAAGATCAGAAATCAATGAAACTGAAAATTAATACTAGAAACTGGGAATGAAATCAAAATGTAATTTTCTGAAAAGATGAGTAATGTTAATAAAATTCTAATTAGACTGACAAGAAAAAACCCCCAAAATATTGGCAAAGTAAGAGTGACATATACAAATACTACAGCCATTAAAGGAAAAAAGCATATTATGAACATATTTATAACACTATATATGTAAGTGAAATAGAGCTGATTTACAATATTGTGTCAGTTTCAGGTGTATAGCAAAGTGATTCAGTTATACGTATATATATTTTTTAACTTTTTCCAGATTCTTTTCCCTTATAGGTTATTACAAAATATTGAGTAGCGTTCCCTCTGCTATACAGTAGGTCCTTGTTGTTTATCTATTCTATATATAGTAGTGTGTGTCTGTTAATCCCATACTCCTAATTTATCCCTCCCTCTCCAACCTCGGCAATCACAAGTCTATTCTCTGTGCTGTCAGTCTGTTTCTGTTTTGTAAATATGTTCATTTGTGTCATATTTTAGATTCCACATATAAGTGATATCATATGATATTTGTCTTTCTGTTTTACTTCACTTAGCGTAATTATTTCTAGGTCCATCCATGTTGCTGCAAATGGCATTATTTCATTCGTTTTCATGGCTGAGTAATATTCCATTGTATATATGTACCACATCTTCTTTATCCATTCATCTGTCGATGGATATTTAGGTTACTTCCATGTTTTGGCTATTGTAAAGAGTGCTGCAGTGAACATTGGGGTGCATGTGTCTTTTTGAATTATGCCATCATCAAAAAGTCTACGAATCATAACTGCTGGAGAGGCTGCTCACCCCTTATAGGTTATGCCTACTGCCTTGCTGGTGCATCCCTAGAAGCTGCCTGTGGCTGCATCACAGAAACCAAGCAGAAGCCAAGGCTTGATTTGCTGGAGAGGGTGTGGAGAAAAGGGAACCCTCCTACACTGTCGGTGGGAACATAAACTGGTGCAGCCACTATGGAGAACAGTATGGAGGTTCCTTAAAAGACAAAAATAGAGTTACCATATGACCCAGCAAACCCATTCCTCAGCATATACCTACAGAAAACCATAATTCAAAGATACACCACTATATTTTAAAACTTATTTGAAATGGTTCGATTCCTTGACAGACACAAATTACCAGAATAAACTCAAGGAGAGTTTGAAACTCAGTCGAAATTTCCTTCTATTTATTTTGAAAAACTGGATTCACAATTAACCCACACGCTTAATCTCTAGACCCTGGTGAAATCACTTGATAAAATCTATGAAACATTTAAGGTGGAAGTAAAATCAACTCTAAAATCTTGTAGAAAGCAGCGGATGAAAGACTTCTCAATTTATTTTATGTGACTAGTGCAGTCCTAACACCAAAAAAAACAACAACCCCAAAACAAACAAAAAAACAAATCCAGCAAACAAAAAATTAAATCCAGCACACTGCCTTGAAGGTTGAAATGCAAACAGACCAATGGAATAGACTTTTATGTAGAGAGTAAAGGGTCCTGGCAGCTGATGGATAGATGGAAACGTTAGAATTATCATCACTTTTGCGAGCCTTCCTCTGACCCTCGGGGAAGCTGATTATTTCTTTGCCACCGCTGCTCCACCCTCGCACTTACTACACTAGATTTAATGACCGTATTATATGCATTTATGTCCCCCCAACGTCTATCAGACACGGACTTTCTCACAAATGTCCCCAAATCCCTCATCTCGCTCTGGCACAGTGCTGAGTACTCAAATGTGCAGAGTACGTGGTATGTAATGCATAAATGAACGTGTGAACAAGTGCGAGAATAAAGGAATAAATGTGGGAGGAGAAAGCTCTGAATTTACTGATTAAATGTAAAAGATAAAGGCGATGGCTTGGGCACTGCAAAACCTTCCGTTTGATCTTAAGTCACTTTTTGGGTCCGTATCCCTCCCAAACACTCCTAACAGCATCTTCCCTTACTTCACCTGGGATCGCTTTCGGCCCTGACCCTGAACGCCTGTGCGGTTTCCACTGCTGACAGGGATCAGCGCGGCCGCTAGATGGCGCGGGGGAGCTTTGCTTTGGAGCGCAGGTGTGCGTGCGTGCGTCCGTGCGTGCGCGTATGCGTGTGCGTGTGCGTGCGTGCGTGTGTACATGGGTCTAGCAAACTGATTTCGTAAGGTAGCTCGAGGAAGTCAGAGAATTTTGGTGGAACAGGCAGTGCCAGGCGTCATCCCAACCCGTCGCGCCCAGGCCTGGGGGTGGCTGGCGTGTGGTTCCGGTCCTGGCCGAGCATCAGCTGTGAGGTGACAGGTAGGTGCCCTTACTTCTGTGTCTGCTTCCCGTCTGTACAGTGAGAATTCTAACAGCACCCACCTCATAGCATTGGCCTTAAGAGAATATATTCAACTCAGGTGGAATTCTTAAAATATTTTCTGGGAGGTATGAGGCACTCAAAATGTCTCCCCCCCCCCAATATTAGGTAATTTGATGCAGATTAAAAATGGCTGATACTAGCTGTTTCCTCTCTCCCCTCTTTCTGTCTCTTTCTCTCTCTGCACCCCAGAAGTTTTCCTGTTACGCTGCATTTCTCACACGTTACCGATATCCATTGTCAGTAAATTCTATGGTCTCTAACTTACATCCAGAAACTGATGATTTTGTCCCACTTTTACCGCCATAACCCTGGCTTCGGCACCGTCATGGCTCCTTACGTCAATGCAACAGCCTCCGAGTGAGTCCCCTTCTGCCCTTACACCTGTCCTCCCCACACATACCTGACAGGTGCTCCTGGAAAAATGCCGATCAGTTAGTCACTCCTCTGCAGAAACACCCTTTCCCACTCCAAACTCCAGGATGAGTTACAGCTACTTTTGTGCAGCTGAGCTCGGGATAAGCAAACATGCAGGTGTTTTATGCGATGGTCACCAAGGCACAACGATGTCCCCTGGGCCAATCTGTGCCCTCACCTCCTGCCCCTCCTCTCCCTGCTCCCGACCCCCCTCCACCCCCTGGGCTTCCGGTGGCTCCTGGCACAGCAGACCTGCCCCCTCAGGGCCATTGCTTTCTCCTCCCTGTAGCTTGAATGTTCCTTCTCTAGCCCAGCGCCTGGCTCGCCCCTTGGACTTCTTCACAGAGCCTGCCATCGTCAGGCTATTTACAATTAAAGTAAATCCTCTACATACGAACGTTCACGGTGTGAGCTTTCAGAGATGCGAATGTGCCCAGAGAAAGGATAAAGAGAGAGAAGAATTAACTGAAGAACCGAAGAGGTTCACGACGCAGGAAACGGCAAGGGGATTTTCTCTCTCTGAGGAGGCACTGTTAGTTTCTGAGGCACAGAACCCGAACGTAGAACGGTACACGAAGGTTGCAGCAGCCGTTCAGAATGCGATCCAGTGCTACCGTGTCATCTATGACGAGAAAAAAAGAGCTACGACACACACATCACTGGATCGTTCTTTCAAGAGAGTAGATAGCAGTGAATCCAGCAAGGAACCAGAGCCTGTGCCATCCACGTCAGGCGTGAGTGAAACTGCAGCTCGCACTCTGTCTCCTATTGCTGAGGATCCTGCAGCTCTGCCATCTCCCACCGCCTCTCCCTCCTCCAATCAGTAACTCTTCTTGCCTGTTCCCTCGATGCCAGCCCCTGCGTGCCAGCTGTTGTACTGGACTACTGTACTTTTCAAGGGACTGTACTGTAAGATTAAAAAGCGTTTCTCTATTTTTTGTGTTTCTTTGTGTGAAAAGTATTATAAACCTATGACAGTACATACTATACAGCCGACTGTGTCAGTGGGGTTCCTAGGCTAACTTTGCTGGACTTACGAACAAATCGGACTTGCGAACGCGCTCTGGGAACGGAACTCGTTCGCATGTGGGGGACTTACTGGGACCTTGGTCCGCCAGCACTCCCTGTCCTTCTCACCAGGCTTCGTCTTTTCTCCAGAGCACTAGTCCCTTCTAACAGGACACGTTTCACTAATTTTTCTTTCTCTCACCAGGTCAAGACCCTGGCAGGGCTTTTGGTCTGTTTTATTCATGGCAGTTTCCCCAGCCATAGCACGGTGCCGGCTACACAGCATTGGTATAAAGTAATGAACGAATGGGTCCGCTCGTATTTCCTCAGTTGTTTGTTTGGAGGCATTGGCTGCTCAAGGAAAAACAAGCAACGGTCCCCATCTGCGTGCACTTTGATTTCATGGAGGGGCTGGAACTCAGGAATCACAGTGCCCTTGCACTGCAAATGGGCAAAGAGTGCTACACTGGTTTTTCAGGACATCACAAGAACCTATCACTTTCATTTGCGAAGATACATATTGAATAATGTGTTTAAGTAGCTAAACTTTGCAAGTTCAAAGAGGAGCCTTCAAACACATTCTCTAGTTAGAGTCTTAAATTCTCTCTGGGAGGGATAGAAATAGCTTTGCCAATGCAGCCTTTGGAGTGTGCCTTTCCCCAGGCCGACTGCCTCTGCTTTCTTGTTTGCCCTAAAGAGATGCTATGGACCTCACAGCTTGGCCCTGCATTAGGCTAATGAGTACATGCTGTTCAAACTGAGCTGCTCTGAGCTCCTGGGGGCTGCAGGTGGGCCACGCCACAGCAATTCCGACAGCTCCGTTTAAACTGAAAGTAACATGGTGGTTCCTTTTCCTTTCTTCTTTTTACCTTTATCTAATTGTGTGCACTCAGGGGCAAGACATAGAAGGATGACTAGCACTCTGTTTGTCTGAATATGCTCAGGGGAATAGTTTTATCTTTTAACTTATATGCTTTTTCTGTTATCATAAAAAAAATACTTGCTGTTGAAACGCTCTGTGATGTAGGCCTGTACAAAGTGTAACTTAGAAGTTGTCTTCATTCTACCGCCACTGATATTCATTGTGTAAATACTTGGGCAATTTTATATTATAAAAACACTTGTGCAAGCTGCTTTGTCACTGTGCAGTGATAAGTCAATTTTTAAAAAATTTATTTATTTATATTGAAGTATAGCTGATTTATTATATTGTGTTAGTTTCAAGTATACAGCAAAGTGATTCAGTTATAGGTTACTACAGGATATTGAATATAGTTCCCTGTGCTATACAGTAAACCCTTGTTGTTTATTTTATGTATTCAGTGTGTATCTGTTAATCCGAAACTCCTAATTTATCCCTTTCTCCCACTCCCTTTCCCCTTTGGTAACCATAAGTTTGTTTTCTATTCTGTGAGTCTGTTGCTGTTTTCTATATAGATTCATTAGTATTATTTTTTAGATTCCACATGTAAGTGATATCATATGAAATTTGTCTTTCTCTGTCTGACTTCACTTAGTATGGTCACTTCTAGGTCCATCCATGTTGCTGCAAATGACATTATTTCATTCTTTTTTATGGCTGAGTAATATTCCATTATATATATGTACCACATCTTCTTTATCCATTCCTCTGTTATTGGAAATTTATGTTATTTCCATGTCCTGGCTATTGTAAACAGTGTTGCAGTGAACATTGGGGTGCATGTGTCTTTTCAAATTAAAGTTTTCATGTTTTCCAGATATATGCCCAGGAATGGGATTGCAGGATTATATGGTAACTCTATTTTTAGTTTTTTGAGGAACTTCCGTACTGTTTTCCATAGTGGCTGCAACAACTTACATTCCCTTTTCTCCACACTCTCTCCAGCTTTTGTTATTTGTAAATTTTTATTGATGGCTATGGCTATTCTGACTGGTGTGTGGTGATACCTCATTGTGGTTTTTATTTGCATTTCTTTAATAATTAGTGATGTTGAGCATCTTTTCATATACATATCGGCCATTTGTATGTCTTCTTTTGAGAAATGTTTATTTAGGTATTCTGCCTATTTTTTGATTGGGTTGGTTTTCTTTTCTTTTTTCTTTTTTTTTTTTTTTTTGATATTGAGCTCTATGAGCTGTTTGTATATTTTGGAAATTAAACCCTTGTCTGTTGCATCATTTGCAAATATTTTCTCCCAATCCATAGGTTGTCTTCTCATTTTGTTTGTGATTTCCTTTGCTGCACAAAAGCTTTTAAGTTTGATTAGGTCCCATTTGTTTATTTTTGCTTTTATTTCTTTGCCTTGGGAGACTGATCTAAGAAAATATTGCTAGGATTTATGTCAGAGAATATTTTGCCTATGTTCTTTTCTAGGAGTTTTATGGTACCGTATCTTATATATAAGCTTTACACCATTTGGAGTTTATTTTTATGTATGGTGTGAGGGACTGTTCTTACTTCGTTGATTTACATGTGGCTGTCCAGCTTTCCCAACACCACTTGTTAAAGAGACTGTCTTTTCTCCACTGTGTATTCTTCCCTCCTTTGTTGAAGATTAATTGACCGTAGGTGTGTGGATTTATTTTTGGGCTCTCTCTTCTGTTCCATTGATTCATATATCTGTTTATGTGCCAATATCACACTGTCTTGATTACTGTAGCTTTGTAGTATTGTCCAAAGTCTGGGAGGGTTATGCCTCCAGTTTTGTTCTTTTTTCTCAGGATTGCTTTGGCCATTCTGGGTCTTTCGTGGTTCCATATAAATTTTAAGATTATTTGTTCTAATTCTGTGAAAAATGTCATTGGTAATTTGATAGGGATCACATTAAATAGGGATTGCTTTGGGGAGTATGGCCGTTTTAGCAATATAAATTCTTCCAAGAGCATGGGTTATCTTCCCATTTCTTTGAATCATCTTCAGTTTTCTTTATCAACATTTTATAGTTCTCAACGTATAGGTCTTTCACCTCCTTGGTTAGGTTTATGCCTAGGTATCTTCTTTATTTTGAAGCAATTTTAAATGGGATTGATTTTTTAATTTTCTCTTTCTGATATTTCATTGTTAGTGTAAGGAAATGCAGCAGATTTCTGTACGTTAATTTTGTATCCTGCTACTTTGCTGAATAGTTTTTGTGCAGGGTCTTTACAGTTTTCTATATATAGTATCATGTCATGTGCATATAATGACAATTTTACCTCTTCCCTTTGATTTTGGATACTTTTTATTTCTTTTTCTTGTCTGATTGCTGTGGCTAGGACTTCCAATATTATGTTGAATAGAAGTGGTGAGAGTGGGCATCTTTGTCTTGCTTCACAATTTAGTGGGAAGGTTTTCAGCTTTTCACCACTGATTATTATGTTGGCTGTGGGTTTGTCATAAATGGCTTTTATCATCTTGAGACATGTTCCCTCTATACCCATTTTGGTGAGAGTTTTTATCACAAATGAGTGTTTAATTTTATCAAATGCTTTTTCTGAGTCTATTGAGACTTTGTCCTTTCTTTTCTTAATATAGTGCATCACACTGATAGATTTGTATATGTTGAACCATTGTTGTGACCTTGGAATAAGCCCTACTTTTAATATGCTGTTGGATCCAGTTTGCTAATACTTTTTGAGGAATTTTTCATCTATATACAACAAAGATATTGGCCTGTAATTCTATTTTTTTGTAGTGACTTTGTCTGGTTTTGGTATCAGGGTGATGGTGGCTTCATAGAATGACTTTGGGAGTGTTCCCTCCCCTTCAGTCTTTTGGAAGAGTTTGAGAAGGATATGTATAAGTTCTTTGTATGTTTGGTAGAATTCCCCAGAGAAGCCACCCAGTCCTGGACTTTTGTTTGCAGGGAGTTTTTTTTTTTTTCTTTTTATTGCAGATTCTATTTCACTTCTAGTATCAAATTATCTAGTTCAAATTATCTGGTTTTTATTGGCTCAATTTTGGCAGGTTGTATATTTTTAGAAACTTGCCTATTTCTTCTAGGCTGTCTAATTTGTTGGTATATAACTGTTCAAAGTATTTTCTTACAATTTTTTTTGTATTTCTGCGGTATCAGTTGATATTTCTCCCCTTTCATTTCTTTTTTTTTTTTTTGGCGGTACGCGGGCCTCTCACTGCTGTGGCCTCTCCCGTTGCGGAGCACAGGCTCCAGACGTGCAGGCTCAGAGGCCATGGCTCACGGGCCCAGCCACTTCCCGGACCGGGGCACGAACCCGCGTCCCCTGCATCGGCAGACGGACTCTCAACCACTGCACCACCAGGGAAGCCCTGTCCTCTTTCACTTCTTATTTTGTTTATTTGGGTTCTCTCTCTTTTCTTCTTGGTGAGCCTGACTAGAGGTTTGTTGATTTTTTTTTTTATCCTTTCAAAACACCAGCTCTTGGTTTTACAGATTTTTTATTCTATTGATTATCTCTATTTATTTCCTCTCTGATCTTTAATATTTCATTCCTTTTGCCAACTTTGGGTTTTGTTTTCTCTTCTTTTTCTAGTTCTTTTAGGTGGTAGGTTAAGTTGTTAATTTAAGATTTTTCTTGTTTCTTGAGGAAGGCCTGTGTCACTGTGAGCTTCTCTCTTGTAACTGCCTTTGCTGCATACCATAGATTTTGTAAGGCTGTGTTTTCATTGCCATTTGTCTCAAGGTATTTTCTGATTTCCTCTTTGATTTCATCATTGACCCATTGGTTTTTCAGTAGCATGTTGTTTAGTCTCCATGTGATATTTTCTCCATTCTTTCTGTGGTTGATTTCTAGTTTTATGCCGTTGTGGTCAGAAAAGAGGCTTGAAATAATTTCTCTCCTCTTAAATTTCTTGAGGCTTGTTTTGTTCCTAGTATGTGATGTATACTGGAGAATGTGTATTCTGGCATTTTTTTGGATGTAGTGTCCTGTAGATGTCAATTAAGTTAAACTGTTCCATTGTGTCATTTAGGGTCTCTGTTGCTTTATTGATTTTCCGTGTGGAAGATCTGTCCATTGATGTCAGTGGGGTGTTAAAGTCTCCTACTATATTGTATTTTTGTCAGTTTCTCCCTTCATATCTGTTAGCATTTGTTTTATGTATTTAGGTGCTCCTATATTGGGTGCATATATGTTAATGAGTGGAATATCCTTTTGTATTGATCCTCTTATCATTATATAGTGTCCTTCGTTGTCTTTCTTTATGGCCTTTGTTTTAAAGTGTATTTTGTCTGACATGAGTATAGCTACTGCTGCTTTCTTGTCATTTCCATTTTCATGAAATATGTTTTCCATCCCATCACTTGTAATCTGTGTGACTTGTGCCCTAAAGTGAGTCCTTGTAGGCAGCATATTGTAGGTTCTTGTTTTTATCCAATCTGCTACTCTGTGTCTTTTTAACAGAGCATTTAGTCTATAGACATTTAAAGTAATTTTTGATAAGTATGTATTCATTGCCATTTCAAACCTTGTTTTCCAGTTCATTTTGTATTTCTCTTTTGTTCCTTTCTTCTTTTTGTTTTTTCTTTTGTGATTTGATGATTTTCTTTTGTATTATGCTTGAGCTCCTTTCTTTTTGGTTTTTGTGAATCTCTTGTATGTTTTTTATTTGTAATTACCCTGATTTTCAAGTATGTTAACCCTTAACCATATCTACTTGCTTTAGACCGATAGTCATATAAGCTCAAACACATTCTAAAAGATCTACATTTTCTTACTCGCCTTCCCACATTTTGTAATTTTGACATCCTATTTTTATCCTTATGTTTATTCTTTCGCTGTTAGTTGTAGTTACAGTCACTTTTACAAAAATTTTTGATTGTTTTTAATCTATGTATTGGCCTATTTAAGTGATTTTTAGTCCTTTTATATATTTGCCTTTCCTGTTACGTTTTTCCCTTTCTTGTAGATTGTTGTTTCTTTTCTATTTTGAGAAAACCTTGCACTATTTCTTTTAGGATAGATTTAACATTGCTATATTCTTTTAGCTTCTTCTTGTCTGAGAAATTCTTTATTTTTCTTTCTATTCTAAATGATAATCTTTCTGAGTGGAGTGTCCTGGGTTGCAAGTTTTTCCCTTTCAGCACTTTGAATATATATTGCCACTCCCTCTCGCCTGCCAAGTTTCTGCAGAGAAATCAGCTGATAGCCTTATGGGGGTTCCCTTGTGTACGCCTCTTTGTTTTTCTCTTGCTGCCTTTAGAATCCTCTCTTTGTCTTTCACTTTTGCCATTTCAATAATGATGTTCCTTGGTGTGAGTCTCTCTGCATTCATCTTGTTTGGGACTCTTTGTGCTTCCTGTTCCTGGCTATCTATTTCCTTCTTTAGGTTCGGGAAGTTTTTAGCCATAATTTCTTCAAATACATTTTCAATCCCCTTTCTTCTTTTTTCTCCTTCTGGGATCCCTATTTAGCATAGGTTGGTACACTTTATATTATCCCATAGGTCTCGTATGTTGCTTTTTTTTTAATTTGTCTTTTTGTCTGCTGTTCTGATTGGGTGATTTCCATTATTCTGTCTTCCAGATCACTTATTTGTTCTTCTGCATTATTTAGTCTGCTATTCATTGCTTTTAGCTCAGTTTTTGTCTCAGCAATTGAGCTGTCTAATTTTGATTGGCTCCTCCGTATAGTTTCTAGTTGCTTGTTACAGTGATCTGCGTTTCTATCGAAATTTTTCTTAATTCCTTTGGCATTTGTATTACCTCCTTTTTGAACTTGGGAGCTGTTAGACAGGAGTCAAGTATATAATAATAGGTATTTATGGAACATGCCTAGAATTGTACCTTACTCAGTAGCTAAGAAAATAATTCCCTCTAATCTTGATTATTCACATTAATAAAAATGTAAGAATATCAATGATTAACATACAAGAAATCTATAAACTCTCCCGCAGAAAGGGAGAGCTAGCAGAAGACACACCTTGTCCAGGTGGAAGAAATCATTCTGAACGTGAGCACTGGGGGAGGTCAAGGAGCCCTCACCAAGGTCAGGCAGGGTGACCCGGGGCAGCCAGAGCAGGGAATAAGGGAGAAGGGAAATGTAGGCAATTTGTGAATTTTCTTTTTAACTATTGGATTCTAAAGTGATGTTTTTCTTTTTCTCCTTTTTTTTTTAGAGCCAGAGTGGAATTCTATAAATGCAGTGTCTCTTCTGTGTCAGACCCAGGCAGGACTCTGGAGGGAAGGATGCCAGCCAGTAACCCGGTCCCTGATTTCCAGGAGGTGATGGTCGAGGGGTCAGGAGGTAAGTGAACCCGAACACCTGGCGGGGAGGAGGACAGCATGACCACCTGACCTGGGCGCCTGCAGGAGTGGATGGGGCCGCAGCTGGAGAGGATGTGGTGCAACGGTGTCAGGTGTCAGGGATGCGTGTCTAGGGTGGCCTGGCTGTGCAGGTCTGGGCCCTGGAGTACACAGAGCACCAGGCGGGCCGGGCAGCCCGCTGTCAGTTTGCAGACCGCAGGGTCTGCCTTTGATGCGGTGGATGAAGCAGGAGGTGGTGAGCCAGCTTGAGGTGCGGAGCAGAGAGGGGCTGGGGGACTCGGTGAGCCTGTGGGGAGGTGGGTTGAAGTCGATGCCCAGATGGGTATTTGTGAGGGAAATTGAGATTAACGCTCAGGGATTAAAGCCGGAAAATGGAGTTTTAGATTTGGAATCTTTCTGGCTTCAGTTGTGGGGGTACCCAGGGGAAGGGCTGGGGACAGCAGCTCTGGGGGTGAGGGGCATTTCCACATCCATCTGGGTACCACATGGTGAGGGCCCAAATCAGGACAGTGTGCGCCAGGGACACGTGACAGGAAAAGTGACTATGAGACCCGGTAACTGATGTCTGACGGGGCATTTCAGAGCAGAGAGGCCCCTATCAGCTTGTCTAAGGGTCCCTAAATTCCCCAGTGCCCAGGGACCTCAGCACAGGGGATCTGACCACTCTGAGACCTTGGGCGTGTGATAAATGCTCTACCCTGGAGGATCCGTTGTTTGATGAGTTGTAAGCACCTCATTTCTTAATTAGTTTAATCTGTTTTAGGGTAATTTTGTAGAGTGATAAAATAATGCTGTTACCTAAGTTAACCTGATCTATGAAAAGCACAGATGTATGCAAAGTTTTGGGTTAAAAATTTACTGAAAAATGACCTCTCTTATGGCGGTATGCATATTAAAACAATATTGGATTACCAATGCTGTAACTTGTATAGCTTTTACATTCTCTTTCAAAAGAAAACTAGCACTGGTGTCATAGGAACATAAGAAAACTAACAGTTTTACCTGGGAAAAAAGCAAAACTGGTTTCCAACTGTGGCTTAATTCAGCCAATTTCATGAGTAGTGGTGGCTTTTTAGACTCGTCATTCTTTCTAAAGCAGACGTATACCTTTGTTTTGCGCACTGTAGTTGTTGAGACTGTTTGGAGATTGAGTAAGTTTTTAAGGACTAACATTACAGAAAACGATTTATGACGGTGTTTCATGGATAATGCTCAGTTGACAAAGAAATTGCTATTCCAGGTCCTTTTGGCCTGAAGAGTTTTTGTTCTGAATCTGTGGTTTAAATGCATAACAAAAGAAAGCTTTAATGGCACTTGCTTTGAAATCGGGTGTGATTACTTTAAAGTCCTGTGGGTAGTTTTATTGCCTGAAACTATTTTTAAGCACCATTCTTTTCTAATGGGCTCCAGCTGCAGCTGTGGGAAGAAAAGCTAGTGGGGAGTTTGCTTGGGTTGAGAGGTGGGTGAGGACCTCTGGAGAAATGCAGGAAAAGATCTTATTTTGGGGCCTTGGATTATCAGCCCCTTGTGCACCTTCCCTAGAGCTTGACGCAGGGGTGTTTTTAGCCTAACTGGACCGACTGGTGGTGTCGGGCTATCAGAACTTTGACTTTATGAAGCTGAACAATTTCTGAGAAAGGGCTGGTGGGATCACAGGCACATTTGATGTGTCTCTTTCCGACATTCTGTGCAACACATTTGGGGCAGAAGAACTGTTTCTGATGTTTGGTGAAGTCAGAAGCCTTTGTAATCAGAGGCTGAAAAGGGTAACAGTACCAGTTCTGAGGCTTCTCAGGAATTTCCTTGGAAAGGGGTGGGGATGGAGGGACTCACCCGGCCAAAGGTGCTCAAGTAGGCCTCCGCAATCACCAGCCTCTGGGCGTTGCAGCGCTGGGTCAGGATGTCGATCAGCAGGTCCTTGTCACAGCCTGGAAAAGGGGCGTATTTGGAGAGTCGTGAGACTGCTACCCTGTAGGTAGGAAGAACTCAGTGTCCAGGGATCAAAGCCAGCATGCAAGCTTGTCCCCGCGATGCTTCCAGCAGGCAGGGAACGATTCCAACTCAAACGGAAGTCACAGGGCAGCCCCTGACATGGCGAGGAACCTCCTGTCTCTCCTCTTGATGCTACAGCTACAGATTTTTCTTCAAAAGGATTCAATAAACATACAGAGGAGTGAAGAATGTGGTCCTTCGTGCACCACCCCTCCTACCCCACCAACAAAAGGCTTTCCTGGACGCCAGGCTGATTCCTGTTTGAATTGGCCACGTGTCTTTCTTACTGTACGGTTTGATACGACTTACGACAAATGTACATTAAGACAAAAGTAACTGCTGTGGTCCTGATGTCAGCAGGTGAGAGGATGCCGGTCCTTGTCTTCTTTGGAGAAAGAATTCCACAAAGAGACACTGTAAAGCAGGCACAGAGTTTACTGGAAGTATGTGCAAAGAGAAACAAGAAGCGATTTATTTAGAGCAGAAGCAAAGCACAGATACACACCCAGAGAAGAGTGCAGGAGTCCTGAACGAGGAGAGTGGATTTAAATCACTTATATGGGACAGTTCTTCCAGGTCTCTGTTCTCCTCTGGCCAATGATCTCCCTTCTTCTCCCTCATCTGACCTGTCTCAGGGCCCTCCCGGTATGTGTGCACATCTTTTTGCCAAGATGGATTCCAGTGCTGAGGCTGACGGGAGGTCTGACAACACATATTATGGTGTAGTGCCCCCTCCCTTTTTGACCCCCTGAGGAGCCTCTCTGTGCATGTGTGCTTGGAGAGGTTTCCCTGACCTCAGGAGATGTGATAGACGTGGTCATCTCACCTCTTCAGCAGAGCTCAGCTCCTGCCATTAACTTTGTCCTTGGAGTGTCAGGGGAAAAGAGAGCTCCAGTTGAGTCCGCTTGACAAACCCCAGCTGCTCAGCCCAGGGGTGCGTCTGCCTCATACCTCAGTCCAGACCCCAACAGAAGGAAGACTCCTGGGGGAAGGGGCTGTGAGCGGGGAGGCCATGCCCCTGCCCAGGGGTGGGCGGCCCTTCCCCATAACAGAGGCTCTGCTCCTGGGCTCTGAGGCCCCTGCTTCCTCCTGCACCAACCCATGAACCTGAAAAAACATCTGAATGCACAGCTGCTGCAGGGAAATTTAGCTGCGACTTTAGTGGTGGTAGAGTAACCAAGAAGGTGTTAGCATCCCCTCAGCTTGACCAAAATTCAGACAACCTTCTCCTGATTAGAAGCCCTTGACCTCCTTCCTTCCTCCTCTTTCTTTCTTTCTTTCTTTCTTTCTTTCTTTCTTTCTTTCTTTCTTTTTCTTTCCTTCCTTCCTTCCTTCCTTCCTTCCTTCTTTCTTTTTTCTTTTCTTTCTTTCTTCTTTTCTTCCTTCCTTCCTGCTTTCTTTTTTTCTGAGAGCATTTACTTCAGAAAACTTGCAGTTGTAAATTCTTTCTTTTCCCCTCAAGACATAAACCTTCTCCCAACCACCTGCCAGTTTTAATGCCCAGAAATGCCTTTCTCAAGGACTTGGGATGCATCCCTTTGAAATATAATCGCCAGGAAAGATAGAGCCACTGTCTTCCAGCCTCTGTGGCAGGCAGGACCCTAAGTACCAATGAGCAGCCTCAGAAGTCCTCATTGGGTTGACCGAGGCCCCCACCCCTGTGACCTCTAGAACATCCCAGGGCACAGACCTCGCCTGCCCTTTGTTTCAGAGGAGCTGAGTTCAGTCTCCTCTTTCATAAAGGCTTCCCTGCCTGTTGAATTCTGTGTGGTATACTTTTCCTTTGACAAATGAGGGAGAGGAGGAGAAGAACGTGTTGAAGTGCTAGGATGTTAAGCAGATCATCTTTTTGGAAGTTAAAGCCATCCTGGATGTGTTCGGATCATGGGAAAGTGATGAGCTGCATGTGCAAACGTCCAGTGAATGAGGGCAAGGGACTGGATATACATGGATGACCGTGCCTGGAAGAACCCCAAGGGGGAGCGAGGTATTTATGCAGGTGAGAGAAATGGTCCGGTAGCTGCAAAATGGAGGGAGGGAGGCAGAGGATCAGCTCCAGAGCCTGGGATTTCGGGTTTGGGAGCAAAGGCATCCTGTAGAGAAAGGCACAGAGCATCAGGTGCACGGGGCCCCAGGTTCAGTGCTGGAGCCAAGGGACATTAGGTGGTTCTGAAAGGATCTGCTGACGGCGTGATGGGTGGTCCAGATGAACGTATTTTTAATAATAAATAGAAGGCTTTTCAATTGGATCCATTGTTGATTTTGCTGTTGTCACACTTCTGTAATTTTCGTAGCCTTCTGGTTTTCGTTGTTGCTCTGTTGGGATTATCCACAACCTACCTCTCTGAATTACTCTCCATTTTTCAACGTTCATAGCAATTCTGGCTCATTTATCCTTCTAGAGATATTTCAGAGTAATATCATATGGATCTCAAAAATATTATTAAAATTTCAATGAAAATAACTGTAAACTTAGGAATCAATTTAGAGAAATTATCTTTCTGTCACTAACATGATGAATCTGTTGAATTAATTATGTGTTTTTCTTTTCTAAAAGACTTAGTAAAGATTTGTAGAGTTTTTGCAAATAATAGGAACTTGATTTTGTTGAAATTATTCATATTTGCATTTCTATTGATATTTCAAGCTATACTATTTTTGCTTTGTTTCTTAACACATAATTGCTTAATGAAGTAAATGATGTTGAATTTTATGTTGACTTTGTATCCAGAAAAATTATTGAACTCTCATAATTTTTAATAATGCTTTTGCTTGATTACCGTGGATTTTGAGATATATTAATAATGTCCTCTGCAAATTCAGAGAATTTTGATTTGTTTTTTTAGAATCATCGTATCTATTTTTTTTTCTTGTCCTGTTATATTAGGGGCAGGAATTTCTAGATAATTCCTATCCTGTGGTTTAACAGAAAAATCTGACATGATGAACCATAGCAGTCTTACAGGTTTTTATGATGTACAGTTGATTCTTGTTATTAGTGAAATGTTTCTACACAGTCACCGTGAGCATGAATTAGTAAATGCTGCACAACTGCTTCTAGGGGAAATATAGGAAAACTCAACTGCTAGGAATAGAGGGAAAGTCCCTCCACCTCTGTGAAGAAAGTTTACACACACCCTACAGCTCACATCATATTGGTGGTGAGTAAGGCTTGGGGCAGGTGAGGAGGCCT
The DNA here is from genome assembly GCA_036417435.1 of Inia geoffrensis. NCBI lineage: Eukaryota > Metazoa > Chordata > Mammalia > Artiodactyla > Iniidae > Inia > Inia geoffrensis. The sequence continues at coordinate 2,144,210 of CM070906.1, read as the reverse complement.
AGTCTAAACAGCACCCAGTGTTTCACAAAGGTTCGTTTTGTCCTGTATGCAGTGTTACCATGAGTTAGGCATATAGGTTAAAAATAGTTCCCCTTGCCCAGGATCTCATAGGCATGATCTGGAAATTATATGTGTTAACTGAGACAAAATAAACACAGTTTTTCTAAGAGTGTGTGGGTAGGGAAGCACCTTGTCGCAGTTAGGACTTGGCAAGCGGACCGCACTGTTAGAGATTGTTACCTGAGAGGTACTGCATTTCCTTGGTGAATTGTTACACAACTTAAGACAATTTTTGTTAAAACTACTCATTTCCATTTGCGTCAGAGAATATTTTTGCTTTCTGATTTTTCTCTGTAAAACACAGTAGCCAAGTCAAAAACCAACAAGTGAGACTACATTAAACTCAAAAGTGTCTGCAGAGCAAGAGAAACAATCAACAAAGTGAAAAGGCAAAACCTACAGAATGGGAGAAAATATATGCAAATCATATACCTGATAAGGAGTTGATAGCTGCAATGTATCAGGAACTCATACAACTCAATAGTAAAAAATAATAATAATAATAATAATCTGATTGAAAAAATGAGCAAAGGACCTGAATAGACATTTTTCCCAAGAAGGTGTACAAATGGCCAAGAAGTACACGAAAAGCGGCTCAACGTCACTAATCATCAGGGAAATGCACATCTAAACCACGGTGAGGCGCCACCTCACACCTGTCAGAAAGACCATCATCTGAAAGACAAGAGATAAGAAGTGTTGGCAAGGATGTGGAGAAAGGGGAACCCTCCTGCACTGTTGGTGGGAATGTAAATTGGTGTGACCACTATGGAAAACATTACGGGGGTTCCTCAAAAACTTAAAAATAGAGCTACCATATGATCCAGTAGTGCCACTCCTGGGTATTTATCCACAGGAAATGAAATTGCTATCTTGAAGAGTTATCTCCACCCCCATGCTCATTACAGCATTATTCACAACCGCTGAGACATGGAAACCACTTAGGTGTCCATCAACAAAGGAATGAATAAAGAAAATATGATACACACACAATGGAATATTACTCAGCCACAAAAAGAAGGAGACCCTGCCATTTGTGACAACATGGATGAATCTTGAAGGCATTACGCCAAGTGAATTAAGACAGAGAAATGCAGATACTGTATGATCCCACATACGTGGAATCCAAAACAGCTGAATTCATAGAAACAACCTGGGGCTGGGGGATGGAGGAAAGGGGGAGATGACAGTTAAAGTGTACAGACTTCCAGTTATAAGAGGAATACGTTCTGGAGATCTAACATCCGTCATGGTAACTACAGTTAACAATACTGTATTGCATACTTGAAAGTGGCTAAGAGAATAGAGGGTAAATGTTCTCACCATAACAATAATGACAAAAATGGTAATTCTGTGAGAAGAAGGATGTGTAAACTAACCTTATTGTGTTGACCATTTAGCAAAATATACGTCTATGAAATCATCCCATGGTACACTTTAAACTTACACAATGTTATAGGTCATTTGTGTCTCAGCAACCTGGAAAAAACCCACAGTAGCCAAGGAAAGCATTTGCAATTGTCGTTTTCGATTGCCCTTTGCCAGGGGCATCAGGATGGATAGACTTTCACAGCACCTTGAGCTGTGTTCTTGCTTTGTCATACTGGAGCGGAGGTGTGCCGTCAAACCCCAAACCTCCTGAAATTCTTCAGCTAAAACACTGACAAGCAAGAACCAACAAGGGTCAAAATGAATCCAAATTCTGACCCTAAAATTGCGATGACAGGAAAATTGAAACTGGCAGAAAGAAAATTTTTCAGTGAATAGATTGCTCTGATTTATAGTTTTAAAGCAAAAATTATTCTCCTGAAGAAAAAGTTAATCCACAACTGTTCGTTTTCCCATCTCCAGATTTTTCTAGCGATGATTAATATTTTAAAAGGCATAAGCATTGCGGACTCTTAATGTTGACTTTAGAGCACATTCAAAGTCCTTTATTGTTTTCCTCCAGGGCCCTGCTAGTGGGGACACACACACACACACACACACACACACACACACACACACACACACACACACACACACACAGTATAGCTCCGTGTAAAGATGACCTTGTCTTCAAAGCTGAGAGCTTGCTTTCTCATGAAAGGCTTTTTATGTGTCATGCAAACGTTTCCTTTCTGTTGTCAGTGTTCATCTTCGTGCTCACCAGAAGTCTCCTTAGGACAGGTTGGATGTTTAACAGCTCCATATCACATCTTAAAGATTAAATCTTTTTTAAAAGGACTCATCAATTTCCCACTTCTCTCTACATTTCTTTCCTAAACTCTAGTTCATTCACTGGACATGCACTTACAAGCACCTGACCCAGCCTCCCGCCCTGGGAGCTCAGAGGCCAGTCAGCAGGTGACGGGGGTGGGGGGAGGGGACAGGCCTGGTGGAGGTGGGATCAGAGGCCGGACCCTGCAGAAGCAGTGCTGGGCTTGGGCGACTGATGAGTTTGGAGGGCAAAGAAGGGTTCAAAGAGGAAGGCTCAATTGAAGGGACTCCTGAAGGAAGAGACTTTGAATTCCAAGTAGATGGGAGAAGAATATAGCCTTCCAGGCAGGGGGGATTACTGGGCCAATTTGCAGGGATGTGGAAAAGCAGATCCCCTGGGGGAGCAGCAGGAAGTCTGATTTGGCTGGACGTGGAAGTCTCAAAGGAAACAGGCTAGAAGACAAGCAAGGGCGAAAAAAGGATGTTGATCCCAGATTAAGTTTTTTGGTTGGGAATTTCATTTAGTTGTTAGGCATTTAAGCATCTAAGGCAAAAACACGTCAAGATCAGATCTGCAATTGCGAGAGGCAATTCTGTTGATCTTTTCTATGATTTTTCTTGTCCTACTCTTTTGCCCAGCTTTTTGTTTGAATCTGTATTTGCTTTCTGTTAGACATCAGCTGTTTACACCCATGTTACAGTCTTAAGACAAGGTAAAGCAGAGGAAAAAAATGACCAAGAAAGGTGCTAGAAATCACCAGCCTTACCAAATCCCTGGAGTGCTTCCCCCAGCATCTGGGCGTCCATCATGGGGTTGAAATTGGGAGCTGGGAAGATGGTTCCCTGCACCTGGTGGGGAGAGTCAGAGGGAAAGGGATTGCAGTAATGCACACCAAAGGTTTCAACATTTTTTTAGATAAATAAAAACAAAAGTACATTCTATATGTTTGAATTACTCTAAGACATACACGCGGGTCTATGAAACAAATGTGTTAATTGTATGTCAATCGCAGAGACTTAATTGTGTTCTTTATAGTCTATTGGCTTCTCCTGCACTGGCACCTATCGTTCATCTAGGAAACGGAGAAACTAGAACTAATAGTAGAAAAGTGTGAGAATCAAATAAATACACGTCTTCTTAGTAAACAGTAAGCATTTTCTTAGGAATTGGAGACTATTTTATAGAAACTGAAAAGAGATGAATTGTGGGGATTCATCCCATTTAAACGAGTTATAAGCAGCAGTTAACCACCACAGCCTTTTTTTTTTTTTTAACAATTCAGGGGCCCTGAAGTCATATTAGAGGAAATTGAAGCATTTGAATTTGGATTAGGGATTCATGACGAAGACGGGGCAGAGATTTTCGACCAAACCTCTGCAGCTACAGAGGAAGACGTGAACTCCTGATAATTCTCTGTTTAAGTTCTCCCTCGTGCTAATGATAAAATGGCAGAAGACACAGGTGAGGCTTTGAGTCGCTTATCTGAGACAGAGCCAGCAGGACTGGGCTCTGCAGGATGACACTCAGACCACCAAAGTGTATTAAGAAGGGGAGCTCTCCCCTGTTTGTCGCGAGTTTGCCCAGAAACATTGGGAAAAATGTCTTCCCGTAGAAAACGGGTCTCCAGGCCTTCAGCAGGCAGGTTCACCGAGCTCTTCTGCAGAAGGTGAAGTTTTCCAGGGCCCATCGTCTAACAGCAGAACATTAATTAATTGATGAGCAAAAGACTGGACCTAACTCCTAGTCCAAGAAATATGCATATACCAATGCCAAAGTATTTATGAAAGGATTTTTGGGGGGATTAAGAAAACTGTTCCCTTGAGTTAAAACTAAGAATTCAATTCCATTTGTATTCCACTTGACTGATGTTAATAAACAGGAAGCTGCCTGTTTGAAGTAGACTGCAAACCATAGAGTAGTTGTAATAGGGACATATTTTCGTACGTAGGAGTACAACCAAGTTAGTGAAACATTCTTTTTAAATCCTAGACGGACAGACGTATGTAATTAGAATATGAACACAGTTAGCATCTTATGCTGCCCGTGCCTGAGTTTAAACCAATGTCCAACCTGCTTCTGATATTTCAAGCTTATTGGCAATGATCCGGAAACTAAGTTCTCTTTGCGTGAACCCTTGATTCCAGAAGGTATTTATTAGGAGGCATCATGAATTGTATCTCCCGTATTCACTAGCCAGTCCCCTTGGCTGAGATTCTATTAGGAAAACAGACTAGGTTTCTTCTTCTATGTACTAAATTACTAAATTTACTAATTAAGATCAGATTCTAAAGTGCATTTCCTGATTGAGTTCTCCTCACCTCAGTCATTTTGTTTTGAATCTTATAACCCTAGAGAAATTTAAGATTTAAACTTTTGAAAGAAGAGCCACGCCTTTAAATGTAAAATTTCTTTTCTGCTATTCATCACTGTCTTTTACTAAATCCTTTTTGTCTGGGTAGCTGTTTCTGTTTTTTTTTTTCCATTGGAAATATTAAAGGTTTTTTGAGGCATGGGAAAGAGATACCTTAGTTCCCTGTTTTAGGGGTTAGAAGGCTTGTTTGGACAAGTCTGGAGGGGCAGTACCATTCAATGCCTGGTGACCTTAGTCTTGCTGTGTGCTCTCAGCCAAAGGACGGTTTTAAAGTATAAAAGAGAAAATGTATTTGAAAACAATGGGACATATTGTTAAATATGTGTAAGTTATCTAGGCAATTTCAGCACTGAGTGTGGAAATGTCCATCACAAAACAGAACATTTCATTCGTGGCCAGGCTAAGATCCCCCAATTTTCTACTGGAGTATGTGCTACAAAATGAAACTGTTTATCTTTTTGCACAAAAAAACAAATGAAAGATAGAAAAAAGGAAAAAAAAAGCTCTGAAAGTTATACATAAAGTTAGAACTGTCTATAGTGGTTTATCAGACACAATTTGTATGTGAAATAAGAGTCTACAGTTTTTTTCTTCAGTTTTTTTAATCCTTATATAGACTACTAGTACAATGTATTTTTACAGTGTAGTGCAAAAATTATTATTCATTTATTTATTTATTACAGTTCCAATATCCTTTGCCACTTAAAATTATCTCCTTATCAATTGGCCTTAAACGAATATACTAAAAATGTTTTTTTAAAAAAAACATTGTGTATGTTTAGTAATTCAGGAAATAGTTTTATAGTATTTGTCATTCATGCCCATTCATATAGCATATTAAATCATTGTATTCATTTTATGTCAATTATACTTCAGTTAAGCTCAAGTGAGCAACATTATTCCATGTAAGACACATACTTAGTGTTCCTTTTACTTATTTTCTCATTGGGATGCTGACTTTATCTTTTTTTTTTTTTTTTTTTTTTTGTGGTACACGGGCCTCTCACTGTGTGGCCCCTCCTGTTGCGGAGCACAGGCTCCGGACGCGCAGGCTCAGGGGCCATGGCTCACGGGCCCAGCCGCTCCGCGGCATGTGGGATCTTCCCGGACCGGGGCACGCACCCGTGTCCCCTGCATCGGCAGGCGGACTCTCAACCACGGCGCCACCAGGGAAGCCCCTCTTTTTTTTTTTTTTTTTTTTTTTTACTATTGAAGTACCACTGTTTTACAATGTTGTGTTGATTTCTGCTGTACAGCAAAGTGACTCAGTTATACATATATATATATATTCTTTTTTATATTCTTTTCCAGTATGGTTCATCTCAGGATATTGAATAGAGTTCCCTGTGCTCTACAGTAGGACCTTGTTGTTTATCCATCCTGTATGTACTAGTTTGCGTCTGCTAGTCCCAAACCCCGAGTCCATCCCTCCCCCACCTCGCCTCCCCCTTGGCAACCACAAGTCTGTTCTCTATGTCTGTAAGTTGGGTTGTATTTTGTAGATAAGTTCATTTGTTGATACAGTTCTTAAAGTTGGGGCTTTGCCTATGTCAAGTACAGTATTGTTTTATAATTTGCTGCTGTACAAGTAGTTGTTCTGTGGCCTCATTCCTTATCCTTCTAGTTATATTTTATGTCCCTTGTCTGCAGAGGGTACATCAAAACTATGTGTGATTTTCTATGCAGTGAGACATCTTTTTAAAATGTTCTCATTCACTGGTGATGTCACTTAAGTTAAATGATTGCTTTAAAAGAATTCATTAATGAGATTTTTGGCCAAATGACCTGGCTTTATATATAATTAATATGATAAACTTTTTTTTTTTTTTTTTACTAATACAGAATGTACATGAATTAAGCAGATTCTTTTTTTTTTTTTTTTTTTTTTTTTTTGCGGTACGCGGGCCTCTCACTGATGTGGCCTCTCCCGTTGCGGAGCACAGGCTCCGGATGCGCAGGCCCAGCGGCCATGGCTCACGGGCCCAGCCGCTCCGTGGCATGTGGGATCCTCCCGGACCAGGGCATGAACCCGCGTCCCCTGCATCAGCAGGCGGACCCTCAACCACTGCGCCACCAGGGAAGCCCTAGTTTAAACTTTTGAAAGAGTAAGAGACTGTTGTGTCAGGTATTTCTCAGCAGGTACACCTTTTAAAACAAAGTCCTTTTTAATGTCCGTGTTCCTAATTTGTTCACATCTTAGAGCAGAATGGAAATTTTGAAAAAGTGGACACTTTCCAATGTGACATGAAAATAATGTGTATGTGGTAAAATTATTTTTTTACCTTGAAACTGGTCAGATTTAGTAATAGTATCACTTGTCACAGCCAAAATAAGTTCCAGTGTCTGTCATTTCCATTTGAATTCTCACCACAAGGTAATCAAAATATAATCTTTGCTTCTAGTCATTTGTGAATTTAGGTTTTGACAGAGGAATAAAAATACTCCCTTTTTAAATGACAGAATAAACTGCCTCATGGACTCACTTTGCAGGAGATCATGAGTGATTTGAAGATTTAAAATTGGTTCCAGAATCCACCCCCTGAGCAAATAATGAACGGAGTTCTTTAACTGACAGAAGAATTTCCAAATTATTGCCTGGAACTGAATACAGACTGGAAAAGTCACACATAGATGGCTCATGAAGTTGATGAAAACATGTTCATCATCTCATGTCAACAGGTACATGGATAATGCATATTTCACTTATTCATAGTGACCCAGGGGCCCGGGGTCCATAAACCCATGTTGCTTCTTATTTAACACCCACATTGTAGTCCTTTCTCTCATCTGGCTTTTAAGTCACCCTCATCCCGACAACCTGAGACCCTAAAGAGTGTGGACTTTGAAATATCAGCTGGACTGACCGGGCACCTGCCAGCATGTGGGTTTCAGTGAATAATTCAGCTTTGTTTCGGTGTAACGGAGACTCTTGGATTTCTAGTGAACTGAGGCTTTCTGGAGCCCTGTGAGGAAATCCTACAGAAGTCCTGGGCCTCCGTTTCCATAGGGCACATAACTCACCTTTGGGGCACTGGCCCCCGGATCTCCAAACGCCCTGAACCCCACTCTCCTTTGACTTCTGTCTGACCAGAGCTTCCTGAACGGTTTCAGTGGCTCAGCATGACCAGCCCTAGGGGTTGAGTAACCAGTGTGTTAACCCACCCTCTCTCATCTTCCATGAGTGTGTCCTTCAGTCCAGTCCCGTCCGTCCTCTCCCCACAATACCTTCCACAGGGCCCCCTTGTCTTAACCTCTGCTACTGCCCCCTTTACCTCTTCCCCTGGGTTGCACCCAGCGAGCTGTTCCCTCAGCCAGAATGGTCCTTCCCAAGATCAGACACGTCCTGTGTCCTTCTCTGCCTAAGTCCTTCTTGCCCAGAGCAGTGCTTCTCTGTTTTCTGCTCTGGCCCACGGGGTGGTTGATTTTCACATGAAAGAAACATCCCCGGGGGCACCTAGGTTTACAAACACATCCCAGTGTGCTAGCCTTGAGGACACTGCAGTGTCGTCCACTCAACAGAGTATATGGTCATAGGTCGGGGTGAGAATATCATATATTGGGCAAAACGTGAGCGTAGAGAATAGAAAAAGCCGTTCGAGCTTTGGCTCGTTGGTCTTGATGGGAGTATTTTCAGTGCTTGAGGCAACTCGTTCCCATGACTGAGAATAGATGACTGTGGGACTCAATCAGATATTTTAACAGTGTGAACAGTGCTCTTCAGGACTGGCCCCTGACTGTCTGCGTGGGTTCGTGTCTTACTTTCTCGCCCTGAGCCTCTTGGCTCCTATACATGACACACAACCCACACCCCAGCCCTGAGTGACTCTGGTCTTTTCTGTCCCTTCTGTTTGGATTCTTCTCCACCCGTGCCCATCTCCACACGCCCTCGCATCCTCTGATTCCACCGTGAACATCGGTTCAGGATTTAACTGATGGCTCCAGGGCCCTCTGTGCAGGGAGTCCTTCCTGACACCCCCCCCCCCCCCACCTGCTGCCCCAGGAATTGTCTACCCTCTTCCTGGTGCCAGAGCTTCAGGACATCCTGCTCGAGTGCCAGGAGCACAGCAGACAAAAATATCCACTCCTAGTTCTACCAGGTTTCCAAGAGTAGTAAGTCTCATTAACTGGACGTCCTTTGTTTTGTGGAAAACGGACCTGAATGTGAGTGGTTGTGCAAATTTAGAGATTGGACTGTTCTCGTGAATAAAGGAAGAATATTTGGATTTCCAGGCAACAGTTTGGGAAAGAGGTATGGTATGACAAGTAACACGAATGGATAGTGATGCAGAATTACTCTCATTCCAGCCAAACTCTGGACTCAATTCAGATTCCACCTGTTCTGTGGGGTCTTTCCAGATTTTATCAGGTATTACATATGGTTTACTTTGCACCTCTGTTGACCATTTGCCTTTTCCCCTAAATTTTCAATTTCTGAAAGGCAGGGCCACTTCTCCTCTTGCTTTTCACAGCATTTAGGGCAGCACCTTAGGTAGAAAGTGGGCCCTAAGAATGTTTATAAAATACTAAATAGAAAAATACATGGACTGAGAGACACCTGCTCTCATCCAGCAGCTTAAAACTTCGTTATTCATACAAGCAGGCTGTGCCCTGGGCATTTTCACCTGCATTTCCTGGGTAATCACCTCAGCGGTCTTGTGAAGCTGGTGATACTAAGCTTATTTCACAGCTGAGGAGATTCTGAGGCTAAGTTGTCTGAAGCCATGCGGGTCGTGTGTCGTGAAGCTGACACTCAAACCCAGATCTAACTCCCTGGCTGGAGCCTTTTCTCTTAGAGCTGAAACTGATGTAAAATAACATGTACGATGGAGGCCCTTTATTCATCTTTGCAACTGAAAAATCTCTCTATTTGCAAAGGATCTTGTGGGTAAAGCCACAACTCTAAAAGCATGAGGTCTTCTTCTTAGACCAATTCTAAGAGAAAAAGAAAGGGGTGTGTGTGTGTGTGTGTGTGTGTGTGTGTGTGTGAAGGAGGGATTGAGGAAATTAGAGAAAAACAGCCAAAAATAGATTCCCATTTATTTAACTTCAGTAGAACCCCAGTATAGATCCCCCCTGTTATCATGAACCCCCGTTGTTTTCTGTCTCTTTTGGTGACCGCTATGGACAAGAACGGTGCCAGGCAGAGCAGACACCCTGGCCCAGCACCTCGCGGGGCAGTTGGCACGTCCACCTCCAGCCCCAGATCTAGGACACCCAGACCATGTCCTCGAGCGGGCAGGAGGCCGGCTGTCCAGCTCGTATGTGTGGGCCAGTCCCTCTGAGTGTCTGAGCTGCTGCCTACACATCCCCACCCCTCCCTCGTGGTGGGGCTTTTGGGCACACAGCGTGGCAGCCCCCGGGGTTCTGCCAGCCTGCTGCTGGCCACCGGGAGTGGGGCTGGCATGGGATGTGGCAGGGAGCCAGGCACAGTGTTGGTGGGGATGGCTTTTTCTTGATGGTATTTTGCAGGAGGGAAGGAATTAGGGTTGTCCCGTGATGGGTCACCAGCCACTGAGAAGGGACAGCATACATGGGCTGGCTGGATGTCTCCCACATGAACAAAAAGACATGGAAACATCGCTTACAGTGAGTGAGAGAACCATTGATCTTTATTCCTTGTGTTCCTCTGGCCTCAGATAAAAATCTTTAGGGAGGAAGAGTAACCGGCAGAAGAAGTTTTGTGAACTTAATTTGAGTCGTAAAGGACAGGATGACTGCAGCTGACATCTGGGTTACACTTGCAGAGGAAATATGTATCTATCGTATAATCAAAATACAGCTTAATGATCTGATGTCTGCCACAGCTACTGATATTAAGATAGGCGGAGTTATATTTTCAGATTGATGCAGAAGTGTTTATGACTACAAACCAACCCATTACTAAATTAGTTGCTGTAAAATCTTTACAGCTTAGTAGATGGATGTCAAGGAGTTTAAGAAAAGCATGGAGGAACCCGGATTCACCCACACAGCCTCTTATGATTACCATCCAAGAGCGTCTTCACGCACGTGACTGTATGTTTTGAGGAAACAGTTGTGTAGGAAGATGAAACTGATGATAACTTTATCTTAATAACAGGTACTGTAAACCTTATCTTAGTAACATGTAGTAGAAGACTGCAAAACGTAACCTCATTAGCGTAAAATCGATGGCATCAAATGGCTGCTTACTCTTTTTTTTTTGCGCTACGCGGGGCTCTCCCTGTCGTGGCCTCTCCCGTTGCGGAGCGCAGGCTCCGGACGCGCCGGCTCAGCGGCCATGGCTCACGGGCCCCGCCGCTCCGCGGCACGTGGGATCTTCCCAGACCGGGGCACGAACCCGTATCCCCTGCATCGGCAGGCGGACGCTCCACCACTGCGCCGCCAGGGAAGCCCAACTGCTTACTCTTAAGGCTCAAGATATTCGAATCCTAAACCCTGGAATCTGCGCATGTTACCTCACCTGCCAAAGGGGACTTTGCAGGTGTGATTAAGTGAAGGATTTTGAGATGGAGAGATTATCCTGGATTAACCTGGGAGGCCGTAAATACAATCCCACCTGCCCTTATGAGAGGGGGGGCAGAGGGAGATTTGACTACAGGAGAAGGTGACAGGAAGCCGAAAGCAAGATGCCACAATACTGGCTGTGAAGACGAAGGAGGGACACATGGTCCAGGGATGTGGGCGACTTCTGGCAGCTCGACAAGCCGAAGAGGCCATCCTTCCCAGAGCCTCCAGGGGGAGCCAGCCCTGCTGACAGCCCCACTTTTGCCTGGTAAAACTGTTTTCAGATTCCTGACCTCCAGAACTGTAAGAGAATACATTTGTTTTAAGCCACTACCTTGTGGTAATTTTTTATAGCAGCAACAGAAAATTAACAGTCACCATGGACTCCTTGTTTCTATGCGTCCTCCCATCCTAAACGCTTACATCACAAAGTTGCTCATTCCCAGTCAGGCCCACACCCCCTCATCAAAAGATACACTTAAACCAAACCCCCCAAACCTCCTAAATACCCTGCTGTTCCCCCTCCACTCTGAGATGCTACTAAGATCATCAAGGTAGACCTTCCCCTTAGATGTGCTTCATCCCCAGAGGGTTTTTGGTGCTGTTTTGGGGAAGTTAGCATTTGATAAGATACGATGAGGAAATGTGAAGTAACATTCTGTCTGGATAAATAAAAGGCAATGGGTTATTACTGTTCTATACGTATATCAAGAAAGTCACTGAAGTTACCAGAAAGAATATGTTTCATAGTGTAAAAGATCATAGAAGAATTTCATGTGACTGATGCCACCTAAGGAGGATTGTAAGGAGATTATTGCTACTTGATAATTCTGTCCAGGGTCTTTCAGAATAAACGGAAAAAAGACTTGGCGATGAGATGATAAATTATGGAAGAAACAATAAAATATGGAGACATAATTTAGGACATTATATTTAATGTGTATACAGCTGGGAGAGAGCAGAACAATGGAAGAAAAACAATAACAAAAGAAAAAGTAGAAAAAATTCAGGCAGCGAAAGAATCACATCCTTGTGATGTGATGAAAAGGGACCATCCTTATTGGGGAGTATTAATGAAAAAATCAACACTTAAGAGACAGCATATTCAAGTTTGCTTACAAGGGAAATAATCAAGGTGGGATCCGAGTTCTCTTCCACAGAATTCAACGTTAGAAGGCATTTGATCAGTCTTTCCAGAATTCAGAGGAAACAGTTTAGGATTCAGAAGTTTTAAACCCAGCAAACCGTAGTTTAAAAGAAAGGGCAGAAGGAAAAGATACGACCTACATACCCTTGTCAGACCATGATAAGAATGATTCAGCCCAGTGAAGTTGAATCCGTGCAAGGAAGTGAAGGAAAGAACAGAAGTAGTTCGATACTATTAGTACCTCAGTCCAACAGTCAGCACCCATGGAGTTTCCAGGATGTCCCCCAAATCGTGTTCATTTACACGACTGACCTCCAAGGAAGGAAACAATCAGAAATACACACAAGCCAGGTTGGTACTATTGCAGCGAGGTTTAGAGAGGTCAATTTCTGTTCATAGATCACATACTTAGTGAGCGATGGTGCCTGGATTCAGACCCAGCCCGGTCTGATTCCAGCCCCCGTGTTCTTTTTTTTTTTTTTGAATTTAATTTTTTAGTTTATATTGGAGTATAGTTGATATGCAATGTTGTGTTACTTTCAGGTGTACAGCAAAGTGATTCAGTTATACATATACATGTATCCATTCTTTTTTAGATTCTTTCCCCATATAGGTTATTACAGAATATTAAGTATAGCTCCCTGTGCTATACAGTACATGTTTGTTGATTATCAATTTTTTTTTTTTTCCAGTTCATGGGCCTCTCACTGTTGTGGCCTCTCCCGTTGCGGAGCACAGGCTCCGGACGCACAGGCTCAGCGGCCATGGCTCATGGGCCCAGCCGCTCCGCGGCATGTGGGATCTTCCTGGACCGGGGCACGAACCCGTGTTCCCTGCATCGGCAGGTGGACCCTCAACCACTGTGCCACCAGGGAAGCCCTGATTATCTATTTTATATATAGTAGTGTGTATATGTTAATCCCAAACTCCTAATTTATCCCTCCCCCTAATGTTTCCCTTTTGGTAACCATAAGTTTGTTTTTGAAGATGTGGTACATATATACAGTGGAATGTTACTCAGCCAAAGAAAGAGTGAAATAATGCCATTTGCAGCAACATGGACGGTCCTAGAGATTATCATACGAGGTGAAGTAAGCCAGACAGAGACAAATATCACATGACATCACTTACATGCTGAATCTTAAAAAAAAAAAAAAAAGTTACACAGGAACTTATTTACGAAACAGAGACAGACTCACAGACTTCAAAAACCAACCCCTGTTTTCCTAACTGCTAGACTCCCTTCTGAACATCGAAGGAATTCAAGTGGGAATTTTTTTATCATTAAATAATAAACCTACGCTCAATATAATCGAGTTAGCAAATAAGAACCTCTCGGACAAAATGTTAAAACATCATTTATGATCTCATTGTCTACACATCATTGTTAAATATTTAATGTCTGTAACGAAAGGAAGTATCTGCCACATCCTCTTGTGCTTTCCCTGTCTTTACATATAATTGTATTTTTCCAAATGGAATCAAGTGGTACATATTTGGTAGTCTGTCTTTTCCTAGTGTACCGCTCTATAGGAGATATCTTAAAGTCTCTTCTGCTCTTTTCTTATCTTTGAAGATAAAAAGATCGTGCAGCAGATCTAAACATACTGCTCAACCTTACGTATGAATAGTCTAGTTAATAATGTGTCCTAACACTCTTTTAATTTTCATCCATAATATATTATGTAAAGAGACCTGAAATCACATTGAAATCTAATAAACATCTCCACGTCCCCAATAAGAGCATGTGTAAGGGTATTTTGCAAACCTGGTTTTCTGAGGTGAGGGAGGCTCTATACTTCTTGCTTGCCGTATAGCTACTTTGCAGTTTAAACAGCGCCTTTGTGTTCTTTGTTTAATTCGAAGTTATCAACAAGGCCGTATCAGGCGAGGCAAGTGTTCTTATTTCTACATTACATATAAAAACTGATGACTCAATATTTATATAACACCATTGGCTTAATGATTGGCAGACCAGAATGATAGTGTTCTGACTTTAGACCCAGTGCTTTCCCTGGATATCCTACCTCTCATTCTTCTTCTTTTTTGCTCTTTGTTGATTATTATTCTTATATTTCAAAAAACTAATGCTACTTTCATATTTGTTTGTGTCCCTTATAAAAAGATAAAATATCCTAATGCCCATAACGTAGTCTAGAGGAATAAAGCATATCATAACTTCAGCTTTTTAAGGGTTAACTAGGAAGCACATTCAATATAGGATCTATAGCTCAAACTCAAGGAACACATGCAGTCCTGAATTTCACTTTTAAGATAGGGATTATGTTGACATTTAACGTGTGAAGAATTGCATCTCATGGGTTTATTAGAACAATTTCTACAAAGTGAGGTTGCAGCTCTTAGATGAATGGTGATTTCAGCCACTCTCCTCTAATTTGATATTTTTAGAGGTTACTAACCAGCACTCTCAAAGCCCAGTAATCTGTTTCACAGATAGAAACAGCCTCCCGGTGATAATAATTCTTTAGCTTTCCTTAACAGAAATCAGTGATAATGTTATCTAGTGAACTGCATGTTCTTGAGATGTTAATGAGAAAAAGAATGGCTTCTTTGACCTACCATTTACTTCCTTTTAAAACACTGAAAGGCTACTGTGAAAAAAATCATGATGTTCTTTTCCCAACAGATTTTACCTTTATAATAATGCTTGGTTCTAGCTGGTATGACATTTTTTCTTTTCTCTGAGTTAATATAAACTAAAGCAAGAGAATATGTTTTTGTTTTTTTAAATCTCCAAACAAGCTTTATTTACATTTACTTTTAATACAAGCTATAAAACAAGTATCAACAAGCAGAAATTTAATTACATCCATGCATTTGATCTGATGAACATACTGTTCACAGTAAAGCTTTACCTATAAATATATGTTGAAAATACAAATTAAGCATCCGTGTTAAGCGGTGTGGCCTGTTTTCTAGATATCGTAAATTTTGTTCTGGAATTACCTGTATAGTCTCAGGAAGGGCCTATGTTTGTTCGTTTGTTTTTTTAACATCTTTATTGGAGTATAATTGCTTTACAATGGTGTGTTAGTTTCTGCCTTATAACAAAGTGAATCAGCTATACGTATACATATATCCCCATATCTCTTTCCTCTTGCATCTCCCTCTCACGCTCCCTATCCCACACCTCTTGGTGGTCACAAGGCACCGAGCTGGTCTCCCTGTGCTAGGCATGGACTTATAAATACTACCAAATGTAAAATAGCTAGCTAGTGGGAAGCAGCCGCATAGCTCAGAGAATATGGTTTTTTTTAATAAAACAATTCTCAGCTAAATAAAATTTTGGCTGGATAATCCATAAATTAAGTTTTTTAGCTATAAAACGAAGAAATTTTATATTTCTCGATTGAGGGAAATTTAACCCAAACAAAAGTTTTAGAATTTTGCGATTAATTTTGATGGACATATGACTAATATATTTTACAGAGTTAGACTAATGGCCAGTTTGTTTAGGGCACTTTTTGCTTTGAACTGTTTTAAGTAAGTATCCTGCAAAGCATTTCTATTTCATTCAGTGAGTGAAGATGTATAAATCTAAAACTAAGCAAAACCAAACACCAAAACGCAAAAGCACACACACAAAAAACAAAAACAAAGAATTATACTGAAGAAAAAATATGGCGTCACAATAAACATGGAAAAAATATGGAATCATAATAAAGGTGGAAATATGGAATCACATTCGTTACTAGAAGATTTCCTTATAGACATTAGTTGTGCCTCAGGCCATCATTTGCTCTGGGGATGAAGGAGGCAGAGGACCACCCTGTACCTTGACTGGTTTTACATCAGTTGGTTCACAGCTTTCTACTTCCTTAATGAAATACATTGATGGCATCATAGTAAGGAATCCAAGATCAGGGAGACATTAATTAACTTTACTAATAGATAAAATGCTTTTAAATTGTTTAAAGTATTTAAAGGTAATTTTTAATTTCTCAAGAGTACCTGGGTTCTTGGATTTACATTTTGTTATGCTTTTACTTGTAAAAGTTAGTGAAGGTTATGCTAAATAGCAATTAAGAAGTGACTTCATGGTGAAGAATAGATCTCAGAAGTCATCTCATGTTTAGGAAGGGAAAAATTCAGAAAATACTGATGGCCATCTGATTATAAGGTAAAGGTGTCCCCCTTTTTTTAGTCTTCAAAGTAATCTGTCAGCTGTTTGTCAAACCCCACAATGATACCAGGATACATTCAGGAAATGATCATCACCTACTCAAGGGGGAAATCCAGTCCTTTTATTTTTTAAAGTAATACTCAATTGGTTCCTTTTACACTTTGAAGCATTGGTAATGCACCTGTAATTTTCCTAGTATGCACTTAAGTACAGTGCCATAATCTGCTCTAAATTGCATTTGACGTGCTTTTATGTTACTTTTCTTCATTTAAAAAATGTAATAGCTACAGAAATGCAAGCGTAAGAGGCAAAGCAGTACTAGTATTCAGATACTTTACAAAACCTGAGAACACGTGCTGAGGAGACCAAAATCCGTCAACATTCATATGGTGTCTTATGTTAAAGGGAAAATTTCTACCAAATAAAATATGGGTGTGTTAGATGCGAATCAGTTATGGGTTGCACCACATGAGACATATATTCATCTTCTTTCTGGAAAGTGAAGATTGGTAGAGAGATTCATTTGATAGACAAACAATAGGGAAAAATTGGCAAACAGTCAAGATGTTTATGTAACACTGTAGTAGGATTTTAACTTTTGTGCCTTCATAGTTCCATTTCCCCGAGGCTCTAATTTTCTGGTAAAACAGTGGCTGCCAACGGCATCCACACTCCAACGTGAAGGGTGGACCACCTGGGCGGAGGTTGCAAAGAAGGTTCTAGAAACCAGTTTTGTAAATCTTAGCCACTCAGCAACCTGGAGGAGGTGAAGTGGCTCTGAAATTATAGGTGGGAGTAATTTGGGTCGAGGTGATGGTGTTCTGAGACCTTCCTGTGCTGCCATGGGAACCAGGGTGAAGGGTACAGGGCGGGGGTGTCTTCAACAAGGGGGCTGCCTGGAGAACTTGAATATGTCCACAGAGTTCTGGGGACCCAGTGACACACACTGCAAATAAGGCTAAAGCCGAGACTCTGGCTAAGCAGCTGCCCAATGTGAGGAGGGCGGCTTTACAGGGGATGCCTCAACTCCAAGTGTTTATTCCATCCCAGAGCGAGTGGGGATGTAGGGCGTGTGCGTGTTTACTGGAGACCCAGTGAGAGCCCCAAAGTAGGACACGTTCGTCACAAGTCATTTTGAAGGGCTCTGGCTCCAAATCTTTCTTCAGGGGGAGTAATAGGAGCTCTGAGAACAGACGGATAAATACACCTTAGGAGAAGATTCCTGCCAGTGAGAGGTGTCCTGTAAACCCACAGTGGTCCCAAAGAGACGTCTTCTACGGCCACAGAGCATCAGTGACTAAAATACCTGTTAAGTAAGACCCAAGACGTTCCTGAACTTTCCCCCCACGTACACACTCTTCCCCAATCCTGGGGGTGTTGGCTGCCTCAGTCAGGGGACTCACAGGTGGAGGGGGCCACCCACAGAAGGATAAAAAACTCAGTCTCACCCTCCTTACTAATGCAGGGTTTTGACCTGAAGCTGGCAGGAGTAGGTGAGGGAGAGATGCTTTAATTAAGAAGAAATGTTGCTTTTATATATAGAATGGATAAACAAGGTCCTACCGTAGAGCACAGGGAACTATATTCACTATCCTATGGTAAACCATAATAGAAAAGAAGATAAAAGAATTTGTATATACATGTATAACTGAATCACTTTGCTGTACAGCAGTAATTAACACAACATTGTAAGTCAACTCTACTTCAATAAAAAAGTAAATAAATTTTAAAAAGAAATGTTCAAAACTTTCACCTTGCACAGATCTAGATATTTTTAGTTTCTATACATTAAATATATAGTGGAAGTGATTTATGAATATTTAAGTACCAAAGAGCAAAAGCCAAGTCATGAGATCTCTTATGGGCAGAGTGTTTGTGTCCCCCAGATTCATACGATGAAGCCCTAATCCCCAGTGGGAAGGTGTTTGAAGGAGCCTTTGGGAGGTGACTCGATCTGGTTGAGGTCATGAGGGCAGGGGGGCCCCATGATGGGATTCGCATCCTGATAAGAAGAGGAAGCCAGAGCTGAGTGTCTCTGTCGCGTGAGGACACAGTGGGAAGGAGCCCTGTGAGCTGGGAAGACGGTCCTCAGCAGACCCAGAATGTGCTGGCACCTTGATCTTGGAATTGTAGGCTTTCGAACTCTGAGAAACAAATGTTGGTTTAGCTCCCCCAGCCTATGAAATTTTCTTACAGCAGCCGGAGCTGACTAAGACAGGACCCAGGGGAAACTAGCCCTGTAGAGTTTAAACGGACAAAGTAGGAATCAAGTAAAGGTATATATTGTTTTCTCTCTGATAAGTAGTCGAAGTTTAATTTAACTGCCTGAAAAAAATTGTTTTTTTCCCCAAAGCACCTGTTAAATAAAGTATAAATAATAGGGCATTCATGTATCTTATCAGAAAAGTTAAATTAACAATGTGTCAGAGATTCAATTAAAAATCCTTAGGACTTGTTCCCCACCTGTCACTGAAAGTCTTCGTTCTGCTTTGCCCTGTTACCCGCTTTGTCGATTTTCTCAATCCATACTTATTTCATTCCCAGGGAACTATCTAACCATGGAACCTGCAACCAACTACGAGCCATTTTGACTACAAATTATAAAGGTTTGTCTTTATAATTTTTATATATATATATAAAAAAGCCCAATCTAATATAAGAGATTCCAGTGCAGCAACATATAAACAGAATAAGCAGCAATGACCAAGTGCGGTTGATTCCAAGAGTGCAAGGCTGATTTGACATTCAAAAATCGATCAGTGTACTTCACCATATTGAAAGTCAAAGGACGTAGAACAGCTGAGACAGATTTGAAAACAAAACACAAAATTAAGGGAATAATGCTAATTGATTTTAAGAATTATTATGAAATCACAGTAATGATGAGATTGTGGTATTGGCTGATGTTATAGAAAATACGATCAGTGGAACAGAATAGAGAATCTAGCAATAGATCCATATAAATACATAATTTTTTTTTTTTTTTTTGCGGTATGCGGGCCTCTCACTGTTGTGGCCTCTCCCGTTGCGGAGCACAGGCTCTGGACGCGCAGGCTCAGCGGCCATGGCTCACGGGCCCGGCCGCCCCACGGCATGTGGGGTCTTCCCGGACCGGGGCACGAACCCGTGACCCCTGCATCGGCAGGCGGACTCTCAACCACTGCGCCACCAGGGAAGCCCAATACATAATTTTTGACAAAGTTGTAAAAGCAATTCAATGGAGAAAGAAAGTTTTTCCAAGAGATGGTGCTATAAAAACTGAACATCCATATGAAAAAAAAATTAAGCTTGACCTATACCTCACACCTTATACAAAAATTAACCCCAAATTGATCACAGACCTAAATAGAAATGTTAACGGTGTGAAATATCTGGAAGAAAATATAGCAGAAAATCTGCGTGACTTTGGGTTAGTCAAAAAGTTTTAGACATGACAACAAAAATACAATCTATAAAGAAAAAAAGACAACTTGAACTTTACCACAATTGAAAACTTTGGCTCTATGAAAAATGTTGTTAAAAAATGAGAAGACAAGTCACAGAATGGGAGAAAATATTTGTAAATCGCATTTTTTATGAAGCCCTTTTATCTAAAATATATAAAGGCCAATAAAAAATAAACAAACAGGGCTTCCCTGGTGGCGCACTGGTTGAGGGTCCGCCTGCCGATGCAGGGGACGCGTGTTCGTGCCCCGGTCCGGGAAGATCCCACATGCCGCGGAGCGGCTGGGCCTGTGAGC
Source organism: Inia geoffrensis (assembly GCA_036417435.1). Taxonomy (NCBI): domain Eukaryota; kingdom Metazoa; phylum Chordata; class Mammalia; order Artiodactyla; family Iniidae; genus Inia; species Inia geoffrensis. The sequence continues at coordinate 2,124,062 of CM070906.1, read as the reverse complement.
CATGGCCGCTGAGCCTGTGCGTCCGGAGCCTGTGCTCCGCAACGGGAGAGGCCACAACAGTGAGAGGCCCGCGTAACGCAAAAACAAACAAACAAACAAACAAACAAAAAAAACCACCTAGAAAATAAGTAAGCATTATAAAGAGACACATTTCCCACGAAGGTATAATAAATAAGCATATGAAAAGCTACGGATATCATTTACATTAAAAAATGCAAAGTAAAACTACAGTGACATACTGCTACATAACACTGCTGGTTGGAATGCAAAATTGTGGGCCACTTTGGAATAACAATTGGGCAATTTCTTATAAAGTTTAAACACCGTCTTAGCATATAACCTGGCGATCCGACCCCTAGATATTTATCTCAAGCAATGGGAACTTTACTCAAAAACCTTAACTGGAGTGTTCTTAGAAGCTTTGCTTGTAATTATCAAAAGTTGGAAACAAGCCATTTGTCCTTCAAGCTGAGTGGATAAACAGACGGCGGTATACTCATTCAAGACTGCTTTTCAGCCATAAAAAGAAAACTATTGATTCATGCAGCAACTTGGATAACTGTTAAATGCACCCCTCCAAGTGAAAGAAGCCATTTCCAGATGGGTTTATGGTCTGTGATTCCATTTATATGACAATCTGGAGAAGGTAGAACCAGAGAAAAGGTAAACAGATCGGTGTTTGCCAGGTTTGAGGGCTGGGGTGTTGGCTGCCTACAAACCGGGAGTGTGGAGGATGCGTGGGGTGACGGAAGTCTCTATAAGGAAATGGATCGGATACATGACGCAAAACTCTTACGAGTGTATATACCACAAAGAACACATTTTACCACACATAAATTTTAATGGAACAAAATCAGCTATGAAGCAAGGGAACCCGACAGGGAATGCAGATTGTAGCAAACAAATCTAAGTCACTCACGAACCTTGTAGCCACAGTTAAGTGGGCTGGGAGAAGAGGCGTGCCCTAAGTAACTTCACAAGATAGTGTTTGTCGGGAGGCGGTAAAGCTAAGGATGGAAAGAACCCAAACCACGTCCTCTCCTTTCTCACAGGGCTATGGCTTAACACACTCTAAACTCCATGTACACGTATGATGGAGTTACACAAACGAGCACATGTATTTTAGATATTGATAGTTACCGTTTTTATTGTGTGAGAATTTGTAACTAATGGTGACGGTTAAAATGTGGGGCTGAATCAGATTGGATGTATCAAGGTGAAGGTAGATGATAGGTAGCTAGAGAGAGAGGGAGAGAGAGAGAGAGAACCATCACCGTAGGTAACTTTAATATGAACCAGGTGTGTCGACAGGGAGGGACCTGCAAAGTCTGTTAAAATCCCTTCTGTGCCCCTTGTCTCTGCTGGCCCAGCAGACACGTGTTTATCAAACGTGTGCTTTTCTGTCTCCATGTGAATTGCCTTCCTCCCCTTTGAGGTCCCAACCCCTACCCCCCAACATTCTCTTTTATCTTTGAAGATGTTGTGTAAGCTGAGGGTTTCAGCCTTTTTGGCAAGTGACTCAGTTTTCCTGGGTCTCTCCCATGTATACATGCTTTTCAACTTTTGTGCGATTTTCTCCTGTTCATCTGTCTCATGTCCGTTTAATTCTTAGACCAGCCAGAAGAACCTAGATGGATAGAGGAAAATTTCTTCCTCCCTGACAGGCTTACTCTTTGTACTTCTTTCCCTCTGCTAAATAACTAAAGTAACATTTTCCAAAACCATTTCCATCTTTGAAGCATTCCGATTACTCCAAATCAGTATTATTATACATAAGAAACAGACCAAGTCTACTAAATCAAGAAATCAGCTCCTTGAAGGAAGACTTGGCGTATCTGTACATGGTCACCCTATCAGGCAGTGTCTGGAATAACACAGAATAAGGGCCGCAGGGGCCTGAGATCGCCAGGAGCTTCTACTGGCAATTAAGTTGCTGTATGTTCAGCTGTGACCACGGTTGCACCAAAAATTCCCATTTCAAAACCAGTAATTGACATGTCATTAGGGGTTCGCAAATCTGACCCTTTTTTGCTTTGAAAGGACTACTGTACTCCCTATGAATATTTGCTTTTTTTTTTATGAGTTACATGCTTGATTAAACACACAGTAGTCGGTAAACAGATGATGAAAGGTACACAGAAGGTGTGTGGCCCCAGGTACCAGTGTCTCTATCTTTCAGCACCCTTTACCCTTTAAAACAACATTTTGAGACTGGCAACTAAGTGAAAACTTAGCAGAATGTGTACATATATTCACTATCCCTAAAGAACTGAACAATAATTCAAGAAGATTAATATTGTAGTGATGACAAGAGCACAAGAGTCATCCAGCTATAAAATACAGTAGGATTCATATGTATGTATATATATATATATATATATATATTTTTTTTTTTTTTTTTTGCGGTACGCGGGCCTCTCACTGCCGCGGCCTCTCCCGCTGCGGAGCACAGGCTCTGGACGCGCAGGCCCAGTGACCACGACTCACGGGCCCAGCCGCTCAGCGGCACGCGGGATCCTCCCGGAACGGGGCACGAACCCGTGCCCCCTGCATTGGCAGGTGGACTCCCAACCACTGCGCCACCAGGGAAGCCCCGGATTCATATATTTTTTAAACCATTACTAATACACATTTCTAAGAACAATGTGTCTGCTGGGGTTAAAGTGCTTTTTGTTAGTAACTTGAAAAAATATTTCTGCACTGCTATCAATTCTCACTCATTTAAAAATAAAATAGTACAAACATTGCAATTGAGAGATAGGATGATAAAATACATTGATATTCAGTTGCTTTATTACAGACTGCCACAAAATAAAGATGAAAAGACAGTCCAAAGCAGCCTGTGAGTGAAACTGATTCCCACTTTCTCCATAACAGGACAATGTAAAACACAGTATCTTGGGCACAGTTAGCCTAGAATTACATTTGTGTTTTGTACATGATACATGTCACGGTCTGTTAACATTTTATCTTCCTGGTTCCTTTGAGCATAATTACCAGAATGTCTGAAGGATATACATCAAAGTATAATCGAGAAGGAATATAGTCACAACTACGTGTTGTGATAAGATGGGATGCTGGAGAAGAAGATGGGTCTTAAGAAGCAGTCTCTTCTCCTCCCTGGATGAGAAAGGCATGTCTGCAAACTATAAGCAGAGTTTTAGGAATTCCTGGAGGCAGTTCGAAAGAGGCTGAGGCAGGGAGATGGACAGCGTGAACTCTGAAAGACTTAAAAATATTCCCATAATCCTTTCTTTTTTGGTGAATGATTACAAGGAATTTGTGCTGATAGCAGAAATCTGTGGTAGATAGAGGGCTGGGTGTTGGTCTAGAGGTGGTGCTCCAGCAATGAAAAATCAGCAAGTAACGCCCTCTAAATGGTGTCTCTCTGTCTGCTTTCCCCAGTTCCCCTCGTCCCAGGAGGACGTGACTCATTAAAATCACTCTGAGCCTCATTGCTCCAACATCATTTCTTCAGTCTTTAACCTCGTGACTTAACAAAAGAAGTACAGTGTTTGAAAGTGATTTGTGATAATCCAATGACATTCTTCTTGTACTGTTGAAGTGGGTTGATTAATTTGAAAAAGTTAACAATATCATCAACCATGTTTTTCCTGTTCCTTGGGTTTTACAGCCCCCAGTGCTGTTCACATTTGCAGCCGGTTCTGGCTTTGCCATAATGCTTATTGAAATGAGCACAGTGTATTAATGTGACGTTGATACATTGTATAACGTCAAAATTTGGAAGCCTCTAGCATTTAAAAGAAGTCAGCATATCCAGAGAGGTATGTTAGGAAGGTGTCTTATCTCCCATAGACCCTGTGATCCGTATACTGTAAGCACTTTGGTAAGCACTTTGGAAGAGGGAAATGACCCTACACATTGAAGCCTCATTCTCCTTCTTCCTATCATGGTAAATACTCCAAGAACTGGTAAACCAGGACCAAAAGCTTGTTCACAAGCTCCTCTTTAATGTTTTTACCTCCTACTCTGTAACTCACTCCAGGATGATGATGGCTCCTACACCGTCATCAGTGTGTCAATAGAATGCATGTTTTTGACAATCGTTCTCACTGTTGTGTCCCCAAGACATAGAAGCTAGAGCAAAGATAGAAGCAGGGGACCAGGTAGGAGGCTACTGCATGAAGTCGGCAAATGATGATGTTGCTGGCGTGGACCAGGGCCGTTGGAGAGGGAGTGATGAGAGGTGGTCATATAATGAATACTGTGAATGTGTAGAGCCAGAAGGATTTGCTGATGGATTATTTGTAAGGTATGAGAGAGACAGAGGAATCAGGGATACCTCCGATTTTTAAGTTTTTACTTTTCTTTCCCCCCTTTGACCTAAAAGGAGGATAGAGTTTTCACCTCCTGTGTAGACACCTGGTTATACGAATCTGGGGTTTGGGCATAGATGCTGGGTTGAGGTACATATTCAAAGAAGACTCTGTGTGTACGTTGTAATGAAGACCGTCAGATTGGGCACAATGACCAAAGGAGTGGCTATAAGTTGGAAAGAGAAAAGTTTCCAGAATTTAGCCCCGGGGCTTTGCTGGCAAAAGGAGACTGTGTCAGACCACACTCATATCTAGCAAGAAAAGACATGAGAGTCGTGTATGGGGTCAGGAACGTGGAGGTCGCTGCTTACCTCTGTCAGACCCTTCAGGCAGAGGGGCTTTGGGTGAAAGCCCAGTTAAGATGGAGCCAGAGATTTGGAGGAAAGGAATTGGATACAGAGGAATTGGATACAATTCCTACAATGAGGCCTTTTGCCGTAAAAAATAGAATTTGGCAATAACTGATGCGGGAAGTAGGATTGTGAAATTTTTTAGCATGGTAGAAACTAAGTAAATGTTATGCTAAGTTTAAGAGAATATATTTCCACCCATGAAACTTTTGATGTTATTAAAATTTATGCATAAATGTTATGAATAATCACACGCATATATGAATATACATATATATATGTCTCTATGAATATGTGTAGGAACAATCACACACATATATATGAATATACATATATATGTCCCTATGACTATGTGTAGGAACAATCACACACACATATATGAATATACATATATATGTCCCTATGACTATGTGTAGGAACAATCACACACACATATATGAATATACATATATATGTCCCTATGACTATGTGTAGGAACAATCACACACATATATATGAATATACATATATATGTCCCTATGACGATGTGTAGGAACAATCACACACACATATATGAATATACATATATATATGTCTCTATGACGATGTGTAGGAACAATCACACACACATATATGAATATACATATATATGTCCCTATGACTATGTGTAGGAACAATCACACACACATATATGAATATACATATATGTGTCTCTATGAATGTGTGTAATGGGCAAACTCAACCTCCCTTCCAGAAGCAGTGTATTGGGCTGTTGAAAGCCAGGGCTTTTGCATTAGTTGGGTTCAGGCTTTGGCACAACTACTTAATAAAGCTGTTAATAATCGTTCACCTTTCCAGGTGCTATTTATGCTCCTGGTCTTCTTAGTGTTTTACCTGCCACTTAATTCTCAAGAGACTCTTCTAATACAGGTGCTATGCTAACACCCGTTTTACAGGTAGGAAAGTTGAGATGCAGAAAGATTAAGTACATTGTCCTCAGCCATGGATCCTCAGGGTAAAGCTGGCCTGAGAGCTTGTTAAATTACTATTCTACAGTCGTGTTTGCCCAGCCCTTACCACAAAAGCGATCTGGAGCTGTTAAAAGGGAGTTTTAAAATTTTAACCAACGTGCTTACATATCACAACTAGGAAAAAGTGACCGCGTTTAATTTTCCAATCTAATATGTATTAGTTCAACAGAAGCTTCAGTTAAAGTGGAGGCCCTAACCAGTATGATTCATAACTTTTGTTGAATCCTAGTGTGTAAAGTTCAGACAGTGCAGTCTTGTGTTAGTGAAAAGCAATCTACCGTATGAATAACCTTTTATTAATATTTGTTCAGTGAGTCGTATTGCAGGTAAGCCATCACAATCAGATTTCTTGGTCGGAATGTTTCTCCCAGGAATCCCTTTCAATAGGAAAAACCTGCTCTGAGAATGATCTTGCTTTTAAATCAGCTATACTCCAATAAAAATTCAAAAAGTAAAGCTCGTGCCCCTCAGCAGCTTCCGCCCCCACGGGAGGCCTGCTCGGCCTGCGGCCCCTCCTGGATTGAAAGCCCGGAATTTGCTTCTGATTTACTGAGTGTCTGCTTTCACCACCTGCCATTCACACCTGAGCAGCAGCGCAGTTACCTCATATTAGTTGGCCTATAACATGCAGGATGTCTCGCTGCCCATGCTAGACGTTGCCTCAGTTGCTGATGTTCGGCTGTTCATGAGTCATCCTGGGAGCACATTTATGAGTAAGAGCATCTTTGTGAAGATGCTGGTGCTCATTTTCTCTCTCAGTTGGGCTCACAGAGGATCTGCTCTTTCCTTCATAGCGTAAAGTCTATATTATGTAGGATAATCACACTTCGGCGTGTTTGACCCCTTTCTGCTGGGAACATTATTTAACTTCTCTAAGCCTCAGTATACTCATATGGAAAATGGGGATGATAATACTTTCCTTGAAGATTGTGAAGCCTAAAAATAATACATGTGAAACCACTGAGCAGAGTATCTGGAGCCTCCAAGAAGAATGGCAAAACCCTGCATGTTCAATGGTATTTTTGTAAAAAGATTTTCTGTGACTATTAAATTAGACAAGGCACACAAAGCTCCTGAAGTTTAGTAGAGACTCAGGAAATTTTAACAGTAATAGTTTCTCTCTACGTAACAGAGAATGTTAATTCACGTTCTGAATATGCATTCCATATGTTATATTGCTTGTGATACGCCTCTGCTTAACTTTTTTCTGTTAGTCAATAAATATGGTAGAAATAGGAAAGCTGTCGAAAGGAAAAGGAATAGGACTAAAGTCTCCTTAGAGGCAAAAGGGAAGGGTGTAACCCAGTAAAGAAATCTATAGTAAATATAATGCTTCTGTACAAAAAAAGGGGGGATTGGTTGATGACAAAACAGGACAACGGCAGACAGCAATTTCACTAGAAGAATCAGGGCAATATATTTGGAAGAGGCAGTATATTTTAGTGGATAAGAAGAGCTTGAGTTACAATGACAGAGAGATACCTGGTTTAGATCCTGGCTTGGGCAAGTTTTTTTAACACTGCAGTGAAATTTCCTCCTCTCCAAGAAGTAAATTATAATAACATCTTCCTGAAGGGGGATTTGTATCTGGCTAATAAATAAATCAAAACAATTCCAGGGCTTCCCTGGTGGCGCAGTGGTTGAGACTCTGCCTGCTAATGCAGGGGACACGGGTTCGAGCCCTGGCCTGGGAGGATCCCACGTGCCACGGAGCAACTAGGCCCGTGAGCCACAACTACTGAGCCTGCGCGTCTGGAGCCTGTGCTCCGCAACAAGAGAGGACGCGACAGTGAGAGGCCCGCGCACCGCGATGAAGAGTGGCCCCCGCTCGCCACAACTGGAGAAAGCCCTCGCACAGAAACGAAGACCCAACACAGCAAAAATAAATAAATTAATTAATAAACTCCTACCCCCAGCATCTTCTTAAAAAACAAACAAAAAAAAACAATTCCAGGCTTGCCAAAATCCTTTAATTAAGTCTTGCTTTCAATAGACAGTTTTACAGCTAAGCACATAGTAAAATACTTGCGTGCATCAAGGGTAAATTTACCATCCCAGTGTAACTAACTCACTTAAATTACCTTAATCATTGAGGATCATCTAACTCCATAATTCTAGAAAGTAATTTTAAAGGAGTGCATATGCTTATTTTTTATAGAAATATAACTACCTTTCTATAATTCTTGCCTCTTGCTTGATTTATATTTAAATTTTCTATATTTTGTAACTGACATAACACATTACTTTGGTGTTCTCAAAAATAGTCATGCATTTATACGAAAGGGGTAAATTCAGATGTCATGTATATTGAATTAGAACTGCTGAGCAGAGGGACTGGGAGTCTGTTTTTAAGAAGCCACCCAGTCAATAATTATCTGCACTGTGATGAGGACTTCTGGTTTCCTGCCCATGCAAGAGCTTATCTTTTGCTTAAGGACGCCAGACCCAGAATGGAGATTAAACAGATGAACTTAACCTAAAATATTGGTCTCTTTAATACCAAATTTTTACAAATTGGACCATATATCTTAAGAGTATAAATGATTGCTCTAAAATATAATAATATATTGATGATGAAAAACCATTTTATCATCAAAATTTGCTGAGATAATACATAAAACCTAACATCTGGCCCTGAAATAGCTGATCAAAATACTTAAGGTGAGCGCTTCCCTGGTGGCCCAGTGGTTGTGAGTCCGCCTGCCAATGCAGGGGACGCGGGTTTGTGCCCCGGTCCGGGAAGATCCCACATGCCGCGGAGTGGCTGGGCCCGTGAGCCATGGCCGCTGAGCCTGCGCGTCCAGAGCCTGTGCTCCGCAACGGGAGAGGCCACAACAGTGAGAGGCCCGCGTACCGCAAAAAAAAAAAAAAAATACCAAAGTGAATTTTCAGGTTTGCTCCAGTCCAGCTTTTTAATCTCTGATGTTTTTTTCTTTTTTAATCTCTGGTATTCTTTATCTGCTCCAGAAGCATGGCAAATTATTGCATTTCTTTAAAAGCTTGTTATCATTGGTAACTTTTAATAATCCCTGAAATATAATTTAAATATTCTATAAATGTTTATTTTGATACATTGGCATATAAATGTTAATATAAAAACCATACATGGCACACAGAATATAGTATTAATTGCCTCCAAATAATTGTACTAGAATGAATAGAAAGGGAGAAAATTTCTATCCATTCAAGTACAATTATTTGGAAGTAATAATTGGGAGAAAGCAACCTGATTTTTACAAACTAAATCATTTACTGTACTGGCCTACATTACCTAATGACTTTTATTTCTGTAGTGAAATGTAACTGCCTCACAATTAATAAGACAAGAAAAGTAAGTTTCAACTGCAAATGAGATCCTGAAATCTCAAGGTAAAATTAAGATTCTTGAGCCAACAGTGATGGAAAGTAGCCGCATTTTAGGTCCTCATTCAGTATTTGAAAAACAATATAAGTAAATAAAATTTTCTAGGAATTAATACTTCGTAAATGAGTAAGTAACATTATTTTTGTGCCAGTGTTTAACCAAATAGTTATGCTGTATTTTTTGCATAAAATTTTTGCATTAAAAATGAAAGGCTTCCTAAAAGCATAATTCATAATACAGATTTCTAAAACATCATCATCAACACACAACACATTTATGTGTAATTTCCAAGAGCATGTGAAATGGATATCTTTTCAAACAGTGTATATTTAGATAACTCATTGTCTATGTAGGCTCTTCCAAAGTTCGTGGACCATTAGAGCAATTGGGTCAAAATGATTCGGACAAGGAAGAAAAATAAAATGACTAAACTGAGTTTTGCATTTGTTTAAATTCAGCAGATAATTAGTCAAAAATGAACTGTACTTTCTGAAGATATCATGGATTTAAAATAAAAATTAACAGTCAAGTTTATTTTTAGTTCCTTATAGAAAATAAATATGGAGACAAAAACATCTTGTTATAACTTCAGTTAGAATTCTGAGTCAGGTTACTTAAGAAAGTAGGCGTCACTAAATTGCCCCTAGAGAACAATACCTTACTTCAAAATTAGCACGAATTTGACATTTAATAGTATTAACTTTGTTTAATGGTTACACTGAGCATCTACTAATTAAAACTTTAGTGAAGATAAATTAGAACACCAATATTTCCTGTTGAAAATGTCAAGTCCTGCAAATGAAATTTTATAGACAAGGTTCAAATCTCAAAGGACTGGAAAGTTTTACAGAAATAGCCATTATACTTACATAGTCTCCACAGAACATTTTGCTGATAGTGGTTAAGTTCAGAGCAGTTCAGAAGGTCTTTGGTGTGTGGTCAGATGAATAGACTTGTTTCACTGTGTCGCTAGAACAAAGTGAAGTTCACTGTTCAATCCAATTTAAAATATGTCCACTGTCCACCTCAGTTTCTCAGGCAAGAAAATGAAGGGTCAGTTCTGGACACAGCAGGTCTCGAGACACAGCATTTATACTTAGCTACGAGTCACAGGTGAGTAGGCAGAATTTGCGCACAAAACAAATAGAACCAGTAGCCTAGCCCCTGGCCCCATGTTGATATAAGAAACATAAATTAGTGAACCAATGAAAGAAGTGTAATCTTTTGAGAAGGCTGGTGACTTATGGAAAGTAGGTTGATTAACCACAAAGTTAATGATTTATTTTCTGCTTTGTCGTTTTTTAACACCCAGACTCTTTCAGGTACTCAAGCCCCTAGCTTCATGCTTGAAGTTGGTAGATTTTATGTGCATCTATACCATTCTCTAAATGTTTTGAACTATTATGTATCCCGTCATATGTTAAAAAATAATTGATTTAGGACAGAATTGATTACCCAGCAGGAAAAGTCTTTGGAGAAGTCATATATGCACCATCATTTTCACACTTTCATATATATATTATTTTAATATTTAACTTTATTACTTTTTAAGGAAACAAAATTTAAAAATACCTTCAACGCCCAATATATTGTTAGGAAATATCTATAATCATAAGTTTCATACATTATTCCAAAAATCACACAATAAATGTGTATTATATCATTTTACTGCTACTTGCCATTTAGGGAACAATATACTGTTCATTTAGTCTATAAAATTTTTAAAAGATTTTGAAGACAAATTAGGGAAAAATAATTCTTGGTTGAAAGAACAGAGAATCTTAAGTCTTAACTGATCATCCATAACTCTAGGACCACTTTCCCCTGAATAAATCTGATGTTAAAATATGAAAAAATCATTAAGCAGGATGTTTTAATTTAATATATATATTATGAACAGAAAAATGTCTGATTTCTGCAGAGTTCAATTTAGAATAGAATATGATTAACTTAATAATATATTTAGTACTATGAAAGATGTAAAGAAGCATGCCTGCTTTCGAGGAAGTTAAAATCTAGTAAGTCATACTACGTACATATATGTGTGTGTATGCACATCTGTATTTGTGTCTGGATTTGATCCTTGTGTTTTTTCTGTGTAGATTTAGAGAGCATATGGTAATTACTAAATAATAGTTATATGTATAGGATTCAGAATTTTAAAACAAATTTATGATTATTTTCTTTTTATGATTATTTTCAAAGGTTGTGTGATTTATGGCTTTAATTATATAGACTCAGTGTGACAATGTGAAATAAAAATTGTCAAAAAATTTGAAGCAAACATATGTTCTTTAAATATCAGATAATTGAGAGAAAAGAGATTTGATAATATTCCCTAATTTCCTGCCAAACAATTCTTACTTACTGTTTATTTTTATTCATCATTATTTTATGATTTAGCTTTTTTTAAAAAAAAAATATACCCAGTTTAAACTATAATGTCTGGGATTTGTTTTATAATAGTTCCTGCAAATAAAGGTTTGGGAGATATTAATCCAGTATGGAAAAGTCTTGAAAACTGTTCAGAAGATAGAAGTCCATTAGATAATTCTATTTTTTATGCATTTGAACATTTTCATAGTAAAATTTTAAACATTTTGCATTTAACTTATTTACTCATATTTATGCTTTGAGTATCTGCTGTATGAAAAGTAATAAATGCTAACAATACTTGAGCTTTCTATGAGACACTGTTTCACTTGAATTTACCTGTATAAATAAATTTAATCCTCACAACAACTCTTCGGGCTAGGTACTATTATCACCCATATTTTAGTGGGGAGAACACTGAGGAGCTGTGTAGTCAGAAAATGTGCTGAAGATCACACTCTAAAAAAGAGTAGAAATTTCAGCCTTGACAGTCCAGTGTCAGGACTCACAACCTCAGTCTCTGTGCTGTTCAGGTACTCTGTGAACCTCAATCTCTGTGCTGTGTAGGTACTCTGTGAATAAAGCAAGACAACTGTTAAAAAGAAAAAAAATTTTAAAGCACATTTCTTGATTCAAAGGATTTATATTTTCATAGGTGGATAAAACTAATAGACTACAAGATGAGAAGCAGTAGGTGCCGTGAGCAAGTTACATAAGACGTTATGGACAATTCCATGAGAGGCAAGTTCTTTTAGGCTGCAAGTAAATCCAGAAGCCTTCCCAGATGAAGTAGCATTTGAAAGGCAGCTTAGAGATGGAAGAAGAGCCTTCCAGGTAGGGAAACCCAGAAACTAGCACTCACATGGATAGGTTAGGGAGGTGGAGGTCATGAAATGTGTACTGTAATTGTTATCAGTTCTAAATCTGACCCTGAATAGTTAGTTATATATGGCCAACAATAAAATGCATGTTTTTCTTCTTCATGTTTTGGAGTTAAAATTCAACGTGACAGGCTCAAAGGAGACGCATTAGCAGCATCCGGTATCTTGGAATGAACACGTCCGCTGGCCATAAATCAGTACATCCGGGGTCAGAGAGGATCACATCTTCTTAGCCAAATCAGTCTAAAAATACAGACTGACTTGTAGGCCGAGAAGACATGATCCTAACCTGTCAAAGTTAATGATTTGTTTAAAAAAATAATGTGGATGAATTCAAAGGCAGGTGGGTCAGTTAGTAGAGCGTAAACAAGTGGGGCAAGGATTGGTGGCACCCACGTAATAATTACATACTTAGATGGCGCATCCGTCCAAGTACCAGGCATGTGGGGTCTTTTGGTAAGTGCAAATGCACTTACGCTCGTGGTAGATTGTATTATTGTCCACAATGATTCACTCTCTTCACTTCTGTTATGTGGTGTCTATTACTGTTATGCCCCTTCGATTTGGGGTTTGGTCATGTGCCCTGCTTCAGCCAGTGGAATATGAGTAGGTAATTTTATAGTACATGTGAGCGCAAACTTTTAGACACATTGTAACTTTCTGTCCCTCTTTGCAAAAACAGTGTGTGCCAGAATAGAAGAAGTTTAAATGAGAGGCCAGGGGAGCAGCCTCTTAGATCTGCCTTAGCTGACTAACGCAGTCTCAGTTTTGGCAATAGTCGTCCTAGTCTCAACATTCACTTTACAGTTTTTATCTTCTGATAACTATTCAGCAATGATCTTCTAGCTAAAATTTGAATGCCTGTGTAGTGCACCATACCAAATAAGCATTTAATCCTCCTGAGTGTCTGATTTCATACTATTCATTCAGTTTATTAGCAAATATTTATTAGGCAGCTAACATGTGCTTGGAGACACACTGGGTGCTTGGGGTCCTTCACTGAACAAGACAAAGATCCCTGCCTTGCGGTGCTTTTATTTATTAATGAATAATTTGGAATTTTTATTTTATATGTGATTCAAAAAAGTGTAATTAATGTATGTTGTTTGATGCAGGCTTATGCATACTCATGTATAATGATACTCCCCCTTGAGCAGTACTCACTGCCTGCAACATCATAAGAAGGCAGCTCTAAATAGCACAGATTCCCTTCCCGTTAGGCAGTGGTCTTCAAACCATTTGGCATCAGTGAATTTTGAAAAACTATGTACCTCTTTATCCTTTTAAAAATGTGGCATATAAACACTTTAATTCAAGATGAGATAGTGGCAGCTTGGTTTTTAGTCTTCCAAAAGCATTCAGTGAGATCCAAAACCCAGAGCAATTCATCGCCCACAATCATTCACATAAAAATGTGTGAGAAGGCCGTGTTTAACAGTTGAATATTTAGCATCTTCCCTCTCTCTCTCTGAACCCCTATTTCCATTTTGTTTCCCTTATGTTTATCATGAGGTGATTTATGTTTGAATATCTTTTGAGGTCACCTTATCATTTATTTACAAATTATGTATATACATTTTTTTCTCTACTCTTGCCTGTAATGATTTCTATTTTTATTTACATCTGGAAGCCACTGGCTCTTTTCCATGAATCTTTGCTAATTTTCCTAAGTAACTTTAATATAAATTATCTGCAAGTAACTGTATCCATTTAAAGTATATAATTTGGTGGGTTTTGAAGGTGTACACGTCTGTGAAGCTAAATCCACAGTCAAGGTTCAGGTCATTTCCACCAGCCATGATGTTTTCCCACCTCCCTCCTGTAGTTTCTCCCCCCATCCAGGAAACCTCTTGCCCCAGGAAACCACTGGTCTGTCTTCTGCCGCTATAGATTAGTTTGCTTTACCTAGAATTTCATATAAATAGAATCATATGATATGTACTCATTTTTTCAGCATAATATTTTTGAGATTCATTTATACTGTGTATATATCAAGAGCTCCTTTCTATTTATTTATTGCTGAGTAATATTCCATTGTATGGATATTCTACATGGTATCTGCCCACTTACCTGATAATTATCTGGTGTTATAAATAAAAATGCCTTCATGCCAACACTTGACGTTATCATCTTTTAAGATTTTAGTCATCTAATTGTGTAGTCGTATCACGTTGTGATTCTAATGTGCAAATTCTTTTTGACTAAGAATATCGAATATCTTTTCATATGCTAAATGGCCATTTTTACATCTTCTTATATAAATTGTTCAGATCTTGTATCCATTTTCCAACTGGGTTGATGGTTTTAGTGTTGAGTTTCAAGAGATCTTTGTACATTCTAAATACATATTCCTTATCACAAATTCTTGCTCTCAGTGTATGCCTTGTCTTTTCATTTGTGAAATGGTGTCTTACGACAGGAAAGGCTTCTTTGTTTATTTTTAATAATTGCAAAAAGTCCAATTAATAATTTTTAACTCATTTTTTTTTACTCTAAAAGATTTTTGCCTACTCCAATGTCACAATGTTTCTTTTAGAAGTTTATAGTTATATCTCATACAATATACATGATCAGTGCTCAAATTTGTATGGTATAAAGTAGAAGCCATGTCTCATCTTTCTCCCCGTAGGGAAACTCAGTTGTTACAGCACCATTTGTTTAAAAGATTTTCTTTTCTCCATTGATTTATCCTGGCACTTTGGTCAAACATTATTTTACCATATATGTGTGGGTCTAGTATGGACTCTATATTATGCTCCATTGCTCTAAATCAGTGATCTTTCACCAGTACCACACCATCTTAATGAATAACTGTACTCTATAATAAGTGTGGAAATCAAGTAATCTGAGTTCTCCAACTTTACTGGTGTCCCCCTCTGCCACCCCTTCCTCGTCCTCTTCGTCCTCCTTTAATTGCTTTGGCTTCTGTAAGTTATCTCCATTGTTTTATGCGTTTTAAAACAGCTTGTCAGTTTCTTCAAAAAAGCCTGCTGGAAGCTTGATTGAGATTGCATGGAACTTATATTGGGTGGGCCAAAAGGTTTTTTCCAGTAGAATGGCTCTAGTAGCAGTTAGTTGTCTTTAACTTCATTTGAAACAATTTCGTTAGATTGTATGTGACAGCTGTCACATCAGCGTGCATTTAAAAAAAAGACTTATCAAAATTGGTGAATTTTTGTTTAGCCATTTTAATATTGAAGATGGAAGGAAAAAATTAACATTTTCGGCATATTGTGCTTATTTCAAGAAAGGTGAAAACGCAACTGAAACACACACAAAAAAGATTTATGCAGTGTATGGAGAAGGTGCTGTGACGGATCGACCATGTCAGAAGTGGTTTGTGAAGTTTTGTGCTGGAGATTTCTCTCTGGACAATGTTCCACGGTTGGGTAGACCAGTTGAAGTTGTTAGAGATCAAATCAAGACATTAACTGAGAACAATCAACGTTATACCACGCGGGAGAGAGCCGACGTACTCAAAATATCCAAATCAACCGTTGAAAATCATGTGCACCAGCTTGGTTATGTGAATCGCTTTGATGTTTGGGTTCCACATAAGTTCAGTGAAAAAAACCTTCTTGACGGTCTTTCCGCATGATATTCTCTACTTAAATGTAATGAAAACATTCTGATGTAAAAAAAAAATTGTGACGGGCAATGAAAAGTGGATAATGTACAACGATGTGGAATGGAAGAGATCGTGGGGCAAGCGAAATGAATCACCACCAACCACACCAAAGGCTGGTCTTCATCCAAAGAAGGTGATGTTGTGTATATGGTGGGATTGGAAGGGAGTCCTCTATTATGAGCTCCTTCCAGAAGACCAAACAATTAATTCCAAAAAGTACTGCTCCCAGTTAGACCAACTGAAAGCAGCACTAGATGAAAAGCATCCAGAATGAGTCAACAGAAAATGCATGATCTTCCATCAGGTTAACGCAAGACCGCATGGTTCTTTGATGACCAGGCAAAAGCTGTTATAGCTTGGCTGAGAAGTTCTAATTCATCTGCAGTATTCACCAGACATTGCACCTTCAGATTTTCATTTATTTTGGTCTTTACAAAATTCTCTTTTTGTTTTTAGTTTATTTTTATTTATTTAATTTTTGAATTTTATTTTATTTACTTTTTTATACAGCAGGTTCTTATTAGTCATCAATTTTATACACATCAGTGTATACGTGTCAATCCCAATCCCCCAATTCAGCACACCACCATCCCCACCCCCCTGCGGCTTTCCCCCTTGGTGTCCATACGTTTGTTCTCTACATCTGTGTATCGACTTCTGCCCTGCAAACCAGTTCATCTGTACCATTTTTCTAGGTTCCACATGCATGCATTAATATATGATATTTGTTTTCCTGACTTCCTTCACTCTCTATGACAGTCTCTAGATCCATCCACGTCTCAACAAATGACTCAATTTCATTCCTTTTTATGGCTGAGTAATATTCCATTCTATATATGTACCACAACTTCTTTATCCATTTGTATGTCGATGGGCATTTAGGTTGCTTCCATGACCTGGCTATTGTAAATAGTGATGCAGTGAACATTGGAGCGCATGTGTCTTTTTGAATTATGGTTTTCTCTGGGTATATGCCCAGTAGTGGGATTGCTGGGTCATATGGTAGTCCTATTTTTAGTTTTTTAAGGAACCTCTGAACTGTTCTCCATAGTGGCTGTATCAATTTACATTCCTACCAACAGTGCAAGAGGGTTCCCTTTTCTCCACACCCTCTCCAGCATTTGTTGTTTGTAGATTTTCTGATAATGCCCATTCTAACTGGTGTGAGGTGATACCTCATTGTAGCTTTGATTTGCATTTCTCTGATAATTAGTGATGTTGAGCAGCTTTTCATGTGCTTCTTGGCCACCTGTATGTCTTCTTTGGAGAAATGTCTATTTAGGTCTTCTGCCCATTTTTTGATTGGGTTGTGTGTTTCTTTAATATTGAGCTCCATGAGCTGTTTATATATTTTGGAGATGAATCCTTTGTCCGTTGATTCGTTTGCAAATAGTTTCTCCCATTCTGAGGGCTGTCTTTTCATCTTGTTTATGTTTCCCTTTGTGGTGCAAAAGCTTTTAAGTTTCATTAGGTCCCATTTGTTTATTTTTGTTTTATTTCCATTTCTCTAGGAGGTGGGTCAGAAAGGACCTTGCTGTGACTTATGTCATAGAGTTTTCTGCCTGTGTTTTCCTCTAAGAGTTTGATAGTGTCTGGCCTTACATTTAGGTCTTGAATCCATTTTGAGTTTATTTTTGTGTATGGTGTTAAGGAGTGTTCTAATTTCATTCTTTTCCATGTAGCTGTCCAGTTTTCCCAGCACCACTTATTGAAGAGGCTGTCTTTTCTCCATTGTATATTCTTTCCTCCTTTATCAAAAATAAGGAGACCATATGTGCATTGGTTTATCTCTGGGCTTTCTATCCTGTTCCATTGATCTGTATTTCTGTCTTTGTGCCAGTACCATACTGTCTTGATTACTGTACCTTTGTAGTAGAGTCTGAAGTCAGGGAGCCTGATTCCTCCAGCTCCATTTTTCTTTCTCAAGATTGCTTTGGGTGTTCGGGGTCTTTTGTGTTTCCATACAAGTTGTGAAATTTTTTGCTCGAGTTCTGTGAAAACTGCCATTGGTAGTTTGATAGGGATTGCATTGAATATGTAGATTGCTTTGGGTAGTATAGTCATTTTCACAGTGTTGATTCTTCCAATCCAAGAACATGGTATATCTCTCCATCTGTTTGTATCATCTTTAATTTCTATCATCAGTGTCTTATAGTTTTCCGCATACAGCTCTTTTGTCTCCTTAGCTACATTTATTCCTAGGTATTTTTTCTTTTTGTTGCGATGGTAAATGGGAGTGTTTTCTTGATTTCACTTTCAGATTTTTCATCTTTAATGTATAGCAATGCCAGAGATTTCTGTGCATTAATTTTGTATCCTGCTACTTTACCAAATTCATTGATTAGCTCTAGTAGTTTTCTGGTAGCATCTTTAGGATTCTCTATGTATGGTATCATGTCATCTGCAAACAGTGACAGCTTTACATCTTCTTTTCCGATTTGGATTCCTTTTATTTCTTTTTCTTCTCTGATTGCTGTGGCTAAAACTTCTGATACTATGTTGAATAATAGTGATGAGAATGGACAACCTTGTCTTGTTCCTGATCTTAGAGGAAATGCTTTCAGTTTTTCACCATTGAGGACATAACATTTGTTATTTGTAGACTTTTTAATGATGCCCATTCTGACTGGTGGGTGGTACCTCATTGTAGTTTTGATTTTCATTTCTCTAATAGTTAGCGATGTTGCGCATCTTTTCATGTGCCTACTGGCCATGTGTATGTCTTCTTTGAAGAAATGTCTATTTAGGTCTTCTGCCCAGTTTTCAATTGGGTTGTTTTTTTGTTGTTGAGTTATATGAGCTGTTTTTATATTTTGGAGATAAGCCCTTTTCGGTCACATAATTTCCAAGTACTTTCTCCCATTCCGTAGGTTGTCTTTTAGGTTTTTTTGTTTATTTGTTTGTTTTATGGTTTCCTTTGCTGTATAAAAGCTTGTAAGTTTGATTAGGTCCCATTTGTTTATTTTTGTTTTTATTTCTATTGCCTTGGCAGACTGACCTAAGAAAACATTGGTACGATTTATGGCAGAGAATGTGTTGCCTACCCTCTCTTCTAGGAGTTTTATGGATTGTTTCTTTTATCTTATTAGTTTGGTGAGTTATATTAATTTATTTTGAATGATAAATTAACATGTATTCCTGGAAAAACCTCTGCTTGGCCACTATTCATTATATATATATATATATATATATATATATATATATATATTTTTTTTTTTTTTTTTTTTTTTTTTTTTGAGATTACTTTTTTTTTTTTTTTCTTTTTGGCTGCATTGGGTCTTTGTTGCTGCGTGCAGGCTTTCTCTAGTTGCGGCGAGCGGGGGCTACTCTTCACTGCAGTGCACGGGCTTCTATTTTGGTGGCTTCTCTTGTTGCAGAGCACAGGCTCTAGGCACGTGGGCTTCAGTAGTTGCTGCACGCGAGCACAGTAGTTGTGGCTCATGGGCTCTAGAGTGCAGGCTCAGTAGTTGTGGCGCATGGGCTTAGTTGCTCCACGGCATGTGGGATCTTCCCGGACCAGGGCTTGAACCCATGTCCCCTGCATTGGCAGGTGGACTCTCAACCACTGCGCCACCAGGGAAGCCCCATTATATTTTTAATATACTGTTGAATTTAATTTGCTAATATTTTCTTTAAAAAATTGCATCTAATATTCATAAGGGTATGATATTTGTATCTTCCCTTTTACAATGCTTTGTCTAGCTTTGTTATCAGAGTAATAGTGGCCTCATAAAATGTGATGGGAAGGATTTCTTTTTCATCTATTTTCAACAGAATTTTAATACCATTTGTGTAATATTAACATTATTTCTTTAATATTTGATTGATTTCATCTGTGAAGCCCAACTTGCCTGGAATTCTTGGTAAAGTTAATTTTTTTAGCTATTCAAATTTCTCTTTCTTCTTATGTTCAAATGTTTATAATAGGGGATTTAGAGTCTTTTTCCCTAAATTCATGTGTGGGCCCACTTAGAATCAGTTTCTATCGACTCTCTTCCTGGATTTGTGTCATACTTTGCTGTTTCTTGGAATGACTAAAAATTTTTTTAAAATTTCCAGCTGCTATTACAATCCTAAACTCTCATTTCTGGTACTTTGCCCATGTAAAACTATATTTTGTTTGTGTTTTTTGGTTTTTTTTGGAGCTATAGTTGATTTACAATGTTGTGTTAGTTTCATGTATGCAGTACGGTGATTCGGTTGTGTGTGTGTGTATTCTTTTTCATATTCTTTTCCATTATGGTTTATTACAGGGTACTGAATATAGTTCCCCGTGCTATACAGTAGGTCCTGTTGTTAATCTGTTTTATATGCAGTTGGGTGTATCTGTTAATCTCAAACTCTTAATTTACCCCTTCCCCACCCCCTTTCCCCTTTGGTAACCATAAATTTGTTTTCTGTGTCTGTGAGTCTGTTTCTATTTTGTAAATAAGTTCATTTGTATCATATTTTAGATTCCACATATAAGTGATGTCATATAATTTTCTTCTGCTGATTTGCATCATTGAAGGGGGTTTGAGAAGATCTATAACCCAAAAGCCACAAATTCAGGACTGAAAGCCTCAAACTCACACATTTCTTACTATTTTAAGAGCTGTTTCTTCAGACCAAAATTTCCTGCAGCCTCTGTCTGATTTTGGATAATTTCTACTGCCTTTACATAGTTGAATTTTTATTTCATCTGGTTCTATAAACGTTATCTATTATAATTTCTATCTAACGTGCTTGAGTCCACACAACCCTTTTACTGGGATACCATTCCTGGAAGTACTCTCTTTATGCGTTGAAATTTAGTTACTAAAAATCCTATGAATGTAATCCTCTAAGTATTAAAATTGTTTCTTCTTTAAGGAGATTTCCTTAGAGTAATAGTGCACAGTTTGTCAAAAACATAAATATTTTCAGGTCTATTGTAATGTAATGAGATAAATTGTCTTCTCAAGTCCCCATGGGTGAATGTTACTGGTGGTTGGAATGAGAGAGTAATAGCATACATTCTGGTTTTTAAAAAATAGGTGTAAGCTTTGCAAAGCATATTCAGATAAGTATTTTGGTAGGAACGGGAGTAGTTTTTTTTTTTACAAGAATATAATTCAATTCTGTGAAGCTCTGATAAATATGAACATTGTGATGTATCGCCAAAATATTTATCAGTTTGTTAGTTGACAAATTTGGTTCAGAAGGATTTGCTCTTCAATCATTATAATCATTAATCTCAATTTCTAGTAAATACACCAAAAAGCAAGACCTCTCTAATGACTATTAATTTTACTCTTAGTACTTTCTTAGATATATCTTGTTGTCAGAGTTAAAATTAAACATAACTGGGGAAAGGCAACTCTATAAACAGGAAAATTTTTAGTCAAATTGTTTCTGTCCCCTGGTATCAAAGACCTATGTATTTATACCAATGTTCAGTTTTCTTGGTTAGCTTTAAGTCCCTTGAAAAGACTGGAAAAATTGACAGAAGTCAGACACTGTAGAAGTATTAGATGTATTAGTCACTAAATATCATGTTTGAAAATAATTACGTTAATTTAGACTTTCACAGAATTAGAACAGCAGTGAACATCTGCAAGAAAGTAATTAATCTTAATCTGATGAAGCTAGTTTTCCAAATTCCTAAGCATTAGTCCCAGACTGCAATGAGGGATATTTTGCCCTATATCTGTATATAGATTGATATTCTTTTTTTTTTTTGGCGGTACGCGGGCCTCTCACTGTTGTGGCCTCTCCTGTTGCGGAGCACAGGCTCCAGATGCGCAGGCTCAGTGGCCATGGCTCACGGGCCCAGCCGCTCCACGGCATGTGGGATCCTCCCGGACCGGGGCACGAACCTGCGTCCCCTGCATCGGCAGGCAGATTCTCAACCACTGCACCACCAGGGAAGCCCCATAAGTTGATATTCTTAAAATGAAGGTCTCTGTACTTTGCAGACATTGATAATAAGGATGTGAGTAACTACTGGGTCATTAAAAGGTTCAGGGCTTACAAGTCATGGTATTAATTATTGCTAAGTGAATTTGTTTTCTATAAGATTCACATGTTTCTGTTATGTTGATCTAAACCTAATAAGTATGTGGTTGAAACTTTTATATGAAGGGTCACAATGAAGAAGGAGACATACACAGAATAGAAGCACTGTATTGATGGGGTACAACACAGACATGTGACAGGGAACCTCAGGAGTGTGGGGACCAGCTCTGAAAAGCCACTCTTTTTAAGGCCTATTTCATATCTTCATTCCATCCAGCCCCTGGCCTACACTCTCCACCCTTCTTCCAGTTTTAGCTGAAACTGCTCTTGTTGTTTCATTGAGGAAACACCCGTTAATGCAAATAGATAAGAACGTTTTCACCCATTCGCCATGTGCTGCCCTGCCCTGTGTCTTCCTCACCCCCTTAGCGATGCTCACCACTCCTAACCTAGGATCTTTCCACATCTGTATCCAAGCACTTGACTTGTACCTTCTTTCTGTCTTACACGAGGTCTTTAATCTGGAAATTATCCCATTTCTTCTCAACATCATCATTTTATTCTCTTAACATTTCCATCAACTCCAAAACGCGTTATAGCAACTCTCATTTTAGAAAGCAAGCGACCAACCAAATAGAAAACAGCTTCCCTTGGCTCCCCATTCCCCTCCAGCCACGTCTCCAGTTTCCTTCCCCCAAAGTTGGGAAGCTCCTTCACAGGGTCCTCCATCCCCCTCTTTCCTCTTTCCTCTCATTTCAGTCAGCCCTGCCCCCCAACACTGAGGCTGCTCTTGTCGTGAACAGTGGTCCTCTTTGCAAACCTAGTGGCCTGGTCTCTGTTCTCATCTATTGGGAATGGTTGCCTTACCCCCTTTTGGACGCCTGTTCTTCTCTTGCTCTTGGAGGGCCACCGTCTCCTGGTTTTACTCTGACTCTGCACTGGTTGCACTTTCTCAGTCTCCTGTTCTGGAAATTCCTCCTCTTCCCAGCTTCTGTATGTAGGAATGTTCCCAGGATTAGTCTTTGTTCCTTTTCTGTTTCCATGTAAACACTTGTTCTAAATGATCACATTTAATCCCTGAGCTTGAAAGCCATCCCTCCACTTAGGAATCCCAATTTTACATCTTGTCCCTGAGCTCCAAAATGTCTATTCAGCACCCTCATTTAACCATCTAAAATGTACCAAATAGGACCGTACCTTTTCTTCACATCACTGCAGACCTGCCCTTCCACGTGAGTCAGGGCCACCACGATCCACCCACAACCCACCGAGCTGCTCAAGCCGAGAATCTCCGTCTTACCCTTCAAAGCCTTTGTCTACCTCGAGTCACCCACAGGTCCTGTTGGCTCTGCCTTTACGATGCATTCTGAATAGGATCGCTGTATCCTCATCCATCAGGGCCACCTAATCCCAGCTCGACTTCTGCACACACCGCCTCCCAGAGCTGCTTTGATGATGTGCTTTACTGTACAGGGTCCATTCTCCACACAGGACCCAGGGTGAGTCAGATCCATCACTCATCCCTTCAGAATCCTTCACTGAATTCTGACATTTCAAATAAAACCCGGACTTCATCCCCAGTCATGCAAGGCTGTACGTGGCCTGGCCCTGACTGCCTTTCTGCCCTTTTGTCCACCTGTTCTCCCACAGTTCATTCTTCCCAGACTAAAGGCCATCTCCCTCAGGTCTTGCAGACACCAAGCTCACCACTTACTCAAAACCTTCACACAGGACATTTAAACTTCCTCTTCATTTATGTAGACCCTTCCCTGTCTGCGTGTTTTGACCAGGGTGGCTCTTTCTTCTTATCTAGAACTCTGCTTAAATATTGCTTCCTTAGAAATATCTTACCTGGCCAACCTGTCTTTAAAAAAAATTTGTTTTAATTGAAGTATAGTTGATTTACGGTGTTGTGTTAAATACTGCTGTACAGCAGAGTTATTCAGGTGTACATATATATACACATTCTTTTTTAAAATATTCTTTTCCATTATGGTTTATCACAGGATATTGGATATAGTTCCCTGTGCTCTACAGTAGGACCTTCTTGTTTATCCATTCTATATATAATAGTTTGCATCTGCTAACCCCAAACTCCCACTCCATCCCTCCCCCACCCTCTCCCCTTTAGGCCAACCTGTTTTTTTTGTTTGTTTTTTTTTGCGGTACGCAGGCCTCTCACTGTTGTGGTCTCTCCCGTTGCGGAGCACAGGCTCCGGATGCGCAGGCTCAGCGGCCATGGCTCACGGGCCCAGCCGCCCCGCGGCATGTGGGATCTTCCCGGACGGGGGCACGAACCCGCATCCCCTGCATCGGCAGGCAGACTCTCAACCACTGCGCCACCAGGGAAGCCCAGGCCAACCTGTTTTTAATAGACCCTTCCTCTTGCATCATTATGTCTACCTTTATTCTGTTTTCTTCTTCACATCTTCTGTAGCGGGAATGATAGTTTTTCCTTTATTTTTAAAAATGTGTCTCTACCACTAAAATAAACTCTGTGAGGCTAGAACATTTCTTGGTCTTGTTCACACCATACTCACAGAACGTAACACAGTGTATAAAATATATACAGCATCCAAAATCATTTTTGAATGAATTCATTTGCTTTTCTAAGAATTTGGAGCTGAGAGCAAGGCTGTCAGTCATGTTGGTGGGGCCGTGGCAGTGCTCTCACTCTGAAACATACATACAGATTATCTGCTAATTTAAAGACCAGAGTTAGACGTCATCCGAATTCATCTACTTTTCACAAATACTCTTTTCCAGGACCTTAGAAATGTTATTATTGGTCATCCTAGCTGGCAGTCTCCGTAACCTCTCTCTTTGTAAATCTCAAGACTCTTTCCGAAGCAAAATAGGAAAGGTAACCTTTCCTGAATTGTGTGGCTTATCAATTACAACAATACATTTTTATTACATATACCACTCTCGTCCTGCTCAAAATGCCATTGTCAATTTCATACATTGATGAAGAGAATTGCTGTTGAAATCTAAAGCAATTTTTCCTGTAAATTCACGTAGAACACGCAATAGGTATCCATGTCATGTATAAATGAACAAAAACGTGATTGTAAAAATTCTCTTTATCTCTGCGCTTTGGACATAGGCTGTTATTTGAAAGCCCATTGAAGGCTCACTCTAATTGGAAATTTGCACTGACCCTTTCCATTTCGTAGCAATGGAATTCACGAATAACAATAACCCCTTTTAAATTATTTTTCAAATCAGATCTCCAAATCCTTATAGGAAGAAATTTAATTAAAAGTCAAAGGAAAAAGTGACATACTATAAAATTATTTTCATCACTTTGAAAATTAGTTTCTAGCACATGAGTTATGTATATTAATTTGAAGCAAGTTCACATTTCTGGTATAATAATTTTCATATATTTCACAGAGCTTAAGAGTCAGAGAATCATTATCATTAAAGAAGAAGAAATATTTATGATGCTAAATTGGCCTCATCTGAAATTAATACTAAAAGCAAGGCATGTTAAAAAGTGGTATCACATGTTTCTGGATCATATTTACCTCTTAGTTTATCAATACCTCTTCTTTTGTTTTGAAATGAAAACACATTATGCGCCTTATTCCTGTATGACATGTTCAACCTGGTCATACGGAGGAGTGTGAGCTCTCGTGGAGCAAATGTGGCCAAAGTAGAGCCATAAACTTGATTTAACTTTTCTTAAGATCAGTAAATAAAGCTCATACCGTTGGATGAAAATACTCTGTTTTTAACATACATATGCTAATCTTATCCATTGAAGTAAGAAATATATTTTTGGTAAAATAAGAGATTTCATTTTGATGTGTGACTATGAAGTATTTAAAAAATAGACATGCTAGAATGTATATATCCAAGTGTGTATGGTTCTTGACCTTGGGAGGCTTTTTTTTTTAGATGGCAGGTTTATTTTTATTTATTTTTATTTTTTTATTTTTTATAATTGCTTTGCAATGGTGTGTTAGTTTCTGCTTTATAACAAAGTGAATCAGTTATACGTATACATATATTCCCATATCTCTTCCCTCTTGTGTCTCCCTCCCTCCCACCGTCCCTATCCCACCCCTCTAGGTGGTCACAAAGCACCGAGCTGATCTCCCTGTGCTATGCGGCTGCTTCCCACTAGCTATCTACCTTACGTTTGGTAGTGTGTATATGTCCACGCCACTCTCTCACTTTGTCACAGCTTACCCTTCCCCCTCCCCATATCCTCAAGTCCATTCTCTAGTAGGTCTGTGTCTTTATTCCTGTCTTACCCCTAGGTTCTTCATTACATTTTTTCCCTTAGATTCCATATATATGTGTTAGCATACAGTATTTGTCTTTCTCTTTCTGACTTACTTCACTCTGTATGACAGACTCTAGATCTATCCACCTCATTACAAATAGCTCAGTTTCGTTTCTTTTTATGGCTGAGTAATATTCCATTGTATATATGTGCCACATCTTCTTTATCCATTCATCCGATGATGGACACTTAGGTTGTGTCCATCTCCGGGCTATTGTAA
The DNA here is from genome assembly GCA_036417435.1 of Inia geoffrensis. Classification (NCBI taxonomy): domain Eukaryota; kingdom Metazoa; phylum Chordata; class Mammalia; order Artiodactyla; family Iniidae; genus Inia; species Inia geoffrensis. Next base: position 2,097,629 of record CM070906.1, on the reverse strand, counting down.
ATAGAGCTGCAGTGAACATTTTGGTACATGACTCTTTTTGAATTATGGTTTTCTCAGGGTATATGCCCAGTAGTGGGATTGCTGGGTCGTATGGTAGTTCTATTTGTAGTTTTTTAAGGAAACTCCATACTGTTCTCCATAGTGGCTGTACCAATTCACATTCCCACCAACAGTGCAAGAGGGTTCCCTTTTCCCCACAGCCTCTCCAGCATTTATTGTTTGTAGATTTTTTGATGATGACCATTCTGACTGGTGTGAGATGATATCTCACTGTAGTTTTGATTTGCATTTCTCTAATGATTAGTGATGTTGAGCATTCTTTCATGTGTTTGTTGGCAGTCTGTATATCTTCTTTGGAGAAATGTCTATTTAGGTCTTCTGCCCATTTTTGGATTGGGTTGTTTGTTTCTTTGTTATTGAGCTGCATGAGCTGCTTATAAATTTTGGAGATTAATCCTTTGTCAGTTGCTTCATTTGCAAATATTTTCTCCCATTCTGAGGGTTGTCTTTTGGTCTTGTTTATGGTTTCCTTTGCTGTGCAAATGGTTTGAAGTTTCATTAGGTCCGATTTATTTATTTTTGTTTTTATTTCCATTTCTCTAGGAGGTGGGTCAAAAACGATGTTGCCGTGATTGATGTCAGAGAGTGTTCTGCCTATGTTTTCCTCTAAGAGTTTGATAGTTTCTGGCCTTACATTTAGGTCTTCAATCCATTGTGAACTTATTTTTTTGGAGTTTATACGTATACAATGGGAGTGATGCCATTGTTTCAGTGATAAAAGAGAATACTTTTGAATACCTAATGTGCCAGCTTTCCTCTAAACTCTTCAAATAGTTTAATTTACTCCTAAAAACAACGCTATGAAGCAGGCATTATTAGTAGTCCGTAATATAGTTGGGGTTGAATAGACTGAAAACTAGATTCAGATAATCGACTCACAAGAATGCACAGAGCATCCTCGTGTAAGGCTTTTAGTGAAGAGAAGGGCCCAGAGTGGCAGGAGAGGATGTTCAGGGAAACAATAGGCCTGCTCATCAAGGGCCTCCTCCTTTGTGAGGATGTGGCATCTCCAGGTGGAACCATCATTTGTGCAATGTATCTTGCTTTGGGAGATTTTGCTGAAAGTTCCTGGTGAGATCTCTATGTCTCTCTGGTTATGTAGCCAAGCCAGACTGACTAACCAGTACCAGCAGTTCTGGGGTTATTGTGGGAGTTATTTGAGGGTTATCTTGGACATGCTGCATTTTGATACCCACCCACGATTCTGAAAGGAATTTCATAATACAGCGCTTTGCATTGGCGTTCTTTACCTTCCAGGCGTGTCAAGCCTGTTTTCTGGACTGTATCGCAACCTCACTGGCTAGTACCTAAGAACTGGCAAAAGTCACTTTTGCTGTTGTCTGTGTCCCCTGATGTTGTGAGGAACACCACTTAATTCTGCCCACTGGGAAGGTTTTTCTTTTACCTCTTGAGTTAGTGTAACATCATCAGTGCGTCAACAGAGCCCCTGTTCTCTAGATGGAATGTAGGTTGGTCATCTAGATCGTTGATGAGCATCTACAATCCATGCTGCTTGGACCCTTTGATAATGTGTTACAGGGAGGGGATCACTCTGTCACATCCTTCCATAAGTCCACAGGGAGATGTAGGACCCAAAGGGATGCCAGCCTCCTGTTCATACACGTGCTGAGGACCCCAGTGGTCCCCCCACTGGATGTTCTTGAATGCACTATTTCTTTTAAAGATAATGAATTCCGTTAAATTCTTCCCTTCATTTCCCTCCGTGTAGTTTGATGATATGACATAACCCACAATGATAGGTATCTCAAGTCTCAAATTTATGTCCTTTGTAATGGGAACAATTTCAATTAAGTCCCCAGTAACAGTAACAAGCCCAGTCGTTTTCGCATGGTGTCCGGGAACTTGCACCAGGTTACTTTCCAGTCTGAATACCGGTGGGTGCCACTGGGTGGCAGCAACAGCACAGTGGGAGAGGGGGGTACAACGGCTTGATTGTGCTATGGTTCTTTCTTATTTATTTATTTATTTTTGGCTGCGTTGGGTCTTCGTTGCTGTGCGCGGGCTTTCTCTAGTTGCGGCGAGTGGGGGCTACTCTTCGTTGCGGTGCGTGGGCTTCCCACTGTGGTGGCTTCTCTTGTTGTGGAGCATGGGGTCTAGGTGCCCGGGCTTCAGTAGTTGTGGCCCTTGGGCTCTAGAGCGCAGGCTCAGTAGTTGTAGCTCACGGGCTTAGCTGCTCTGTGGCATGTGGGATCTTCCCGGACCAGGGCTCAAACCCATGTCCCCTGCATTGGCAGGTGGATCCTCAACCACTGCGCCACCAGGGAAGTCCCTGTGCTGTGGTTCTTTGAGGGCCTGAAAAAGGACAAAACTGCTGTTTCTCAAAGCCCTATTCAAATTTAGAAGTTTTTTTCTTGGTAATTTTATGAATAGGGGCTAATAAATTTCTCAGATGTTACATGTGGTTTCTCTAGAAACCAACCAACCTACCTAATCAATTTTATTGCTCCTTGCTTTGATTATGGAAATGGCAGGACCGATAACTCAGTTTTGGTTGTCTGAAGGATGCCCTAGTCACCCCTGTCCAAGACATGTCAGGGCATTTCACGTTTTTTGCTGAGCCCTGAACTTTAGTTGCTTTAATCAGTGTCTTCTGGTGTCATATGGCTAACAAGTATCAATCCTTCTAATTCAGTTTTAGCTTAGGAACCAGATTGAGAAATACACATATCAATAATGTAATAAATAACTGTGCTTTCCAACTGAATCTTTATCTCTAATGGCAAAAATATGTAAAGAACTCATACAACTCAGTAGAAAAAAAAAAGCAAACAAGATGATTAAAAAATGGAAAGAGGAACTGAATAGACATTTCCCCAAAGAGTTAATTATACAGATGGCCAAGAGGTACATGAAAAAGTGTTCACCATCACTAATCAACAGGGAAATGCAAATCAAAATCACAGTGAGATATCACGTCACACCTGTCAGAATGGCCATCATCAAAAAGTCTATAAACAATAAATTCTGCAGAGGGTGTAGAGAAAAGGGAGCCCTCCTACAGTGTTGATGGGAATGTAACTTGGTGCAGCCACCATGGAGAACAGAATGGAGGCTCCTTAAAAGACTAGGAGTTGCCATATGATCCAGCAATTCCCCTCCTGGGTGTGTACAGAAAGGAAATAAAAATGGGATATTGAAGGGGTTTCTTCTCCCCCATTTTCACTGCAGCATTATTCATAATAGTCAGAGTGTGGAAACAACCTGAGTGTCTGTCAGTGGATGAATGGATAAAGAAGATGTGATATGGAATATTATTATTCAGCCACAAGAAAGAAGGAAGCCCTGTCAATTTTGGCAACGTGGATGGACCTTGAGGGCATGATGCTAAGTGAAGTATGACAGCGAAAGTCAAATACTGCATGATCTCATGTGTGGAATCTAAAAAAGCTGAGCTTATTGAAACAGAGAGGAGGATGGGGATTACCAGGGCTGCGGGTGGGGAGATGGGGAGATGTTGGTCAAAGATACAGACTTCAGACTTCCAGCTGTAAGGTGAATAATTTCTGGCAAAAGCAGAAAAATTTAAATACCTTCATGAAAGCACAGTAAAAGTGTATTTTTCCATCTCACGTGAACGCACATTGGCTTTGAATTTCTTCTTAAGTAGAAATGGAGGGAAGGCATTAGCCGAATTGATCCCAGACCTGCGTCTCCCTTAGCTCGTCCCCCTGTCTGAATATTTAATGTCACACCATGCACTACGTGTGGCCTGGAGGCCATTGATTTTTAAGACTTTGCTCATCTCCAGCGAGTCTCCAGGATCCTTCAGCTTTTCTCACAGGCCATTAAACAAGGAATTTGTGGGTATTGATGTCCCTGCCTCTAAAAGAACTTTAATCAAAATTTCTTTTTGCACCTCAGGTGTCCAACCCTGGTCTCTCCTAATTGTTTTAAATTAGCCACTTGAGTGGGCTTAGATAATTGTCAAAGTTCTCATTACCGTGCTCCATTAAAAGAGAACAAGGAACAGATTTGCAGGACAGCCTCTTCCCCAGTGATTGGGGTGAGATAAGACCTTCCATTCGAACATCATGTCCATCCCAATAATACACTCTGGTGGGGTGAGACAGCAGACAGACACACACACACCTTTTGTTCATAAATCCCTACATTTTAAGCCACACTTTTACCTGTATCTGAACCCGAGCAGGACCCTGTGGGGCTCCTGGGCATGGAAGCCTTTCTGTCCCCTGTTTCTTGTTTGTAGGGAACAGATCCCAGCCTCCATGACCTTCCCTGAGTTCCAAAGGGCAGTTCAAACAGCTGCTAGTCAGGGAAGGGAGGGGATGCAGAGACAAGGGAGGAGCAGTCAAGAAGCAATAGTGCAGCCTTGGGGCAGGGTCCTGGTTCCCCTTCAAGGGATACACAGAAGCATATCTTTGGGCTCTTCTGAAGAACTAAAGCCCCCACCAAATGGAAGATGTTAGAATTCTTCATTCCAGAGAGGGTCACAGTTTGATAACCTTGAGAAGGTCATCAGGAGACCACCTGAGGCCAGATTCAAAGAACGCAGGCCCTGCCCACACCCTGATCCTTTACTGGGAACCCTGCCCTTGACATTGCTAGAAAACTCCTCCCCAAATCCCTCCCCAGGTTGGGGCACACAGTGTTTCAGGGCAGGAGACCGCTGTGGCCCCCTTTGCCTCGCAAAGCAATAAAACTCTTCTTTTCTACTTCACCCAGAACTCTGTCTCTGAGATTTGATTTGACTCTGGTGCACAGAGGCCGAGTTGTCAGTATCAAATTCTTTACCCTGGCTCACCATCTTTCCTGATGTAATTATAGTGCCTGCGAACTTTTCATCAGTTTCCATTGTGGCATCGTGTCGGGTGCCGGCGTCTGGCCATCTAACCAAAGCCTCTTTGTGTCCTCAGGCTGCTCTACCCACATCACTGTCTACAGCCTCGGGCCCCTCACTGGTGGCTGAGCCTAGCGACCTTGGCCCTTCTGTCATTCAGATTCTTTCTTTACCTTTTTTCCACACAATTCTAATTGGCCTTTACTCCAGGAATTATAAATTCTTTTTTGTATTATAATCAGATTGTAGAAAATTCATTAAGGCTAGGGTAAGGTGAGCAAATCTGTCCCAGTCTTTTCAGAGCTGGAAGAGTTGGTGATGCAATAAGATCATCTCATCATTAAAATGAGATGTATAGTGAGTCATTAAAAATTTAGTACTTACACCATGTATTGTGTCCTTTTAATGCTATTTAAAAATTTTGAAATTAATTAAAATTAGTTTTTAATTAAAATATAGTTGGGGCTTCCCTGGTGGCGCAGTGGTTGAGCGTCCGCGTGCTGATGCAGGGGACGCTGGTTCGTGCCCCGGTCCGGGAGGATCCCACATGCCGTGGAGCAGCTGGGCCCGTGAGCCATGGCCGCTGAGCCTGTGCGTCCGGAGCCTGTGCCCCACAACGGGACAGGCCACAGCAGTGAGAGGCCTGTGTAGCGCAAAAAAAAAAAAAAAGAATTATATATATATATATATATATATATATATATATATATATATATATATATATATATATATATATAGTTGATTTGCAATGTTGTGTTAGTTTCCGGTATACAGCAAAGTGATTCAGTTTTATATATATATGTATATACATATATTTATTTATGTATATATATTTTTTCTTTTTAAGATTCTTTACCCATATAGGTTATTACAAGATACTGAGTAGAGTTCCCTGTGCTCTACAGTAGGTCCTTGTTGGTAATCTATTTTACATACAGTAGTTTGTATCTGCTAATCCCAAACTCCTAATTTATCCCTCCCCCACTTGCCCCTAACCATAAATTTGTTTTCTGTGCCTGTGATCAACCTACTGAATACTTAAGGTTCAGTTTAAATGTTCTGAGGTACTTTTTAACCCCTTTTCTCCTTATTTCCTTTCTTTAGAATAACCCTAATCTTCTCTCATCATTAGCCCCCCACCCCCCTTGCAGGAACTGGGCAAAGAGCCTCCCAGTTTCCCACAGCCGAGCTCGTCCCTTCAGCAATAAAGCCTTGCACGGAGCCGGAGCAGCAGGGGCCTCTTACAGCACAACACTGCCCATATCTTGATCAAAAGTTAGGAGAAAGTTTAGGACTATTAAAACTAATCAAAGTGACTTGTATTCAGCACACTTCAGTGGCCTCAGAAAGAAGTATTCCACTGAATATCTGAGGGTGGGTTTGGACAGTTCTCCTTTCTGGTGTGTGTTATTTACCTTTCCCCTTGCAGAGGTTAACAGATTGGGGGTTGGCCCCTGTATCTACATTATGGCCAAAGCTGCCAGAAGTGAGGGTTCTGAGTACACACTAACATGCTTGTCCGTTTGACAGTACCCCGTGCAGGGGAAGCGGCTCTTTGATCTCCACGCAAAACATTTGATCTCAGTAGAGGTTCAGAAGTGAGTTTGTGACTGTCCACAGTGTGGCTTAACCTGTGCAGCTGAATATCCTAGTGTTTCTGTAGTCTCTTGATCCCCTCCCCCGCTGTAAACAGTTCGTGACTTTTGTTCATACAGGGGACGTATTTTGACAAAACAGTTATCTCCCCAGTCCCCTTGGGCGTTACAGGCTGAGCCACGTGCCACGGTCTGTGGCCTTGGAACTGCTTCTCTTCGCTGTCATTTTCTCCCCAAGAGACGGAGGCAGCCAAGGTGCAGAGCTGGGTCAACTCGCAAGTTCGTTTAGCTGTTTGCCAGTCCACCCGCCCCCCCCCCCCCCCCCCCCCCCCCGCCCCGGGTTGGGATCTTCCTCTCGCACATCGCTGATAGGCATGCACCCTCCCACAGTGCGCGCAGCATTTGTGCGAGTTCCTGCCAGGGATGGGGGGAGGCGTCGGGTTCCTGAACCCCCCAATCCTTCTTCATTGCTTATTCTCCCAAACAGAGGCGTCGCCATTATTTAAATTATACAGTCTGCCACCTGCACAGATTGCAACAAGTTCTGTAATTGAAAGGACTCACAAGAGTGCATGGAACACACACCCAAAAGGTTATTTTATTTTATTTATTTATTTTATTTGTTAATTGAAGTATAGCTGATTCACAGTGCTGTGTTAATTACTGCTGTACGGCAAAGTGATTCAGTTATACATATATATATAATATATTCTTTTTTTATATTCTTTTTCATTATAGTTTATCAGAGGATTTTGAATATAGTTCCCTCTGCTATACAGTAGGACCTTGTTGTTTATCCATTCCATATGTAAAAGCTTACATCTGCTGACCCTAAGCTCCCAGTTCATCCCTCCCCCACCCCCCTCCCCCTTGGCAACCACCAGTCTGTTCTCTCTGTCTGTGAGTCTGTTTCTGTTTGTGAAACCATCTATGAAACAGAAAGAAAAGGTTTTATTCAAGGCACGAGCAGCGCAGTGGAGAGCGTACAGGAAAGTGTGAGGTCCTGGTCCAGGTGCAGCCTCGCAAAGCCTTCTCGTTTGCCCAGGACACACTTCATCTGCACGTTGAACCCTCACGATTGTGTGGTGAAATTTATTAGGGAAGACGTCCCTAAAGTCTCCAGAGGGATGTTTTACACCCTGATCACATAATCAACAAGGCTGTGTAACAGGAAATACCAGACGTAAGCCAGAAACAACTTGAACAGTTTGTCGCCACCAGGGATGTTTGCACCTTTAAATAGCACATTACAAAGTATTAGTTATAACACCGCCTCCCCTTACCTTGATCAAGAGTCAGTTCCAGACTTCCAGGTGACCCCGAGGTAAGCATAGAGGGGGTAAGCCTAAAATAACTCTATTTTACACAGGCAGCCTGAGCATGGGCGGTCTGGCCACAGTACAGGCAGACCTCAGAGAATTAAACAGTCATGGGAGGTCCTCATGAGCAAATATGTTGTTTATTTTTGTTTACTTGTAGATTTTAAAGGAATAAAATAACGTTTATTCATTATCTTCTTCCTAATCAAATCATAATATATTTGGCCCCTGTTTTGTTCTTGTTAAATATATATTATTCTGTATGTACAGTGGTAATTAGTGAAAAGTTTATATTTTTACTTAACATATGATACACACTTTTCATGCTCCAAAGGAAGTTTTATATTTATTTATTTATTTTTTATTATTATTTTTTTTTGCGGTACACGGGCCTCCCACCGCTGTGGCCTCTCCCACTGCGGAGCACAGGCTCCAGACGTGCAGGCTCAGCGGCCATGGCTCACGGGCCCAGCCGCTCCACGGCATGTGGGATCTTCCCGGACCAGGGCTCGAACCCGTGTCCCCTGCATCAGCAGGTGGACGCTCAACCACTGCGTCACCGGGGAAGCCCTATTTATTATTTTAATGGCTGAATAGTATTCTATCAAATGACTGTACCTTAATTTAATGCCTAGACTATTGTCTTTTCCCCAATTTGCTTTCTATTATAAATATTATTTTAATAAACTAAACTTATTTTCTTTTATATTACTTTTAATAAACTTTATTTCCTTTTATATTAGTTCCTTGGGTTAAATTCTTAGAAGTATGATATTAAGTCAAAGAGTACACTTTTTGTTTGTATAAGAAAAAACATTTTTATTTTATTTTTGAAGTTTTTGCCATCTTATGACTAATAAACCGAATCTATATTCTTTCAAGACACTCTTGCTAGTGTGGATTAGTTTCTTTCTAATTAAATATGCATTGAACTGTATCTCATTACACTTTTAATTTGCATTTTGAAATTATATTGTGCATGTCAATTTTCCACTTTCACATTAATTGATTTTTACCCTTGTATGAATAGTTCATATACTTAGCCCATTTTTCTTCACATATTCTTGCAAATCTGAAGGGGTTCTTTATGTAATACACACCAATAGTGTAATTTATGCCACTGCACCGAATAAACCTGTTGCAAGAGAGTTGCTAGTGAATAAGATGCTCATTTTTGCCATTAGGTCACCCAGCACGCATTTGAGCTCGCTTTTCTCCTTCCATTCTGCAGCGGTGGGTTTGGGATTGCGGGCAGGAGAGAGTCCTGTTTAGAATATTTGTAATCATCTTATTTAACTCTATTAGATGGCAGGGAAAGCCTCTCTTTTCCATTTATGACAAGAAATGCAACACCTTGGTGGTATTTTCCATTGATCCACACATGGATCGGAGATCATGAAAAGGTGTATTAAATCATGATTAAAATAATGATGACACTGACTGGAGGAGGCTAAAGACCAATTATCCTAACCAGGCTGTGGGGAGAGGAGGGAAGGTGAGGGAAGAGAAGGGGAGGGGCAGAAAGGGGGGAAGGGGGAGGGGAGGAGAGAGGGGGAGGGAGGGGAGGGGAGGAGTTCTTGGAGTCAGTCACAGTGTTTTCGAGATTTAACTATTCTGCTAATCTTCATGCAACCCAATGAGATGGGTATGATTATTTCTTCCATTTCACAGAGGAGGAAACTAAGGCACCAAGGAATTGATCAAAGTCAAGAGGCTTATTAATGATGTACTGGAATATGTCTGGGCAATTTATTTCAGTCTGTTCACTAAACCACTACACTGACCTTCTCTAACGGAATTATTATTATCTATTATAATGCATGGAACAAAGTTATTAAAAATAATATTGATAACATATTGAATTGTTCTATATGACTATCGAATTATTACAAGTGTACTAATGAGCTTTAGTATCTTATACAGACTCCTGAATATTTCCTAACCTTACGTTTGTGGTTGTAACTCTTATTCTTTAGTGACAATAAAATATTTGTGATGACAAGTTAATGATATGCAATTTCTATACTTTGCAAACTGAAAGTGAATTTCTTGCTGTTCTGTTGATCACTGACTATTCTAAAATAAATAGAAAAGGGACAAATAATGAAGGGATAAATTTTCTTCATACCTAATTTGTACTTAATTTTTTCTTACAGATATAGAGACTGCTAGATTTTTTTCACTTTTTTTCTAAACTGCTATAGGTCTGAAATATTTAAATATATGTAGTAAATGTTACACAAGGCAATATGTTTTTATATAATACACATATCACTGACACAGCAATTTGATTATGATGCCTTAATGTTTTCTTCGGATTTATTTTGCTTGGAGTTTGTTGAGCTTTTCGAATCTGTGGGTGTATAGTTTTTGTTTATTTGGAAAAACTTGGCCACTTTTCTTCAAATACGTTTTCTAGTTCTTGGCTTCTCTCTTCTCTTTTCTGGAACTCCAACTATATATCTGTTAAACAGGGTGATATAATCCCATAAATGACTCAGACTCTATTTGTTAGCTGCCGTTTTTTCTTCCTGTGTTTCAGTTTGTATAGTTGATATTATTTTGTCCTCAAGTGCACTGGTCTTTCTTTCTATACTGTTTAATTTGCTTTTAATCTCAACCAGCACATTTTTTCATTTCATATTATACTTTTCAAGTTCTTTTGTCTGCCTACTAATGTATATATGTCTGTATATTTTTCCTCTTTATTTCCTATTCTTTTTCCTCTTTATTTTCATTATTGCTTTCAATTTCCTGAGTATTTTTGCAATACCTGTTTTAAGGAACTTGCTGCTCCTTTCAAGATTTCTACCGTTTTTTGTCTGTTTTTATTAACTAATTTTTATCCAGTTTACAGATCAGATTTTGTTTGTATATTTTTTTTTGGATGGGGGTTTACAGGACTATTTTTCATCAGATGCTGGTATTGCATTTATTATATTGTTGAATATCTGTATTTTCTTGTCTTTATAGAATTTTGGGCTTTGATTTGGCAGGTAGTTAAATTGCCTGTTTCTGGCTTGTTCTTTGTAGGGTGGGATTGAAGAGATGGCATATTAAAATTCAGAAAGTCCAATCACATTTGTAATTTGGATAAACAACAAAGCATTTATTTCAGGAAAAGTATGTCCCGTGCCACACTAAAAATAGAAAATTGGACATTAAAGTGAAACTTCAATCGCAATAATTGAGACCTACTTAAAAAAATTTTATCTATCTAAAATTTACCTAAAACTCAAGCAGACTCTCCTGTATTTTCATTTGCCTCATTTGTCAGTCCTAGTAGTTGTCATTTTGGAGTCTCTACCAAATGGCCCAGGTATTCACCCAGAGCTCTCTACTTTGGCAGGTTGGACGGACATCCATCCCTTGCCATCCCTCTCTGTCCTCTAGGAATTTCTCAGCTTACAACTTGCTGGCCGTTCTCCTGTGCCCACCCTTGGGCATTTTCATCCTGTGCTTGTGCAGATCAGCCTTCAGACAAGGACTTCAGGAGGATCCTAGGCACATTTCTTGGACTCTGTTTAGTTTCCTACAGCTATAACAAATCACTACACACTTAATGGCTGTAAACAATAGAAATGTATTCTCTCACAGTTCTGGAGGCCAGAAGTCTAAAATCAGCACAGGCGACTCTACTCAATATTTTGTAACAACTTGTATGGGAAAGGAATCTGGATAAGAATACATATATATGTGTGTGTGTATATATATATATATATATATATATATATATATATATATATATATGTATAAATGAATCACTTTGCTGTATACCTGAAACTAGCACAACTTTGTAAATGAACAATATGGAAAGAAAGGAAGGAAGGAAGGGAGGTAGGGAGGAAGGAAGGAAGGAAGGAAGAGAAAGAGAAAGAAAGAAGAAAGAAAGAAAAAAGAAAGAAAAGAAAGGAAGGAGGAAAAGAAAGCAAAAGAAAGGAAGAAAAAATCAGTACCACTGGACTGAGATCACACCCCCGGGTAGTTATATTACATCCATCTAAATTGGGCAGGTTCCTACCACATGTGACACAGTGCTGTCCGATCTCGAAGCACACACAGGGTCTCCCCTTTTTGTCACCGCCTGTGTGCATCCCATCCCGTATGCTAGAAAGGACCTTCCTTCCATTGTTCCCCATACAGCTTCCCCATTAGCCCCGCTGTCTTCTGGGAAACTCTAACTCTCTTAGGTGGCTAGCACATCCTCGCCCTGGGCCTTACCTGTTGTATTCTTCCTCTTTTGTAAATGCCACTTAAATTACTTTATTACTTTTACATCCTAGTGAAGTCAGAACATCGGCCAGGAGACCACCCTGACTGGGTCATCTGCCGGGACTGGAGTTCCTGGAAAGCTGTTCCACTCCCAGTTAAGGTTGATTCGAGCTAAAGGCACAAACTGAAACCAGCCGATGGAAAAGCTGCACAGGGCGGAGTGCAGCGAGGGCCACACCTGGAGTGTCCACCTGTCGGGTCTCCGTGGCGTCAGGACCGCCTCACTCCTCTCCTGTTGGCTGTGACAGCATACACGGAGTGTCGCCAGCAGAGACACTCACCTGCACCTTGCTGTCTGGAGGCTTCGCTAGAGTCTGTTGACTGCGTCACCGATCTGTGGTCTCAGCCCGTCCAGAGGTCGAGCAGGTACCACGGGACGTGAAACTCCAGCCACAGATCGTCCTGGCCGCCTGTCCCATGGCTGCTGCAGATGAACAAGGACACCCGCACCGGGCAGGACCCTCCGAGGGCAGAGTCCCTACCAGCAGCTGCGCAAAGTCCAGACCCATCTTTCGGTGAGTTTATGTCTTTGTTATAACTTTTGCTTGCTACATTTTCACCTATTTTATCCTTCCTAGCACAGCGCTAAACAAAGTTGGCGTTCCGTGCATATTTTCATATGAATGAATACATGTTTTCAAATGAGTGAATATTTTAACATGATGTATGTTAATTTAATTTTCAGCGTGTGAGCTCTTTTCCCAGCACGTGTGACTATTTTAGGGTACAGGAGCAAGAGTGATAAATCAAGGTCTAAGCAGTGAATTCACATATGACTTATGTGTGCATGTCCAAGAATCGACATAATGCTCATTTGGAGCAAAGCTCATTCCTCATGATGGATGAGAGAGAAAGTCCAGGGTGGAGCTGAGGGACCGGGGCTGAGAGATGAGTTTAGGCCAAGGACGCAGAGTCTGAAAGCCCTTTAAAAATCCTTATTTGCATGACTAAATTCTGGCTTATGTCCATTCTGAGGAAGGTAGTGGAATGTCTAAGGGGTCCTAACCAGCATCTTTATAATGACCTGCAAACAAGAGAGGATTCAAGCTTGCTTCTCATATAATTCGCGCACTTTCTTCACGAAGGCTAAGCGTCTCTCTCTGGCTGCTGTGAATGCACGTCTGTTGTTTTAAGGAGAAACGCGTGAAAGTTACAGGCAAATCTTCCTCAGGATTGTGATGGGCTGAGTTGTGTCTTCCTCAAGCTCCCATGTGGAAGTCCTGACCCCCAGTACCTCAGAATGTGACTGTATTGGGAGACAGGGTTTTACACAGATGGTTGAATTAAAATGAGGCCAGTAGGTGGGCCCCAACCTGACAGCATGGTGCCCTTAGAGGGAGAGGAGGTTAGGACCCCCCAAGACACCGCGGGCATTGTGCGCAGGGGAAGACCCGGTGAGGACACAGTGAGGAGGTGGCCGCCTGAGGCTTCATCAGGAGTGACGCCTGCCCGCGCCTCGGTCTTGAGCTCCTAGCTTCCAGACTGAGAGAATTCATTCCTGCTGTTTAAGTTCCCCAGTCCGAGGGCTTTGGTTACGGCGGCCTGAGCAAACTAATACCAGGGTCCTTCTGCACACTCCACAGGGATCTCTTCATTATGCTTCCAAGACCAGTCCATGAAGAATCAGTTGAAAAATGAGTACATCTTAAAGCTCTAAATCCTGACATCTGCTGGAAGTGTTCATCCTGTATACCTGACACTCCTCATAGATTAAAGCAGTGGTGGGCCGTGCGGGCGAGACTTCAAGCGTTCTCACCCACAGATACCTGCCCAGCTGATGCCCTTTGAGACTTTGTGGAGGATTACACATGGGGGTATACTTCCGTCTCAGAGGTCAACCTCTTTACGTTAGAACAAAACAAGAAGCCCCACGGCAAGAATCACCACAACGTAGTGGTGATTAAGAGCAGTTAAGGATGAGCGACGCCCCGGTGCGTATGGGAAGGATCGTTGAAAAGATACATTTTTCTGTGTGTCTAGACTTAGTGCAATGTTACAGGAGCTCCTGAGGAAGGAAGGAAGGAGGGAGGGAAGGGAGGAAGGAAGGAGGTGAGAGAAAGAGAAAAAGAGGGAGGAAGAGAGACAGAGGCAGGAAAAATGGTGAGTGTATATTGTATGTAGCGTATGCAAAGCAAGCAGTAGACACGTTGTCATCGACCAACCCTTATTGGAAACAAGCTAACGTGATGTTCATGTATAAGAGGTTAATGCCTTGAAAGGATTTTAAATGAATTTTGCATAGGATGAGGAATTCTGATAGTGTTACTAAAAATATTCCTATTGCTGGCACAGTAGGATGTACAGAGGACTCTAAGCCTTTGAGTCCAGCTGCACAAAGACATCCCCTTCCTCGCTCTTTCTAAGGCAGATCGTTGCAGAATTTTCTTTTACAAAAGCATCCTGATAATTTATTCAATAGTTGATTCGAGTGTTCTCTACTTCCTAGGTGCCACGCACTGTTTTGGGCGCTCAACTTAACAGCTGTGAACGAACAAAGCAGACAGAAATCACCACTGTCACAAGGTTAAGTTCTGGAAGAGGAAGACTGACAAAAGTTAAAATTTAAAATGTAAAGAATGTTAGATGGTGTACGTGCCGTAGAGAGAAACACAGCAGGAAAGAGGACTAGGGAGTGCCGTGGTTGAGGAAGTTTCCATACAGCAGAAACTAACACATCATTGTAAAGCAAGTATACTCCAATAAAGATGTTAAGATAGATAGATAGATAAATAAATAAATAGGGTGGGATTTTGAGAAAGTGGCAGAAACTGGCTTCTGGGCAAAGCCTTACAGGAGGTGAGGAAGCATGACGTGAAGGTATTGGGGAGAAATGTGTTCCAGGCGCAGGGCGGGCTGAGGCCGAAGCCTCCTAATGTGAAGTGTTGCAGGTGTGTTTGACAACATGCGGGCTGGCGTGTGTGATGCAGGGACATGTAGGGTGGAGGTGGGGAGGCAGGGGCAGACCGCCTCCCCCCCGCTGCCCGGGGACTCGCAGGCAGGAGGGAGCCTTTGACTCTTGTCCTCGGAGGAAAGGGAAGACAATGCAGGTTTTGTCCAGAGCAGTGACACGATCTGACCTACGTTCTGACTCATGACTCTGACTGTTGGGCTGATGAAAGACCAGAGAGGAGGGGGAGCGAGCAAGTGGAGTGCTTGGGAGGCTAAAATTAAAACCTAGTCATGACATAAACCAGGGGCGCAGTAGTGAATGTGCTGAGAGACACTCAGCCTTTGTAAGTAGAGCCAACTTGATTTCCTACACCTCAGGTGAAACTTGTATGCTCGCTGCTAAGGGTGAAAAAAAGGCATTTCCTGTGAACTGTATGGTCTTTATACCACAGTGGGAGGAGAGGGGGTCGCGTGTGAAGGAGGGCACATGGCGGTGTGAAGGGAAGGTGGGAGCCGGGGTATGCGGGGTGTCCACGCAGTGCTACTGCATCCCCCCACCAGTCCACCAGTCTCATTTTCCAGCATGGCCCTGCCTGGTCTGTGAGGACTTGCTAACCCCGTCACCCCTCCTTCTGTTTCTCACTGTATACATTATTCATCACTTCTACTTCTTTGTGTTTAGAACTTGTCAAATGATATGCCTGTAAATTTGGTCCTGTCACCTGTGGTCCTAGAGAGCCCGGTGATACAGTGGCGCTGGGTTCAGGGTGCAGAGGTTGGGGGTTCTGTCCAGCTCTGCACGGACTTAGTGTGTGACGTAGAGCAGCCCTTTCATCACGCTGGGTCAGTTCTGCATCTGTGAATAAAAACACTTGACAGTGACTGTATTTTACTCACCACAAGCCCAAAAGCTGCCCCTCCCTCCAACAGAAAAGAAATGTTAAGAATGAATACAGAGTTCCTGATTTTTAATTTTGCTACAAAGGGACCTTAAAAAGAGACTTGCTGTCACCATTGTTTTAATAAATAGAATGCATTCTTATTTTTTTATTTTTTTTTTTGCGGCACGCGGCCCTCTCACTGCTGTGGCCTCTCCCGCTGCAGAGCACAGGCTCCGGACGCGCAGGCTAAGTGGCCATGGCTCACTTGCCCAGCCGCTCCACGGCATGTGGGATCTTCCCGGACTGGGGCACGAACCCATGTCCCCTGCATCGACAGGCAGACTCTCAACAACTGCGCCACCAGGGAAGCCTGAGAATGCATTCTTATAACCAGAAAATTCCAATCAGATATCATCTTAAAGTTTAATATTTTCTAAGGAATTGCTCCTGGCTGTAATTCTTTTCTGTGATGCTAGCTGGTATGATTTGTCCACGAATCAGTGTTACCCGGTGGACAGGTGTCTGGAAGCACTAGTCTAGTTCATTAGTTCTTACACTTAAACACGCCTCAGCATGACCAGAGGACTAGTTCAAAGGGTTTGCTGGGTCCCACCAACAGAAGGTCTGATGCCAAAGTTCTGGATGGGGGCCTGATGTTTGCATTTCTGACATGTTACCTGGTGATGTGACTTGCCCAGGGACCACTCTTAGAGAACCACCCTATGTAATTTCTAATATCCATACTCTACAAACTTGTATATTGTCCTGATTTTTGGTAACTAATCATGAGCACGTCACAGAGACATAGCCAACATTGTTATGAATAAATATATTTTCTACCTACTAAAGATTTTCAAACATCAAGGTTTTTTTTTTGGGGGGGTGGTATGCGGGCCTCTCACTGTTGTGGCCTCTCCCGCTGCGGAGCACAGGCTCCGGACGCGCAGCCTCGGCGGACATGGCTCGCGGGCCCAGCCGCTCCGCAGCATGTGGGATCTTCCCGAACAGGGGCACGAACCCGTGTCCCCTGCATCGGCAGGCGGACTCTCAACCACTTGCACCACCAGGGAAGCCCAACATCAAGGTTTTAAAAGCCAATTTACATAATGTATTCAACTTGTATAGTTAATATAAGAAAATCTGAGCCTAAATGTTACTCGTTGGTAAACAAGTGCTACAAAGTGTGCCATATTTACACAATTAAAATTTAAGATTCTAATGGTACAGATAACTGGTTTGCAGGGCAGAAATAGAGACACAGATGTAGAGAACAAACGAATGGACACCAAGCGGGGAAAGTGGCGGGGGTGGTGGTGGTGGTGTGATGAATTAGGCGATTGGGATTGACATGTATACAGTGATGTGTGTTAAATGGATGACTAGTAAGAACCTGCTGTATAAAAAAAAAAAAGAAAGAAAAAAATTATTCACGTCAAAAAAAAAAAAAAAAAGAACCAGAAGTACTTTTTTCATAGCATGAGAATGTCTGTGTATTCCAGACTTTAAGTTTACACAGAATGGCTCCATCTTCATCAGTGTAGCTCTTTACCTGTATGTTCAGGAAGCACTGTGTACAGGTGGACATCTAATAATTACCGGTTAGTGATAATGAGAGCTAAGGCTGGACAGACAGGAATCTAGAATGTCAGTTAGTTGAGAAAGAAGCTATCAGCTCTAGTGTGTAGAATTGGAGTCGATTAAGCTCACATTTAAATTTTAGTTCCATATCTTCCCAACTGCACGACTGGGGTCATATTACTTTATCTGAGTCTCAGTTTTTCCAGTTGAAAAATGGAGATAATAACTCAAGCCTTGTAGTTTTGTTATGAGTATCAGGATAATACCTGTGAAGTACCAAGCCTAGTGTCTGGTGCACAGTAGGTGCACAGTAAATATTTTCTCCTTCCCTTTAAAAAAAAAAAGAAAAGAAATAAAAATAAAATTTAAGATTCTGCAGATGAAATAACACCAAAGAAAAGTAGGTTACGCAAAAGTTCTTTTGTAAATGTATTTTTAAAGTTTAGAAAATCATAAATCAGAAAAAGCACCATAAAGTGGTTCTTTTTAGGTCTTATATATAACATTAGTGTTGATTTTTAAAATTTTATATGTGATGGATAGGGAAGTGAAATGGATGCAGAAAACTTTTCAAATGTTTAAACAAAGTGACTCCTTTTGAAAGGAGGAGAAGTCTTGCGATATTGGAAAGCATACTTTTCTAACTACCAGTATAGGAATGTTTCAAGATATAAATGTTTTGTAATTATTTGCTTTAAAAACTAGACAAGGAGGCAATTGAGCATAATTAGTAGTGTTGCAGTATAACTGTAGTGGTGGTATGTAAATGCCAAAGGAAGCATAACTGACCTCAGCCTTGTAACCTCATAGACATTTGACTTTGTACCCTGCGCCCCAATCCAGGAAGCAGATTGGAGAAGCCAAAGGAGCAAGATACCCTCCATTTATATTCAGCTGTTACCTTGACAACTGGTAACTGGTATTAACTTGTTTTCATTTGTAAAGTGAGCTGATTTTTTTTTTTTTTTTTTTTTTTTTTTTTTTTTTTGCGGTACGCGGGCCTCTGACTGTTGCGGCCTCGGAGCAACAGGCTCCGGACGCGCAGGCTCAGCGGCCATGGCTCACGGACCCAGCCACTCCGCGGCATGTGGGATCTTCCCGGACCGGGGCACGAACCCGCGTCCCCTGCATCGGCAGGCGGACCCTCAACCGCTGCGCCCCCAGGGAAGCCCGAGCTGATTTTTTTTTTAACAGGCACTTTTATTAACAGCAGTTAGTTTAAATATATAGCTCAGTGCTCTTGGCACTGTACATGCAGATGGCTGAAAATGTCACCGTAATTGCCTTTTATGATTTTAACTACAATATCCATTTATCAAGCAAATGTATTACACTTGGCTTTCTGAGGGTTATGGGTGTGAAAATAATGTCCTTAGTTGCCATGTTTCTCTTTTCCCTCCGTATATATATAATATATATATATATATATATATAATATATATATTATATATATATATATAATTATATATATATTTGTATTTGGCTCTTCAATTTTTCTTTTAAAATTATTTGTTTCTACAGATTATATTAGATTTTAGGAAAATGGTATGAGCACGCATTCAAATGAACAAATTACAGAAACTTATCTTGCAATAAGGTTATTTACAGTTACGAATCTGACATTAATATATACCTGATAATTTCCTGTGGATCTAAGAGTTTGGATGAAAAGCCTTAAATTTTGTGCCACAGTTGCAGGAAGTAACTAAAGAGAGGGTACGTTCTTAATGGAAAAAAGGTCAGTATTAACCTTAGGCACAGCTTTTACATTATCAAGGGATACGGTGAAAAAGGGTAAATACCAATAGGGTACCTGCTATTACTCTTTTTTTTTTTTTTTTACATCTTTATTGGAGTATAATTGCTTTACAATGGTGTGTTAGCTTCTGCTTTATAACAAAGTGAATCAGGTATACATATACATATGTTCCCGTATCTCCTCCCTCTTGCGTCTCCCTCCCTCGCACCCTCCCTATCCCACCCCTCTAGGTGGTCACAAAGCACCGAGCTGATCTCCCTGTGCTATGCGGCTGCTTCCCACTAGCCAGCTGTTTTACGTTTGGTAGTGTATGTATGTCCATGCCACTCTCTCACTTTGTCACAGCTTACCCTTCCCCATCCCTATATCCTCAGGTGCATTCTCTAGTAGGTCTGTGTCTTTATTCCTGTCTTACCCCTGGGTTCTTCATGACATTTTTTTCCCCTTAAATTCCGTTTAAATATGTTAGCATATGGTATTTCTCTTTCTCCTTCTGACTTACTTCACTCTGTATGAGAGACTCTAGGTCCATCCACCTCACTACAAATAACTCAATTTCGTTTCTTTTTATGGCTGAGTAATATTCCATTGTATATATGTGCCACATCTTCTTTATCCATTCATCCGATGATGGACACTTAGGTTGCTTCCATCTCCGGGAATAGAGCTGTAAATAGAGCTGCAATGAACATTTTGGTACATGACTTTTTTGAATTATGGTTTTCTCAGGGTATATGCCCAGTAGTGGGATTGCTGGGTCATATGGTAGTTCTATTTGTAGTTTTTTAAGGAACCTCCATACTGTTCTCCATAGTGGCTGTACCAATTCACATTCCCACCAGCAGTGCAAGAGTGTTCCCTTTTCTCCACACCCTCTCCAGCATTTATTGTTTCTAGATTTTTTGATGATGGCCATTCTGACTGGTGTGAGATGATATCTCATTGTAGTTTTGATTTGCATTTCCTTAATGATTAATGATGTTGAGCATTCTTTCATGTGTTTGTTGGCAATCTGTATATCTTCTTTGGAGAAATGTCTATTTAAGTTTTCTGCCCATTTTTGGATTGGGTCGTTTGTTTTTTTGTTATTGAGCTACATGAGCTGCTTGTAAATTTTGAAGATTAATCCTTTATCAGTTGCTTCATTTGCAAATATTTTCTCGCATTCTGAGGGTTGTCTTTTCGTCTTCTGTATGGTTTCCATTGCTGTGCAAAAGCTTTGAAGTTTCATTAGGTCCCATTTGTTTACTTTTGTTTTTATTTCCGTTTCTCTAGGAGGTGAGACAAAAAGGATCTTGCTGTGATTTATGTCATAGAGCATTCTGCCTATGTTTTCCTCTAAGAGTTTGATAGTTTCTGGCCTTACATTTAAGTCTTTAATCCATTTTGAGCTTATTTTTGTGTATGGTGTTAGGGAGTGATCTAATCTCATACTTTTACATGTGCCTGTCCAGTTTACCCAGCACCACTTATCGAAGAGGCTGTCCTTTCTCCACTGTACATTCCTGCCTCCTTTATCAAAGATAAGGTGACCATTTGTGTGTGGGTTTATCTCTGGGCTTTCTATCCTGTTCCATTGACCTATATTTCTCTTTTTGTGCCAGTACCATACTGCCTTGATTACTGTAGCTTTGTAGTAGTCTGAAGTTGGGGAGCCTGGTTCCTCCAGCTCTGTTTTTCATTCTCAAGATAGCTTTGGCTATTCGGGGTCTTCTGTGTTTCCATAAAAATTGTGAAATTTTTTGTTCTAGTTCTGTGAAAAATGCCAGTGGTAGTTTGATAGGGGTCACATTGAATCTGTAGATTGCTTTGGGTAGTTGAGTCATTTTCACAATGTTGATTCTTCCAATCCAAGAATATGGTATATCTCTCCAACTACTTGCATCATCTTTAATTTCTTTCATCAGTGTCTTAAAATTTTCTGCATACAGGTCTTTTGTCTCCCTAGGTAGGTTTATTCCTAGGTATTTTATTCTTTTTGTTGCAATGGTAAATGGCAGTGTTTTCTTGATTTCACTTTCAGATTTTTCATCACTAGTATATAGGAATGCCAGAGATTTCTGTGCATTAGTTTTGTATCCTGCTACTTCCCCAAATTCATTGATTAGCTCCAGTAGTTTTCTGGTAGCATCTTTAGGATTCTCTATGTATAGCATCATGTCATCTGCAAACAGTGACAGCTTTACTTCTTCTTTTCCGATTTGGATTCCTTTTATTTCCTTTTCTTCTCTCATTGCTGTGGCTAAAACTTCCAAAACTATGTTGAATATGAGTGGTGAGAGTGGACAACCTTGTCTTGTTCCTGGTCTTAGTGGAAATGCTTTCAGTTTTTCACCATTGAGGACGATGTTGGCTGTGGGTTTGTCATATATGGCCTTTATTATGTTGAGGAAAGTTCCCTCTATGCCTACTTTCTGGAGGGTTTTTATCATAAATGGCTGTTGAATATTGTCGAACGCTTTCTCTGCATCTATTGAGATGACCATATGGTTTTTCTCCTTCAATTTGTTAATATGGTGTATCACATTGATTGATTTGCGTATATTGAAGAATCCTTGCATTCCTGGAATAAACCCCACTTGATCATGGTGTGTGATCCTCTTAATGTGCTGTTGGATTCTGTTTGCTAGTATTTTGTTGAGGATTTTTGCATCTATGTTCATCAGTGATATTGGCCTGTAGTTTTCTTTCTTTGTGACATCCTTGTCTGGTTCTGGTATCAGTTTGATGGTGGCCTGGTAGAATGAGTATGGAAGTATTCCTCCCTCTGCTATATTTTGGAAGAGTTTGAGAAGGATAGGTGTTAGCTCTTCTCTAAATGTTTGATAGAATTCGCCTGTGAAGCCATCTGGTCCTGGGCTTTTGTTTGTTGGAAGATTTTAAATCAGAGTTTCAATTTCAGTGCTTGTGATTGGTCTGTTCATATTTTCTATTTCTTCCTGGCTCAGTCTTGGCAGGTTGTGCTTTTCTAAGAATTTGTCCATTTCTTCCAGGTTGTCCATTTTATTGGCATAGAGTTGCTTGTAGTAATCTCTCATGATCCTTTGTATTTCTGCAGTGTCAGTTGTTACTTCTCCTTTTTCATTTCTAATTCTATTGATTTGAGTCTTCTCCCATTTTTCTTGATGAGTCTGGCTAATGGATTATCAATTTTGTTTATCTTCCCAAAGAACCAGCTTTTAGTTTTATTGATCTGTGCTATCATTTCCTTCATTTCTTTTTCATTTATTTCTGATCTGATCTTTATGATTTCTTTCCTTCTGCTACCTTTGGGGTATTTTTGTTCTTCTTTCTCTAATTGCTTTAGGTGCAAGGTTAGGTTGTTTATTCGAGATGTTTCCTGTTTCTTAAGGTAGGATTGTATTGTTATAAACTTCCCTCTTAGAACTGCTTTTGCTGCATCCCATAGGTTTTGGGTCGTCATGTCTCCATTGTCAATTGTTTCTAGGTATTTTTTAAATTCCTCTTTGATTTCTTCAGTGATCACTTCATTATTAAGTAGTGTATTGTTTAGCCTCCATGTGTTTGTATTTTTTACAGACCTTTTCCTGTAATTGATATCTAGTCTCATAGCATTGTGGTCGGAAAAGATACTTGATATGATTTCAATTTTCTTAAATTTACTGAGGCTTGATTTGTGACCCAAGATATGATCTATCCTGGACAATGTTCCATGAGCACTTAAGAAAAATGTGTATTTTGTTGTTTTTGGATGGAATGTCCTATAAATATCATTTAAGTCCATTTGGTTTAATGTATCATTTAAACCTTGTGTTTCCTTATTTATTTTCATTTTGGATGATCTGTCCATTGGTGAAAGTGGGGTGTTAAAGTCCCCTACTATGAATGTGTTACTGTTGATTTCCCCTTTTATGGCTGTTAGTATTTGCCTTATGTATTGAGGTACTCCTATGTTGGGTGCATAAATATTTACAATTGTTATATCTTCTTCTTGGATCGATCCCTTGATCATTATGTAGTGTCCTTCTTTGTCTCTTGTAATAATCTTTAAAGTCTATTTTGTCTGATATGAGTGTTGCTACTCCAGCTTTCTTTTGGTTTCCATTTGCATGGAATATCTTTTTCCATCCCCTCACTTTCAGTCTGTATGTGTCTCTAGGTCTGAAGTGGGTCTGTTTTAGATAGCATGTATATGGGTCTTGTTTTTGTATCCATTCAGCCAGTCTGTGTCTTTTGGTGGGAGCATTTAATCCATTTACATTTAAGGTAATTGTCAGTATGTATGTTCCTATTGCCATTTTCTTCATTGTTTTGGGTTTGTTTATTATAGGTCTTTTCTTTCTCTTGTGTTTCTTGCCTAGAGAAGATCCTTTAGCATTTGTTGTAAAGCTGGTCTGGTGGTGCTGAACTCTCTCAGGTTTTGCTTGTCTGTAAATGTTTTAATTTTTCCATCAAATCTGAATGAGATCCTTGCTGGGTAGAGTAATCTTGGTTGTAGGTTTTTCTCTTTCATCACTTTAAATATGTCCTGCCAGTCCCTTCTGGATTGCAGAGTTTCTGCTGAAGGATCAGCTGTCAACCTTATGGGGATTCCCTTATGTGTTATTTGTTGTTTTTCTTTGCTTTTTTTAATATGTTTTCTTTGTATTTAATTTTTGCCAGTTTGATTAATACGTGTCTTGGCATATTTCTCCTTGGGTTTATCCTGTATGGGACTCTCTGTGCTTCCTGGACTTGATTAACTATTTCCTTTTCCGTATTAGGGAAGTTTTCGACTATAATCTCTTTAAATATTTTCTCAGTCCCTTTCTTTTTCTCTTCTTCTTCTGGGACCCCTATAATTCGAATGTTGGTGTGTTTAATGTTGTCCCAGAGGTCTCTGAGGCTGTCCTCGGTTCTTTTCATTCTTTTTTCTTTATTCTGCTCTGCAGTAGTTATTTCCAGTATTTTATCTTCCAGGTCACTTATCCGTTCTTCTGCCTCAGTTACTGTGCTATTGATCCCTTCTCGAGAATTTTTAGTTTCATTTATTGTGTTGTTCATCATTGCTTGTTTCCTCTTTAGTTTCTTCTAGGTCCTCGTTAAATGTTTCTTGCATTTTCTCTATTCTTTTTCCAAGATTTTGGATCATCTTTACCATCATTATTCTGAATTCTTTTTCAGGTAGACTGCCTATTTCCTCTTCATTTGTTAGGCCTGGTGGGTTTTTATCTTGCTCCTTCATCTGCGGTGTGTTTTTCTGTCTTCTCATTTTGCTTATCTTACTGTGTTTGGGTCTCCTTTTTGCAGGCTGCATGTTCGTAGTTACCGTTGTTTTTGGTGTCTGTCCCCAGTGGCTAAAATTGGTTCAGTGGGTTGTGTAGGCTTCCTGGTGGAGGGGACCAGTGCCTGTGTTCTGGTGGATGAGGCTGATCTTGTCTTTCTGGTGGGCAGGTCCACATCTGGTGGTGCGTTTTGGGGTGTCTGTGGACTTATTATGATTTTAGGCGCCCCTCTGCTAATGGATGGGGCTGTGTTCCTGTCTTGCTAGTTGTTTGGCATAGGGTGTCCAGCACTGTAGCTTGCTGATCGTTGAGTGAAGCTGGGTGTTGGTGTTGAGATGGAGATCTCTGGGAGATTTTCGCCATTTGATATTACGTGGAGCTGGGAGGTCTCTTGTGGACCAGTGTTCTGAAGTTGGCTCTCCCACCTCAGAGGCACAGCACTGACTCGTGGCGGCAGCACCAAAAGCCTTTCATCCACACAGCTCAGAATAAAAGGGAGAAAAAGTAGAAAGAAAGAAAGAAAGAAAAGGAAAGAAAGAAAGAAAGAAAGAGGAGGAAATAAAGTAAGGTAAAATAAAATAAAGTTATTAAAATAAAATAATAATTATTAAGAAAAAAAATTTTTTAAGTAAAACAAAAAACAAGAACAAAAAAATGGACGGATAGAACCCTAGGACAAATGGTGGAAGCAAAGTTATACAGACAAAATTTCACACAGAAGCATACACATACACACTCACAAAAAGAGGAAAAGGGGAAAAAGTAATAAATCTTGCTCTCAAAGTCCACCTCCTCAATTTGGGATGATTCATTGTCTCTTCAGGTATTCCACAGATGCAGGGTACATCAAGTTGATTGTGGAGATTTAATCGGCTGCTCCTGAGGCTGCTGGGAGAGATTTCCCTTTCTCTTCTTTTATCACACAGCTCCCGGGGTTCAGCTTTGGATTTGGCCCCGCCTCTGCGTGTAGGTCGCCGGAGGGCCTCTGTTCTTCACTCAGACAGGACAGGGTTAAAGGAGCCGCTGATTCGGGGACTCTGGGTCACTCAGGCCGGGGGGAGGGAGGGGTACGGAGTGCGGGTGAGCCTGTGGCGGCAGAGGCTGGTGTGACTTTGCACCAGCCTGAGGGGCGCCGTGCGTTCTCCCGGGGAAGTTGTCCCTGGATCCCGGGACCCTGGCAGTGGCAGGCTGCACAGGCTCCCGGGAGGGGAGGTGTGGATAGTGACCTGTGCTTGCATACAGGCTTCTTGGTGGCGGGAGCAGCAGCCTTAGCGTCTCATGCCCGTCTCTGGGGTCTGCGATGTTAGCCACGGCTTGCGCCCGTCTCTGGAGCTCCTTTAAGCAGCGCTCTTAATCCCCTCTCCTCGCGCACCAGGAAACAAATAGGGAAGAAAAAGTCTCTTGTCTCTTTGGCAGCTCCAGACTTTTCCCTGGACTCCCTCCCGGCCAGCCGTGGCACACTAACCCCCTGCAGGCTGTGTTCACGCTGCCAACCCCAGTCCTCTCCCTGCTCTCCGACCAAAGCCCGAGCCTCAGCTCACAGCCCCGCCTGCCCCGGTGGGTGAGCAGAGAAGCCTCTCGGACTGGTGAGCCCACAAGCCTCTCAGGCTGGTGAGTGCTGGTCGGCCCTGATCCTCTGTGTGGGAATCCCTCCGCTTTGCCCTCCACACCCCTGTTGCTGCGCTCTGCTCCACGGCTCCGAAGCTCCCCGCCTCCACCACCCACAGTCTCCGCCCGCAAAGGGGCTTCTAGTGTGTGGAAACCTTTCCTCCTTCATGGCTCTCTCCCACTGGTGCAGGTCCCATCCCTATTCTTTTGTCTCTGTTTTTTCTTTTTTCTTTTGCCCTACCCAGGTACGTGGGGAGTTTCTTGCCTTTTGGGAGGTGTGAGGTCTTCTGCCAGCGTTCAGTAGGTGTTCTGTACGAATTGTTCCACGTGTAGCTGTATTTCTGGTGTATCTGTGGGGAGGAAGGTGATCTCCGCATCTTCCTCTTCCGCCATCTTCCCCTAGATCTCTTGCTATTACTCTTTATGAGTATGACATTGGGAGCTGTAAAAGTCAGCTTGCTTTGGAGGACAGTGCCTTTCTGTTGATTCAAGATTTCATCTAGAAATTAAGGGAAGTTCTAGTTACATCCTCTAATATTCCAAATGATGCCTCCTGGCTAAAACATGTATTGAAAGTGGTCCAAAAACAGGAACAAAGAAAGCAGTTGAGGGAATAGTTTAATCCAAATGAGAAATAATGACTGTGCCAGAGGAGAGAAATAGAAGTAAAGTTCAAGAGATATTTTGGAAGTAGTGTGTCTCAGTGGTGTGCTCACTGACTATGTGGTGGTGCATAAATCTATGGCTCTGTGTACAAATAGGTGGCTTTTATTCCATTAACAAAGGACAATTGGGTATTTGAATTGCCAGTGAACATTTAGATGCAAATAACCTGTAGGCAGTTGGAAAGAGAAATAGAGAACCTGAGAGCAAAATTTGAATTGGAGAAACAGATTTGGAAGTCCTCAGCCTACAAATTGCAAACTGATAATATGGGTGTGGGTAAGATTATTGGAGAGCATATAAAACAATAAGAGAACAGAACTGGAGCAGATCCCTGGGGAACAGCAATATTTGAGAAGAATTCAAAAAGAAGCACAAAACAGAGGGAGAAACCACTCAACTTATTTTATGAGGCCAGTAATTCCAAAGCCAGACAAAGGTATCATAAGAGAACTATGGACCAACATCATTCATGAATATAGATGAAAAATTTCTTAACAAAGTATTAGCAAACCAAATTCTGCAACATATAAAAAAGATTATATACCACGACCAAGCAGGATTTGTTCTGGAAATTCAAGATTGGTTTATCATCAGAACATCACAATGTAATATATTAGTAGAATAAAGTACAAAACTACAGGATCACGTCAGTAGAAATGGAAAAATAATTTGACAGCATTCAACATCTATTCATGGTAAAGAATTGTTAACAAACTGGGGTTACAGAGGACCCTTCTCAACCTGATAATAGGCATCTATGGAAAAACTGCAATTAAAATCATATTCAATGGTGAAAGAATGAATGTTTCCCCTTAAGATTGGGAACAAGGGAGAGATACTCACTCTTATCACTCCTATTCAGCATTGAAATTGGGGTTGTCCTTGAACAACAATGGGAGAAAAGGAGACCAAAGTCATCTAGACTGGGAGGGAAATAATAAAATTGCCTTTACTTGCAGATGACATGACTGTATATGTAGAAAGTCCTAAGGAATCCACAAAAGCACTTGTAGAGCTAATAAAAATATTCTGCAAGGTCCCAGTATGTACAAAAATCAGTTACGTTTCCATGCTATCAATGAACAATACTGAAATAACACCAAGAATTCCATTCACATTAGCATCAAAAAGAGTAAATTGCATAGGAATAAATTTCAGAAAAAGGTGCAAGTTTTGTACACTGAAAACTATAAAACATTGTTAAGAGAAATTGGAAATCTAAGTAAATTGAGACATATTCCATGTTCAGGAATTGGAAGATTCAGTATTGTTAAGAATGTCCATCTCCATAAAAATCCCAGCAGGCATTTTGCAGAAATTGATGTGCTAATCCTAAAATTCATGTGTAAATGAAAAATATTCAGATATCCACAACAAAATTGTGGTTTCAAAATTTATTATAAAGCTACAGTAACGGAAACAGTGTGGTACTACCGTCAACATAAACATTTAGATCTATGGAATAGAATTGTATAGAAAAAATTTTTATCTTTATGGCCAATTGATTGCCAACCAAGGAACCAAGGGAATTCAATAAAAAGATAGTGCTTTCCACAAATAGTGCTGGGACAATTAGATATCCACACGCACAAAGTTGAATTTAGACCTAATTCCATAAAATACACACTCACCTAAAAGTAACTCACAGTGGATTCTTGGCCTAAAGGTAAGAGGTAAAATTATTAAATTTTAGGAAAAATGTAAGAGAAAATCTTTAAAACCTGAGTTTGAAGATCGGACACTAAAACCATGAACAAAAAGTGGGAAAATGATGATGCAAGCTTCATCAAAATTATGAACTCTTGACCTTAATATGATCATCTCAATTGATGCAGAAAAAGCATTTGACAAAATTCAACATTTCTTTATGATAAAAACTTTCAACAAAGCTGGAATAGAGGGAATGTACCTCAACATAATAAAGCAAATAATGACAAGCCCACAGCTAACATCTTACTCAATGGTGAAGAGCTAAGATCAGGAAGGAGGCAAGGATGCTCACTCTCCCCGCCTTTATTGAACATAGTATTTGAAGTTCTAGCCAGAGAAATTAGTCAAGAAAAATAAATAAAAGGCATCCAGATCGGAAAAGAAGTAAAGCTGTCACTACTTGCAGATAACATGGTAGTATATATAGAAAACTTTAAATGCTTCATCAAAAAACCATTAGAACTAATAAATGCATTCAGTGAAGTTGCAGGATACAAAGTCAAACAGAAATCTGTTGCATTTCTACATACTACTAAAGAGCTATCAGGAAGAGAATTTAAGAAAAGAATCCCGTTTACAATTGTACAGCCATGTTAGAATGGCTGTTATCAAAAAGAGAAGAAATAACAAGTGTTGGCCAGGATGTGGAGAAAAGGAAACCCTTCTACACTGCTGGTGGGAATGTAAATTGGTGGAGCCACTATGGAGAACAGTATGGAGGTTCCTCAAGAAATTCAAAATAGGACTACCATATGATGCAGCAATCTTACTTGGGGTGTTTATCCAAGGCAAATGAAAACACTAACTAGAAGAGATACATACACCCCCAATCTTCATAGCAGCATTACTTACAGTAGCCAAGATGTGGAAGCCACCTAAGTGTCCATCCATCCATGAATGGATAAAGAAGATGTGGTGTGTGTGTGTATATATATACATATATATATATGTATATATATACATTGAAATATGAGTTGTAAAAAATGAAATATTGCCATTTGCGACACCATGGATGGACCTAGAGGGTATTAAGCTAAATAAAATAAGTCAGACCGAAAAAAACAAGTACTGTACGGTATCTCTTATATGTGTATCTAAAAAAGTTGAGAAACAAATAAACAAAAACCCAAGCTCATAGACACAGAGAACAGTTTGGTGATTGCCAAAAGCAGGGAATGAGGGTGGGAGAAACAGGTGAAAATTTAAAAAAATTTTTTTAGTTTAAATAAATTTAATAAGTTATAATAAAAATACATTCACATAATTTCTTTCAATAATAATTATACAATGTAAGTTGATGCTGAGTTTCTGACGTAAAAAATACATTTGAAATAAAAAATTCACAAAGCTATAGGGTTGAAATCATGTTGTGGTTTAACCTCCAAATTTGTGGACACAAAAAATCATCTCCTATTATAATGATTAAAAACATCATGAAGTACAAAACGCATACATAGAAGGATAGTTAAGTCACATGTAACACATTTTAAGCATGGCTTTATGCTTATTGCCAATCACGATGAAGTGCTGAAAACACATTTAGGGAGCGCTCACATCTTCCAAAGAAATAATAGCGAATTCCATCTAAAATGTATGAAGGAAAGTTTCATTCGCAGCAGGACCATTACGAAGAATGACTGCGTGTTAATGAATGTTAATGACATTAGCTCTACTGTCCTAAGACTACGTAGAGAGATACAGTGTAGTAAAAGATACATGCTCATTCATTGATGTGCATATGTATCCAAAAGAAGAAAAACTGTTAATTATGAACCTTTATAGCATGGAGATTTTAAAGCATTTCAGGTAATTCAGATTTACCAATGATTATCTCCAAAAGAACATTTTACATCCAAAACAACATGACTAATGCAAGTGTAATGAATACTAGATTAATTAATAATATCTGACAATTTATCTCGAATCGATATTACAGGTTTTAATGATGCATTAATTATCGTTAATCAAAAAATCATCGAAGAACACATGACAGCCTTATACCAATTTATTTCATTAGGATAATACTTGTTGGGTAAAGCAGAAAATTAATAATAAATATCAAGGTTTTAAACTGTTTAACACAACATTTTTTATTAGAGTATATCTAATTTTTATTGTATTTTCCGATTTCAGAGGAGGAAGTATTTTTCAGTTCATTGAAATATTAACTAGCATATAATTAAATATTACATGAGTTGATCAGCAGAGGGGTGAGCATCGTTTTCAGAATTCAGTCCCACAATTCTTACTTTTTCCCAAATGTAAATTGAGTTACATCTTAGGGAAGCATGGATACTCACTTGGTCAAAGCATTTTAAAAAGATAAGCTGATGCGTGTGCGCTAAGCAATAAAGTGTCATTTTTGGGGGGAGTTTGTGTCACTTTGGGGGGAGTATGTGATGGAACTGGGAGAATGAAAAGGGTTACATCTGCCAAAGGAAAATGTCCTTTTACATGGATTTCCGCTTTTACCCAGTTATTTTTACCTTTTACAAAGCAACCTGGTTGGTAGCCACCGGCTTTGCCTCAGCATCTAGATTCTGTCCCTTTTAAGAAAACGTGACGTGTGCTAAATATAACATTGATACCTGCTAATACTTATGAGAACTTGCTATTTATATCTTAAACATCCAGTATCGCACAGCCTGATATGACAGAACTGGGACGTGAGCGCGGGTAGACCGGTCCTAGAGTCTTTGTTTTTAATCTAGGAGCAAAACGTGCCTTTAGGTTAAACGCTGAGAGAGAGAACAATTCTGGCCTCGTCTCTCTCCAAGACTGTTTAGTTTGTTGCCTCATTAATGATGAGGAGAGAATGCCTTTGGCTTAAGTACTGATAACTTAACATCCATTTTCTTCATCAGGAAACAGAAATCCTGAAGAAAATAAACTGTTCTCAGATCTGCAAATCCTCCGAGTGTTCGCTCTGTGGGTGCAAGTCACGTGGCCAAAGAAACTCACCAGTGGGAAGGGGGCCACTCAGACCGGAGGGCTCATTCCCAAGGTGGAAACCTGGGCTCTGGAGCAGAAACATATATTTTCTATTTTGTGGAGCTCCTCTGCTCACTGCTTTCCTGAATTGGGGGAAAATAATTAATCTTTGGATTCAATCTCGGTTTCCTCACCTGAAAAATGGGGATGGCTAGACCACCTCACAGGATTATGGGTTGCTTAAAGGAAAACATCTAAAAAGCACTTCCTTATTCATGCCAAATATGTTTCTTCAGGCAAACGTCTCCCCCCTTTTGTTTTGTAAGTAAAATTAGCTTCCCGAGGTTGCAGTGAAAGCAGCGTAGTGGCCTCCCTGCTACGTGCGGACCCTTCTAATGCCGTTCCTCTGTAGCGCAGGCTTTTTGTTTGGCAGGCAGTGTTCTACGTGCTTTACTTGTGATGATTTAACCTTTGCAACCGCCTTCCATGTCCGATGCTATTATTACCACCCCTGTAGTAATACTGTAGTCTTCAATCGTTATCAGCTATTATAAATATCTTATGCTACCAGAGATATTTGCAAAAACGCAAGAAGGCCTGTGTTACCTTCTAGCGCTTAAACACCTGTGCTTCTCCTACGTAGATTCTTCGTTTTTTCTAGTGCTTGTGTGGTTGGCCTGCTCTTTCCAGCTTTATCGAGAGGACAGTTACTAGTTTAGCTTCTGCCCGTTGCCCACACTTTGGTGGGGCCCTTTTGAAACCAGTCTTACTTCTCAAGTTGATCGGTACACACATATGCACTGAATTTGAAGAGTATGTTTTTATTAATTAATTCATTGGATATTAACTGCAGACACACTGGGAGCCGGGCAACTCTGCTTTAAGCAAGGTAAGCACGTAAAATGCTCTATGTACCCTTTTCGGATGGATTCTAATGTAATGGTGAAAAGAAACATTATTCAGATGATCATAAATGAGTCATTGGCAGGTCTGAGAAAAAATACAGGGTGCATGTTTTAAAGAGAGAGTTTATTTGTTCAAGTGTATGTTTTTAAAAGACTACTTGGTGAAGTGTGCAGGTTGGGGTTAGAATTCCTAAAGACTTGTTAGGAAGCTACCGTGTAAAAGCCAGAGAAAAATGGGGGTGTTCCCTGGGATTAGGGTGACAGGGGAGGGGCTTCACAGGAGCAGTGGGTGGGAGGGTGAGTACGAAACACAGAGCACTGGACAGGGCCACGGCGGGAGGTATGGGGCATGACCCCCAGTGTTCTGGATTTCACTTATGCAACTCAAGAAACGGCGGGAGCGTTTGCTGAAGGAAGAGTTCCTGGAGAAGAGCCACGTTCAGAGGTGAAGTTCATTCAAATTTCTTTGCACGTATTGGGTTTGAGGTGCCTGGAGGGGGTATTTGGATGCCGTGGGCAGAGCTATTGTAAGAAAAGCTATGAACGTGTGCCAGATTACTTACGTGAAAGAATACAGTGAGATGGTGAGGATCAGGGAGCTTTTCACAAAGCTCTGAGTATTCTCAACAGTCCAAGGCGAAATACAGGAGGGTTGGTAAAGCATGCAGAGAAAGGGCTGCCCCAGAGTTGGGAAGAAAATCAGGGGAAACAAAGGGGTAGAGCCCTGGAGGAGAAACCGGTCAATGAAGCTAGAAGGTGACCTTCTCATTCAGCATATGAGGGTCGATGCTGATTTCAGTCCTTCTTTCAAAGGAGGGGTGGTGAGGAAGACCGCTGCGGGTTGTGTCGTGAGCGTAGTCTGGGAAGCGGAGAGCCCGGGGGATAATTTTCCTTCGCTTGAGTGGGTTTAGATGCACACAGGGGAGACACTCTTTGGAAGGCAGTTTAAGGGGACCTTATAACGTCCAGTCCAGCCTCTCCTAAAATGTGCCGTGCAGCTTGTCGATAGATATTATTGGTAGCAAGTGGAGTTCAATAATAAAAAGCCAGGGAACATGGGACCCAAACATGTTTCTTCCCTTCAGGTCTTCCCAGTGTTTAATATACTGATGTGCCTTTGATCTCTCAGAGGGGACCATGGCACCAGGGCCCTCCCAGGTCCTTTCACCGAGATTTAAAATACCATTTATATTGTAGGGACTTCCCTGGGGGCGCAGTGGTTGAGAATCTGCCTGCCAATGCAGGGGATATGGGTTTGAGCCCTGGTCCGGGAAGACCCCACATGCCACAGAGCAACTAAGCCCGTGTGCCACAGCTACTGAGCCTGTGCTCTAGAGCCCGTGAGCCACAACTACTGAGCCCATGAGCCACAACTACTGAGCCCGCGTGCCTAGAGCCCGTGCTCCGCAACAAGAGAAGCCACCGCAATGAGAAGCCCGTGCACCGCAATGAAGAGTAGCCCCTGTTTTGGAGGGGTGGGGGTTGATAGCTCATTCCTTTTTATCTCTGAGTAATATTCCATTGTCTGGACACAATTTGTTTGTCTTTTCACCTATTGAAGGACACCTCGGTTGCTTCCAGTTTCTGCCTGAATCATGAGTACATTATCAATATAGCTGCTATAAACATTGGTGTGTAGGTTTTGTATGAAAATAAGTTTTCAGCTCATTTGGGTAAATACTTAGGATAACGATGGCTAGATTGCATGTAAGACTATTTTTAACTTTGTGAGATACTGCCAAACTGTCTTCCGAAGTGAGTGGACCATTGTGCATTCCCACCAGCACTGAATGAGAGTTCCTGTTGCTCCACATCCTCTCCAGCATTTTGTGTTGTCAGTGTTTTGGATTTTAGCCATTCTCACAGGCGTGCCGTGGTATCTCATTTTAATTGGCAATTATCTAATAACATACAATGTGAAGCATCTTTTCAAATGCTTATTTCTCTCTGTATATCTTATTTGGTGAGGTGTCTGTTCATATCAATGCCCATTTTTTAAAAATTGAAGTATAGTTGATGTACAATGTTGTGTTAGTTTCAGGTGTACAGCACAGTGATTCAGATAATATATGTATATATATATATATATATATCAGATTCTTTTCTATTGTAGGTTATTACCAGAGAGTGAATGTAGTTTACTGTGCCATACAGTAGGAAATTATTATTTATTTTATCAATAGTATTGTGTATATGTTAGTCTCAACCTCCCCATTTATCCCTGCCCCTCTCTTTCCCCTTCGGTAACCAGAAGCTTGTCTTCTACATCTGTACGTCTGTGCCTGTTTTGTACATGAGTTCATTTGTGTCATATTTTAGCTCCCACATATAAGTGACATCATATGGTGTTTGTCTCTCTCTTTCTGCCTTCACTTAGTATGCTCATCTCTAGTTGCATCCTTGTTGCTGCACATGGCATGATTTCATTCTCTTTTATGGCTGAGGAGTATTCCATGGTATATATGGACCACATCTTCTTTATCCATTCCTCTGTTGATGGACACTTTGGTTGCTTCCATGTCTAGGCTATTGCAAATAGTGCTGCAGTGAACCTTGGGCGTGTATGTATCTTTTTGAATTATGTTTGTTTTCAGATATATGACCAGGAGTGGGATCGCTGGATCATATGGGAGCTCTATTTTTAGTTTTTTAAAGAGCTTCCATATTGTTCTCCATAGTCATGGCCCACTTTTTAATTGTGTTTGTTTTCTTATTGTTAAGTTTTAAGTGTTTTTTTTTTTTAATATATTGGATACAAGTCCTTTATCAGCTATGTGCTTTGCCAAGATTTTCTGCAAGTGTGTGACTTGTTTTGTCATTGTCTTAATCTGTGAGTTTGTTTCCTTTATTAATAAATACCAGGTTATTTAGTTTCAACCTTCTGGGCACAACACTTGTCATTGGAACAGCAATAGGGAAGTAACAATGAAAATAGAATGATTTTTAAATGGATTTATAATTTTACAGCCTTTTTTTTGGTTTACATTAAAAAATTAAAAAAAAATTTTATTGGAGTATAGTTGATTTACAATGTCATGTTAGTTTCAGGTGTACAGCAAAGTGAATCAGTTATACGTATACATATCTCCACTCTTTTTTAGATTCTTTTCCCATATAGGTCATTACAGAGTATTGAGTAGAGTTCCCTGTGCTGTACAGTAGGGCCTTATTAGCTATCTATTTTACATGTAGTAGTGTGTATATGTCAGCCCCAATCTCCCAGTTTCTCCCTCCCACCCTTATCCCCTGGTAACCATAAGTTTGTTCTCTGCATCCATGACTCTACTTCTGTTTTGTAAATAAGTTCATTCGTAGCCTTTTTTTTAGATTCTACATATAAGCGATTTCATATATTTGTCTTCCTGTGTCTGACTTACTTCACTCAGTATGATAATCTCTAGGTCCATCCATGTTGCTGCAAATGGCATTATCTCATTCTTTTTTATGGCTGAGTAGTATTCCATGGTATACGTGTACCTCATCTTCTTTATCCAGTCATCTGTCGATGGACATTTAGGTTGCTTCTGTGTCCTGGCTGTTGTAAATAGTGCTGCAGTGAACACTGGGGTGCATGTATCTTTTCAAATTATTGCTTCCTCTGGATATTTGCCCAGCAGTGGGATTGCTGGATCACATGATAGCTCTACTGTTAGTTTTTTAAGGCACCTTCATAGTGTTCTCCATAGTGGCTGCACCAGTTTACATTCCCACCAGCACTGTAGGAGGGTACTCTTTTCTCCATACCCTCTCCAGGATTTATTGTTTGTAGATTTTTTGACGATGGCCATTCGGCCTGGTGTGAGGTGTGTGAGGTTTTAAATAATTAAATGTAATTAAAAGCTTTTAATACCCTGCATTTACTTAATTTTTTTTAACTGGGCATAATCTATGTACTCATATACATTTGGCTTCAGTGAACAATTCTGACCTTGCTTTCAAATGAAGTATATTTAGTGTTCTGTACTCACTCTTTCCCCTCCCCTCCAAATGGAAACCCAGAGAGATGAATGCCTTTGCTGTTTCAGGCAGCTTGCTGACATTAAAGGCTACCGTTTACTATTGTGTATCACAGGTGCTATATCAGGATATATTACAAATTTTGTTATTTAACCTAAATAAATAACTGAGAATTTAAGAGATAATATCTATGTTTCAAAAAGATGTGAAATTGGTTCCGAAAATTTAACTTATT
Organism: Inia geoffrensis; assembly: GCA_036417435.1. Classification (NCBI taxonomy): domain Eukaryota; kingdom Metazoa; phylum Chordata; class Mammalia; order Artiodactyla; family Iniidae; genus Inia; species Inia geoffrensis. The sequence goes on along the minus strand of CM070906.1, from coordinate 2,061,220 downwards.
TCCCCAGAATTTAAAAATTGGTAATTGGTATATCTGGGATTTTAGACCACTCTGCCTGGCTTCACTGACCATGTTTTTCTAACTATACTGGATGGTGCAGACCAATTTCTCCCAATATTCATTGGAGAACCATTTTTGAGGGGAAGATCAATCCAGCTGGCCCATATATGGAAGTATTTGCCATTAGTTATCAGCTCCCGGGATCACAGTAAGTCCCTGCGTATGTATCTAATGCTTTGTTTATTTATTTAAATCACTGTTTCCCACTGTCATTTTAGGATTAAATAGACAGTGTGTGTGAAGATGTGGCACATCCTGGTCTCATAGAAAACTCTAAATTGGGGACATTCCTGCAACTACTAACAGCATTGCCATTGTTATTGCTTTTATTTTTATTTTTAATAACATATTAGTCTTTGTTACTTGCAGAATGTGAGACCTTCAGCAAATCAATTACCATGTCAGAACCTCTGAATCTTCACATGTAAAATGGGAGATTTTTCTTTATTGTGGTATAGTTGGCTTACAATGTGTTAATTTTTGCTGTGCAACAAAGTGACTCAGTTATACATATATGTACCTTCTTTTTTTAATATTCTTTTCCATTATGGTTTATCCCAGGATAATGAATATAGTTCCCTGTGCTCTACAGTAGGACCTTGTTGTTTATATCCATTCTAAATGTAATAGTTTGCATCTACCAGCCCCAAACTCCCACTCCATCCCTCTCTCCGCTCCCCCTGCCCACCCCCCCCCCCCCCCCGCCTTTGGAACGATAAGTCAGATCTCTATGTCTGTGAGTCTGTTTCTGTCTTGTAGATAGGTTCATTTGTGCCATATTTTAGATTCCACATATAAGTGATATCATATGGTATTTGTCTTTCTCTGTCTGACTTCACTTAGTATGATAATCTGCATCCTTGTTGCTGCACATGGCATTATTTCATTCTATTTTATGGCTGAGTAGTATTCCATTATATAGATGTACCACATCTTCTTTATCCATTCCTCTGCTGATGGACACTTAGGTTGTTTCCGTGTCCTGGCTATTGTAAATAGTGCTGCAGTGAACACTGGGGTGTGTGTGTCTTTTTGAATTATAGTTTTGTCCGGGTATATGCCCAGGAGTGGGATTGCTGGGTCATCTGGTAGTTCTGTTTTTACTTTTTAAGGAACCTCCATACTGTTCTCCATAGTGGCTGCACCAACTTACATTCCCACCAACAGTGTAGGAGGGTTCCCTTTTCTCCACACCCTGTCTAGCACTTATTGTTTGTGGATTTTTTGATGATGGCCATTCTGACTGGTGTGAGGTGACACCTCATTGTGGTTTTGACTTGCATTTCTCTGATTATTACCGATGTTGAGCATCTTTTCATGTGCCTGCTGGCCATCTGTGTCTCTTCTTTGGAGAAATGTCTATTAAGGTCTTCTGCCCATTTTTCAACTGGGTTGTTTATTTTTGTTGTTGAGTTGTATGAGCTGTTTTGTATATTTTAGAGATTAATCCCTTGTCTGTTGTGTCATTTGCAAATATTTTCTCCTTTAAATGGGAAATTTGATACAAATTCCCTCACAGGGCTGTTGTCGTGTTTTAAATGGATAATCCATGAAATTACTCAGTGGAATGACAGACACAAAAGTCTCTGCTCAGTGAAGGTGGTTCATCAGTGCTGCCCCTCCCCCTGGAAGGGTGTTTACCTGGCTGCCAGATGTGTGATGGTCTGATTACTGGTGCTGAAGGGTTCTCTTCTCTTTTCCCTCTTTCTGGAACAGTATAGATTTTTTTGACGTTTCATGCTGGTAAATCATCCTTATCCTGATGAGGTAAAACGTATTTGTTAATTATCCCCAGGAGCCAGGGTAAATCTTGGGCAAAAAATAAACATTAATAGTAAAATGTTTGCATGCCATCGGTGTAAATTGAGAAGACAACACTCTAGCAGTTTCCGTACCTATTTTGGTGCACATCACATAGAAGTAACTAAAAAATAATCCACAAAATAACGGCATTAATGGAACGAGAAAGACTGGATAGGACGAAGCAGGACACCGTCCGGTACTTCTAAAATGTAGTTTCCAGACCGAAGTGGAAATCTCCTCTGCACATAACTCTCATGAGTAGCAGTTTATTTGCTCAAATCTTCCCAGTCTCGCTCTGACCCCACAGCCTGCAGGCTTTCATTACTTCCAGGATTAATCGAAGGGTCCACGCAGAAGTGTCCTCCCTAGATTCTGGGATGATTCATCGTTTTAAGGTTAAGCTCATTTCTTTTTCTTCTATTCCCCATACCACTCTGTAGCATATGCTTAAATACAAGGTCATTGGTCTCACTTTCATTATCTTTCCTCATCTCTCATGGATCAAAAGTGTAAAAGAAAGGTCAGTGAGAAGCAAATAAGAGGAAATTGAACTCTTTGGTCTCGTATAAGATGTTGACGTAAAGGACCTACTGGTTAAAGGGGGCAGACTCAAGATGTCTCAGGTAAAACAGTGAATCAAACTTTATGTCAAAATTATGTATATTTACTGATGTCTACGTACTAGCCAGTAACTGTTACATACTCTCCTTTCCGTTCCAACAGTTCAGGTAATTCATTCATTCAAGGAACATTCATTGGAATCTGCTTTGTGCCCGTAATTGAACCCAGGAAGCGTGGTTCAGAGCTCGTTCTCTTAATCATATTTTTCACTGCCTTTCTTGATGTACGCATTGTCTCTCTAGCACGTAAGTGAGTCCTTGTTCGGCAGGTTACAGCAGTTTACTTATTTCTATACACTTCACATGGTGCATAATGATATTTTGGTCATAGAAAGCAACCTGAAACGTCTAATTGAACTGGAGAGAGATTTTCTCTTTTGTCCTCCATTCAGTTTATTACATTAAATAATTAAAGTGCTAAAGTGGATATCTAATCTCCAATTTCTAGTTGATTATTTTACATATTTCATGTAAGCAGAAAATTATAATTAGTTTCTTCTGTTCAGTTACATGAACCCAGCCTCTAGAAATATACCTGATAATTTGGTTGCCTTGGATAAAGAAATATTTGTACTTATGAGATACTTCAGAATATTTTGGATCGTGCAATAGTAAACATAATTTGCTTGCCACTAACTTACAATGCACTGGAACCCTCTCCTCAATATACATTGTAAGATATTACGTTATTGTTACCTTAAAAAGTAACAGCTAATTACTCAGGCGGTAATAAAAATTAAAAAAAATACTTTCGTACTAGGTTATCATCACTCAGTGATGGTTAGTTGAAGCTCAAGACATGGATTTCTTTTAGGGAAAACAGTTCTGTTGAGAAACGTATTTTAAATGTGCTTTGCAGCACCTTAGGTGATACAGAACCTCCTTTATCTTGCTCTTTTTACTATCTAGGAAAGATAAGTTTCTATTCTCTGGTACCAAGGGTGCTCCAGGATAAAGTTTGTCCTTTTCACATGTACTTTACTGGTGCGCAAATTGCAGAATTAATTTATAAGAGCTTTAACTGCATTGGAAAAACATGACCTAGTAGATGCTTCCACCAGTAGGAAATCAGAACCGAAGTATGAAGTCCTTCTGGGTCTCTGCTGCGTTTTCTCCTCTTGCTGTTCTTATTTCCCGTGGGGTCAGCCCCTCAGGCCAGAGGTCCCCTCGTTTCCTGTCCCTCAGCTTTCCCCTGCGAGGTCCAACCAGGGCCAGTGAGCTGCTGTATCCGCTGCAGGAATTGTGTGTGGTTGGCATCTCTGCTTCTGGGTCAGGGGTAGATATTGCCCATCTGCCAAGTATTTTCCCTAACCGTCAATGCCTTTTCTTCCCAGGCTTTAAAAAATATCGAAGATCATTAACCTAGAAACGAATTTTCAACGTCCACACGATAATGATCGATTCTCACGGCAATTTCTTGCTTTCGATGATTTGCTGAGTAAGTTTATAGCCCGTGGTAATCGCCAGTTAACCTCAGACAATCGTCACTTCCTACCAGTTTAGTAAAAACTCCATCTAGGGATTTCAGTGTCGTGTTTGAAAGCTTCTTTCAGCGTGGAGGTGGCTGTGACAGGAGGGACACAGTTGTTTCTCAACCATCGTCTTTAAAAATAACAAGGTGCGGGGCTTCCCTGGTGACGCAGTGGTTGAGAGTCCGCCTGCCGATGCAGGAGACGTGGGTGCGTGCCCCGGTCCGGGAAGATCCCACATGCCTCGGAGTGGCTGGGCCCGTGAGCCCTGGCCGCTGAGCCTGCGCGTCCGGAGCCTGTGCTCCGCAATGGGAAAGGCCACAGCAGGGAGAGGCCCGCGTACCGCAAAAAAAACAAACAAACAAAAACAACGTGCGACCTCAGAGAAATTGTATTTTCTTCAGCCCTGGTTTTTCCTAGAAGGTTCATATATGAAAGTTGAGTAGAAATTCTGATATAATTTATTCTCTGCTTTAAGAGAAATGTTTAATGGAGGGTATTAATTATCTGGAGTCACAGCTTGTTTGTGTGATTTAAATTCTCCATGATAGGGCTAAATGCAAAGTCTCAAACTTTAGTCCTTGCGTTCTACCTATTACTTTCTCAGTTGTTCCAGTGTTTCACGATGGAGAGTCACGCGAAACACAGTAAACCGTTCTAGCCTGTCCATGTTTTGTCCTCCGGGGAAAGGTTAATTTGGGGGTTCCCCTGGATCTTATGCCATCGATTATTGATACTTTTAATCCTTTATTTCTGTCTGTAAAAATATGTAAAACTTCTTCCAAAAATGAAGTTTTCCTATAATTCTACTGAGTTTTATAGATACTTTTCTATTTCCTTCTCTTTATTATGAAATTTCTCAAAAAGATACTCTATACTCTATATCACTTGTCTTTTATTCACTCCTGACACCTTGCCTTTTCTTTTTTAATCTTAGCCCTTCTCCCCAAACTGCATTTTTAAAAGCTGCAGATATTTCCCTAGTTTTTAGATCCTTTTGTCAGTCTTATTTTTACCTTCTTCATTCAGCTTCACCAGCCCCTCTGTATTGACAGGTCTTCCTCTGCCTTGTCAAGATCAAAATGGCCCCATATTTACGCCCCACTTCTAAGGATTCTGTTTTGGGTCCCTTCTCTCACCCTGTTTGCAGGGCATAATGTATGCACCGCCATACCCCCCCCTCTCCGCTCCCCCCTCCTCCCCCCCTTCCTCTCCCCTCCCTCCTGCCCCCTCAGCATCTTTGGGGAAATCTCACCATCTCTGGTCATTAACCCTCCCCTCTCTGGATATCACACCTCTAGCAGTGAATCCTAACTTCTGTTCCCACATTTCTCAAGGCCTGCTGACTATTTCAACCTGAGGAATTTACTTGTCATTTTTCATTTAAAAAATCATTTTCTTAATCTCTACCATAAGCGAGTTTTTCCTTTGTGTCTCCTTTTTAAAAAACTCAATACTTCTGTTTTCCTCTACTCCCTCAATTATCAGCAACCTCAGCCGTATCATTCCCTTCACTTCCTCTTCTGGATCCATTCCCCGGGCCCATTCGATACTCAGTCCTCTTATTTGTGCCTGTTGTGCTCCCTGCATCCGAGTCGTCTTCTCACACACTGACTGAGTCTGTTTCCTAGAATAGTTTAATCCTCCACCCATAGCTTTCCTTTTCCGATACGTCCCAGTTTATGTGGTCAAGTTAGTTTTCTTAAAAGTAGAATGGGGCCTTCCCTGGTGGCGCAGAGGCCCGCGTACCGCAAAAAAAAAAAAAAAAAAAAAAAAAAAGTGGAACGGGAATCTCATATTTTAGCTTTAAAAAGTAGAAATATAAATTGTAAATATATTGATTTTTCCAGATTTGTCTAAATTATGATTTCGATTTATTCCAAATTATGTATTTCCCAAATATTTACATAAATCAGAAAGTCCCAGTTCGTATTCTTTAGAAGCATAATGCCCACTCAAGAATACTTCAGTCCTTTGGAGAAATATTTCCTCTAAAATATCAAACTCTAAGTACTTTGATTTACTATTATTTTTTATTTATTCCACGAAGCCTTTTAAAAGTCCCAGTGAAGTATTTGGCATTATAATACTTTTAGAGGAAGAGGAAGGGCGATGCAGACCTTTGGTTAATATTAAATATGGAGGAAGAAATTATGTTTCTACTTTTATCCGTATGCTTAATATCACATTCATCTAGGAGACTATTCTGAAAATACTATTATTACATAATTACTGAAAAAGACAACTAAATATAGTCCCTTGTAGTGTATTCCTGTGACTGTTCAAGAAACTGTCTGGTTTACAATATTACCAACATTTACTGTAGATGTCCATGTCTGTCTGTACCCAGCTTCCAAAAATTGTTTTGGGGTTCACAATCAAGGGAGCAATGATTCAGTGTGTCCCCTGTACAAGTGATGGTTGGTCAAAACGGAAAATTTCACACACATCGTTATCTTCGCAGTGGTGCTTTTTCCTCCAGCAAATTATAACTTTATCCCACTTTTGTGTGTTATTTAATAGGGGTCTTTCACGATTATAACTTTTGGTACAGTTGGAAATAGGAGTGAATTTGGGGCCTCATGTCAGAACTAGAAAATAATTCTCTAATATAACATGATTACTTCTGTTGCTTCTTGCTGTTTCCATCTCCATTTCCATGTGTAGACAGAATTAGTGGAAAATATTCTCATTAAATTAGTCTAGAAAAGAAAGTTATTAAGAAGTGTTGTTTCTGTAGTTATGGTTTCACCGTGATTATGAGAGGCGTTTATTTCCACGTGGTAGCTTATGTATATATATATATATATATATATATATATTTTTTTTTTTTTTTTTTTGCGATACACAGGCCTCTCACTGTTGTGGCCTCTCCCGTGCAGAGCACAGGCTCCGGACGTGCAGGCTCAGCAGCCATGGCTCACGGTCCCAGCTGCTCCGCGGCATGTGGGATCTTCCCGAACCGGGGCACGAACCCGTGTCCCCTGCATCGGCAGGCGGACTCTCAACCACTGCGCCACCAGGGAAGCCCTATTTTGTATTTTGATATGTATGTTCTTATAGCTGGAGACTGTCCTCTCTCTCGTTCTTTCTGTATCTCTCTGTATTCTAGACAGTGCATTGCTGATGGTCACTTGATAAATGTTTATTGAGTGAAAAAAGTTGGAATTTAAATACAATAACCTTCTATTATTTTTTCTTTATTGATATTGTTTATGGCAGTAAAGGACCTTTGCTTCAGTTCAGGAATAAAGTGATAAAGCTCAAACACTTAAACTTCTTCCGTACAAGAAGTAAATAGCTCTTACTTACCAGATCACACACACACACACACACACACACACACACACGCACGCACAAACCTACATATATATACACACTCCATATGCCTACTAAAGATATATGCAAAGAAACAGAGAATTACTGACAGTGTATTTGTTAATCTTAATAACCTGTTTTTATTTTGTTTGAAAGAATAGACATTTATTTCTCACTCACGCCCATAAGGCAGGTGGGGCCTGACTCCAAGCAGACACTCAGGGCTCCAGGATGGTGGAGGTTTCACCATCTCAAAGTGAAACCACTTCGTGGCCAACATAGCCGGGGAGATGCTTTTATATCTCTGCCCCAAAGCTTCACCTGTCTGCTTTACTGCCAGCCCTTTGGACAGACTCATCCCAAGACCCTACCCACACAAAAGGGTTAGGGAATATGATGGAGAATGAAGCTACTTGGGGTGCAGCGTGTTTTCATTCAATTTATCACCTGTGTTTAGTGTGAGATGGTTTAGCCTAAGAGGAGACTCATTTACACAACTTGGATAGCTAGTGGAAATATGTAGACGCCACCTGGGCCATTTTCAAGGTCACCTGGTGAAAATAATAAATGTTCAGGGGTAGGTGATACCTTAGTGAAGCTGTTTGGTTCAAATTTGTCACATAAGGCAGATGGCACCCGAGCTATGCTTTGTCAATGACAGGTTTCAAATGAAAGACATTCCATGAAGCCTTAAGCATGACAAGAGGAATTGTGATAGACAGGACACTGGAAAAGGAAGGAACGGCAGGAGATGTTTAAAATGCAAAAAAGGAGACTCATAAACACCATAGAAAGTGAATTCATTGAGGTGGTTTTATTATCAATATTGTCTTAAAGCCTATTCAGCTTCTAAGTATATGAACAGAGCCAGGCAATAGAAAGTCTAGGGGAAACAAAAGCAGACTATTTAGGACAATGTACAAGTTGCATTGTTATTTTCAATTAACGAAATATATGTGTGAAAAAATGAATTCGAAGAGCAGATATGTCAAGCATTTGGTGATAATTTGCTTTATTACGGTGTTTTCTAATTATTTGAACGTGTCCTGTCATAAAGCATCATTTCCTTTGATCACCTCCTTTGTGCTTAAACACATGCTGGAAAATTCTTCTTGTGTACTTTATTGTATAAAGCGAGCATATAAACACGGAAGCTGTAATTGATGAAAGAAATGCCAGTGCGTCAGGAAAACTTGATGGTGATGCACACTGTTTCTAGGATGAGCTGCGTCTGTTCTGAAGCACTTCCTTGGAACAGACATGAGAGCAGCTGCAAGCTGAGTTTTCACTACAGGGAGATGTTTACAGTAGATCCATGATCAAGGTCGATGCAGTTGAACAAGGGACTAACGAGACGTTCACCTTTACTTGTACAGTTTCCTCCTCTCTGCGGCTCATTGGGGACTTTCAGTCACTGTAGAGGCAGATCTGGGTAGTAAAGCTGGGCTGGAGTGCAGTCTGCCATCAGCCTGGAACTGCGGTTTCTCCTCTGGAGCAATGTGATATCAGGCATTATGACATGAGAGAGGCACTGTCGTTGACCTCCACGTGATATCATCTGTAGAAATGGTTTATGGAATTTTTCAGAAAGTCAGCTTTAATAAATGAATATGATGCAGCCTGTACACAGTTTGGGTTCCCCCCGCCCCCTGCCTCCAAAAAAAGACCTTTAGTGGTGAAGAGAAAAGATACTAAAGGACCAAATAAGCTTGGAAATACACACATATACATAAAATCACAGTAATTCCCTCAATCAAAGAAATGTGAGTGTTTTTCTCCTCAGTTTAATTTGTACTGCTTAAATAATAATAGTAATAAAAATCTACACAGGAAACGAACTCCCTTTCAAGTGAAAACATTTGTCTTCTCATTGGAAGCTGCCTCTCAGGAGTCAAAGTTTGCACGGATAGACACAGACACACACACACACACAGACACACACGCACACACACACACACACACACACACACACACACACGGTGGACAGATGCAGTGCAGGATTTTACTCCCAGCAGTTTAACTGCTTTGAATGTTTGCTCCGTAGGTTGGCAGTTGGAGACCCACAGTGGCCCGGCATCAAAATCATTTACTGCCTTAATGCGAGAGCCAGCGCCTCAGGGCTCTGCCACAGACAATAGAATCCAGACCCCTGCAGGCAATCGAATAGGACTTGGGTGGCTTTATTCTCTCCTCCATCCCTCAGAGGCTGTGTCCATGTACCAGGCCCGCCCTCACTTTCCTACAACGTTCTTTTACTGCTTGCATCTTGAATCTGACCCTCATTCTCTGGGCATCTGAGTGCACCTGCTGGAAGTCACTTCCCTTGTCACCTTGAGTAGCCTCGGTAAAGACAGAGGAACTTCATCTGTCTGGGAAGGGGGGAGCTTTCACCCGACAGCACACCAGGCATTGAGGGAAGCTCACTTTCCACTGCCAAGTGTATTGACCAAAAAACCCTGTTGCAACCATTTGTGAGCACAGCCTGGGGCATATTTTCCTCCTTGAAATGATCCTGGGTTGTTTTTACCACTAGTCGTCCACATGGACACACTAGTAAAATAAAATCGAGCAATGGGGGTAGAACGGAATCCTTTTGTGTGGCTGGAACACGTCTACCAGCTTAAATGTATTTTCACTTGAGTTCGTTTCCTTACGATTCTGTCATTGGAACGTTGTGATATTTAAAATACTTGCACTCCAAAATTCATGATTCACAATAGTAGCTACTATTTCTTGAGTGCTTACTTTACAACAGGCTTCTCACCTCTTTCTATGTAGTGACACTTCTTTAATCCTTGCAGCTACCCCACAAGAAGTCTGACTGTTATTCCCAGGGGACATACTCAAAACCAGCAGCAACTGGAAAAAAGTTACCCCTCTGCCCACACTGGTACTCTAATACCCGCTCACAGCCTTCTTTTCTGGGATTTGAGCAAGGTGAAGAAATAGGCTTCAACTGAGGAAACGAGAAAGCGGAGTGACCTCACCGTGAAATGAACTGCTTCAACGGGGCGACCCTTGTCCCCAGAAAGTCTGCTTTAACAAACCGTTTATCTGTGAAACCCCTGGAATTAGCATCTGAGCCACAGCTCACATCTACCAAGTACGCGTATCGTTTCTGAAATGCTGATTTACGGGCAGGGGTCAGTCCTGACCTCGGCACTGCCACAGCTTGCCCAGGAGGCAAACACCCTCCCTCGGAGACTCACATGGAAAATAGAGGCACATTCAGCAACCTCCAGTGGTCTTTCTTTCGACAATAGAATCACACTCGGATCAGGACTGTTATGGAGACCTGGACCACGTAAGAAGGACGAGGAAGATGTAAAGGTCCCCTGGACCCGTGATGCACGCGGCGGATTCACGTCTGGGTGAGCCCTGGGGTCACCTTTTTGGAAATGAGATCTTAGCAGACACACAATGGAACACCTCCAGGGATGTTAAAAGAGTCTGAAGAGAGCCAAAGCATCTGGAGTATTATTGTCTGTTCATTAGATTTTATTTATTGGAAATGCTCTGTCAATGTTTTATAAAAGTGGGATACTTAAAATTCGGTATATACCTTCAAGGATAGGAGTTTGTGAAGGCTGTGTTTTAAATAAGATACATATAGCATTTGCTATAATTAACCTTTCGTGGGGTGAAGAAAATAACAAAAATCATAGTCACATTCTTCCAAAGGAGATAAAGGGAGAAATCAGCAATTTAAGGAAGCACAATAATCTCACGTATTGTGATTTCAGTAGAATAGCACTTTTCTGATTTGCACTTAGACGACTTAGAATAGGTCATCCTTTTAAAAAAAAAAAAAATTTGTTTTTAAACACATAGCATACGTCCTAGGTGTTAGGTAGTATTTTACTAAATATCTGTGGAGTGGCAGACAGATCCTAGGGCAAGTCTCCACACAGGATCCATCCTCCTGGTATATAATCCACCCCCCGGTGTGTAATCCATACCTTGAGTGCAGTGGAACCTGAGACTTCCTCTTACCAGTGGAGTTCAGCAAGGGGATGAGAAGTCACCTGGCGATTAGTTATGTTACAGGACAGAGATCTGGGGAGGTCACTCCTGTGATAATGTGAAATTCCATCTCAGCCGAGAGACTGCTGCCGGCCTTGAAGCTGCAAGGCCGTGCTGGGGAGTGCCCACAGGGAGGCCACGAGGCAGGTGCCTGAGGGTGACCCCTAAGACCTGAAGGCCGAGGCCCTCGCCTGTCAGCTGTGAGGATGTGAATTACAGAGACCGTGTAAGTGAGCATGGAACTGGGTCCCCCAGCTGGGCCTCCAGATGAAAACACAGCCTTGCGGGGCCCTGGCCTGGGCTCGGACAGAAACTGTGAGGCAATAAATGCACGTCGTCTTAAACCACTAAAATTGTGGTGATTTGTCACACAAAATTAGGAAACTAATACGTGTGTATTTTAGGAAACTTTTCTGTGTGACTGTGAGCCTACGTGTATGTGTGTCTGTGCTTCACCCAAACCCGTTTTCCTTTCTCCTCCTTTCAAGAGAGCATTTTAATCAAGTGCCTGACAGACCCCAGTGTAGGAGGGAACCCTGCTTCGTGCTGGGGTGACTTTGATCTCGGGTGGCCACATTTGAGTGTCACCCACCTCCATGCTGATGACTCTGCCAGAACCGGGGGCGGGCGGAGAAAGGACACCCAGGACGCAGGGGGCCGGGTCAGCCGCTCTGATACAAGCCACACAGTGCTCCCAAGAAAGCCACAGACGGGAAGAAAACAACACCTCGCATCATTCCAGAAAGCAAACACAAGCCAAAGAACAAATGGAGCTTAATCACCTGAGCATGAAAGATCCCGTGTGCTCTGACGTTGCTCTGAGGTGCGGTGCAAGCAGGAAGCTTTCAGGGGACAGGAAAAATACCAGGAATCCCAGGGGAAATGCATTAGATTCCCTGACAGAGCCCACGCCCCACTGGGAGGTATGGATGGGACCCCCAGGACCTGGAATACCTAGGGCGTGTGGCACTGTCCATTTTCTTCTGAGCAGCAAGGTCATGGGATGGAAAACTCCCTGTCACTTGTCCACACGGGCCACGGGGGTCTGTTTCCGCAGGAGGGGAACCCCTCAGAGCACAGTGCTCTGAGGCAGCTCATGTCATCATCTGTTTCTGTGGCGCGTTTTTGCTTTTCAAATTCTGTTAAAAGCACGTGTGGCAATATCTATTTAACTTCATGATTTCTGTTGGATAATAATATTAATTCTTACATTTTTGGTCATTTTTTTAAAGTTTTATTTTTTAAAAAATTTATTCATTTTTGACTGCATTGGGTCTTCGCTGCTGCATGCAGGCTTTCTCTAGGTGTGGCCAGCGGAGGCTACTCTTCGTTATGTTGCACGGGCTTCTCATTGCGGTGGCTTCTCTTGTTGCAGAGCACGGGCTCTAGGTGCACGGGATTCAGTAGCTGTGGCACGTGGGCTCAGTAGTTGTGGCGCATGGGCTTAGTAGCTCCGCGGCGTGTGGGATCTTCCCGGACCAGGGCTCGAACCCGTGCCCCCTGCATTGGCAGGCGGATTCTTCACCATGGTGCCACTAGGGAAGCCCTATTTTTGGTCATTTTAACTTTATTATTTAATGCAGAAATATTTAACATGAATGTTTAAGTTGTGAAAGAAACATCATAATAAAACATTCTTGAGGTTACGGCCAACTGTAAAACTCCCAACACCACTGACGCTGCTTCCTCCACAGAGGAAACCACTCTTCTGTACATTTTGGTTATCTTTCCTCTGGTTTTACAGCTTTATGCTTTTGACACAGTATGTTATTTCAGGTTCTTGGGTCTGAGTTTCATAAAAATGATACCCCACAGTCTGTCGTTTTCTGAAATTTGCAGAAATTTCTGAGAATATTTGAGATTGATATTCATTTCTACTGTCATATATTCAAATTTTGATTTATTCAAAGGTGGGTTTTCAAGTTTGCAGATTACTGATATTTTAAATAATTATTTAATATCTTAATTGCATAAAATATATCTTACTTTGACTTTTTGATATTTGTTTCACCTTGCTTTATGACCCTGTACATGTGCAATTTTTATAAATGTGTTCTCGAGAACAGTGTTTAGTTTCAAAATTATTTGGTTCAGGGATCTGCTTCTCACTTCAAGCCTTATATTTATTACTTTTTATGTGTTTTAACTATCACTTACTAAGAAAGTTGTCTTGAAGTCTTTTACTGTTAGATCTGTCAGTTTCTCCCTTGATTTAACACTTTTTTTCCTTTGTAAAATATGAGGTTATGTTGTTAGTATATATACGTTTATAATTGCCGCCTGGTCCTGGTGAATGAAGGCTTTTATCATTATCCCAAAAGAGGATTTTAGTTTAGCCTGAAATTTCTTTTTCTGTCTTTTACTTTCAAATTTTCTGTATCCTTAGATCTTAGGCTTATCTCTTGAAAATAATATATATCTGCATTCTTTTTATTCACCCGACAGTTTCTTTTAATTGGTGAGTCTGCGATTGTGACCTACTTCTAAAATCTTATTTTGTGCTTTACAAATGCCCTCATTTTTTTGCCCTCTTCTTTACTTTTTAAAAGGTAGACTGGATTTTTGTTTCGTTTTCTTTTCCCTCTTTTTTACTGCTTTTATTGTTTACCTTTGAAATCTCACTCCATATATTTAATACTGCAGGTAATAGAGTTTAAAGTTAACTGATAACTGACCACAACTGCATAGCACCTAGAGTTTTAAGCCTTGTAAACTCTCCAGCCTCCACGCGTCACTGTCCAGTCGTTCAGTTCTTTATTTCTAAAACCCTGTAATAGGCAGCCCATCGGCCCCCATACCTTTGAACTCTGGTGTTGTCCCCATGAGATGATGATGTCCCAGGGTAAAGGGGGCTTTGCAGATTTAATTAGCATTCTAATCATCTGATCTTGAAATAGGGAGATCAGGCCTAATCCGGTCATATAAACTCATCGCTGGGTGGTAGGGGGTACCCGTTATACCCAGCTTTATTAGAAGCTGTTCAGGAGATTTTTTCACATCATTGTATTCACCCATATTGCATGAGAAGTTTAGTTGCTCCCATCCTTTCCAGATATTTCTTTTTGGGTGAGAGGGCAGTGGAATGCACGTGTGGTTTTCATCTCCGTCTCCTGATGACTAGTGATGGCTTTCTTTTCTATATTTTCTTACTGCACATTTTGATAAACTCTTCTGGGAAGCACCGGGCCCAACCTTTTGCTCACCTTCTTAAACTGGATCGCTTGTCTTTTAAAACTTGATTCCTAGGGTTTCCTTAGGTATTTTGGAAGTAGTATTTTACGAGGTTCTGTCTGAAAGAGAAACTTGGTGAAGGAAAGAAGCCGCGAGTCAGATGGAAAATGTTTCGCTTCGTGGTCTGTATCCACGAAGGCTCAGGCCACGTGTGAAGCAGCAATGCCTGCAGTGACTGGTCGCCCATTTCTTCTGTTGGACTAGACAGCCGATCCTGAGAGCCACAACCTGTGACAGCGTAGCTGATGGGACCAAGTGACATCCCAGGACTGAAGGGTGAGTGGGCTCAGTGTCGGTGTTAAAATTGCTGCAGTTACGCGCTGCCTACGTATATTGTCCGGTTATTTTCCACTTGTGAATGGTACTTGCTGAAGGTTTTTTATGTGCCTGTTCAATTGAGAGTCCTGAACATTCCTGCCCCTAGTGCACAGGATTCAATCAGTGCATGTTTTCAACCTGTTAATTTCAAGACTTCTAAAAGTAGAGGCTAACTGAATTTCAGTTACTCCTCCTCCTGTATCAACAGCAAGATTTTAGAAACTTACAAAAAAAAATAGCCATAGTATGCTCCAGTATTTCACCCTAGCATGATATTAATGATCTTGTAAGTAGGTTCATTATAGATTCCATTGCAGGCCTCCTGTGGAGATATACTTCGGTTTGATGTTTGGAGCTGGTAGAATAGATGTAGTTCAAAGATCCACCGCAGTATTTGAGCGATTTTTGACTCTCTTAAATTCGCAGGAGTTTGAAATAAAACTTTGTCTATAAGGATAGATTCCTTGAAAGCACAAGAGAGATTTTTTATCTTTATATTATATTACCTGGGAAATTATTTGGGGAGGTCTTTCTTGTCTATTTCGTATCAGACAAGGCACGTACCACTTCCCTGTCTGCGTTCTCCATCTAAATATGTCATTCATCCCAAATATAATGCCACATACAAGGTTAGGGGGGGTCACAGGCAGAGACACCGCCCCCCCCCCCCACTGTAAAGCCTCCACGGGCCCCTGGATCCATGAACTCAAAGGCCCTGGTCTGGAGGACGGGCCTGGTGCAGGTAGCCTGCTGAGAGCGTCAGCAGTGAGCATTCTCTTCTCCCAAGTGCTTCACCCGAAGGTGGCCCAGCCGGGAGGGGGTGTGTGTGGAGTGTTGACAGGACACCCCGGTGACTTTTCTAAAGCCCCATGTCCATCATCACAGTGGAAACCACGCACACTTAATGACTGGTTATGTCATAATCACAGGTATGAGCCTGTTTAGGAACGTGAGCCCTGAAGGGTGTGACTAACGCTCAAACGGATTTATTACAGTTATACATTTTATGATGTTGTTTATGATGGACCATTTGGCTGGCAAGAATCCTAAATGTTGGCAAGTCACCTTCAGTACCAGAGACAAATAACATGTTGCCAAAGGCCTTGGTCATGACTCCATCTCATGGTCATGAGTCCATCTCATCCTCGTTGGTCATGACTCCATCTCATCCTCGTTCTAGCTTTGGAAAGAGTGGCAGCCTCCTGAGTCTCAGTTTCCTCATGAGTAAAATCAAGATAATTAACTCAGCACTAGAGTGCATGCTACATAATGTGCTATATTATACCTTAGTATAAAACTAACGTATCCAACATTTTTCGTGGTAATGGTGGTAATTTCATCTTTTAAACTGTGACAAAATAGTAGGAAATTAAATACCTTGTGTGCCATTTAGCCAACAGCACAAAAAAACGTTTCGTAGAAAATCAGCCCTAGGGCTTCCCTGGTGGCACAGTGGTTGAGAATCCGCCTGCCAGTGCAGGGGACCCGGGTTCGAGCCCTGGTCCAGGAAGATCCCACATGCCGCGGAGCAACTAAACCCATGTGCCCCAACTACTGAGCCTGTGCTCTAGAGCCTGCGAGCCACAACTACTGAGCCCATGTGCCACAACTACTGAGCCACAAACCAGCGCGAGATTGTGGGGAGAACCAGGGGCCCCGTCGGGTCATAGCCCCACCCTGCCAGCTCCGTCTGCAGCCTCAGCCGCGGGGCCCTGCCTTGTACCACTGTGGACGCTGGGAAGGACGGTGCGTCCTAGCGTAGACGGTGGTCTCGGGCGTCAAGCAGCCGCGCTGGCTGTGAGCATCACCCGTGTCTGCTAGCAGGACCGCCCTGTTCCTCTACTAAAAGTGTGCGGAACTCCACAACTAGGATCCTGCTCCTGCCTCTATAAATACAACTAGGACCCACGGGCAAATAATCAGCCAGGTATCTCAGACATCTCAAAAAATGTGTTTCCTAAAGCAAAAGGGAGCTTAATTACGTAACATTTCCCCAAGGGCTAACCCCTTGAAGTTACCAAGGAAATAAGGATCCTCGCATCCTTACAATGTCCCACCTGCGGTCACTACCCTTATTTTTCTTTATTTTTTTGCGGTACGCGGGCCTCTCACTGCTGTGGCCCCTCCCGTTGTGGAGCACAGGCTCCGGACGCGCAGGCTCAGCGGCCATGGCTCACGGGCCCAGCCGCTCCGCGGCATGTGGGATCCTCCTGGACCGGGGCACGAACGCGTGTCCCCTGCATCGGCAGGCGGACTCTCAACCACTGCACCGCCAGGGAAGCCCTCACCACCCTTATTAAATGGGAGGGAGAGCTCTGGATTCAGAATGTCTGGGTGGCCTGGTGGTGTCAGGCATAGAAATAAGTAATCACTGAGGCTCTGAAATGTAAGAACTCATGAATCAGAAAATAAATAAATAAATAAATAAATAAATAAATAAATAACCTGATAGGTTTGCTACAATAATTAAAGCCAGTTAAAGTCTAAAAAAAAAAAAAAAAAAGAATTCACTGCCATTTCTAATGGATATGATGACAAGTACAAGGTGTCTTAGAAGAACCAAACAAGGAAAGGGCAGGACTGCCTCTCAAAGGAAGTGGCATCATCACTTGCAGTGGGGACAGCGGTGGAGAGAGGACACTTGTGTGGTTGGAACCAGGTGGCCCGAGTTTCTGTCATGATGCCACCAGCTTATCATGTGACTGTTATAAACTTGTGTTTTCTTTTCAGCCTTTGTGAGCCCATTTCCACAGGTGTGAAATAGTATTGTAATCTCTTACGAGGCTGTTAAGAGAATCAATTGAAGTAATTTTCTGAAAGGGTTACACTAAGTGTGAATGATTAACCGTGATGTTGGTTGCTGTTTTAGGCCGACAGGCGGATATCGTGGCTCCGAAATCCTGTTCATTACTTCGCAGAAAGAGCAATACAAGGTGAAAGCACGCTGGGCTTGAACACAGACTGCCCCAGAGGGCACTACAGACTTGACCCTCATCTAAAAGCAAGAAGAGCTTCACGCCTAGTTCTGTCTTTATTTCTTGACCACAGACTGCATTGCTGAGGCCAAAGGGTGGCCCAACACACGTGGCTGTTGTTCCGGGAAGATAAGGAGGTGGGTTAGAGTGGATGCTCTCCTGTCTCTTCATCTCTCGTGGGCATTCATTTGTTTGAAGATCTTCTTTTGCATTTTCTGAAATAGTAATAGCCTCTACTATAGGAGAGACCTAAGGAGTTAGACAGTGATGCTTAATTTTAGGTGTCAACTTGTCTGGCCGAAGGGGCGCCCAGCTAGCTGGGAAAACATTAGCTCTGAGGATGTTTGTGTGGCGTTTCTGGAACGGGTGAGCTTTTGTGTAGGTAGGTGAGTCAAGAATATCCCTCTCACCACGCAGGTGAGTGTCAGCCCATCCAGGGCCTGAACAGCACAAAGGCAGAGGAGGGGTAAATCTGCTTGGGCTGGGACGTGCATCTCCTCTTGCCCTCGGACACTGGGGTTCCTGGTTCCCAGAATTTCAGACTCAGACTGAATTACACACCCCCCCCCCCATCACTTTCCAGGGCGTGCAGCTTGCAGACGGCAGACTGGGGGACATCTCAGCCTTCGTAATCACCTGAACCAAATCCTATACTAAACCTGCTCTCAAGAAGGAATGTAGTAATGTTTCTGTGGGGAAGGCTGGCTGATACGTGGACATAACTGTGGGGCAGCTCAGGCACTGGTGAGTTGTTGCTGTAGATGTGCCTTCAGTTCTTCTATTCCCATCTTCTTGTCTCTCACATTCGCTTGTGACCAGTGTCAAACCACACAGGCAAAAGCCACTTTTGAATTGAAGCAGTGATCTCCATACACTTTCTTGGAAAATAGGAGAAAGGATGACTTTCATGTGTAAGCATTCTGTGACTATAATAAGTACACAAATAGGATGTCAATGGGGAAAAGGGGTGAGTTTGAAGGTTATGAAGGCTTCATTTTTAATTGGGTTTCACATCTGTCATAAACTAAAGCTTATCCTTGGCATGAAAATAACGACGCCAGAACATCTCATATTCCCTAGAATCAAAGTGTGAAGCAAGGCTGCTCTTCATTTCTCACAAAAATGTTTGTTTCACCCACGGTGAGGATAAAACCCGCTGATACATCACCAAAAAATGGCAGATTTTTTTTTTTTTTTTTAAGCAAAAGCAAAGCAAAAAACAGCAGGAAGGAAACTTAGAGCTGCAGAATCAGATGAAGTAAGAATCTTACTGAAAAGTAACTGATTCTGTGAACGCAGGGCAGGCAGCTCAGTGGAAAGCACATGGTACGCTGAAGTGCTGACACGCGAGCTTGCCTCGTGCAAATGATAGAAAAGCGATCTTGAAATACGAACTCGTGGAAATCGCTGCCCTTTGTGAGGTCTTGCATAGGGATCTGCATGTTATATTCATTTGTTGACAAGGGTCTGAGACAAGTTCTAACCTACTCTGCACCCTCTTAAAAAGGGATATTTCAGTATGTTGAGTGGAAGACAGAACGCCAAGGGGAAAATGAATTCTTTTCTTAGGATTGTTAATAAGTTAGAATGCTTTAAAATGTGATGGCCAAATTCAACCTAAAATAATATAAAGATCTCGGTTAATAAGATACATTTGGGGCTTCCCTGGTGGCGCAGTGGTTGTGAGTCCACCTGCTGATGCAGGGGACACAGGTTCGTGCCCCGGTCCGGGAAGGTCCCACATGCCGCGGAGCGGCTGGGCCTGTGAGCCATGGCCGCTGAGCCTACGCGTCCGGAGACTGTGCTCCGCAACGGGAGAGGCCGCAACAGTGAGAGGCCTGCGTACCACAAAAAAAAAAAAAGATACATTTGGTATTGTCACCATAACTGCAGCCTAAGTAAGACATCCTTAAATAAATAGCTTTTGTGTGGAAGGGGATGGAGCCCTCCAGCAGCACAGCTGGGGCTCGTCTGTGCTACCCCAGCGATGCTCAGTGGCTGAGATTTATGTGCTTATATATAGTGCCGGCCTCTGCTTCACACCTGCCTCTCCATGGGCCAGTCCTTCCATGGTGCATCATTCCACAAAATGTGTGCAGTTCCCTAAATGTGCATTGAGAGGTGCTGATTCTGGGTAGGTTTTTAGTTCAATGTAGGTTTTTTTTCTTTTTAAAAAATTTTACTGGAGTATAGCTGATTTACACTGTTGTGTTTGTTTCTGGTGTACAGCAGTGACTCAGATACACATACATATATACAAACATGCATATGTATGTATTCTTTTTCAGATTCTTTTCCTTATAGGTTATTACAAAATATTGACTAGAGTTCCCTGTGCTATACAGTAGGTCCTTGTTGGTTATCTATTTTATACATAATAGTGTGTATATGTCAGTCCCAAGCTCCTAATTTATCCTTCCACCCCGTGTTTCCCCTTTGGCAACCATAAATTTGCTTTTGAGATCTATGGGTCTGTGAATGTAAATTGATACAGTCACTATGGAGAACAGTATGGAGGTTCCTTAAAAAACTAAAAGTAGAGTTACCATATAATCCAGCAATTTCACTCCTCGGCATATATCCTCAGAAAAGTATAGTTCAAAAAGAATCATGTACCACAATGTTCACAGCAGCACTATTCACAATTGCCAAGATATGGAAGCAACCTAAGTGTCCGTCGACAGATGAATGGATAAAGAAGATGTGGTATATATATATATATATATATATATATATATATATATATACATATATATACATACAATGGAATACTACTCAGCCATTAAAAAGGGTGAGATAATGCCATTTGCAGCAACATGGATGGACCTAGAGTTCATCATACTGAGTGAAGTCAGTCAGACAGCAAAAAACAAATATCATATGATATTTCAATGTAGTTTTGATTACATAGCAACTGCCCTAAAATGATGCTCTTCCTTGTGTTCACAACTGAAGGTAGGGTTATCGCGGTAGAAAGAGGATCTGGACTCTAGCACACCTGGGGGCTGCAAGTGTCAGGGGCGTCAGAAGGAGAAACTCCTGCCGCATTCTGGCCACGCGACTAACTCAGCGCGTCGTGTGTAGACCCTATTGTGGGTTTCTCATCTCTTTAATTAGGGCAACCCCAGTGTGTTGGAGACCAAAGCACTCGAACACTGATCTCCTTCCTTACTAATCATTCTGCACAGATGAAATGTTTTTAAAGGTGCTACACGGATGAGATCAGTGTAAAGTGAACATCAAACAGGCTTAAAAAGGAGAAAGAGGTCCATGTATGAATGTCCGAACACTGAGAAGATGTGGAAGGAAGTGTCTGATTTGGGGATACTCTTGCTTTGCTGGTGGAATTTATAGTCAGGTAGATATGTGAGTGGCTCAACATCACCTCTGTTATTTTATTACTTATTTATTAATTTATAAGAAGGTGACAGTGATGGAAACAGGTGGTTTGGTCTCGCGGGAGTGTGCATTTTGAGGCAGAATTGGTGACGTGAGATGAGCAGGGGACAGTGACACAGGCTGTGTGCTGTGTGTAGCAGCTGGAAATGTCCCATGGACGTGGGACATAGACATGAGTGGGTGGCCAGGGAAGGCTGTTGGGCATAGGGTGGTGTGTCCAGGTGTCCGTCTGAGGAAGACGGCTCTGTCTACAGAATGGAGGTCAGGTGTGTGGGTGCGAGAGGTGGGGCGTCAGAGCAGATGAGCAGGAGCAATTGGCTGGTGGTGCAAGAGTCCTGGAAGGAGACCAGGAGGGACCCACAAGCACCTGTTTCAGTTTGTTGGTGTCATAGCCCCTCTCTCACTTGTGATAACTGGGGAGACTCCTCAGACTTTTCTAGACTTTGGAAAATGGTCCCCTGATGCCGTTTACTCAAATTAGAAAAAAACATTCTATTTAAGCCATTTTTGGCTCCTTACAGCAGTGTAATAAATGCATTTAGGCAGATTGTTGACTGAATTCCCGTTATGTGCTGGGTACCAACCTTTGTCCTAAGATATATCCTGAGTAAGATTCACTTGGTCCCCACGGCCACCAGGTGTACGGTGGGGGACTCGTGGAGGCATCACCGCAGGGGCAGGACACAGGTGAGCATCTGGGTGGCTGGAGGTGAGGGAGATGCACATCTTATCTTGACTAAAGGGGTCATGAAAAGATTCTAGAGGAATTAAGATCTAAAAATGGAGGAGCAGCGGGGATTAGCTGGGAACAGTGGGGAGAAGGGGAAGTTCAGGCAGAGGAAGGAGCAGGGACAGAGAGCCTGGCTCAGGTGGGAACCTGGAGATGGTCCAGCCTGGTGGCACCGAGAGCAGCTCAAGAGGGAGGATACAGGGGTGAGGTTCAGTGTGTGTGTGTGTGTGTGTGTGTGTGTGTGTGTGTGTGCGCGTGTGTATTGTCAGAACACAGATTTTTGGGAGTGGGAGGCTGGGTAATTGTTATCATTTGTCCTGTCCCGGCCTCTTTGATATTCTATGTGTACATCAGGTCGGGAAGGCAGCCCAGGTGCTCCAGGTGCCAAGACTCAGCCACTTCTCGTGCACGTCCTGCTCTGGTCAAGGAGGCTGATGGCGGCAGAGTGTTTTACTGCCAGGAACTGGAGAGCTCAGCGCATCTGTGCATCTCTAATCCTGCAGACTATGAGCTCAGCAGGCACTTGACTAGTCCCTCTGTGAGCCTTGCTGGGACTTCCCAGACTGCAGCCACAGAACACTGAAGACATCACCTCTAGATAGACAGATGGCATATAGACAGACAGAGCATACGGGGCATATATAGGATTGGCCAAAAAAGTTCGCTTGGGTTTTTCTGTAACTTTTTACGCAAAAACCCGAGCAAACATTTTGGCCAACTCAGTATATGCACGGATGGCATCTGTATGGACAGACGTGGAATATGGGACATGTATATGTATGGATGGCATCTGTATGGACAGGTACAGTAGATAGGGCATATATATGTGTGCATGACATCATATGGACGGGCACAGCATATAGGAATCAGGTAGGATGCCAAGTCTCTTCTCAACATGTGTGTGAAAGAGGGTAGATGTCCTGGTAGGATAACCATTCTTTTTTTTTTTTTTTTTTTTAACATCTTTATTGGGGTAAAATTGCTCTACAATGGTGTGTCAGTTTCTACTTTATACCAAAGTGAATCAGTTATATATATACAGACGTTCACATATTTCTTCCCTCTTGCGTCTCCCTCCCTCCCTCCCTATCCCACCCCTCCAGGCAGTCACAAAGCACCGAGCCGATATCCCTGTGCCAAGCGGCTGCTTCCCACTAGCTATCTACCTTACGTTTGTTAGTATATATATGTCCATGCCCCTCCCTCGCCCTATCACAGCTCACCCCTCCCCCTCCCCATATCCTCAAGTCCGTTCTCCAGTAGGTCTGTGTCTTTATTCCTGTCTTACCCCTAGGTTCTTCATGCCATTTTTTTTTCTTAAATTCCATATATATGTGTTAGCATACGGTATTTGTCCTTCTCTTTCTGACTTACTTCACTCTGTATGACAGACTCGAGGTCTATCCACCTCATTACAAATAGGATAACCATTCTTAAACTCAGGGGAAGATGACTCTTTGCAGGTCCCTCATCTTAGATTTCTATAAAGAATAACGCACTCCGTGTCCATACAAAACCTGCTACCTGGGCCCGTTTTCTCCCACACTGATTAAACTGTAAGCTATGGCGGTGGCTGCTAGCCTTTGTTAGGGATCTGAGGAAGAACTCAGGGGGCTCTTTGATTTTTACTCGACAGTACCTTTGACTCTTCAGAGTTTCCTCTAGTGGTAAATTTTGCTCCTGCCGACAGCAAGAGTAATTGCTGCACACAACCATATCCTGCTCTGGGCTGAGAAAAGCAAGCTGTGTTCTGATGTCCACCTGTACAGCAGCGTATGGTGTCCGAACTGAAAGGGTGCTCCCTTTGAGTTGATCTTGGTGTTTCAGATAATAGCAATCTATAGATTAATGTTTTAAAATTACACATGCTAACTGTTTTACTAAATAAATACAACTGCATACGGTCAAATTTTCACATTTTAACTGTTCTCAGCTGTCAGGTGGGTGTGCCTTGTGGTCTCGCGTGTTCTGTAGACTTTAGTGCATTCTTCCTATGTTCCGCATTTCCATTTAGGAATAACAGCCTGGAGACAGGAACCAACATTAACATTGAGGGATCTCATTATCTGATTTCACTGATGTGGTTGTTTCACCTGTTTGGGGTCTAAAAGAAAGGTCATCACTGTTTCAGTCTTCATATATAATCAGTATGATTCTGGTCCCCAGCACATCTGTTTCCCTCCCGCGTTCCCACCCCCGCCCCCCTTATCCCCATGTTCCCAGGGACTGGAGAAATGCAGACATGCTGAGGATTCTCTGCACCTGTCTCCTCACTTGCTGTCCTTGTGGGGAGACGTGCTCCCCCAGGCTTCCAGTCCTGACTCTGACAGAGGACACTGGTCTCCAGTCCTTCCTGGATGACGCTGTCCTTCCTTCCTTTCAGCTCTGCCTTGTTGCACAGTCGGGGAGGAGCCGTCCTTGTTGTGTTTATTTCAGAGGTGCTAACATGGAAGCTTCTGAGGACAGCGGAGAGGCCAGTGGTCTGATGCAAAGCCGTTTGCCCGAGCCAGGGACCCACATCGTTCTCCTACTTTCTGACACCACACTCTACTTCGGTGACCATCGTGGTGGCAGGATGGTCCAGATCCCTCCCTACTCACCTTCTGCCAGGGTACCAACCAAGTCCTAGAGTGACTGGCAGAGCCAACACCCACTACCTCTCCTCCTGGGTCCAACAATAAAATCCCAGATTGTCAGAGGGTACGTCTACTAGATCTGTGCTGTTTGTTCCTAACCACGACCAATTTGTTTCAACAGTGATCATGATCATTTGTGTTGAAGACAAATACGGATTACCATTAATTTTACCACTCTGTACTTTTTGAACAAATAATGGAATTAAGACTTTTACTGACATCTTCTTCAACATCACCAAAAAAAAAGATAAAAAGAAATATTTTTCAGATTATCACTCTTAATAATGATGCCGAATCCAGCCTCTGTAACCCAGCACCGAATTAAATCTCAGAGACAGAGTTTTGGGTGAAGTAGAAAGAAATAGCTTTATTGCTTTGCCAGGCCAAGGGGGGCCCTTAAGACTGTGTGTCCTGACTTGGAAGGGGTAGTGAGGAGTTTTATAGTAATGGTTCAAAGAGGGCATGGTCATCTCGTGGACATCCTTCTGACTGGTTGGTGGGGAGGTAAGTGGGAATGAAATCATCAGCCTTCTGGTCCCAACCAGTAGGGGGTCTCCCTGCTTGTGGGCAGCAGACAGTTAACTTCTCCCACCTGGTGGAAGTTTCAGTATCTGCAAAACAGCTCAAAGATATTGTTGTGTGTATCCCTTGGCAGGGAATCAGGACCCTGCCCCAAGGCTGCACTATTGTTTCTTGACTCCTCCTCCCTTGTCTCTGCATCCCCTCCCTTCCCTGATTGGCAGCTGTTTGAACCTGCCCCTTGGAACTTAGGGAAGGTCATGGAGGCTGAATGAAGCCTATTTTCCTGTAATCAACAAATGAGGGACACGGAAAGGTTTCTGTGCCCAGGAGCCCCACAGGGTTCTGCTCGGTTTTAATAATTGTATTTTGAGTTCACACTTTGATATTGCTCTTGAGTTCCTACTATTTTTTTTTTAACATCTTTATTGGGGTATAATTGCTCTACAATGCTGTGTCAGTTTCTACTTTATAACAAAGTGAATCAGTTATACATATACACACGTTCACATATTTCTTCCCTCTTGTGTCTCCATCCCTCCCTCCCTCCCCCCCCATCCCACCCCTCCAGGCAGTCACAAAGCACCGAGCCGATATCCCTTTGCCAAGCGGCTGCTTCCCACTAGCTGTCTACCTTACGTTTGTTATATATATATGTCCATGCCCCTCCATCGCCCTCTCATAGCTCACCCCTCCCCCTCCCCATATCCTCAAGTCCGTTCTCCAGTAGGTCTGTGTCTTTATTCCTGTCTTACCCCTAGGTTCTTCATAACATTTTTTTCCCTTAAATTCCACACATATGTGTTAGCATACGGTATTTGTCTTTCTCTTTCTGACTTACTTCACTCTGTATGACAGACTCGAGGTCTATCCACCTCATTACAAATAGCTCAATTTCGTTTCTTTTTTTATCGCTGAGTAATATTCCATTGTGTATATGTGCCACATCTTCTTTATCCATTCATCTGTCAGTGGACACTTAGGTTGTTTCTATCTCCGGGCTATTGTAAATAGAGCTGCAATGAACATTTTGGTACATGACTCTTTTTGAATTTTGGTTTTCTCAGGGTATATGCCCAGTAGTGGGATTGCTGGGTCGTATGGTAGTTCTATTTTTAGTTTGTTAAGGAACCTCCATACTGTTCTCCACAGTGGCTGAACCAATTCACATTCCCACCAGCAGTGCAAGAGGGTTCCCTTTTCTCCACACCCTCTCCAGCATTTATTGTTTCTAGATTTTTTGATGATGGCCATTCTGACCGTTGTGAGATGATATCTCATTGTAGTTTTGATTTGCATTTCTCTAATGATTAATGATGTTGAGCATTCTTTCATGTGTTTGTTGGCAGTCTGCATATCTTCTTTGGTGAAATGTCTATTTAGGTCTTCTGCCCGTTTTTGGATTGGGTTGTTTGTTTTTTTTGTTATTGAGCTGCATGAGCTGCTTGTAAATTTTGGAGATTAATCCTTTGTCAGTTGCTTCATTTGCAAATATTTTCTTCCATTCTGAGGGTTGTCTTTTGGCCTTGTTTATGGTTTCCTGTGCTGTGCAAAAGCTTTGAAGTTTCATTAGGTCCCATTTGTTTATTTTTGTTTTAATTTCCATTTCTCTAGGAGGTGGGTCAAAAAGGATCTTGCTGTGATTTATGTCATAGAGTGTTCTGCCTATGTTTTCCTCTAAGAGTTTGATAGTTTCTGGCCTTACATTTAGGTCTTTAATCGATTTTGAGTTTATTTTTGTGTATGGTGTTAGGGAGTGATCTAAGCTCATACTTTTACATGTAGTTGTCCAGTTTTCCCAGCACCACTTATGGAAGAGGCTGTCCTTTCTCCACTGTACATTCCTGCCACCTTTATCAAAGATAAGGTGTCCATATTTGCCTGGGTTTATCTCTGGGCTTTCTATTCTGTTCCATTAATCTATCGTTCTGTTTTTGTGCCAGTGCCATACTGTCTTGATTACTGTAGCTTCGTAGTATAGTCTGAAGTCAGGGAGCCTGATTCCTCCAGCTCCGTTTTTTGTTCTCAAGATTGCTTTGGGTGTTCGGGGTCTTTTATGTTTCCATACAAATTGTGAAATTTTTTGTTCTAGTTCTGTGAAAAATGCCAGTGGTAGTTTGATAGAGATTGCATTGAATCTGTAGACTGCTTTGGGTAGTAGAGTCATTTTCACAGTGTTGATTCTTCCTATCAAGAACATGGTATATCTCGCCATCTATTTGTATCATCTTTAATTTCTTTCATCAGTGCCTTATAATTTTCTTCATACAGGTCTTTTGTCTCCTTAGGTAGGTGTATTCCTAGATATTTTATTTCTTTTGTTGAAATGATAAATGGGAGTGTTTTCTTAATTTCACTTTCAGAGTTTTCATCGTTAGTTTATAGGAATGCTAGAGATTTCTGTGCATTAATCTTGTATCCTGCCACTTTACCAAATTCATTGATTAGGTCTAGTAGTTTTCTGATAGCATCTTTAGGATTCTCTATGTATAGTATCATGTCATCTGCAAACAGTGACAGCTTTACTTCTTCTTTTCCGATTTGGATTCCTTTTATTTCCTTTTCTTCTCTGATTGCTGTGGCTAAAACTTCCAAAACTATGTTGAATATGAGTGGTGAGAGTGGGCAACCTTGTCTTGTTCCTGGTCTTAGTGGAAATGGTTTCAGTATCTCACCATTGAGGACGATGTTGGCTGTGGGTTTGTCATATATGGCCTTTATTATGTTGAGGAAAGTTCCCTCTATGCCTACTTTCTGCAGGGTTTTTATCGTAAATGGGTGTTGAATTTTGTTGAAAGCTTTCTCTGCATCTATTGAGATGATCATATGGTTTTTCTCCTTCAATTTGTTAATATAGTTTATCACATTGATAGATTCGCGTATATTGAAGAATCCTTGCATTCCTGGAATAAACCCCACTTGATCATGGTGTATGATCCTTTTAATGTGCTGTTGGATTCTGTTTGCTAGTATTTTGTTGAGGATATTTGCATCTATGTTCATCAGTGATATTGGCCTGTAGTTTTCTTTCTTTGTGACATCCTTGTCTGGTTTTGGTAACAAGGTGATGGTGGCCTTATAGAATGAGTTTGGGAGTTTTCCTCCCTCTGCTATATTTTGGAAGGGTTTTAGGAGGATAGGTGTTAGCGCTATTCTAAATGTTTGATAGAATTCGCCTGTGAAGCCATCTGGTCCTGGGCTTTGTTTGTTGGAAGATTTTTAATCACAGTTTCAATTTCAGTGCTTGTGATTGGTCTGTTCATATTTTCTACTTCTTCCTGATTCAGTCTTGGCAGGTTGTGCTTTTCTGAGAATTTGTCCATTTCTTCCAGGTTGTCCATTTTTTTTGGCATAGAGTTGCTTGTGTAATCTCTCATGATCTTTTGTATTTCTGCAGTGTCAGTTGTTACTTCCCCTTTTTCATTTCTAATTCTATTGATTTGAGTCTTCTCCCTTTTTTCTTGATGAGTCTGGCTAATGGTTTATCAATTTTGTTTATCTTCCGAAAGAACCAGCTTTTAGTTTTATTGATCTGTGCTATCATTTCCTTCATTTCTTTTTCATTTATTTCTGATCTGATCTTTATGATTTCTTTCCTTCTGCTACCTTTGGGATTTTTTTGTTCTTCTTTCTCTAATTGCTTTAGGTGCAAGGTTAGGTTGTTTATTTGAGATGTTTCCTGTTTCTTAAAGTAGGATTGTATTGCTATAAACTTCCCTCTTAGAACTGCTTTTGCTGCATCCCATAGGATTTGGGTCGTCATGTCTCCATTGTCATTTGTTTCTAGGTATTTTTTGATTTCTTCAGTGATCACTTCGTTGTTAAGTAGTGTATTGTTTAGTGTTTGTATTTTTTACAGATCTTTTCCTGTAATTGATATCTAGTCTCATTGCATTGTGGTCGGAAAAGATACTTGGTACAATTTCAGTTTTCTTAAATTTACCAAGGCTTGATTTGTGACCCAAGGTATGATCTATCCTGGACAATGTTCCATGAGCACTTGAGAAAAATGTGTATTCTGTTGTTTTTGGATGGAATGTCCTATAAATATCAATTAAGTCCATCTTGTTTAATGTATCATTTAAAGCTTGTGTTTCCTTATTTATTTTCATTTTGGATGATCTGTCCATTGGTGAAAGTGGGGTGTTAAAGTCCCCTACTATGAATGTATTACTGTCGATTTCCCCTTTTATGGCTGTTAGTTTTTGCCTTATGTATTGAGGTGCTCCTATGTTGGGTGCATAAATATTTACAATTGTTATATCTTCTTCTTGGATCGATCCCTTGATCATTATATAGTGTCCTTCTTTGTCTCTTGTATTAGTATTTGTTTTAAAGTCTATTTTGTCTGATATGAGCATTGCTACTCCAACTTTCTTTTGGTTTCCATTTGCATGGAATATCTTTTTCCATCCCCTTACTTTCAGTTGGTATGTGTCTCTAGGTCTGAAGTGGGTCTTTTGTAGACAGCATATATATGGGTCTTGTTTTTGTATCCATTCAGCCAATCTGTGTCTTTTGGTGGGAGCATTTCGTCCATTTACATTTAAGGTAATTATCGATGTGTATGTTCCTATTGCCATTTTCTTAATTGTTTTGGGTTTGTTATTGTAGATCTTTTCCTTCTCTTGTGTTTCTTGCCTAGAGAAGTTCCTTTAGCATTTGTTGTAAAGCTGGTTTGGTGGTGCTGAACTCTCTCAGCTTTTGCTTGTCTGTAAATGTTTTAATTTCTCCATCAAATCTGAATGAGATCCTTGCTGGGTAGAGTAACCTTGGTTGCAGGTTTTTCTCCATCATCACTTTAAATATGTCCTGCCAGTCCCTTTTGGCTTGCAGAGTTTCTGCTGAAAGATCAGCTGTTATCCTTATGGGGATTCCCTTGTGTGTTATTTTTCCCTTGCTGCTTTTAATATGTTTTCTTTGTATTTAATTTTTGACAGTTTGATTAATATGTGTCTTGGCATATTTCTCCTTGGATTTATCCTGTATGGAACTCTCTGTGCTTCCTGGACTTGATTAACTATTTCCTTTCCCATATTAGGGAAGTTTTCACCTATAATCTCTTCAAATATTTTCTCAGTCCCTTTCTTTTTCTCTTCGTCTTCTAGAACCCCTATAATTCGAATGTTGCTGCGTTTAATGTTGTCCCAGAGGTCTCTGAGACTGTCCTCAGTTCTTTTCATTCTTTTTTCTTTATTCTGCTCTGCAGTAGTTATTTCCAGTATTTTATCTACCAGGTCACTTGTCCGTTCTTCTGCCTCAGTTATTGTGCTATTGATCCCTTCTCGAGAATTTTTAGTCTCATTTATTGTGTTGTTCATCATTGCTTGTTTCCTCTTTAGTTCTTCTAGGTCCTTGTTAAATGTTTCTTGCATTTTCTCTATTCTATTTCCAAGATTTTGGATTATCTTTACCATTATTATTCTGAATTCTTTTTCAGGTAGACTGCCTATTTCCTCTTCATTTGTTAAGTCTGGTGGGTTTTTATCTTCCTCCTTCATCTGCGGTGTGTTTTTCTGTCTTCTCATTTTGCTTATCTTACTGTGTTTGGGTCTCCACTTTGCAGGCTGCAGGTTCGTAGTTCCTGTTGTTTTTGGTGTCTGCCCCCAGTGGCTAGGGTTGGTTCAGTGGGTTGTGTAGGTTTCCTCGTGGAGTAGACTAATGCCTGTGTTCTGGTGGAAGAGGCTGGATCTTGTCTTTCTGGTGGGCAGGTTCACATCTGGTGGTGTGTTTTGGAGTGTCTCTGGCCTTATTATGATTTTAGGCAGCCTCTCTGCTAATGGGTGGTGTTGTGTTCCTGTTTTGCTAGTTGTTTGGCATAGGGCGTCCAGCACTGTAGCTTGCTGGTCGTTGAGTGAATATGGGTGCTGGTGTTGAGATGGTGATCTCTGGGAGGTTTTCACCGTTTGTTATTACATGGAGCTGGGAGGTCTCTTGTGGACCAGTGTTCTGAAGTTGGCTCTCCCACCTCAGAGGCAGAGCCCTGACGTCTGGCTGCAGCACCAAGAGCCTTTCATCCACATGGCTGAAAATAAAAGGGAGAAAAAATAGAAAGAAAGAAAGAAAGAAAGAGAAAGAAAGAGAAAGAAAGAAAAAGGAAGGAAGGAATGAAGGAAGGAAGGGGATAAAATAAAATAAAGTAAGATAAAATAATATAATTAAAATAAAAAATAATTATTAAAAAATTTTTTTAAGTAAAAAAACAAAAAAACGGATGGATAGAACCCTATGACAAATGGTGAAAGCAAAGCTATACAGACAAAATCTCACAGAAGCATACCCATACACACTCAGAAAAAGGGGAAAAGGGGAAAAAATAATCTATCTTGCTCCCAAAGTCCACCTCCTCAATTTGGGATGATTCGTTGTCTATTCAGGCATTCCACAGATGCAGGGTACATCAAGTTGACTGTGGATATTTAATCCGCTGCTTCTCAGGCTGCTGGGAGAGATTTCCCTTTCTCTTCTTTTTTCGCACAGCTCCCGGGGCTCAGCTTTGGATTTGGCTCCACCTCTGTTTGTAGGTCCCCAGAGGGCGTCTTTTTTTCCTGAGACAGGACGGGGTTAAAGGAGCCGCTGATTCAGGAGCTCTGGCTCACTCAGGCTGGAGGGAGGGAGGGGCACGGAGTGCGGGGCGGGCCTGCGGCGGCGAAGGCCGGCGTGACATTGCACCAGCCTGAGGCACGCTGTGCTTTTTCCCGGGGGTGTTGTCCCTGGATCCCAGGGCCCTGGCAGTGGCGGGCTGCACAGGCTTCCCATAAGAAGGGTGTGGATAGCGACCTGTGCTCGCACACGGGCTTCTTGGTGGCAGGAGCAGCAGCCTTAGCGTCTCATGCCCATCTCTGGGGTCCGCGCTGATAGCCGCGGCTCGCGCCTGTCTCTGGAGCTCCTTTACTTTGTTTTTGTTTTTGTTTTTTTTCGGTACGCGGGCCTCTCACTGTTGTGGCCTCTCCTGTTCCGCACGCTCAGGCTCAGCGGCCATGGCTCACCCAGCCTCTCTGCGGCATGTGGGATCTTCCCGGACCGGGGCAGGAACCCGTGTCCCCTGCATTGGCAGGTGGACTTTCAACCACTGCACCACCAGGGAAACCCTGGAGCTCCTTTAAGTGGTGATCTGAATCCCCTCTCCTCATGCACCAGGAAACAAAGAGGGGAGAAAAAGTCTCTTTCCTCTTCGGCAGCTCCACACTTTTTCCCGGACTCCCTCCTGGCCAGCTGTGATGCACTAACCCCTTCAGGCTGTGTTCACGCCGCCAACCCCAGCCCTCTCCCTGTGCTCCGACCGAAGCCTGAGCCTCAGCTCGCAGCCCCGCCTGCCCCTGTGGGTGAGCAGACAAGCTTCTCGGGCTGGTGAGCTGACAAGCCTCTCGGGCTGGTGAGTGCCGGTCGGCACTGATCCTCTGTGCGGGAACCTCTCTGCTTTGCCCTCCGCACCCCTGTTGCTGTGCTCTCCTCTGCGGCTCCGAAGCTTCCACCTCCGCCACCCGCTGTCTCCGCCCGTGAAGGGGCTTCCTAGTGTGTGGAAACCTTACCTCCTTCACAGCTCCCTCCCACTGGTGTAGGTCCCGTCCCTATTCTTTTGTCTCTGTTTTTTCTTTTTTCTTTTGCCCTACCTAGGTATGTGGGGGAGTTTCTTGCCTTTTGGGAGGTCCGAGGTCTTCTGCCAGCAATCAGTGGGTGTTCTGTAGGAGTTGTTCCACATGTAGATGTATTTCTGATGTATTTGTGGGGAGGAAGGTGATCTCCACGTTGTACTCTTCCACCATCTTCTCCCTAAACCTCTATGTTTTATTTTTGATAAGGAAGTTTTACCTTCAATTTCTATTTTAAGGATTGGCCAAAATGGCATAGTAAGACCCTGAGCTCACCTCTTCTCATGGGCACACCAAAATCACAATCTGAAGAACAACCATCAGTGAAAAAGAGGGGAACCTACCAGAAAAGACCTTCTGCAACTGAAGACACAAAGAAGGGACCTCAACGAGACAGGTAGGAGGAGTGGATTCAAGATGTAATCAAGTCCCATATCCCTGAGTGGGCGAGCCACAAATGAGAGGATAGTTATATTGCAGAGGTTCTCCCCCAGGAGCGAAAGTTCTGAGCCCTGTTTGGGCTCCCCAGCCCGGGGGTCCTGCATCGGGAAGACGAGCCCCCTGAGCATGTGGCTTTGAAGGCAGTGTGACTTAATTTCAGGAGAGCCAGAGCGTTGTGAGTAACAGAGACTTCATTTTTAAAGGGTGCACACAAAATCTCATGCACATCAGGACCCAGGGCAAAAGCACTAACTTGATAGGAGTGTGGGCCAGACCCATCTGCTGGTCATGAAGAGTCTCCTAGAAAGTGGGGGGGTGGCTACAGCTCAACCTGGGTACACAGACACTGGCAACAGCCATATTTGTGAGCTTTCTACCACATGGACACTGGTGTGGGCAGGCCCCATCATGGTTTCCTTCCTCTAGCTCATTTGTACGAGGACCTGGCACCACCAACAGCCTGTAGGCACTGATGCTGGGATGCCTTAGGTCCAACAACTAACTGGGTGGGGACACAGCCCCACCCTCAGCAGACAAGCTGCCTAAAGACTTCCTCAGCCCATGGCCACCTCCAGACATGCTTCTACACACAGCCCTGCCCACCAGAGGGCCAAGACCCAGCTCCACCCACCAGTGGGCAGGCACAGGCCCTGCCCTCCAGGAAGCCTGCACTATCCTCTGTAACAGCCTCACCCTCCTGTGGGCAGAAACCGGACAAGAAAACCACAATCCCGCAGCCTGCGGACCCAGCCCGCCTACAGCAGGCCAGACCCTACCCTGGGACCAGCTGGGCTCTTGCCCTGCCCACTAGCAGGGCAACACAAGCTTTGGGACATGATACTATACATAGAAAAATCCTAAAGATGCTACTGGAAAACTACTAGAGCTCATCAATGAATTCAGTAAAGTTTTAGGATACAGAATTAATATACAGAAATGTGTTTCATTTCTATACACTAACAACAAAAGATCAGCAAGAGAAGTTAAGGAAACAATCCCATTTATTATTACATCAAAAAGAAAAAAATACCCAGGAATAAACCTACCTAAGGAGCCAAAAGACCTGATTTGGAAACCTATAAGACTTTTATGAAAGAAACTGAAGGTGACACAAACAGATGGAAAGATATACCATGCTCATGGATTGGAGAATGAATATGGTTAAAATGTCCAAACTATCCAAGGCAATCTACAGACTCTGTTTTATATATATTATATGTATATAAGTATATATAGTCTTTTTCAGATTCTTTTCCATTATAGGTTACTAGAAGATATTGAGTATAGTTCCCTGTGCTATACAGTAGGTCTTTGTTGTTTATCTGTTTTATGTACGGTAGTGTGTATTTGTTAATCCCAAACTCATCATTTATCTCTCCCCCTCCACCCCCGCTATCCCCCTTTGGTAACCATAAGTTCGTTTTCTATGTTTGTAAGTCTATTTCTTTTTTGTAAATAAGTTCATTTTTTTTTTTTTTTAGATTCCACATATAAGTGATATCATATGATATGTGTCTTCCTCTGACTTGCTTCACTTAATATGATAATCTCTAAATTTATTTATACATTCTTTAGGTACAAGTTCATTGCAAAAATAAATGGGCAAAAATAAAATGCCTTGAAGGAAGCATTAAAGAAATTATGATATGTCAATATTGGGGAATTGCTTTTAGAAATTATAAATTAGTTTTTGAAATCATTTCGTTATAATTATAGCAATTAATGGCAAATTATATAGTAATTGAGTAATCAGACTGATGAATTTTTAAAACACAGAAGTCTTAAAAATCGAGATTTTCATTTTCTGTTTTATAATTTTCAGCAGCCACAACAGTGTCCTGTCTGGGGAACAAAAGGCAGCCATTTTTAAACGAAAATGGAGAAGTACATATAGTTTACATAAGTCGTTTGCCAAGAGCTGTGATTGGAGGGTGGTGTTTTTCATTACAACGTATTGGCTGGTCAAGGATGTCCTGCATGTTCTCAGTAAAGGCACATTTCTGCACGGTTATCAGGGATTCCTTTCTGAGCAAATGGCTTGCTTTCTTTTCTCTTTTTTTCTTTTTTTGTCAGCAGGGTCGGCACAGTTCCCAGTACAGAAGATTGAGTCCTAAAGTAAAAAATAGAGTTACTGCTGACAACTCCTTCCCTGTTATGAATTAATTTATAATCAGGGAAAATATTCATACAGTGGTCCCTATTTTTTTTCCTATTTTTTACTTAAAATATAAAAAGGGAAATATAAAACAGCATTACCTTCATTGAGCTTAATTTCCTCAAAAATATTAATTTTCTGGAGCCCACGTGTGAGATTCTAGAAAATATATCAATATATTGATCTCTGCCCCTGGTTCCAGGCACAGGCCTCCTGAAACTCTCATAAATTCCTTAGGGATAAGGGCTTTAGGAGCATCTTCTGTCCTAATGAGGTGACTCTGGGGGCTCGTGAATGGTGGTGGTCCAGAAAGGCCAAGCCACGATTGGAACCTTAGGCGTTTTCAGCTGCAGACGTGGGAGAGGCTGGCAGTGGAGTTAAGAACCGATCATGCAGACGAGAGGAAGCCTCCAAAAGTCCACAAAGCACGGGCTTTGGCAAGTTTCCAGGTGAATGAACACATCCACACAGGGAGGGTCGTGCCCCCCAACTACCCGGGGCCAGAGGCTCTCGCACTCAAGACCCACCGTATGTGTGTCTTCATCTGTACCCTTTATTATATCCTTTCATAACCTGGTGAACGTGTTTCCCTGAGTTCCATGAGCTACTGCAGCAAATAACTGAATCCAAGGAGAAGGTATGGGACCCTCCCATTTGTAGCCCAGTGGGACAGAGTTGGGGGTCACCTGGGGATCTGCTATTCCCACTGGCATCTGAAGTGGGGTGGGAGCAGTCTTGTGGGACTGAGCCCGTAACCTGTGGCATCTGACCCTGTCTCCAGGTAGATGGTGTTACAATTGAGGTAAATTGTAGGGCACCTGGCTGGTGTTCTGGAGAATTGCTTCACGTGGGAGAAAGCCCCATACATTTGGTGACCAGAAGTGTTCTGTGTAAGCATTTTGTGACAGGAGACCCAAAGCAGAGGAAAACTACAGGTGGCGGAAAACTGGGTATTCCCTGTTCAGGAAGACTGGGGTTTTATTCCAACACACATGTGAATTGAAAAATATAGTAAAATAGAAAAGCAACGTGTGTGTGTGTGTGTGTGTACACATACTTATATATGTATGTATAACTGAATCACTGTGCTGTACACCTGAAACTAACACAGCATTGTAAATCAACTATACTTCAAGTTAAAGAAAGAAAAAAGAGGAATAGAAACAACAAATTTCATTTGAATTCAAGCCAAGAGTTCCTGATAAAGGAAAAATGATATTATTTACTGAAATAACAAAATTAAGGACTTAGAGGTGTTGAAAGTTCAGCTGGTAGATAATTTCTGGATGAAAACTCAAAGCTCAATTCCTTTTTCTTTAGTAAACTTTATTACAGGCACAGAGATTCTGGTAATTTGTGTGCAGTTTTCTGTGTCTTGTGTTTATGTTTTAGAACTTGAAGGTTTCTTTCACCTATATTGTCTCTTAAGAACCTGTGAGAAAGATGCTTTTAATGCCCACCACGTCTTATTGTTGGAAGAGGGTCAGGAAGACAACCCTGATGAGCGGTCATTAGTCCCCAGTTGCCTGGGAGTGTGGTCCAAATATTTGGACACTGGCGACACACACCCCATGACTTTCAGTCTGCTTACTTCTCTAGATATTCCAGTGCCTGGGACACATTGCTCAGTTAAGAAACATTGACTAAGTAAATGAAGTCGATAAGGTGCTTTAAGGTGCTTTTTTTGTACTTAAGGAAATTAGTACAGAGGTTATGAGCACAGGCCAAAAAGCAAAAAGGGCCCAAATTGGTATTTGCTTGCCTCCAAATTCAGTGCTTTTCATCTTAGTTCTCTGTTGCTGCCTCTCAGAATATGTGTGTGCGCGCCTGTGTGTGCGCGTGTGTGTGGTGGGGACAGCAGAAGAGAAAACGGCTAAAGCAACCCCAGGAAGACAAACGCTAGGTGATGTATTCAGCCCTTTTGAAATAATCAGAAGGATAAAGTCCTCATGTGTTCTTTCACACCCCGGTCTCCTGCACTGTGCTGTCCATCAAATAAATAACTCAGCTGTAGCATGCTGAGACTCCAAACGGGCACACCAACACTAAAACGGCGTGCATTTTAACATTCTCTACCCCTTGCAGTCTCTCTTCAGAATCGGTGTAAACCAGGGTTTCATTGAACAGGGAGCCTGCAGGAGAGTGGTATGCTGGCATTTCTTTCTTTCTTTTTTAAAGTGGGTTTTGTGTTGCTGAAATTGGTCTGCATTGTATAAGCGGGATAATGTAAAGTCACATCCATTCAGTATAGATCACAGTGAGGCTTATTACTCTTTTGAGAAAGAGGCCATGGTTCCATGCCAGCGATTACATCTGCAAACAGTCAGCAGGCCAATCTACTCCTCTGCACAGCCCCACTGCAGGTGTGCAGCTTACTGGGCTTTGTTGACTCTTAGGACTGTTTTGTTGGAACTAGTGTTTATCCACAAAACCCTACCACTGACAGGTAGATCAGCCCCGCACAAACCAAAGGGCACAATTAGAGATCCATGCTGATGATTTCTGTACCATCGGAGTGTTACTTAGAGTTACTGCTGCTATTAGGCCATGGACACCAGCAACGTGTTTGCACTACTTTTGGACATGTATCCAAAGGAAGTGAAATCAGTATGTCAAAAAGATATATGCACTCTTGTGTTCATTGCAGCATTGTTCCTAATAGTCAAGACATGGAAACAATCTAAGCGTCCATTAACTGATGAATGAATAAAGAAAATGTGGGAGATTTTATATACATATGTATACACACATTCATATATATATACACCCAGTGGAACATTATTTAGCCATCCAAAAGGAGGAAATTCTGGTACTTACAACAACATGAATGAACCTGGAGGATACTATACTATGTGAAATAAGCCAAACACAGAAATGTAAATACTGTGTGATCTCACTTAGATGTGGTATCCAAAAAAAGTTGAACTCACAAAAGCAGAGAGTAGAATGATGGTTGCCAGGGGCTGGGAGAAAATGGGGAGATGTTGGTCACAGGTTATAAACTTTCAGTTATAAGATAAATAAGTTCTGGAGACCTAATGTACAGTATGGTGACTATAGTTAATAATGCTGTATTGAATACTTGAAATTTGCTAAGATACTAGATCTTGTGTTCTTACCACATACACACAAGGAAAGGTAGCTATATGAGGTGATGGATATGTTAATACTCTTGATTGTGGTAATCATTAACAATGTAAATGTGTACCAAATCATCACACAGTAACACTTTAAATATATACAGTTTTTGTCAATTATAAAAAAGAAAACGAAAACGAAAGGATGCGTTGTGAGACTTCAAGGAAAACATCAACCTGATTCCAGCTGAGCCCATCCTCCACACGCATATACGCGCTCACTTCAACGAGGAACTTAGGGGGATTCCGAAACACCAGTGGGCTCTGAAATAGGACTAAAAAAAAAAAAGAGCAAGTTAGAGTTTGTGTAATCAGAGTAGATAACAGCAAAATGTAACTAATTTTGCCTACAACAGTTTTCTAGAATTTACTAACGTAAGACTAGCGAATGGAGGAAAATCGCCACCACAACATCAGTGGAACAATCATGTCTGAAAATGATATCTTCTTATATTAATGTAGTCAAGTGGCCATCTGTCTGCGTGTCCCCCAAATTTCTTTCGAGTCATTTCCCCCACTGCCTGTGTGAACGCCCTCAAGGGTTTATATTTCTACTAATCATCTCTTGCTCTGATTTCCTCCTTCCTTGAGTTTTCTATGGCCCTGATTTTCTGCTCCCCTTGTGCTGATGCAAATCTGGGCACCGAAGGTCTGTGTTTGATTTTACACAGTGATAACGAGCGTGGGTCAGTTGCATGCCCCGCGGAGTCTCCCTAGAGGGCTAGAGGCAGCGGCACCCGCTGTACCAACAGGAGGGCGAGGAGAAGCCAGCAGGCACGTTGGACTTTCATGTGGGGCTTAGTTCTTCCTCATGCCCTCAAATGACTCCAACATCCAGAATTTCTCTCTCACCTGCATTGTGTATTTTGAAAACACAACGTGAAAGGAACTATATTGTATTTTGTAAGCCATACTCACTTTTGATGAAAAAATACACTGTTGGTTTGGCACTTACTGATAAATTTATTTTGTTCTTCCTTGTTTCTAACCATGAAATTCGTGCCATAAGTATATGCACATTTTCATATTTCTATGAAAACTCACTTTAAGATATGGACTCACGTCTCAAGAATCCCCCCCAACTTATCATCAAAGTGACATTTTATAAGCATTATGCTGCCTAAGAGTTTTGTGATCTTATTTGTAGCATATGATAACATTTAGTTTAATTAAAAAATTGGGTACCTATTAGGTTTTTTATTAGTGTGTAACTAAATATATCATTTACCTTCTCTTCCAAAATGATTAAGTACTTTGTGTTACTCTCTTTATTACTAAAGGTGTTTTCCCACCGGAATATGAGAGTAGATGGAGTATAGAGATAATGGGGCATCTTACCGTATCTGTGGAGATGTGATACAAGCTTGAGAGACAGTAACCTGGACCATATATTTTATGCATTCAACTACCATTCGGCCAAGACCCTCTAAATTCTTTGTCCTATTTCTCTGCTTCATTTGCCGGGGAAAATGACAGCCTGGGATCCAGGCTGAACAGCTCTCTGGACACTTGCGATGCCCCGCCTAAGATCCAGTGTAATAAATTCAGCTATCTGCAGGAAAGTATGGATTAGCTTTTCTCTGCAAATTCTATGTGTTCAAAGCAGAACTCATCTTCTCCCCACATTTAAAAAAAAATTTTGTGTTTCCCGTTCTACTCACCAAGCACAGAAATCTGAGGGTCACATCATAGTATTCCCTGCCTTTTATTCCTATTTTCCAATTATTTTCCAGAAGAGAAGTTATATATTCCTAAATCTGGAATATCACCTTTCTTTCACAATATGCAACTGTTTCACATTAGTTCATGGCCTTATCATTTTATATATTCATATGAAATGATATTGAAGTTGGTGTTCTTTCCTCCAGGTGTTCTGCTCTCAATCCATTTCTAGGAGGCCCATCTGGTCATGCTAATGCCCTACTCAAAACTCTTCGATCTGGAATTCAGATCCGTGCCAGTGGAACTAATGCCCTTTAATGTGTACAGACCTTTTCTTGCCGTGACTCTCTCCCCACTGTGCTTCAGCAACCCTGAAATGTTTCCCACATACCAGTCACTTTGCATACCCTGCTCACTCTTCTTAGAAAACCTTCCTCACCTCACCCCATCCTGTTTTTTAGAATAAGTGCCATTCAAAACTTTGGTGAGATACCACTTTCTCTTGGAATCTTTCCCTCATATCACTATTATCACCCAGCTTCCTCTCTGCTCTTAAACACCACTGGTATACCTGTAACCCTGCATAGTAACTGTGCTTATTTGTTTATATTTCCAACCAGACTGCAAATTCTTTCAAACATCTTATATTGGTTATCTTTTATGTCTTCACATCTGCTGCCTAATCCAGTATTTAGTGCATCACAAAATGGGCATTTAATGTTTATTTCTCTGTTATTTAGAGTAAAATATGTTAAAAAAAAATAAGCGTTATATTATGCTAGATCCTTCAAGCGTTAGAGAGATGAGTACCATGAAACTCCCTGTCTTCAAGAAGTATCTGATCTAATGAAGGTTGGGGAAAGTGGGGACATGTAATTTTAACACCATGGAGAATAAATGTGCTATCACAAAATTTCAAACAAAGTGTTAGGTAAGTTCAGTGTAAGGGGAGGTCATCTCCACGTGAGGAGATGAGAATAGTTTCGTGGAGATTTGGCAGATGAGACAGGACCCCAAGAGTAAGAGGGAACTTACTAAACTATGTTGAGGGGTGAGAGGCATGTCCCTTCAAGGTGATCACACAGGAAAGAACAGGATGTGTTTGGTAAATAGCAGACTGTCCAGTGTAGAATAAGATATAAGATTTAGGAAGAGGTGATGTTGGAAAGACAGGTTTAAAATGTATCATGGAGCAATTTGATTGGTAGCCTTGTATGTGCACATGGGCTATTGTTCATCAGAGAGTACTGCTGGAGCCGGAAGGCTTTACTCTGTGGCTATAAGGGTATTTCTACTTGGATAGAAGACCTGCATCCCTGAGCAGAAATGGAGAGCTATGTTGGGCCAGGTTGGTAAAGAAGCAAGGATAGACAGAAGTAGGAGGTACATGAAGTAAATTCAAGGGAGAAAGGCAAGTGGTCTTCTGGGCTGGCAGAAGTACACAAGGAGTCAAGCAAATGCCAGATCTGGGAAGACATCAAAGAGATCTGGCAGTGAGCTTTCAGATCTCAGGCACAGGGAACCGAGGTTCAAGAAAACGCCAGCATCTGGGAGGAACAGCAAGCGTATCAAGGCAAAGCCTTTGGCACGTAGGTTCCCAGGTACTTGAACTTGAGTTATAAGGAAAAAGATTAAGGGGACAGACCTAGTAATGGGATTAAATGAAAAACAGGAAGAGGTGTGGGCTAACATTCAGATACTTGTCTGGGTGTCTTGAAACTCTTCCTGTTGAACGAGGAATTCAAACAGAAACTGTAGTCAACTTTATAGACTGTAGACCGTTCCAACTGTAAAGGAGCCCAGGCTCTTACTACAGGTGTTGGAATGCTTTATTCTGCGAACAGAGATGGGTTCTCTTTAATTCTGTATTAACTAAGAAAAGTCACATTCATAAATAAAAACCAAAGTACCATAAGATTGTCGTAAGTAGTAACAGTAAAGCTCATACCCAATGAGTGTGTTCCTTAAAAGATGTGATTTTTAAGATTACAGAGGATGAGCCATGGAATTCATTTTATAATAACCAATTTTTTAGCAATATTCTTCCGTCGTCCACTGCTCAGGATAAACCCAACAGCTTGGAAACAGAGCCCTTTGCTGTTTTTTTACTCATAGTGTGAAAACATTTATTGCAATTAAATTCACTGATGCACCAAGACACAGTGAGCAAGCATGGCTTCAGGTGTGTGCCACTTATTTTTCCACTACAGAGACGTCACCTGCTGTTTTGAACTCCATTTATTTAAAAATATCCTTTGCAAGGTGCATTCACGTTCACCCAACTCTCCTGGTCACCTTAAAGTAGTCACTCCATACTATGAACCTATATTGGAAACATCACATATCCCTACTGGTTTACATTATGATCGTTTAAAAATTATGCATTGCTTTTCTAAACAGGTTATATATTTTTATCTAGGACAGAGTCAAAAACTTGTATGTCTTTTAGTTAACAGCTATGTTAATTTACATAAAATAAAATTCACTAATTATAAGTGTACAATTCAATGGGTTTTAATAAGTCCCCACCTCCATGCCCCATAATCATAATGTAAAATATTCTCAGTCAACCCCCTCCCGCTATCCTGGCCTGTGGCAACACTGAGAAGATTTCCGCTTTTGTACTTTTGCCTCTTTTTAGAATTTCTTATACATGGAATCATAGATTTAACTGTATATAGTCCTTCAGTTTGCATAATGTGTTTGAGATTCATTCAGATTCTTTCATACCTCAGTATTTGTTATTGTCCATATACGAAAAATGAACCTTGACATAAACCTCATACAAAAGTTAACTTCAAATGAGTCACCAATTGTAAAGTTATACACATTCTAGTAGTAAACATAGAAAAAAAATTGTGACCTAAGGATAAGTGAAGTGTTCTTAGTCATGCTACTGGAAAAAATATTCATAAAAGAAAAAAAAGATAAATTGAAAATTTCAAAATTGTTCTGAGGACACGGTATCAGGGTGAAAGGGGTGGGGGATATTTGCAAAACACATATTGTTCTGTCTTGTGTCCAGAATGTATTAAGAACTTTCAACAGAGAATAAAAGGAAATATTGAGCAAAGAATGTCAATGGATATTTCACCAAAAGAATGGCAAAGAAATACGTGAAAATCTGCTCAACATCATTATCCATTGGGGAAATTAATATGAAAGCCACAATGAGCTACCAATGCACACTTATTAAAATGGTTGACATAAAAAATATCAATGATAACCAAGTGCTGATGAGGATGTGGAGCACCTAGAATGCTCACAAATGGGTGGAGAGAATGCACCGTGGTAGAGAAGGCAAAGGGGTAGTGCATCATCAAGTTATAAACACACTTGTTGCAGGACTCAGCAGTCCCACTCCTGGGTATTTACTTTAGAGGAATACAAACTCACCATCACTAAAATTCTACAGGCAAATATTATAGCAGCTTTAATCATAATTGCCCCAGACTGAAAAGAATCCAAATATTCTTAAACAAATAAATGGGTAAACAAACACTGGTATAGCCACACAATAAAATACTATTCAGAAATGAAAAAAAAATTAAAGGAATATTGATACACTTATAACATGGATGAATTTCAAAGACATTTTGTGAGTGAAAGAAACTGGCCTCAAAAAGTTACATACAAGATGATTCCATTTATATGACATTCTCAAATAGACAAAATGGAGACAAAGTGTTGGAGAAAGATGCCATGGTTTCAGGGAGGTGGGACGGAGGATGGGGTGGCTATAAAAGTCAAGCTAAGAGAGAGGTTTTTGGTAACTAAACTGGCCTGTATCCTGATTGATATGGGGGTAAAATAAATCAATACATGTATTAAACTTCATAGAACTATCCAACAATGGAAGAAAAAACAATTTTACTGGATGATAATATAAGAAATAACAATTTTAAAAGTACATGTGGGGCTTCCCTGGTGGCGTGGTGGTTGAGGGTCCGCCTGCTGATGCAGGGGACACGGGTTCATGCCCTGGTCCGGGAGGATCCCATGTGCCGCGGAGCGGCTGGGCCCGTGGGCCATGGCCGCTGGGCCTGCGTGTCCGGAGCCTGTGCTCTGCAACGGGAAAGGCC
Organism: Inia geoffrensis; assembly: GCA_036417435.1. NCBI lineage: Eukaryota > Metazoa > Chordata > Mammalia > Artiodactyla > Iniidae > Inia > Inia geoffrensis. The sequence continues at coordinate 2,017,050 of CM070906.1, read as the reverse complement.
GCAATAGTGAGAGGCCCGTGTACTGCAAAAAAAAAAAAAAAAAAAAAAGTTAAAAGTACATGTGAATTTGTATGGAAACAAAAGAACATGGATAGCCAAAGCAATCTTGAGAAGGAAAATCTAGAGGAGTCAGGCTCCCAGACTTCAGACTATACTACAAAGCTACAGTAATCAAGACAGTGTGGTACTGGCACAAAAATAGAAATATAGATCAATGGAACAGGGTAGAAAGCCCAGAGATAAACCCATGCATATATGGTCACCTTATTTTTTTTAACATCGTTATTGGAGTATAATTGCTTTACAATGGTGTGTTAGTTTCTGCTTTGTAACAAAGTGAATCAGCTATACATATACATATATCCCCATATCTCCTCCCTCTTGCGTCTCCCTCCCACCCTTCCTATCCACCCCTCTAGGTGGTCAGAAAGCACTCAGCTAATCTCCCTGTGCTATGCGGCTGCTTCCCACTAACTATCTATTTTACATTTGGTAGCATATATATAAGTCCATGCCACTCTCTCACTTCATCCCAGCTTCCCCTCCCCACCCCATGGTATCCTCAAGCCCATTCTCTATGTCTGTGTCTTTATTCCTCTCCTGCCCCTAGGTTCTTCATAATCTTTTTTTAGATTCCATATATATGTGTTAGTATATGGTATTTGTTTTTCTCTTTCCGACTTATTTCACTCTGTATGACAGTCTCTATGTCCATCCACCTCACTACAAATAACTCAATTTCATTTCTTTTTATGGCTGAGTAATATTCCATTGTATATCTGTGCCACATCTTCTTTATCCATTCATCTGTCGATGGATACTTAGGTTGCTTCCATGTCCTGGCTATTGTAAATAGAGCTTCAGTGAACATTATGGTACATGACTGTTTTTGAATTATGGTTTTGCCAGGGTATATGTCCAGTAGTGGGATTGCTGGGTCGTATGGTAGTTCTATTTTTAGTTTTTTAAGGAACCTCCATACTGCTCTTCATAGTGGCTGTATCAATTTACATTCCCACCAGCAGTGCAAGAGTGTTGCCTTTACTCCACACCCTCTCCAGCATTGTTTCTAGATTTTTTGATGATGGTCATTTTGACTGGTGTGAGGTAATACCTCATTGTAGTTTTGATTTGCATTTCTCTAATGATTAGTGATGTTGAGCATCCTTTCATGTGTTTATTGGCAATCTGTATATCTTATTTTGAGAAATGTCTATTTAGGTCTTCTGCCCATTTTGGGATTGGGTTGTTTGTTTTTTTGATATTGAGCTGCATGAGCTTCTCGTAAATCTTGGAGACTAATCCTTTGTCAGTTGCTTCATTTGCAAAAATTTTCTCCCATTTTGAGGATTGTCTTTTCGTCTTGTTTATGGTTTCCTTAGCTGTGCAAAAGCTTTGAAGTTTCACTACGTCCTATTTGTTTATGTTTCTCCTTATTTCCATTTTTCTCTGAGGTGGGTCAAAAAAGATCTTGCTGTGATTTATGTCCTAGAGTGTTCGGCCTATGTTTTCCTCTAAGAGTTTTATAGTGTCTGGCCTTACATTTAGGTCTTTAATCCATTTTGAGTTTATTTCTGTGTATGGTGTTAGGGAGTGTTCTAATTTCATTTTTTTCCATGTAGCTGTCTAGTTTTCCCAGCACCACTTATTGAAGAGGCTGTCTTTTCTCCATTGTATATGCTTGCCTCCTTTATCAAAAATAAGGTGACCGTATTTGCATGGGTTTATCGCTGAGCTTTGTATCCTGTTCCATTGATCTGTATTACTGTTTCAGTGCCAGTACCATACTGTCTTGATTACTGTAGCTTTGTAGTATAGTCTGAAGTCCAGGAGACTGATTATTCCAGCTCCGTTTTCTTTCTCAAGATTGCTTTGGCTATTCAGGGTCTTTTGTGTTTCCATGCAAATTGTGAAAATTTTTGTTCTAGTTCTGTGAAATATGTCATTGGTAGTTTGATAAGGATCGCATTGAATCTGTAGATTATTTTGGATACTATAGTCATTTTCACAATGTTGATTCTTCCAATCCAAGAACATGGTATATCTCTCCATCTGTTTGTATCATCTTTAATTTCTTTCATCAGTGTCTTATAGTTTTCTGCACACAGGTCTTTTGTCTCCTTAGCTAGGTTTAATCCTAGGTCTTTTATTCTTTTTGTTGCAGTGGTAAATGGGAGTGTTTCCTTAATTTCTCTTTCAGATTTTTTATCATTAGTGTATAGGAATGCAAGTGATTTCTGTGCATAAATTTGGTATCCTGCTACTTTACCAAATTCATTGATTAGCTCTAATAATTTTCTGGTAGCATCTTTAGGATTCTCTATGTATATTATCATGGCATCTGCAAACAGCGACAGCTTTACTTCTTCTTTCTGATTTGGATTCCTTTTCTTTCTTTTTCTTCTCTGATTGCTGTGGCTAAAACTTCCAAAACTATGTTGAATAAGAGTGGTGAGAGTGGGCAACCATGTCTTATTCCTGATCTTAGTGGAAATGGTTTCAGTTTTTCACCATTGAGAATGATGTTGGCTGTCGGTTTGTCATATATGGCCTTTATTATGTTGAGGTAAGTTCCCTCTATGCCTACTTTCTGGAGGGTTTTTATCATAAATTGGTGTTGAATTTTGTCAAAAGCTTTTTCTGCATCTATTGAGGTGATCATATGGTTTTTTTCCTTCAGTTTGTTAATATGGTCTATCACACTGATTGATTTGCGTATATTGAAGAATCCTTGCATTCCTGGGATAAATCCCACTTGATCGTGGTGTATGATCCTTTTCATGTGCTGTTGGATTCTGTTTGCTAGTATTTTGTTGAGGATTTTTGCATCTATGTTCATCAGTGATATTGACCTATAGTTTTCTTTCTTTGTGACATCTTTACCTGGTTTTGGTATCAGGGTGATGGTGGTCTCATAGAATGAGTTTGGGAGTGTTCCTCCCTCTGCTGTATTTTGGAAGGGTTTGAGAAGAATAGGTATTAGCTTTTCTCTAAATATTTTATAGAATTTGCCTGTGAAGCCATCTGGTCATGGCTTTTGTTTGTTGGAAGACTTTTAATCAATTTCAGTCTCAATTTCAGTGCTTGTGATTGGTCTGTTTATATTTTCTGTTTCTTCCTGGTTCAGTCGTGGAAGGTTGTGCTTTTCTAAGAATTTGTCCATTTCTTTCAGGTTGTCCATTATATTGGTATAGAGTTGCTTGTAGTAATCTCTCATGACCCTTTGTATTTCTGCAGTGTCAGTTGTTAGTTTTCCTTTCTCTTTTCTAATTCTATTGATTTGAGTCTTCTCCCTTATTTCCTTGATGAGTCTGGCTAATGGTTTATCAATTTTGTTTATCTTCTCAAAGAGCTAGCTTTTGGTTTTATTGATCTTTGCTATTGTTTCCTTCATTTCTTTTTCATTTACTTCTGATCTGATCATTATGATTTCTTTCCTTCTGCTAACTTTGGGTTTTTTTTTTTGTTATTCTTTCTCTAACTGCTTTAGGTGTAAGGTTAGGTTGTTTATTTGAGATTTTTCTTGTTTCTTGAGGTAGGATTGTATTGCTATAAAATTTCCTCCTAGAACTGCTTTTGCTGCATCCCATAAGTTTTGGGTCATCGTGTTTTCATTGTCATTTGTTTCTAGGTAACTTTTCATTTCCTCTTTGATTTCTTCAGTGATCTCTTGTTTATTAAGTGGTGTATTGTTTAACCTCCATGTGCTTGTATTTTTTACAGATTTTTTCCTATAATTGATATCTACTCTCATAGTGTTGTGGTTAGAAAAGATACTTGATACGATTTCAGTCTTCTTAAATTTACCAAGGCTTGATTTTTGGTCACCTTATTTTTGATAAAGAGGCAAAAATATACAATGGAGAAAAGACAGCTTCTTTAATAACTGGTGCTGGGAAAACTGGACAACTACACATAAAAGAAAGAAATTAGAACACTCCCTAACACCATACACAAAAATAAACTGAAAATGGATTAAAGACCTAAATGCAAGGCCAGACACCATCAAACTCTTAGAGGAAAACATAGGCAGAACACTCTTTGACATAAATCACAGCAAGATCCTTTTTGACCCACCTCCTAGAGAAATGGACATAAAAACAAAAGTAAACAAATGAGACCTAATGAAACTTCAAAGCTTTTGCACAGGAAAGGAGACCATAAACAAGATAAAAAGACAACCCTCGAAAAGGGAGAAAACATTTGCAAATGAAGCAACTGACAAAGGATTAATCTCCAAAATTTACAAGCAGCTCAATGTCAAAAAAACAACCCCATCCAAAAATGGGCAGAAGACCTAAATAGACATTTCTCCAAAGAAGATATACAGATTGCCAACAAACACGTGAAAGGATGCTCAACATCCCTAATCATTAGAGAAATACAAATCAAAACTACAATGAGGTATCACCTCACCCCAGTCAGAATGGCTGTCATCAAAAAATCTAAAAACAATAAATGCTGGAGAGCGTGTGGAGAAAAGGGAACCCTCTTGCACTCTTGGTGGGAATGCAAATTGATATAGCCACTATGGAGAACAATATGGAGGTTCCTTAAAAAACTAAAAATAGAACTACCATACAACCCAGCAATCCCACTACTAGGCATATACCCTGAGAAAACCATAATTCAAAAAGAGTCATGTACCACAGTGTTCACTGCAGCACTATTTACAATAGCCAGGACAGGGAAGCAACCTATGTGTCCATCGACAGATGAATGGGTAATGATGTGGCACATATATACAATGGAATATTACTCAGCCACAAAAAGATATGAAATTGAGTTATTTGTAGTGAGGTGGATGGACCTAGAGACTGTCATACAGAGTGAAGTAAATCAGAAAGAGAAAAACAAATACCGTATACTAATACATATATAGGGAATCTAATAAAATAAAAATAAAAAATGGTTCTGAGGAACCTAGGGGCAGGACAGGTATAAAGATACAGACTTAGAGAATGGACTTGAGGATACGGGGAGGGGAAGGGTAAGCTGTGACAAAGTGAGAGAGTGGCATGGACATATACACACTACCAAATGTAAAATAGATAGCTAGTGGGAAGCAGCCGCATAGCACAGGAAGATCTGCTAGGTGCTTTGTGACCATTTAGAGGGGTGGGATAGGGAGTGTGGGAGGGAGACGCAAGAGGGAGGAGATATGGGGATATATGTATATGTATAGCTGATTCACTTTGTTACAAAGCAGAAACTAACACACCATTGTAAAGCAATTATACTCCAATAACGATGTTAACATAAAATTTATTGATGTCAACTAGGAAAAAAAAAGTACATGTGAAGTTCAAGGTGATTCTTTTAAACATTCGTGTTATAAAATATTGAAGTTAATAGTGATGCTAAGATTTCTGTGTTTAACAATGGTTAGAGAATTCACTATATAAGCCACGTCTGCATGCCAGATACATGTAAATTTGTATCATGAGTCAATTTAAGGTAGAAATTTAGTATAAAAATAAGAAATTAGCAGAATTTTTTACGTTTTTATCTTCAGATCTTTAATAAATATACTTAATACTCTGTAGCATATCCTTTGTATAATTAGGTAAAACATCTCACTTTTTACGAGGTTTTTTCTGTTAGTATTTAATCTAGGAGTCTCTTGGTAAAAATGATCCATGATCTTTTTATGTAAGTTTATCTTCTGGGCTTCTCACACTCTGTTGACTTGGAAGAATTTCCCTGGAAGTATAAATATTAGAACACTAACTCTCTGGCTTCTAGTTTGTGATTCTAACTACAGATGCCTGAGATGGAATGAATTTGGATAAAAGTTAGAATTTGCTTCACAACCTGGTATACAGGGAATGATTTTACAGTGGTAAAATAATTGTTTCCTAATGAGTACTGTTAGGTTAAATATAAATAAATGTCTCATTCACATACTATAATTTCTAGACTCCAGAGTCACCTCACTCATATATAGTTAATACATGAGTTACCATAAAACACATCCCATTAATATTCACTACTATTCCCTCTTACGGTAAAAGAAAAATTTCAGAAGTTTCTATTCTGAAAATTCATGAAGTGGAAAGAAAAGAAAGACTATATATGGGGAGTCAACAGAATAATACAAAACAATTTTTAGATTTTTTGTATCACTAGATTTTGATAGTAAGAATTTAAAAATATGAATGAGAACAGGAATAAATTTGCAAAAGAATTCTTAAGGCAAAGAAGAAACAAGACAAAGATGTGAAGGCATACAAACAATACTGTATTAGTTCAGCATCAGTTCATCTCACAGTTCCAGAGAGCAAGCCCAAATGAGGAATTCTTTCAATAATGATGCCCCATCAATGGAGTCATACAATTAATTATGGATAACTGCAGAATTCAGTGCAATGTGTTAGACCAAAGGAGGAGTTTTTATAAACTTCTGATGCATTTGGATTATATTTACCATTTGCTTTACAAATATTTGTTCAGTGGTGTGGTGTAGTGCTTAATAAAATGGGTTCTGTAATCACAGTTTGTGGTTCAAATATGATCTCCACCAACTCTTAACATAATAACCTTGTTTGTATGACTTGACATCCCGGGGGCTCTATTTCCTCATCCACAAAATGAGAACAGTAAGAGTACTTTGCTCTTGGGGTTATTGTGATGAGAAAAAGAGACAATACACAGATAACATCAACATTTGCAGCATAAATAGTCAATAAATATACTGGCATTCTATGAGAGCCTATAAAATACACATAGATACCTAAGTGATTAAGGAAAGCATGAACTTAGTGAAGGTAGGAACTCTGGTGAAAGAAGACTTTTTGCAACATTCACTTATGTCAAGTAATATACCTTAACAGTGAGGACAAGCTGGATAAACAAAAAATTGTGGTTTCCTCTTAAACATCCATCAGAGAGCTGGCGTCAGGAGGAAATCAAAATGAACTAAATTCCAGAAAGTAACAAGCCTTTCCTGAAGAGGTCCAAAGAGAGGAGATCCAAAGGTTGAAATATCCAAAAAGAGGTCCATAGTTGCTCTTATGTTGAATAGAACAATAGGACAAGGATCGCTTTATTATAGACAGAAGGACAAACCAGCTGCCACGTGTAGGCTGGCAGGACTGATTAGAATCCAAAGAAGTCCCAGCAATAAAACACACCTGCACCTCCTAGCAGCCTTCTGCCGCGTGTGGGCGGTAGTGTTCCAAAGGCTGGGGCCAGGGCAAGAGAATTCAGAGAACTTCTTCTGAGATTATAAGTGGAGTGCATAGTGGGCTATTAAAAAATTAAGGAGGGCAGAAGGGCTGAGAGAAATCTTTTCTGGGTACCGCAAACTTTGATCAGGGGCAAACGCTAGAAGTTGGGTAACAATGCAGAGATGCTCAGAAATCTGGGCACAAGGTGATGAAGAAAGCTCTGTGAAACCCGAAAAACCGACAGATGTGCTTTAAAGAGTGAGAAGGGGGAGGAGGAAGGGGATGGAGAGGAAGGGGAGAGAGACAGAGACAGAGATAGAAACAGAGAGACAGAGACAGAGATCCCAAGATTTAAAAAGCTGTTGACTTGTGAGACGCAAGAGGGAAGAGATATGGGAACATATGTATATGTATAACTGATTCACTTTGTTATAAAGCAGAAACTAACACACCGTTGTAAAGCCATTATACCCCAATAAAGAAAAAAAAATGTAAAAAAAACAAAAAAAGCTGTTGACTTGGCTTTAAACGCAGTGAGCACACCTCCTTCTCACCAGAGCTCAGAGCCTAAGACTCAATGAAAAGTTGATTCTGACTGTACCCTCGAAATACTAGAAACAAGTGATGAATTGAGTCTAATACGTCCACAAATCCCTGCTCAGCTAAATTACAGATTAGATTGACTCAATCCCCTACACTAGTAATGCAGCAATAGAATTACTATGCTTTTTCCTGGGTTTAAATATTATTTTATTCAGACTCTATTTTTCTTTATATTGGTCCAACATAAATATTCTTTTATTCCGTCTCTATTTTTCTTTATACTGGTCCATTGCAGAACCCAAAATTAAAAGACACATGAGGAAACAGTGAGATCCATATTCAACAAGGGAAGCAAGTCCAGATATTTCCCAGATACTGGAATAATCAGACAAGGACTTTAAAATAGCTACAATATCCTATTAAATAAAACATGAAAGTATGCATGAACACATGGGGAATTTCAACACATGTAGGAACATGATGAAAGTGACCAAATGGAAATGTTAGAAATGAAAAATGAAATATAAATAAAAATACATTGGGTGTGATTATTTGACATCAAGTAATAATACACATAATGATATTACACAATACCTCTTATTGTGGTCACAAAAGGAAAGAAAGAAAAAAGAGCTGATGCCTGAGAATTTTCCAAAACTGAGGAAAGATATCAAACTACTGACTCTAGAAGCTTCAAAAACCCCATTGAGGATAAACTAAAAACGACACATCAAATAGTGGAAAACTAACAACATACTGCTACCAGCTTTCTTTGGTTATTGATTGGTGATTGACGTCTTTTATACTCTACACCTTTCATTATTAGGTTTTAATTGTCTTATAAACATCAAACACCTGTACTTGGTTTTCTAAATCACAAGCCATACTTTGGCAAATTACCATTACAGCCTGTGGACCACACATGGCCCATCACCTATTTCTTGTGGCCTGTGAGCCTTGGATGGCTTTCCGTATTTTAATGGTTGAAAATATCAAAAGAATAACATTTTATGACACAAGAAAATTATGTGAAACCACGAATATGGGTTGTTGGAAGGCAGCCACACTCGGTCATCTCGGGCCATCCGGCTGCTCTGCAGCAGAAGTACAGGAACATCCTGTAGGTGTGGAGAGCATGTGCCTGTGACTCTCTGTTTTCCATCCTGCTTCTCGGCACTTACACATTGTGGGGACACAGCTATAAGTGGGCAGCGTTCCAAATACCACGTGTCACCTTAACACATTTTATTTACTTTTTTATACCAGCGCACACTCATGATGTTAAAACAAAAAAAAGCAGAGTGGACATCACATGCTGTAATTGGTCTGTTCATATTTTCTACTCCTGGTTCAGTCTTGGAAGGTTGCACCTTCCTAAGAGTTTGTCCATTTCTTCCAGGTTGTCCATTTTACTGGCATAGAGTTGCATGTAGTAGTCTCTTATGGTCCTTTGCATTTCTGTTGTAATTTCTCCTTTTTCATTTCTAATTTTATTGATTTGAGCCCTCTCCCTTTTTTTTCCTTGAGGAGTCTGGCTAAAGGTCTATCAATTTTGTTTATCTTTTGAAAGAACCTGCTTTTAGTTTCATTGATCTTTGCTATTGTTTTCTTTGCTTCTGTTTCATTTATTTCTGCTCTGATCTTTATGATTTCTTTCCTTCTACTAACTTCGGTGTTTTTTTTGTTTTTCTTTTTTTGCGGTACACGGGCCTCTCACTGCTGTGGCCTCTCCCGTTGTGGAGCACAGGCTGTGGACGCACAGGCTCAGCAGCCATGGCCCATGGGCCCAGCCGCTCCGCGGCATGCGGGATCCTCCCGGACCGGGGCACGAACCCGGGTCCCCTGCATCGGCAGGCGGACTCTCAACCACTGCGCCACCAGGGAAGCCCATAACTTTGGGTTTTGTTTGCTCTCCTTTCTCTAGTTGCTTTAAGTGTGAGGCTAGGTGGTTTATTTGAGATTTTTCTTGTTTCCTGAGGTAGGATTGTATTGCTATAAACTTCCCTGTTAGAAGCGCTTTTGCTGAATCCCATAGGTTTTGGGTCGTCGTGTTTTCGTTGTCATTTGTCTCTAGGTAAGTTTTGATTTCTTCAGTGAACCATTGGTTGTTTAGTAGCATATTGTTTAGCCTCCACGTGTTTGTGTTTTTTTACAGCATTTTTCTTGTAGTTGATTTCTAGCCTCATAGTGTTGCAGTCGGAAAAGATGCTTGGTATGATTTCAGTTTTCTTAAATTTACCCAGGCTCAAATGTTGCATTCTTCAGGCATAGTGGAGTGTGCATTATTGCGTCCCAAATTAGACAGCAAATCATCGTTTATCATGCAACGACCTGTGCTGAAGAATACGTGTTGACATGAGTAAGCACTCATCGCGTGGCCCTGCTCACAGACCAGCCATGTTCAGAAACACTAGAAACTTTAAAACAGTGTACCTCATCACAGCAGAATTTCTTCACAAAAATAAAAATTGAAATGAGGCTCCCACCGAAATAAATTTCCAGTTGTCTCATTTATTAGCCCAGCAAGAAAAGCCATTCACCAGTGCTGGGTTCGTTCAATCATGCTTGATTGCAACAGCTGAAGAGGCGCACTTTCAGGAAAGGAGCTTGTTTAGCTGATCTCCTTCAGCAGGAGCGGCCGCGTGAAGAGCGAGGCCCTTGGAAGCAGCCTCAAGAAACCAAGTGGCTTCTTATTTGCGAGGCAAACGCCTCCCAGCTGTTTCTCTTTGCGCTTGGTGAGTCAATGGGTGTTGCTGACACGCCTCACTTGGTTTGAGGTGTCGACACCGAGTCCTAAGCGATGAAGAGTGAACTTCTATGAAAAGGTGCCTGGGATGGAGAGGTCAGGGTGTCTTTAAAGACGCAGAGAAGGGCTTCCCTGGTGGCGCAGTGGTTGCGAGTCCGCCTGCCGATGTAGGGGACGCAGGTTCGTGCCCCGGTCCGGGAAGATCCCACATGCCACGGAGCGGCTGGGCCCGTGAGCCATGGCCGCTGGGCCTGCGCGCCCAGAGCCTGTGCTCCGCAACGGGAGAGGCCACAGCAGTGGAAAGCCCGCGTACCACAAAAAAAAAAAAAAAAAAAAAAAAAAGACGCGGAGAAGGCCCTAATTCAGCACAGTTTGGTGCAGGATCTGTGTGTGCAATGATAGCGGTAAACGTGTGTATCGAGCAGGAAAATGCTTATTTGGGCACATTTGCAGGACTTATGAAAGTGTGAGTTGTTTAAAGCCTATGATTTTCCGTAAATTCACCCGCAGGTACTTTGAGGAAAATACTTGGCTCTCTCACGTTTTACTGAATCACTAGTGTCAACTGTGAGCCCCACTCCCTTTCGTGGACCCAGCATGCTCAGTTCCATGAATTTTTGTCTGAAATAGAGTCTGAATATCCTGATTTGCCCTGCCTCGCAGCACCTCAATAACTGAGCATCGGTAAACTGTCGTTAGGATATTTTGAACTCAGAGTTGATACTGAAATTTTCCAGAACGGAAGAATCGCCTTCAACCACTGTTGTCAGAGGCGAAATAGCATTAAATTAGCTTCTGCTGCATTTGATAGTTTCCTGATGAGTTCAGCCTAAAATTAGAAGGCGAAATAGTACAAATGTTAAATGGACTCTTTGGTTAAGCCATTTTGGCGATAACGACCGTCATTGGAATCACAAGTACAGTCAAGCTACTTTATATGTTTCGTGTTGTATCAAAAGTTAAAACACGAAGCAGGATCCTTATTCACTCACAAAGTTGCACCTCATGGAGTTTCCAAACTCAGGTGACACCTCCAGCAGTGTATTTCAAAGCCCAGTGAAGCGCAAAGGAAATTTTCATATTTCATGTTCCATATAATTATGTAATTGAGGAGTTCCACCTGGCTTTCAGCTGGAAGTGGTAGTCTGCAGTGTGATGATGGGCTGAAGGAGAATGTCAGGAACAGAGCCTAACAAAATCGTATAAGCACCTTCTGAGACCTGGGTTTGCTCCATCAAGAGCGTTTGCCTGTGGTCTGGCAGTACTTGGGGGGATCTACGTGAGAAGGCATTTTCAAAGATGTTGCATGTAAATATCGTTACAAATTAGCATTAACCAACGATCATTCGTAACGTATTTTGATGAAAGGGAAGGAACCCCAACTAAGTGAAATATTACCCTCCCTCCAAAATTCCCTTCTCCTAAGTAGACCTGTATTACAAAAACTATGCTCCATTATTATAGCTTTCATTTCCTCAATTAAAATTTGAAGAGTTATTTTTCTTCAGCGATATGATTACCTACATAATATCTTCAGTTTTGTCTCTGGACCTCCAAAGCCCGAAATATTTACTGTCTGGTCCTTTACAGAGCAAGCTTGCTGAGACCCGTACTTGAAGGCAGGATGCTAACAGTTCCCAAAACGATGTGAAAAGGTGTGACTGATCTCAACAGGTGGAAAATTTCAGGTAGGTTTTGTTGTTGTTGTTTAATTCCTAGCAACCTTAAAGAAATTACAAAGTTCTCCTAAGTATGTAACCAAAATAGAAGTTTCTACTGATTGACTCTTAATGGCCCTACCTCCAAAGCAGGGGACTCATTTTTCTGTAGTGTCATGTGCTTCTAACTTTATTGGTAAAGGGGAATACAAAAAGAGTTACCCACAGATCCTAGCACTCTGCAGGGTTGTTTTTCTTCAGCTGGAAGAACTTGAAGGAGATAGGAACGACTTACAGTTGACCCCTTCCTCTCATTTCCCCTGACAATGAGGCAAATTCCCTAAGAGTAGCCTCCTTACTTTCTCGTCCAACTACGTGTTCTCAGTGCCTGGAACCATCCTTGCACAGAGCAGGCCTGCACTGCAAGTTTATTGATAAACTAACAAGCGAAAGGGCGATATTATTGAAAAGTATTTTCATAGAAAGTCTATATACCACTATACTAAGAAAACATTCTCTAACTTTCCAACTCGGGCTGTGCCCTGACTGTGCTGACGTGGGACTCTTAGTTGTTGGGTTTTGCGAACAGTTCCTCCAGGGGGATGCTTTCGCAAGCCTCCAGGGGATTCTCTTCTTCCTCCTCCTGGAGCAGACACTGAATTTACCTTCTGTGAGGCAAAAGACCATAAACTAAAGCCCCGTCAATGAGATGAACGGCTAGGACCAAAATCGATGCTAAATCGTGGTGGTTATTTGAAATGGAAAGGACTCATGTATGAAGTAGAACAAAAGCAGGATGAAAAATGTTCTCTTCCTTGAAGCCATGTGAAGGTAGTGTGTCTTAGCAAGAGAGTGCTGGGCTAAACGTGGAGAAAAAGGAAAAAGAAAACATACTAGAATTGGTCAGCATTTAGCGCTGTCTGAAGGCTAGCGAGAAAGAGAGCCCCAGTCCCTAAAAGAGTATATTCTCTTATGAGACGGAGAACCTGTAAGGAATAGATATTGTTTTCTCTGTGCATCTCACGTCCTAAGTAAATGTCGTGTGATTCTTTCGTGGTTTTTTTGGGTGCCTTGACACTAAGAGGGGTCGTAAAAGAGAGGCTTGAGTTTGTTCACCAACAAATGATAGAGCTTCAGTTTACCATTAATTAGTTAGCATTCTCTCTCTCTCTCTCTCTTTTTTTTTTTTCCTATATCTTATTATGGTGGGCCTAAACTGACAAAAATAAGTTTCTTAACCTATAGAGTCAAGTTATATCCTGGCTTTAGAGAACCTCACCAAGAAAATGCATCTCTTGGAGCCTATCACTAACTTTCTTCCTTGAGCACTTTCCTCCTTTAGAAAAGCAGTAGACTGACACCACAGTAACAGGGGTTATGATAAATGCACATATGAATAAGTCGCTTCCCAGTATGTCTTATTGTGAGACCTATGATAATTCTGAGATACTAATGTTATCATGGTTCCTTATATATTAGTAGTGAAATAAATCTGCGATGAACAGAACTTCTGTGTATTGAGCAGTAACAGAACTGCTGGGATTAAGTACTTTAATGGACAGATGACTTAAAACAAACTTTCACCATCTGTTTTGCATCTAAATACAAGCTCAGAAGAAAGGTTATTCACACCAGATGCAATGCCTGCTACACTATAAGTGAGTTAACTTTTTTATTCTAAGTATCAGGCATTTGTTATCCTCCTATGACATTTCAAACACTCATCGGCTTAGGCCACTCTTCTTTCCTGATGTAGTGAGTCATGCTTTATGGCAAACAGATTCCGTGTGTAAATCAGTGTGTGGATAAAATAATGCAGCATGAAAACTAGCTGCTTCTGTGATCACACCCCACAGTTAAAGACATTTCACTGTTAAATTAAGTACATCTGTTTTCCTCTAGGCACCCACAGTAAGGAAATTTGCCTTTAAATCTGATTATATTCAAATTAATGGATAAAGGAAGGATTGAGCCTGAATATTTATATATGTTATGTATTTAAATATTTCTCCAAGACATATTTAGGAACAGAAAGAAGGATGCCAGATAATTAGCATCTTTTATTCTAATTTTCATTATTTGAGAAAGATGTGTCTTTTTCACATTTTTCTTCTTCTCTATTTAGGAAGCATCTGGCATCTTAGATTTATTTCTCCCATATTGTTCTTGAAACAAAGTAAGACTAAATTTGATTCTAGCCCCTGCATTCATTTCCATTTTACTAAGCTTCTCATTTATTTTTGGAACCATCTGGATGTTATGGTCTTCGAAGGGAAGATATTCTGCCAGATCTCACTTAAATAAGTGACCTTTCTATTATGTTCCAATTCTTATGTAAACCTTCCTGAATACTGTCATTTATATATGCTAGTCGTTTAAAAGGAGAGACACTGTAGACTGAAGTCTTAAAAGTGCCTGGTTAATCCACTTTTCCGGTCTCATCTTAAATTTTGACTCCACTTGTCCAATATGCTTCCCCAAATCCTGCCCTTTGTGCTTTGATAATAGCTTTCTTTTTTTATCTGCAGTGGTTCTCAAGTCCATTTCTCTTTGCTTCCACTACAGAATTCTTTAAATATATTGGTCTTTTAAAAGGTAACATATAATCTAGTGCTCACACTTCTGACATTAACACTATCTCATAGCATAGTAGAGGAACCGAATGTAAAATGTAAAGGTTTCTGAGTGGTAAGGAAATAGTGGCCATCAACCTCCTGACTTGGCGTAGAAACACATAGAGCCGTTCTTGGTTCTTAGATCAGAAACTCACGGCTGACTTCAAAGGACTCACGTCTCCTTGTGTGTATGTGCCCTAAATGGCCAGCAGCCTCCTAAAACTTCCAGTGCCCCTCAGTCGTACAGAGCAGCCATCAGCTGATTTATGTGTAAAGGACCAAGTAGCAAATACTTGAGGTTTTGTGAGCCATAGTATCTCTGTTGCAACTACTCAACGACGCTAGTAGAGCATGAAATTATAGCACAGTGTAGGCAAGTCTTAAATTGTGTTTTAATAAAGACCTATTGTGTTTAATAAAACTTTATTTACAAAAGCACATGCAAACTGGATCGGTCCTGCTTGCAGTAGTTTGCCAATCCGGGGATAGAGTTTTCATTGGGAAATGACCGTCCAGACAGAAACTAGACTTCCCAGGGCTGAGGAGAATTTTTCATTAAGTTAATTCTCGTGGCCGTGTGTGTGGTGTGTGTGTGTGTCTCTCTCTCTCTCTCTCTCTCTCTCTCTCTCTCTTTCTCTCTTTTCCCCTCCTCCTCTCCCTCCCCCCCATATAGATAAGAGAGAATTAAATGTACTGATTAAAAGTGTCTCTTTCAACTATGAGTTGATATCACCATCTCATAACATTGGCTGGTGTTTCAATGGCCACCTATGACAAATGCTATGACATTTTTGGGTCCAAGCTAAGGAGAAATGAGTATGGACTTAATGGGATATATTTGTATGGTTTTCAGTAATTCCTCTGTCTCAGTCTGAGTGCAGTCAGGAGACGGATTCCACCCTGCAGTTTAAAGGGGGAAATTTATTATAAAGACATTTTAAGTTATAAAATACGAGCATAAACATGAAAATGTTCATGGAAACCCAGCAGTGTCCCAGGGCTGAGGGCGAGTCGTTGAGTTGAGTTTGGATATTTCTGGAGGAAGTGTGGTTGTAGCTCACAGGATGTGGAGAATTTCTCTGGGTGTCTCATGCAGAGTCAGTTTGCAGCACCAGGCAGGCAGGGAGGGATCCCTTCAGGTGTCAGCTGGTGGGTGTGTGTTCAGGGCTCAGGAATGTGTCAAAGGCTTGGAGCTTGTTGTGCTCTTGCTGGAAGGGCTGTGGACCATTAGCCACCAGGCCCAAGCATGCAGGAAAGAAAGCGGGGGAAAGGCAAAAGCATAGCAGCTGAAATCAGGAAATGAAACACCTTCCCCTTTTTAATGTCTTGCTTGGACCCTCTACTTAAATAGCTTAACATTGTGCCAGCTGGCAAAAATCATATTTAAAAGGTTTAGATGCAAAGCATTATGTCTAAAATAAGCTACAAGGATACATTGTACAACACAGGGAATATAGCCAATATTTTATAATAACTATAAATGGAGCATAAACTTTGAAAATTGTGAACCACTATGTTGTACACCTGTAACTTATGTAATATTGTACAGCAACTATACTTCAATTTAAAAAAGGCTTATATCAATTTTGACAGAACAGCAATGAATGGTAATTATGGAGCTGAAAGGAAAATGACACAGCCCTGTGTGCACACAGTTCCTGTCCAATGTCCCCCTCCTAAGTCCCCCTTGCTGACCCCCTTGGGTCATGAGTTAAAGGTCTTAAGCCAAAGGTCACCTTGTGGTTTACATCTGTCCTTTGGTCTCGGGACCAGAAACATGTGGGTGGTGGAGGGAAACATTACAGGAAACCTATAGACCCGGAAGCCACTCAAACCTGTTCTGTTCATCAGTTGGATAATTGTAAGGTTACCATTAATTTCTCATAAATGCACATTTACTTTGAAAGGGATGAAATGAAAAATTTTCAGAATTTTCAGGTTGAATGCAACTGGAAAAGAAAGGATTGTTGAGGTGTGAGTTATTTATTAAATATATTTAATTATTTCAGAATTTTGTTACATTTCTGATGTTTTCAGCATTTTAAAATAACTCTAGGTGTGATTTCTCATTCTAAAAACATTGAACAAATATTATAGATACATAGTATTTCTAATGTTTGCATTCTTTTTCTTAAAATGTTCTCCAAAATTTATGGAAATATCCCAAATCCTGAATCCATCCCTGCAAAAAATCTGACAATAAAATAATAAAGCTGACAACATTTTGACAAGGACATTGAAGTCTTGCGGATTTTTTTTTTTTTTTTTTTTGTGGTACACGGCCTCTCACTGCTGTGGCCTCTCCTGCCGTGGAGCACAGGCTCTGGACGCACAGGCTCAGCGGCCATGGCTCACGGGCACAGCTGCTCCGCGGCATGTGGGATCTTCCCGGACCGGGGCACGAACCCGTGTCCCCTGCATCGGCAGCCGGACTCTCAACCACTGTGCCACCAGGGAAGCCCTGTGGAGATTATTTTTAAAAGAAAATGTCCTCAAAAACTTGGAATAATTAAATATGGACTCTGTATATAAGCTCCCAAGACCGTTTCAAGTAAAGAAAAAAATGACTGATCATCATGAAGTGTCTTCTGGAATCCACATGTTGTATGAACTTGTTCGTTATCATTTTTTGGTACTTATTGGTGGTTTTTAATTTAAAAAAAAGATTCTAAACTTTGAACCAATAAGGTGGTTTCCCAAAACTATACTTTGAGGGTGAATCTTTTTGCTTCAGTTTATATAGGTCATTCTGAGGTTTTCTGTTCTTCAGGGAGACTTCCAGATGATGATTTTTACCAGAAAAGGGAGGTTCAGCTGGGGAGTCATCATCACATTTTTTAAATCTACAAAACAAAGGGAACACATCTTACTGCCCTAGCGTGGAAGTAATGCAGTAGAATAGATAAAGAAGATGAGAGTGGGCAGCTAGAGTAGAGCTGAAAAATAAGAGAAAAACAATTATAAGAGCGTGTCTGGGAGAAACTCAAGAGAGGAAGATCAGAGAGGTTACCACTTAGGAGGAGAGGAGAAAAGGGCTACATTCAAACCTGCCCATAGAATGTCTTTGCTGTAGGACTAAGGGCCCTGCTTCCTGGGAGGGAAACAAAATCATCCAATTTCATTATGTGTTGACCTTACTGAGTCCAGGAGATGGGCCGCAGAATCAACAAAGTAAAATGTCCTTAACGAATACCGCCTGTTTCACTCAATTTAAAAGGACTTGCTAAGAAAACTAACACAAACTGTGCTGCGCAAGTTAGGAGGCAGCTTTCCCTGTTGGAGAAAACACGGATTTCACAGAGGTGATGGGCAGCATCCTGCCGCCCCTGAGGGATCCACACCCTCAGCTCCAACACCTGTGCCCGTGCTCCGTTACCCGGCAACGAGGGAGCCAGGCTGCTGATGGGATGAAGCCTGTTAACCAGCTGGCCTTGGGGTGGGGCGATGATCCTGTGTTGTCAGGTGGGCCCAATAACCACCAGGGGCTTTATGAGCCGAGGAGTGGGGGAGGGAAGGACCAGACAGGAGAGCCGGAAGAGGGCTCGGCCTGGGGGCTGCGGGGAGGCCGGGAAGGGTCCCGTTTCCAAGGACCCGCAAGCAGCCTCTTGGAACTGGGGAAAACCAGGGTTCTATAGATCCCACCCGAGAGCCTCCGGCTGATATCACCGCGCCTTTAGTCCAGGGACACCCGCGTCTGACTTCTGACCTCCAGGTAACACGTGTGTCGTGTTTCTGTAAGCCACCAAGTCGGTGGTAATTGCGCTGCGTTGTAGTTGCACGTATAAATATTCCGTGACTTTCATGTAGTAAACTCTGTGAAGACAGATTTTATTCCCTTTTCGTATTTTCCCCACCACTTCCGCAGAACAGGATGATAATAAATGCTTGCTTAAATAACGGGTGAATTAAAGCACCGTTTTCCTGCCTTATCGGTAAGCTGAACGCAGAAGTCCTACTTACTAGACTTTTCTCTTCCCCAGAACGAAGGTATGTGATCAGCTCTCCCTAGAGGTCCTGTTCAATTCAGACTGAGAACATTTCATGACTCAAAATGAGAAAAAAGCTGATCAGAATATTGAAATAGTTCTTATATTTATTTCATTGTTCCCAAAGCTCTTCTTTGAGATGACACTTCCATAACTTAGTTTCTCCCTTTACATTTTTTATAATATAAAAGAATGTGCTGGGGAAAAAAACACAAAATAAATTCAAAACCTTATCCCTGATTATACATGTAAGTATTTGAAATATAACCCTAACACAGAGAGATTAAAAAATACACTTATTCAATGAACTGGATTGCACCAAGGCCCTGTATGTTATGTTTATTATTATACTTTTTGTTAAAGAATTACTGTCTTGTTGAGACTGTGTCTGAAGAATCTTTCCAAAGGCCTTTCGTAACTGACCCCTCCCTCCCTCCAACCTCTGTGTTATTTCTCCGCAGGAATAATTTCAAACTAATTCACGCCCGGGATTGCAAACAGAAATGTTATGTATTACGTGTAGGGAAACCGTGCTCCTTTATAAGCATGCCCGTGTACGTTCCTCAGCTCTGGCTCCAGAGCTTTCACAAGGCCTCCTCCACAGTTTACCCTGATATAGCTGAAGACCAGCCTAATCTGCTTTTAATATGAGCATCTCTCACACTTTAGGGAAGTGTTCGTACCCCCTCTCTGCACATTTTTTTGTATTCCGTGACGCAGACCAAGTCGATAAAAGAGCATAGACCGCTTCCACTGACATTCATGGGTGGGGATAATTTTAGATGCTTTTACGTGCCAGACGCAGAGCAGAGCGCGAAGCAGTACAAGATGACGTAAAGATCGTTGCCTTCGCAAAGGTCGGCAAGCGGGAGAGCTGGGGAGACTGAGACCTGCCAGTTTCAGCTGGTCCACCTTGATGCTTGGGTGCTGTAAAATTTAATTTCTGAATAATTCAGTGGTGCTCCTTCTACTTGCTTGTGTTAAATCACTTAACACCTCAAAATATAAGTGTTTCAGCGTTGAAGAGCTTAAAGGAAAGCTAATACTAGACCGCTGAGTTATTTTTATTAAAGGTCACGGCACTGACATTAATGATAATAGTAACAGCAATGACAACGAAAATAGCGAACACCGGCACTGTTGTAAATGCTATAGCTCAGTTAATTAACTATTTATCCCCCACTGGCAACGAAGAGGGGGAATGCATGTGGAAATAGATCAGGGATATCCTCTCTACCATCCTAACATCATCTTGGATGTTTAGCATTAAAGGTGAAATACATCAAAAGTCCACATGTTTAATTTATTTAAAACGAGTGGCCTGAATGAGACACCTTCACTGTAGGTGTTCACAGAAAGGGACAAGGAAGAGCATAGAGCTCGACACAGTGCCTTTGATGTCCGCATAGCTGAACTGGCCACCAGCTCTTCCGGAATTATTGGAGATTCTTCTTGCTTGTGTAGTAGAAAGCAAACGAGTAGAAAATGTATTTTACCTTTTCTAGCTGTGCCCTTAATGTCTTCTGCTCAATCCTAGGAAGAAATAGCCATTTACTAATGTATGCAGATTTTCACATTAGATTTTGTTTTTATAGAAAGAATATATCTTTATTTTTTTAATCATAATCTTAACTGTTACTTATTTGGCAATATATTGATTTTTTTCTTTTTTTATTGAAGAACAGTTGACACCCAATGTCAGTGGCAGATATACAACATAGTGATTCAGTACTTGTATACATTATGAATTGATTGTCAGGATGAGTCTAGTAACTGTAACGTCAAACTATTGTAATGTTATTGACTGTATTCTCTTATGTTGTCCATTGCATCCTTGCGACTTGCAAACTTTCACTTATAAGATAAGGATCTCTTAATCCCCTTCACGTTTTTCGCCCAATCGCCCAACCCCCTCCCTTCTGGCAACCGCCTGTGTTTCCTGTCTGTGAGTGTCTTTGCATTTTGTTTTTGTTTTTTATATTCCACATATAAGTGAAATCAAACAGTATTTGTCTTCTGTCTGACTTAATTTGCTTAGTGTAATACCCTCTGGACCCATACATGTTGTCAGAAATGGCAAGATTTCATTCTTTTTATGGCTGAGTAATATTCCATTGTTTTATATATATATATATATATATATACACACACACACACACACCACTCTTGATTATCCATTCATCTGTCAACGGACATTTAGGTTGCTTCCATGTCTTGGCTATTGTAAATAGTGCTGCAGTAAACGTAGGGTGCATATATCTTTTTGAATTAGTGTTTTTGTTTTCTTCAGGTGAATACCCAAAAGTGGAATTGCTGGATCATCTGGTAGTTATATTTAATTTTTAGAGTTACCGCCACACCAGTTTCCATAGTGGCTGTACCGATTTACATTCCTACCAATAGTGCATGAAGGTTCCTTTTTCTCTTCATCCTTGCCAACGTTAGCTTTTTTTAAACATTGTTATTGGAGTATAATTGCTTTACAATGGTGTGTTAGTTTCTGCTTTATAACTAAGTGAATCAGCTATACATATACATATATCCCCATATCCCCTCCCTCTTGCGTCTCCCTATCCCACCCCTCTAGTGGTCACAAAGCACCGAGCTGATCTCCCTGTGCTATGCGCTGCTTCCCACTAGCTAGCTGTTTTACATTTGGTAGTGTATATATGTCCATGCCACTCTCTCACTTCTTCCCAGCTTACCCTTCCCCCTCCCCATGTCCTCAAGTCCATTCTCTACGTCTGTGTCTTTATTCCTGTCCTGCCCCAAGGTTCTTCAGAACCATTTATTTTTTTAGGTTCCATATATATGTGTTAGCATACGATATTTGTTTTTCTCTTTCTGACTTACTTCATTCTGTATGACAGACTCTAGGTCCATCCACCTCACTACAGATAACTCAATTTCATTTCTTTTTATGGCCGAGTGATATTCCATTGTATATATGTGCCACGTCTTCTTTATCCATTCATCTGTCGATGGACACTTAGGCTGCTTCCACAAAATTAGCTTTTTGTTGTCTTTTTGTTAGTAGACATTCTGACTGGTGTGAGGTGACATCTCATTGTGGTTTTGATTTACATTTCCATGGATGATTAGGGATATTGAGCATCTTTTCATGTGTCGGTTGGCCATCTGTATGTCTTCCTTGGAAAAATGTCTCTTCAGGTCCTCTGTTGATATTTTTTATCAGATTGATTTTTTTCTTTGGGATATTGAATTGTATGAGTTCTTTGTGTATTGTGGATGTTAACCATTTATCTGATACATTGTTTGCAAATATCTTCTCCCATTCAGTATGTGGCATTTTTGTTTTATTGATAGTTTCCTTAGCTGTGCAAAAGATTGTTAGTTTGATGTAGTCCCATTTATTTATTTTTGTTTTTGTTTCCCTTGCCTGAGGAGATTGCTTCAAAAAATATTGCTAAGACTGATGTCAAAGAGTGTATTGCCTATGCTTGCTTTTGGGACTTTTATGGTTTCAGGTTTTACATTTAAGTCTTTACTCCATTTTAAATTTGTTTTTGTATATGGTGTAGGAAAATGTTACAGTTTCATTCTTTTACATGTAGCTGTCTGGTTTTCCCAACACAATTTATTGAAGAGACTGTCTTTTCCCCGCTGTGTATTCTTGGTTCATTTGTTCTAAATTAATTGACCATATAAGTATGGGTTTATTTCTGTGCTCTCTATTCTGTTGCGTTGATCTGTGTTTCTGTTTTTGTTCCAGTACCATGCTGTTGTGATTGCTGTGACTTTGTAGTATAGTTTGAAAATACAGAGCATGATACCTCCCTCTTTGTTCTTCTTTCTGAAGATTGCTTTGACTGTGTGGGGTGTTTCATGGTTCCAAACAAATTTTAGGATAATTCGTTTCAGTTGTGTGAAAAATACCATTGGTGTTTTAATAGGGCTTGGATTGAACCTGTAGATTGCTTTGGTAGTATACACACTTTAGCAATATTAATTCTTCCAGTCCATTAACTCAAGGTATCTTTCCATTTCTTTGTGTCATCTTCAGTTTATTAACATCTTATCGTTTTTAGAGTATAGGTCTTTCACCTCATTATTAAAGTTATTCCTAGATATTTCATTGTTTTTGGTTAAAGTGTATAACCAAAATAATAACATGACATATTGTGGGTTTATCATAATAACATGACATATTGTGTTCAGGCATGTTCCCTCTATATCCACTTTGTTGAGAGTTTTTATTGTAAATGGATATCAGATTTGTCAAATGCATTTTCTGCATCTATTGATAGGATTTTTATCCTTCATTTTGTTAATACGGTGTACCACATTGATTATGTGGATATTGACCTTCCTTGCGTCCCTGAGATACGTCCCAAGTGGTCACTGTGTATGATTCTTTTAATGTAATGTTGAATTCAATTTGCTAATATTCTCTGAGTATCTTTGCATCTATGTTCATTAAGGATATTGGCCTATAATTTTCTTTTTTTTTGTAGTGCCTTTATCTGGATTTGGTATCAGGGTAATGTTGGCCTTGTAGAAAGGGTTTGGAAGCATTCCTTCCTCCTCAGTTTTTTGGAATCACTTGAACAATAGGTGTTAATTTTGCTTTTTGTGTTTTGTGTAATTCACCAATGAAGCCATCTGGTCCTGGATGTTTTTCTTGCAAGTATTTTGATTGCTGATTCAATTTCTTTACTAGTGATCAGTCTGTTCAGACTTTCTATTTCTTTCTGGCTCAGTGTTGGGAGCACGTATGTTCCTAGGAACTTACCAATTTCTTCTACGTGGCTCAATTAGTTGGTGTATAATTGTTCATGGTAATCTCTTCTAAATCTTTGTACTTCTGTGGTGTTGATTGTAACTTCTCCTCTTTCATTTCTGACTTTATTTGGGTCCTGTCTCATTTTTTGTTGATGAATCTGGCTGAAAATTTATCAGTTTTATCTTTTTGAAGAATGAACTCTTAGTTTCAATGATCTTTTCTATTGTCTTTTAGTTCTCTATTTCATTTGTTCTACTGTGATCTTTAATTTCCTTTCTTTGGGCTTTGTTTGTTCTTCTTTATCTAGTTCCTTTACGTGTAAGTTTATATTGTTTGGGATTCTTGTTTCCAGAAGTAGGCCTGTATTGCTGTGAACTTCCCTCATGGAACTGCTTTTGCTGTGTCCCATAGATTTTGGATCATTGTGTTTCTGTTTTCATGTGTAGCCAGGTATTATTTTTTGTCTCTTCTTTGATTTCTTCAGTGATTCACTGGTTCTTTAGTAGCATGTTGTTTAGCCTCCATGTGTTTGTATTTTTTTTTTTTTTTTTTTACAGTTTTCATCTTGTCGTTGTAATTAAGTCTCATAACTTGTGGTTGGAAAAGACACTTTATATGATTTCAACCTCCTTAAATTTATTGAGACTTGTTTTGTGGCCTAACATGTGACCTACTATGGAGAATGTTCCATGTGCACTTGAAAATAATGTGTATTCTGCTGTTATTGGAAGAAATGTCCTGCAGAGAACTATTAAGTTTGTCTGGTCTAATGCTTTGTTTAAGGCCAGTGTTTCCTTATTGATTTTCTGTCTGGATGATCTGTCATCCATTGATATAGTGGGTTGTTAAAATCCCCTACTATTATTGTATTACTGTCAAGTTCTCCCTTTGTGTCTGTTAATATTTGCTTTATATATTGACATGCTCCTATGTTGGGTGCATATATATTTATAATTGCTATATCTTCTTGTTGGAGTGATCCCTTTATCATTATGTAGTGTCCTTTGTCACTTGTTACAGTCTTTGTTTTAAAGTCTATTTTGTCTACTATGAGTATTACTACCCCAGCTTTCTTGATGTTCCCATTTGTACAGAATATCTTTTTCAATCCCCTCAGCTTCAGTCTGTGCGTCTTTGGCCCTGAGGTGAGCCAGTTGTAGGAAGTATTTAAATGAGTCTTGTTTCTTTTTTTTTTTTTTTTTTTTGTGGTACATGGGCCTCTCTCGTTGTGGAGCACAGGCTCTGGATGTGTAGGCCCAGCGGCCATGGCTCACGGCCCCAGGCACTCCGCGGCATGTGGGATCTTCCCGGACCGGGGCACGAACCCGTGTCCCCTGCACTGGCAGGTGGACTCTCAACCACTGTGCCTCCAGGGAAGCCCGAGTCTTGTTTCTTTTATCTATTCAGCCACCCTGGGTCTTTTGATTGGAGGATTTAGTCCATTAGCATTTAAAGTAATTATTATAGGCATGTACTTATTACCATTTTGTTAATTGTTTTATGGTTGTTTTTGTTTTCGGTTCTGTCTCTTTCCTTGTGATTTGATGATTTTCTTTAGTGTTAGGTTTGTATTCTTTATATATTTTTTGTGTGCCTTTTCTAGGTTTTTGGTTTGTGGTTACTATGAAGTTCACATATAACAACCTGTGTGTACTATACAGATGTCTATTTTACATTGGTGGTCACTTACGTTCGTGTGCATTCTAAAAGCACTACAGCTTCCCCTGCCATTTTACATTTTTGGTGTCATATTTTATGTTTTTAATTTTGTGTGCCACTAAACTAATTATTTTATATATAGGCGATTTTACAACTTTGGTCTTTTTAACCTTCTTACTGGCTTTATCATTTATCGTTGAACTACCTTTAATATGTTTGCCTTTACCAGTGAGATTTTGTCTTTCATAATTTTCTTGTTTCTAGTTATCATTATTTTCTGTTCCATTTAAGAAGTTCCATTAACATATCTAGTAAGGTCTGTATAGCGGTTATGAAGTCCTTTAGCTTTTGCTTGTCTGGGAAACTGTTTTAATCTCATTTAATTCTGAATGATGACCTTGCTAGGTAGAGTATTCTTGGTTGTAAGTTATTTATTTCATTTTAGTATTTTGAGTATATTGTGCCAGTCTCTTCTGACCTGTAAAGTTTATGCTAAAAAAAAAGATCAGCTAGAAGTCTTATGGGGAAGGGCCCTTGTATAACGAGACATGCTTCTCTTGCTACTTTGAAGCTTCTCTCTTTATACTTAACTTTTGATATTTTAATTATAATGGATCTCATTGTAGCCCTATTTGGGTTCAGTTGATTGGAAGTCCTTTGGGCCTCATGGGTCTGGGTGTCCATTTCCTTCCCCAGGTTAGGGAAGTTTTCAGTCACTGTTTCTTCCAGTAGGTTTTCTGTCCCTTTCTCTGTTCTTCTTCTGGGACCCCTATAATGCACGTTAGTATGCTTGACGTTGTCACAGAGGTCCTTTATGCTATTCTCATTTTTTAAATTATTTTTTCCTTTGGCTCTTCTGGTTCGGTGATTTCCACTACCCTGCCTTCCAAGTCACTGAACTGTTCTCCTTCCTCTAATCTGCTATTGATTTCTACTAATGTAGTTTTTCATTTAGGTTATTGTATTCTTCAGTTCTGATTGGTTCTTTTTTATATTTTCTATCTTTGTTGAAGTTCTCACTGAGTTCATTCATTCTTCTCCTGAGTTCAGTGAGCAACTTTGTGACTATTACCTTGAAATTTTTATCTGGTAAATTGCTTATCTCTGTTTTGTTTAGTTCTTTTCCTGAGTTTTTTTTCTTGTTCTTTCATTTGGAAGGTATTTTTATTTTATCTTCTCATTTTGCCTAACTTGCCATGTTTAATTCTCTATTAGGTGTATCAACTACATTTCCCAGTCTCAAAAGAGTGGCCTCCTTATGTAGAAGGTGTCCTTTGAGGTCCGGTGGTGTAATCCCCCCTGGTCACCAGAGCCAGGTGCTCCAGTGGTGTCTCATGTGTGGGTTGCATGCACCCTCCTGTTGTGGTTGGGCCATGAGTGCTGCTGGTGTGCTGGTGTGCAGGGCTGGACCCCTGGAGTGGGAACTGCATTGGAGGGGCCAGCAAGGGGTAGGTGGAGCTTGTACTCAGGGAAAGCCAGGGTGAGGCACATGGTGTTAGGTAAGTTGATGGAGAGTGAAAGGAGTGGTACCCACCAGCGCTGAGTCAGGTAGGTGGAAGGAGAGTTAACCAAAAAGTGGTGCCCACCATCACTTCCATCCCTGGAGAAAGTCCCACTAGATACTTGACCCTCCAACACACACCCTAAACGTTTCGGTGAATCTCATTCCCATATGACCCAGGTGCTTTTCAAGCTGCTGCCTCTGTGATGGGACTTGGGGGTGAGTGAGTTTGTGTACATGCCCATTAAGAGTAGAGTCTTGGTTTCCCACAGCCCCCCAGCTCTCCCGGATGTAAGCCCCACCAATTTCCAAAGCCACATATTATGGGGGCTCATCTTCCCAGTGAAGTCCCCTGAGCTGGGGTGATATCATTCACAGTTGTGTTATCTCGCCTGCTTGTGGGTTGCCTACCTTGGAGTGTGGGTTCTGACTAGACCGCATCTCTGCCCACCCTCCTCCTCATGATGTGACCTTTTCTTTATATTCTTAGTTGTAGAAAATCTGTTCTGCTGGTCTTCAGAGATAGTTGCTCTATGTGTAGTTGCAGTTCTAGTGTGTCCATGGGAGGAGGTGAGCTCAGGATCTTCCTACTCGGCTATCTTGATTCAAACTCCTATAAATTTTTATTTTGAAATACTTCCTGACGTAGAAAAAAGTTCCCAAAGTGCTGCAACTAGTTCTTATATACCCTTCACCCTGCTTCTCTGAATGTTAATATTTTAAATAACCAAAGCACAATTATCAAAAACAAGAAAATAACTTGAAAAATACCGTTAACTAATCCACATATCTTATTCAAATTTTACCAGTTGTCCCATCAATGTCCTTTTACTGGTCCACTAACCCACATTGCATTTATTTGTCACAGCTCCTTAGTGTCCTCCAATCCAGGACAGTTCCTCAATCTTTTTATGTGTCATGACTTGATATTTTGAAAGAGTTGTTTTATAGAATGTTTCTTGTTTGGGATTCATCTGATATTTCTTCTGTATTAAATTCATGTTATTAATTTTTAGTAAGAATTCCACAAATGTGATGCATTCTTCTCAGTGCATCACATCAGGAAGTAACGTGATGTTGATGTGTCTCAGTACGAGTGATGTCACCTTTGATCACTTGGTGAAGGTGATGCTTGACAGGTATTTCATCCGTGAAGTTACTAATTTTTGCCTTTAAAATAAAACTTCAAGTCTGCACATTATCCTGTTTCTTATCTAACTCAGCATCAAATTTTAGTATCTATTGATGATTCTTGTGTGTGATAATTATTACTCTGATATCTGGCCAATGGTGACTTTCTACATTCTTCAGGCATTCCACACTTACTATTTAGAATCCTACAGTAAGGAAGAGTTATATACCTTTGTGCCTGTTTGTTTGTATGTTTTCCTGCTATTGCTCATTGGTATATATTTTTTCTATGGGTTACAGTTGAATAGTATTATTTATATAGATATTCAAGTTGTCCCAATATGGAGCTCCTTCAAGCTGGCTCCAGTATCTTTGATAAGACCCTCCACCCCACCTTTTTAGCACTTTACTTTCTGGTACCACGAGATGTGCCAAGAACATCTTGGTCTTTCCGTGCTCCTGTCCTGAACTCTGCCAGTTTTCTAAGTCTTGGACCTTTTATTGGAGAATGGTATTTAGGAACCAAGATACAGTACCAGGTGTGTTAATTGCTAATTTGTTATTATTGCTTCTAGATCCTCCAGTGGAAGAGGTGGGAGAATTTGGTGTATGAGTACATGCGTCTGTATCTGTCGGTATCCATCTACTTGTATATTTGCATAATGAAAACCATGCATTGTCCTGATAACTTAAAGTCCCAACACCATGGGTTAACTCTATCCTCCCCCTTCCTTTTTTGTAGCATCTTTCTACAAACATGAAAACCCTGCTCTTAGTGTCCAATGTATTTATTTGCTCAATCCTACAGTACACATACAGTCTTACAACTTAGTCTCAGAATTCCTGACCCACCCCTTTATGAAAAATACTTTTCCTAATGAGAACGTACAATTTGTGCATAGTTTTGTGTGTGTGTGTGTGTGTGTGTGTGTGTCTTTAGCCTTGCAGTGTTCAGCCAAAATGCTGTTTTTCCAAACAGTGGCTGCTCTCTCGTTCCCCAGGTGGCTCCACTGGGGAAGCTTTCTCAACCCGACTTCCCTGTGGGGTTGTCACGGGATTGCTTGGTGGGTTCCTCGGGGAAAGGCCTACAAGACTGTGGAATAGCCTCCTCTTTCTGTGGACCCAGGATTCACACTCTTAAACTATCCTACACTTTGCTTGGACAATTTGTTATAAATATTGTAGAACTCTTACCAGCTTCCATGGCATTTGGTGACATCTGCCCCAGGTGAGCAAGTGCTTAGGTCTTTTCTCTCTGCACGTGCCTGTCTCCCAATTTTGTGTTACTTGCTTGGTGAATGAACTTATTTATCAGATGGGCTAAAGACAGCATTTATTCTTATCGTAGGGGTAGGAGTGATTCTCCTTTTAGTTCTCTATATCTTCAAGTAGAAACTGGTAGTCCAGAGCAAAACAGTTTTAAGAGAAAATTTATGTGTGTAACATTCAACGATGTGGTGCTATAAACCATAATAAATGGAGTCAGAGGTTTGATGTGGGATCTAAAATAGATTTGCTTGTATATCGTAATGAATCCAAGACAGTCGTCTGATCTCTTCCCTCCCCCACCCTCTCCCCATGAATCTCCCTTTATTAATGAACACTCTCTCTGTACACACGCCACCCCTGTGAAATGCTACCCTGTTTCTGGGGACAAGACCCAGTGAGGGGTCAGCTTCACCAGTGCCATACTCTCCTATCTCGACTCTTAACACCGGCAACCCTTTTCTCACAACCTAACTCTAATTGGAGTGTCACATTCTCCATTCTCCATGGTTTTTCCTCTCTTCCCTTTCATCTTGAAGACACATAACCTTAGTGCTTCCCAACTCCACCTTTTCTAGGAGGCATTCATGCCAGCTGAAGATAATTTGTAGCCATTCTTACCATGATTTTATATTAGCCGCAGCCCATTTTTTAATGACAAGGTTAAACAGCTGAGCTGATCTAATTCATAGCTGCTTCTGATGTTGTGACCTGCTTTATTCTCTAGGTTTATTTCTTGGTTCAAGTTAAAATGTTGCTACTTGATGACTTTGTTTTACTGAGCAGGTCTCCCCAGCCTTTCCACCTCTATAAACCCTATTCCTTACCTAGTGACCTCAAAAACACTGCTGCAGTTCTAAACTTCGGTAATATCTATACATTCTGTTAAAGCTACTGTATTATAGGTGAAGTTATATTTCAGTGCAATTCAGTGATTAGACTGTTACAGTAGATGACAGTTGTTTTAAAATGTCAGAAACGTTAAATAGGCAGTTATCTCTCCAGTGCTACTTAGAAATAACCGTGTGCAAATATGCAACATCTTATTTCGTAGTAGTTTCTGACCACCTGTGGGAGAGCACACTGAGCTTCCTGCAGTCTAAGCCTTTCGAAGGATAAATGGTAATAATCAGACAGATGTTGAAACAGGGTCCCCGTCAAGAGACGAAGTGGCACCATAGGAGCACATGGAGTCAGCAAGAGACGAGAGGAGAGAACAATCCTGTCTGAGGAGGGCAGATCCTGAAAGATCAGAAGAAAAAAGATAAAATTATCTTTGCACAGCTTTGCCTGAAATTAGTTCAGCTTGGTAGGCTGTGACATGTACATTTCTGTGTTGTTGAAGTGTGAACCTAGGTGCCCTAAACTGGAGTATGAATGTGCATGATTCCTGGGAACCTGCACCTCTGTTTCCTTTCCTACTTCCAAGTAACTTTTTTTTTTTTTTTTTCCAATTGTGGCTTTTTTCCTCCCAGGACAATTCTCTGGTTTCAATCTTGACCAGTTTTCTCTGCTTCAGCCCCTAATCACGGGCATATGTGGCTTCAGGCCAGGCTGAGTCTAGTGACAGTGCACATCTCTCTCTTGCTACAGTGAATCTTAGCCCATCTGGGAGTCTGGAGCGTGTGTCTGTTTGTTTGGATATTAGGAAGCATCACCTTCTACTCTATGTGGGAATGGTGGTTATAGCCCATTTAGGAACGATTCATATTTATCTGCAACACATATGCTGGATGGCTTTGTGGATGAATTCCCAGAGAAACACTGTGATTTGTGCGTAGTGGTTAAATAAAGGGGGGAGGGGCTTCACTTTTTAGAAAAGCGTCTTGAAAATGCAAAGAAATAGTTATAATGAAATTTCAACTGCGGACTTCCCTTGAAGTACAGGAACAACAGACACCACAGAGTTTTCCAGGGGATATCCTTACTCTAAACAGCTATGTGATACACGCTACTATATATAAAATAGATGACTAATAAGGACCTGCTGTCTAGCACAGGGAGCTCTACTCAGTACTCTGTAATGGCCTATATGGGAAAAGAATCTAAAAAAGAGTGTATATGTGTATATGTATAATTGATTCACTTTGCTATACACCTGAAACTAACACAACATTGTAAATCAACTACACCCCAATAATAAAAAGGAATCTCTAAAAAAAAACCCCCAAAACATAAACAGCTGTGTGAAGCCTGAGGGAGTTGAGAATGTGGCAGTTTTCATGCTCACGTGTTGAGGTCATAAGAGATGCCGCTTGTGGAAGTCGTATCCTGGAAAGTGGAATAAATTGTCTCACTACTTTATATTTTCAGTGACTTGGTGAATTCTGTAGTGGAGAGTCAAATTTTAAAGTCCTGTTTTTGAGTAGGCAGAAGAAACTATAAGTACTTTATTATCATAAAAAGAAAGCGTGTAATTTAGAGCTTATAAAGCTAAGCTGACATTTCTAAGAAATTATTATCTTCTGATGCACTTTATTTCAGGTCTTCTATTCACCACAAAGAAGCAAAATAAGAGATGGGGAAAGTTTTTAAAAAGCTGTGTGAAAATGTCATATTCAGAAGTTACCACTATCAGTAACACTAAGAAAAATGAGCCTGAAATTATCTGAGAACAACTGCAAATGCAGAGAACTGAAGGAACACAGCATAATTTGTTGGGCTCAGTATCTATTTTCTGCAGAGTTATTCTTGATTTCCAGAAGACAGACATGGCTAGCATCATTCATGCCTTTCTTCACGTAATGAAGACTCTTATTTGCCAGACACTGTGTTATACTGGGCATAAAATGCTGTAAGAGACATCCTGCTTGCCTCTAAAGCATTTGTAGTCCTGGGCAGGTATGTCTTCCAGCAATTGTATTATTTTGTGATAAATAGTAAATGCATCCTTTTTAAAGATGGTGATGGCAGCACAGGAGAAACAGTTAACTTGGCCTTCAGTGGAGGGGAGAATAATAAAATAAGGCTTCTTAGAATAAGAGACTTCTATAATATTACTAAAATGATTATTTGGAGGAACACAAAATTCAAGGTATGGTAGGTAAGAACAAACAAGCAAAAAATCAAGATGAATAAAATGAATAAAGTCCCAGAAATAGAAGAAAAGAAAGTAATATTAGTAATTTCCAATCTGTTTCAGGGGGAAAACAAAGTTTTGTTTTATTTTATTATTTATTATTATTTTTTTAATTTTTTTTTTTTTTTTTTTATTGGCTGTGTTGGGTCTTCGTTTCTGTGCGTGGGCTTTCTCTAGTTGCGGCAAGCGGGGGCCACTCTTCATTGTGGTGCGTGGGCCTCTCACTATCGCGGCCTCTCTTGTTGCGGAGCACAGGCTCCAGATGCGCAGGCTCAGCGGCCATGGCTCACGGGCCTAGTTGTTACGCGGCATGTGGGATCTTCCTAGGCCAGGGCTCGAACCCATGTCCCCTGCATTGGCAGGCAGATTCTCAACGACTGCGCCACCAGGGAAGCCCCAAAATTTTATTTTTTAATTGAAGTATAGTTGATTTAAAATGTTAATTTCTGTGTACAGCAAGTGATTCACTTATACATATTCTTTTTTATATTCTTTTCAGTTATGGTTTGTCACAGGATTTTGAATATAGTTTCCTGTGCTATACAATAGGAACTTGTTGTTTATCCATCCTATATATAATAGTTTGCATCTGCTAATGTCACCCTCCCAGTCCATCCCTCCCCCACCCTCCTTCCCCCTTAGCAACCACAAGTCTGTCCTCTATGTCTGTGAGTCTCTTTCTGTTTCACAGATAAGTTCATTTGTGTCATATTTTCGATTCCACTTATAAGCGATATCATATGGTATTTGTCTTTCTCTTTCTGACTAACTTCACTTAGTATGATAATCTGTAGGACCATCCACGTTGCTGCAAATGGCATTATTTCATTCTTTGGCCGAGTAATATTCCATTGTATATATGTACTGCATCTTCTTTATCCATTCGTCTGTCAGTGGACATTTAGGTTGCTTCCATGTCTTGTCTATTGTGAGTAGTGCTGCTGTAAACATAGGGATGCATGTATCTTTTGAATTATAGTCTTGTCTGGATATATGCCCAGGAGTGGGATTATTGGATCATATCGTAACTCTAGTTTTCTGAGGAACCACCATACTGTTCTCCATAGTGGCTGCACCAGTGTACATTCCCACATACAGTATAGGAGGGTTCCCTTTTCTCTACACCCTCTCCAGCATTTATTGTTTGTAGACTTTTTGATGATGGTTATTCTGACTGGTGTGAGTTGGTACCTCATTGTAATTTTGATTTGCATTTCTTTAATAGCAATGTTGAGGATCTTTTCATGTGCCTGTTGGCCATCTGTATGTCTTCTTTGAAAAAAAATGGCTGTTTAGGTCTTCTGCGCATTTTTCTATTGGGTTGTTTGTTTTTTTGTTGTTGAGTTGTATGAACTGGAAAACAAAACATTAACAGAAATCTCAACCAATCCACGTTATGATGGTTATTTTGTCACCTTGACTAGGACATGCTGTCCCCAGATATTTGGTCAAACATTATCCCGGCTGTCTCTGTCAGGGCATTTTTGGATGCGTGTATAACATTTAAACTGACAGCCTAAGTAAAGCAGATTGCACTCTATTATGGGTGGGCCTCATCCAATCAGCTGAGGTTCTGCATAGAAAAAGATGACTGGGCCTCCCCTTGTAAGAGGGTCTTCCTCCTCCCTGGCTGCCTTTGAGCTGGACACAGGCTTTTTCCCGCCTTCAAACTCAAGTGGTTTGAGGTGGTGCCTCCTTGTAGTCTTCGATTCCATATACAAGGAATGTCGTACGGTGTTTGCTTCTTGAGCCTGCCAGCTTTGGGACTAGGTCTATATTATGGGCTCTCCCTGGTCTCCAGCTTACCCACTGCAGATCTTGGGGACTGTCAGTCACCATAATTTTGTGAGCCAATTCCTTAAAGAGGGTGGATGGATGGGTCAATCATATTGACACTAAGAACCCTGACTAATAGACAATTAGAGCTAATAAAAATATATCTAGAAGTCACTGTAACTTGAACATACAAGTAATATGTTCAATAATATGTAATAATATGTAACATATAAGTGCAAACGTGTCTGTAGTCATGAAAATGTGTACAGATAAATTTCATACATGTAAAAACACAACGTTATATTACCCCAAACATAGAGAGCCATGGAATAAAGGGAAGTGAAAGGGAAGATGCTCTAGATGAGATCATAGTTTATAACGCCTTCATATAATATGCGTTTAGTTATCTAGCTGACCATGTACCAACATTTACAAGAATTTTTAAATTGCTGACAGTTTTATGGGAGATTTTCATTTGCTTCTTTTTGCTTAGCTATATTTTAAAAATTCATTATAATTGTATAAATTCTCAAAATGTATTGAAACTAGAGGTAGAATTAATATCACGTGTTTTTGAATTAGCCATCTGCTAAGCCAAGTGACATTTTTACATAAAATCTGGAAGGGGCTACATGACACAAAGAAATCTAATTACTCAGCTAACAGTGATTGCCCCAAACTGTAATTTTTTCCTCAAAGCAAATTTTGGAAAACATTCAGCTGTAACTCTAGGAAATAGAATATTCAACACATAGGGTAACATAGCCTGCATGAGCTCAGTATGTGTATATACCCTGTATGTGTCCTCCCGAAAGGTTGTCTAAGCTGTGAAGTTGCCTGTACTGTCAGGCAGGACTCATTTGTGGTCATTGTCACACCTCGGGGCTGGGACCCAGTGACAGCTCACACTTCCCGGGAGGAAACCTGGGACAGAGTTTTAGTGTTGAAGGGATGCTTGGGGTTTAGTTTGTGGTTGATTTGTTGTTCAGTGTTGTAGTTTATAAATCAATATATTTTACCATATTGCAGTAAGTAGATTTATTTGCGTATTTCATAAAATGATGTATACCAGATGTCTGCTTTTAATGTGAGCGTAATTTGGAGGTATGTGAATCATAAATAAAGTACCATAAAACCAGACTGCTGAGTTAGGTAGCCGTGTTCATAGCTGAGTACCTGTCCAATCAGCATATTGACAAAAGCTTGTTGAAACCTCTGATTGTTTGCTTCTTTCTACTCAATTTTTAAAAAACGTTTCACAAATCACCATTTTCAGATGGTTTGGATGACGTTCATAGTAGGAGACAAGTGAATCTCAACAGAAGTATACTGGCCACTTTGCCTTTGGACAACAGTTGTTTATTGCCTTCATTAAGTGGCTTATTGCAAATAAAGAATTCCATAGGTTAAAATCACAAAGCTAATGCACAGTTATCATATCCTGAGTAGATGACGTCTTCCCTCTCTGAAACAGAATTGTCTGCCGTAAGACCCACAAAATAAACGAAGCTACATAATCAACCCTGCTTCACCCTTACATTAAAGTATGCAGGTCTTAGAGAATCTGAATATAAGTGGTTTATTTTAGTTCACCATTTAATTTATTAATATTTGGTGTCTTCATTTCTTAAATACTTCAGTTGCTATTTATGAGGCTTTGCTCCTTGATTAATGTAGAATAGAAATAATGTATTGCGACCTTTAGAAATTACAGAAAGAATCTCGATGGGACCTTAGAGTTTAGACTGTCTCATTATTTTACCATCAGGACCACCCAGTTCTTCGTCAACATATTTATCGTTAGTTAATAGTTTATCTTGCTCTATAACAGTGATTTATTAAAAAGATGTCTATTAAAGAAGGAATATTTATTTCTACTTCTAAGTACTCTTCTGCTGTCATGAATTTGACACTAAATACTGATTGTTTCATTAAATGAGCATATATATTAATAGAAACCCACAGTTTCTGGTATTGTTAATATTGCATTTATTTTCTCACGTTTGTGACGTCATTTATCTATGTCATATATAGTATGGGTTGCTTATCAATTTTGTGAACTAAAAATATGCTTTGTTAATCTAAAGCTACCATTTTGCAACAATGAGAAATACGTCCTTACAGCTTTGGGAGTCATACATACAGACCAAGAGATATTTCCAAAATATTATATGAATAATAAATATTTCTAATTTATGCTCTTAGCTCTAGAGAACAGAGAATATAGTAGTGTGGTATGAAACTGAGATTCACTCTTTACCAATGGCTTTCACCAGTGATCCAACCAGCCATGATTTGTTCGAAATCTTTATATTAATAATAAAGCATATTGCATTGTTTTCTAATAGAATATTATTCTTTGTAAAAACAAGAAATTCCCTCATAATATCATTGTGAACCATGGTGAATCTTAGTAATGGCTGAGTGGGACTTGGTTGGAGTCTATGTTAGTCTTCTGCTTCCATGACAAAGACAGGCTCCCTGCATTTTTCCTGACACTTAAACTTCTCAACTTTCTATCTTCTTACTTCTTGAACTTGGGACCCTCATCAGGAGACCTCTCCATCACTCTAAGTAACCTAGGGTTACTCTGCAATTGCAACCACTCCATGGTGGCTACTGCTAATGACAGAAAAAGCGTAGTTCAGAGGTAAAGATGCAAGAGGCAAGCATAATAAAGCCTAAACAGATGATGACTGTAGATATTATATTGGATGTAAATGCAAATGAATCCAGCAACTAAGAATGTGCCATTAAAATGTCAGTCTAAGCTGCATTGCACTATTGAAGTATACATTTTATAAAAGAGTGAATTACATCCATCAGAGAAGGCATCAGCTAGTTTATGGTAAATTTCCTTGAATAAATACATGAGCTAAAGAATAAACATAGAAGGTGCATTTTTATTTTAAAAATAGGTTGAAACTGTTTTTAAGGTGGGCATGCAACATCCAAGTTGATTTCTTGAGAAATCTAATAAAACTTAGGGAGGAAAAAAAACGTAAAAAAATCCTAACTCCTTTTGCTGAAATCAAGACAACTTCCATTGTGAATGAGCATTTTACATTATATTAAAAAAAAAAAGTGGGATTATAGTGGGTTTGCTAATGAAATGTGTGAACATCATGTGTTAACTTTGTCTGGACACCTTCTCTGTGTGTAAGTTTTGGTGCTGACTAATAAGACAAAAAAAAATTTAGACTTACGTAAACTACATTAGTAAAACTACAAACTAACTAAAATAAATGCCAACGTACTAGAGAAGCCAAATATTCTGAGACATTACTGGAAGAAGTTCTTGTTGACTAGAAAGTTAAGAGGTCAGAAAAACACCAATCAGGCAGAGAACACGATAAGCAAAGGATGGAATAATGGATTTTCATGAGGAAGCTTGCCCCTGGTAACACAGGTACGTGGCAGAACCAGGTTTCCAAAATTCATGTGTTACCTGGATGAAAAAACATGCATTAAAATGCTCACAGATTTTTTTTTAAGTGTGCAAAATGGTGGGTGATGTATGTGGAAAAGAGTCCCTGTGTCAATTTTTCACTAAATTGTGTTAGCAGATAATACAGTTTTAATCAGATGTCTCTAAATCCTGCATTCCTATGGAGAACACATATGACAGGAAAGGTGACCTTTATGCCTTAATAACCCTCATGCCTTAATGGAGGGGAGACTCAACTAAAAGTAATAGAACATTTGAGATTGCAAAACAAAGATGAAGATATTTTAGGAAGGAGGTGGGGACATTTATCAGTAATAATTTAAAATTATTCCTTATTAGGGCTTCCCTGGTGGCACAGTGGTTGGGAGTCCGCCTGCCGATGCAGGGGACACGGGTTCGTACCCCGGTCCGGGAGGATCCCACGTGCCACAGAGCGGTTGGGCCCGTGAGCCATGGCCTCTGAGCCTGCACGTCCGGAGCCTGTGCTCCGCAACGGGAGAGGGCACAACAGTGAGAGGCCCGTGTACCGCAGGAGAAAAAAAAAAAAATCATTCCTTATTATCTTGTTACAAAATCTAGGGATGCAAAGGGAAAATTCTGTGCATGTAGAAGAAATGTGAACATTTTTGTTTTGGAAAGCAGCTAGAAAGAAAACAAATGGGCTACAGCAAAAACGACAAGTGTGGAACATAGCATGCCAGCAAACTCATTAGGTTAACAGATAAAAGATGCCTCACCAGCATGCGTATTTAAATAGTACAAAGAATATTTGCAGAGTAATGGCAGTTAGTCACGGGGATGGTTAATAAGAATGTAAAAAAAAAAAAAAAGCCTTAATAAGCTGCAGCTGAATTTCGCAGAACTCCATGATTCCAGTGGGAAACGTTTTCTAGCTTGAAGGCACTGGCAAAAATAGCCATTAAATATCTCTCTTGCAAGGAATCTAGTTACTAAGGTGGCAGTGGGGGGGTGGGGGGAGGTGTAGATGCATGACAGTAGGTGCTGCTTTGTTTCTGAGTGATTTACATTACAGTTGGTAGAATTAGGCAGAACGTCTGATGTTAATGCTTTAAGACTAAACTTCAGACACATTGTTTTTAAACCATATTTTATCTGGGATGTATAAAGGAGGAGTGTATAGTTCACATTGTTTTTTACATTTTTATAATCAGGTGCAAAATTTTATCTTGTTTTATTGAAAATCCTGTAGTCGTGAATAAAATCTACTTTTTAGAAAGCAGCATGCTGTAATGAAAAATACATTAAAATACTAGATTCTGCCTACGTGTCAGAACTTGGAGATACCGTTCATCTTCCTGAGTCTTGCTGAATTCAATTATAGAAATGACCTAATAGTACTCTCTCTTTTTAATTCTCAGGATAAAGCACGTTGTGTTTATATGGCACCTTATACTTTACAATTTTTAAATTGTTGAGGGAAAACTGCCAAACATAGCATTTTTTCATTAAGGACATGGTAAGCCTTCATCAGGGCTAAACAAATTTTCATCAGTAATTATTTGCAAACGGGGGAATGCCACTTATAGGTTGGTGCCATTTGACCAAGTGAACTTCTGCCTGGAGAAAAAATACCACAACACGTACACATCATCGGCAATATTTCTACGGGTTGGGAGTGTCTTTTGGTGACTTCAGGGATCCACTATTTTAAAATTATGCTGATTCTAAGAGCGTCTAGAAGCAATGACCTCCAATAGCAGCAAGCAAATCTAGCAGCTACGTCTTGGCTTCTCAAACTGTTCTTCATTAGCAAGAGACGAGGCTGCTTGGAGCACGAGCTGATTCTGGGATTGGGCAGAGAATATACAGCCTTCCTCGGAGCATCTGTAGTGCCAAAGAGAAAGTACTCCAAAAATCAAAAAATCAAAGCAATAAAAAAAAAAAAACACACCACGTTTAAGTGGCTGAGTTAAAGGGACACAGAAGCCAATAGAAAGAGCTCTCAATGGACAAAGTTGGAACAGTGATTTGAGTAACAAAATTTTAAAAAATGAGTATTGGATTATAGCTAAAGTGTAAAATAAATATCCATGACTCTACACTGATATAAATATATTGTAAAAAATAATAATAATAAGCAGAAACCAGTAAATAGGGTCAGGAGACCAGCAGGGGGAGCCCTCACGCCCTGTGACGTAGCCCAGCCCAACAGGAAGAAGAAAGACTCATCTCTGGCCTGCACACAGCAACTTCTCTCCACAGAGTATAATGTGGAAAGGAGGGAAAAGAGTAAATTGACCGTGGAGAAATCTGATAAACTGAACTTCAGTGAGAGGATCAGTCCAAACCAACAGTGACGTCATGTTGGGATTACGTAGCTTTGATAGCAGTATAATGTAGCGAGAATGACACTTCACCTCTGTGCTCTTTCCCCCAACTCGATAATCCCAGTATAATCATGAAAAAGATCTTAATTGAAAAACATGCTAAAAATACTCAGTTGGTACTTCTTAAATATTTTGAGCTCATCAGAAGCTAGGAATGTCTGAGAAACTGTGACAACCAAGAGGAACCAACAGAGACATGACAACTGAATATAATGTGATGCCCTGGATTCGATCCTGGGACAGAAATAGGACAGGCGAAGCTCATGGAACCTGAACAAAAGATTAACTTTAGTTAAAAAATATTTTTTAAGCGTTTGCTAGGATGGGCTGCAGCTGAATTTCAATTCCCCAACGCTAGTGAAAATAACAAGTCACTAATAAAAATCTGGTCGTAATAGGATGAGAACCAGATGGAGAAAACCAATGGAAGGCGAAAGGTCGGGTCTTAATGAGTCAAAGGAACAGTTAACGTTACCACTGAAGATACTCAGTATAACTGAGTCATTCTGCTGCACACCGGAAACTCACACAACATTGTAAATCAACCATGCTTCAATATAAAATAAAAAAATAAATATAAAAACTATCCAGTAGGATTTTTTTTTTTTTTTTTTAAATACGCGGGCCTCTCACCGCTGCGGCCCCTCCCGCTGCGGAGCCCAGGCTCCGGACGCGCAGGCTCAGCGGCTATGGCTCACGGGCCCAGCCGCTCCGCGGCACGTGGGATCTTCCCGGACCGGGGCACGAACCCGCGTCCCCTGCATCGGCAGGCAGACTCTCAACCACTGCGCCACCAGGGAAGCCCCAGTAGGATTTTTTGATGACTCAACAAGAGGGGCAGTGTTATACTAAAACGCCAAAAGATGATTTGTATTAAGTGGGGATCGACTTGATTGAGACTTTAAATTGTAAGAAAAAAACTTTTAAGCTGATAATTTTTTTAAAAGGGTGAAAAGTATTCAAGTGCACATCTGGTAAGTCCCTGGTTAGGTCGATGGCTTTCAGTAGCTTTAGATGCTTTCTTTTAATCTTATTTGAAAGATTGAGAAATATGCTGCTGCTCTCCAACTCTTCCTGTTTTGTCAGTGCGTCAGGGGAAGGAAATCACACAGCCTGTATGTAAAGATGTTAAAGAGGCAGTGGCTGCTTAAACACATTATCCTGAGCGTGGGGAGAACCACAGCGACTCCAACTTATGAGATAGCATCAGAAAACCCACAAACACACCACGCTCATGCATACAGGCATATAAATGTGCACATATACACGCCCAGTTTACAAAGGACATGAGCCAGTTCTGCATTTATGTTAGAGGAAAACATTATTATACACAGAACAGAAAATAAAGGTATTTAAAACATGCTGCCTTTGTTATATCTGTGCAGCAAATTTTCTCTCAAATGTTTTCCTTTTTTAAATCTTTTTCCAGCTCACTTTCGTAATGGGATTTTTACTTATAAGAATGAAAACTCTCTGGCTAAAGTATTATAGCATGATCTGGTTAAGTAAATGGTTACTTATATTTTTGTTGACTAGCCTAAAGCCTCAGGAAAAATTGGCTGAACTATTGATGAACACATAAAAGAGACTTTCTAAAGTACTTAAATCTATGAATCTCAAATACTCTTGGAAGTATAGGGAACATAAGTACTAGGATCTCAGTGGTAGCAGCAAATATATTTTTCTCTATAACTCTCAAATTCTCTAAATAGAAATACTTATATCTAATGATATTCAGTGTGTCCTATAAACATCACCTTTATCATGTTTTCAGATCCCCAGCAGCTGATAAATGAAAAGAAATGAACAAGCAAAAGATATTCTAAATATAAGGAATCGGGTACTGCATATAGACTCACAAAAGAGGTATGAGCAAAAATTAGCATTCTGTGTAAATAGGTGTGTTTCCCAAATGTTTCTGTAGGTGTATTGGAGGCCTTGATTTATATCACAGGGAAGACCTGAAAGGAGAAGGAATTGCCTTTCCCCAAATTACCTTGTGCTGGGCATCCTACTTAGGTCCCAGGTCACCATTTCTGTGAGAATCAAGCTGAACAGTTTGTTTATACAATTTAGATACAAAATGTATAGTGCTAGGTCAGGAATCATTAATTTTTCATAAATTTACCAATGACTGTTCTTCAATTTGACCCCTTAGGTTTTCATCCTTACTTGTGCTTCATAACTAGTGATAATCTTAGACCATTATAGCCTTTTAATAGTCTTTTCAAAGACTTACATATATTTTTATGTATGTATGATAGACATATGATATTTCTCTCTCTCTGACATTTTCACGCTCTCGCTCTGGCTCTGTTGTTATGCCACCGCCTGCCTTGAACACCAGCATTTCACAGTAGTTAAAGAAACACAGTATTGACTGCTTGAATTCAAGCCTTGACTACACCACCTACCATCTGTGTGACCCTGGCCAAGCCATTTAAGCCCTGTCTGACTGTTTCATTTGTAAAATGAAGGTAAGGATTGTGTAGGTGTCATAAGTGTGACAATGGTTGACAGAGAGCAAGAGTTACTGGGCTTCCCCGGTGGCGCAGTGGTTGAGAGTCCGCCTGCCGACACAGGGGACACGGGTTCGTGCCCCGGTCCGGGAAGACCCCATGTGCCACGGAGCGGCTGGGCCCGTGAGCCATGGCCGCTGGGCCTGCACGTCCGGAGCCTGCGCTTCGCAACGGGAGAGGCCACAACGGTGAGAGGCCCGCATACTGCAAAAAAAAAAAAAAAAAAAGAGTTACTGGCAGATGATATATTTTC
Organism: Inia geoffrensis; assembly: GCA_036417435.1. Taxonomy (NCBI): domain Eukaryota; kingdom Metazoa; phylum Chordata; class Mammalia; order Artiodactyla; family Iniidae; genus Inia; species Inia geoffrensis. Next base: position 1,974,609 of record CM070906.1, on the reverse strand, counting down.
TTTCATGGTAATTAAATAATTCAGGAAATTGCCTGTTCACAGACAGCTGAATAAAGCAGAGGACGTCAAAGAGCATGTCCCATTGAGAGGACCAGGTTCCCTGGCTCTCACGGCACAAAGGCAGTAGCAGCCTCTGTGATAAAGCCGGATGTGGTCTGGATCCTGTTAGATGTTTCAGACAGCTCACTCTTGTTCTCCAGGAAGATTTACATAGTCCTGACCACTCTTAATTGCTTTACTGGACTTGTGCCTGTCTTCTCACCATTTGCACATAACTGGTATAAAACATCAGCGCTGTCCTTATACTTTAAAAAAATTTTTTATTTTATATTGGAATACAGTTGATTAACAATGTTGTGTTAGTTTCAGGTGTACAGCAAAGTGATTCAGTTATACATGTTTCTATTCTTTTGAAAAGAATTCAAATCTTTTTCTGATTTAGCTTATTACAGAATATTGAGTACAGTCCCTTGTGCTGTACAGTAGGTCCTTGTTGGCTGTCTATTTTATATATAGCAATGTGTGTATCTCAATCCCAAACTCCCAATCTATCCCTCCCTCCGCACCCTTGTCCTCTGGTAACCCTGTGAGTCTGTTTCTGTTTTGTAAATAAGTGTATTTGTATCATATTTTTTAGATTCCATATATAAGTGATAACGTATGTTTTTGTCTGGCTTACTTCACTTACCATGATACTCTCCAGGTCCATTCATGTTGGTGCAAATGGCATTATTTCATTCTGTTTTATGGTCGAGTAACATTCCATTGTATATATGTACCACATCTTCTTTATCCATTCATCTGTTGATGGGCATTTAGATTGCTTCCATCGTAAATAGTGCTGCAGTGAACATTAGGGTGCATGTATCTTTTCAGATTATTGTTTTCTCCAGATAGATGCCCAGCAGTGGGATTGCTGGATCATATGGTAACTTTTTAGTTTTTTAAGGAACTTCCATACTGTTCTCCATAGTGGCTGCACCAATTTACATTCCAACCAACAGTGTAGGAGGTTCCCTTTTCTCCACACCCTCTCCAGCATTTGTTATTTGTACACTTTTTACTGATGGCCATTCTGACCAGTGTGAGGTGGTACATCATTGCAGTTTTCATTTGCATTTCTCTAATAATTAGCGATATCAAGCATCTTCCATGTGCCTGTTGGCCATCTGCATGTCTTCTTGGGAGGAATGTCTGTTTAGGTCTTCTGCCATTTTTGGATTGGTTATTTGTTTTTTTGATATTGAGCCACATGAGCTGTTTGTAAATTTTGGAGAGTAATCTCTTGTCAATCACATAGTTTGCAAGTATTTTCTCCTACTCTGCGGGTTGTCTTTTTGTCTATGGTTTCCTTTGCTGTGTAAAAGTGTTTGAGTTTAATTAGGTCCCATTTGTTTATTTTTGTTTTTATTTCCATTTCTCTAGAAGACAGTTTGAAAGAGATCTTGCTGTGATTTATGTCAAAGAGTGTTCTATGTTTTCCTCTAAGAGTTTTATAGTACCTGGTCTTAACGCTTAGCTCTTTAATCCATTTTGAGTTTATTTTTGTGTATGGTGTTAAAGAATGTTCCAGTTTCATTCTTTTCCATGTAGCTGTTCAGTTTTCCGAGCACCACTTATTGAAGACACTGTCTTTCCTCCAGTGTATAGTCTTGCCACCTTTGTCATAGATTAACTGACCATAGGTCCGAGGGTTTATTTCTGGGCTTTCTGTCCTCTTCTGTTGATCTATATTTCTGTTTTTGTGTCAGCACCATACTGCTTTGATGACTGTAGTATAGTCTGAAGCCAGGGAGCCTGATTAATCCAGCTCTGTTTTTCCTTCTCAGTATTGCTTTGTCTATTTGGGATCTTTTGTGACCCGTTAAATTTTGAAAATTTTTTTGTTCCAGTTCTGTGAAAAATGCCATTGGTAATTTGGTAGGGACTGCACTGAATCTGTAGATTGCCTTGATTAGTATAGTCATTTTGAAGGTATTGATTCTTCCAATCCAAGAACATGGCATATCTTTCCATCTTTTTGTGTCCTCTTTGATTTCTTTCATCGGGGTCTTACAGTTTTCAGAGTACAGGTCTTTTTCTCCTCAGGTGGGTTTATTCCTAGGTATTTTATTCTTTTTGATGCGATGGTAAATGGCATTGTGTCTTTAATTTATCTTTCTGCTCTTTCATCGTTAGTGTATAGAAGTGCAACAGATTTCTGTGTATTAATTTCGTATCCTGCAACTTTACCAAATTCATAGATGAGCTCCGGCAGTTTTGGGGTAGTGTCTTTCGGATTTTCTATAAATAGTATCATGTCACCTGAAAACAGTGACAGTTGTACTTCTTCTTTTCCAATTCCTTTTATTTCTTTTTCTTCTCTGATTTCCATGGCTAGGACTTCCAAAGCTATGTTGAATAAAATTGGCGAGAGTGGACATCCTTGTCTTGTTCCTGATTTTAGAGGAAATGCTTTTACCTTTTCACCATTGAGAATGATGTTGGCTGTGGGTTTGTCATATATGGCCTTTATTATGTTGAGGTAGGTTCCCTCTGTGCCCACTGTGGAGAGTTTGTTTGTTTGTTTGTTTTTATCATAAATGGGTGTTGAATTTTGTCAGAAGCTTTTTCTGCATCTATTGTGATGATCATATGTTTTTATTCTTCAATCTGTTGATGTGGTGTATCACACTGATTGACTTGTGGCTACTGAAAAGTCCTTGCATCACTGGGATAAATTCCACTTGATCATGGTGTATGATCCTTTTAATGTATTGTTGGATTCAGATGGCTAGTATTTTGTTGAGGATTTTTGCGTCTATGTTCATCAGTGATGTTGGCCTGTTATTTTCTTTTATTGTGGTATCTTTGTCTGCTTTTGGTATCAGGATGATGGTGGTCTCATAGCATGAGTTTGGAAGTGTTCCTTCCTCTGCAATCTTTTGCAGTAGTTTCAGAAGGAAGGTGTTAAATCCCCTCTAAATATTTAATAGAATTTGCCTGTGAAGCTATCTGGTCCTGGACTTTTGTTTGTTAAGAGTTTTAAAATCATGGTTTCAATTTCAGTACTAGTGATTGGTCTGTTCCTCTTTTCTATTTCTTCTGGATTAGTCTTGGAAGGTTGTACTTTTCTAAGAATTTGTCCATTTCTTCCAGGTTGTCCATTTTATTGGCATGGAGTTGCTTGTAGTAGTCTCTTATGATCCTTTGTATTTTTAGAGCCTGAATGTAGCAAAGCTCTTTGACTCTGGGATTCTGGGCTGTGGTTGGACTTGGTCTGAGCTCTAACTAGTAACCAGGCACTTATAGAGTCAACGTGAATGAGGCCCTGGCATTTATAGACAGTGAGTAAGTTATAGCTGTTGATGCTATAATTAAAACAATGATTATTATTATCTTTCTTTCAAATCAAATGCCATCAGAGATTTTGGTCTTTTGTTCCAAGATTCTAATCTGTTTTTAAAATGGTTTCCACAGTCAGAGATTTTTTTTTTTTTTTTTGCAGTACGTGGGCCTCTCACTGTCGTGGCCTCTCCTGTTGCGGAGCACAGGCTCCGGATGCGCAGGCTCAGCGGCCATGGCTCACTGGCCCAGCCGCTCCGCGGCACGTGGGATCTTCCCGGACCGGGGCACGAACCCGCGTCCCCTGCATCGGCAGGTGGACTCTCCACCGCTGTGCCACCAGGGAGGCCCCACAGTCAGAGATTTTTAAGGCAAGTTACTAAACTTCAATTAAACATTCATGTCTCAATCAAAGTAGAAAGACTTGTCACTTATTGAGGGATTTCTATATAGGAAGCAGTTTAGTTGGCAGCCTAAATATTCAACTTTGTCATCAAAACTGTATTTGGAGTTGGGTACTGTGTTAGATTGCTGGGGCTGCCATAACAAAGCACCACAGACTGGTGGCTTAAACAACAGAAATTTCTTTTCTCAGGGGTCTGGAGGCTGGAAGTCCAAACTTCAAGGGGTTGGCAGGTTTGGTTTCTTCTGCAGACTCTCTCCCTGGCTTCAGAGGACCATCTTCTCCCTGTGTCTTTACATGGATTTCCTCTGTGTGTGTCTGTGTCCTAATCTCTTCTTATAAGAACACTAGTCATTTGGATTAAGGCCCACCCACATGACCACATTTTCCTTTAGTCACCTCTTTAAAGGCCTCCCCTGCAATTATAGTGCCATCCTGAGGTGGGACTTCAACGTATGGATTTGGGGAGGACACAGCTGAACCTCTAATAGGTGCTGTAATTTCCATTTTATGAATGAGAACGTTGACTCACAGAGACAGTATCATTTCTCATAATCACTTGGCAAGTGAATTGAAGAGCCGGCATTCAAATCTGGTGCCTCTGTTTTCGAAGCTTAAGTGCTTTCTTGCCGTCTCTACGCCAACGCATCTAGATGGTGCTTCATCCTGTGGGGATATGTAAGTCCTGGGCCTCGGGTACCGTGACACCTCATCTCACTTAAATGTAGCAGCCGGTGCTGCTAGCTGTTCAGCAAGCTGCTCGCGTCTCCTGAGCACAGGCTAGTCTACATCAGGTGTGGTCCTCTGATTGAGTTCTGATTAGTGGAATGTGGATGAAAGGGATATTACACATTGTACTCTATGGAAGTCAGAGGCAAACCACTGTATTACACCAGTGAAATTTATCTATGGCAGTACACAGATGTAGCTTCACTAAGATAAGTGGGTGTCATCAATTCTCTCAATAGATTCGGAACCCCACACATCACAAGAAATGTCAGCTAGGATCTAGTAGAAAACTAAGAACTAGTGAGAAACTTGGTTTCCTTTTGCGTTCAGCAGAGGTGCTAGGGACTTGGGAATTCCTGTGCTTTGAAGTATCTTACTTTGCTCTTTTTGCTCTGGGTTTGGAAATAGAAACATGAGCATGGCCACTGAGGGATAAATAAAACTCTTGCTTTTGTCTGAGTAATTCAGTACCAACCTGGCTGGGAGTGAGTTAGGAGTCTCCAGATGCCATGCTGACCCTGTGCCTAAAAGCAAGATTCTTCACTAGGTAGGTTTCCCAGGTTTATAAAACTATCTCCCCAAATCTGTAAACAAACTCAAAATCTCAATGTGCCTGAAATCTTTAAATATGTAGTTGTTCTTTATCATTTACGAGGCTTCCGTTGCCTTAGTTTTAATCTCAAGTCTGTTTTTCATTTTGTTCTGTTGTGTATATTATCCCTTGAAAGACATAATGTATGATTGGAAGTCACAACAAGCAGGAAATAAATATATACAATTATTTTTACTCTTACATTGAGATACAAAATATTGTAACATCAAGGGAAAACAGATGACTAGAGAGATGAAAGTTTGTATAGAGATGGCAGTGAAGGAGTCTGCATCTCTTTTTTGACTCCAAGAAGGAGAAAAATGAGGAACTCGGGCGAAAAGGTATAAGAAAGGTCTTACCTACAATTTTCAGGTATGGTAGGATTTTTCTATGGATGGAACAAAGCCTAATATACGCAACACATACATTTATTTTCTTAGCAATAAATATCAGCTTAGCATTTTATTTTCTCACACAGATTTTGTATTAAAATCCAACTAATTATTCCTTTTATAGAATTAATAATATAATACAAATCTATTAAATGCAATTATATTTATTAATTAATTTGTAATTATTACTCATTAGTGTCTCTTTTTCCATGTAGGAGTTAGATTAACCAAATATTTTCTGGTTTAAAGTATAACTTTATGAAGAAAAATTTGCAGAAGTTTCTAATATCAACTTGGTGTAGTGTTCTATTTTAGCTAATAAAAACTGACAGTTTGTAGTTTTGGTTTTGTCTAACATATCTTTAAAATGACACAAAGGGATCAAACTGTTCTCAAGTAACTAAACTGGGTCCCAAAACACAGCAGCAGTTTTACAGGAGAATAAAAAGATTTAGTACTTTAACAAGGTAAAAGTACATGATATGTGGCATAAAGTCACAGTTTACCAGGCATGCACTAACACAATCAGTATGACCCAAAATTATGAGAAGAGTCAATCAGGCAAAACCAACACAGAACTGAAATACATGTCAGAATGATCCAACAGTTATATTAAAACTGTTCTTGTCACTGTACTTCATAGGTTCAAAAAGTTAAGTAGAGACATTGAATATGTCAAAATTCCAAGTTGAACTTCTGGAGATGAAACCTATCATGTATTTGTTACATGAAAAGTACACTGGGTGGAATTAGATATTGGTAGATTAGATATTGCAAAAGAACACATTAGTGAAGTTGAAGCAAGGAAGTCTATCCAAAATGAAACACAGATGAAGATAAAGACTTCTGAAAATTTGAAAGGGCATTGGTGAACTGTGGGGGTAATTGAAGTCTCTCTTGGGGAGAAGCAAAGCACAAGAAACATTTGAAGAAATATTGGTCCTTTTTTATTTTTCAAACTTGATAAAAACTATGAACCTAGAGACCCAGGAAGCTCAAAACATGTCAAACACACACAAAAATAAAGACAACTGCAGCAAGGAATATCATCATAAAGTTGCTCAGAAAGAGTAATAAAGAGAAAAACTGAAAAGCAGCAAGAGAAAAAAGACACAACTGGTACATGGAAAGAAAGATGAGGATGTCAGCAGAGACTGCTCCAAAAATAATTGAAGCGAGAGGACAATGGAGTAAATTCTTTAAAACACAACATACACACAAACCACAAAAACAATGTAGAATTTATATATGCAGAATAAATACCTTTCATAAACAAAAGTAATTTTCAATACTTTGGACATATAGAAATTGAAATAATTCATAATGAGCAGGCCTACAGTATGTGGAATATTGAAATGTTGAAAGAAAAATGATACCAAATAGAAATGTGAATCTATAAAAAAGAGTAAAGAAGACTGGATGTGGATTTTTTCTCATTATATAAATGTCTGCAAGAGATACCTGACCATTGACAATACATTAATAATAAACTGTGGAATTTGTAACATGCATAAGTCAAGGGTGTGACAACCAGAGCATAAAACTGGAGGTAAAAATATTGGGTGCATTATTGTAAAGCACTTATCTACGTGAAGTGCTATCAGGTCACTTTAAGGAAGACTGCTAAGGTACAGACATAGACTACAAACCCAACAACAATAGATAAAATATAAACAAGCAAACAAATAAAGGCTAATAGACCAATACTGAGGATAAAATGGAACAGTAAGAAATTCTTAATCCAAAAAGAGTCAGAAACAAAGACAAAAGGAACAAAGTAGTGTTGGAAGACATAGAAAACGTGATCTCAACACCGCTATTTACAGGTAGAGGTAGATTGGACAAAAAGCAAGAACTAAGTCTTACAATCTAAGTCTTAAGATAACAAGAACTTGAAAAGATGATCAAACTCGTTAGTCATTATGGAAATACAATTTAAAACCTCAATAAGATTCTGCTACACACTTATTTGGATGTCTGAAATTTTAAAAGTTGGCTGTATCATGTGTTGGTAACAATGTGGAGGAACAGGAAAAAGCACTGGTGGATGTTTGAAATGGTACAAATACTTAGAGAAACTGCTTGGCTTTTTCTTTAAAAGTTAAATATACCCCCCCAGGAGGTACCTGAGCCACTCCACTCCTCAACATTTACCCAAGAGAAATGAAAACTCTGCCAGTAGAAAGAAATGTATGTGAATAAACATAATTGCCTTATTTATAATAGTTAAAATCTAGAAACAACCCAAACATCCACTAACGGAGGAAGGGATAATTCAGTTGCAGTACATTCATACTAAGAAATATTGCTCAGCAATAAAAAGATGTCAACTAATGTTTTGTTGAGAATTTTTGCACCTCAGTTAATGAAAGATATTGATCTGTAGTTTTCTTTTTTTCTCTACTCTGTCTGATTTTGGTACTAAGGTAATATTAGCTTCATAAAAAAGATTTAGGTAGTATTCCAGCCTCTTCCATTTCCAAGACAGTATGTGAAATTGGTGTTGATTATTCTTTAAGTATTTGGCAGAATTCTTCAGTCAAACCATCAGGGTTTGGAGATTTCTTTTGTGGGAACTTTTCAATTGTAAATCTAATTTCTTTGATGGTTTTAGAAATATTCAGATACGTATTTTATCTTGGTTGAGTTTGGTGACCGCTAGTTTGTGGGTTTTGAAGAATTGATCCATTTCTTATAATTTTTCAAATATATCAAGTTCGTAACCATTGCACAAAGAGAAGTTCAACATCTTTAGCCCTTAAGGAAATGCAAATTAAAACCAGAATGAAATACCACTATCAGAACGGCCAAAATGGAAAATACCTATAGCACTAAATGATGGTGAAGATACAGGAAACCTAGATCACCTGGTACAGCCACAAAATAGAAGTAGTTTTACCAAAAGGGGAAAGGTGTATTCTAGGTAGAGGCTACTACATGTATAAGGACCTAAAATGAGAAAGAGACCCGTATGTTTGAGACAAAGAGAAAAATTAGGAAAGACTGATATAGAAAAAAACAAGTCTGATTTAAATTTAAGGAAAAAAAAATGTCATGAAGAGCCTAGGGGTAAGACAGGAATAAAGACACAGACCTACTAGAGAATGGACTTGAGGATATGGGGAGGGGGAAAGGTAAGCTGTGACAAAGCGGGAGAGAGGCATGGACATATATACACTACCAAACATAAAATAGATAGCTTAGTGGGAAGCAGCCACATAGCACAGGGAGATCAGCTCGGTGCTTTGTGACCACCTAGAGGGGTGGGATAGGGAGGGTGGGAGGGAGGGAGACGCAAGAGGGAAGAGATATGGGAACATATGTATATGTATAACTGATTCACTTTGTTATAAAGCAGAAACTAACACACCATTGTAAAGCAATTATACTCCAATAAAGATGTAAAAAAAAAAGTCTGAGATGACGCTAGAATAATAATAAGATCAAATCATGCATAGCCAAGCACTATGGGGGGCTTTAAGAATAGGGAGTGATAGAAGGCTTTCAATCAGGAAAATTTTAACCATAGATTTGGATATTATTATATATTATTTATGTGGCAAATATTATTGTAAATGATGTATATTGCATATATCATGTATGTTATTGTATAACTAGATTATTGAGTATATAGATTATATATTACTCAGTAATATTTTGACAATTATGTTAAACAAATAAAAGATTCATGGCACTTCCCTGGCGGTCCAGTGGTTAAGATTCCGTGCTCCCAATGCAGGTGGTACGGGTTTGATCCCTGGTCGGGGAACTAAGATCCCATATGCTGCATGTCGCAGCCAAAAAAAAAAAAAAAAAAGACTCATAAGTGACCAAGGGAGGATATAAAGGTAACAGTTATGAGCATTTGAAGTCACCCAAGTGAAAAATGATGGTATCTAAGCCTAGGATGATGGTAGTTTGGAAAGAAAATCAGTTTATAGATGATGAGTGTATTGGATGAGTACAGTTTCATAATTGCATTAGTAGAGATGGGAAAGATAGGAGTTAAGGAGGATCCCTGTGGATTAAAGAGACTGGGGCAGAGGGGAAAGAGCAGGCGTCTGAATAGGGTATGGGGTTTAGGGTGACAGTGAGGTCAGTCTGGGACACATGAGCTTGAGCTGCCACTTTTAATTCAAGTGAAGACGCCAAATTGGTAATTGGACATGCAGGTCTGGACTTGAGAAACTGTTTCGGGAAAAAGAAAGTCAAGATGAGTGACTGGCTAGAAGTAAGAGGATGTGCTGTTATTTAACCGTCTTTAATTGAAGAACACTCCAGTTGTTTTCCTTTGGGGCTCTTTTTAAAAGTGGTACATCAGTTAGCTTTTACAGACATTATTTTGCAGGTGCGCAGCTATATCTGAGGGCTAGATTGCCGGAAGCGGGGTTGCTGAGCAAATGTATAAATGCTTTTGTAATTTTGTTAGATCTTGCAAGAGTGCCCTCCATGTGGACCTGTGCTGTTTTGAACCCTCACCAGCAGTGTGTGAGAAAGACTGCTTCCCCATAGGCTCACAAAGTAAGGACTTTATCACATTTTGGGGTGTCTCCCAATATCCTGGATGAAACAGGGCATTTTAGTGTAGTTGCATTTTTCCTTTACCTTATCCTGAGTTAGGTTAAGCACCTTTCCAGATGTTATAAATCTTGTGTGAAATGTTTGTTCATGACCTTTGCCCATTTTTCTGCTGGATTGTCGCCAGGCCTAAAACGTGAAAGCTGTGCTGGGCAGAGGCTGGGAGAGTTTTAAAGTACATGTTAGAAAGAGCTTAGATCGCATTCAAGAGATGGTTGGTAGGAGTCTCAAATTTAAAGGTGATTCTGATGAGGCTTCAGGTGAAATTGAGGGGCCTGGAAACCAGAGGGAAAGTGATCCTTGTTATAAAGTGGCAAAGAACTTGCCCAAATGGTGTTCTAGTTTTTCTGCTAGTGATGAACCTAGATATTTAGCAGAAGTGATTACACAGTGTGTAATACTGTGGACCAAGGAACCATTTAATTTCTGATAACTTAAAGCAAGAAAAAACTCAGCAAGCTGATCTACTCGTCCTAAACATTTTCAAGATATTCGGCACATGGCAAAGGTGGAATCTTGGGTACTGTTTCTTTCTGGCCAGTGTTTCGGAACTAACAGTACAACCTTCCTTCCCTGTACATGCTGGGAATAGTTTGGGATGCAAGGTGACTGATGACACAGAGGACAACCCTTCCTCAGTCCATGTGCATCCATGCTCTGGGTTATGGGCCTCTAACTCAGTGCTGTTGGTGTTACTCTTTGAGTGCACGGTGCATTGCTGTGGTTTTTGTGCAAGAGATAGAGAAGCCCATGAAATCCGGGGGCACAGGGCTGCCACCAGATATGGACCCACGGCCAGCTCTCCGCCGGGGAGACTAAACTAAATGCCAGCCCTCGTCATTCTACGTCTGGGAAAGAGAATAATAAATAACATCAAGTCCACTTCTTGGTGTAGTTTTAGTTCTACATCGAAATAAGTCCAGTGATAACTGAAGCAGTTTTTAATACCACGCCCTGGACGTTTGTACAGAATTTCAGATATCACCCTTACCCGCCATTCGTCCTGTGTTGTCTTGTCAACTCACCGTCAGAGCCTTGGGAAGACAACTGTTGGAGCATTTCACATTTGCTTACCTCTCTGTCTTTTGGTTAAAGTTGTGAACAGTGCTGTTTCTAAGCCCTGAGAGCAACATGCAGGACATAGAATATGTTTAACTTGGCCATTTCAGTGACGGCCTGTGGAAGATTCATAGACACGATTTGAATCTGCGTGTAGGTGTGTGAACATGGGATGTGGTGGACAAGAGACCAGGAGAAGAAAGAGTATGCAGGCTTCTTAGCTTCCCCTCTGCCTGGCTATCTCCACCCCTCCAGGACTGTACGCCTATTTTTAAAGTACCACAAAGGAGAGCATACACGAGATGGTTACAGTCTCATTCTTCCTTACATAAATGCACAGGTATCATGTTGTGGGTTAACATGAGACTTCTCAAGTCTGATGACCCGGGTGGAGAATTGGGGAGCAGTTTTCTTCAGTTTCAGCCCTTCCTTCTCTGATTGTTGCCGCTTAGAATGCTTTGCTGGGTCATGCTTCTCAAACTGAACATTCTGTGTTAGATTTCCTAAGGTGTTTGCTTTTGGCATTTTCCCTTCCCTATATATGTACTTTTATCTAAATGGTCATTTATTTATGGCTGGAAATACCGTCTCTATGCAAATGGCTCCCCAGTCCATATACTCAACCTCGAACTCTCCTCCAAGCTCTGTTTTGGACACACAGATCTGCCGGCCCACTTGACACTCAACTTGGGTGTCTCCTAGGAGAGCACATTCAACACGTCTGGTTCTCAAACCTTGATGACTCCCTGCAGACTTTCACCAGTCTTCACACTGTCCACCTAAGTAGGCATCACGGCCACTCAATCCATAGCCCACGATGGAGACTTAGATGAGCTCTGACATCACTTGATCATTTCCCACGCACGCTCGCTACTTCATGGTACACTGCTGGATTTCTGAAGAGATCACTAATCGGCCGCCTTTCTCATTTCCACTGTTAACCAAGACCAGCTCTCCAGGTTGTTACTCCTGTACCTTCCTCACTGGTCTTTCTGGCTCTATTTCTGCTCCCTTCCAGTCTATCCGCACCACAACAACCAGATTCATCTTCTAAGATGAAACTTTGTTACGCTGTGTCCCTGAAGTGGTGCCTGCAGCGCCCAGAGCAGTCTGCTCCCCGGCTGATGGTCCAGCCTCACCCCATGTCTCCTTTCCCTCCATCGTAGCCTTTAGTCCGTTAATCAACTGGTGCCCTTTCTCCTGCTGGAGATCCTCACCTGAAGATCACACATCCTCATCCCTATCAAGGTAGATATGGTCACATGACCTGCTCTGGACTATGACATGTGATCATGAGTGATAGTTGTGACTTTCAGGCAACAGTCTTTGAAGACAGCATGGACTTTATCATTCTTGCATCACTAATGATCTCGGTGATGGAGGATGCATGCAGGTAGGGAGTGTGAGAAATAAGTATTCACCGTTACACAGAGATCCAGGGATTGCTCGTCTCTCTAGTGTGGCCAATCCTCCATTTCAAAGGACACACCAAACCCCTTTCTCTTTCTGGACAATCACATGTTTGCCCTCTGACAGTAATGCACTCCCCATTTCCTTCCTGACCATGCAACTTCCCCTCATTAACTCTATCTTTCTTCCCAGTATCAGCGTTAAGTGAGATCTTCCTTAATGTAGTGGGTTGTGTGCTCTCATAATTCCCAATTTTTAAGCACTTATAATAATTCCAAGTGTATGGTTGCTTGTGGAACTATTTTTAATTATATATTTATTTTAAACGTATCTAGACTGTGAGCTCCATGAGAAGATGCCCAAGCCTGTCTTATTCACAGGATGAATAAATGAATACAATTCCTTTGATATTATCTACGGTGAAAAACAATTAGGATTTAATCAGACCTGAATTTAATTTGGGCTCTGCTATTCAATAGAATATCGCATTTGAAAATGTACTATGTTTCTTTGTCTTTCAGTTTCCTCAACTGTAAATGGGAGAGCATTTATCTCTAAAACCTGTTGAGATAACTAAATAAGTTAAAAGTCCACCATGGTGTTTGGGATGAAATAGAGGCACGAGAGCGATTTTCCCTTTTCTTTCCAGTGAATCTGCAAGCTTCCATTGTATCAGAACTGTTCAGATGGTCAGTGGTCCCCAGGGGAAGGGAGTGCTGTTTTTTTGTTCCAGGTAATATTTCAGAAATCTTACTAATTCTCTCAGTTTCACTGATTATCTATTTTATTTCTATCGAACACTTTTCATCCAGTGATAACATTTTAGATCATACGTGATTTGCTGACAGCCTTTCAGATCTCAGCATGTGCTTCCATATGTGACTTGTTGGAATAAACAGTTGAAAGTTGATAAGCTGTGTCTGTGTGGCACTGATAAGTGTCTTACTAGATAGGCCGGCTGTAGGTCATTCTGGGGGAGGTTTTGCTTCAAGCAATTTGATGCCTTTTAAGGAAGCTTGTCCAACCCTAGGCTGATAGTCATGTTCTGTGCGTTCTCTCTGGCTTAGTGTTGGCTTTGGGCAGTTTAATTTTGTGATCATGCTTTGACTATCAACCATGGATACAGCATTGTGCAAGTGATGATTAGTTTCTGCTATTGGGATTGCAGGGAGGGATTTGGAATAACTGGTAGTTGAATAAGTTACTTAAGTAAGAGAATGATGTGGAGAGTGACCTTGCTTGAATTTTAGACAGGTTGCTGGGAGCCCTCTTTTCTATCAGGCCTCATTCTTGGGCCTTGTCTTCAAGTCTGTGTGACCCAGTTCTAGCAAGAATCTTGCTGTCTTAGTCCATTCAGCATGCTATAAGAAAGTGCCCTTGACTGGTAGCGTTTAAACAACAGAAATTTATATCTCACAGTTCTAGAGGCAGGGGTACAAGATCAAGGTGCTGGTAGATTTGGTGTCTGGTGAGAACCCCTCGTGGTTCACAGATGGTCATTCTCACTGCATCCTCATACAGTGGAATAATGGAGGGACCTTCCAGGGTCACTTGTAAGAGGGCACTAATCCATCCCTGAGAGCACCATCCTCATAGCCTAATCACCTCCCAAAGACCCTACCTCCTAAGACCATCACATTGGGGATTGGGTTTCAACATAAGAATTTGGGGAACACAAACATTAGGGCCCGGCACCTGCGAAGTCAGTACAGCAAGAATCTCCCGATCCTTGAAGTTTCCTCTAGGGTGGTTGTCCATCAACAGATCCCCTCACTCTCCTTGGCTATAAATTTCCACTGTCCTTGCTGTATTTGGAATTGATCTCAGTCCTACACCGAAGTCTCTCTTCTCTCATTGCAATAGTTTCTGAATAAAATCTATCTTTATTGTTTTAACTAGTGTCTGGCTTTTGTTCTCTTTCACAATAGCACTAAAAGGTAAACTAAGAACCATACGTTTTCAAAAGAGAAAGAAAGAGAATCCAACCTGTTGAAGAGATATTAGGAAGTAATTAATGAAACATTCCTTGAAAGATGGTTAAAATAACAAAGACTTTGAAAAGATCGTGGTCTTTGGATTCAGAGAAGAACTTACTTAGCAGATGCAAAACCTTAGACAAATCACACTTTTTTGGAATCTTATTTTCTCATTTGCAGATAGAGACCGCTATGACTGTTGTGTACATCTGTGTGAAATTTAAATTATATAATGTCTATTCTGGCGCCTAGTGATACTATTATTTACTGGTGCTTTAGGCGTGTGGTGTTTTTCTTTTTTCTTACACAAAACTTAACTAAGGCAAATTAGTCGGAGGTGGAAATATCAGGGTTTTTTTTACCAACAAACTCTTGATTGAGTGTGGTGGTAGCTTAATGACAAAGAGTCAGTGAGTTTCCCCATAGGGAACCCCAGGATGGGACAGATGTGCACAGTCATCACTGTGATGGTCCTGGAAGTGGGGATGATGCTTGTGATGCATGTCACACAGTCCTGGAAGCAGTGTCATCACAGAGTGCCAGGAAGGAAGGGGCTGAACCCTGTGCTCTGAGTCTTCCCCAAATGCTCTGTCCAGGGAGTTACTGCCTCTGGGTGGGGAGGGGTCGGGGGAGTTGGTGGAGGACCCGACAGAGACCCACACAGCAGAGGGGATAAATATCACAGGGATGACAAAGCCTTTCACCTAGGAGTTGTCATCGTGTTACACTTTTTTGGGGGGATGCTTTTCTTCTTAAATAGTGTGAGGGTGTTGCCAGGGATATCAAGAAAAATTAATTTGCCTCTATTATATTTTTTAGATTATTAAATAAGACATTAATTATAGAATATTTTGAAATGACAGAAAATTCCAAATAGAATTCTAGCTCAGTATTACTGCACAGAGATAACCATGGTAAAATTTTAATTGTATGTATATATTTTTAAATTTATCAATATTATCTATTTTGTTTACATTTATGTATGACATGAAATTGAAAGCACTTATTTTTTCGCAATTATTCTGAAATGTTTCTCTTTAGTTCTCTTTAACTAAAATATGGTATATTGATATATTCTTTACTGTAGATTTCTAACTTGTCTTTCATTTAAACCTAAAAAATAGGTTTAAATCAAGATCCTTCTAACTAAATCAATCCATTGTTAGATTATAGGTTTATGTTTGGCACAGTTTTTCTTCCACTCAAACTAGTTATGTTTATAATTTTTAAAAATATTAATGTATGTACAAACATTTTTCTGATTATGTTGCAAAGGGCAATAACTATAATATTTGTTTCATGGAAATGTAACAATAAGAATTATAACTATTTTTTTTCTTTTTCCTTTTTTTTAACATCTTTATTGGAGTATAACTGCTTTACAAAGGTGTGTTAGTTTCTGCTTTATAACAGTGAATCAGTTATACATATACATACGTTCCCATGTCTCTTCCCTCTTGCATCTCCCTCCCTCCCACCCTGACTATCCCACCCATCTAGGTGGTCACATAGCACCGAGCTGATCCCCTTGTGCTATGTGGCTGCTTCCCACTAGCTACCTGTTTTACGTTTGGTAGTGTATATATGCCCATGCCACTCTCTCGCTTTGTCACAGCTTACCCTTCCTCCTCCCCATGTCCTCAAGTCCATTCTCTAGTAGGTCTGTGTCTTTATTCCTGTCTTGCCCCTAGGTTCTTCTGATCTTTTTTTTTTTTTAGATTCCATATATATGTGTTAGCATATGGTATTTGTTTTTCTCTTTCTGACTTCACTCTGTATGACAGTCTCTAGATCCATCCACCTCACTACAAATAACTCAGTTTCGTTCCTTTTTATGGCTGAGTAATATTCCATTGTATATCTGTGCCACATCTTCTTTATCCATTCATCTGTTGATGGACACTTAGGTTGCTTCCATATCCTGGCTATTGTAGATAGAGCTGCAATGAACATTTTCGTACGTGACTCTTTTTGAATTATGGTTTTCTCAGGGTGTATGCCCAGTAGCGGGATTGCTGGGTCATATGGTAGTTCTATTTGTAGTTTCTTATGGAACGTCCACACTCTTCTCCATAGTGGCTGTATCAATTTACATTCCCACCAGCAGTGCAAGAGGTTTCCCTTTTCTCCACACCCTCTCCAGCATTTATTGTTTGTATATTTTTTGATGATGGCCATTCTGACCGGTGTGAGATGATATCTCATTGTAGTTTTGATTTGCATTTCTCTAATGATTAATGATGTTGAGCATTCTTTCTTGTGTTTGTTGGCAATCTGTATTATTATAACTGTTTGTAGAAGTATGGGAGTCTCTCAGAGGATTTGTGTGAGCAAGACTTTCCTTAATTTTAAGCATGCACATTGAAGTTATTGCTGTGCTTTTTACTCCTTGATAGATTGGAAAATGTTGATTTTCTTCCCACAGAGAGCCAAATGAATAGTAAGGGTTAATTTTTCTCCCTTGAGGGAATTCTAGTTTTACTTTTTATCCACTCCTTTTAATCTAAAATTTGAAAAAAAAGTTGTGTTCTGAATACCCACTGTTGTAAATAGCTAACTAGTTAGAACATACTGTACCTAAAGCTATTATATCTATAAATGCCGTCATGTAATTGCATTATTAGTATATATTAAGGTTATGGCATTGGAAGTTTGAATGCTAGGTTTCTCCTTTTGAAAGCAGACATGGGAGTTGTAAAGGGGAGGCTGGATTCCTTTATAAAAGAGGAACTTCCTTTTTTAAAATTTCTAGTGTCTTTTAATTTTGTTAGATGAAAGCTTCTGCAAGTGAACATAGGTGGTTCTCCTTATATATCTAAATTTTAATTTTTTTCCTTAAATTTATTTTATTTATTTTTTGATTTTTACTTTATATTGCAGTATAGTTAACAATGTTGTGTTAGTTTCAGGTGTACAGCAGAATGATACAGTTATACACACACATGTATCTATTCTTTTTCAAATTCTTTTCCCATTTAGGTTGTCACAGAATATTGAGCAGAGTTCCCTGTGCTGTACAGTAGGTCCTTGTTGTTTCTCTGTTTAAAATCCAGCAATGTGTACATGTCAATCCCCAGCTCCCAATCTATCCCTCCCCAACGGATAGAGTCCTTATCTCACATTATCAGCAGTCTCAGTGTACAACATGGCCTGTTTGAGGTTCTGAAGTAAGGTTAAGTGGCATGAAGCTACCTTTATAATAAGTCGCCATCATAAGGTGCTCCACATTTGATTACCTGTCTTCTCCCACTACCAACTTCCTTGGGGCAGCGGACGTCCAAATTCTAGATCATGTTGCAATCCGAATCCACAGGCCTTAAGTTCAAATTTTAGTTCTTTTGCTCTTTTAAGATAATATTCAAAGAAATTAAAATCCAAATGCACTCCACTCGGTTTTGTGTATCACTGCATCTCAGTTTGAAGAGTTCCACATGCTGAGAAGTGTTGACATTCTTCTGCAGTAGAAACGCATTTCATGAGTTGAGTTCAGCCTCTGACGTGCCCCATATCAAACCACCCAGGGATTCACACACACTGGCCACAGCACCAGAGTTAGATCAGTTTTGCGGGGCAAGGCCTTCATCAGCATGTTTCCTTGCCTGGTGAAGAAGACCCCAGAGCCTGTGGCCTCTGTAGACGGGCAGGTCCCAGAGGGGAGATGGGGGAGGGATGCAGGAGCAGGTGAAAGGGGACAATGGGTCCCACCTGCTCAGCTCCTCTGAACATCCTCAGTCTGGGACACTGGCCTCATCTTCAGGGAGGAGGCAGTGAGGAGAAAGGAGGATGAGGGCGGTACCACAGGATGCCCAGTCACATGAAACGAGCCATAGGGCACCTCTCCTTTCCCATAACACCAGTAACAGAAGAATCCAAGTGGCTGAGGATGTAGAAATGTGAGAGTGGAAGTAGAGATACTTTATACTTTTATGTCCCAAATTCTCAGATTAAGTAATTTACCTCTTTACAAAAGCTATATTTTGTTTTTGTCAAATCTTCAAATTTCTGACTATAAAATAACCATTTGCTTTAAAGCATAAGCTATTAGCCCAGTAACGTTCTTTTGTATAAATTATTATTCTTAACTCTTAAACATTTTTTCCTTATAAAACTGCTATTTTGTAGAAATAGAATCTCAAATCCTTTTATAGCTTTTTTGTTCCACAAATTTTTACTTTTGGGAATAAATCTTGATTCTTGTAAGACTTATGGTTTATGTCCTCTCTCTGAGTGGCTTGGGTTATAGAACCTAATATGCAGGACCTGCATATTTTATGTCTATCACAGGATTGTTAAAATGTAATGCTAATGTGCCTAGACTAATAAGTAGCTATTTTAATAATTAAAGAATTGTAAGCCAGTTCGTGGTAGCACTGATGTAATTGGGTGAGCTTTGGAACTAGGGGGCAAAGATTGACTCCCGTGTGTTACTTCTTTTTTTTTTTTTTTTTTTTAACATCATTATTGGGGTATAATTGCTTTACAATGGTGTGTTGGTTTCTGCTGTATAACAAAGTGAATCAGTTATACATATACATATATCCCCATATCTCCTCCCTCTTGTGTGTCCCTCCCTCCCACCCTCCCTATCCCACCCTTCTAGGTGGTCACAAAGCACCGAGCTGATCTCCCTGTGCTATGTGGCTGCTTCCCACTAGCTATCTATTTAGTTTGGTAGTGTATCTATGTCCATGCCACTCTCTCACTTTGCCACAGCTTACCCTTCCCCCACCCCATATCCTCAAGTCCATCCTCTAGTAGGTCTGTGTCTATATTCCCGTCTTGCCCCTACGTACTTCGTAACCATTTGTTTTTTCTTAGATTCCATGTATATGTGTTAGCATACGGTATTTGTTTTTCTCTTTCTGACTTACTTCACTCTGTATGACAGACTCTAGGTCCATCCACCTCACTACAAATAACTCAGTTTCGTTACTTTTTATGGCTGAATAATAGTCCGTTGTATATATGTGCCACATCTTCTTTATCCATTCATCTGTCGATGGACACTTAGGTGGCTTCCATGTCCTGGCTATTGTAGACAGCACCACAGTGAACATTGTGGTGCACATATCCTTTCGAACCATGTTTTTCTCGGGATATATGCCTGGTGGTGAGATTGCTGGATTATATGGTACCTGTATTTTTCGTTTCTTGAGAAACCTGCACACTCTTCACCATAGTGGCTGCACCAATTTACATTCCTACCAACAATGTAGCAGGGTTCCCTTTTTTCCACACACTCTCCAGCATTTATTGTTTGTAGATTATTTTGATGATAGCCATTCGGACCACAGTGAGGTGGTACCTCATTGTACTTTTGATCTGCATTTCTCTAATAATTAGTGATGTTGAGCATCTTTTCATGTGCCACTTGGCCATCTGTATGTCTTCTTTGGAGAAATCTTTGGTTAGATCTTCTGCCCATTTTTTGATTGGGTTGTTTGCTTTTTTGATATTGAGCTGGATGAGCTGTTTGTAAATTTTGGAGTTTAATCCCTTGTTGGTCACATCATTTGCAAATATTTTCTCCCATTCTGTGGGTTGTCTTTTTGTTTTGTTTATGGTTTCCTTTGCTGGGCAAAAGCTTTTCAGTTTAATTAGGTCCCATTTGCTTTGTTTTTATTTCCATTACTCTAGGAGACATATCTAACAAGATTGCTGTGCTTTTTGTCAAAGAGTGTTCTGCCTATGTGTTCCTCTGAGAGTTTTATAGTATCCAGTCTTACATTTAGGTCTTTAATCCATTTTGAGCTTATTTTTGCATATGGTGTTAAAGAATTTTCTAACTTTATTTTTTTATGTGTATCTGTCCAGTTTTCCCAGCACCATTTATTGAAGAGACTGTCTGTCTCCATTGTATAGTCTTCTTTGTCATAGTTTAATTGGCCATAAGTGCATGGGTTTATTTCTGGGCTTTCTGTCCTGTTCCATTGATCTATGTTTCTGTTTTTGTGCCAGTAGCATACTGTTTTGATGACTATAGCTTTGTAGTATAGTCTGAAGTCAGGGAGTGTGATTCCTCCAGCTCTGTTTTTCTTTCTCAAGATTGCTTTGGCTGTTTGGGGTCTTTTGTTTTTCCATATACATTTAAAAGTTTTTTGTTCTAGTTCTGTGAAAAATGCCATTGGTAATTTGATAGGGATTTCATTGAATCCATAGATTGCCTTGGTTAGTATAGTCATTTTCATACTATTGATGCTTCCAGTCCAAGAACATGGTATATCTTTCCACCTGTTTGTGTCATCTTCGATTTCTTTCATCAGCATCTTATAGTCTTCCGAGTACAGGTCTTTGGCCTCCTTAGGTAGGTTTATTTCTAGATATTTTATTCTTTTTGATGTGATGGTAAATGGGATTGTTTCTTTAATTTGTCTTTCTGATCTTTTATTTTCAGTGTATAGAAATGCAACAGATTTCTGTGTATTTATTTTGTATCCTGAAACTTTACCAAATTCATTGATGAGCTCTAGTAGTTTTCTGGTAGGGTGCTAAGGATTTTCTATGTATAATATCATGTCATCTGCAAATCATTTATACTATTAAAATCAACCATTAAAAAGAGTCCTAGTGGAGCAGGCAGGACGTTCACCACTTCCCAGTGATAACAAGTCCCCCCACCCGTGATCTGTCAGTGGAGGCCACATGGGGAGCCGTACTGAGGCACTGCTGCCTCTCTCCTCCAGGTAGTTATTGATGGGAAGCCAAACTCGCACCAATACTGAGCAGCAATGAGGTCTTCTTCCCCCAGCCTCGGATGTCACCAGCCTCTGAGTGAGGACAGTGGGGCATCTGGACTTCTGTCCCCTACTGGCGATATCAAATTGGCACACCCCACCCCCTTGCTGGGACAATGACAGCAAGGAAGGAAGCCAGCTAAAGTGCATTTAAGTATGATCTGGAGTCTCATTACATAATACCCAAAATGTCCAGGTTGCAGTTGAAAACCATTTATATCAAAAAGGGAAGAT
Organism: Inia geoffrensis; assembly: GCA_036417435.1. Taxonomy (NCBI): domain Eukaryota; kingdom Metazoa; phylum Chordata; class Mammalia; order Artiodactyla; family Iniidae; genus Inia; species Inia geoffrensis. The sequence continues at coordinate 1,953,178 of CM070906.1, read as the reverse complement.
CTCAAACTCAGAAAAACGGGACAATTAATAGTGCCCAACCATCAGATGGAATAGATATTAAAATGATTTACAATTATTTTAAAGCAGCCATCATAAAAGTGCTTCAACCAGTAATTATACATATACTTGAAAAAATAGAAAGACTCAACAAAGAAATGAAAGTTATAAGGATGAACCAAATGAAAATATTTGACCAGAGAAATAATAAACCCTAAATTAAAAACTCAGTGAATGGGGTCAACAGCATACTGAAGGAGCCAACAGGAAGGCAGTACAGCAGAAATGACCTAATCTGAACAGCAGAGAGAAAACAGACCTAAGAGAAGAGAGAGAGAGAGAAGGGAATAGTCTCAGCAACATGCAATAATAATGGCTGAAAATGTCAGAAATTTGGCAGAAGTTACACACTTACAGATTCGAGGAGCTGACTAAAATCCAAGGAGGATAAACTCAAAGAAATCCACACCAAGATGCATCATAGTCAAACTTCTGAAAACCAAAGACAAAGAAAAAATCTTGAGCACAACGAGAGAGAAGCCCCTTCCCTTCTAAGGGAAAAACAGCTACAGTGATATCAGATTCCTCGACAGAACTGACAGAGGCTACACACAAGTAGCACAATAATTTTTCAGCAATGAAAGAAATGAACCGTCAAGTCAGAAACCTATACCCAACTGAAATATGTTTTGGTAATATGGGGAAATCAAGATGATGTTGGATAAAAAAACTCAGAGCATCTGTCACCACAGAGCAGCCTAAAAGAATGACTCAAGGAAGCTCTCTGCACGGAAAGGACGTGACAGATGAAGGAGCCATGGGAAGTCAGGGAGGAGAAGGAACATGATCCCTGTACACTTTCCCAGGTCCTCACCGGCTTTGTGAGGCTGGCAGTCACTGCTCCTGACCTGTGCTTCCTGCTCATGTTCCCAGACAGTGGTTTGTTCAAAGAGCCAGAAGTTTCACTTGTTGTTAGAGATTTGTAAGAGAGATGATTGGGCAGGTGAATTAAGTTAATTGATAAGTTTACATTTTGATAAGAAGTCAAAACACATTCCAGTAAAACTGAAAGAAGAAAAATGTATAGGTAAGATAATATTTCACAGAATTTTAATCGCTGATAATACCTGAATATTGACCACATAAAATAAGTTATGGAAGTTAACAAAAAGGAACTACATTATATTTCCAATCCTGAAGTCACCTGAGAAGTAAGTTAGGCTCCAGTGGAAGTACAAGTCTGAGGCACAACCTGAAAATAAATGCCTATCTTATTTTTAATATTTCTCTCCGAATTTATTAGGCACAACAAAGTCACTTGATACAATTCTATCTAATGCAGAAATGCTGACCTAAAGAAGGGAATAGTATTGTCATTCACTAAAGCAATAGAATAGAGATGCAGATGTGAAACGAGAATCAGAGCCGGGTCTGAGCACTCTTTCTGCACAGAAAAGCCCATCTAGTTACAGAAGAAGACTCTCCAGATGATGTGGCTCTAATTCAGCCCTCACGAATGAGAGGCATTGACGAGCCAATCGTCATCTTAGGTGTGTCCAGAAATGCAGGATATCTTGAATAAATTTTTCTTTTTTTTGCGGTACGCGGGCCTCTCACTGTTGTGGCCTCTCCCGTTGAGGAGCACAGGCTCCGGACACACAGGCTCAGCGGCCACGGCTCACGGGCCCAGCCGCTCCGCGGCACGTGGGATCTTCCCGGACCGGGGCACGAACCCGCGTCCCCTGCATCGGCAGGCGGACTCTCAACCACTGCGCCACCAGGGAAGCCCTTGAATAACTTTTTTAAAAGTCAGGAAATATAATCATGTAGAGACCCTGGTGATCGTCCAATTCTTCCATACTACTGAAGAGGGCAATTATGCATACTGATAATATGTGTTACGAACACATGCATTTGTCAACTTTAATTCAATCTTTGTCATTCTTCATGCAAACTATTTTGTATAATCACTAAACCCATAACAGAACTGCTTAAAATACTGACTTGTCCTTATTGGAATCTCCTTGGACAAGAATCTGGCCTGATGCTCAGCACATAGTTGGAACTTATTAACATATGTTAACCAAATGAAATCACAATTAACTCGTTAGGAAAATATTCAGTAACTGATTTGAAAATTAAAGCAAGGGAATAATTCAAAATGCAGTTATAGGAGACTCATGACCTTGTCATATGGAAATGCTTATCATGAGACCACCCTAGGTAACAAGTCAACCCTTCCCATATCCCAATTCTATAGTGGCCTGGTGTTCTATATGCACAGACAGTCCAGATCTCTATTTATTACGAGGAAAATGGAATCTGATTTTGATGGGTCAGAAAGCAGGGATCTTCACTTATCAAAGTTAAATTGACAGGATTGTAAGATGACCCTGGGAGAGTCACGTATTTTCCTCAGACAGCAGTCTTCTGAACTATAAAATGACAGAAATTTTGTTTCATTCCATCAGGGTCGTGTTGGGTTATTTTTAAATGAATATTTACTATATTTTCCTTAACGCCAGCAATTCAGTTATTTCCACGTTCTATATGTGACTAAAAATCTTTCTTTGTGGAAAAGGGCTCCATGAAAGAATTCACCATTTCCTTAAAGATTTTTGTGCCTTCCCTCTGGGCCTCTTTCATATTGAGTATTTTTTATTTCTTCTTATCTGAAGTCACACTTGTTCTGGTTAATTGATTGCTCTTGAATTTAAAGACAAAGCCAAGAAACCATAATCTCATCAGTTTCCATACTTTTTAGAAAAGACAGTCATTTATCATTTCCATATCATATAATTAAAATTTAGTTTATCTTAAATATATTCTACAAGTTGCAACCCATTTTAGAGCTTATCTTTTCTGAGTTTATCTCAATTTAATTTTATGTTTCTTTTTTTTTTTTTTTTTTTTTTCCAGTACGTGGGCCTCTCACTGCTGTGGCCTCTCCTGTTGTGGAGCACAGGCTCCGGACGCACAGGCTCAGCGGCCATGGCTCACGGGCCCAGCCGCTCCACGGCATGTGGGATCTTCCCCGACCGGGGCACGAACCCGTGTCCCCTGCATCGGCAGGCGGACTCTTAACCACTGCGCCACCAGGGAAGCCCTATGTTTCTCTTAATACTCCTTTTTACTGGATTTTCTTTACATTGTTCAATTTGTAATTTTCTCTGTTCTGTATAATTTATGTTTAGGTGAATTTGACTCATATAGTTTAGGTCAGTGGCCTTTCATTAATTCTAAAGAGAAATCTGCTATGTCTATTTAACTTTCTTTATCTTATAGAAGATTTGTTTTCTCTTTTTTTTTTAAATACTATTTGCAAGTTTTCAAGTTTATTTTTTTGAAATTCATTTTACTTACATGCAAAAACCTTACTGGTGTTTTGCAAGCTGTTGCTCAATTGATTTGTCTCACTTGACAAAATGAAGTGAAGATTATAGAATGATATTATTCTCATTATTATTTTGCCTAGATTGACGAATAACAGCAAAGAGGGAGAAGTCTCTGCTTGCGTCCGCCCATTATGATGGCACTAGGCTTATCCCTCAGCTGTGGGCACGGGGCGGTTTTAATTCCCTCCCTCAGCAGCCAGGCCTTCTGCGCTTACTCTGTTTATCCTGGGATTAGTTAGGTGTGAAAGGAGTAACGGGAGTTTACATACAGCACAGATGTGAGCAGCCATGGGTGATTGAGAAGTCCTGGGAGAGAAACAGTTAATTAATATATTAACAAATATTTGCTGAGCTTGCACTCCGGGCAGATACTGTGCCAGGCCTGCGGGGGATGCTGGAGGTTAACAGCGGGCCTTGTCTCTAATCTGTGGCATTTTCATTGGTGTAAGGGGAGACGTATGAATAAAACAATTATGTTGTTGGATGTATAGTTACAGACAGAGCTAAGCACTTGGGAGAAATAAATACAGTTTGTGTGAGGGAGTCTCGAAGGGCTAATCCTGTGCTGTGCTCAGGACAGTCTGCTCTGTGGATGTGAGGCTGGAGGTGGGAACCAGTGGGTGATGAAGATGGAACCAGGCGGAGGGGAACAGGGGTCCAGGCAGTGGGAACGGCTGCATCATCGGGATCCTGAAAGGGTTGGGGCGTCTGGGAGAGAGTTCCTGTGACTCAGTGCAGTGAGAGGGGGAGAGAGACGCTCCCCTTTAGGCTGGTAAACCACAGTTAGGATTTGGGTTTCCACCCTAAGAGAAGCAGGGCAGCCTTCCGTGGTGTTAACCTGGGGTGGTAATTAAAATGGTCAAATTTCAGTTTTGAAAATGATCACTCTGCCTACAATTTGGAGAACAGATTGAAAGAGGAGCTAGAGGGGATTTAGGGACGTGGTTAGTGGCTGCTGATAAGTCACGGTTCTTGGACTAGGGTGTAGGCGGCAAACGTGACGACACAGGGGAGGCTGCGAGAGAGGAGAGGTAAACTGGGAGTGGGACTTGGTGGTGGGTCTTATGTGGTGACGGCACCCTGGGAGGGTGGCCAGGCCCGCATCCCGCAGACAGGTATCAACAGAACAGCAAGTCTGAGGAGTGAGCAGGTTCTGGCTTAGGGTAGGTTTGAGAGGCACCGTGTGGTCGTGCAGTGAGTTCCTGCCCTTACTAGGCTGGGGCCTGTGGGTGGGAGGTAGGAAGATGCACAGGCAGGTGGATGTGAATGACGTAGAGCTGGATCCTTGCAAGGACGCAGGGCCTGGGATAGAAGCTAGAGGTCGGGGACGCATCGTACACAGAAGTAAATTTACCCAACCACCAGGTAGAAGTTTATCGTCCACCTTTGTTCAGGCTGATGAGAGAACCCAGCTGAAGAATAAAACTGAAATTTAGCTATTTGAGTTGCCTCTAAACGACCTGAAGAACAAGACTTGATGCATAGACCCAGCCTAATGAGTATGTTCGCAAAATGAATTTCTCGTCTCCTTTCTGACTGTCAGACAGCGTTCACAGATCTGTTATCTTAGAAGAATATGTAAAAGCAGTGTTTTTTTCTTTCCTGTGCTCCGCAACGGGAGAGGCCACAGCAGTGAGAAGCCCGCATACTGGAAAAAAAAAAAAACCAAAAACAAAAAAAGCAAAAAAAAAAAGAAGAGGAGTAAACTGTAGTTCTGTAGATGTATTTTTCTTTGTTAGTTTTAAAGACTTTATTTTCAGTTAATTTTAGTTTTACAACAAGTTGAGGGGAAGGTGCAGAGATTTCCCATGTACCCTCCCCCCACCATGAACGGTCTCCCTCACGATCAACACCCGCAACAGGTGGTATAATTTTTTACTGAAGCTGAGCATGCATGTCAGGCCATAATTACCCAATGTTCAGAGTTTACCTTAGGATTCAGTCTTCGTGTTGTGCATTCTGCGGATTTGGACACATGTATAATGACACATCTCTATCACTATATCATCACACAGAGTAGTTTCAAGGCCCTGAAAATCCCCTGTGCTCCACCTGTTTATCCCTGGCCCCTCCCCTGGCAACTACTGATCTTTTTATTGTCTCTGTAGTTTGGTCTGTTCCAGAATGTTGTGTAGTTGAAATCACACAGTGTGTAGTTTTTTTAGACTGGTTTTGTTACTTAGCAATATGCGTTTAAGGTTTCTCCATGTCTTTCCATGGTTTGATAGCTCATTTCTTTGCCGTGCTGAACAGTAATCCATTGTCTGGATGGACCACAGTTTATTTTTCCATCACCTACTGAAGGATATCTTGGTTGTTTCCAAGTTTTGGCAATTATGAATAATGCAGCTATAAACATCCTTCTGCAGGTTTTTGTGTGAACATAATTTTTCAGATCTTTTGGGGAAATACCAAGAGGTACAACTGCTGTATCTATGGTAAGAGCGTGTTTCGTTTTCTGAGAAACCACCAAACTATCTTCTAAAGAGGCTGTACCATTTTTGCATTCCCACCAGGAATGTGTGAGAGTACCTATTGCTGGCACATCTTCACCAGCATTTGGTGTTGTCGGTGTTCTGGATTTTGGCCATTTTAATCAGTATAAAGTGGTATCTCATGGTTGTTTTAATTTTCACGTCTCTGTTAACATAGGATGCGGAGTATCTTTTCATGGTCATATTTTCCATGTGTATATGTTCTTTGGTGGTGTGTCCATTATGGTATCTGGTCCATCTTTTAGTCAAGTTGTTTTCTTATTGTTGATTTTTAAGAGTTCTTTGTATATTTTGGAAAAGACTGGTTTACCAGCTATGTCTTTTACAGATATTTCTTCCTAGCCTGGGGCTTGTCTTCTCATTGTCTTGATACTGTCTTTCACAGAGCAGAAGTTTTTAACGTTAATGAAGCCCAGCTTATCAATTACAATTTTTTTGTTCCTTTATAGGTAAGATATTTTTCCTTTGGCTTCTTGAGGACTTTTTACTTCATCTTTGACTTTCTATAGCTTGGGATGTTATGCCTAGTGTAGGTGTCTTTGGCATTTATTTTGCTTGGTGTTTTCTGAGCTTCCTGGAACTCGTTTGGATGTCACACATTAGTTTGGGAAAATTCTCAGTCACTATGGTTTCAAATATTTCTTCTGTTCCTTTCTCTCTTTCCTCTCCTTCTGGTATCCAATTATACATATATTACACCTTTTGTAGTTGTCTCACAGACTTTGGAAATTCTGGTAAGTATTTTCAATCTTGGTTCTCTTTGCTTTTCAGTTTTCAAGGATTCTTTTGATCCATCTTCTAGCTCAGAGATTTTTTTTTTCTCAGCTGTGTCCAGTCTACTCATAAACCCATTAAAATTATTTCTGTTACAGTGGGTTTTTTAATATGTCTATATCTAGCACTTCTCCTTTTTTTGTTCTTTCTTAGGATTTCCATCTCTCTGCTTAGGTTGCCCATCTGTTCTTGCATGCTGTCTTCTTTATCCATGAGAGCTCTTAGCATATTAATCACTCTTTAAAATTCCCAGTCTGATCATTCCAACATCCCTGCCACGTCTTGTTCTGGTCATGTGATGCATGCTCTGTCTCTTCAAATTATGTTTTTGCCTTTTGGCGCAACTTGTAATTTTTTTCTTGATAGCTGGACGTAATGCACTGGATAAAAGTGGAAATAGGCCTTTAGTGATGTGGTGGGAGCTGTGGGGGAGGGAAGCGTTCTGCAGTCCTGTGATTCGGTCTCAGCCTTTAGTGAGCTTATGCCTCTGGACTGTGAACTTCACAAGTACTTCTGAGTTATTTTTTTCCTCCCTCCTCAGGTGAGATAGGATGGCTAGATTAGACTGGAGTTGGGAACAAACATACCTCAAAGACACTGTGGGTTTAGTTCCAGAGCACTGCCATAGAGTGACTATTTTAATAAAAATGTCACATGGGGCTTCTCTGGCGGCTCAGTGTTTGAGAGTACGCCTGCCGATGCAGGGGACATGGGTTTGTGCCCCGGTCCGGGAGGATCCTACGTGCCGCAGAGCGACTGTGCCCGTGGGCCATGGCCGCTGGGCCTGCGCATCCGGAGCCTGTTGCTCCGTGACGGGAGAGGCCACAACAGTGAGAGGCCCGCATACCGCAAAAAAAAAAAAAAAAAAAAAAAAAAAAAAGTCACATGAATTTTTTTGGCTTCTCAGTGCATATATTGACAATATACTGTATTATATTAATTGCACAATAGCATTATGTCTTAAGTAAAACAATGAACATACCTTAATTTAAAATACTTTATTGCTAAAAGATGCTAACCATCATCTGAGCCTTTGGCAAGTTGTAATCTTCTTGCCTCGATGTTGGTGGCTGCTGACTGACCAGGGTGATGGTTGTGAAGGTTGGGGCGGCTGGGACAGTTTCTTAAAATAAGACAGCCATGAGGTTTGCAGCATCGAATTGACTCTCCCTTTTACCAACGGTTTCTCTGTAGCATGAGATGCCGTTTGATAGCATTTTACCCAGAGAAGAACTTCTTACACGATTGGAGGGAATCCTCTCAAACCCTGCTGCTCTATGACTAAGTTTTTGTCGTATTCTAAACCTTCTAAATGCTGTCGTTTCAGCAGTCTTCACAGCAGCTTCAGCACGAGTAGATTCCATCTCAAGAAACCACTTCCTTTGCTCTCCCATAAGAAGCGGTTCCTCGTCCATTAAAGTTTGATCCTGAGATTGTAGCAATTCAGGCACATCCTCAGGCTCCACTCCTGACTCTAGTTCTCCTGCTGTTTCCACCACATCTGCAGTTCCTTCCTCCACTGTAATCTTGAACCCCTCTGAGTCATCCACGAGGGTTGGCATCAACTTCTCCAAACTCCTGTTAATATGGATATTTTGAACTCTTCCCATGAATCATGAATATTCTTAAAGGCATCTAGAATGACGAATCCTTTCCAAAAGGCTTTCAATTGACTTTGCCCCGATCCGTCAGAAGAATCACTATCTATGGAAGCTATAATCTTATGAAATATATTTCTTAAATAATAATATTTGAAATCCCTCCTTGATCCATGGGCTGCAGAATGGATGTTGTGCATGAAACAGGCATGAAAACAATATTAATCTTGTTGTACATCTCCATCAGAGCTCTTGGGTGACCAGGTGCCTGTCAGTGAGCAGTAACATTTTGAAAGAAATCTATTTTTTTTTTTTTTAATTTCTGAGCAATAGGTCTCAACCGTGGGCTTAAAATATTCAGTACACCATGTTGTAAACAGTAAACCAGGCTTTGTTGTCCCATTTGTAGGGCACAGGCAGAGTATATTTGGCATAATGCTTCATTATGGGATTTTCAGAACGGTGAATGAGCATTGGCTTCAACGTAAACCCACCAGCTGCATTAGCCCCTACCAAGAGGCTCAGCCTGTCCGTTGAAGCTTTGAAGCCAGGCACTGACTTCTCCTCTCCAGCTATGAAAGTCCTAGACGGCATCTTCTTGTAACAGAAGGCTGTTTCGTCTACACTGAAAATCCGTTGTTCAGTGTGGCCACCTTCATTAATTATCTCAGTTGGATCTCTGGGTAACTCGCTGCAGCTCCTACATCGGACCTCACTGCTTCACCTTGTACTTTTATGCTACAGAGACAGACAGATTCTTTTCCTTAAACCTCATGAACCAACCTCTGCTTGCTTCAGACTTCTCTACTTCAGCTTCCTCACCTCTCTCAGCCTTCAGAGAATTGGAGAGAGTAGAGCCTTGCTCTGGATTAGGCTTTGGCTTAAGGGAATGTTGTTAGCATGCGCTAATGCTGTCTCTGTTCCGCTGAAGTCTGGTATTTTTCACGTGAATCAGTACTTCAGCGTGTGTTCCTCTGGAGGTAGAGCAGGGCACAGCCACGGGGGTGCAGGCAGCTCACGTAGAGTGCGATCCAGGGAGCAGGGAAGACAGAAGAGAGACAGGAAAGCGGAAATGCTGATAGGTGCTGATGGGCTGTCCTGTTCTAGACACAGGACGGGCACTCTCTCCTGCAGCCTCTGAGAGGCTACCCCCTGCCCCTGACTGGGCTCCACTGAACCTTTGAGCCCACCTGTAGCTGAAGCCACAGGTGAGCAGTGGGGTGGGAGGGGGCTTGCTGCCATCAGCTCCCTCTTTTCCTTCCTCCTTTGATGTGGTTGACTTTTTAAAACCTTACACTTAAGTTCTTCACATGTATCTGTTGTATTTCATATTTTATTTCAACTTATTTTCTGGTTCTCAGGCACTGGTATCTGTGAAGGATCTTTACTCAGCAGTTCCACAACTGTGGCACTTACAGGTAGTGCACATCTGTTTTTCTGTCACCTTTGTTTCCTGATTAACATCCCCTCACTCCACTTTATCTGACCCTCCTTCACCCTTTACACGTAGCCAGCCTTTGAGATACTTTCCAGCGGAAAATTTAATATCCATAGTATAAACTGCATTGTAAAAACTCGATGACATTTAATGATTGAGGAATGCAGTATTCTGAAACAAGAAAGTTAGGTTTTTTTTTTTTTTAACATCATCAAAGTTCTAAAAATTACACCTACTTTGCAAAGTCTTTGGAAATCAACAGTGGGCATGCCCATTCTACTTGCTCCTAGACTCTGGAATCTCCACCTACAGAAGGGAAGTCTCTAGCTTTGGATTTCCCCCTTGGCTTTAATTTTCTTCTTCGTTTGTGACTTTCTCTTCCAAATCAGTGGGGTGAATTTAGGGAAGCTAGTAAAATACTAACATGCTTTTTTCACTCAATTTTTGCTTCTTTATGTTGCATTAGAAAACTTTGTCAGAATTCTGCTGTATCATGGTACAGAACTTCATGGCTTCCATTAATTATTACTTTAACTTTCCACAAGTTCAAAGACTTTCCTGTGAGGTAACTGCATAAGACACTTTGTTTGGTGCTACTAAAGTCATCCTTGCGTTGCTCAATACTTTACTTCCACATTCAAAAACAGAAAGATGAGGCATCTGACTGCTTACTGCTCTGGCTTTTTCTCCCACTGCGGGTGGGAGGGAGCAACTTGGTGAGCACAGGGACTTTGGAATTCTTACTCTCTCATAAGAATTTACACATCTTATATGCAGAATTCAGGATTCAACAGTGAAATTATAAAAGGATAAAGGAGGTAGAATGTGTCTCTGTGTGTGTGTGTGTGTGTGTGTGTGTGTGTGTGCGTGCACATAGAAACCTAAAATACATGTCAGCAAACGAAGATATGTGGAACTTGCTCGGGATCCTTATCCAAGAAATCGATGCCAAAGTTTTTTTAAAAGAACATTTTAATACGTGTCAGATATTTAAGTGATTATTTTTAAAGAACTCCAAAGTTATCAATCATGATACTGTGGGTTTTTTTAAAAGAAACCCTTATATTTCAGAGATGCATATTGAAGTATTTATGGATATAATTATATTACATCTGGGATTTGTTTCAAAATTACTAATTTAGAAATTGAATAAGGTTATGAATAAAACAAGAATGGCCTTGAGTTGATTGCTGTAGCCACGTGATGAGTACTGGAGTTGATTATATTATCCCTTCTTGTTTCTTATGTACTTGGATTGTTCCATGATAAGAGAATTTTTTAAATTGTAGGCACAAACACGCTCACTAAAATATTAGAAAACAGCAAAACTGTGCAATGTCCCTCACCTTATACAAATAAGATAGAATCGCTTAAATAACGGATAGAGACTTAAATACTCGAGTTCCTCCACTTTGTGTAAGTCCATCACTTCTCACTTTCTCACTCTTTCTGCCCACCCTTACTTTAGGCTCCTGTGTTAGGTTTTGCACCTAAAGTCCTCCCCTATCTGAAGTGTGCTCCTTCACACATGCACAGTTCTCAACTTCCAGATTTCTAGACAAATCTGTTCTTCCCAGTGAGGTGTCTCTTCCTGAATCTATTTCAGACAGCAACTCTTCTAACAGATTGCTGACCTCCCACCCACACTGTAATGTCTTTTCATTTTACTTAACGCTATTTGTAATATAAAAAATGTAATATATATAATTACATCTGTGTTATATATGTGTGTGTATGTGTACACACACATATATACACACACACACTGTTTTATCTGTCTGTTGACTCTCCCCCCTCCCAATATAATGTAAACTCCATGGGATTTGTAATCTATTTTATTCTCTGCCGGTTCCCTGGTGCCTTCAGAGAATTCAACACATATTTGAGGATGAAATAAATCAAGTTTTCACTAAACACTAAGTTAATCTGTCTGTTTACTTTTTGTTCTGTGCTATTATTCTGTGAATCTTCTGTCTGAAGTTGCAAAATATGGTCAAAAATATTCTATTTTGTTCTCTTTCTGCTTGAAGTTATATAGGATATCAACATGTTATATATGAAAGACTACTTTTCTCTGATTATATTAATTTACATTTGGACTTTTGTTACTTTTCCTATTTACGAACAAAAATATGTGAGTTCCTCCCTCAGTTTATCTTCACCAGGCTAGACTTTGCTAAAGTGTGTAATGTGCTGTTATTTTAAATTTCACAGCACATATACTCTACTAGATATTTATTAAAATTTTAAAATGTTTTCCTAGTAAGTCCTTCATTTAGGTTTTTAAGATTTCTTTGTTCTTATACCCCACGTTATCATCCTGAATATGACAGTAAGACAAACTCTTCTGCACAAAAGCTTGTAGCAAGCTGCTCTCTGTAATGTGCTGTTTCTCTGTGTGTAGGACGTTGCACAAATTAAGTTTTGCCCCCTAAAATATTACAGGGGCAGAGAAAGATTGTATGTGAGGAAAGAAGCCTTAATATATATTAAAAGGTAAAATTCTTACTGGAAAGCAGTTCAGCATATAAAATGACTTCTCAATTTCCTTAGACATAGATGCTATTTTATTCTCTTTTCTCTCCTCAAATTTGCAATCAAATGTTACATGTGGGATCCAGCCTGAGTCAGTTCTTTCAAGAGAGTGGGGTCTGAATTCTTAGCTGTTGGTTATTAGTGAATATGTTTGCTAAGGTTTCATTCAAGCTGGAACTTGTTAGATGTTGTTGTGTGTCTTGTTCCCATCATTTCACATGGATACAATGAGTAGATGCAGTGAGTGTGAGGAATGAGAGTCGCTTTTCTTTTTAAGTGGGAGGTAACCCCCGCCCCCCCGCAAAGGTGAGTCATCTCTATTCTGTTTAGAGAACAAAAAGGATCCAGAGTGAAGTTGCTGTGCATCCTTCCACATCACTGAAATACGCATTATCTTCACATTTTTACCTGTCTATGATGTTGGGTTCAAGTAGCAGCATTCAAAAATGAAGAGACGTGACACGAGATGACTGAAATTTCAGTGATTTCTATATTAAATATCTCTGCCTCCACAGAAGTAGTTACTTATATTCTTGTAGAAATGTTTAAATAAATGGACCACGCAATGAAAAACTGGCAAAACTGGCCAAAGGCCATTATCGATACCAGTTGCATTCTACGAGATACAAGATGTGTTTCTGTGGACAAAAATTGTTTGAATCACTATCATTTTTGTGCAGCTCTTACCTCTATGGAGTTCAGAATAGCCTAGTCAAAGGTGAAGAAAAAGTGGGAAGAGCCTGAAGGAATGAGCTAGCCAGGAACCCACCCCCAAATTGCAATTTGTCTTCACCCCCCGCCCCGTCCAGCTCACTCTTCAGGTGCTTGTATGGGAAGCAGAACGACATGGGGGGAAGTGTGGACTCATTAGCCGACTGACACTGCTCTTAGTTGGTGGTGTGTTCCATAATCCAGAGATGTGTTCCACACCCCTGTGGGAGCGCCTTTGCGAACGCTCCCTAGTCCCTAATTGCCGAGACATGTCAGAGCGACTCCTTCAGTGGGATGACCCACTTCTCCCTGGATCATGACCTTCTCCTCGCTCTAGCACGTGGGAGGTACCCACTTCTCTTCTTTCATGGTGGGACTCGTCCCCACCATGTCTCTTGGACAGGTGTGGAAGCAGCTCCGGGCCTCTCTCTCCCCGAGGCTCACGTCTAATTCATGGGAGACAAGACTCTTGCTTTAGGAAACCCTGGGACTGCCGTCCTCCCAGTGAAACCCCTTTATTTTCAGTGCTTGTATAAGTGGCTGGCCGTCCAGTTCTTCGCCCTTCATATTACTCAAATGAGACCCAGGCGTGTGCGTGTCCATGCTGCAGGGTCCCATGAGACGGTCATCACACACTCCTATTTAGGTCCTGCTTCCCAGACTGAGTGTGTGTGTGTGTCTGTGTGTGTCTGTGTCTCGGGACGGGGGGTGGGTGAGTGAGACTCACAGAACATCAACCGTTCCCCTCCCCCCAAAAAAGGTCTGCCAGTCTTCACTCCCCCATCCCTGACTTATGCAAGACTTTTTACCACCTGGAGGTGAGGATCTCCGGGTTGCACATCTTTTTGCTCTCTGCTTTGGAAGTCCTGGACATTAGTGTAACTTACATAAATATGGATTCTGTAGTCTTAACACTCTTATGAGAACTGAGGCTGGAAGGGCACTGCTTTCACATCTTTGTTGTGGGAAAAACTCATTATGATGTTAACGTCCATATTTTCATATGTGCCTTATGGTCAAATAAAAGAAATCTGGACTTAGGTAAGGAGAAACTTTATTGAAAAGGATTGCTGGAATAAGGGGAGGATGCCCTGACCGTAAAGTCTGCAAACTTCACAAAGTTCAGGCAGAAAGAAACGTCCTCTTTTCTCTTACCTGCAGGAGAAGGACGCGGGTATGGGGAGTACGTTAAGGGAGGGGGGGGTGGTTGACGGGAGATTTGAGCAGAAGATGCTCTCTGGTGGGGGGAGGGAGGGTCTGGGAACCCAGGCCAGTTCCTCTTTAGATGTTGATTCTGGGCAATGCTGAGAGTCAGTGACGCCCAGGGACCCTCAGGAGAGAAAGAAGCTGAACTAAAGTTAACAAGGCAGGTCGGCAGGCGTTTCGTCCAGCCTGGTCAGTGGGCACAAAGCAGGGGAGTCTCGAGGATCAGGTGTCCCAGGTAAACAAGAGGGGCGTCCCCGAACCTCGCCTGAGTTACAAGGGGAAGGATGGTTCTCGGCAGTGGCAGGGATTTCCTCACCGTCACGTTTTCCCAGAGCACGGGGCTCAGGACAGGTTTGGCATTATCGCTAGACATCATGTGTGTCGTCCGACCAACATACTTCTATTAACGAAGTGTTCTCAGAGCAGCTCCTCCAGTTTCATTCTCCAAAAGAGAAACTAATGAGATTTTATAATTTTTTGAGAGCAACCAAAAAGAGGGCAGAATGCAATTTTACAAAGGATGCGGGAAGAAAAATAGTCCTTGGCAGCTCTGTTTCCGAAGAGGTATGTAGCTTGAGGCCCTTTGAACGAGGCCATACAGCTGAAATATTTATCGCATTTTTGCTGAGCCCCCAGGTGAATAATTCTAGGCATTCCTGAGCCTAGTGAATAATACGTATGCTTTCCAGAAAGCCCGAACGCTCCTATGTAAGAGGAAGCAAAGCCTCTCCTGTTAATCTGAGCTCTAGACTGGAAGATAGAGTCTGCTTATATTTACAGCTTCCGTGGAGATTTGCTACCGACCCTCGGGGCCTGCCCGGCGTCAGTCTCTGGGTTTCTATATTATTTGCAAAAACAATCCACAAGGTCCTTATACAGTCATAGACACAGCGAAAATCAGTGCTGGACTTTGCTTGTGTACACACACACACACACAAATACACATGGATCTGCAGAGGAGTCCGTAAAAAGACTAAATATACAATTTCCTGAATTTGATAACTGTTCTGTAGTTATAGAAGAGACTATCCTTGTGTTTAGGAAATACACACTGAAATATTTAGGGAAACGTGGCATGATATGTCCAACCTACTCTCAAATAGTTCAGAAGTAATAAACGTTAACGGTAAAGCACGTGTGACAAAGCGAAAAAAAAAAAAAAAACCTGCATGATACATAAGAATGAAAGCATCTGTAATCGAATGCTTCCTATATACCAGGCTTTGCTCTCAGCGCCTGACACATATTCCTTCATTTACCCCTGGCAACAATGCTGGGAGGTTGATGCCAGTATTACCTTTATTTTACGTGAGGTAAATAAAGGAAGGAGAGGTTAAGTAACTGGTCCGCGGGCACATCCTGGAGAAGAGATTGTGTATCCTGGTGACTTGGCTTCAGACACTTACTGTGGGGCTTCCCTGGTGGCGCAGTGGTTGAGAGTCCGCCTGCCGATGCAGGGGACGCAGGTTCGTGCCCCGGTCTGGGAAGATCCCACATGCCGTGGAGCGGCTGGGCCCGTGAGCCATGGCCGCTGAGCCTGCGCTTCCAGAGCCTGTGCTCCGCAACGGGAGAGGCCACAACAGTGAGAGGACTGCGTACCGCAAAAAACAAAACAACAACAACAACAAAAGCCCCTTACTGTTCATGGGTAATCAGGATATGAATGCTGTAAATCAGAATGCATTTACAGTCTCAGTCAATTTTTGTACCAACAAGTTGGTCCATCGGATAGAAGATCTCTGTAAGTAAAGGTTTTAGTTGTATCAACATCTAGACCAATACATACATATATATACACACACATACATACATACACACATGTATATGTATATGTATATATATCTTAGAGTGTGCCTGCACGTTGAGTATTTATAATTCAATGCCATCTGTATTTAGAAAATCTGTAAAATAAACATGCACATCTTATAATTGATGTTGTTAGTAATATTATGGTGAGCAACATTATTTTATAAGCTATTCTTTAGAGGGTTAATGCAGATCGCTTTAGCCTATAATTCAGTCTCAGGCTAATTCCAGTGTAAACGGGAACATAATGTGTACGTAGATTCATTTATCAAGAAGTGTAAAGCCTGACAGACCACACAAGTCCCCATCTTCCTTATTTATATCTATGCGCCACCCCCCACCTCACGTGCAGACAGAACCCGTGACACTTGTGAGTTTATGAAATCATACCGAGAAATTTATCAATTATGTACTGTCTTTTCTGGTAGTTTCTACCCATGACAGGTACATAATTAGGTAATTAGCTCTCTTAGAAAATAAAACAATTGACCTTTCAGGAAAGATCAAACAGAATTTAGCAGCTTGAATTTGTCCAGATAATCAATGTTTCCAATCTTACAAATATAAGCCAAAATGAATCGAAGACTGAAACACAGAAAATGTGTCCTGGAATTTATGTCACCATTTAGCCTATATGGTAGATCACTCGTGAGCTCTTTTTTTTTTTTTTTTTTTTTAACATCTTCATTGGAGTATAACTGCTTTACAATGGTGTGTTACTTTCTGCTTTACAACAAACTGAATCAGTTGTACATATACATATGTTCCCATATCTCTTCCCTCTTGCGCCTCCCTCGCTCCCACCCTTCTTATCCCACCCCTCTAGATGGTCACAAAGCACCGAGCTGATCTCCCTGTGCTATGCGGCTGCTTCCCACCAGCTACCTATTTTACATTTGGCAATGTATATATGCCCATGCCACTCTCTCACTTTGTCACAGCTTACCCTTCCCCCACCCCATATCCTCAAGTCCATCCTCTAGTAGGTCTGTGTCTATATTCCCGCCTTGCCCCTACGTACTTCGTAACCATTTGTTTTTTCTTAGATTACATATATATGTGTTAGCATACGGTATTTGTTTTTCTCTTTCTGACTTATTTCACTCTGTATGACAGACTCTAGGTCCATCCTCCTCACTACAAATAACTCAATTTCCCTTCTTTTTATGGCTGAGTAATATTCCATCGTATATATGTGCCACATCTTCTTTATCCATTCATCTGCCGATGGACACGTAGGTTGCTTCCAGGTCCTGGTTATTGTAAATAGAGCTGCAGTGAACATTTTGGTGCATGACTCATTTTGAATTATGCTTTTCTCAGGGTATATGCCCAGTAGTGGGATTGCCAGGTCGTATGGTAGTTCTATTTTTAGTTTTATAAGGAACTTCCATACTGTTTTCCATAGTGGCTATATCAATTTACACTCCCACCAACAGTCCAAGAGGGTTCCCTTTTCTCCACACCCTCCCCAGTATTTATTGTTGTAGATTTTTTGATGATGGCCAGTCTGACTGGTGTGAGATGATATCTCATTGTAGTTTTGATTTACATTTCTCTAATGATTAATGATGTTGAGCATTCTTTCATGTGTTTGTTGGCAACCTGTATATCTTCTTTGAAGAAATGTCTTTAGGTCTTCTGCCCATTTTCGAACTGGGTTGTTTGTTTTTTTGCTACTGAGTTGCATGAGCTGCTTGTATATTTTGGAGATTAATCCTTTGTCAGTTGCTTCATTTGCAAATATTTTCTCCCATTCTGAGGGTTGTCTTTTCATCTTGTGTATGGTTTCCTTTGCTGTGCAAATCTTTTAAGTTTCATTAGGTCTCATTTGTTTATTTTTTATTTTATTTCCATTTCTCTAGGAGGTGGGTCAAAAGGGATCTTGCTGTGATGTGGGCCATAGAGTGTTGTGCCTATGTTTTCCTCTCAGAGTTTTATAGTGTCTGGCCTTACATTTAGGTCTTTAATCCATTTTGAGTTTATTTTTGTGTACGGTGTTATGGAGTGTTCTAATTTCATACTTTTACATATAGCTGTCCAGTTTTCCCAGCACCACTTATTAAAGAGGCTTTCTTTTCTCCACTGTATATTCTTGCCTCCTTTACCAAAGATAAGGTGACCGTATGTGTGTGAGTTTATATCTGGGCTTTCTATCCTGTTCCATTGATCTATATTTCTGTATTCGTGCCAGCACCATATTGTCTTGATTGCTGTAGCTTTGTAGTATAGTCTGAAGTCCAGGAGACTGATTCCTCCAGCTCCGTTTTTCTTTCTCAAGATTGCTTTGGCTATTCGGGGTCTTTTGTGTTTCCATACAAATTGTGAAATTTTTTGTTCTAGTTCTCTGAAAAATGCCATTGGTAGTTTCATTGTGATTGCATTGAATCTGTAGATTGCTTTGGGTAGTGTAGTCATTTTCACAATGTTGATTCTTCCAATCCAAGAACATGGTATATCTCTCCATCTATTTGTATCATCTTTAATTTCTTTCATCAGTGCCTTATAATTTTCTTCATACAGATCTTTTGTCTCCTTAGGTAGGTGTATTCCTAGATATTTTATTTCTTTTGTTGAAATGGTAAATGGGAGTGTTTTCTTAATTTCACTTTCAGAGTTTTTCATCGTTAGTTTATAGGAATGCTAGAGATTTCTGTGCATTAATTTTGTATCCTGCTACTTTACCAGATTCATTGATTAGCTCTAGTAGTTTTCTGGTAGCATATTTAGGATTATCTATGTTTAGTATCATGTCATCTACAAACAGTGACAGCTTTACTTCTTCTTTTCCAATTTGGATTCCTTTTATTTCTTTTTCTCCTCTGATTGCTGTGGCTAGGACTTCCAAAGCTGTGTTGAAAAACATTGGTGAGAGTGGGCAACCTTTTCTTGTTCCTGGTCTTAGTGGAAATGGTTTCAGTTTTTCACCATTGAGGATGATGCTGGCTGTGGGTTTGTTACATATGGCCTTTATTATGTTGAGGAGAGTTCCCTCTATGCCTACTTTCTGGAGGGTTTTAATCATAAATTGGTGTTGAATTTTGTCGAAAGCTTTCTCTGCATCTATTGAGATGATCATATGGTTTTTCTCCTTCAATTTGTTAATATGGTGTATCACGTTGATTGATATGTGTATAATGAAGAATCCTTGCATTCCTGGGATAAACCCCATTAAACAAGATGGACTTAATTGATATTTATAGGACATTCCATCCACAAACAACAGAATACACGTTCTTCTCAAGTGCTCATGGAACATTCTCCAGGATAGATCATATCTTGGGTCACAAATCAAGCCTTGGTAAATTTAAGAAAATTGACATTGTATCATGTATCTTTTCCAACCACAATGCTATGTGACTAGATATCAATTATAGGAAAAGACCTGTAAAAAATACAAACACATGGAGGCTAAACAATACAGTACTTAATAATGAAGTTATCACTGAAGAAATCAGAGGAAATCAAAAAATACCTAGAAACAAATGACAATGAAAACATGATGACCCAAAACCTATGGGTTGCAGCAAAAGCAGTTCTAAGAGGGAAGTTTATAGCAATACAATCCTACCTTAAGAAACAAGAGTCATCTCAAATAAACAACCTAACCTTACACCGAAAGCAGTTAGAGAAAGAAGAACAAAAAAACCCCAAAGTTAGCAGAAGGAAAGAAATCATAATGATCAGATCAGAAGTAAATGAAAAAGAAATGAAGGAAATGATAGCACAGATCAATAAAACTAAAAGCTGGTGTTCTTTGAGAAGATAAACAAAATTGATAAACCATTAGCCAGACTCATCAAGAAGAAAAGAAGACTCAAATCAACAGAATTACAAATGAAAAAGGAGAAGTAACAACTTACACTGCAGAAATACAAAGGATCATGAGAGATTACTACAAGCAACTCTATGCCAATAAAATGGACAACCTGGAAGAAATGGACAAATTCTTAGAAATGTGCAACCTTCCAAGACTGAACCAGGAAGAAATAGAAAATATGAACCAACCAATCACAAGCACTGAAATTGAAACTGTGATTAAAAATCTTCCAACAAACAAAAGCCCAGGACCAGATGGCTTCCCAGGCGAATTCAACTAAACATTTAGAGAAGAGCTAACACCTATCCTTCTCAAATTCTTCCAAAATAGAGCAGAGGGAGGAACCCTCCCAAACTCATTCTACGAGGCCACCATCACCCTGATAACACAACCAGACAAGGATGTCACAAAGAAAGAAAACTACAGGCCAATATCACTGATGAACATAGATGCAAAAATCCTCAACAAAATACTAGCAAACAGAATCCAACAGCACATTAAAAGGATCATGCACCAAGTTCTTTGAGCTATTTCATGATTAAGAAATAACACTTTCTAACAAAGTCACATTCTCCTCGCGGCAGGCGGCTGTCTTTACATTCCATAAGAGCGGAGGATCCCAGAACAAAATTTGGCCCTGAAAGTGACGTAAAGGGGCACAGGAGTAGGAAAATGAACTCCCTGGGCTGGGCCATATGCTCAGCTTTCCAGAATGTGCTTTCCGGTAGCTCCAAGCCACCAGGGCTGGGGGGAAGTTCAGAAATCCCCGTCTCCCAGAAAGGGGGCACGTGGGAGGCTGCAATGGATAAACAGTTAATACACTTGACATTCATGCATCCTTTGTTGTGGCCACATGTGCCAAGATACCTTCAGAATGTCGAGCTTTTAGTAAGTTTATTGAGGAACAGGAAGAAAATCTTCAGTTCTCTACTTAAATCTTAATTATTTAATGGTGGGTAGGCAACATGCAGTTAGAATGTAGTGATGGGAAAATTTGTGCGTAACGCGTAACCCCCAGCGTCAGGAAGTGCTGTGTTCCCGCAGCTAGAATCACTTAGAGATTAGCCGGGTGGCTGAGAGCTTCAGTAAACTATTCTAAAGAACTGGGGAAAAAAAGGAGTTTCTGATAAATTAACATATTTCCCATTTAATGTCAGATAGTGTTGAGGTTCATGGCTTATTCTGTTTTATTTGGGGGGGTTGGGGGAGGTTTTTATTTAACTAATTATTTTCCAGTTTTATTGAGATATAATTGACACACAGCACTGTATCAGTTTAAGTCGTGGAGCTATTGATTTGACTTATATACCTTGTGAAATGATTATCACAGTAAGTTTAATGAGTAACCCATCATCTCGTATAGATATAATATTAAAGAAAGAGAAAATTATTTTTTCCTTGTGATGGGAACTCTTAGGGTTTACTTTCTTAACTTTCATATGTAACATAGAGCAGTGTTAATTGTATTACTCCTGGGGTACATTACAACCCTAGTACTTATCCCATAGCTGGAGGTTTGTGTTTCCGGACCATCTTCATCCAATTCCCCCCATCCCAACCCCCCACCTCTGATAACAAATCTGATCTTTTTTCCTATGAGTTTGTTTATTTTGTTCTTGAAGTATAATTGACCTATAACACTATGTTAGTTCCTGTTGCACAACATAGTGATTCGGTATTTCTGTGCATTTCAAAATGATCACATCTTTCCAGCTGGTTGTTTATGGGTCTACCTTTTATACCCTAGGCATGGTGCTGACACCCCCAGATTCTTGATGCTAACGTTCCATTGGTCTCTAGGCAGACTCCTTGGAAAGGACATAAGACAGTTTTACAAAAGCATTCTTTTGCAGGTAGCTCGCATCTGGTCTTTGCCCAAGGACAACATGCCTACCTGGCGTGGAACCTTTCTGTGTTCCCTTAGAAAAGCTCGCACACCTCAGTCTCCTGATCTGTCAGCTTGTCAAGCCTAAGTGAGACACCAGTCAGACTACACTCCACGCTCTTTGAGACTGATAGCAGCTTTTCAGGTGATCCCATTACAGCCCTTTCTCTAGGCCTTAAGCAGGTGGGATCGCATGGATTGTGTCTCTCAGGGCACTGAGCATCTGATCCAAAGATTTTAATATTCAAGTTCCACCAGTTCCACTCCAACCATCTCTCTTTCTTCAGTGAAGTGAGAAAAGTATAGAAAGAGTTTTCTACTATTTTTAAAATTTTTCATGGGTAGTTGTTATTAGGAGTATAGGTGTGGTTGGTAGGTGATGGCCTCAGGTCTCAGACGAGGTCAGTGTTCTTATAATTTATTCTCTAAACTGACACACATGCATTCACATATAAATTCTGGAACTATACATAAGAAACAATTGTTTTCTTGGGTAGTAGGCTGAGGGTTGGTGGGAGTGACTGAATAGATGTGCTTTACCTTTTGTTTTATCCCTATCATATACGTTATTTGAATGTTTTCTCTGTGTGTATGTATGTATATATCCTATGCATGGTTTTATATGTATATATATGTATGTACACATACAATGCACCAAGGAATTCAGAAAGAAGAACTTATTTTGAGAAATGTTTTCCCACTGAGAAAATTTCTGTAGTTGGTACCTGCTAATAGGGAAAATGTATTACAACATGGAGAAAATGTAATCACTATCAACAGTAACTTCTTGAAGTTTTGACGTGGCATGCTTATCTCTTCACTTCTATTCTTTTTTTTTTTTTTTTTTTTTTTGCGGTACGTGGGCCTCTCACTGTTGTAGCCTCTCCTATTGCAGAGCACAGGCTCCGGACACGCAGGCTCAGTGGCCATGGCTCACGGGCCCAGCCGCTCCGCGGCATGTGGGATCTTCCCAGACTGGGGCACGAACCCGTGTCCCTTGCATCGGCAGGCAGACTCTCAACCGCTGCGCCACCAGGGAAGCCCTTCACTTCTATTCTTGATGACAGAGTTTACGAGATATGTTCTAATATCCAACACAGAATTATACCTATTTTTCTACCTCATATTCTCTCTAGTAATATTTTTTCATTTTGGGTTAAAATCTTGAAGAATAGAATTTTACCATCAGAGCTGATTCGTTCCATTGTGCAGTGCCGTGTTGAATTCAAGTGAAAAGCTTTTATCACCTACTCATCCCTCTAAACTTGACATATTCCCATATTCACCAACAAGATAGACAATAAATGATGAGAGACTGAAAACATTTGGCTCAAACTAAAATTATTTTGGGGCAAAGTGGAATACAGTGCTAACAAAATATGTCACCAACGGGAGAGATAAATGGAGTAATCAGGCTACATAGTCAAAGGATGCCAAAGACATTATTTACTGCAAATATCATTAAAAATTTAACTTGTGTATGACAGTAACACAGGATCAATTGATTTTGCTAAATCAATAGATTTCCTCAGAAAAGGATAAAACATCAGAAAAATCAAGTATCAGTATATTTTTTGGAAATAGTTTTTCAAATTTGACAAATAACAGTGTATGCATACCATTGCAAAAAAAAAAAGGCTTATAAAAATTAGAAGAGAAATATTATCCAGGTTGAAATTTTCTTTCAAATAAAAACATGATTTGCTATTAACAGCAGTAATGGCAATGAAAATTAGGAAGATTTAAGTATGGTTTAGTCCAGGTATAGATTTTTTAGGGGTTGATCAGTTCAACATTAAAAATTCCTGTTCACAAATGATTTTGGATATACTGAATCAGAGTATAATCAATAAATGTTACTTAAAGGGAAAAAAAAACTGGGACCTGGTTGTCATGGTAACTTCAGTAAGTGTTTCTAAATTAAGCATCCCATTTTTACTTGATGGAATATGGGCTTTACATGGCAGATGCGATCTCACAAGTGGCAAATAAAGCTGTAACACCAGATGCATACCACATTCTTCCCCTAAGTCAGTGACAATGACTGGTCGTTACCGGGGAAAGAGCAGCTGATGCCAGGGTCTTGTGGTGGCAGCTTGAGGAGGCTCTCTTGTTGCACGTTTTGTACTGTCTGGAACCAGCAGCAGCAGCAGGAACGCCAGTAAAGGCATGTACTCAGGAGGGCCCTGGATCCCTGAATGGACCAGACACAAAGCACCCGAGTTCCTAGTCCCAGCTCTGCCGTCACCCGTAGCGTTGCCTTAGGTGAATCACTTTATTCCTCTGTTTCTTAAATGTGCAAAGTATAACACAGAACTGAGTTATTTCTAGAGTGCACCCTAGGTCTAAAATTTGGAAGGACTATGAGAGAGAATGAGACATACCAAAGATAAAGTGTAATAATGGTGAGAACTTGACAAGGTCTGGAGTACAGTCAATTGCTTGGAAAAGGTATCTTTGATTGCTGATGTATTGAACCATGAGAGGGCAGTGAATACCTGGGATGAGAAGGAAATGTGGGAAAACAGTGACTGCATTCCAGACCTCATTACCTAACACCAAATCTAGCTGTAAATGTGTTTTATTCTTAATTATCAAACATTGTTATGTAACAGAGGTATTGCAACACATTTTATTTAACTTGTCCACAATGCAAAACATGACTGTATCGATACACACCAGGTGAATAAACATAAACAATTTATGAACATTAAAAAAAAGAAACTTAGGCTTTTCTCTGTTTAAAAAAAACAAATTTGAATAATGGAAATCCTAATTATGGAAATGTTACTTCAATTCTATCATTAAAATTCTGTGAGTCATTAAAGATGTAGGGAAGATTCTAGGAAAGCAGAGAAATTCAAGTCATCAGGATGGAAAGTATAAGTTACCGTACATCTATCTCGAAGATAATATCCGTATTTATACTTTCTTCTTGCAGCATCCCTCCTGCTTATAGAAATGCTGTGGCTGCGATTTGCTAAGTATATGCGTAGAGGGAGGGTAAATGCATCTGCCAGAGAAGAAAGTTTGTCCGTCACCAGTATCAATAGCTTTCCCTGCCCTGAAATATATACACTTATCTCATCAAACCAGTTATCACTTCGTATCATGTTTGCTTTCTCAGCCACAAACTTCTTCACTCAGATAACTCACTTGTTTGTCTCTTGTTCCCAAAAGAATGAATGACTGCTACAGAACAGACAGGAAAGCTCATGATGGTAGAAGGAAGAACTGGGTTACCAGAATGGAAACAAAGTTCAGGAGTAGAGGGACCCAGTGATGTTTAGTGGCTACAGCTCAGGTGTCCAGTAAGCTGTAGTCTGTTCTTTTTTAAAATTGAGGTACAGTTGATTTACAATATTATATTAGTTTCAGGTATACAACATAGTGATTCAAAGTTTTTATAGATTATATTCTATTTAAATTTATTGCAAAATATTGTCTGTATTCCCTGGGCTGTACAGTATATCCTTACAGCTTATTTATTTTATACATAGTAGTTTCTACTTCTTACTCCCCTTCCTTTATCTACCCCCTCGTCCTTCCCTCTACCCACTCATAATGACTCGGTTGTTCCTTGTATCTGTGAGTTGGGTTTTGTTTCATTATATTTGTTCTTTTTTTTTTTTTTTTTTTTTTTAGATTCTACATGTAAGGGATGGCGTACAGTATTTGTCTTTGTCTGCCTTATTTCACTAAGTATAATTCTCACTAAGCATATATATGCTACATATTTTTTATTCATCTGTTGATGGACACTTGGGTTGCTTCTATATCTTGGCAATAGGAAATAAGGCTGCTATGAACCTTGGGGTGCATGTATCTTTTCAAATTAGTGTCTTCACTTTCTTTGGATATAGACCCAGGGGTGGAATTGCTGGATCATATGTTAGTTCTATTTTGACTTTCCTGAGGAAACTCGATACTGTTTTCCACAGTGGATGCACTGGTTTACAATCCCACCAATAGTGTAGGAGGGTTCCCTTTTGCCCGCGTCCTCACCAACATTTGTTATTTGTGTTCTTTTTGACGATAGCCATTCTGACATGTGTGAGGTGATATCTCATTGTGGTTTTGATTTGTGTTTCACTGATATTTATCCATGTTGAGCATCTTTTCATGTGCCTATTGGCCACTTTCAGGTACTCTTTGGAAAAATGTCTATTCAGGTCTCCTGCCCATTTTAAAAATCAGGTTGTTTGTTTTGTTGCTGTTGAGTTGTATGAGCTATTCATATATTTTGGATATTAACCACTTATTGATCATATAGTTTGCAAATATTTTCTCCTATTCTGTAGGTTGTCTTTTTGTTTATATGCTGTGCAAAAGCTTTTAAGTTTAATTAATTATCATTTGTTTATATTTGCTTTTGTTTCCTTTGCCTTAGGAGATAGATCCAAAAAATATTTCTAAGAAGTGTGCCAAAGAGTGTTTTGTCTGTTGTCTTCCAAGAGTTTTGTGATTTCTGGTCTTACATTTGAGTCTCTAATCCATTTTGAGTTTATTTTTGTGTGTGGTGTGAGAAAATGCTCTAATTTCATTTTTTTACATGTAGCTGTCCAGTTTTCCCAGCACCACTTATTGAAGAGACTGTCTTTCCTCCGTTGTATATTCTTGCCTGCCTTGTTATAGATTAATTGACTATATGTGCATGGATTTATTTCTGGGCTCTCTACTGTGTTCCATTGATCTATGTGTCTGCTTTTGTGCCAGTATCATAGTGTTTTGATTACTGTAGCTTTGTCATATAGTCTGAAGTCAGGGATCCTGATACTTCAAGATCTGTTCTTCTTTTTCAAGATTGCTCTGGCTATTTGGGGTCTTTTGTGGGTCCATACAAATTTTAGAATTATTCTAGTTCTGTGAAAAATTCCATTGGCATTTTGATAAGGATTGCATTGAACCTCTACATTGCCTTAGGTAATATGGTCTTTTAATAATACTAGTTCTTCCAATCCATGCGCATGCTATATCTTTCCATCTATTTGTGTCATCTTCAGTTTCTTTCATCAGTGTCTTATATTTCTCTGAGTACAGGTCTTTTGCCTCCTTACTTAGATTTATTCCTAGGTATTTTATTCTTTTTGGTGTGAAGGTAAATGGAATTGTTTTCTTAAATTCTCTTTTTGATAGTACATTAATAGTATATAGAAATGCATCAGATTTATGTATATTAATTTTGTATCCTGAAACATTACCGAATTCATTGATGAGCTTTATTGTATTTTTGTTGGCATCTTTAGGATTTTCTATATGTAGTATCATGTCACACTACAAACAGTGACAGTTTTATTTCTTCCTTTCCAGTGTGGATTCCTTTTATTTCTTTTTTCCCTAATTGTTGTAACTAGGACTTCCAATGCTATGTTGAATAAAAGTGGTGAGAGTGGGCATCCTTGTCTTGTTCCTGATCTTAGAGGAGGTGCCTTTAGCTTTTCACCATTTAGTATGATGTTAGCTGTGGGCTTGTCATATATGGCCTTTATTAAATATTTTGAGGTTTGTTCCCTCTATTCCCAATTTGTGGAGAGTTTTGTCATAAATGGATGTTGGATTTTGTCAAAAGCCTTTTCTGCATATTTTGAGATGACTATATGATTTTTATTCTTGAACTTGTTAATGTGCTATATCACACTGATTGATTTGTAGATGTTAAAACATCCTTTCGTCCCTGGGAAAAATCCCAATCGCTCATGGTGTGTGATCTTTTTCATGTATTGTTGGATTTGGTTTGCCGTTATTTTGTTGAGGATTTTTGCGTATATGTTCATCAGTCATATGGGCCTATAATTTTCTTTTTTTGCGATATCTTTGTCTAGTTTTGGTATTAGGGTGATGGTGGCCTTGTAGAATGAGTTTGGAAGTGTTCCTTCCTCTGCAGTTTTTGGAATAGTTCGAGAAGGATAGGTGTTAATTCTTCCCCAATTGTTTGGTAGAATTCACCTGTGAAACCGTCTGGTCCTGGACTTTTGTTTGTTCATAGTTTTTTTGTTTTTGTTTTTCTTCATTATAGATCCAATTTAATTAAAGTTAAATGGTCTGTTATATTGTCTATTGATATTCCTTCCTAGTTCAGTCTTGAAGATTGTGCGTTTTGAGGAATTTGTCCATTTCTTCAAGGTTGTCCTTTTTATTGGTGTGTAGTTGTTCTTATGATCCTTTATATTTCTGTGGTGTTGGTTGTAACATTTACTGTTTCTTTTCTGATTTTATTTATTTGGACCATCTCCCTTATTTTCTTAATGAGTCTGGCTAAAAGTTTATCAGGTTTTTAAAACATATTTTCAAAGAACCAGCTCTTAATTTTATTGATCTTTTTGTTTTAGTTTCTATTTCATTTTTTCTGCTCTGATCTTTGACTTCTTTCCTTCTACTCACTTTGGTTTTTGTTTTTTCTCCTTTATCTAGTACCTTTAAAAGGTGTAAGGTTGCCTTGAGTTTTTTTCTTGTTTCTGGAGATAAGTTTGTATCTCTATAAACTTCCCTCTTAGAACTGCTTTTGCTGCATCCCATAGACTTTGGATGGTTTTTTAATTTTTATTTATCTACATGTATTTCTTTAATTTCTTCTTTGATTTCCTCAGTGGTCCATTGGTTGTTTAGTAGCATATTGTTTAGCCTTCATGTGTCTGCATTTTTTGCATTTTTTTTCTTCTATTTGATTTGTAGTTTCATAATGTTGTGGTCAGAAAAGATGCTTGATGTGATTTCAGTCTTCTTAAAATTGCTGAGACTTGTTTTCTGGCCTAGCATGTGATCTCTCCTGGAGAATGTTCCATGTGCACTTGAAAATAATGTGTATTCTACTGCTTTTGGATGTAATGTTATATATATATATATATATATATATATATATATTAGTCCATTGGTGTAATTTGCCTTTATGGTCAGTGCTTCCTTATTGATTTTCTGTCTGGATGATTTGTTCATTAATGTAAGTGTGGTGTTAAAATCCCCTACTATTACTGGGTTACTGTTAATTTCCCCATTTATGTTTGTTAATATTTGTTTCATGTATCGAGGTGCCTCCTATGTTGGGTGCCTATATATTCACAATTGTCATATTTTCTTGAATCAATCCCTTGATCATTATGTAATGCCCTTCTTTTTCTCCTGTTACAGTCTTTGCTCTAAAGGTTTTTTTGCCTGATATAACAATTGCTACCCTAACATTCTTTTAATTTCCATTTGCATGGAATATCTTTTTCCATCCCCTCACTTTGAGTCTGTGTGTGTCTTTAGATCTGAAATTAGTCTCTTACAGGTAGCATATATGAGTTTTGTTTTTGTATTGTTTCAACCATACTATGATTTTTGATTGCAGTAAGCTATATTCTTTAGGAATTACTCCTATGCCTGAGAATCTTGACAAAAGAGGACAAAGATACACTTAAAATTTATGTGAAGAAATCACAATTAAAAGGATTAATATGAAAGTAATAATCTTGGAAAATTAGAATTCAAA
This sequence comes from Inia geoffrensis, assembly GCA_036417435.1. NCBI lineage: Eukaryota > Metazoa > Chordata > Mammalia > Artiodactyla > Iniidae > Inia > Inia geoffrensis. The sequence continues at coordinate 1,924,050 of CM070906.1, read as the reverse complement.
GTTAAATATAAGGCATGCAAATAAAAGCAGTATGGGAGTCACACTGGTTTGCAACGAGGAACCAAATAAATTTTGATTCATATACTCCTTAGAGTGGGTCCGTGAAAATGAACTAGCTCCTAATGGACTTTCTCTTCATTTGTCAAACAGATGAAATGGACACCAAAACAGCAAAGCTCTTTAAAGCTCTACGTTTGTGTAATCGTCTGTCAAATGTATGCCAGGTCTCAAATGACTCTGTCAAACCTGCAGAAATATGTGGAGATAGTCACAGTTGAAAGTAAACACGGGATCATAAATGAAAGATAAAAGTGCAGTGCTTTCACAGTATGCTCTTAGGTTTGGTGAACTGAAAACATCCTTTAAGCAGCAAAGAAGCTCGAAAAGCTAAATCATGGTGGATTTTTTTGGTTTTTAAATTGCATTTCTTTTTTCAAATGGAAAAAAAAAAATGCTCATCCAGTTTTCTTCTCTTCTTTATGTTGACCACAGTGATGAAAGCCCAGGGAATTCTTAGTCTCTCCTGAAAACTTTGTTCTTATTTCAGGAAGTATATGTTATTCGTGATGGGTGTGCTGTTTCTGTCTTTGCCGTGAATCCTCTCTAGTGAGCTCCTGCTGCTGCATTATTCAGTCGAACAGGTCACATTCACTTGTGGTTGCTCACAGCACCTGTAGTTGCTGTTGATTTATATTTGCCATCATCACTTAGTGTATTTATTCAATCCATTCCAAAACCCATTAGAAAAGATATTTTTCTCTTTTCCTTTCTTACATCATTCTTCTCTCGCACTCTGACTCCCTGGTGCCAACCTGACAGAGACAGTTCATTTAGGAATCTTAAATATTCTCTGTCTTACTTATCAGGTTCCAATTTGAAAATCACCGCTCCCCATTTTTCACAGATATTCATTTCCTTTGGACTGCCACAGCTGTAGCTTGGCTTTATGTAAAGATGTTTGCTTGTTGTAATGGATGCTTTCCTGAAGATCTTTGCTCAAAACTTACATATGTCTCTTTAACATTTATTTTATTTTATTATTCTTTTTAACATCTTTATTGGAGTATAATTGTTTTACAATGTTGTGTTAGTTTCTGCTTTATAACAGAGTGAATCAGCTATACATATACATATATCCCCATATCTCCTCTCTCTTGTGTCTCCCTCCCTCCCTCCCTATCCCACCCCTCCAGGTGGTCACAAAGCACCGAGCTGATCTCCCTGTGCTATTCGGCTGCTTCCCACCAGCTATCTGTTTTACATTTGGTAGTATATATAAGTCCATGCCACTCTCTCACTTCGTCCCAGCTTACCCTTCTCACTCCCCATGACCTCAAGTTCATTCTCTACGTCTACGTCTTTATTCCTGTCCTGCCTCTAGGCTCTTCATTACCTTTATTTATTTTTTTTTAGATTCCATATATGTATGTGCTAGCATACAGTGTTTTTCTCTTTCTGACTTACTTCCCTCTGTATGACAGACTCTAGGTCCATCCACCACACTACAAATAACTCAATTTCCTTTCTTTATATATCTGAGTAATATTTCATTGTATATATGTACCATATCTTCTTTATCCATTCATTTGGCAGTGGACACTTAGGTTGCATCCATGTTCTGGCTATTGTAAATAGAGCTTCAGTGAACTATGTGGTACATGACACTTTTTTTTTTTTTTTTTTTTGCGGTACATGGGCCACTCACTGTTGTGGCCTCTCCCGTTGCAGAGCACAGGCTCCAGATGCGTAGGCTCAGTGGCCATGACTCACAAGCCTAGCCGCTCCATGGCATGTGAGATTTCCTGGACCGGGGCACGAACCCATATCCTCTGCATTGGCAGGCAGACTCTCAACCACTGCACAGCCAGGGAAGCCCTACATGACACTTTTTGAATTATGGTTTTCTCAGGGTATATGCCCAGTAGTGGGATTGCTGGGTCGTATGGTAGTTCTATTTTTAGTTTTTTAAGGAAGCTCCATACTGTTCTCCATAGTGGCTGTATCAATTTACGTTCCCACCCACAGTGCAAGAGGGTTCCCATTTCTCCACACCCTCTCCAGCACTTATTGTTTGTAGATGTTTTGATGATGGCCATTCTGACTGGTGTGAGGTGATACCTCATTGTAGTTTTGATTTGCATTTCTCTAATGATGGGTGATATTGAGCGTCCTTTCATGTGTCTGTTGGCAATCTGTATATCTTCTTTGGAGAAATGTCTGTTTAGGTCTTCTGCCCATTTTTTGATTGCGTTGTTTGTTTTTTTGATACTGAGCTGCATGAGCTGCTTGTAAATCTTGGAGACTAATCCTTTGTCAGTTGCTTCATTTGCAAATATTTTCTCCCATTCTGAGGGTTGTCTTTTGGTCTTGTTTATGGTTTCCTTTGCTGTGCAAAAGCTTTGAAGTTTCATTAGGTCCCATTTGTTTATTTTTAATTTCCATTTCTCTAGGAGGTGGGTCAAAAAGGATCTTGCTGTGACTTATGTCACGGAGTGTTCTGCCTATGTTTTCCTCTAAGATTTTGATGGTGTCTGGCCTTACATTTAGGTCTTTAATCCATTTTGAGCTTATTTTTGTGTGTGGTGTTAGGGAGTGATCTAAGCTCATACTTTTACATGTAGCTGTCCAGTTTTCCCAGCACCACTTATTGAAGAGGTTGTCTTTCTCCATTGTATATTCTTCCCTTCTTTATCAAAGATAAGTTGACCATATGTGCATGGGTTTATCTCTGGGCTTTCTATCCTATTCCAAAGGCCTGTATTTTCTGTTTTTGTGCAAGTACCATACTGTCTTGATTACTGTAGCTTTGTAGTAGAGTCTGAAGTCCGGGAGCCTGATTCCTCCAGCTCAGTTTTTCCTTCTCAAGATAGCTTTGGCTATTCGGGGTCTTTTGTGTTTCCATACAAATTGTGAAATTTTTTTTATCTAGTTCTGTGAAAAATGCCATTGGTATATTGAAAGGGATTGCCCTGAATCTGTAGATTGCTTTGGGTAGTATAGTTGTTTTCACAATGTTGATTCTTCCAATCCAAGAACATGGTATATCTCTATTTGTCTTCTTTAATTTCTTTCATCAGTGTCTTATACTTTTCTGCATACAGGTCTTTTGTCTCCTTAGGTAGGTTTATTCATAGGTATTTTATTCTTCTTGTTGCAATGGTAATTGGGAGCGTTTCCTTAATTTCTCTTTCAGATTTTTCATTATTAGCATATAGGAATGCAAGAGATTTCTGTGCATTAGTTTTGTATCCTGCTACTTAATCAAATTCATTGATTAGCTCTAGTAGTTTTCTGGTAGCGTCTTTAGGATTATCTATGTATATTATCATGTCATCTACAAACAGTGACAGTTTTACTCCTTCTTTTTTGAATTGGATTTCTTTTATTTCTTTTTCTTCTCTGATTGTGGTGGCTAAAACTTTGAAAACTATGTTGAATAATACTGGTGAGATTGGGCAACCTTGTGTTGCTCCTGATCTTAGAGGAAATGGTTTCAGTTTTTCACCATTGAGAATGATGTTGGCTGTGGGTTTGTCATATATGGCCTTTATGTTGAGGTAAGTTCCCTCATGCCTACTTTCTGGAGGGTTTTTATCATAAATGGGTGTTGAATTTTGTCAGAAGTTTTTCCTGCATCTATGGAGATGATCATATGGTTTTTATCCTTCAGTATGTTAATATGGTGTATCGCATTGATTGACTTGCATATATTGAAGAATCCTTGCAATCCTGGCATAAACCCCTCTTGATCATGGTGTGTAGTCCTTTTAATGTGCTGTTGGATTCTGTTTGCTGTATTTTGTTGAGGATTTTTGCATCTATGTTCATCAGTGATATTGGCCTGTAGTTTTCTTTCTTTGTGGTATCTTTGTCTGGTTTTGGTGTCTGGGTGATAGTGGCCTTGTAGAATGAGTTTGGGAGTGTTCCTCCCTCTGCTATATTTTGGAGGAGTTTGAGAAGGATAGGTGTTAGCTCTTCTCTAAATGTTTGATAGAATTCTCTTGTGAAGCCATTTGGTCCTGGGATTTTCTTTGTTGGAAGATATTTAATCACACTCTCAATTTCAGTGCTTTTGTTTGGTCTCTTTATATTTTCTATTTCATCTTGGTTCAGTCTCAGAAGGTTGTGGTTTTCTACGAATTTGTTCATTTCTTCCAGGTTGTCCATTTTATTGGCATAGTTGCTTGTAGTAATCTCTCATGATCCTTTGTATTTCTGCATTGTCAGTTGTTACCTCTCCTTTTTCATTTTTAAGTCTACTGATTTGAGTCTTCTTTTTTTCTTGATGAGTCTGGCCAATGGTTTATCAATTTTGTTTATCTTCTCAAAGAACCAGCTTTTAGTTTTATTGACTTTTGCTATCGTTTCATCATTTCTTTTTCATTTATTTCTGATCTGATCATTATGATTTCTTTCCTTCTGCTAACTTGTGAGGGTTTTTTTGTTCTTCTTTCTCTAATTCCTTTAGGTGTAAGGTTAGGTTTTTTATTTGAGATGTTTCTTCTTTCTTGAGGTAGGATTGTATTGCTATAAACTTGCCTCTTAGAGCTGCTTTTGCTGTATCCCATAGGTTTCGGGGTCATCGTCATTTCCTTGTCATTTGTTTCTAGGTATTTTTTGATTTCCTCTTTGATTTCTTCCGTGATCTCTTGGTTATTAAGTAGTGTATTAGCCTCCATGTGTTTGAATTTTTTACAGATCCTTTCCTGTAACTGATATCTAGTCTCATAGCGTTGTGGTCAGAAAAGGTACTTGATATCGTTTCAGTTTTCTTAAATTTACCAAGGCTTGATTTGTGACCCAAGATATGATATGTCCTGAAGAATGTTCTCAGAGCACTTGAGAACAAAGTGTATTCTGCTGTTTTTGCATGGAATGTCCTATAAGTATTAGTTGAGTCCGTCTTGTTTAGTGTATCATTTAAAGCTTGTGTTTCCTTATTTATTTTCATTTTGGATGATCTGTTCGTTGGTGAATGTGGGGTGTTAGTGTCCCCTACTATGATTGTTTTACTGCTGATTTCCCCTTTTATGGCTGTTAGCATTTGCCTTATGTATTGAGATGCTCCTATGTTGGGTGCATAAATATTTTCAATTGTTATGTCTTCTTCTTGGATTGATCCCTTGAACATTATGTAGTGTCCTTCTTTGTACCTTGTAATAGTCTTTATTTTAAAGACTATTCTGTCTGATATGAGAATTGCTACTCCAGCTTTCTTTTGATTTCCATTTGCGTGGAATATCTTTTTCTGTCCCCTCATTTTCAGTCTGTATGTGTCCCTAGGTCTGAAGTGGGTCTCTTTTAGACAGCACATATACGGGTCTTGTTTTGGTATCCATTCAGCCAGTCTATGTCTTTTGGTTGGAGCCTTTAATCCATTTACATTTAAGGCAGTTATTGATATGTATGCTCCTATTCCCATTTTCTTAATTGTTTTCGGTTTGTTTTTGTAGGTATTTTCCTTCTCTCATGTTTCCTGCCTAGAGAAGTTCCTTTAGCATTTGTTGTAAAGCTGGTTTGGTGGTGCTGAATTCTCTTAGCTTTTGCTTGTCTGTAAAGGTTTTAATTTCTCCATCAAATCCGAATGAGATCCTTGCTGGGTAGAGTAATCTTGGTTGCAGGTTTTTCTCTTTCATCACTTTCAGTATGTCCTGCCACTCCCTTCTGGCTTGCAGAGTTTCTGCTGAAATATCAGCTGTTAACCTTATGGGGATTCCCTTGTATGTTTTTTGTTGTTTTTCCCTTGCTGCTTTTAATATATTTTCTTTGTATTTAATTTTTGATACTTTGATTAATATGTGTCTTGGCATGTTTCTCCTTGGATTTATCCTGTATAGGACTCTCTGCACTACCTGGACTTGATTAACTATTTCCTTTCCTATATTAGGGAAGTTTTCAAGTATAGTCTCTTCAAATATATTTTTCAGTCCTGTTCTTTTTCTCTTCTTCTGGGACCTGTACATTTCAAATGTTGTTGCATTTAATGTCCCAGAGGTCTCTGAGACTGTGCTCAATTCTTTTCATTCTTTTTTCTTTACTCTCCTCTGTGGTGGTTATTTCCACTATTTTACCTTCCAGGTCACTCATCCGTTCTTCTGCCTCAGTTACTCTGCTCTTGATTCCTTCTAGAGAATTTTTAATTTCATGTATTGTGTGCAACATTGTTTGGTCGCTCTTTAGTTCTTCTAAGTCCTTGTTAGACATTTCTTATATTTTCTCCATTCTAGTTCCAAGATTTGGGATCATCTTTACTATCATTACTCTGAATTCTTTTTCAGGTAGACTGCCTATTTCCTCTTCATTTGTTTGGTCTGGTGGGTATTTACCTTGCTTCTTTATCTGCTCTGTGTTTCTCTGTCTTATCATTTTGCTTCACTTACTGTGTTTGGGGTCTCCTTTACGCAGGCTGCAGGTTCGTAGTTCCCGTTGTTTTTGGTGCCTGCTCCCAGTGGCAAAAATTGGTTCAGCGGGTTGTGTAGGCTTCCTCGTGGAGGGGACTGTTGCCTGTGTTCTGATGTATGAGGCTGGATCTTGTCTTTCTGGTGCCCAGGACTGCATCAGGTGGTGTCTTTTAGGGTGTCTGTGGACTTATTATGATTTTAGGCAGCCTCTATGCTAATGGGTGGGGTTGTGTTCCTGTCTTGCTAGTTGTTTGGTCTAGGGTGTCCAGCACTGTAGCTTGCTGGTCGTTGATTGTAGCTGGGTCTTAGCGTTGAGATGGAGGTCTCTGGGAGAGCTTTCACCATTTGATATTACGTGCAGCTAGGAGGTCTCTGGTGGATAAATGTCCTGAACTCGGCTCTCCCACTTCCAAGGCACAGGCCTGACACCCGGCCAGAGCACCAAGACCCTGTCAGCCGCATGGCTCAGAAGAAAAGGGAGAAAAAAGAAAGCAAGAAAGAACAAAATAAAATAAAGTTATTAAAATAAAAAATAATATTAAAAATAAAAAATTAAGAAGTAATAGAAAAGGAAAACAAAAGAGAGAAAGAAGAGAGCAACCAAACCAAAAAACAAATCCACCAATGATAACAAGTGCTAAAAACTATACTAAGAAAAAAATGGACAGACAGAACTCTAGGACAGATGGTAAAAACAAAGCTGTACAGGCAAAATCACAGAAACACCACCGCCTCAATTTTGGGATGATTCGTTGTCTATTCATGTATTCCACAGATGCAAGGTACATCATGTTCATTGTGGATGTTTAATTCGTTGCTCCTGAGGCTGCCCGGAGAAATTTCCCTTTCTCTTATTTGTTCGCACAGGTTCCAGGGCTCAGCTTCTGATTTGGACCCGCGTCTGTGTGTGTAGGTCACCTGATGGAGTCTGTTCTTCACTCAGACAGGACGGGGTTAAATAGGCAACTGATTCGGGGGCCCCGGCTCACTCAGGCCTGGGGGGAGGGCGGGGCACGGAGTGCGGGCCGAGCCTGCGGGGGCAGAGGCCGGCGTGACGTTGAACCAGCCTGAGGCGCGCGGTGCGTTCTCCCGGGGTAGTTGTCCCTGGATCCTGGGACCCTGGCAGTGGCGGGCTGCACAGGCTCCCGGGAGGGGAGGTGTGGATAGTGACCTGTGCTTGCACACAGGCTTCTTGGTGGCGGGAGCAGCAGCCTTAGCGTCTCATGCCCGTCTCTGGGGTCCACGCTGTTAGCCGCGGCTCCCGCCCGTCTCTGGAGCTCCTTTAAGCAGCGCTCTTCATCCCCTCTCCTCACGCACCAGGAAACAAAGAGGCAAGAAAAAGTCTCTTGCCTCTTCGGCAGCTCCAGACTTTTCCCCGGACTCCCTCCCGGCCAGCCGTGGCGCACTAACCCCCTGCAGGCTGTGTTCACGCCGCCAACCCCCGTCCTCTCCCTGCGCTCCGACCCAAGCCCGAGCCTCAGCTCCCAGCCCCGCCCGCCCCGGCAGACAAGCCTCGGGCTGGTGAGTGCCGGTCGGCCCCGATCCTCTGTGCGGGAATCTCCCCGCTTTGCCCTCCGCACCCCTGTTGCTGTGCTCTCCTCCGCGGCCCCGAAGCTCCCCCCCTCCGCCACCTGCAGTCTCCGCCCGCGAAGGGGCTCCTAGTGTGTGGAGACTTTTCCTCCTTCACGGCTCCCTCCCACTGATGCAGGTACCGTCCCTATTCTTTCGTCTCTGTTTTTTCTTTTTTCTTTTGCCCTACCCAGGTACGTGGGGAGTTTCTTGCCTTTTGGGAGGTCTGAGGTCTTCTGCCAGCCTTCAGTAGGTGTTCTGTAGGAGCTGTTCCACATGTAGATGCATTTCTGATGTATTTCTGGGGAGGAAGGTGATCTCCACGTCTTACTCCTCTGCCATCTTGAAGCTCCGCCCCCCTGTATTCTGCTTTTAATGGATGTAGTTGGTAGGTGTTCATTATATCCAGTCGTCTGATGGTGCTGTTGAATTCATCTATGTCCTTTTTGATTTTTTGCCTTTAGAGCTGTTCATGGCTGATAGAGGCTTGCTGAATTCTGTAACTATAATAGTGGATTTATCTATTTCTCCTTGAAGTTTTATCTGATTTTGCCTCATGTACTTTGATGTTCTGCTTTTAGACATACACATTTTACCTTTTATTAGATAATTGACTCCTTTATCATTTTTAATGCCCCTAGTTTTCTCCAGTAACTTACCTTATACTGAAGGCTCCTCTGTCTGAAATTATTTAATATAGCTACTCCTACTTTCTTTTGACTTTTGTTAACATGACCTATCTTTCTGCATTCTTTTTTAATATATATGTGTTTTCTATTTAAAGTAGGTTTCCTGTAGATAGCATTTAGTTGCCTCTTGTTTTTGCATCCACTCTGACAATTTCTTTGTTTTAATTGGTGTGTTTAGACCTTTGATGTTTAATGTGATTAATACTATAATTGGATTAATGTTTATGATATTTGTTTTCTATCCATTGCCTTATTTTTTCCCCTAATTTTGTCTTCCAATCATTTTCTGCCTTTTTTGGTTTTAACTGAGAATTTTATATGATTCCATTGTCTCTCCTTTCTTACATATTAGTTATATTTCATTTTTAATTTTATAGTCACTTCCCCAGAGTTGGCTAACTATATTTGCAACTAATCCAAGTCCACTTTCAAATAACAGTATACCCTATGCTGCTTCACAGGTTGTGTGAGTACCTGATAATAATAAGATTATCCTAATTCCTCCCTTTTATCCTTTATATAATTGCTGTCTTTCATTTAACTTATATGTAAGCATGCATGTGCATGTTTTTATATATGTCTACATAGTCAAATTCAGTGTTGCTAATATTATGTGGAAAAAATTGTTATACGTGATACCGAGAATAAGAAAAATAAAAATTTTATTTTACCTTCAGTCATTCCTTCTCTAATGCTTTTCCTGTCTCTCTGCAGATACAAATTTCTGATCTGTAGTACTTTCCTCTCTCTAAAGCAGTTGTCCCGAAGCTTTTTGGCACCAGGGACCAGTTTCCTGGAAGACAGTTTTTCCATGGACAGATGGGGTGGGGAGGGAGATAGTTCAGACAGTAATGCCAGCAATGTGTCTATGGGGGTTGCTTCATGTGGTCATGCGAGCGATGGGGAGCGACGGGGAGCAGCAGATGAAGTTTCCCTCCACTCGCCCACCGCTCACCTCCTGCAGTGCGGCCCGGTTCCTAACAGGTCCCAGACCGCTACTGGTCCATGGCCCAGGGGTTAGGGACCCCTGCTCTAAAGAATTTCTTCTACTATTTATTGCAAGGCAGGTCTATTGGCAAGAAATTCCTTTAATTTTTGTCTAAGAAAGTCTTTATTTCCTCTTCACGTTGAAGGAAAGTTTTGCAGAGTACAAACTTCTAGGGTGATGGGTTTTTATCTTTTTTTTTTTTCTCACTACACCTTATATATTTCACTTCACTTTCTTCTTGCTTGCGTGGCTTCTGAGGAGGCGTAGAATAGAATTCTTATTTTTGTTCCTGTATAGTTGAGTCATTTTCCCCTCCAACTTCTTTCAGCATCTTTTTTTTTTTTCTTTTTAATCTTTGATATCTGGATTTGAATACATGCCCTGGTGTAGCATTTTTGGAATTTATCCTGCTTGATACTTTTTGAGCTTCCAGGGTCTGTGATTTGGTGTCTGACATTAATTTGGGGAATTTCTCGGTCATCATTGCTTTGAATGTTTTTTCTGTTCCTTTATCTCTTTCTTCGCCCTCTAGTTACACCTTTTGTAGTTGTCCTGCTGTTCCTGGATAGTGTTCATTTTTTTCTATCTATTTTTTTCTTTGCCTTCCAGTTTTGGAAGTTTCCATTCTCAAGCGCCGAGGTTCTTTCCTTAGCCATTTCCAGGCTACTAATGAGCCCATTATTTCCACTAGAGTATTTTTATCTCTAGCATTTCATATTGGTTCTTTCTTAGCATTTCCAACTCTCTGCTTACATTGCCCATCATTCTTTTTTTTTTTTTAAGATGTTGGGGGTAGGAATTTATTAATTTATTTTTGCTGTGTTGGGCCTTCGTTTCTGTGCGAGGGCTTTCTCCAGTTGTGGCAAGCGGGAGCCACTCTTCATCACGGTGCGTGGGCCTCTCACTATCGCGGCCTCTCTTGTTGCAGAGCACAGGCTCCAGACGCGCAGGCTCAGTAGTTGTGGTTCACGGGCCCAGCTGCTCCACGGCATGTTGGATCCTCCCAGACCAGGGCTCGAACCTGTGTCCCCTGCATTAGCAGGCAGATTCTCAGCCACCGCGCCATCAAGGAAGCCCCTGCCCATCATTCTTGCTTGCTGTATACTTTATCCATTGGAGCCCTTCGCACATTAAGTATAGGTGTTAAAGTCCTGATCTGATCGTTGCAACGTATCCACCATATCTGATACTGGTTCTGATGTTTTCTCTCTCTTCAAACCTTTTTGTTTTGTTTTGTTTTTCTTGCCTTTTAGCCTGTCTTGTAATTTTTTCCTGAGAGCTGGATGTAATATCCTGAGTAAAAGGAGCTGCTGTAAAGAGGCCTTCAGTAATGTGGTGGCAGGGTTGCACAGAGAGGGGGCTCCTACCATTCTGTGATTAGTTCTCAATCCTTTAGTGAGTTGTGCCTCTGGACTGTGCACTGCCCAAGTCTTTCTCAGTTTTTCCCCCACCATGGCGGGTAGGATGCTAGTAGGGGTTCAATTTTGGTGTGTCCCTTTCCCAGATTGGGAAGGTTCTGGAAAAAAATCCTGATAGTTTGGGGCATTTTTCCTCTGATGTTTACTCTGAGAACTTATTCAAGGTGGAGGTAAAGTCACAGCAGTGTGGAGCCCTGTGACTGGGTCCCCTTGGAGCTTCTCTCAGACTTGTCCACGCCGAGTATCTAAAGGTATTTTCTGGTTGCAGTGTAGATGGTCCTGTTCTGGTACTGGTTTCTGCTCCTGGGCCTCTGCTCTGGTGAGTTCTGATTCTCTGCATGGGCCTGTCAGTGTCTCCCATTTGGGGGGCAGCGGTTTCCTCTGTGCCCTCACTTCTTGGATGGATCTAAGAAGAGCTGCTTTCACAGTTCATTCAGCTTTTTCTTACTTTTGAGACTGATTGGCAACTTCCAAGCTCTTTACCTACAGCGCAGAACCCAGAGTAAACAGTGTTGTTTTTAGGATTAAGAAAAATCAGTGTTGATTTTAAAATCCTTCACATGTTGGTTGGTTGGTTAATTTTTAAATAGCGTATCTACTGCCAATACTTTTTAAATTACCTGTGCACAAGCTGTAGATATTTGAAAATTTTTATTTTACAGATCATAAGATGTTTGCTCATTTCAGAATTCTTCCAAACAATATGATGGTGAAAATAAAGAGGAACTTTGCAATTATTAGTGTAATTCCCCATCATAGGCAACCGTTACTGTAAAATAGCATTGTTTCCAATGAAAGAGTCCATTGTATTATGCATAATATTGTGTTTAGAGATACCTTAGTCAGACCTATGTCATCTATTACAGGTAGCAAAGGTGGTTATGTTTTTAATGGTAATTAATGTTCTCATTATTTCACACGTCTATTTCATTACTTGAATACAGCCTTACATTGTAGGAATCCTATGTTCAATTAAAATGCAGATATGAACTGGTATCCTCTAAAACCAGAAATACCTGGTGTAAAGTAAATGGGAAAAAATGTACTGAAACATCCATTTGTGTAAGAAAAAAGAGAAAGCAAATCAAGATCAACATTGATATTAATATTGCACTCAAAGCCTATTGAGAAACAGATCAAGTCTCCGCATCATTCTTTAAAATATTTTCACTCACAATCTCCACTGTCCAAGTTTGAAGTCTCTGCCACGCTCCATCAAATTCCTTTGGATATATACACATCAGGTACTTCAAAGAAGTTTTAATTCAGGAAGAGCATAGTAGAAGTCCTGAAAATAATGAAATATTCGGTAACTTCAGTTTTCTCAGTGTTACATTAAAATTCTACAAAAGCACAGGGGACTGTGCCTCTCCTGCATTACTGTTTAACCAATGCAGGTGTAAAAGAGTTCTCTGAATTATTTTTCCTTAGATATTTTTGGTAATTGTAAATACAAATTCTTCAAACTGTATTCAGTAACGATCAGTTTTATTTACCTTAACCCGATTAATCACTGGTAGGATAAATAAGGCATCATGATTAAGTTATTACAACAATAAAAATTCTGATATACCATTTTAGTAAATATGTCATTTCTTTTGATACCTCTCCAAGACAACATTCATCCTCTGGACGATACTCTCTCCAGTGATCATTTTAATTATTAACATATTACGCAGTGTCTTTTAGTATATTCTTCCTCAAGTGCTTGATAAAATACTAGGCGTTTTCTTCACGCCAGTCTGAATGAATTAAACTAAAGATAAGTTAACTCTAATAGGAAAAATTATTGCAGTATGATTCAGGAAGTCTGACCATTTCCTCCTCTCAGACTTTGATTAATTAGACTACCTTAAGTAAATCTCTTTGTCACCTCGTCCCTGAGTAGCTGTGAAGCCAGAACAGCTTACCTCCTTCTACCAACTCTCAGGAATAGGAGATTCTAGATTGTATCCAGGGAGCCCTGGGGATAGAGAAAAGTTCTGAGATTAGATTGTAACTTGATTTTGTGTTGATATTTTTCCCATTAGAGGGATGGCAAACATAATGCATTCAATTGTGAGAAAAATAATTTTGGAAAAGCTGTTTTCTTCTGACATTTGCTATGAGCAAAATATGATGTGTAACTCTGAGATACAGAGGGAAGGAGGGGGTGGACAGGAAAGTCAGGGGCACCCTCTGAGAGAACATTTTGTTTTTAGAGAAGGAGGACCAGGCAATTATTCACTTCTGGAACAAAAAAAGAAGTAGAAGTCACAGAATGCCAGAGAATGGTGTTTTCTCTATTGCTATTTTAAGAATTAGTGGAAAGAAAAGATGGAATTGATCAACATGCCAAGAAAAAAAGCATTATGTAACCTTAACGCATAATTGACAAGATTTTAACAGTGTTTTTATTTTTCAAGATTTGTTTGATGTGGACCATTTTAAAAGTCTTTATTGAATTTGTTACAATATTGCTTCTGTTTTATGTTTTGGTTTTATGGCCACAAGGCATGTGGGATCTTAGCTCCCCGACCAGAGATCAAACCCACACCCCGTGCATTGGAAGGTGAAGTCTTAACCACTGGCCCACCAGGGAACTCCCCTTAATAGTTTTTAATAAAAGAAAATTATTACTCAAATAACAGAGAATTAATTAAAGTGAAATTTTTACTTCTTTTTTTTTTTTCTTTTCTCTTTTGCTGTACGTGGGCCTCTTACTGTTGTGGCCTCTCCCGTTGCGGAGCACAGGCTCCGGACGCACAGGCTCAGCGGCCATGGCTCACGGGCCCAGCCGCTCCGTGGCATGTGGGATCTTCCCGGACCGGGGCGCGAACCCGTGTCCCCTGCATCGGCAGGCGGACTCTCAACCACTGCGCCACCAGGGAAGCCCAAATTTTTACATTTTATTTAATCTCCTCCTTTACCTATAACAAAACATAGAGTCCAAGAGCCTTGCAAAATCTCACAGTAACATGGCAGAACTTCAAGAAATTAAACGTCAAGCTAAAGGATTTCTAGTAAGAAGTATCATTATACTTAAACAATATGTATCAAACAGTGTGATTTTTACTTTTATAATTGGGCAGGTGCTGTATATAAAAACTAGTGTCAACCATAGCCTGCCCCTTCGTAGGACAATAATACACAGCCACCATTCAAAGAATAGACTGCAAGCACTTTAGGAATGCTTTTACAATTTCAATTATTTAAATGTTATAAAAGGGGACAGTGTTTTGCCTTGATGCTCCATCACTGACAACTCTAGACTCTCCTACAAAGTTTTTAGTTTTATCATTGCTTAAAAAAGCTAATCCTAGACAACAGGAATTTCCAATAAAATCTTTTGCTCCTCTTACAAATGATTCCATTTGAAGCATAATTTGCCCTATCCCTTCCCTCCAATTACCAATGTTTAGACCTGTCAGTTTCTGAACATCAGAGAAAGATGAGGAAACACATTCTTCTTCAGTATTCTATTTATGTTGCTCCGTACCCACTGTAATCACCCACATATTCTCCGGAAGCTTTACAAAGTTTTGCCTTCATGAAAGAGACTTGTCAATGATGCCTAAATGTTATATACTATTATTTCACAGAATATGTGGTTATTCTGAAACGATATTAATTTTTCTTATTCCACTCTAAGTTTAATTGCTTCCCACATATTTATTTACATGTTTGTTTGTTTTGTATTGATGTATAATTGACCTACAGAACTGTGTTAGATTCATGTTGTACACTGTAGTGATTCGATATTTCTATACATTACAAAATGATCACCACAATAAGTCTAGTTACCGTCTGTTACCATACAAAGATATTACAGTATTATTTACTGTATTCTCCATGCTGTACATTTTATTCCTGTGACTCATTTATTTTGCAACTGGAAGTTTGTACCTCTTAATCACCCTCACCTATTTGATTCATCCTTCCACCCTCCTCCCATCTGGCAGACACCTGTTTATTCTCTGTATCTATGAGTCTGTTTCTGTTTTGTGATGTTTGACTTTGTTTTTTTAGATTTCACATAGAAGTGAAGTCATACAGTATTTGTCTTTCTCTGTCTGACTTATTTCACTAAGCATAATCCTTTCTACGTCTATCCATGTTGTCGCAAATGGTAAGCTTTTGTTGTTTTTTATGGCTAAGTAATATTCCACTGTATGTGTGTATGTGTGTATCACATCTCGGCAACACTTGTTATTTGTTATCTTTTTGGTGACAGCTGTTCTAACAGGTGTAACATGATGGCTCATTATGGTTTTGATTTGTATTTCTCTGGTGATTAGTGATATTCAGCATCTTTTCATGAGCCTGTTGGCCATCTGTACATCTTCTTTGAAATATGTCAATTCAAAAAAAAGTGTCCATTCAGGTCTTCTGCCCATTTTTTAATTGAGTTTTTCTTTTATATTGAGTTGTGTAAGTTCTTTGTGTATTTTGGATATTAACCCCTTATCAGACCATCATTTGCAAATATCTTCTCCCATTCGGTAGGTGGCTTTTTCATTTTGTTGATAGTTTCCTTCACTGTGCAAAAGCTTTCGGTTTGTTGAAGTTCCATTTGTTCATTTTTGCTTTTGTTTCCCTTGCCTGAGGAGACAGATCCAAAAGAATATTGCTAAGACCAATATCCAAGTGTATACTGCATGTATTTTCTTCTAAGAGTTTTATTGTTTCAGACCTAACATTTAAGTCTTTAAACCATTTTGAGTTTATTTGTGTATATGGTGTGAAAAACTAATTCATTTTGGATTCTTTTGCATGTAGCTGTTCAGATTCCCAATGTCTCCTGTTAAAGAGACTCTTCCCACCTTTGCCATAGATTAATTGAGTTCATTTCTGAGCTCTCTCTTCTGTTCCCTTGATCTATGTGTCTGTTTTTGTGCCAGTACCATACTGTTTTGATTTTGTAGGATAGTTTGAAGTCTGGGAGTGAATACCTCCAGTTTTTATTTATTTCTCAAGATTGCTTTGGCTAGGGGACCTTTTCTGTTTCCATATAAATTTTAGAATTATTTATTTCAGTTCTGTGCAAAATGCCGTTGGTATTTTGTTAGAGATTTCATTGAATCTGTAGAGTTCCTTGGGTAGTATGGTGATTTTAACAATATTAATTCTTTCAATCCATGAACATGGCAAATCTTTCTATTTCCTTGTGTTGTCTTTTTTTTTTTAACATCTTTATTGGGGTATAATCGCTTTACAATGCTGTGTTAGTTTCTGCTTTATAACAAAGTGAATCAGTTATACATATACATATGTTCGCATATCTCTTCCCTCTTGCGTCTCCCTCCCTCCCACCCTCCCTATCCCACCCCTCTAGGTGGTCACAAAGCACCGAGCTGATCTCCCTGTGCTATGCGGCTGCTTCCCACTAGCTATCTACCTTAAATTTGGTAGTGTATATATGTCCATGCCACTCTCTCACTTTGTCACAACTGTGACAGCTGTGCTGTCTTTATTTCAACAATGTCTTATAGTTTTCAGAATACAGGTCTTTATCTCTTGGCTAGATTCATTCCTAGGTATTTTATTTTTTTTATGCAATTGTACATGCGATTGTTTTCTAAATTTCTCTTTCTGATAGTTCATTGTGTATAGAAGTGCAACAGAATTCTGTATGTTAATTTTGTATCCTGCAACTTTACTAAATTTATTTGTTCTAATATTTTTGGTGGCGTTGTTAGGATTGTATATATAAAACATCACCTACAAGCAGCGACAGTTTTACTTCTTCCTTTCCAATTCAGATTTCTTACATTTCAATTTCTTGTCTTATTGCTGTGGCTAGGAATTCCAATGTAATGTTGAATAAAGTGGCAAGAGCGTGAATCCTTACTGCCTTCCTGATCTTAGAAGAAATGCTTTCACCTTTTTATCATTGAGTATGTTGTTAGCTGTGGGCTTGTCATATATGGACTTTATTATATTGAGATATGCTTCCTCTATTTCCACTTTGGTGAAGGTTTTTAATAATTAATGGATGTTGAATTTTGTCAAAAACTTTATCTGCATCTGTTGAGATGTTCATGTGATTTTTATTCTTCAGTTTATTAGTGTGGTATATCATTGATTTGCAGATATTGATTTGCAGATATTGAAGTATCCTTGCATCCCTGGGATAAATTCCTCTTGATCATGGTGTATGATCTTTTTAAATATTGTTGAACTTGGTTTGCTATTATCTTGTTGAGGACTTTTGCATCATCTATGTTCATCAGTGATATTGGCCTGTAATGTTCTTTTATTGTGGTTTCTTTGGTTTTGGTATCAGGATGGCATTGGCCTCATAGAATATGTTTGGATGTGTTCCTTCTTCAAGTTTAAGAATATTTGATAAGGATATTTATTAACTCTGCTTTAAATGTTTGCTGGAATTCATTTGTAAAGACCTCTAGTCTTAGATCTGTGTTTGCTGGAAGTTTTTAAATTACTGATTCAGTTTCATTACTAGTAGTTGGTGTGTTCATACTTTCTATTTCTTTCCAATTCAGTCTTGGAAGACTGTATGTTTCTAGGAATTTATCACTTCTTCTAGGTTGTCCATTTTATTTACACTTAACTGTTCACAGTAATCTCTTGTGATCCTTTGTATTTCTGTGGTGTCAGTTGTAACTTTTCCATTTTCATTTATGATTTTATTTATTTGGGCCCTCTCCCTTTTTTCCGTGTTGACTCTGGCTAAAGATTTATCAGTTTTGTTTATTTTTCTACTGGTTTTTGTCTCTATTTATTTTTGCTCTGATCTTTATTTTTTCTTTCCTTCTACTTAACTTTGGGTTTTGTTTCTTCTTTTTTTCCTGGTTCCCGTAGGTAGAAGGTTATTTTTCTTGTTTCCTGTGGTAGGTTTATATTACTATAAACTTCCCCCTTAGAACTGCTTGTGCTACGTCACATAGATTTTGGATTGTGTTTCCATTTTCATCTGTCTCCAGGTTTTTTTTTTTTTTCACTGCTTGTTTCTTAGCAATTTTTTAATCTCCATGCATTTGTGTTTTGTGCAATTTTTTATTCTCATAGTTGATTTCTGGCCTCAATATGTTGTGGCTGGAAAAGATATTTAATATGGTTTCAGTCTTCTTAAATTTATTCAGACTTGTTTATTGTCCTAGCATCATCTATCCTGGAGAATGTTCCATGTGCATGTGAAAATAATGTACATTCTGCTGTTTTGGATGGAATGTTTTATCTACATCTATTAAGTTCATCTGGTTAATGTGTCATTTAAGGGCAATATTGCATTATCGAAATTCTGTCTAAAGGAACTGTTCATTATGTAAGTGGAATGTTAAAGTCCCCTACTATTACTGTGTTATTGTCAATTTCTCCCTTTATGTTTGTTAATATTTGTTTTATGTATTTAAGTGCTCCTATGTTGGGTGCCTGTGTATTTACAATTGTTATATCTCCTTGGATTAATCCCTTTGTTATTGTGTAATGCCCTTCTTTGTATTTTGTTACAATCTTTGTTTTAAAGTCTATTTTGTCTGATATAAGTATTGCTACCCAGGCTTTCTTTTCATTTGCATTTGCATGGAATATCTTTTTCCATTCCCTCACTTTCAGTCTATGTCTTTAAATCTGAAGTCTTTTGTTGGCCGCATATGGCTGAGCTTTGTGTTGGTATCATTCAGCCACTCTATGTATTTTGATTAGAGCATTTAGTCCATTTACATTGTAAAAATCATTGATAGGTGTGTACTTATTACCATTTTGTTAATTGTTTTCCAGTTGTTTTGTACTTCTTTTTTAAAACTTCCTTTTGCTGTCTTCCCTTTTTGACTATATTTAGTGTTATGTTTAGATTCCTTTCTCTTCTTTATGTGTGTATCTATTATAGATTTTTGGTTTGTGGTTATCATGAAGTTTATATATAACAACATAGATGGGTAGATAGATAGATAGATAATCTACAATTACTTTTAGTTGCTGTCCCCTCAAGTTCAAATGCATTTTAACAACCCCTCATTTTTAATGTTTTTGACATCAAATTTACATCTGTTTGTGTATCCCTTAACTCCTTTTTGTGGATACAGGTAATTTTACTACTTCTGTCTTTTAACCTTTTTACTAGTTTTATAAGTGGTTGATCTACTAACTTTACTGTATGTTTGCCCTCACCAATGAGACTTTTCTTTTTGTAATTTTCATATTTCAAGTTGTGGTCTTTTCTGCTTTGAGAAATCCCTTTACCATTTCTTGTAAAGCTGGTTTTGTGGTGCTGAACATTTTTCGCTTTTGCTTGTCTGTAAAGCTCTGTATCTCTCCTTCAAATCTGAATGAGAGCCTTGCCAGGTAGAGTATTCTTGGTTGCAGGTTTTTCCTTGCATCACTTTATACATATTGTGCCCCTCTGCTCTGGCCTGCAACATATATGCTGAAAAGCCAGCTGATAGCCTTAAGGAGTTCCCTTGTACATAAGTTGTTGCTTTTCCCTTGCTGCCTTTAATATTCTCCTTAATCTTTAATTTTTGTCATTTTATTTATAATGTGTCTCAGTGTGGACCTCTTTGACATTTCCTAAGTATTTTATTCTTTTTGATGTGTTAGTAAATGGAATTGTTTCCTTAATTTCTCTTTCTGATAGTTTGTTGTTAGTGTATAGAAATGCCTTTGAAATTAGAATGGGTATATAGGGACACACTAAACAGTATTGCACTCTGTTAGAACTCTCAACAAGTGGAAATGCAGTTAACATCCTGGGAACAAATATCCATTTTAAATTGGCATAATTAAATTATTTATGTAACTCATAACAGTAGGTGATGTAATTTTGACATTGCCTAATAAAGAAGATAAGTTTAACTGGTTATTTATCTGTTGCAGCTTATAATTTCTAATTCATTTTCATTAATCACATGCCTATTACTAAAAAATAATAAAACAGTTATCATTATAAAGATTTCAGTATGGCCAGACTATTTTTATAAAGTAACTAAGTTAGAAAGTGGCATAAAAATTGACTCTGCAAAAGTCCATAAAGGTCTTAAAACATAATGTACCTTAAGGATTAAACAAAACAAAAGCCAAGTAAACAAAAATTTAACAGTATATATTAGGTCCTAAGAGATTTTAATACAACCAAAATCCAGATCTACTTTGCCCCGTCATCTCCTTCCTGTAATGCCAAGCTCACTTCAATATCTGACACAAAGCACCCTTAGAACTGAATGTACAACTCTTCAGTTGTGACCAAACGGAGGAAATACTTTTAAGGCAAAAGATCAAAACAACAAAGAAATTGATACTGGAGGTGTAATACCCAAAAATAATATAATTCAAAACATGGGTAATCTTTTCAAACTTGCTGGTGGCCCCAGACTTAATTTCAAACATCAATTTATTACAGTGTATTAATTTGATAGAATATCAAAGCTTTAATCACTTAAGTTTATGATAGTCATTCAGTATTTGAGTAGGTTGTACAAAATCTTACTAAGAACTTCTACTTCAGATTATGACAGTAACTGGTACCCAGTATGCTCTCTCAACATAAATAACATAAACTGGATAAACATGTGAGTCAGATTTTTTTCGAGCACTGGAAAACAAGCGGCACAAATTGAAATCCCTGTGAGAAGTGCAGTCATTGGGAGAGTCCTACAGCTGCCCAGTCTCCCTGCCTGTGTGGCATTTCCTGACTTAGTGCAGTGAGATGGGGTCTGAGCAAATCACTGTGGTCCTACAAGTTGAAAAGACAGAGATCAGAGTTTGGTTTAGGCTTGTGGGTGCAACACGCTGACTGCAGCATTTAAGGGGCATGAACTGTGCACAGTAGGTCTCTAGAAGTCATATGGGTCTCCTGGGAATCCCTGAAAGAGCAGGGAAGCTTCATTGTCACACAGGAGAGTAGCTCAGGGCCCTGGGCTCCCATGGACACCATGCTCAGTTGAACGATCTGTGGTCACTGTCTTTTAATCCATAATAATTTTATATTAGAGCTTGTGCTTTGTAAGGAGGGTACAATACGACAGCTGAGCACACACAGGAGCTTGGAACCTCAGCTCCCACCTGGTCTCACTTCCTGCCATCTCCCCACCTCCCTGGAATTGGTTCCCAGCCATCTATTGCCCCAGCTTGACCTGACCTCTCTCTTCCTGCTGCTGACTAGTGACCTACATGACTTTTTTTGCATGTATGTTTTCGTCTCCTGTGACTGCTTACTCAGCGTGGAATTGATGGATCATATAGTGAGTCTCATAAGAAACAGCCAAACCCCTTTTACAACCTTTTCATGGTTGTATGATTTTACAGGCCCACCAGCCATGGTGAGAGGATCATCTAATGCACCTCATCACTACCATTTGGAATTATCAGGTACATTCATCGTAGTCACTGTTGTGGAGATAAAGTGGGAACTCATTTTGGTTTTATTTTGCATTTCCATGGCTAATATGATGCTAAACATCTTTCTGTTCGGTCACTGACCACTCATCCAGCTTATTTTTTTTGAGTTTTTCCTTCAATGATTGTGTCTTTTATTTCTTTTTTATTGACCTTCTATCCTTCAACATTGTAAAATTTGCTTATCAGTTTTAGTTGTTTTTAAAATTTTAGTATTTTACACACATTATGTCATCTGTGAATAAGGATGGTATTACTTACTTTCTAATTATTAGGCTTTTTTTTTCTCTATTACACTGACCAAAACATTCAGTAAAATATGGAATAAAAGTGATGAGAGCAAGCTTTGCTTTGTTCCTAGTCTTAGGAAGAAAATATTGTCTTTCACCATTACTTTGATATTAGCTTTAAGTTTTTTATAAATGGCATTGTTAAGGAAAGGATGTTTCCTTCTATTGCTAGTATACTGAGGTTATGTATACTATCCTCATAGATATCATGAGTGAGTATGGAATTTTGTCCAGTCTTTTTCTTCATCTATTAATGATTATGGTATTTTTTTCTTTTATCACATTGACAGATTTTTCTATAGTACTTTACAGATGGCACTCCTTTGTCTTCTAGCATGTATGTTTTCTAAAGAAAGATCGCTGTCATTCTTATCTTTCCCCGCCCCACCCTGTGTGTGTGTGGTGTCACTTTTCTCTGGCTGCCTTCAAGATTGTCTGCTTATCTTTGGTTTTCAGGAGTTTGATGAGTATGTGTCTAGGTCTTCTTATTTATGTATCCGTTGGAGTTCTTTGAGATTTGGGGATCTGTAATTTAATGTCTTTCATAATGCTTCTCAACCATGGTCACTTCAAATTTTTTTCCTCTTGTTATTTTTCAACTTTCTCTTTTTTTCTTTCTCAACTCCATCTGGGATTCCAATTATATGTGTTTTGAACTGTTTGACATTGTCAACATTGTCCCACAGCTTTTAGCTTCTCGATTCTGTTTTTTGTTTGTTGTTTGCAGGTTGTTTTTTTCTTGTTTAACTTTTAAAATATTCTCTCTTTTAGTTTGGATAATAGAAGACTTGACCCATTTTCAAGTCATCTAATTCTTTCTTCAGCTGTATAGACTCAATTCATGAGTCTGGCCAAATTTATCTCTGATATTGTATTTTATAGTTCTAGTATTTCCACTTGGCTCTTGATACTGAAATTCTCCATTTGTTCATGCATATTGTTCATTTTTTCCATTAGATCTTTATCATATTAATCACATTATTATAAAGCCCTTGTGTGACCATTTCCAAAACTGGATCATCACTCAGACTGAACCTGTTGAGTGCTTTATTTCTTGGCAATGGGCTGTTTTCTCTGGATGCTCTTGCTGCTGTTTTTGTTGTTGTTTGAAGATGTGTCTTGAAGATTTTGATCAGATGCCAGACATTGTGTCTGTCATAGAGACTGAGGTAAAAGGTATTACACCTGAAAATAAGGAGCCTTCTGTTTTCAGGCCTTGGTATGTGGAGCTGAGTAAACCTAGTCAGGAGTCGACTGGCTTTGAATTTTTTTCGGTGCTCTCTATGATGTGGATACATCAGTGTACCTCAAGCTCCAGATTCATCCAGGATTTGGTTGCTGTTGCTTTGTGCTTAAGATGGGTGCTTTCCAGTCTGGAGTGCTGGAGGGTTTTATGTCAGTGTTCTCACTTCCCCCTCAGTTTTCAACTAACCTATGCTCATCCATGGTAGGTATTCCTCCATGTCTTTGTATCAGACCAACAGGGCCATATAATTTGTAAGGCACTTTGAGAAAAGGAAAAAAGCAGAGCCCCATTTTCTAAAGCAGGGGGGAAAGTGTTCCAGCAGTAAATAATTTTTTTTGTTGCTCAGTTCATGGTGAGGGAAGAGAAATTTTCTAGTGACCTGGTTCAGCCTTAGGCAGGCCTGTGCCCCTAAGCATCAAAAATGAGGCCTTCTCAACATTCCTTCCCCTCCTTCCTGTGGCAGCCAAGCATCACTTTGTATCTGTGGTTGATTTAAACAGAAATTTTCAGTCACTTTCCCACTGGTAGTAAAAGTCTTCTGAGTTTGGGGATTGGTATTGCTGTCTGCTCTTAACTTTAGCCTTTCTTGCTGCTTTTAATTTTAACTTTTGTGCTTAAGTTCATCTTCTTTCTCTAGCTTCTAAAGAAATTGACTTATTTTCATGCAAGGGAGTATTATTCAGCCATAAAAAGGAGTGCACTATTGATGCAGTCAAAGCAATGAATCTCAAAGACATTGTACTGAACAAAACAAGCAAGACACAAAAGGTGCGTACGATGATTCCTCTCGTTTGAGGTTCAAGAATTAGCAAAATACATCATAATGATAGAAACCGGACCTGTGATTTCTTGGGGAAAAGGCTGAATTGACTACCGGTGGTCAAAAGGAATTGTTCTGCACTGGTAATAACACTCCATATCTTGTTTGGGTGGCAGATCACGAGGCTGTATAAATTTGTCGTGACTCACAGGATTAATTGTATGCTCAAGTTAGGCACAATTTAAATATAAATTATACTTCCATGAGTTTGATTTAAAGTGCCAACACAAAAGTCATCTTAACCTTTTTCATTTATTAAATTTAATTAAGGTGTTTTCCTCTTTTCAGATAAGTGCATATGTTAATATCCACTTGTACAATCAAAATTTTGTTTACAGAAAGATCCGTCGGGACTAGAACACGTTTTCTGGAGCTTCAATCTCTCTTTCTCTGGCTTAAACCTGATTTATCAGGGGGAGTTTTTTAGTTTTTCAAACTCTTTCAAATTCAGCAATGACTTAGATAGCCCCTTTTCCCATGATCTGAGTGCATAGGTTAACGTTATTGATTTAAATGGTCACCATGAATCACCATAACATGGGTGATGATGAGGAAAAATTCTGAGCATTTTCCTGCAAACCATTTCACATGCTGGGTGCACCAGAGCCAACTCTCAGTTTTATTGCGAGGTCGACAGTATCAATGGCAGGGGACTAGGAACCACCATATGTGAGGACACATAGTAAAGTTCTCACAGATGAATTGCTGCCTGTGCAGATGGCTTTCCTTACACAGAAGTGTGGCATGCTTGGTTTGTTCTTGGCAGTCAGTATTCCCAAGATGGAGTGTGGTATCAACAGGGTTGCCAGTAGTCACTTAATGGTGGAAGAAAAAAACCTATAAAATCCATATGGACAACCTTCTTGAATGCTTCCTTCTATTCAGAGTCCTCATGTTTGTCTAGCCAGCTCCTCCAACAGATTTTTTAACAAAGGTAAAATAAAAAATAATAATCCACAGAAATTCTGAATGGTGTCCGGAGATGATGTAGAGTTTCTTTTTTAAAAAACTGATAAAATAGATACCATATTAGCAAAAGCGTAAAGATGTATGAAAATTTTCAGAAGAAATATGGACTTCTGTTCTGTAAGGGAAACGTAGCTATGGCTGTTTGTGACCTGCCCACGTGTCCTCAGCACATACCCGCACACCAGGGCTTTCTGGAGTCACCTGCGAATGTCTGCTTGAGGGCTTTTCTTGATGGCAGGAGCAGCTCAGCGCGAGGGCCACAAGCTGGAATTGGCCCAGAGTTCACACTCTGGAAGCCGTCCTCCAGCAGCGATGCATGTGGACTGGGCATTTAACGCCCAACTCTGCGGGGATAATTCCGAGGAATGTCCTTTGCACTGTCTCAGAGTTCCTGGTTGGGTCGGGTGCACCTTTGCCCACCACAGACAACTTGAAAACATTCTGCTATTGGGTTCCCTTCTTTTCTCTCTCAGTTTCCCGCTCCACTAGCAGTGATTGCTGAAATCTGTTCCCACCACAATTCACATTCAAATCCTGTCTCAGTAATTGCTTCAGGGGGAAGAGAAACTAAAATGGGAGAGCAAAGGGCAGTTACTTAAAGGAAAAGAAGAAAGCTAAAAATATGTGTGTGTATATATATACATATATATATACATATATACACACACATATATGTATGTGTATGTATACATGCATGTAATTGCAAATTTTTTTAATTGCAAAGAATGTTTACATAAAGCCTACTGGGTAAGTTTATGCCCCTGACTCCTAACCCAAATAAATCTAATCAGTATTCCCTAAGGAATACAACGGGAGGGTAGGCATTTTAAGGTAAAATCTACCGCATTTGACAGTTGAGGCAAAGGTGGGAGTGAGCTCTCATTCATCTGTCCTTATTCCCCCTCTTCGTAAATCCAGGGAAAATACTCTAATCTGGCTATTTTTAGAGGCAAAAGTTGAGAGTCCCTTTCCGTGGACTTCCGTGAACATGAATGGCTCATTTTTCATCCTCTCCTTTGTTTCTTCGTGTGGCCTGAGCACTGAGCCAGCTGTCTGGGTCTGTCTTCTCTCCTGTCTTCAGTTTGTCAGCCACCCTCTCATCACCCCCACTACCCCCATCTACCTCCTCCCGTTCTCCCAGTTACTTTTGTCCGTAGTGCAGCCAAGACTGAAGTTCCCACCCGGGCTCCTCCACTGTACGTACCAGGATCAAGTGGGCTGTCACTCCATTTCCTTTGTTGCTGATTGGATGAGCACTGCAATGGCCTTTACCTACCAAGCAACAACGTCTAAGATTTTAAGTTCAGGGCACAAGATGCCCCAGAAGTCTATTAGATAGGTCATAAATTCTAATTTACTTTACCAACTTTTTGCAATGTGATTTGTAGCTAAAAGCACAATTAGCAATTAGGTTTATTTTGCATTTTATTTTTCTTTCTGTATTTCTTATAAAAAGACATAGAGGGGCTTCCCTGGTGGCGCAGTGGTTGAGAGTCCGCCTGCCGATGCAGGGGACACGGGTTCATGCCCCGGTCCGGGAAGACCCCACATACCGCGGAGCGGCTGGACCCGTGAGCCATGGCCGCTGAGTCTGTGCATCCAGAGCCTGTGCTCCACAACGGGAGAGGCCCGTGTACCGCAAAAAAAAAAAAAAAAAAAAAATCTGAGTCTATTTCTGTTTTGTAAATTAGTTCATGTATATCGTAAAATTTTTATTTTATTTTTTATGTCATTTTTTAAAATTAGATTCCACATATGAGTGATATATGATATTTTTTCCTCTGTCTGACTTCACTTAGTATGATAATTTCTAGGTCCATCCATGTTGCTGCAAATGGCATTATTTCATTCATTTTATGGCTGAGTAGTATTCCACTGTATATGTGTACCACATCTTATTTACACATTCCTCCACTGATGGACATTTAGGTTGCTTCCATGTCTTAGCTATTGTAAATAGTGCTGCAGTGAACATTGGGGTGCATGTATCTTTTCAGATTACTGTTTCCTCCAGATATATGCCCAGCAGTGGGATTGCTGGATCATATGATAACCCTATGTTTAGTTTTTTAAGGAACCTCCGTAACGTTCTCCATAGTGGCTGCACCAGTTTACATTCCCACCAACAGTGTAGGAGGGTTCACGTTTCTCAACACCCTCTGCAGCATTTATTGTTTGTAAATTTTTTGATGATGGCCATTTTGACCTGTATGAGGTGATACCTCGTTGTAGTTTTGATTTGCATTTGTCTAATAATTAGCAATGTTGAGCATCTTTACAGGTGCCTTTTGGCCATCTGTATGTCTTCTTTGGAGAAATGTCTATTTAAACCTTCTGCCCATTTTTTGATTGGGTTGTTTGGGGTTTTTTTTGACATAGAGCTGCATGATCTGTTTGTATGTTTTAGCTCTTTCATTAAATTTCTTGTGTATCCCTGTAGTTCCTGCCACTATTATAGCTTGATTACTATCAAAGTTAAATCTAAACCATTCTTTTTTATTTGAGGTTAAACTGGGTTTGAGCCAGTTGGAGTGAGCACCTTTTGCAAATTCTTTGCCCTTCACTATCATTTTTCCTTCCAGATGATTTCCTAGATCGCATTGGTCAGGTAAATAGTGCATAAAATATTAAATTCCCTCCAAAATGAGGTATCGGTTTGTAC
The DNA here is from genome assembly GCA_036417435.1 of Inia geoffrensis. NCBI lineage: Eukaryota > Metazoa > Chordata > Mammalia > Artiodactyla > Iniidae > Inia > Inia geoffrensis. The sequence continues at coordinate 1,896,663 of CM070906.1, read as the reverse complement.
TTTGACCAGTAACATATATAGATAGAGGTTTTCTTGTCTGTATCCTTCCCAGCCCAGAATGTTAACACTTCGGCTATTGAACAATTTGATCAACTAAATGTATGTTATTATTTTTATCTGTATTTGTTAGCAGCTTGCATTTTATTTTCATAAGTTACTTGTTCGGGCCTAGTTTTCTATTGAATATTTATATTTCCTGACTTAAAAAATTAATGCCTTGAAAATAAACTATTATCTATTGAAACTCTGTTCTCTTTTGATTAATTTCTTGCATTGACCTAGGAAATGAAAACAGCTATGTCTAGATATATCTTCTAAGTTCAGTTTAAGATATTACCAGTAGGTTGCAAGATATAGTTTAGGTCAACAAGAGAGAAATTTCAAGTATAAATTGAGTGAGAGAGAAAGCAATAAAGAGAAATGCTGCTTGCTAATTGGATTTCATTTATGTGAACACTAGGGAAAAATTACCTTCTTTTTTCTTTGACGTTCTCTTTTAAAAGTTCCAGAAATACATATAAACAAATTTGGTAATGTTAACTTGAAGTTATATATAATATCCACATTTAGATGGTGATTATAAATTTCCTACAGTTACTATAAAATCATTTCTTATAGGTTTTTCACTGTAGTATGTAATTCTATAAAATAGTGTAGTTTTTTAATGACGGGTTATTTTGTCTCCTTATAATTTAAAAAATTCTCTTTAATGGAATCAGTTGTTGGATTATAGAAATCTTTAGAACTTTACTTATTTTCTCATTATCCAAACTCTTCAGGAAATGTCATTTATATTCATTCTTAACTATTTATAAAAATAATCATGTGATTATAATTGTCTTAATAAAATTGCTCTAGTCTTAATTAAAATCTCTTCCAGGAAAGAGATTGTTTAGGACTATAAGCAATTTCTTCACATGGGAAAGGACAGAAACTTGTTATATACTTATAAATTGGAAAATAGTGCTTGGGAGTAAATAACTTTGTTCTTTTACTAATTTATGTTCCTAGATAATGTGATGACTGCTGCAGTTCATAATTAGCTTTTTAAGGAACACATGTGATAAATTCTCTAGAATACTGAAAATACCAAAAAACAATAATTTTCATTTTATTTCTCAGAATGTCATTCTCATAACCACTTTACTCTTATTCTGTTTAAATACACTTAATGACCGTTTAGATATTGCCACTTCTATTCTGAATTACATTGCTATTTACTTTGATTTGCAGAAATATGAGTTTGTTATATCTGGAAGTGAGTAGTTGTACAAATTCTAATCTTTCCCAGTGGTAATACAGACATCAGGTAATAGGACAGTGGTATTCAGCTATTAAGGTGAAGTTTGACTCTTGAAGGGCAGTTCATCATTACGTTTCTTGCAGTACTGCACGTTCTCCTTTGTGGTGAGAGAATTGTGTGCAAACCACACTTCTCTGTAGTTATTTCTCTTCTCTGTCTCCTGTACTTTGCACATGCTTTGACACCATCCTTCCCCCAAAGCCCAGCCCAGTGCCTGAATCGTATGAAATGTCCGGTGATTTTGAATGGAGGGCTGTGTAAAGAAAGGTGGAGTCTAGCAGCTCAAAGGTCTCTTGGCAAACCCTTTCTGCGGAGGGTGCACGTGACTTGGTACCGTTAAATTACTGGTATAAGATGTAGAGTGAGATTATGCAGTTGAATATTCAACAGATTCAAATCTAATAATTAATATCCAAGGTCAGGGTTAAGAGAAATTCCTCCTTTATTAGAATCAGCTCTCAGACCTGGAGACCACATCCTGCTCACCATTGTGTTCAGCACCTTGCACAGTGAGTGCCTGGGATGTTCTGGTCCTAAATGAGTGTTTGTGGGAGGGAAGAAGGAGGTGAAGGGAGCAGGTGGAGAAGGAAGGAAGGAGCCCCTGACATCAGCAGTCCCTTCTCAATTTCCTCTCCACCCCCAAACCCCTAACAACAACTAATCTGCTTCCTGTGTCTATGGATTTGTCTCTTCTGGACACTTCATATAAATGGACTTACACAATGTGTAACCTTCTATGTCAGGCTTCTTTCAATGAGCAAAATACTTTCCAGGTTCATTAGTATTGTAGCCTATAACTTTTTTTTTTTTATGACTGAATAACAGTCCATCAAATGGCTATGCAGTGTTATTTTTATCTGTGGTAAACATCAACTGATTGATATTTGGGCTGTTTCCACTTTGCTGATATTATGAGTCATGCTGTCAATATTAATTTACAAGACTTTGCATGGAAATATGTTTTCATTTCCTTTTGGTATACACTAAGAGTGCAATTGCCAGTTATATGGCAACCGTATGTTTGACTTTTTGAGGAATTTTCCAAAGTAGCTACGACATTTACATTCCCACTCGAAATGTATGACAGTTCCAATTTCTCCACATCCTTGCCACATTTACTATGGTCTATCATTTTAAAAACTTTAACCACCCAAGAGGGTGTGAAGTGATAGCTCATTGTGGTTTTTACTGTTTTCTTTTTTTTTCTTTTTTTTTTTTTTTTTTTTTGCAATACGCGGGCCTCTCACCATTGTGGCCTCTCTCGTTGCGGAGCACAGGCTCCGGACGCGCAGGCTCAGCGGCCATGACTCACGGGCCAAGCTGCTCCGCGGCACGTGGGATCCCCCCGGACCGGGGCACAAACCCGCTCATTGTGGTTTTGACTTGCATTTTCCTAATGATTAGTGATGTTGAGCATCTTTTCATCTGCCTATTGGTAATTTGTATATCCTCACTGGAGAAATGTTTATTCATTACCTTTTTTTTTTTTTTTTTACATTTTTTTGCATGTGACTATCTAGTGTTCAGCACTATCTGTTGATGTTAGCCTATCCCCATTGAATGGCTTGACACACGTGTCAAGAATCTTACTATCATAAAATTGACCATGAATGTTAGAGTTTATTTTTGGACGCTAAATTCCATTGATCTCTGTTTCTTTCTTTCTGCTAGTACCACACCATATAGCTTCGATTGCTGTAACTTTGTAGTAAGTCCTGCAGTTGGGAATGTGAGTTCTCCAATATTGTTCTGGGAGTAAATAACTTTGTTATTTCCATATAAATTGGATTTCCATATAAATTGTAGGATTCATTTTTCAGTTTAGACCCAAAGGAAAGTTAGAAATTTGATAGGGATTGCATAGAATCTGTAGATCAGTTTGGGGAAGTATTCTTATCTTAACAATATTAAGTCTCCTAATCCGGGAAAATGAAAATAATTCCACTTACTTAGGTCACGTTTTAATTAATTTCAGTAATATTTTGTAGATTCCAGTGCACAAGTCTTGCACTTCTTTTAACTTTATTCCTAAGTATTTTACTCTTTTTGATCCTATTATAAATTTTTAAATTTCATTTTCAGATTGATTAGTATAAAAGAAACAAAATTAATTTTTGTCCATTGATTTTGTATCCCATACCTGGCCTAACTTTTCATTAATTTTTATAGGATTTTCTTTGGTGGGTTCCTGAGGATTTTCTCTATAAAAGGTCATTTCATTGCAAACAGAGATAGTTTTACTTCTCACTTTCCAGTATGGATGGATGCCTTTTATGCCCTTCTCTGTCATGTAGTGGTCATTGTATACCTTTGTCTTATTTATGATCTCAAGGCAAAAGCTTTTAGTCTTCAACTCTTCCCATAATTAAATAGATTTTAACTGTGAGTTTTTTATAGACAGCCTTTTAAAAGTTTAGGAAGTTCCTTTCTGTTTCTAGCTTGAGTTGTTTCATCATAAAAGGAAGGTGGATTTTGTCCAAAAAAATTTTTTTCTGGATGTGTTAAGATTACCATGTGCTTTATGTCTTTCATTCTATTAATATGGTATATTGGATTCATCAACTTTACCAGTTGAACCAGTTTTGCATTCCTGGATAAGTCCTGATTAGATATGCTAGTTAATCATCTTTAAATGTTTGTCAGTTGCGTTTGGGAGTATTTTCTTGAAAACTGTTGTATCAGTATTCATAAAGGATATTGATTTGTAGCTTTCATTTCTTGTGCTGCCATTCTCTGGTTTTGACATCAGGAAAATACTGGGCTCCAAGAACAAGTTTGAGAAGTGTGAATTTCTTTTGATTTTTTAAAAAGAAATTGAAATGGATTAGCTTCTTTAAATCCTTGGTGGAACTCTCACCAGTGAAGCCATATGGTCCTGGATAATTACTTGATTACATATTACAGCTCTTTCCATGTTAAAGGCCCATTGGAATTTTCTATTTTTCTTGAATCCATATTGGTAATTTGTGTTTTTCTAGGGATTTGTTTATTTCATCAAAGTTATCTAATATACTCACATACAATTGTTGATAGTATTTTCTTACAACCCTTTTTATAAGGGTGGTAGTAATGTTCCCTCTTTCATTTCTGATTATAGTAATTTCAGTCTTCTCTCTTTTTTCTTTCTTTGTCTAATAGTTTGCCAGTTGTGTTGATTTTTCAAAGAACCAACTTAGTTTTGTCAATATCTATGTTCTTCTATATTTCATATATTTCTGTTTTTTATTATGTCCTTCCTTCTGCTTGCGTTGTGTTTAGTGTGCCATTCTTTTTCCAGTTCTTTAGCTGAAAATTTGATTTTTTTGACATCTTTTTCTTTCTACTATAAGTGATTGTAGCTATAAAATTCCATGTAAACATTGCTTTAGCTCCATCTCATAAATTTTGGTCTGTTATGTTTTCATTTTAATTCATCATAAAGTATTTTCAAATTCCTCTTAATTTTTTCTTTAACCTATTTTATTTCAGGGTGTGTTATTTAGTTTTCACATACTTATGAATTTCCAAAATTTTCTTCTGTTATTGATTTCCGTTTTTAGCCCATTATGGAAGAAGAACACAATTTGTATTACTTCAGTCCTTTGGAACTTATTAAGACTTGTTGTATGTCTTAATATGTACCTGTCCCGGACAAAGTTTCAAGCGCACTAGAAAAGAACATGTATTCTGCTTTGTTGAGGAAAGTGTTCTAAAGCTGTAAGGTCTCTCACGTTAGGCACATATACTTTTATAAATTTTATGTTTTCTTGATTATTATAAAATGTCCTTTCTCTCACTCAGTAATTTTTGCCTTGAGGTCTATTTCAATAATAGCATAGTTGCTTCAGTTCTCTTTTGGTTACTGTTTGCAAGGTGTAACTTTTTCTGTGATTATAATTTCAATCTATTTTTATTTTTGAAATAAAGTATCTCTTGTAAGTAGAATACAATTAGGTCTTTATTTTTTTCCCGTATGCTAGTCTCCACCTTTTGATGTTACCATATAAGTTCCTTTACTGGTGCTCCGTATTTATTCATCTGAATTCAAATCACCATCTACTGTCACTTCTTTTTATTTTATAGAAGGTAAAATTTTTCCAAATTATACCTTCTTTTTAACTTATTCCATAATAAGCAGAGCAAGTATATTGTTGCAGGAGACTGAGTTAGGTGAGTCTATAAATCTCTTTAATTTCTTCACAATAAAAATAAAATTTGAATAAAGATGCAGACCTACTAGAGAAGGGACTTGAGGATATGGGGAGGGGGAAGGGTAAGCTGGGACAAAGTGAGAGAGAGGCATGGACATATATACACTACCAAACGTAAAATAGATAGCTAGTAGGAGGCAGCCGCATAGCACAGGGAGATCAGCTCGGTGCTTTGTGACCATCTAGAGGGGTGGGATAGGGAGGGTAGGAGGGAGGGAGATGCAAGAGGGAGAGATATGGGAACTTATACACTTACATGTATAAGTGATTCACTTTGTTATAAAGCAGAAACTAACACACCATTGTAGAGCAATTATACTCCAATAAAGATGTTAAAAAATAAAAAGTAAAAATAAAATAAAATTTGAATCTACTTTATTAACAAAAAAAGGATATGGGAAGAATCCCTAATTATGTCATATATCATCATATCATGATGTCAGAGCTGCCTCACTGTACATCTTCTGGCTGGTAAAGCTGCATGTATTATTCCACGTGGATGGTAGATGGAGGCCAGTCTGGCATCTGTAAGGACAGTTCACAGCCTCAATAGCATCTACTGTGATATTTAGTAACTCTGAAACTTCAGAAATTTCTGTTATTTCTTATTTTATTGAAGTATAGTTGATTTACAGTGTTGTGTTAATTTCTGCTGGATAGCAAAGTGATTCAGTTATACATTCTTTTTTGTATTCTTTTCCATTATGGTTTATCCCAGGATATTGAATATAGTTCTCCATGCTATAGCAGTAGGACCAGTCAGAATCCTCATGTGCCATACTCTATTTTTTTCTAATGTAGTCTTTACAGAAAATAAATATCAACTGCCCCCCTCCCCATGAAAACTCATTCTTTAACCCAGTCTGTCAGACAACATCTTGATCTTGGTCTACATGAAGTAGGTCTAAATATAAACATAATCGGTTGTGGGGCTTCGATCAATCCCATTTATTTTGTCAATGCCTTCTTAAATTATGGGATTCCAATTTAGACATTTTTCTGCGCTATGTGGTTTGGGATTTTGTTCAAATGGGATTAAGTTTGAATTGGGAGTTCAGTTTGTACACTTACATATACAAGACACCATTAATATAATCATATTAAATGAATCTTCATAAATTTGAAAAATATCTTTGTACTTTAATTATTTAACATAGAAAACATGTATACATATTATTGAAATAAGCTCTTCAGTGTGTACGTTTTAAGACTGCAAGAAATGCTTTCAGGGCTTCCCTGGTGGCGCAGTGGTTGAGAGTCTGCCTGCCGATACGGGGGACACGGGTTCGTGCCCCGCTCTGGGAAGATCCCACATGCCGCGGAGCGGCTGGGCGCGTGAGCCATGGCCGCTGAGCCTGCGTGTCCGGAGCCTGTGCTCCGCAGCGGGAGAGGCCACAACAGTGAGAGGCCCGGGTACCGCAAAAAAAAAAAAAAAAAAAGAGGAAATGCTTTCAGAAATATGGCTAAATGCTTGGAAATTTACTGTCAGTGAATTACACATTAGAACACTTACTAAACTTTTTACAGAACTTTAAATACGTACACACAAACACACATATGTACACAGCTATGTATTAAAGTGGTTTTTCCATTGTAAAAGAGCTGTTGCTTATTATCTGAAAGATTCTCTGTACATTAATTTCTGGACTCCATGTTGCCTTCCAAAGCTTATAATTTTCTGTGAGGAAGAAAGAAATATTTTAATATTCTTAGGGCCATGCCAAATGGATTACTTTTTAAAAATAAGCTTTACTCTGTCCATTTAAAAACAATAAAGAAAAGCTTGCAATGCAGTGAGATAAAAATTAAATGGAAACTGTTCCATTAACAGTTTCAGATGGATTAGAATGAAAAGTCTGTCATTTCAGTATTGACATCAAATGTGAAAAGAAACCAGTAGTATTTCTTTCATTATGACTATTGTATGACTATTGTATAAGCTGATGAAAACAAATTCATTCTTATTACTGTTGTGGTGAAGAATGATTACTCCATTTGAATGTCATCTAGATACCAGTTTAGGACCCCTTGTCTTCTGGAAATTTGTTTATATTTAGTTCAAATTCTAATTTTATTGACTATGAAACTGTGATATTCTAAAACCAGACTTGTTTTCCAAGAGATTCTATTTATTAGAGATTTTATTATCAATTTATTTTTTCACATTTTCATTGATTCCTTGCATATCTCCTCATATATATGTTTCTGTATCTGTATTGTTCAAGTAATCTGGAAGTAACCATTGTTTTTCCCAGTTTTCATAGTCAGAATTTATAATTTGTACATATAGTTCATGGTTTGGGACATTGTGGTTAGAAGTCATATTGCATCACAAGTAATTTTCCAGTATCTCTTCATTTCTCCCTTTTTCCTTTTTTATTCATTTTCTTCTCTTTATTTTAGCATATCATATTGAACAATTCATATTTGTGATTTTTTTTTTTTTTTTTTTTTTGTAATTAACCACCGGTGAATATGAACAAATAAACAGGTAATGCTGCGTGTCTGGGAGGTGGGGAGAAGGCTTTAACATGAAATAAACTAAAGTAAGAAAAAGAACCCAATATGTATGAAGTAAACCGAGATTCAAGAAAGAAGAAAAAAATTTTAAGCATTAGTATCACCAGAGAATGGCTTCCCTGGTGGCGCAGTGGTTGAGAGTCCGCCTGCCGATGCGGGGGACCCGGGTTCGTGCCCCGGTCCGGGAGGATCCCACGTGCCGCGGAGCGGCTGGGCCCGTGAGCCATGGCCGCTGAGCCTGCGCGTCCGGAGCCTGGCCTCCGCAGCGGGAGGGGCCGCAGCGGTGAGAGGCCCGCGTATTTAAAAAAAAAAAAAAAAATCACCAGAGAAAAAGAATGTATTGCAACAATGACACCGTGACACATATTGAGAACAAAAAAGGTGCCTTGAAATTCTAAAACATAACAAAAGTAAGACTTTCTAGAAAAGATTTGGAACATAAGGAAAAGGGAATTTCTTAGGGAGTAAACATAGACGCAAAGAAGCTGGAAAGTAGAAAAAACCGTCCTTGAGCGTCTCCATGACAACCATTTTGGATTCTCTGTCACATCACAATATCCTGTGACTTAGGTTTGGTTTCTGTCCTTTGCTTTCCGTGATGCAGCGTCACTGTGGTTCTTCATGGTGCTCGATGTGCTCTCGCTCTGCCAGTGCCTTCGGAGCAGCCAACACCTCTGTTCTTCAGGTAAAGCGTGTTTACCTGTTTCTGACTAGAGGCCTTTTGTTTTACAATAGGTGGTGCTATAGCACACACGTTTCGCTTCCTCTCACCTGAGCTGACTCTGGTTATAGCCGAGAATCAGCCATTTCCCCTTCCTCCGTTTGCTAGAGGTGCCACTTGTGCGCCCTTGTTGTCACTGCCTGTGGCTCTGAGGTCACTGCTGTCACCGGCATCACTGCCTGGGCCACAGGGAAGGTGGGCCCCTGCGCTGCATCCCTGGCGATGGGCTTGTGGGTACTGCTGTTGTGGGATGGCAGGGGAAGGAAGCCGAGGTCATGGCTTCTGTGCCACCTCCAGGGTTGTTGCGTTAGTGGATACCCCATGTGGCAGGCGGGGGGCTGAGTGCAGCGCCTTCACAACTGGAGGGGCAGGGCCGCAGGCCCTGCTGTCACTGGTGCCCGGTTCTCTGTGGCCGTGAGTGCGGGAGGCACAAGAGGCTGGGGTCGTGTGCACCACCTCCCCTACTGCACAGGGTTTGCTGGGGCTTCAGGGTCCGCCACCAAGGCCAGGGGACAGGACAGGGGGCCCTGCCACCACCGTTACCCCAGTCTGCATCCTCCTTGGGTTCCAGCCCACCCACCTTGAGGTGCACGGTGTGTGGGACTCTCCTGCATCTTGGTGTGTTGGGCAAGGGTACCCTTTGCTGAGTGGTGGGTGTGTCGCTGGTTGTAGATTGAAGGGGAGAGGCTGAAAGAATGTCTCATGTTGCCATGATTCTGACAGCACTCAGATGTAAGTTAAATGTGCCTTTGCAGAAATATTTGAAAAAAAGTTACCTGAGGAATAAACACTATCATAATAAGGAAAACACATTATTTCTATTTTAACTATAAAATATATTGTTTAAAATGCATGCACAATAAAGTAGCAAATGTGTGGGATATAACGTGTAGTTTTTTGTTGTTGTTGTTTTTGCGGTAAGCGGGCCTCTCACTGTTGTGGTCTCTCCCGTTGCGGAGCACAGGCTCCGGACGCGCAGGCTCAGCGGCCATGGCTCACGGGCCCAGCCACTCTGTGGCACGTGGGATCTTCCCGCACCGGGGCACGAACCCGTGTCCTCTACATCGGCAGGCGGACTCTCAACCACTGCGCCACCAGGGGAGCCCAGCATGTGTAGTTTTGATAACTCATTTAGTTGCACTAAAATCCCTAGAAAGTTACAAACAATACATTTCCTGTCATTTCTTTTGCCATTTAAAGTAATATATGAAAGGAAATTTAACAGATTTCTCCTCTTTTGATTCAAACCATTAAAAAAACAATAAGAATTTTTCTTACATGTTAACTTTGAAAATAAAAGTAGAAGTCCCTAACTACACTTAGTCGTACCTGGCCATTGTGTTTTGTATATGTTTATATCTTTATTTTTATATGAAATACATATAATATGGATTTGAATACTGGATAATTTATAAGTAATTACAGAATTTAAAAAAATAAAATATCATACTACATGCCTACTATTTAGCATCAGAAATGTTCTAGCATAGAAAATATGTTACTTGTAATAGAATCCACTATTTATACCACAGCAATTAGTAAGGATTTGACCCGTAGTCACTGTGATTACTAGGACTGAATAAGGTGCTTGCTTCAACGTGGAAAAATGCACCTGTAAAAGGAGAAACTAGGCACTTCTTTATTTTTTTATGGAAGAGACGGTGTTAGAACACCTTGGTGCAACCTCACTTGATCTTACTTGTCATTCACACCAGATATTTTACAGTTGAGAGAGGGCACACTGATGTAGTCACCATACAGTGATGCATAGAGGTGGCATAACTTCATTTTACATCTTGTTACTTCTGTGTCTTGTGAATAATTTTCTTATAACACATGTAATATAGGTAAGGAAACAACAACAAAAAATTCCCACTATGTAAAGGTAACCAAAGTAAAGACATGGTGGAAAATTTTTTATATAGTTACATGGCTTTTTTAAAAAGTTAGTTATAGGATTAAGTGGATGTATCCTTTTGCATTTCTCTTCATATTCTTTACGGGGGGAAAGGGGTCTTTATTTGTACATTCCCCTGCCTGCTGTGAATCACAACCACATAGAGTGCAAAGCTGTTTAATAGAGATATTTTAAACCTGGCTTTTTGGATTACTCAGGGGGAAGCGTAGATTATATTTACTAAAGCACAGTGGAAGAATATTGCCTATGCTGTTAACTCTCAGCAGTGCTAAAGTTCTCTCCTGAATTAGCAGACAAAGGAAATACTGATTGGAATGGTGACTCTCCACCTGAAATAAGATTTAGACCCACTTGCTGAGCTTTTAAAATTACAGGAGCTGATGAGTCACATTAAACTGATTAAAGCAGGGTTGCGGCACATGCTTTTTAAAAATTTTTTTTATTTTATTGGAGTATAGTTGATTTACAGTGTTGTGTTAGTTTCAGGTGTACGGCAAAGTGATTCCGTTATACATATACATATATATATTCATTCTTTTTTAGATTCTTTTCTCATATAGGTTATCACAGAATATTGAGTGGAGTTCCCTGTACTATACAGTAGGTCCTTGTTGGTTATGTCTTATATATAGTACTGCGTGTGTGTTCATTCCAAGCTGCTGATCTATCCCTCCCCCTGCTCCACGTTTCCCCTTTGGTAAGTTTGTTTTCGATATCTGTAAGTCTGTTTCTGTTTTCTAAATAAGTTCATTTGTATGATTTTTAAATTAGATTCCACATGTGAGTGATATCATATGGTATTTGTCTTTCTCTGTCTCACTTAACTTCACTTAGTATGATAATCTCTAGGTCCATCCATGTTGCTGCAAATGGCATTATTTCATTCTTTTTTACGGATGAATGATATTCCATGGTATATATGTACCACATCTTCTTTATCCATTCATCTGTCAATGGACACTTAGGTTGCTTCCATGTCCTGGCTATTGTAAATAGTGCTGCAGTGAACGCTGGGGTGCATGTATCTTTGAGGATTATGGTTTTCTCCACATATATGCCCAGGAGTGGGATTGGTGTATCATATCATAGTTCTATATTTACTTTTTAAAGGAACTTCCATACTCTTCTCCGTAGTGTTTGTATCAATTTACATTCCCACCAACAGTGTAGGAGGGTTCCCTTTTCTCCACACCCTCTCCAGCATTTATTGTTTTGGAGTTTTTGGTGATGGCCATTCTGACCAGTGCAAGGTGATACCTCACTGTAATTTTGATTTGCATTTCTCTGATAGTGATGCTGAGCATGTTTTCATGTGCTTTTTGGCCATCTATATGTCATCTTTGGAAAATTGTCTATTTAGATCTTGTCCACATTTTTTGATTGGGTTGTTTGTTTTTTTCTTTTGAAGCAGAGCTACATCAGCTGTTTGTATATTTTGGAGATTAACCCCTTGTCGGTTGCTTCATTTGCAAATATTTTCTCCCATTCTGTGGGTTGTCTTTGCACTTGGTTTATGGTTTCCTTTGCTGTGTAAAAGTTTTAAGTTTAATTTTAGGCCTCATTGTTTATTTCTGTTTTTATTTTCATTACTCTAGGAGGTGGATCAAAAAAGATCTTGCTATGATTTATTTTTATTGGAGTATAATTGCTTTACAATGGTGTGTTAGTTTCTGCTTTATAACAGAGTGAATCAGCTATACATATACATATGTTCCCATATCTCTTTCCTCTTGCGTCTCCCTCCCTCCCACCCTCCCTATCGCACCCCTCCAGGCGGTCACAAAGCACCGAGCTGATCTCCCTGTGCTATGCGGCTGCTTCCCACTAGCTATCAGTTTTACATTTGGTAGTGTATATATGTCCATGCCACTCTCTCACTTTGTCCCAGCTTACCCTTCCCCCTCCCTGTGTCCTCAAGTCCATTCTCTAGTAGGTCTGCGTCTTTATTCCCGTCCGGCCCCTAGGTTCTTCATGTCAAAGGGTGTTTTGCCTGTGCTTTCCTCTAGGAGTTGTATAGTGTCTGGCCTTATATTTAGGTATCTAATGCATTTTGAGTTTATTTTTGTGTATGGTGTTAGGAAGTGTTCTAATTTCATTCTTTTACCTGTAGCTGTCCAGTTTTCCCAGCACCACTGACTGAAGAGGCTGTCTTTTCTGCATTGTATATTCTTGCCTCCTTTGTCATAGATCAGGTAACCATAGGCAGGCACATGCATTTTAATATCACTGGTTGGAAAGACGGGCATACATAGCACAGTTTATGTACAAGTTAACTGGTTAGGATTTGAGAAGAAAATATAGCATGTAATTTTAATTATTGCATCTCATACTTTTAAAATCTCTTTCTTGATTCATATTGTAAATGCACACACACACAGTATTTGAAAATGTTACTCAAATCCTTAGTTGTTTATTCAAATTATATAAATGAATTGGTGTGCATATATTGGTGTTGCACAGAGAAGTTTTCAGGGATGTGATATTTATACTGCAACAAAATTAGAGATCACTAGTGTAAAAGCTCCGTAGATGCTGCTGTCATGTAGAGTGTTAGGTAAGAACTACAGTCTGTGAGTGTAGTTATAACATTAAGAAAGTCCAACGTGGTCCTATGTGTGTAGGCATGTCTACATCATGACTCTGTTAATCAGTTTCTTTGCAAGCAACAAATTACATTATCATAGTATTTAATTTATCACAACAGTGAATCTAATCTCATTTTCTTACAGTTTTTTGCTTTTTTGTCTAATTAATTGAGGCGTGTCATACAGATTATATAATCTGTGGGCTAATCTCTGTTTTTAAAATGTTATTTACGTATTTTTAAAGAAATAGTGTTTGCTATTTTCTACATGCAATTTCTGAGAATAACAATGCTTTAGTTGACACTTATTAACATGAGAAATTATGCTTTGAATTCCATATGATATATATGTAAGAGAAGGCCTGTTGCTAAAAAAAATGGTAGATTTGGATAATTTTATAGCAATTCAATAATGCAAGTGAGAAAAGCTAGAAAAGTCAAGTAAGTTATAAAATCATGCATTAAGGGGTAAAGAGGAAGAAGTTCTAAGGGGATTAAGATGCTAGTAATTGTAGACACGTTGAGAGGGAAGCTGAGGATACGCTTTGTACCTGGAACATTGACTGAACATTATTATGAGCCGGTGTCTGAGGGCTCAGGTGTGGCCCTGGCAGAAGGTTATCACTGGGGACAGAGCAATCAGAGAACTGGTGGTTGGTCAGGGCCCGAGTTACAAACTTGGACAGTTGAATAGTTGAGAGACCTAAGCACACAGATAGTCTTCCTTGAAGACAACTGCCAAACGTGAAGCTACACGCATAAAAACGAAACAGCAAAATTGAAAAGCAGAGTACAATTCCCCCATGTTTTTATTGGTAGGAAAAACAAAGAAACAATCTCCAGACTGTCAACTGAAAGTCCTGTTGGGCAAAGAGGGGGGAGATTAGATTTTCAAAAACAGCAATTGAGTCTCAATTCAGATCAGCCTGTTGGCGGATTGGATAAAAGTGGCCAGCCATTTCTGGCTGCAGAGGAAGGGGTGCTTATTACCTGATGGAGGGTAACAGTATCTGAAGCTCTACAACTTTGTCTTAAGGATGTTCAGTATTAAATAGTGTTTGGTATTTTAACAGATGAAGACAAATGATAAGTAACTAAGAGGGGAAAACCCCAGAGAATAAAAGAACACCTGATGTGATTCAGACGTTAGAGCAGACGAGGACTTGAAAGAACCAGGATTAATATGTTTGAGAGAATAGAGCATAATAGGAACAATTAAAACTGAAACTCAGACTTCTAAAATAATGAAATATATATTCTAGAACTGAAAGATGAAATAGAAGTGAACCCCTCAATTGGTAGGCTCCACAGAAATTTGTACACTCAAACGAATGGTCGAGTAGAATGCAGTTCAATAGAAATGACTCAAAATGAAGCAGAAAAGTAGGAAAGAAAAAACAATAATGGAAGGGGCAGAAGAGACGTGTGTGACATAGTCAGATTCCATGTACAACTGGAATTTCATACGGAGAGTAGAGATGATGCCAAAAGGAAACTTTGAAGAGCTGTGGCTGATAATTTTACAAAAATTATCAAAGGTGTTGCTATTGGTTTAAATATCTAAGTGAAATCCAAACAGGATATAAATATGAAGAAAACCAAGTTAGGTCTATCGTCTTTGAGCTGTAGAAACTAGAGACAAAGAGAGCAGATTTGAAGCAAAATGATTCCCAGCGGCTCCAGAAGAAAAAAAAGCATTACTGTGAACGGAGACACGGTGAGACTGACCAACGCGAGCTGGAAGGAAATGAAACGGATACACCAAAGCGCCCAAAGCAGAGCCAATGAACAAACAAAAACTGCCCACCTAGAGCTTTAAACCCAGTGAAAACGTCCTCCAGATATGAAGGTGTCATGACGTTGTCAGACGTACGGTGACTACAGAGTACATCACAAATACAGCGACACAGGAAATATCCGAGAGGGTTCTTTAGGCAGAACTGTAAGATGGACTGAGGGGCACAGAATGATTAAAAGTAGAAGTTTTTTTTAAAAATTGACATTCCCTGAAAACACTAGCCAGAGGAAATCGGGTGTAGCTCTACAGGCATCAGACAGTATTGTCTTTCAGGGAATACGCCTTTACTAGAGATAAAGAGGGATGTGTCGTAAGAATAAAAGTGTCGAAATACTGGGACGCTCCCTTATTTCTAAATCTGTATGTACCAAATAACTTCATTTCAGAATACGATAAGCAAAAGTAGTCACAATTAAAAAGAGAAATAGAACATCTACGAATATGGTGAGAGGCACTGTGTCTGTCTAAATTGCTGATAAATAAGAAGGAGACAGAATGTTCTGTAAGCATTTAGAAAATCTGAACAGCATAATTAACAAGCTTGACCTAGTAGATATATAATAGGTCATAGCATAGATAGATGGTAAAGAATACTACCTGATGATGACAGAATTCACATTCTCTCAGATGCACAGAAAACATTTATCAAAAGTGATTATCAAAGAAAGCCTGGACGATTTTTAAAAGGATTTGAATTATTCGGGATATGTATACTGACTTCACTGAAATTAAGCTAGAAGTTAATTAAATAACAACAACTAGATAGTCCATAACTGCCTGGAAATTAATTAAAACACTTGTAACTAATATAGAGGTTAAAGGAAAGAAATAGAAAAGAAAATATACATTATATTTTCATTTAATAAATGAAAGCAATCAAAACATCTGGAATTCAGCAAAATATACTCAAAGGGAAATTTGTCATACATACTGGGGAAAAAATAGATGCCAATGATGTGTTCTCATATTTCAAGCACATAGAAAAAGTGGCATATCAATCTCCCCCCAAAAAAGAAAATATTAACAAAAGAGGCATAATTGATTAAAAAGTAAACATACAATAAAGTAAATCAACAAAGACAAAAGCTTAAGTGATGAAAAAATAAAATTTTAAAACAAAATAAATCTAGTTAATCTTATCACAGAAGATAGTGATAGAAAAACACATTATTATCTGTTATAAAGAAAAAAATTACTACAGGTCTAAGATATTTAAAGTATAAGATTTAAATTTTTCAGAACCAGTTTATTGGAAAAAATAAAATTACTGAATAATTGCAACTTGAAATAAACCTGACAAAAAGTAAAATCCGAATAGTTTAGTTGCCATTAAAATATTTAATCTTTTATGAAATATATTTCCACAAAGAAAATCTCAGGTATCAGTGTCTTCACCCATGACCTTTCCACATCTTACACAGAAATTATTGACGTGCTAAACAAATGAAAGCATTTGGTTATACACGTAACTGATTAGTCTTGTTGAAAACCTACTTATGATAAAATTGTCTTGGGGGGTGGTGTGTAAGACAAGCGAGAAGGGCAGTAAGCAGTGTTGGTTGACATCAGCTCCGTGGAGCCCCGAGGGTACATGTGCAGTGACCTGGGGAGGATGGCCTCGCTTGGCGGTCCTGGTGCCCTGGCCGGATGGCCTGATTTGATGCTCACTTCACAGATGCTGAGGTGTAATGATACGGTGGGGTCCAAGTGGGTGGATTAAATCTGGAACAAGGGTGATGGCGTGGCAACCAGTAGCCAGAGTTTTGCAAAACCCCTTCCTTAAACGGACGTCCTGGCTCAATTAATCATACGTGGGTTTGAATGAGTGTGTATCGTAAGTAAAATCAGAAGGGCTGTGATTTATTTTCAGGGAAAAAGTGGATTGGATTTCTCACCATCTGGGTTTTCTAGCTCTTGCTTCCATAGGACTAAGTGGGGTTCACAGACCCTAGACCTTCCTGCAGCAAGCGAGAGATTTAATGGAGCAGTTCCTGTCAAGGGAATCTATTTCTGATATCATTTTCCCTTTCAGACCCTTTTTTGACTTCCGGCTTCGGAGAGGTTTGAATGTCCTGACAGATAAACGAAGCAATTTCAGCATTTTTTAGACTTTTAGGCTTTTCTAGGCTTTTGATGGGTTCGCTAAAGGAGATAAAATGGCTTTCTGGCAGAATACCACCATGAAAGGTGGGTTAGACAAAATCTTGCAGGAAGGGTTACAGAATGCAGAGAGGGAAAACCAAAGACAAACTATTTCCTTGCATTTCACCCAAGACCAGTCCTGCATGCTAGTAGTGATAATACGAACCTTAAAGCTGGTCACCTAAATATTGGATTGTATTACGTATGCTGTGCCTGAACGCATCTCCTGTAGGACCCACCTAAGTGGATGGATCTAAGGAAAGGCAAAAGGAAGAGCAGGGGATTAAACGTTGTGGAAAAATCAAGTATTTTAGTGATGAAACACAATAGGCACTCATTCCGTTCTCCCCTCTTCCATCATGTCCAGGGATACAAAACCTCTGAAGTGTTATTTTGCCTGTATCCGTCTAGCTTTACAGTAAGAATGCCAATTATTTTTTTAAGTCACTAAAAGATAAACATGTTGATTTTCACTCATTCTCCTGAGTTTCTGATAGAAATTAAAATATTGCAGAAAATTAACTAAATCTTAGAGAGTTTACACAGAATGAAGGATCCCATTCGTTCACTTATTCAAAATTATTAAATGTATATATATAGCAGACAATATTCCAGACTATGGAGAGAAACCACCAAACAGAACATGACTCTTTACACACCGGAGAGATGATAGTAGAGAGAGATTTGCTGGTTGGTCTGGGATGGGTTATACAAGAACAGTGGTGGCCCAAGGAAAGAGTCCCTTTTTCCTTGATGACAAAGTTAGCAGAGAAAGTGAGGGCATAAAAAAAAATGTGAGCTTTATTATCAAACAAATCTATATTTGATCCCTTTCCCTGTAATTCTGGGTCAATTGTTTCCAGTCTGTACAAAAATATGATGATATGTCCATTAGGTAAAATTGTAATGACAGTTTAGAAAACGTATATGAAACGTCTGACATGGAGTTAGCTCCCATAAAAAGGAGTCACTAGAATAGGGATAGAAATGGGGGATTTCTGTCCCCTAATTTCAGTATTTTGGCAGCTGGATATCAAGTGCATCAAACCTGTGTACCCTCCACCTTTTATACACTGTGATCCTTGAAGAAAATGTAAGATTGCTTATATTTATATCTTTTTAAATGTTACACGTATTTTATTTTATTTTTTATTTTTATTTTATTATTGGAGTACAGTTGATTAACAGTGTTTTGTTAGTTTCAGGTGTACAGCTTTTATGTAGAACATTTTTGCCACTATCCATCCCCAAGTTGCTTGAGCTATCATATTGAAGAATCCAAAATGTAAACTTTAAAGTTAGCAAGATATCTTGTCTAACATTTTCATTGTATTGATGAGGATAGAAAACAAAAATCCAAGTGTCGTGACTCTTATTGTCTTTGTGTGTGTTATGACCAACAGACACCTTTGCATCAGGTATGGGATAGAATTAGCTGTGTGAATACAGCATTGCTGCATTGGCCTTAGGGGATTATATTTATGATATAGGCCTAATCATTTTTATATTCTAACCAATTGTTTTAATCGACTAGTTAGTCCCATTTGTCTCATTATATAATTTGATTTAAATTCCTAACACAGGTGAAGTGGATTGTGCTTTCTGTTTCATTTTTAAATGGTGAATGCCAAAATATTATTAATCCATAGACCAAATGAATTATATCACTTTGTGCTTACAGCTCTTGGGACAGAACAATACAGGCTTGGCTTGGTTGTCCATCTCGGTCTTGCCGAGTGTTAGGAGGTTACACCTTGCTGATGAGAAAGTCTTTGATTAAAGGAAAGCAGCCAGCCTTTACCCGCCAAACGCAGATGTGTTAGCTTACTACTGCTGCTGTAAAAAGCACCACAGTGTGGGTTAACACAGCACGCATTTATTATCTTCCAAAGTCTCCAGTTCGGGGAGTTTGCAGGGCAGTGTTGGTTCCCCCTGGACACTCTGGGGGTCTGCGTCCTGCCTTTTTCCTGCATGTCTTGGCTCGAGACCCCTCCTCTCTCCAGAGCAGCACTGCAGCATGTGCACACCCTCACCTCTGCTTCCACTGTCGCATATTTTTAGACTCCAACTTTCTTGCCTCCTTCTTGCAAAGGCCCTTGTGCTTACAGTGTGGCCACCAGGACACTCCAAAATAATAGATTCAACCTAGTCACACATGCCAAGCGTCTTACTGCCATGGGAAGTAACGATCCCAAATTCTGCGGTTTAGGGCATGGGCATCTTGCTGGGGGTGGTGACGCATGTTTCTGTCTACCGCGGCAGGAGAGCTGAATACTGGGCTGTGAAGTTGCCTTGCTGTCTTGGCTTCAGAGGGTAGTTCCATGGTTCACCTGGAGCGGCAGTGGGGTTTTAACAGCTGTTACAGAGACGTTTTCCAAAATTGACATGTGACTGAAACAAATAAAATATGCTACTGAAGGGGCACACCCAACATTGTATTATTTCAACGTAATTTTAAAATATTACACTTTCATCCAATTCTGAGTAAACCTTACTTAGTACCATGAATTTTCCACCAGATTTTGAAAAACAAACGCAGATGCTTAAGATGTATTTCAGATTCCATTCTGATAATGATAGCGAGAGAGAGAAAAGATTCTGTCCAAAAATGTTTCTCCTTTGACGTTTTGTAAACACCCTCCCTGTGAAAAGAACTTTAGGTACTACCAGGCTAGAAATGGTATGTGTATAACCATGGATTAACAATGAACATATTTCATTTGGAGAAGTTAAGGAGTTTATTTCTGACTGAGCACGAAGGAAGAGGTCGGAAACGAGGCTGGACATTTAAACTGAAGTTAGATAACCCACTGGTGTTTAGGTGTGAGCAATCCAGGCCACAGTGGTAAAACTACGTGAGACATTTAATTGGGGATCCGTATCTCTACGTCATATGGCTTTAAAAGAAGGTGGGTTAGAAAAGCAGCAGATGTCTGTGCTCAGAGGGGACCCCTGACAATATGAAGATGTGAGGGTCACTTGGTGCCTTAAGTGAGAGGATTTGAGACAGTTCTTCACAGAGAGGTTTGCAGCAGCAAAGGGTCAGCCTCCACATTTATATCCATCATGTAACGTCCTCTTCCGCCAGTGTTTCATCATTTTGGCGATTGGCCATCACTATTCGGATGAGGTAGGCTTCAGGGTTAGGATAACCTAGCTCATCAGCTAAGCCAGGATCAAGGGCATCATCCTTGACCTCACTCCACGCATTGAGTCCCTTAGACCATTAAAACGTATCGCTACCTACCTGTTTCATCTTTAGCAGACTCCATTTTTGTCATTTTTTTTATGCTGCTTTATTTTTGGACACTCTCATTTTTTTTTTTTTAATGTCTTGACATCTCACCCCTTACAGCATTCATTTTTTTCTCCTTCCTTCAGTTCTTCTCTTTTGCTGAAAATCTTTCAGTGGCCTTACACAGAGTAACAACGCATCTTCTGCCAGTTCTCTCTCCACTCTCCTCTCCAGTAACTTCAAACTAGTCACAGATTCTTGAAAGCAGCTCGTTGGGATATATGTCTGTACCTTTTCAAAATCCAGTGCCAAGAACGCCCTTGACCCCTCCTCATCCTGGCACACTAAAGGCATCTCAGGACGTGTCTAGTGACCCCCTCTTCACGAAGCCTCTTGGACAAGCCTGCAGCAAGCTCACGGCCTCCCCGGATTTAACCGTTGTGCCCATTTAAGAGCTGCCATGTGGCTTTGATCAGATTTGCTTACGCGCCTATTCACCCTCCTTTGACTGTGAACCCTTTGGGGCAGTGGCTGTGTTAGCATTTCTATATCTTGGGCCTCCAGCTCACTCGTAGTGGACAGGAGCCACTAAAGCAAGAAGTTGATAACTGGTTCTGAAATTCCTGACGGACATTAGTTGAATGTAAATCAGAGCACGATCACTGACAAGAGTTTATAATAACTAAGATCTCAGACCCACCCTTAAATGTTTTAATAAACCATTACTTGTCAACGTATGATTTTTAGAAGCACCAAAAAGCTGTCCTTTCCTGGCAGTGTCTTCGTTCTAGTGCTGGAGGTCACCCTCCTATTAGTAACTGCCTGGGTGAGAGCATCAAAGTCTCCTTTATGGTTATGATAATGCTTGTGTATTGAATTCTCCATGTTAATGTCTTCGACCTGTCTGTAAGCAGCTAGACCGTCATGAGTTGTCTAGTTTTCACAGGACTTTAGACTGAGGAAGACAAGAAGGGTCTGGAGTTACAGAAGGGGATCAAACGTAATCTGTAACAACCTAAGTGGGAAAAGAATTTGAAAAATAATAGATACATGTATATGTATAACTGAATCACTTTGCTGTGCACCTGAGACTAACACAACATTGTAAATCAACTGTACTCCAATATAAAATAAAAAGTTAAAAATGCGTATCAACAGATGATTGAAATCATAAGCAAAACAATAAAAATAAACTAAAAACAAAACAAAAAAAAAATAAAAACAGCTGACACCCACTGAGCAATGACTAGGTGCCGTGGATTAACTCAGGATAAATGCTACCTTATTACATCTCAGCCTCACGCAGCAGGTCCTGTTACCAGACAGTCCTCAACTCTATCTGTGTGGCTGTTCCACAAGGTGCTCAGTCAGTCCTGCCTCCAATACTGCCCATCAGCGGCCCTCTCAGTGACTAGTAACCATGGTGACGGCAGTATGTGAGGCCCCTCTAACCTTGAGGATGGTGTCATTCAACTCCAGAAGAAAACCTGTGGATGCCCTAGGGGATCCCTTGATGACACACGTTGTCACAAATGCCCTCTGGAAGGCTACACATTTTCCCTCAGTCCCCAGTAAGTAAGGACGGGACAAGACCACATCCTACTCTGCAGGGCTGTATTCAACTTGCAAACCTGGACTAGAGCAAAGGGATGGAAATTTACTAATCTAACACCTTTCCTGAAACACTAAGCACGGGAGATAGTTGCTATGGAAATGCACTGGCAGATGGATGAAATATCAATAATTCACATTAACTAAACTGAGGAAGAATGCGGGAATAAAAGCATTCAAGAAAGCAAAAGGATTTATGGAGTTTTAGTGCACACTTTCCAGCTGAGTATCACCAGTATCAAAATTTACAAGCCTAACTGAACAGTTTTACAGACATTTCCCTAGGAAGAAGATACACCTTAAACCCTCAGATATATTGTGATGTTCAAACAGAGACATCATAAGTTGTCGTTGTTAGTAAAAAACCATCACTGTAAAAGTCTGACTTTTCTTTATGGCTTGTTACCTTTTAAAGTAAAATTTTTCATTAGAATTTTAGTATTTCAGATTTATAATGATAAAGTTTAGGAAAGTGTGTTCTGGAGATGACATTTTAATGACATTATTTGGGGTTAGAATACTGAGATACACATTTCAGTTTTTCCTTAATAATTATTATATTTCTAAGAATACGGGGGACAAAAATTAGATATTTCATACCACTTGGCATGTTTGCTGGAGAAGTAGTTATTTCTCAAAATTTTAGACATTTATAATTGTTTTGATACTTTTCTGTCTGTAAATTGTGTTCTTGTGGGGGGAAAAAGGTACAGGGGGTGTTGTAAGAACACACACAAATACAAACACGGGAAGGTGAATGTGAAATACAAGGAGAAGGGTGACACAAGGCAGATACAAGGAAGGGTATAAAATTACCTGCATTCAGTATTATACCAATCCCAATAAGCTCACCTTGGGCATAAGGGTGTCAGTAGGTACACATCACGCTTAACTTAGCTTCCCAGCATCCCGCCTTCAGAGACAACGTGCTGGACCAAAAGAAGATGGGCAGCCTGAGTCCTCATTGGAAGCAGAGTAGCCATCTTAAGGGCTAATAGCTATATTGATTTGGAAACAATAGGAATTCTTTCTTATTACAGAGCAGTCTTGCTTAGTTAAATAAATCATTATTATGTGCTCCATTTACCTACATAAAAATTTGAGTTAATTTGACTTGTCTTCTTTTTAAAAGAATTTCGGAATATATGTTGCTTTAGATGTTTGGCTTTGGTGGTGTAGAGACCCTGCAAGCTAGACTCTTTTGATCCTAGTCAGTTAACTTAAACAGGTTAAATAGATATCTATGCAGGGAGATATCTGATTGTGCCTAAGTCTCCAAGATCAGATACTTTCTAGTTTCTGAGGTCGCCTAAAAATCCAAATAATTTCAACACTGCTTCTCTTGAATGATGTATTACTCATTTATATTACAACATCCTTACCTTATTTGTATAGACCTCTTTCCTAAAAGAAAGACTTCATTACGTTAAAATAATGATTCCGTGTGACAGTTCTTTACATCACTATAATTAAGTAGCATAGAAGGCTCTTTCAAAAGACCATGGAGCGCCCCGTACCACACACACACACACACACACACACACACACACATACATACACACACACACAAATATACTGAGGGCTGGTGGCAGTAATGTCTGGAGAGAGAGCAGAGGCTGAGCCACGCAGGGTAGGGAGGATGAGTTGGATGCGGGGAGATGGAAGACGCACGGCTGACAGTCCAGGTGATGAGCAGGAAGGTGCAGGATCAACGGTTTGGGCGACAGACTTTAGAATAAATAGATGAATGAAAATCAAGATGAACTATATGCTAAGAAAACAAAAGCGGAAACTTTCAGAATCAAATATGCCACAGGTGTGGTGTCCTTTTACTCTCTCTGAAGATGTCTGTGGTCAATGCCATGACCATGTGGAACTCTGAAACTGGAGGAAAGTCACCAGGCACACATATCTACTGACGGGTGACGATGTGGAGGGAGGCTGCTGTTCAGTGTGCGCTATGACTCTTCTGGTGGCAGTGCAGGTGCATTTTCCAGGAAACATCTTAACGTTTAGTAAACAACTGCAAAAGCTGAAAAATACTCCAGTACATGGCTTTGATGATGCATGTCTGTGAGGGTATGCAAGTGATAAAATTGGAAATATTGTATAGATAAGTTTTGACTGTCTTCTCCTTACAGTACCATGGTGGCTTCTTTCCACCCGTAAGTATGGTCAATGTTCTTAGTCATACAAGAGCCCTGGGTGGCAGTACGATCCACACAGAGGCCCACTGTGTGATCGCTTATGGTTAGATCTGGACAGGATTTCTTCTCAGGATCCTGGATTAAAATAAGTGTTTGGATGAGCTCTTTTTAAAACGTTTAATCATGCCAATGTTCTCACCATGGTTTCTCACTTATAATAGATATATACCAGTTTTGTCTTACAATTTTATCCTGTCCGCTTACCATTTTAACCAGACTACTATCAGAGAACTAGCTAACCCATTAAAATAAAACTTTTTTAATCTTGACACAACATGTAAAGTGCCTGGAGAACCTCATGTAATTCGATGCATCCCAGACTTCTTCCAGTAAAAGAGCTACTGGAAAAAGCAGCCTTTGTCTATGGAAATATAAATGAAAACAACACAATTTACACATTTCTGTAAGAAATTGATATCTGTGTTGGCATTAAAATGCTAACATGGACCAAAACGTACTATGTCGATGATTAAAATTTAACAAACTCATGAATTAAATTTGGTGTAAGTTACTGCTATGTATTTGTAGTGACTGTATTCTTCCGTAGCGTTCAAAGTGCATTAGCTAACTAATGCTTTCATTTCTGTTGGTGCTTTTTGGAATTGTGGTTATAGTGTTTCACGGGTATGGGCTTTCGAGTTGTTTTAATTTTCTACAGCTTTTCAGCACATGTCTTATGACTGTGTTTGTATCCATGTTGAGCAAATTAACTATTCATTGTACACAAAAAATATAGATTTTTGTACATTTAAAATTAGAAAAAATTAACGTGAACCTCAAGTAGCCTATTAAAACATAATTTACTTCACAAACATTTTAAATTTTAGGGCATTTGTAAAGCCAATTGCAGTTGCCCTCAGAGAGCAGATTATTGTGTCTGACAATTTTGTCCTCAACTCAGTTCAAGTAAGTTAAACAATTTGGTGAAATATCTCTTTAATAGTTTGCAGTGGGGCCAGGAATAAATACATACATATGTCATCAGCTGTCTGCTCTGTATGTGTCACTGTGCCAGTGTTGCAGTGATACCAGTACAGTGACCCTTCTCAAGATCCCACAAGCTAATGGGAACCTATGAAATGAAATCTAGCCATGTGACGTCACCTCCCACCATCACACAGAGGTGAACAGTGATAAAAAGCATAATTAAGTTTGGTGAGGATTTAGTGAAGTGAGAACAAATTTTAATGATGGAATCAGAAAGACTTTGTGAAGGAGGAATTTTGTTGTGTCTTAAGGATGGTTAGATTTGCATAAATAGGGATGGAAATTAGTGGAGGACGCATACCAATTTTGAGAAAGTATATAATCAAAGTAATTAATGTGGAACATTTTGGAGCATGTATGGGTAGCAATAAACAATTGAGAATAAGAAAATGGGACATGAGGTGGACAAAAGTAAGCACATGTAGAAACAGTAAACACTAGTTACATAAAAATAGCAGCCTAAAATATTTAAGAATTAACATAAAGAATAAATATTAGGATTTTTTAAAATGCATGTATAAAAATCATTGTAACTCCTCAAATGTTGTGATATATATATTATTGACTTTTGAGAGTTTGATGGATTTTATTAACGTATTCCAATGTATATTGTTAAATAACATTAAGTGCATAATGTTTGTTCTCTTACAAAATACGCCCAACTTAATATTTACCAATTATAAACTCAGTAATATTTTAATTTTTAATACCTTGTGATTTTTTTACACTAAAAATCAGCACATATTTACTGATGAGCTTCCATGTCTCAGATCCTGGAATGAGCTCTTGGGTGGGGATGAGAACAAGATCCCCCCAGTAGGTCCTAGGCGCCAGCTGGAATTGTGTCTGTCACTCCAGAAACCCCCCTTTCCCGTTTGTATACATATTAGAATAAACTTTTGTTTTTCTTTTATTTTAGGCTAACATACCTGAAACTGGATAATAATTTTGAGGACGAAACCTTCTGTGACAAAGGTAATTGTCTGTTTCACTTATTATTGATAAGAAACTGATGCAGATGAAAAAAAAAGTTCCAGTAGGTTATTGGGGTCCATGTGTGCAACGGTTCAATATCCCACAAGTGGCATTTCCCATACACCACATAAAATTGATGTGTTTTCTGATTCAGTCCTCAAATTGTGAGTCTAACACAATGTTGGTTAAGGAATATCACTCAAAGATGCTATCCAATTAGAATTTCCATGGTCCAGGAAGGCGGCAGTGTATTTGAGTCCATTTTGGGGCTCACGTGTATGTCTTGTATGTTTGGTGATCCTTGAAGCTTTGGAAAAAGAATATACCTCCAGACTTTTCATAAAACATGTCCAGCTGTCTTCAGTGTTCTTGTCTGTTAACCTAGATGTGTGTGTGTGTGTGTGTGTGTGTGTGGAGCGGGGGACAGGCAAAGATCAGTCTCTCCTGGAAAAGTCCCAGTAATTGCAGGAGTAAAAAGGTGAAGGGGTGGACATCTGTGCCAGGAAGCAAGAGTGTTAGCAAATTAGATCCGTGGGGTACCGATCCTTCAGCGGATATTTAGCAAACCATTGTACGGCTCAGTCCTGCCCATCTCAAGGCGTAAGGACATGCATCTTGGTCAGGCCCTTTGCCCCCGGGGTAGACTTGGGATTCCCCAGAGGCCCACTTCAGGCTCTTGTTAGTATGCTGATCTCTCTGCTGGGGTGTCAGACTCAGAGAAACGATCACATTCCACATTTGACAGTCTCTGCTTCAGTCGGATGCATGGATGGTTTCATGTCTCTCCTGTTTCCACATACTGTTGAAATACTTCACCCTTTATGAAACATTTGCTGACCACACGACCCTCATTCATACAGACCTAACCACTCTTGTCTTTTCTGCCTCTCAGGATTCTAAATGTTATCATCCTGCTACCTTTTGTAGACTTTCTGCAGTTAATGGTCCTCCCTTCTATTGGGTTGTACACCTGGAAAATTCAGGAATTTTGCTTTAGTAACCTCTGTAGCTCTGTACCTGGGACAGAACAAATTAATGCATAAACATGTGGTCTGTGGAGGTATAAAATATTCCGGTCACAAAATACTTTTGCTTTCAACACTCTTTCAGAAGTCTTGTGTCCCCATATATCCATATGTGCCTGATGACACTCCCATTGTTGCTAGTATGTTAGTCCATAAGGGCAGAACTTCCTTTTCTTGAGGCCATAAGCTATATCTTACACAATGCCATACATACTTCATAATGATTAACATAAAGCTTTTCACGTTGTAGCTGCAAAGTTAATATGTGTTGATTATTTGGCCCCCAAATCTATAAGAAATGTTAGTATTAAATGGAAGAAATGTACTCCCCATCTCTCTACTTTCACTAAGTGGAAGGGGAGATTCCCAAACTAATACCAGTCCAGCCTTGGTAAAGCTTGGCGATAAAGCTGCCAGAAAATTTGAAGCACTGTAGGTCCCAAGTCTTGAGAATTTACCTTGCAGGATAACCCATTCAGAATCATATATAAGAACCTTTCTCCTTTTTTAATAGTAAATTTCTATAATTTCTTTGCTAAATTCTCCTTGAAACAATGTGTGGTTAAATTAACGTTTGTGTATGGCAGTGATTTTCTGGCCGAGGTCATTAACTCAGGTGATGACATATCTTCTCATTGGATGTGAAACCATGACTACAGACACTTACAAGTGTAGAATTTCTCCTTTACTGTGATATGCACTTGACAGTTGCTTTGAATCCAGAAATCAAACTTTGCTTTAGACATTGTATTTTCAGTTCTCTTATTTCTCATCCTTTACTGCTTCCATCTTGGTATGTTATCGTTTAAATTTGCTTGCATTTTTTAATTCCTGTCAGTAAACTTCAGGGAAAGAAGACTGAATATTACTTGTGTGTTCATATTTTGCAAAGAAAGACTACTCAAAAATATTCAAGTATTTGTTCATTCAGTAAATATCCGTGCTTATTGGCAACATGCTGCAAATAGCCAGGAAAACATGGATCCTGACCCAGGGTGCTCAAAACCTGCCGGGATTCAGACAATTAAAAATTTCTTTCAAGACTTTGGATCAGGAGTTAGATTGAGCAAATGCTAGAACGACTCCTGTCTGAATCCACCTTCCTTCCCCTTAGAAGACACACACACACACACACACACACACACACACAAATATATAAATACAATCAAAAGCAAGATTGTTGTCCACAACAATAAAGAAACCAAGAGCAACACGCTGTGTAACTCACTAGGGAACTGAAAATACAGAGAGACCTTAGGGTGTGTGGAGCTTTGACGCTTATTTACTGGAGTGATTTTTCATCCAGGGGCCATGTGGAGAGGAGCTTGAAGTGGGCTTCAGGTGGGAGGCAGGAAACCACGATGGACCTAATGACCTCTGTCTACCCTGTCAGAGCCATCGCCTGATTGAGCCAAGGCTGTGAGTAGAAATATCAATACAACCATCCGCAGAGAAACTAGAATTTTGAGACAGTGTTGCAAGTATGTCCAAAGGCAAACTAGCCGTGCCACACCAAGTCAGCCTTGGTTTCATACACGTGGTTTCTGTGCTTGACCATCCAGGTTGCACAGAGAACGAGGCTCCTCGTTCCCAAAGAGAGAGGGATGGACCTCTCTCGAGTTCCCTAGTGATTATTCCAATGCCAGTCATTATTGCTGGAGAGCTTTTCTTTTTTCACAATAAGTCTTCTTTCTGCTTGGAACAGAGAAATGTGTACCTAAGAGAGTCAGTCTCTTGGACGATGATTGACGGCCTTAGTTATCCTTTTTCCTCAAACAGGAGGAGGACACAGTCTGGATGCGGCGGGGCAGGTGTTGCCTCTGCGCTGACGGTTCCCTTCAGGCAGTTCCTTGTTCCTGCGCCAGGGCTGAGGCGGGAGCGGCATAAACGGGTGGATCTCTCACAGACAGTCTCTGAGTCACTGTTTTTAAGTTAGGAAGATTGGAGCTCCTAAGAACAGCTTACCTTAATTTCCTCAAACTCCTTACCCCGAGTTCTTTGCGAATTTGTATTGAAGTTATGGTTTTTTTTTTATCATTTTAAAGCAAAGCTATATTTATGATATTTATCCACTGTGAAGCGTGTACGTCCCTATCAGAGAGAGAAGACTTTATTATTAAGACATGAGCTGAGGCTCACTCTTGAATATCATGAACAGAGCAGGCATTTAATAAATCACCTTTGTGACTGAAGGTGACGTACAGTGAGGAAAAGTGAGCGTTCAGTAGAGCATGGGCTTTGTCTATTTTTGCACAGGTAAGTCTCTCATACCTAGAACGATGCCTGGCACAGAGTAAGCACTCGGTAAACACTGTGGAAAGAAGGAAGGAAGGAGGAGAAAAAGAAGGAAGTGGGGGATTGGCTGGAACTGAGCCTCTGAACCTTCAGTGTATCCATCATGAGCTCCCTGTGAGGTTTGTTTCATGGTCTGTTTCTTCATGGACACTTGACGCTGTTGCTTGTCAACATGTGTGTGGAGCACATGTGAGAGGGTCACGTATAGATTTCACGAGGGGCAGCTTGGAGATAATGACTTGTGGCTGCAGTAATGAGAGGTAATGTCAGCGCTCCCCACGTGGAGTCTGGTGACAGGAATTAAATTACCGCGTGTCAGTCTCTCCAGGAGCAGGCAGGTTAACTTGGCCTGAACTGCATCCCACCCCTGCATCCACTTAATAATGGCCCTGCCGCAGGATGCTTAGGAGATAAATTAACTGAATTGTGATAGAAAGAGAGCTTGTAATGATGCCAGAAAGTGAGACGATCCACAGGATATTAATACTCCAAGAAATCCGTCTTGACTCTAAGCAGAAAATAATTTTGAATTAAACTTTGTAGGAATGATCTTCATAAAAAGTGTTTGGGGGATAAAACTGATCTTCTCTCCTGTTTCCTCAATGCTTAATGGCGGTTGCACAGGCTTAGATTCTTTATATAGCGAACACATCGGCTGTTCCCAAATAATTAGTGATTATATTTTGGGGAAGAATAAAGTTCAGGAAAATGGTAACTTAACGCTAGACAATTTTTTCCCTTATATTGGCTTGGAATTCTCCTATAAAATACTTAATATCTCTCTGTTAAATTTACTGGTGATGTTTTAAGGAACAATGTCGCTTTTTCAGTCATGGCTAGGTCAGGAGGAGACCATTTTCCAGAACATAGATAAAACTCATAAAAACGTGCCACGGTTGTCAGGTTATTTTCCTGACAAACTGTGCAGCAGTTTGACTGAATTTCTTACCCTTTTACCTGATTAGATTCTAAAATTCGGTGGCAGACTTCAAGCCTCCTTCCTGGACAACAGTCGCTAACGGAACCTGCCAGCTAGGATGTGGGGAAGGGGATCACACGCCCACAGGGGCGGCTGGTGACGCAGAAAAGGGGGGTGTCCGAATGGAAAAGTGATAATGCCACAGTCCAAGATCGAAAATCGATTAAGGGCTTTATTCATTCTTCACATATTAACAAAATGTCTTCTGGGCACCAGACACCATGCTAGTTATCAAAAATGAAAGTCAAAATAGGAGACCCTTGACCTTTGAGGTGCCCACACTCCTGTAAGGAATGAAGTATGTAAACAAAACAAAGAACTGATAGTAATTTATAGCAGTGCTGGAAATACCAACACAGGGGTCAGATGGGTGACTTGGTGAAGACAGAGGAGAAGGCATTCACCTTTGCTGGGGAGAGGAATCTGAGAAACATTTCAGTAGTGACGAAAAAATTACCAGGACGACATGGAAGGACATTCCAGATGGAGAGAAAAGACCATGCAAAGTGGTGAGCGGTGAGAGTGTAGTGCTGGGGAAACACAGGTGTCCCGGATCGGACTGAGCACGGAGGAATCCAGGACGCTGATGCCAGGCTACGGAGCTTAGAACCGTCACCGAAAGAAACCAGAGCCGAGGAAGGAGGTCTAAGATGGGTCGTGACGTGATCTGCTTTGCGTTCCAGATCACTCTGCCCACAAGGTGGACAGTGCGTTGGAGATGGGCAGGGTGAATACACAGAGGACAGTTAGAACCCGAGGTAGAGCCAAAAGGTCTTAGGGCGGAGTATTTAAGCAATGACCTCAGCGCTATTTCAGATTCCGACTCACAGGCTGGCAGTTCCATAGTGAACCCTCCAGCGACCACCTGCTAGTCAAGAAATAATCATTTCTCCTGATTAAGATTTTTTCCAAATATCCTGATCAAATAGTAAAACAACAGTAATATAACAAATTAAAGATGAGGTTTAGCAGATCATCCAAATTTTGTTCAACCTGACACCAGAAATGTTGTCTGTAATGCTTCCCTTTGAAGAGATGTATTCCGTGCACAGCCTCAGTCTGGACTGTGCCATTGAGGGTACCCTGGCTGCTGGTAGCTTCAGTGTCCCATTGCGAAAGGAGGCGTAGAGGCATAACATTTCATGATGTTTATTACAATATCCAGTCTATATTATAGTCATTAAATTATAAAACACATTTCCAAAGTTACATGGTTTGAATGCTATCAAGAAGAAAGTTGAAAATGGTTTGCATAGGAACTTCAGGGAAGCTCACTTTCTCTCCAGGTCAGGACTCGGAACTTGAACTTGCTTCCATACACCTCTAAAAGAATGTCGTGGTCTCTGGATCAAAACTTCATACGATGGAGATTACGCGTAATGACTCTGCGCGCTGACTTTACAATAAGACTCAACACCGGCAGACCTCCGGCAGGTGTTGATTCTCTGTGGCGAGGTCGTGAGCATTCATAGATTGATGGATCTCAGGATGATCAGGGTCCTTCGTCACACTGTCCCCATCACCTCCAGAAGACTGTCTGTTAAAATAGATGTTCTAGCTCTTGGACTATTCTAGTTAGAGGAACATAAAGAGTCAATAATGTATTTTGTTGTGTAACAGAGTCCTGACAATGAGTGAGTTTCTGTTCTTGTGGGGTGTGTGTGTGTGTGTGTGTGTGTGTGTGGTGTGTGTGTGTGTGTGTGTGTGTGTGTGTGTGTGTTTTAGTCAAATGCAGGTATGTCAATGGCCTTTCCCACGTGAAGCTTTCCCAGGTCTCCCCAGCAAAACCTTCCTTATGTGGGAGAAGCCGGCACAGACCTCGAGCATGTAGTTTACCTGGTTTTGTTGTAGCTCTCTTTTCTTGGTCTGTTTCCTCTAACTTACTGTGAGCCTTTACGTGGGAGCACAGGGTGCCTTTTTCTCTGCCTGCAGCCCCTGGCGTTCAGATCTTCCCACAGGATGTATCAATAGGCACTTGCTGATTGAGGTTATGAATAGAATGTATCCATACCTTCAGAAATCCTTGGGCATTCAATTACCTGATTATTAGGAAACAAATAATCTGAAAGATTTATTAATTCTCCAAATGACAAAATACATTATTAGACTGACTGAGCTGTAAATTTCGATGCTAAGGTCTTCTGGACAGTGAAATATTAAATGAAAAGAAATCTGTCTCATTAACTATAATGTCTAAGATAAGGGACTATAACATATGAATCATTATTCCAGAAAGAGACCTAGAAATTGTTTCCTAGAAATATCAGTAATAGCCTTTATAAGCTAAAGACCAAACCAAACAAGAAGCTCTCATTTTACTGTTATAGGATCCCATGGTGCAGCCTCAGCACCACTGATTACAGCCCTTGCATCCTAACACAGGCAGGCTTAGTGGAGCTTGAGCAAACCAGAGATGGACATTTAATCTAAATCAAAAGATAAAATACTTTCTATCTCTTTCTGACTTACTTCACTCTGTATGACAGACTCTAGGTCTATCCACCTCATTACAAATAGCTCAGTTTCATTTCTTTTTATGGCTGAGTAATATTCCACTGTATATATCTGCCACATCTTCTTTATCCATTCATCCAATGATGGACACTTAGGTCGTTTCCATCTCCTGGCTATTGTAAATAGAGCTGCAATGAACACTGTGGTACATGACTCTTTTTGAATTTTGGTTTTCTCAGGGTACATGCCCAGGAGTGGGATTGCTGGGTCATATGGTAGTTCTATTTGTAGTTTTTTAAGGAACCTCTTTCTAAATCAAAAGATGAAATACTTTCTGATTATTAAAAGTTAAAATTATTGGAATAAAATAATGGCTGGAAATTGATATGCTCAAATTATATAACATTATAAAGGGAGTAAATTGAGCTTTTTTTTTTTTTTAATCAAAAACTCAGGGATACTGGAGAATCCCTGAAACTTGAAAGAAGTAGTTTTTAATATAAATTGAAAAAGATTTACAAATTAGATTAAGAAAAAGAGGCAGGGAGCCACATCAAAAGTCCAATGGAGGACAGAGCAACAAACAGGTAGTTTCAGGATGGTTTTAGATTCTTCCCTAGACTCTGAGTAGTTGTCAAATGAAGATACATTCATTTAACGACACACTTCTAATTTCACCCAAGAGAGTTTCACCCACCCTGGTCCCATAAAGTCCTTTGGTGCCACTGTATGAGGTAGCCCTGGCTTTATCAATATAGCTTGTCTTACAGATTATGTAGTAGAGCCCTGGGAATAGAATAAAACAGCTGGTAAGTCATAGTTCGTGTGAACTTTGGGTGGATGGTAAGTCATGGTTCTTATGAAGTCTGGTTAGTTGGTAAGTAGTGGTTCGTGTGGACTTTGGGTGGACCAGAGGTGAACAGTGATGCTGTCTGTCAAGTTCCGTGCAGAGGAAGATGTCATTTTCAATTTCTGGAGTGTGTGCATCTACAAACACAGTATCATCACGCTCATCTTGCCATTCAGTGTAACTTCTCATCTTCTGTAAAGTAATGAAAGCTGACAAGCCAAGGGCATCACAGGACTGACAGTGCACAGCCAGTGCTCGTTTCAGAGAGGGTTCTCTTCTCTGGTTTAATGATGGGCCACAAGGTGACGACTCTCTAATTTGCCTGAAAGAAATGTTCATTCACTTCCACATCACCTTGTGCGTCATAATATCCGAGCTGGAAAAGCATTTCTGTTGCTAAAAAAGCTGCTGAAACACAGGAAAATAAAAGGAAACATACTCAACTCTTTTAGAAAAATAAATCCCAATACTAATAAGCCCACGGAATACCATTGCTGAAGGTCACGTAGAGAAGGAGGAATGACCAGGGATAAAGTTGTCCAATGAACAGAAACAGAGAGAGAGCAGAAATGAACCATTCATGAGTAATCTAAAATGGTCAAGCTGGTATAAGTAATAAAGAGAAGGAAGTTGGAAGCCGGATTTGACAGCATGTTTTTTAGAGGTGGTTGAATAACCTAAATAAGAGTGATATAGGGGTGCCAATGACAGAGTTGTTTCTTAATTAAAGCAGAAGTTTTTTCTGGACTGAAAAACTACTATCCTCAAAACTCCGTCCCTTCTGTGCATTTCTGCACACCCGGGATGTGGTGCCTGAGATATGCCTGGACAGCGGCTATTTTCATTTGTAGATTTAAGTTGAGGTCCTGCTAAAGCAAGACCCTAGATTGCTACCCTACTCTTTTAAAGAAGGCAGTGATAGGCTTCCCTGGTGGCGCAGTGGTTGAGAGTCTGCCTGCCCATGCAGGGGACACGGGTTCGTGCCCCGGTCCGGGAAGATCCCATGTGCCGCGGAGCGGCTGGGCCCGTGAGCCATGGCCGCTGAGCCTGCGCATCCGGAGCGTGTGCTCTGCAACGGGAGAGGCCACAGCAGTGAGAGGCCCACGTACCGCAAATAAATTAATTAATTAATTAATTTAATTTAATTAAATAAAGAAGGCAGTGCTGCCCTCCAGAAACTTCATATACATGGGTATACTCAAGAATGAGTCGGATACGAATTCTCTATTTGAGTTGTGTTGTTTGCCACATTGATGTGAAGGAAATAGTGACCTGTGAGCCCCCAGAGAAGCTCACGGAGTGTCGGTATCTCCTCTGCCCCCACGATGCTCGGGTCCTTTGTATATAGCATCTATCACATGGTTGTAGTCATTGTCTTAGTCCTTTTTAACAAAACACATATAAAAACATTTAAAAATGAAAAAGCACATTATATAAAGAAAAACTGTTACATTTATTTATTTATATTCTTGTCTCTCTCACTAGACTGTGAGAACTATGTTTCATTGATCTTTTTTTCAGCACCTGGCATAGCTATTGGCTTACACTTGGTACTTTATAAATTGTTATTGAATAAAGTGTGTGAATATCTTGGATTTAGGTTGATTTTCAAACCTGTGTAGGGCCTTATAAATCATTACTCTTAGGAATTATCAGCAAATGACTAAGGTAGGGTCTAAAATGTTTTAGAGATGACAACAGTTTGAGTATTTTGTCCTTTCAAAATAGTGTTTGTAGTATTG
Organism: Inia geoffrensis; assembly: GCA_036417435.1. Taxonomy (NCBI): domain Eukaryota; kingdom Metazoa; phylum Chordata; class Mammalia; order Artiodactyla; family Iniidae; genus Inia; species Inia geoffrensis. The sequence goes on along the minus strand of CM070906.1, from coordinate 1,861,127 downwards.
TAGACTGATGCTTGCATTTCAGATGTTTCCAAGTTTGAGGGTAATAAGGAAAATCAGGGAAGTGAGGAGGAGAATTTAGAGGAAGAAGAAATAGAAAATTAAGATCAGATGAAGACTGTGAATTCCTCATGATCTGCCATAATTATGGTTAAGACTAAAGGTCGCACATACATTAATATATTCATTCACTGACCCATTCATTAATTCAATAAGGGTCATGTCAAGCATTGGGTGTATGTTCCGGGCATGGGAACAATGGGAAACAAGAAAGACAGAGTCTGTCTTAAGGCTTAGGGGTGGGATGGTGTCAGGGAAAGCCCAGGGAAGGGGCTCCAAACCTTGCATTTGATGATTGTAAGAAGGTGTCCAAGGCACAGAACAAGAAAAACATTAAAATATGCTAATATGCAGAGGTAAGAGATACCGTGTACTTTCAAAAAATCGAAGGGTGTTTACATGCTCTTTTGCATAGACTATAAATTCTTATCTAGGAAACAAAAATCCTCTGCAGAAATTTGTGGACATATATCAAACTGCACGTCAGTTGAATCCTCCCACTTTTAGTAAGGTTTCCTTTCTTTCCTTCCTTTTCCCCTCTTTTCTCTTTCCCTCCTCCCTCCCTCCATTCCTTCCTTCTCAAACAGTACCTGAGTTTTGTGACATCTCAAGCAATGAAGGTTAGCAGAATGCTATATGGTTTGCGTGACCTGTTTTATTACACACATATTCTTAAACTTAAATGAAAAGGCATATTTCTCATCTGGATTCCTCTCTTATATATACCACATAGTGTAATCTTTCTCTAAAGCATGTGGCCAGAGGGCATAAGCTGAGCTCAGCGTAGTAGGACAAAAGCTAACATGACAGTCTCTGCCCGAGCTGGCGAGATGGGTGGCGATGAGCAAAATTAGACTGTGCTGTCAGGACTCCCAGGAGTATTACAGCTAGTCCACCTGGTTCTGTAAGAGACCACAGTTTAAAGTAAGCATGAGTGACCTACAAATTTTTCTGACGGTTTGTTTCTAAACGTGGGATAGAACGAATGACTCAGGGCGGTTGTATTAATCAAGGCTTTTTTCATCCAACCAATAGCCTTGCTTCTTTATACTTTTCTTTTGAACCTCTCCCTTTTTGCCGTATGGTAAACAACTAAGAAAAATCAGAAGTGTGGGGCAAATATGGACCACAATGATCCTTTACTATGTCAGCTTAATTTATTTTTGCAGAAAAGATCATTTCACGCTGGTTAAAAAAAGATCAGTTACTCCACTCAGCACTTAATTTCACAGGCTCGCATAAATAAGGTATTCCTTCTAAGTTACTGTCACACCCCATTCCTAAAATAATCTGCAGAAGCATAAAGGGACTGCATGGAAGAATTTAATTTTGAAAGGACGCCGGTTCCCTCAACACGGTTCCCCGTGGAAGCAGTTGTGCATGATGTACATTGACTTCCAAAATGGTCCTACCTCTGAAGATTTGTAGTTGGTTCCATAATATGCAGTCTAGTGATCATCCTTCCAGGAGCATCCCCTAGAAGAATGGGTATAAAACGGGCAGCCCAATAACTCCGTGAAATTTTATGCCAACTTACATGATCGTGAGATGCACAGTTTTCAACAAAGAATGTCTCTGTTTTCATCAGATTCCTTCCAGGGTCCATGACCCCTCATATGGTTAACACTCTTTGCGGGAATTAATAGTTGTTTCAAAATCAAATGGAAACTTGAAGGTGTTTATTTTCAGGTACCAATCTCATCCATCGCAGATAATCAGCAAGTGTGACATTAGAAGGTCACCGCCTGCTGTAGTTAGCAAGGCCTCTTTGGAGGAAATTGTCTGTCTATCATCCTTAACTTCTACCCATGGTGGAGAAAGATATTAAAGTGCCAAGCTTGCCTCATTTCTCTTCAAGTGTCAGGATTTTATCCGAAAGCCTTAGACCAGAACTGATGATACCAGTGACATAACATGATTTCTTCAGTTAATACTCCTTAGAAATAGACTGCTTCCTGGTGTGATTTGCACACTTGTGCTAGGATTTGGAGGCTACATCTGCAATAGGAGGTCATAACACATCTGCTTCCACAAGCCTTGAGCATGCAAGAGGACACTTGGGAAGTGCCCTTTGCAATTAAATGTTTTTCTGTTGGCCAAAATTAGGTGACATAGAACTCCTCAAATGGCTAAATTATTACTGAGGCACTAAGACTTAAAGAGAAGCCTTCCTACTGAGTTCTGTCTGTTGGAAATAGAAAGAAGGGCTCCTAGAAACTTGTTGCATTGATTCTGCCACATTAACAGCAACGTTAAAAACATATATCCAGTGGTTACTGAAAATACGTGCTCTTCATGTCTTTTTAGTTCAGATGTTGCCTTATTAGGGACAAATAAGGTAATATACAAAAATTCTTAACCTATAGAACGGTGTCTCCAACATGAATTATTGTCCTTGAAGAAAGTGGTTTGATTGGTGATTCCTGTTAAGAGTTAAGCTGTGTCCCCCAAAGGATTGGTTGAAGTCATAACTCTCAGAATTATGGGGGGAGGCATTGAATGCTCACCTCAGATGGTGACCTTATTTGGTAATAGGGTCATTGTAGAGGTAACTAGTTAAGATGGGGTCATATTGGAGTAGGGTGGGCCCTTGATCCAATGTGGCTGTTGTCCCTATAAGAAGGGGGGTGACACAGGCACAGACACCAGGGAGAAAGCCGTAGCAGCCGAGGCAGAGGTTGAATTTCTGCAGGAGCAGCCCAGGAACACGAGGAGTTGTCCCAACCACCAGAAGCGAGAAGCAGAGAAGATGGTCCTCGCAGGTTTCAGAGGGAGTATGACTCTGCCCACACGCTGACTTCTAACTTCTGGCCTCCACAGCTGTGGAGCACACTCCGTTTCTGTCGTTAAGGGCACCCAGGCTGTGGCACTTTCCTATGGCAGCAGCCATAGGAAACAAATGCCACTCTTCAGAACCTCCAGCTCAAATATCCCGTGACTCTTTAAGAGCAAACACTTGTTACTGTTGTGAGTTGTATTTCAGAGCAATGGAAACCCAACATGCCTCCACCCTATTTTCTTGATCAGGTTAGAATGGTCATTATTTACCCTACAACAGCACTATTCTATATGGACAAAACAGTCTTGTAACTCATGCTTCTGTAGTGAGAAAAATATGCATGAAGACAGTTCCATGGACCTCAGTAAGTAAAGAGAACAAGGGAGCAAAAATTCAGATGTGAAATGTCAGCTGCAGCTTGAACATGGAAACGTGAACAAGAAATCAGTTGTATTCTTTATCATAGTAATTCTGACTTTTAAAATGGTCTTTAGTTTCTAATGGCAAATATTTTCAGGAAACTTAAAATGCGGGATAAAAATATTGGAGTCACAAAATCTGCAAAGGTGCATCATAAATATTGCAGAAAGTGTTAAGAAACTAAAAATCCGATCTATATCTAATACAATTCTCTGAGGTCTTTAAAGGATTTCAGTTATGTTCTAAGAGTTTCATGAATTGAAACTTGGAATTTTCAGGGTATAAAACACTCTGTACTTCTCTTTAACCTACCTCCGAAAAGAAGACCAAAAGAACATCACAAGCAAAGTAGTTTTAGAATAAATGCTTCTTATTGTCACTGGCCATAGTGGAGAAGAAATAATTGGGCCGTAATAAATCATCCATCTGTGTCAGGCTCACCACTGAAGGGGTCATGGGCTTACAAGTCTCCTCTTCTTTCTCCTTTCTAATTTGCGCAGTTAAAGATCAAGGGGATTATCACGAGCAAAACCCACTCTCCTACTACAAATATATTATTGATTTAGAGTTTCCTGCAAAGTGTCATGGGTCAAGAGTGACTGAGGCTAAGGCGCCTTTGCCGGTTTGGGTGCCCACCTGTGACAATTAGACGTGTGAAAGGGCCTCAGCAGAGGGCTCTGGGGCCGCGGGTCAAATACAGCGTCAGTGTGAAAAAACCATTCTTCATTTAGTAAATGCTTCTGGAAGGCTTGTTGCTGGCCACCATGTTTATAGACTCAGATTATTCCATTTTCTCCTGCCTCTGCTTCTGAGAAACTTCCTTAATCAGCTGGAATTGGATGTGACCTCTGATGCCGTAAATCTCATAAAGGGGTCAGTTAAACAGGCCCCATTTCAGGGGCATCGACGGTGTGCTTCCTAGAGATTTTCATGAGAGACACCACTAGAGGTTTCACATGCTTTCCCAACTGGGGGGTATGGAAACATTCATGAGGGGAGCAAACTGGGACTCGATGGTTAGATTTTATAAAGAACCTGAAATATTAAAAACAAGATATTTTAATTCTCCTTAACTTCCTCACTGTACACTCTAAATGGGACCTTGTTTTATTCTTTTTAATTTTTTATTTTATTTTTATTATTTTTTGGCCTCGCCAAGCGGCTTGTGGGATCTTAGTTCCTCGACCAGGGATGGAACCTGGCCCCGGTGGTGAAAGTGCAGAGTTCTAACTAGTGGACCGCCGGGGAAGCCCTGGAGTCTTGTTTTAATCCCTGTTTCTCTGGGCAGTTATTCACATTGTTTCTTACACTTCTGAGTTCCTCTGGGTATTTTGAAGAACTGACACCAGCATCCTCGGTTAAAGAGACTCTGAAGTGAGATTATCACTGGTCTTCCTAACAGCTGCAGGCACATTTGAGCCTAATTTCTCTGCTTTTTTGTTTTCAGTAGTGAAACAGTACTTAGGAAGCTGCAGAAGTTTTTTTGCTTTTTTTTTCTTTTGCCAGAAGCGATGGTTTTATAAAATGTCTCAGTTCAGACTCATTATGCCATCTCTCTAACTGTTGCAATAAATATGGATCCTTCCAGGAGTGAAATGGCTCTGCAGAAACTTCTTCCTGCGTCGTCTTGTATGAAGACAGCTCTCTGCAGGCTGGAACATGAGTGAACGTGAGTGTATGGGGGCTGTGGCCTCAGATGGAGAGGAACCTTTTCCAGAGAAGGGACCCTCTTTATTCCACTGCACAAAGTGGGGATAATGCTTGTATTCTCATCAGGGTAGTAGAAAGGACATGTTTATAGCATGGAATGTAACATTCACTTCAGTTAAAAACTTTATAGCTAATAATAAACACCACTGGTGGGTATATTTGAAAGTTGTTAAAGAGTAGATTCCAGGAGTTCTCAACACAAGGAAAAATACATTTTTTTCTTTTTCTTTTTCTTTTTTGGTATATATTTGAGATGATGGATGTTAACTAACATGTGGTAAACATTTCACAATATATGGAAGTTATTATGCTGCATAACTTTAACTTATACAGTGCTATGTGTCAATTATATCTCAATAAAGCTGGAAAAAATACCTTTATATTTAATACTAACATATACAATACTACTATTATCAGTATTAGCTTACAGTGACAACAAATGTCTATCAAATGAATTTAAATGTATTATGGATTCATTACCATTAATAAACATTGTGAATATAAAATAAATTTTATAAGGGCTTAATTTATTTTCTTGTCCCATCATATGCTAAAAAGCCTAAACTTGATCCATATTTAAAAGACTTTTTCTGCAATATAAAGAAGGTATTTACTTTACTAATTCACCACTGAAATAAATCAGAAAATTCTCATGCCTTTCACAGTTTATATTACAGTCATGTATGCTATTTTATGCACAAACCTGAGAAGTTTAAAAGAATTTTTGTGCAAATACAACTTAGATTTGCTTAGAACTGCAAATGGAAATGATTGCCAATCTCTATCAGAAACCAACTGTTTCTTCTTAATCACAAACTTTAATTATAGTTCTGGGTTTAAATCTGTTTGGAAAATTTATGCATAATAGTGGTTTTATGAAGATACTAATTGTTTAGACCCTGGTGATTTTATTGTTATATCCCATAATAGCAGAAATTTTGCAAGATTTCACTTTTTTTAAGAGTTAGAATTTTAATCCACTCAAAAAAGATTATTGATTCATTTATCCCGTTTTTATATCACGATTACTACTATCTTTTTTAAGTTGACAGCTAGCATTGTGTAAGTTTAAGATGTAAAACTTGTTGACTTGATACATTTATATGTTGCACTATGATTAACACCATAGCATTAGTTAACACCTCTATCATGTCATTTTTTGGGGTGAGAATATTTAAGATCTAGTCTCTTAGAGACTTTGAAGTATATATTGCAGTCTGTTGGCTATAATCACTATGTTGTGCATTATCTCCAGAACTTATTCATCTTCTAGTTGCATCTTCCCAATTCCCTTACCTCCCAGCCCTTGGTAATCAACATTGTATTCTCTGTTTTTATGATTTTCAGCTTTGTTAGATTGTACATATAAGTGATATCATACAGCACTTTTCTTTGTCTAATTCATCTCACTTAGCACAATGCCAAGGTCCATCCATGTTATCACAAATGGCAGGACTTCCTTCTTTTTCATGGCTGAATGATATATGTCTGTATAGATAGATAGATACAGACATGCATACATAATCTCACATCTTCTTTATCGATTCATCCTTTGACAATACTCAGATTATTTCTCTATCTTGGCTATCGTGAATAATGCCACCATAAACATGGAAGCGCAGTTCCCTCTTTGAGATCCTCTTTTCATTTCCTTTGGATATATTCCCAGGAGTGGAATTGCTGGATCATATGGTGGTACTTTTTTTTTTTTTAAAAGCTAGTGAATTTTATTTATTTATTTATTTATTCATTCATTCATTCATTCATTCATTTATTTTGCGGACTTGTCATTGTGGCACGCATGTGGGATCTAGTTCCCCAACCAGGGATCGAACCCGGGCCCCCGGCATTGGGAGTGTGAGTCTTACCCACTGGGCCACCAGGGAAGTCCCTGGTACTTCTATTTTTAATGCTTAGAGGACCGTCTGTTACTGCTTCCCGCAGTAGCTGCACCAGTTTACATTACCACCAGTAGTGTGCAAGGGTTCCCTTTTCTCCACACGCTCTCCAGCATTTATCTCTTGTCTTTCTGATAACAGACATCTAAACGGGTGTGAGGTGATATGTCCATGTGGTTTTGATTTGCATTTCCCTGATGATTAGTGATATTGAGCATCTTTCCCTTTTACCTGTTGCCCGTTTGCATGTCTTCTTTGGAAAAATGTCTATTCAGTTCCTCTGCCCATTTTTAAGGGACTGTTTGAGTTTTTAATTCTTTATATATTCTGCATATTAACTTTTTATCAGATTATGGTTTTCAGATATTTTCTCCCATTCTGTACTTTGCCTTTACATTTTGTCAATTGTTTCTTTTGCTGTGCAGATGCGTTAAGAGTGCTATAATCCTAATTGTTGCTTTTTGCTTTTGTTGCGTATGCTTTCGATGTCACATTATTGAAATCATCAACAAAAACGATGTTAAGGAGTTTTTTTTCCTTTGTTTTTTTCTAGGAGTTTAAAGGCATAAAGTCTTATTTTTAAGTCTTTATTTTGTGTTAAATGTTGTGAGTGGTGAGTGGGAAGATTTTACAGAATCCCATAGGTTTTGGTGTTCTGTTTCCGTTTTCATTCATTTTGACCCATTGGCTGTTCAGTAGTGGGTTGTTCAGTTCCCACATGTTTACACATTTTCTGGCTCTTATCTTTAATGCTTTCTGTGGCCCATTGGTTTTCAGTAGTGGGTGGTTTAGTGTCTACATGTTTATATATTTTCTGGCTTTTATCTTGTTTGTTTTCAATTTCATACCATTGTGGTTAGAAAAAATACTTGGTGTCATTTCAGTCTTCCTCAATTTGCTTAGGCTTGTTTTGTGTCCTATCTTATGATCGGTCCTGGAGAACATTCTGTATACACTTGAGAAAAACTTGTATTGTACTCCTGTTGGATGGAATGTTGTATGTATGTGTGTTAAGTCTATTTAGTCTAAAGTATACTTTTCTTTGGATTTTCTGTCTTGTTGATCTATCCATTGCTGAAAGTGGGTATTGAAGTCCTTAATATTATTGCATTATTGTCTATTTCTCCTTTCAGATCTGTTCAGAATTGCTTAATATTAACTAAGGTGCTCTGATGTTGGGTGCATATATATTTTAGATTGTTATGTCTTCTTGATGAGCTGACCCCTTTTTCATTATATAATTACCTTCATTTTCTCTTACTACCCCTTTTGGTTTAAAGTCTACTTTATGTGACATAAGTATAGGTACCCCTGCTTTCTTTCGTTTTCCACTTGCATGGAATATCTTTTTTCACCCCTTCACCTTGAGCTTAAGTGTGTCCTTAAAGCTGAAATGAGTGTCTTGTAGGCAGCATACAGTTGGGTGTTGTTTTTGTTTTTTGGTTTTTGGGTTTTGGTTTGTTTTTTAATCCATCCAGCCACCCTGTGTCTTTTGATTGGTGAATTCAATCCTTTTATAGGTAACTGACATATGAGGACTTACTAATGACATCTTGTTAATTGCTTTCTGTCTGTTCTGTAGTCCATTGTTCCTTTTATCCTCTCTTTCTGTCTACTTTTGTGGATTCTAATTTTTTGTGTGCTCTGATTCCCATCTCTTTATCTTTTGTGAATCTACTCTAGGTTTTGCTTTTTGGTTTCCATAAGACTTACATAAAACAGCTATAAATAAAACAGTCAGTTTTAAGCTAATAGCAACTTAACTTCAACTGCATGCAAATGCTCTACACTTTTACCCTTTCCATCTTGTTTTTGATGTTACAACTTACCTCTTTTTATATTGTGTATTTATTAACAAATTATAGTAACTATAGTTATTTGTAATATTCTTTTCCTTTAACCTTATACTGTAGTTACATGGTTAACATTCCAGTATATTACAAAATTAGTTTTATTAATCTAACTGTATCACCTTTATCAGTGTGTTCTGTGTTTTCACATGTTTTCAGTTACTAATTAGCATCTTTTCGTTTCAGCTGAAGGACTCCTTCCACCTTTTCTTCTAAGGCAGGTCCAATGGTAATAAGCTCTCTCCACTTTTGTTTATCTAGGTAAAATTTTATTTCTCCCTAATTTCTGAAGAATATCTTTGCTGATAGAGTATTCTGGGCTGGCAATTTTTTTTCTTTCAATACTTTGAATATGCTATGCTTTCCTTCCTGGTCTGTATGGTTTCTGTTGAGCAATTCATGGTTAGCCTAATGGGGTCTCCTTTGTAGGTTAATATCGTTTTTCCTGCTGCTGCTTTTAGTGTTCCTTATCTTTGATTTTTGACAGTTTCATTATAAGGTGTCTTGGAAAAGGCCATTCTGGATTGTGATAATGAGGTGATCTGTGAACTTCATGAACTCAGATGTCCCAGCCTCTCCCAAGGTTGGGAACTTCTCACAATTAATTCTTTAAATAAACGTTCTGCCCTCTTCTCCATCTATTCTTTTTCTGGAACTCCAGTGATTCTGGTATTTGATCACTTTATTCTGTCCCATAGATTACACAGGCTTTCTTCACTCTTTTTCATTTGTTTTCTTTTTTCTTCACTGAGTTACCTCAGAGTTCTCTTCTGTAGCTCACTGATTCCGTCTCTTATCGGTTCAGTTCTGCCCTTGACGCCCTCTACTGCATTTTTCATTTCAGTCATTGAATTCTTCAGCTCCAGAATTTTTGTCTAGTTCTCTATGATTGCTGTCTCTTTATTTGATTTCTCATTTTGTCTATGTATTGTTTTTCTGACTTTGCAGAATGGCTTTCTGTGTTTTCTTATAGCTCTTTCACTTTCTTCACAACGGGTACTTGAATTGTTTATCGGGTAAACCACAGAATTCCATGTCTTTGAGTTCAGTTGCTGGAGCACCACTGCGATTTTTTTGGTGCTGTCGTGCATCCCTGACTCTTCATGTTCCTTGAGGTTTTGTGTTGCTGTTTCCACATTTGAAGAAGTGTCACGTCCTGAATCTTTACCTGTTCCCTTCATGCAGGAGGTTGGCCCTGTTCGTATGTAGGGCTTTCTCCGACCTTGTTTGTGTAACCCTGTTCCACACCTCTAGCTTCTTCTCCTGGCAGAAGCCTCAAGCAGGTGTGTCTTCTCTACACCTTACAACTCACCTGGCAGCTGCTAGAAGCCTCTCTCTTGTTTTCCAGGAGGCGGCCACAGCTCAAGTGTGTGCTTTTCTTCTCTGGTCTGTTAACCGCATGCACGCCCAGTCTTCCAAATCTCACTCCGAATTGTGCACAAAATGCATCCCCAGAGAGGGAGCTGTGTGCTGCCTCTCAGGTCACTGGGGTACCTGTGAGCCAGGTGGGGGGTCCCTGGCTGAGGTTTTCCCAGTGGCCCGTGGGCAGGCTTCCCCTTGGGGTCCTGAGTGCGGCCAGCAGGAGCCAGGACGCTTTGTCGCCCTCTGATACCATCATCTGTCTCTTCTCCCATCTCCCTGCCCCCACAGTCCTGCAGGTCCCACCTCCGTTCCCTGGTGTCTGTCCAGCAGCATCCTGCACAGCCGCGAAGGCAGACACCCACTCTCCACTCTCACTGTCCCCTGAAGGCGGGTCACCACCGCTGGTTCAGCCCACACTGTACCACATGCGGGGGGGGCGAGGGCGAGGCTCCAAGGTTCCTCTTACCTCTCAGTGCATCCAAACTCGTACTTATTTTTGCTCCACCGGAGTGCTCTGTGTCCGCTTAGGAAGCCTGGACTGCTACAAAGTCTCTGTCATCTATGGGGGTCCGCCTCAGTGAGCACCCCTGGCCAAGAGGGGCTGGTCTGGTCCACCTGCTCCCATTGCTTCCACAGCTAGACCCAGACCTCTCTGCCTTTTACTGGATGGTAAGTGAGTGAGCCTGCTCTCGGGGCTGGGGCTCGTGTGGTTGGATCCCACAGCTGCCACACGGATGCTTCTGTTCGCAGATCGAGGCTGTATTTTAGTTGTTAAGAGAGGACATGGGGAGGAGGGACACCTCATGTTGCTATGATGCTGCTGGTACTCCCAAGATTACAACTATCTTTAGTAGTAGCTTTTTTAATCCATTTAATATGCCCTATTATGATCTGACAGGATAATTATACACGTTTAAGTTTTGAAATTAAAAAAAATTATTTTAGAGCTTCCCTGGTGGCGCAGTGGTTGGGAGTCCGCCTGCCGATGCAGGAGACGCGCGTTCGCGCCCCGGTCCGGGAGGATCCCACATGCCGCGGAGCGGCTGGGCCCGTGAGCCATGGCCGCTGAGCCTGTGCGTCCGGAGCCTGGGCTCCGCAACGGGAGAGGCCACAGCAGTGAGAGGCCCGCGTACCGCAAAAAAAAAAACCAGAAACAAAATAAACAAACAAAAAATTATTTTAGCAATGGTATCCTTTATTACTGAGGAAGACTGGAGAAACTTCTGGGTTGTTTGTATTTTCTAAGTTTTCTTTTGACTCTAAGGCTCTGTGATGCTTACTAGACAGGTGACATGAAACTCCTAGGAAAAAAAATTAGTCATCCATATGATTTTTTAAATTGCTTTGTGATATGGGTAACTATTTTTTATAAGGCCCTAGTCCTAGCAAATAAAATAGGCACAGAATCCAATGTTACTTCTTCCCCCGTTTAGAAATCCTACTCCCTCTCGGATATGGAGAAAAAGGATTTGATTAATGTTAGGCCACAGGGAGATTTCGATAACAAAATCTTTCACCATTCGTTTTGTAAAGGAATGTTCCCCAGAGTCAAGTAAGGTCCACTGACTGGGACCATTTGGGAAATTCCCTGGAAACTTAAGTCTCCCATGGTTTCACTGAAGGTAGGAATTTCCCCCTTGTATTCCCAGCATCGAGCTGACCTCATTCCTTTCTCGATGTGACTTGTTCACAAGGCACTTGGGTGACACACTGAGTTTGTCTCCTTTGTGGCATAGAGCGTCTGGTAACTGATTTCCCTCCTGGATGGTTGACAAACCTTTATTATAGGCTTGAAGAATAGTTTCTACTCATGGCAGTAAATTGTTTGGGGAAGCTGAAACACAGGTGGAAGTGTGGTTCTGCACAGCCCCTCTCCTGACAAACTCTCTTCCCTCCTGGTTTGAGGCGGAGAGATAGCCCAGATTCCTCTCAGGAGTGCTCAGGGCTTCGAACCAGAAGAGAAAGGAAGATCCCTATGATAAAGCACTGGTGCGAAACATTTGTCAGCCGGGCATGTCCCTGACTTAAAGTGCCCACTACTTTTTCAAATGGGATCTATGGTCTTCAAACAGCAGACAAGGAGTCAAAGAAGCAAGTGTGTCCAGGAGCTACGCACAGATAGAATTCATCTTGTGGACACCTGTTTCTGACCCCCGAAAGATCTTGTTTGAATATGTTTATGAATCTATCCAAAATCAATGAATGGCTTCCTCATTAAATTCTCACAGTAGTCATGTCGCCTTTTATTGAGCAGTTTGGCAGGAAACAAGAGGGATTTTATGGTAATTTAATAGAGGGACAGTTTGCAGAGGTGTGAGTGGGGTGACTGGAACTCAAGAGGGAGATTAAAGCAGCAGCCTTCGCCACCCCCAGACCTGGATGGACAAGGGAAAGTGCATTCGCAGACCCAGTGAGAGCTGCAGCTTGGATTACGGATGGGCCCAGAGGATCTTTATTCGCAGGAAGAAGCAATCCATGCTAGAACCACAGGGGACTGGAGAGTTGGGGGCAGAGGCGAGACACCCCACCTCTATCCTCTCAGCCCTCCTCCCCACGGGAGGAAGAGGACAAAGGCGCTGTCGGGCACGTCTGCAAGACGCTTGGTGGGGTCAGGCAAGCAGCACCCCCGGGCCCAGGGGGTCAGGGCGAGACGTGGAGAGGAATGGGGCGGGGGACAGAATACGCCACCCACAGGTGGGGCCCCCCGAGTGCAGAGCCTGTATCTCACCTGCCTGTGACCATCGCCACCCAGAGCTCAGCACCTCGGCTAGCAACCTAAACACACAGAGGTTCTCATAAGATCTGCTAAACAAGCTTTCCTTCCTAACAGTTATATTTGCTTCCGGTCCATAGAGAAATCCAAGAAGGTAACAAAAGACTTATTGCTTCTACTTTTACGATTCAAAAACGTGTTTGTTGTCCTCATTCTTTCTAACGAAAGAGGAAAACTAGAGTCGCTGAGAAAATGAATCGCGTTTAAACATAACATTTTGCATTTCAGCTTCTCGGCAAAGCTCTGGGTGAGATTGGTGTCCGGGGTGGGTGGCGGAGGATACAGAAAATAACTTAGAAATTGGCCACTACAGTAAGCCTATTTCATCTCAGCTCATCTTACCCATGTTTCTTAAAAACTGTGCATCAAGGCTGAGCCCTACAGTGTTAGAGACACAGTCTGTCCTAAAGTTGGACGTGAAGTTTTCAAGTTTTAGTTTGTGACTCTACTTTGAGATGTTCCCCAAACTTTCATTAGAAGTGGAGTTAGAAATAAGCCCCTACGTGTGGTTAAATAGGGCCAAACATAGCTTTCCTTCTTCCAGTCATATTTCCTGCTGTTTGTCCAAATGTATAAAAACATCCCCCTGAAGACGGTCCTCTACCGCGTTGACTCCAGACCTTACGTGGCTTCCTCCTATTTCACATCAGAACAAAACTGTGCCACTGTTAACACACTGTCTCCAAGGAAAGCACATGGCGGGGCCGCAAGCCCCGTGATTCTCTGTCTCTCCTGCCAGGACTGCCGCTCCTTGGCAGTAAACCGGGATCCACGTTGTTTGTCACCATCGGCTTGTCCAATTGCCTGCTCTTCCTGGAGCCCTGTGCCCGCAGACATAGAGATGTTGCTGAGTTCTATCAAGTCCTTTACTAATAATTTAAAATCACTTGCTGCACTTCTTGGAAAGGTACTTTCATCTCAGCTTCCAACATAATGTTTGTAATGTTTTTAAGAAAGGGTTCTTAAAGTTTGGGTATGAATCTGATCTGTATGTTTCCGAACTTTTCTCTCTTACTCAGTTTGTTTTGTTTATTTATGTGAATAAATATATCTTTATGCTTCTAATTTTTTAACTCAGGCAAGGATAGAAAAGGTAATAGACAAAGATAATGACATCCCCATGCACAGTCATTCCGAGTTCTTTAAAAGCTCTTCCTTCCCCATAAGATAGGGCCCAGCTCCATGAGTCAGAGTAACAGGTGCTGGTGTCTCTCTGCAGCCTCGTCCGCGACTCCGCACCCTGGGACGTAGGGCTGCACCTGTGTGGACAGCGGGGCAGATCGCTTACGTGCCCTGGTTTCTCCCACCCTCCTGCCTTTGGGACTCTTCTTGCTTACTCCTTCCTGCTCCTTTGCCTCACTCCTCAGTATTGCTTGAGATAAATTCGGTAACGGTGCCCTCCTGGTGGCTTCAACAAACACCTTCCCCCCCACGTGAAAACACACGCACCACACACATCACACATACGCCACACACACACGCACACCACACACACCACACACACACACCACACACACACACACCACACACCACACACACACCACACACACCACACATACACCACACACACACATGCCACACACACACGCCACACACATACGTCACACACACCACACACACCACACACACATGCCACATACGCCACACCACATACACCACACCACACACACACCACACACACACACACACACCACACGCACCACACACACATCACACATACGCCACACACACCACACACATCACACATACACCACACACACACACACGCCACACACCACACACACCACATATACCACACACACATGCCACACACACGCCACACACACCACACACACACACCACACCACACACACACCACACACACACACAGAGGCGCGTGCCACCAGCCGCACACCTGTCCTCACCTCTATAACCTGAATCGGTATTATCTGCTTATATTCCTGTTTCTACTAACAAACTATTATATTAATTGGCCTACTGCTTGACCCATAGTTGAATACGTACTTTTTCTCTGAATGAGTGAATTGATTCATTACTTATACATTTATCAGAAATCATTCTACACTTCTGCAAATTTTTAGCTTTTCTCGGTGTTAAGAATACCTTAAGTTCCTACCTGTAACACAGAGTATTTTTATATGGTTCATAGTTCATCTGAAACAATCCTCAGCACATCTTTGGTGCTTTTTATTTCCATTTATTCAGGATCTAGAGAACAATGCTGTGTTTTTTTCATGTCCTTCGAGACTTTATAATCTTTATTTTCTTTAAAGACATATTCTAATCACTTTGCACAGGATTTGCTCTGTACAATATTACTCCTCCACTTCACTTTTTTCTCCTCTTTCTCTGGGGCTTCAAAAGCTTTATTCAAGTTTGAGGACTGGCTACCGCAACTTGTCGTATTTTACATATGAAAACACCCTGCTTTCTTACATGTATCGGGATAGGAAAGTATGTCTTATTTTCAAAAAATGTCATTTACCTGATTATCATCTTAATCTCTCTACAGCAATAAACCGGGTTAATATTTTCCAAAAGTGATCTGTGGTGATTCTGAAATCTGTTTTTCCTAAGTTATAACTAAAAGTTCAGGGCCTGCTTTCTTGTGAATTTAGTTGAGGTTATCTTGTTTCTTATCCACATTGAATAATCCACTTTCCAGGCCACAGTCAATATGAAAAGATTCCCTGTCCTTTGTCATTATCAGTCTGGCATTTCACTAACTGGAAGAAGATATTGTTGCTTTCAACTTCGCTATTTCTCTGTTTAGTCCCTCGTCATTAAATTAAAATGTTTAACGAAAAGTAGATTTATTTAGCCATCCATTTATTTAGACCAAAAGAATCCATGGAGTACACTGTCCAAAATGCAGGCATTGGGGACACCATTTTTTTCTATTGATAACAGTGGTTAGCTTATTAGCATTGAGTAACTAAAGCCACATAAAGTATTGTAATCCATCTTGACATGAAGCAATTTGTATTGTACTTAGCAATCTAGTTTATATGTACAGTGATGGGTAGAGTTATATTACAACTAGATTTTTGTCGAGTAAATGAGGCTCATCTTGGGTCAGTAAGAGTTTCTTTTAGAGCCGTGGGGCATTTTCAGTGAGAAATGTATTTAATTCTGAGTCTTAATCATGCCTTTAATTCCAGAATTGTCAAGAATAGGTTTTAATAGACCTGATTAAACCCGAACCCTTCCCAGGGTTTCGCACAGAGGCACACTGTCGAGTGTACGT
The DNA here is from genome assembly GCA_036417435.1 of Inia geoffrensis. NCBI lineage: Eukaryota > Metazoa > Chordata > Mammalia > Artiodactyla > Iniidae > Inia > Inia geoffrensis. The sequence goes on along the minus strand of CM070906.1, from coordinate 1,845,031 downwards.
TTGAGAGACAGAGCTTTGCTTCCACGACCCTAGGGATAGTGTGTTCTCTTAGTTATAGTTCACTTTCAGCTCAAAACTTCCTTTTGAAACTCACCCTCAATGACAGGAAAGATTTTTCTTTTATGATTGAGACAGTAAATAAGATTTGCTAGTATAATTGGACTCACAGCTTAAATAATGGCTTGTACTACTCACAGTATGTGGAATTCCTCAGAAACCATACTCATATATCTACCAAAAAATGATGTATTTTTTCAACTCTGTTTCTGTTGAACTTGAGCTATTTCTGGAAAAACGGAATTAGGAAAAATTCAGCTCCCATATACTCAGTCCACATGCATGAGTTTAATATTCACACTTGGTTCAAAAAACCTGGCGTTGGGCTTCCCTGGTGGCGCAGTGGTTGAGAGCCCGCCTGCTGATGCAGGGGACATGGGTTCGTGCCCCGGTCCGGGAAGATCCCACATGCCGCGGAGCGGCTGGGTCCGTGAGCCATGGCCGCTGAGCCTGCGCGTCCGGAGCCTGTGCTCCGCAACGGGAGAGGCCACAACAGTGAGGGGCCCACGTAACGCAAAAAAAAAAAAAAAAAAAAACCTGGCGTCCTCTTGTTATCTTACAGGTCTTCTGCTCAGAATCTTCACATCATTAGTACAGTAAAAGCGTGTGAGTCAATGAGGCTCCGAGAAACCGAATTTTTAAGAGCTCTCTCATACCAAAAGGTGAACTGAGCAATCCGCTCTGTAAATATCTGTGAAATATTCCCATGGTCTCTTTCTCTAGCTACTTTAGGAAAATCGAAATCTTGGTGCCAGGTGTCGTAAACACCCTTGCACCACTGCTCACCCTTGCCCATCTGCATTCCAGACAACACGGCAGCAACCTGCTTGCACAGGTGTGAGCTGATCTCATTTCTCTTCTGTGGCACCATCCATCACACTGGCTTCCTAAGCACCCTGGCCTGTCACCCACAGCACAACCAAAGTGCAGGGGAGTTTACAACCCTCGTGGTAAGCCTGGACTACGGGGGATGGCACCCGTGAATACCAGCTCCCTTCTTGGTGCCTTGAGCAAACAATGCTATTAGACCGGATCTGCCTCCTCAGAGGATGCTGCCAGGTCCAGTCCTGTCGCCCACGGTGATGATGACATCATGTTGGCTTTCCGCTTTCCTGCTTCACTCTTCCAAGCCCCTGACCCCACCAGTAGGAAAACAGACCACTGGTACTCAAGTCCTTGATCAAGTTCTCCTTCCTGGGGAGAAGTCAGGATAAGAAAGTTTGCTTCATCATGTTTCTGAAAGACCCAAATGATGAGGCTCGTGGGGGGCGATCACGACGAAGAGCAGTTGTTTCTTACCTTTTCCCACTGATTCAATCAAACCATCATATCCAAGCATGAGGTTTTTGTTAATAGTTGTAGTTAATACACCACAAACTAAGCTCTTTGCAGAGCCTACACCTATTCCTGATTAAATATTTCCCATCTCAGCTGGTGAGAACTCAGTGCTTCCAATTGTTCAGGGAATAATAACAATGTGACTCTCCCCTATCTCTCTCAGGCCACGTCTTGCCCCTGTGACAATGCTCTGTCCACTTGCAGAAGACATACTCTTGCCCTCCTGGCTTTCACTGTCTCCTGGGTGGGTATATGTCGTTTTACTTCTCCCAGTGGAAGCTGGTTATAGATTTATAATAAAGTACTGCTGTGCCTTCATGTAGGCAGAAACTAAATTTCTTTATATCCTATGAACATCATTTCATGTGCTTCTTGGCCATCTGTATGTCTCCTTTGGAGAAATGTCTTTTTAGATCTTCTGCCCATTTTTTGATTGGGTTGTCTGTTTTTATGATATTGAGCCGCATGAGCTGTTTGTGAATTTTGGAGACTAATCTGTTGTTGGTCGCATCATTTGCAAATATTTTCTCCCATTCTGTGGGTCGTCTTTCGTTTCGTTTATGGTTTCCTTTGCTATGCAAAAGCTTTTCAATTTAATTAGGTTCCATTTGTTTATTTTTATTTCCATTACTCTGGGAGACAGATCAAAAGAGATATTGCTGGGATTGACATCAGAGAGCACTCTGCCTGTTTTCCTCTAAGAGTTTTATAGTATCCAGGCTTATATTTAGGACTTTAATCCATTTTCAGTTCATTTTTGTGTACGGTGTTAAAGAGTGTTCTAATTTCACTTTTTTACATGTATCTGTCCAGTTTTCCCAGCACCATGTATTGAAGAGACTGTCTTTCTCCATTGTTTAGTCATGCCTCCTTAGTCATAGATTAATTGACCATATGTGCATGGGTTTACTTCTGGGATTTCTATCCTGTTCCATTGATCTATATTTCTGTTTTTTGTGCCAGTACCATACCATTTTGATTACTGTAGCTTTGTAGCATACTCTGAAGCTGGGGAGCCTGAGCTTTTCTTTCTCAAGATTGCTTTAGCTATTTGGGGTCTTTTGTGTCTCCATTCAAATTTTAAGATTTTTTGTTCTACTTCTTCAAAAAAAATGCCATTGGTAATTTGATAGGGATTGTGTTGAATCTGTAGCTTGCTTTGGGTAGTAGAGTCATTTTCACAATATTGATTCTTCCAATCCAAGAACATGGTGTATATCTCCATCTGTTTGTGTCATCTTTGACTTCATTCATCAGTATCTTACAGTTTTCTGAGTATAGGTCTTTCGCTTCCTTAGGTAGGTTTATTCCTAGGTATTTTATTCTTTTCGTTGCAGTGGTAAATGGGATCGTCTCATTAATTTCTCTGTCCGATCTTTCATTGTTAGTGTATAGGAATGCAAGAGATTTCTCTGTATTAATTTTGTATCCTGCAAATTTACCAAATTCATTGATGAGCTCTAGTAGTTTTCTGGTAGCATCTTTAGGATTCTCTGTGTATAGTATCATGCCATCTGAAAGCAGTGACAGTTTTGCTGCTTCTTTTCCAATTTGGATTCCTTTTATTTCTTTTTCTTCTCTGATTTCCATGACTAGGACTTCCAAAACTATGTTGAATAATAGTGGCGAGAGTGGACATCCTTGTCTTGTTCCTGATCTTAGAGGATATGCTTTCAGCTTTTCACCATTGAGTATGATGTTAACTGTAGGCTTGGCATATGATGGCCTTTATTGTGTTGAGGTAAGTTCCCTCTATGCCCACTTTCTGGAGAGTTTTTATCATAAATCGGTATTGAATTTTGTCAAAAGCTTTTTCTGCATCTATTGAGATGACCATATGGTCTTTGTTCTTCAATTTTTTGATGTAGTGTATCACACTGATTGATTTGCAGATATTGGAAAATCCCTGCATCCCTGGGGTAAATCCCACTTGATCATGGTGTATGATCCTTTTAATATGCTGTTTGATTCTTTTTGCTAGTATTTTATTGAGGATTTTTGTTCATTGGTGATACTGGCCTGTAATTTTCTTTTTTCGTGACATCTTTGTCTGGTTTTGGTATCAGGATGATGGTAGCATCATAGAATGAGTTAGGGTGTGTTCCTTCCTCTGCACTTTTTTGGAAGAGTTTCAGAAGGATGGGTGTTAGCTCTTCTCTAAATGTTTGATAGAATTCACCTGTGAAGCCATCTGGTCCTGGGCTTTTGTGTGTTGGGAGACTTTTAATCACAGTTTTAATTTCAGTACTTGTGATTGGTCTGTTCATATTTTCTATTTCTTCCTGGTTCAGTCTTGGGGGATTGTACCTTTCTAAGAACGTGTCCATCTCTTCCAGGTTGTCCATTTTATTGGCATATAGTTGCTTGTGGTAGTCTCTTATGATCCTTTGTATTTCTGTGGTGTTTGTTGTAACTTCTCCTTATTCATTTCTAATTTTATTGATTTGAGCCCTCTCTCCTTTTTTTCTTGATGAGTCTGGCTAAAGGTTTATCAATTTTTTTTTTATCGTTTCAAAGAACGAGCTTTTAGTTTCAGTCATCTTTTCTATTGTTTTCTGCATTTCTATTTCATTTATTTCTTCTCTGATCTTAATGGTTTCTTTCCTTCTGCTAAGTTTGGGTTTTGTTTGTTCTTCTTTCTCTAGTTGCTTTAGGTATAAAGTTAGGTTTTTTTATCTGAGACTTTTCTTGTTTCTTGAGGTAAGGTTGTATTGCTATAAACTTCCCTCTTAGAACTGTTTTTGCTGCATCCCATAGCTTTTGGATCACTGTGTTTTTGCTTTCATTAGTCTCTAGGTATTTTTTGATCTCTTCAGGGATCCATTGGTTGTTTAGTAGCATATCGTTTAGCCTCCATGTATTTGTGTTTTTTTGCAGTTTTTTTCTTGTAGTTGATTTCTAATCTCATAGTGTTGTGGTTGGAAAAGACGTTTGATATTATTTCAATTTGCTTAAATTTACCGAGGCTTGATTTGTGACCAAAGATGTGATCCATGCTGGAGAATGTTCCACGTGCACTTGAGAAGTAAGTGTATTCTGCTGCTTTTCAATGGAATGCTCTATAAATATCAATTAAGTCCATCTGGTATAATGTGTCATTTAAGATCTGTGTTTCCTAATTGATTTGCTGTCTGGATGATCTGTCCATTGATGAAAGTGGGGTGTTAAAGTCCCCTAGTAGTATTGTGTCACTGTTGGTTTCTCCCTTTATGGCTATTAGTATTTGCCTTATATACTGAGGTGCAAATTTTTTTTCCTCAAATTCATTAAGATGTGCCTGTAGTGTCTACCTCTCTGTCCATGTTAAACATCCCCATCACTTCCAAACTAGGAGGGATCCCTGTCACCTACAACTGCTGAAATACTCCATACCATTTATGTTATGCAATTCTGCATTATAATATTTAAGTTTCTCACTAAATTCCCCCACAGCAAGGGACACACCGCTTTTTATATGGCAGACACCCAGAATTGTTATTTTGAGTGAATTCATTAGTCTACCCTTCAGGTAAAATCTAGCGAATCTTGTCAGAAATAATTAAACTTTCAAGGGAACACTGGCATTAACACTCACTGAAGTATTTCCAGACTGTTTCCCTATACCCTGGGGTGTTAGGAGTCACTTGGCATTAAGACTTAACTTTTATTAGAGTAGTCTGGCCTGAGAGTTGCTCTTCTAATTTCTTCTTGTGATTTTCTTAGCATTTTGTTACAATTTGCTAAATACCTTATAATTGATATTGATAATTCCAACAATTACATATAGGTTAGAAATAAGCAAGAATTCTGTTCTCCTTTCCATTCCTGCTCTTATTCACATAATGGGCTGTAAGTAGCCCCAGACAAAAGTGTTTCTACTGGACTCCACATAACTTATAAGAAAGCCTTTTAACATATTGAACTCTTTTCGATTTTAGAAGGTGATTTCAGATCCTTGATTTCGACAAAGAAGTTCACAGGGGTAATAGCTGCTAAAAGCTCATACTGGTACCCTACAGAGTTCTCCCAAATTCTAAATAATCACATATCTCTAAATTCCCCCCAAATGCTCCTACTTATTCTCATAATTTGTGTTCTGTGTCTTTGTAGAGAAAATTTGGAAAGTAAACTTCCTGGACTATTTTTCTCATAGGTGTTAAGACATGATAACTATTTTATGCTCTGTTGATAGCTTGATAGCCCTGGAGTTTAGACTGGTTTTCTACCTTCAATATATCTATCTTGTTTCTGTTTTAGCTTCTTCATTCACACCGTGATAACATTTTCACGTACTGTTTTTTGACGTGACAGATAATGGGTAATACAAGCCCTCTTGCGCTTAAGAGAAAGATTGTACTTGTTTTTAAGCAGATGTGTTCTACTTTATTTGTATTTAATTTTTAATGCCAAGATGGCTTCTTTTTAATTTTCCAGCTATCTCATTCAACTTAGGCTAAGTTAATTTGATTTACAGAACACATCAAATTCTTAGTGACCTACAACAAAAGTCCTGTTCCCCTGCTGTAAACAACAGTGCATTTTGTATCACAAGTGAATGAATATAATTCCATTTCTCCCCTTATGCTATACAGAACTTCCCCTAGGGAATTGCTAGTAATTATCAGTCCTAAGGTCATGAGGGACCAGACTGATTACTGAGGTGATTAGGGCAAAACATTTGTGGATGAAACACTCATGCACAGACAGTGATCCATAGTGACAGCCGGAGTAGAACCATCTACTCCAAGAGACCAAAAATCCCTTATTTCTACTTCCCAATCGAAAAAGCTTTGAAAAGCAGCCTGATGTGAGGTTATTGGGTGCAAAACTTGACCTGAATTGGCTTGAGACTACTTATTATTCTTTATTTACTCATAAATAGCCTTACTTATCTTTTGTAATCAAATGTTTGATTACAAATGCTCACACAAGTAGTGGAACACATGAATAATCAAGGTGTCAGATCAACTTTCTAAAATCTGAAAAATTTGGAATTCCAAATTTCCAAAAAAGGTTTGATTACACGCATATTGGGTAAGAAGTTGTGCGCTTGGATTTACCGAAAAGTGTTACTGAACATTTCAATAGATATATTCTGGGACCCACGTGGTCATAGAATCTCCATCCCACTATAGTGAGCAGGTTAAGACAGAATGTACAGTGTTTAGCTGAATGATGCAGACCTCAGAAGTACATGCACAGGAGATCATAACAGGGCAGTTCAGACTCTAGCAGTCCATCTGATGGATATTGTAAAAGGAAAGATCATTGCATTTGACAAGGGAGAAAGACTAGATCCAATGCCAATAATCTGATAATAATTTGTTCAAAAACAAAAATATGGGACAGCTGAAGGATGGCCTGGATTCCTCTCAGGGTAGATGCTGATGTGTTTGTGTTAGAGGATCAGATGGCAAGGATGGGCTGGGTCCTTCAGAGAATCAGTGCCAGCTTGTTGTATTAGAGTGTGGAACAGCGATATTCCTGGTATGTTTTCTTCTTCTTGCCAAAACCGCAATTTCTTAAAGTGTTCTCTCGCCTGTAGTCAGTTCTCATTATATTCCTTACAAAATGTATTAATTATCCCTTGGTTATTTGGCAGGATAAATATTAGGTTTAAGAAATCTTGGGGCTTCCCTGGTGGCACAGTGGTTAAGAATCTGCCTGCCAATGCAGGGGACACAGGTTCGAGCCCTGGTCCGGGAAGGTCCCACATGCCACGGAGCAACTAAGCCCGTGCACCACAACTACTGAGCCTGTGCTCTAGAGCCCGTGAGCCACAACTACTGAGCCTGTGTGCCACAACTATTGAAGCCCGCATGCCTAGAGCCTGTGCTCTGCAATAAGAGCAGCCACTGCAGTGAGAAGCCCGCGCGCCGCAACGAAGAGTAGCCCCCATTCCCCTCAACGAGAGAAAGCCTGCGTGCAGCAACAAAGACCCAATGCAACCAAAAATAAATAAAATTTATATTAAAAAATCATCTTATAATAATTCTACATTCAAAGAACTAAATAAAAATTAACAGTATTTTTCACAACTCCACTCCAGACAACCTTTCGGCATGACAGGCACTGATTATCTAAAATAATATTGAGTGGTTGTTTTAGATATTCCTTCTTTGTTTTTTATTTTCTATTCACCTAGGGTCACCCTTAGAAACAAAAGTGAAAATCGGGATCACATAAGCTAGGTGACCTTTCCTTTGATATGGGCAACTTATAGCTTTCAAATCTGCAGTAACTGCAATATTTGGGAGCTAACTGCTCTTCTTACAGAATGAATCCTGCATATCGATTTACCTGAAGCTTTTGAAGTACATGATTCTGTATGAAATAAATATTGATTTTATATGAACCTAGTGAATGGACAATCGGGCTGTAGGACCACAGTACATAAAACAGAGCTGCAAGAGGCCTAGGAAAGACCTACCTTAGAAAAGGCAGTGAAAGTCCTGGGCCCCACAGCTTGTCCTCGGTAATTAAGTTGTCTTTGAGCCTCTCCATCTGCAAAATGAGGACGTAAACCTGTATCACCTCTTGTTCACTAAGACTGATGGCATATTTACAAAATCACTGTGCTTTCCTTGGACAGAGGGTAACTGATACATGTAAACACTATTTAAGAATGAGGAATGAGTGGGTGAAACCACGTTCATGTATCTCTCTCCATCTTCATGTAACCTGAGAAACGCTTTTCAGGTTTCCACCACGTGATCACTGGGGCATGAGGGTCCTCTGATGTGACCTAAAAGGCAGGAAGAAATTCTGCCTTTGCAATTTACAAGTTCTATGACTTTGCTTGAATGTCTGGTTCTCTCTAAACCTCAGTGTCCTCGAAAGTAAAAATAAGCATAATAAATCCTATCTACTACATAGGATTATATAAATAAAATAAGATCAACTATGTAAAAGCCCTTTGAGAAATAGTACCAGTTTGGGGCACCAAAATACTGAATGTGGTAAGAAATATCTAGTGTAACAATATCTAGAAGAGTTGTTTTTTTGTTTTTTTTGTTTTTCAGTTGAGACCTTGTGAAGACCACAGTGTTTTCACTAGGAATATCTGAACCAGTGGAATAAAACCCCTCTGACTTGACAATTACCTGAGAAAACATATAAAACAATGTTAGTTCTGATAATAAGTTTTAATACTTTATAAAAGAATTGTCTTGCAAAAACTAAAATGTGAGTAGGAATTTGTCTATTTTGGTATTTTGCTATAGGTTGGTTTTCTCTTTTCTGTTACCAAAATGTGGCTTGAACTTTGTGTGTGTATACCTTAGATGATATAAGGTATATATATATATATATATATATATATATATAGCTCATGATACTTTCTTAGACCATGGATCTTCGTATCACTAGCGCTTTCATAGTAGTGCAATAAGATGTTGTGTAAATAGTTGCTAAATGAATAAGCTATTCAGTGAAGAAGTAAGTCAAGAGCCTAATTATCTGAGATGTGGTCAATACAGAAAATGTAACACCCACCCCACCCCCAACTCTTGGGTAAAGGTGAGGTGTTACATGGAGGGCACCTGTGGCCGTGATAACAGGTCATCTTCTCTGGGTCCACCTTGGTTGGTGAACAACCTCAGCACCTCAGGGACAGCCTGGGAGGACAGGGCTGTATTTGCCCTGAGCACACGATCTTCCAGGTAGTATCCCATGAATGCTGAGGTGCAATTTTGTCTTGTTTTGTTTTGTTTTACATTTAACGCATAAGAAGCTTGATTGTCAATGTCTGCCATAGTTTAAGTGTAAATATGTTTCCTTTCTTAATGATTTTCATGTCAACTTTTTCTTTCTTAGTGGCTTTCTTAATGAAGCCCCTTGAAATCATGACATCTTGGATTTGATGAAATAAAAGGTAGCAATAGCAGTGGCCTGCTACAGCCTTTGTGTCTTTATCTTCCTTTCTTTTTTTTTTTTTCAATTTTTTTTTCAATATTTTTTTTGCTGTACGCGGGCCTCTCACTGCTGCGGCCTCTCCCATTGCGGAGCACAGGCTCCGGACGCGCAGGCTCAGCGGCCACGGCTCTAGGGCCCAGCCGCTCCGCGGCATGTGGGATCTTCCCGGACCGGAGCACGAACCCACGTCCCCTGCATCGGCAGGCGGACTCTCAACCACTGTGCCACCAGGGAAGCCCTATCTTCCTTTCTTGATCGTGCAAGAAACATGGACAATCCAGGAACTCATTGGGAATTTTGTGTCCATTTATTTTCCTTAAAACTTTACATAGTAAATGCCATATATAACTACTGTTCAAATGCTTTACAATAATCTCCGCACATCAGCCCCTGAAACTTGCTCCCATCATCCAGAAAATGCTCATGGACAGAGGGCTTCCATGGACGGAGGGCTTCTCCAGCAGAGAATTCTGCTGGTTGAGCAGATGCCTTTGTAACATAAATGCTATTACGAAGCAGTGAAACACCACTACAACTTTGCAAATCAAGTGAGGACTACACCTTGATGCAGCTGTAGACAGAAAAAGTGATGCTTTAGAACGTCTTTTTATGTTTGAAAATACAAAGTTGTTTCCCTAAGGGAAAACTTTAAAGAATCTCTAAGATTCAAAGCAATGGCGATAGCAGTTGTTTCTAACTGTTTTACAAATTCTTCACTTTTGAGAAATGTTTCCTTCAGAAATGAGCTGGAGATGCCTAACTAACACATTCATCCAAGTCCAAGATATGATTAGCATTCTGAAAAGCATGGTAACAGCAAGGGTCATTATTACACTATATGATGTTTAAACCTGAGATATTTTCCTTTATTCCCACTGAGGTATGATAGTATTTCAATTCTCACATTTTATTTGATCTTCATTACATAAATTTATTTTTAAAATAGCAAAGAAATAGCAATATTGATGCAAAATGTAAAAGTTGTAAATAGTTTTCATTTTACATTTACTGGATATTTCCTGACTTTATAAATTTATTTATGGCTTGAGATGCTGAGAGTACAGTGATAAAGGAGAAAAGATTAGCCCCCTGCCCTGCATTCTAGTTTGGGAGTAAAGTAAACATACAGCTATGCAATAAGAAAGCCAGCAGATGGTAGTACATCATACCCAGGGTAATGCCTTAGAGAGTGGCTCAACATCTCCTGTGGACCCAGAGGTCAGGGGAAGTTTGCCCTCTTGTTTCAGGAGGTGGTATTTAGTTTCAGATCTGAATAGTGAGAAGGACCATATGTGCCAGGATAAGAAGACAAAACATTCCAGAAGAGGAAGTACCTGGAGCAAAGGCTTTAAGGCAGGAGAAAACGAAATGCGTTGAAAGAATAGGAGGAAAACTGGGGTGACTGGCATGTGATCGGCGCTCAGAAGAGAGGTACACATGGGAACACCAAGGTCCGCACGGAACAGACCACTTTGGGCCTTGCAATCAAGGGAACGCAGTTATATTTGAGTCTAAGTGTGACAGAAAACCTTTGAAACTTTGAAAAGGTGATGTGAGAGCTGCTCTCTAGGAAATAGATGACGACAGAATAAATGACAAAGGCAAGGATGGCCTTGTGAAGCTGTTGTCTCAGCAGAAGAAGACTGTGGCCCTTACTAGGTGGTAGGATGGAAATGAAGAGAGCAGATTCGGGATATACTTGGGATCTGCAGTCAGTGAGATCTGCTATGGATAGGTGTGAGGAGTAACCGATACAAACAAGGCAAGAATCAAGCTCGATCTTTTGGAGTAAGCAAATTTATGTGAAGGCAATTTGATGGCCGATGACAGTGGTTCAGACGGAGATCTGCTAAGCCTCCACATGGCATCTTGATGCTTCCAGACTCAACACTTTGACACTCAAAACTTCACCGAATGTTCAACACTTAGACTCAAGACTCAAACACTCAAACCTTTGATTCAGTACACACTGCTAACGTGCTCTTATTTTATCTTTTGAGTAGAGTTAGAGCACATTCTGTCACTAAAGTTCATCCATAATAAGGTATATTCAGGTTAATTGCAGTTATAAGACTGAAAAACTGATACAATTTTTTTTTTTTTTTTTTTGCGATACACGGGCCTCTCACTGCTGTGGCCTCTCCCGTTGCGGAGCACAGGCTCTGTACGCACAGGCTCAACGGCCATGGCTCACAGGCCCAGCTGCTCCGCGGCATGTGGCATCTTCCCGGACCGGGGCACGAACCCGTGTCCCCTGCATCGGCAGGCGGACTCTCAACCACTGTGCCACCAGGGAAGCCCGATACAATATTTTTTAAATGATTTCAAGTTTGGCAGTTCAGAGAAGCACCTCCACGCCTATTTTTCTAAGTCTCACAGAAGAATATTCACTCTACAAGATTTTAATTTTACCACAATGTACCATTCAAATGTTGATGTCTGGCCTGTTTCTTATTTGGACAAAATATATAGCTCATTTTCTAAAAAAATAAATTTACGAACACATAATAAATTAAACAGACTCTAATATTTAAAAGCAAATGCAAGGATAATTCATTTTAAGACCACACAAACTATGATTAAAATTGTGATGTTTGTGTTTCCTTCACCATTATATACATTTTCTAAGTTGGCATAAAAAGGAAATAACCTGGGCTTCCCTGGTGGTGCAGTGGTTGAGAGTCCGCCTGCCAATGCATGGGACGTGGGTTCGTGTCCCGGTCCGGGAGGATCCCACATGCCACGGAGCGGCTGGGTCCGTGAGCTATGACCGCTGAGTCTGCATGTCCAGAGCCTGTGCTCCGCAACGGGAGAGGCCACAGCAGTGAGAGGCCCGCATACCGCAAAAAAAAAAAAAAAAAAAATAGGAAATAACCTAAACTATAATGATAAAATAATAGAGTTTTTCTAAAAGCTTTAAATGTATATTTCTATCATACTGAACATTTTGATAGGCCTTTCACAGATAGAATCTCATTTAATAAAATAAATATTTGAGTTGAACTCACCCAAAATATAGAGGTAAGGTGTATAAATCACAAAAGAAAAATCTGGACACAAAAGATAAGTGATTCAATTCAGTTGTGGACATAAAATCTAAAAGGGAAATTCATTAGCTTTTGTGTACAAAATTACACCACTGTGAAATGGTGGTCTTTAACCCCCATAGGGCTGCTCCAGTATTGCCCAGGAATCATACTCTATTTACAGGACCAATTTTAATATCTATTATTTTGGCCTGGGTTCTCCCCAGAAGCAGACCGTCAGACAGGGTTTGAGTTTAAGGCCTTTATTTGAGAAGGGATAGGAAGTTAAAGCCACAAAAGGAGGTTATCAATTCCGTTACCACCATGAGCCACTGAAGCTCAATCTTCCTAGAAAATCTGGAGATTATGTGAAACCTGCCTTAGAACTGTTCTGAACAAGGTGTGAGGAAACCTGGATTATGTGTCTTCTTATTTACACTTGAAATTCTTTGACAGCTGCCCCTGGGAGCATGGGACCCCTGGCACTTCTCCTCTGCCCGCATGTGGACCAACAGGAAACCCTCAGATGGAACATCAGGGGGCCTCGGCAGGAAGCCATCATCTGTAATAAGGAGAGATGCAGTCTTTCCTCTCCTGACTTTATAGGAATCAAACTTTACTGCAAAGCTATCAGAAGACCATGGCAGAGAATTTGAGGTCTGTGACATATGGCAGACGTGAACTCTAGGATTTGGGCCTTGGCATCCACATAGGAAGGAATGTATCACAGGTGTGAGTCCTCAGCCTGTGTGATGAGAAGCACCAATCAAATATCACGATGAAAGTCTGCTAAGACGTTGAATAAGGAGCAGATACACTTGGTACCTGTGCCTTAGTCAGTTGGTCTGCTCTGTGATGAAACACCACAGACTGGACAACTTGCAAACGACAGAAGTGTACTGCTCACAGTTCTGAGATCAGCTGTATTGCCAGTGTGGTCAGGGAGGACCCTCTTTCAGATGCTCTCATATGGCAGAAGGGGCTTGGGCGCTGTGGGTCCCTTCTATAAGGACACCGACCTCTTTCGTGAGGGCTCCACCCTCATTGCATAAGCACCTCCCGAAGGTCCCACCTAAAAGTACCATCACTTTTGGGGGTGGGAATTTCAACGTATGAATTTTGGGGGACAGACATTCAGGCCATAGCAACCTTGAAGCATTTCGTGTGTTTTGTTTAGATAATATTAAAAATTTTTTATGATTCATTGAATCAATTTTGTAACAACTCAATGTCTTTTCCTCACTGTATACTTGAAAAATGTTTGTCAGATAAAGAAATGGTTCATTTTTTCCAACACACCAAAGGCCAATCCATTTAATGATTATAACTACCAGCTTTTGAGTGCTTTACTGTAAAAACGTTGAAAAACATTTTATATATATTGCATAACCTGAAAATGGATATTAGTTCCATTTACATGAGGAAATTAAAAAATTAGTGGCATTTAAATTACTTATTGTTGGCCTTTAAAGTATATTATAACATACACTTATTTAACAAAATTGTAATGTTCAGTTAACTTTTTCAAAATAAATTTACCGCATATATATTCTTAATTTACTATACATAACAAATTTGTTCTTCTGAAATTATGGAAGTCAAACTAAAAGTCAAAGTATTTAGAAAAACAGAGATAGTTACACAAATGAGAATTAAGAAAGGATAGAGCTTAGTTATTATTTAGACAGAGTAAAGATTAATAGGAAAAATATAACAGGAGGATACTGAAATTTATATAGACCTATAACTGATTTATTTATTCTAAAAAAATATATTGAGTGGCTACTGTGTACAGAAAATCTGAAAGCTTTATTTGGCTATGAGAATTGTGAAATTTTATTATTTTCATAATTTTATTTATAAAATTTGTGAGTCTGTTTGTCAGAACTTTCCCAAGAATTTCAGAGGCTGCTCTTGAGCCCAGAGCGCAGGGAGAAAGTGAAGTGTTCTATGCAGAAAAGCACAGTCCTGAATGTGGAAAGTAGTAGAGTGCCCAGAAAAATGTGAAATAGACTTTAAATTTAAAAAATAGAGATTTGTACGTCATTAAATTCAGAAAGAAATAGCAATGTGCCCGATAATATACATCAGAGTAAACAGAGCAGGAACACAGTGAGACATACCAGATTAATTTTAATGTAAGATGTTTATGGAAACACTGTATGGAAATTGGAAATGTTGGTGTTTGTGTATGAGCTTGATATGATGATGTGAACATAATTACAAAAGATCAATGAGACTAGATGGGTGCCTTTTCAAGTGCACTGAGAATAAGGACTAAATTTATTGATATCTGAAGGTCTACAATTATAAAGAAAATTAAGTGTTATCGATAAAGTAGTACTTGGTATCCTGGATTTTCTCATACGAGAGAACTCATTATAACTTAGGGGGCACAGGATGAAGCAATGATCTCACCTTGATTTTTGAGATGGAGCTAAAGAAACATAAAAGGTGGGAAAATCTTGAAAGTTGTCATTTCTACTTTTAAGGATAGACTTCAAGTTCATGAGTTTGATAAAACCTGAAGGCAGTTAGTCTAGTCGATCCTCTCGTGATTCTCTAACACAGTATTTCCAGAGCCAGTTTGACCAGAAGAATCAAGTGGGTGCTTCCTGAATCTCTCTTTTCCGTGAAACCACCAGGTAAACATTCTGATCAAGTAAGTTGAACCCCCTACTTAAATGCCTTCTTAATCTCACCTGAAAACCCATTTTCTTCAGTGCCCGCATTTTCAAGACAAAAAAATCTCTATAAAGGACGAGACAATGGAGTGGAGTGCTTTCCAACAGGAACAATTTCCCCCTAAGAACTTTCTGCTTAAAAATCAAGCAACAAAGCATGCCTCCCATCCAGTAGCATCGGGATGCAGCATTTTTTCAAACAACCCTAAATCCAACAACCTCCCTCCAGATGCTTTCATTTCCTATGTTTTTTTCAACCTAGTCCTCTAGATTTTACCACCAGGATACAAATGAAATAAAGGATATGGTCACTGAGGTTCAAGGTTCACAACCCCCTTTTAGGCAACGCATCAAAAGCTCTTAAGAACCTTTCCACTGAATGTAAATTAATTGAATGTTAACAAAGCCATTTAACTGTAAGTTCCTCGAAGTTTCTTATTTGTAATTATATCTGCAGCGTCAAAGACAACAGCTGTAACAAAGGCGGTAATACATGTTTGCTGGGTAAACAGATGAATGGATGGGACGGACTCCTAACGCTTGAAGGGGATTGGTGGAAATCAGCAGCATGACTGATGGCCAGCATATCCACCCGCAGATTGCATGGTCCCGGGTTTGGGTAGACAGTGCTTAGCGAGAAGAATATGCCTAGAATAAAGAATTGTTACATGAAAGAGAGAACATTAGGAAAAAAATACGTTGAAGGCTAGTGGGATATCTTTGAGAGAACACAGAAAAGAAGCCTTAAAATATTTATAGGAGACAAAATGGTATGAAGAATACAGTAACTTAGAAAATGCAAACCTGACCCTCAAGAATTTATTTCCCCAGAATGATGGCAAACGGCAGATGATTTTTCCCCAGCTTTATTGAGGTATAGGTGGCATATACATGTTGTTGTCATTCACTGTGGGTTTGAAATGTTTGCTTTTGAATAGGTAGGGTGTGCCCCTGTTCCATCCCCATTCAGAGGGTACGAGAACACAGACTGTAGGAAAAGTCGTCCCCTCCTGCCCCCTTCCTTAGCTGCTTAGGTGCCTTCCCAGGACCCTCCTCCCCAGCTAGTTTTCCGTGTCCTCCCAGGTGTGTTCTGCACCATCCTTGCTGTTACTAGGACTTGGGAAACTTTGCCCCGAGGGTGCATCCCCTTCGTGCGCTGCAGTAGGACTGGTGCTCAGCGTTCTATGCCTGGAATCACTCTTCTCTCAGGGCTGAGGCACCTATTTTCTTCTACTTGAGAAATAAGCCTGAATAACAAGCTCATTAGCACTAATGAGTAATGACTTAATTGCTTCCTCAATTGTACCTGATCATATAAAGGTCTCCAACACCTCCAAGAATTTTAGATTGGCATGTCTGTTCTTCTGGAGAATTCAATCACAGTCATTTTTTATTTTTAGAATTTTGCAGTTGCAAGAGAAAAAAGTATTCCCCAGTAGGACTGTTAGCATTTAGAGAAGTTAATCCTGAGAATTACATATTTTAAAATTTGTTATTGAAATATAGTTGATTTACAATGTTGTGTTAGTTTCAGGTGTACAGCACAGTGATTCAGTTATATATATACATATACTTTTTCATATATAAAATATATATTTTATATATATATATTCTTTTTTACATTCTTTTCCATTACAGATTATTACAAGATATTAAATATAGTGCCCTGTGCTATAGCGTAGGTCCTTGTTGGTTATCTGTTTTATATACAGTAGTGTGTATCTGCTAATCCCAAACTCCTAACATCCCTCCCGCACCTTTCCCTTTGGTAACCAGAAGTTTGTTTGCTATGTCTGTGAGTCTATTTCTGTTTTGTAAATAAGTTCATTTATATCAGTTTTTTAGATTCCACATGTAAGTGATATCATGTGTTATTTGTCTTTCTCTGTCTGACTTATTTCACTTAGTATGATAATCTCTAGGTCCATCCATGTTGCTGCAAATGGCATTATTTCATTTTTTATGGCAGAGTAATATTCCATTGTGTGTATGGACCACATCTTCTTTATCCATTCATCTGTCAGTGGACATTTAGGTTGTTTCCACATCTTGGCTATTGTAAATAGTGCTGTTGTGAACACTGGGCTGTGTGTAGCTTTTCAAATTAGAGTTTTCTCTGGATATATTTCCAGTAGTGGGATTGCTGGGTCATATGGTAGCTCTATTTTTAGTTTTTTAAGGAGCCTCCATACTGTTCTCCATAGTGGCTGCACCAATTTACATTTCCACCAACAGTGTAGGAGGGTTCCCTTTTCTCCACACCCTCTCCAGCATTTATAGTTTGTACGCTTTTTGATGATGGCAATTCTGACTGGTGTGAGGTGACATCTCGTAGCTTTGATTTGCATTTCTCTAGTAATTAGTGATGTTGAGCATCTTTCCATGTGCCTCTTGGCCATCTGTATGTCTTTGGAGAAATGGCTATTTAGATCTTCTGCCAATTTTTTGATTGGGTTTGTTTTTTTGATATTGAGCTGTATGAGCTGTTTGTATATTTTGGAAATTAATCCCTTGTGGGTCGCAATGTTCGCAAATATTTTCTCTCATTCCATAGGTTGTCTTTTCGTTTTCTTTCTGGTTTCCTTTGCTGTGCAAAAGCTTTTGTTTATTTTTGTTTTTATTTCCATTACTCTAGGAGACAGATCCAAATAAAATTGCTGTGATTTATGTCAGAGAGAATTCATATATTTTTCATATTTATTTTCCCAAACATTTTTAGGTGGTTCTTGTTTGCCAATCAGACAATTCTGGAAACTAGAAAAGTTTAAGGAGAGTATTTCGTGAATTAGTGATCTTTTATTCAAATGATATAAAAATCAACTGCCATTGGCCCAAGCATACAAAAATATGCTTGGATGCATAACATATACAAATAAAGCTCTGTGTATATTTTAGTATAACGGAACAGCCCAGGGGGAGGCTTGATTTCAAGTGCAGCCCTGTCAGGAGATCATGAGAATTTCATCAGTTTTATTTCTGGGCTGGATACTATCAGAGAAACAGCAATGCAGGCCGTGCTATGTCTGCCCACTCCACACCCTACTGCATTGCTCACTCCACACCACTCACAAAAGAGAGCATCTCTTCTGTCTTAGTAACAGGAGAGAGAGAAAACACTGTTTTACAAAAGCCCCAGGCAGATAAATGTGGTGTGTCACTGGCCCCAGTTGGACCTTTAACCTCATTTTCATTAATCAGTTAATGTGCTGGTGTCTGAGGAGGGCCAGTAGGTGGCGAAGTATTGGGTGGGCCAAAATGTGCCTTCGTTTTTCTAAGTAAAAATAAAAGACACATTTTTCATTTTACCTGAGAACTTTATTGAACAACCTATTCACCCTTTTGTTCCACTACCTTCTGCCATTTTTCAGGCAACTTCATAATTCCATCTTCCCAAAACTTTTAATCTTCTTGAGCAAAGAACTGTTCCAGGTACCTTTTACAGTCTTCCGGGGAATTGAACTTTTTTCCATTAAGAGAATTCTGTAAAGACCGAAATAAGGGCTTCCCTGGTGGCGCAGTGGTTGAGAGTCCGCCTGCCGATGCAGGGGACACGGGTTCGTGCCCCGGTCCGGGAAGATCCCACGTGCTGCAGAGCGGCTGGGCCCGTGAGCCATGGCTGCTGAGCCTCCGTGTCCGGAGCCTGTGCTCCGCAACAGGAGAGGCCACAACAGTGAGAGGCCCACGTACCGCAAAAAAAAAAAAAAAAAAAAAAAAGACCGAAATAAATGGAAATCCAAAGGTGCAATGTCTGGTGAACACAGCGGATGAATCAGAACTTCCCAGCCAAACTGTACAGTTTTTGCCTGGTCATCAAAGAAACGTGCAGTCTTGCATTATCCTGATGGAAGATGATGCGTTTTCTGTTGACTAATTCTGGATGCTTTTCATCGTGTGCTGCTTTCAGTTGGTTGAACTGGGAGCCGTACTTGTTGGAATGAATTGTTTCGTTTTCCAGAAGGAACTCATAATAGAGGATGCCCTTCCAATCCCACCGTATACACAACATCACCGTCTTTGGATGAAGACCATCCTTTGGGGCGGTTGGCAGTGGTTCATTTCACTTGCCCCACGATCTCTTCTGTTCCACGCTGCTGTACAGTATCCACTTTTCATCACCCATCACTATTTGTTTTAAAAATGGAATGTTTTCATTATGTTTTAGTAGAGAACTGCATGCATAGATACGGTCAAGAAGGTTTTTTCACTTAACTTAGGTGGAATCCAAACATCAAAGCGTTTCACATAACCAAGCTGGTGCACATGATTTTCAACACTTGATTTGGATATTCTGAGTATGTCAGCTACCTCCCACATGGTATAATGTTGATTGTTCTCAAATTATTGTTTCGATTTGATCACTATCAACTTCAACTGGTCTACGTGACCGTGGAGCATCGTCGAGCGAGAAATCTCCGGCACGAGACTTCGCAAACCAGTTTTGACACGTTCAGTCAGTCACAGCACCTTCTCCATACACTGCACAAATCCTTTTCTCCGTTTCAGTTGCATTTTTATCTTGCTTGAAATAATAAAGCAAAATATGCTGAAAATGTTGCTCTTTTTCTTTCACCTTCAATATTAAAATGGCTACACAAAAATTCACCAGTTTTGATGTCTTTTTCCAAATGCACGCTGATATGACAGCTGTCACATACAGTCTAACAGAGTTGTTTCAAATGAAGTTAAAGACAACTAAGTTCTCCTAGAGCCATCTTACGGAGAAAGCCGAACGAACCTTCTGGCCAACCCAATATGAGGATGGACTTGAGGCCTTAGCGGTCCACTCCTGAGCTAATGATGGAGACCATCCCACCAGGAACACAGGCTGAGAAGGGAGAGGCGGGGGATCCCCAGAGAAACGTGCTTTTGATACTAAAAGGCAAAGACAGACGTGGCTGAAGCAGAGGGAATAGAAACAAAACCACAAGGAGAAACTGCAAGTTAGGAGCTTTAAGGTCACCTTCACGGCTATGTCTAACCAACATCTGAACAGTGGTTAAGAATATAGCCTTTCATACAAGTTTTAAAGCTATGTGTATTTTCTGTTGTATATATACAAAAAAATTGTTATTTTAACAGCACTTGGGAAGACCTAAGAGGCCCAAGAGGAAACCTTTACAAATAGATTATTTTATTGATGTAGGAGAAATTTAGCAATGAAATTCAAGTACATGAAAAGTTATTATTCAAAAGACTGGTCGATGGCCAGCTGTCTGTGATTTCTGCACAGGATGCAACCAGGGGCCGTGAGTTTAAGTTGGAGCACGAGGACTTGTAGATAATATAAGTAAGACTTTCCTGTTAGTGGAGTTATTCAATCCCAGGATGCCTTGTCAAGGAAGATTCTGGAATTTACTCATGAGGCCTCAATGAAATAAAATGTTTTATTTCTTACTAATATGGTTCAAAGAAATTCTGCTTAAAGGATAAATTGGACAAATTTTAAATAAATATTTAAAAAACACTGATTTTTTAAAGATTGATGTTTTAAGCTGAAAAACATCAGCCAGGAATAGACGAAAGCAAGACAAATTCTTTTCCAAATAGAATTAAATCTCCAATTCCTCATTTGGAATACTAACTCAGCAAAATGTGAGTGATTATATTTTAGAGATTACAGCAAATATGTCTCAAAATAGCAGCTTAAAAATCTTATGTTTAGGGCTTTCCTGGTGGCTCAGTGGTTGAGAGTCTGCCTGCCGATGCAGGGGACACGGGTTCGTGCCCCGGTCCGGGAAGATCCCACATGCCATGCAGCGGCTGGGCCCGTGAGCCATGGCCGCTGAGCCTGCGCGTCCAGAGCCTGGGCTCCGCAACGGGAGAAAGTGAGAGGCCCGCGTACTGCCAAAAAAAAAAAAAAAAAAAAAAAAATCTTATGTTTAGGTTGTTACCTCTTAAACAAAATCTGTTCAGCAGCACGGAAACACCTTAGGTGAAAGATTTTTAGAACATGAGAATAATTCTTTTTATGAAATTTAAACCAATCGTTTTTCCAAATGCATAAAATTACCATTTTTCAGATCTGTGCAATTTAAATCCCATTAGCATGCATTAGTCATATGAGAAACCAAAAATCAATTCTGCTAGTCAGGGAACTTATGTCAAGTAATTATGGGATATAATATTATTGCTCTTGTTCTTAGCCATGCATGGGTCCCACTGAGAAAGTAGCACTTACTTCAGAGGGAAAATTGCAGACAGGAATGTTGCAACTGGCCATCAGAAGTCCACTAAAACCATTATTGTTTTTTCCTCTTAGATTTGTAATAGTTCCACATTTCACATTTTCTTTTCTCACCGTGTATCAACAACCTCCTCCAGCCAACATTAAATTTTTGCCTTGCGAGAACAAAGGCCCATGATAGCAGTGAAGTAAATCATGCTTTTTAAACATTAGAAATTATAGGATATGGAAATAGAAACTTTGAATTTACATGATTTACACATGAAAACTAACATTAGAAATAAATTTACACTTGGATATCTGGGAATGGGCTTATCAATTTCCATAGCTATTAAGAAATGTTCCTCCTCTTAAATGAAAAATTCAGTACCAGTGTAATTCATCTCTATGATTAAATTAATTTTAAACAAACAAATCCCTGGTTTTGGGTTTTGATTCATATATTTAGTGAAAGTGGTTTTTTTGGGGGGAGGGGTGGCATTAGAGCAAAATTGAATGAAAATGATAGATTATCTTGTTAAGTGATGTCTAGCAAGGAACAGTTTTGATGGAAATGCATAAAAATTTTATTTTTCATTATTAATTTAGGTAACCACTGTCATACTTCTTAGATTCCAAATGCATGATAAGCGACTTGGGATTTAAAATGACTATGAAAACACTGAGAAAGCTGACCTAAGATACTAGTTATTTCTACTTAGAGAAAATGGGACAGTATAGCTGATTCAGGATGACTAATTATCCTATGACTTATAAATGCACAGTTTTAAGATACTTCGATCCAAAATGATCTGAACAGTAAAAGCAGCAATATATTTTTCTATTTCTTCACACGAGTTTTAAAATTCATTTTATGTAAAGAAATCCTACCTTCTTTGTTTTCTATTGGCAGCTCCACTTAAGTTTTATATTTTAATGATTTATTCATGCAGTGAATATAAGTGTACAAATTAATCCATAAGCATTAATGTTATTTTGGCTCTTAAGAATATGCCAGTTGAATTTTAGAATCCTATGGGTGGAAAATTTCTGGTGTACTATTGCCAAGTCATCACGTTACCCAAAAAACTCTCGTTGTTTCTGTTTCTGTTTTGTAAATAAGTTCATTTTGTATCATCATTTTAGATTTTACCTGTAAGTGATATCATATGATATTTTTCTTTCTCCTTCTGACTTACTTCATTTAGTGTGATAATCTGTAGGTCCATGCATGTTGCTGCAAATGGCATTATTTCATTCCTTTTTATGGCTGAGTATTTCACTATATATAGTGTGTGTGTATATATATATATATATATATATATATATATATATATATGTATATATACATATATATCACATCTTCTTTATCCATTCAACTATCATTGGACACATAGGTTGCTTCAATAACTTGGCTGTTGTAAATAATGATGCAATGAACATAAGGGTGCAAATCTCTTCTCGAGTTAGCATTTCCATTTTCTATGGATAAATATCTAGGAGTGTAATGGCTGGCTTATTCTATTTTTAATGTTTTAAGTAACCTCCACACTGTTTTCCATAGTGATTGCACCAATTTAAATTCCCACCAACAGTGCACAACCGTTCCCTTTTCTTCACAACTTCTCCAACACTTGTTATCTCTTGTCTTTTTGATAATAACTGTTCTAACAGGCATGAGGTAATCTCATTGTGGTTTTGATGTGCATTTTCCTGATAATTAATTATGTTGAGCATCTTTTCATGTATCTCTTGGCCATCTATTTGTATGTCTTCTTTAGAAAAATGTCCATTTAGAACCTCTGCCCATTTTTTCTAATTGGCTTATTCAGGTATTTTGGGTATTGAGTTATATGAGTTTTTTATATATTTTGGTTATTAACTCCTTGTCAGATATATGGTTTGCAAATATTTTCTTTCATTCAGTAAGTTGCCTTTTCATTTTGTTGATGGTTTCCTTTGCTGTGCAGATATTTTTAGTTTGCTATAGCCTCGTTTGTTTAATTTTGCTTATCTTGCGTTTGCATTTGCTGTTAAATCCAAAAATCAAAAAAAAAAAATTATTGCCAGGACTGATTTCAAGGAGCTTTTTTCCTGTGACTTCTAAAAGTTTCATGGTTTCTGTTCTTATATTCAAATCTTTAATCTATTTTGAGTTCATTTGTGGGTATGGTGTGAGACAGTGATCCAGTTTCATTCATTTGATGTGGCTGTCCAGTTTTCCCAACACCATTACTTGAAGAGACTGTCCTATACCCAACATAAATACTTGTCTCCTTTGACATAAAATAATTGACTGTGTATGTGTACATTTATTTCTGTCTCTCTAATTGGTTTCATTGGACTATATGTCTGTGTTTATGCCAATATCATATTGTTTTGATAATTCGTTATTAGTGTATAGAAATCACCTGATTTTTGTACATTGATCATGCATCTTGCAGCCTTACTGAATTGGTTTATGAGACCTAACAGTTTTTCAGTAGATCATTTAGAGTTTTCTGTATATAATACTGGGTTGGCCAAAATGTTCGTTCAGGTTTCTTCATACATCTTATGGAAAAACACAAACAAAATTTTTGGCCAATCTAACATCATGTTATCTGCAAAGGGACAGATGTAGTTCTTTTGTACTCGGATGCCATTTCATTCTTTTTTATGCCTGATTGCTCTGGCTAGAACTACACTGACTAAAAGCAATGAGAGTGGGTATCCTTGTCTTAATTCCTGATCTCAGAGGAGATGCTTTCAGTTTTTCACTGTTGAGTATGACGTTGGCTGTAGGTTTGTCATATATGGCTTTTATTATGTTGAGGTGCAGTCCTTCTATGCCCACTTTGTTGAGAGTTTTATCATAAATAGATGTTGAATTTCATCAAATGCTTTTTCTGCATCTATTGACATCATATAATTTTTATACTTCATTTTGTTAATGTTGTGTATCACATTTATTGATTTGCAGATGTTGAACCATTCTTGCACCACTGGAATAAATGCCACTTGATCATGATGTGTGATCCTTTTAATGTATTGTTGAATTTGGTTTGCTAATATTTTGTTGAGGATTTTTGTAGCTATGTTCATCAAGAACATGGGCCTGGGGGCTTCCCTGGTGGCGCAGTGGTTGAGAGTCTGCCTGCCGATGCAGGGGACACGGGTTCGTGCCCCGGTCCGGGAAGATCCTACATGCCACGGAGCGGCTGGGCCCGTGAGCCATGGCCTCTGAGCCTGCGCGTCCGGAGCCTGTGCTCCGCAACGGGAGAGGCCACAACAGTGAGAGGCCCGTGTACCGCAAAAAAAAAAAAAAGAACATGGGCTTGTAAATTTCTTTTCTTGTCGTATCCTTCTGGCTTTGGTATCAGGTTGATGCTGGCTTATAAATTTATTTTATTTTTGGCTGCATTGTGTCTTCCTTGCTGCACACGGGCTTTCTTTAGTTGCAGCGAGTGGGGGCTACTCTTCGTTGTGGTGCCTGGGCTTCTCATTGCGGTGGCTTCTCTTGTTATGGAGCACGGGCTCTAGGCATGCAGGCTTCAGTAATTGTGGCTCGCGGGCTCTAGCGCACAGGCTCAGTAGCTGTGGCACACAGGGTTAGTTGCTCTGTGGCATGTGGGATCTTCCTGGACCAGGGCTTGAAACCATGTCCCCTGCAATGGCAGGCAGATTCTTAACCACTGTGCAACCAGGGAAGCCTGATGCTGGCTTCTTAAAATGAGTCTGAAAGGATTTCTTCCTCTTCTATTTTTGGTAGAGTTTGAGAAAAATTTGTATTAATTACTCTTTGTATGTTTGGTTAAATTCACCAGTGAAGCTATCTGGTCCTGGTTTTCTCATCTGTTGGGGGGTTTTTGATTATGTACTTGATCTACTTATTAATAAAATCCTTCTGTCAGATTTTCTGTTTCTTCACAATGCAGTCTTGTTAGGTTGTGCATTTCTAGGAATTTGTTCATTTCTTATAAGTTGTCCAATTTGTTGGCATATAATTGTTCATATAATCTTTTGTGATCTTTGCATTTCCATGGCATGAATTATAATGTCTCTTATTTCAATTTTGAGTCCTCTCTCTTTTTTTCTTGGTAAGTCTAACTAAAGGCTTTTCAAAGACCAGCTCTAAGGTTCATTGACCTTTTCTGTTGTCTTTTTAATCTCTATTTCATTTATTTCTGCTCTGATCTTTGCTATTTTTTTCATTCTGCTAACTCTAGGCTTTGTTTGTACTTCATTTTCTAGTTCCTTGAGGTGTAAAGTTCAGTTGTTTGGGATTTTTTCTTGTTTCTTGAGGTAGGCACTTATTGCTATGAACTTCCATCTTAGAATTGCTTTTGTTGCATCCCATACACTTTGGTATGTTTTGTTTCCACACTTATTTGTCTCTAGATATTTTTTAATTTTTTTTTGTTGATCCATTGGTTGTTCAGTAGCATGTTGTTTAATCTCCACATATTTGCGAATTTTCCAGTTTTCTTCATGTGCTTGATTTCCTGTTTATACCATTGTGGTTAGAAAGATGCTTGATATGACTTCAATTTTCTTAAATTTATTAAGATCGTTTTGTGGGCTAACACAAGATCTATCCTGGCACGTGTTCCATGTGCACTTGAGAAGAACGTATATTCTGTTGCTTTTGGATGAAATGTTCTGTATATATGTGTCAGGCTCATGTGGTCTATCTTGTCGTTTAAGGCCAATGTTTGCTTATTGATTTTCTGTCTGGATGTCTAGCCATTGATAAGAGTAAGTTAAGTCCCCTAGTATCATTATGTTGCTTTTTCTTTCTCAGTTTAGCTTTGATTATATTCACTTTGTAAATTTAGCTGCTCCTATGTTGGGTACATAAATGTTTACAAATATAATATCCCCTTGTTGGACTGACCTCTTTATCATTTGTAATGATCTTCATGGTCTCTGTTGCAGTCTTTGTCTTAAGGTCCATTTTGACTGATGTAAGTATTGTTTTCCCCGCTTTCTTTTTGTTTCCATTTAGTCCCTTTTTCCATCTCTTCATGTTCCATCTGTGTGTGTCCTCCCATATGAAGTGAGTCTCTTGTAGGAACCAACTGACTCCTCTTGGCTTGTTTTTTGCTTTATTTTATAAATCCATTTAGTCCCTTTAGCTGTCTTCACTCTTTATTCTTCTGTTTTATTGCTGCTCTTCTTGGGTAACTTCCACTCCCCTGACTTTCAGTTAACTCATCCTTGCTTTTGCTCCAGCTAGTCTGTGGTCAAACCCCTCTGTTGTATTTTTTCAGTTTAATTATTGCACTTTGCAGCTCTCTGACTTGTACTTGGTACTTTCTTATATTTTCTAGATCTTTGTGTTCATCATTGTGTTCATCCATTCTTAAGTTTGGTAAGCATCTTTATGACCATTATTTTGAATTTTTTATCAGGTAAACCACTGATTTTTTTTTTTCATTAAGGTCTTTTTCTGAAGTTTTATCTTCTTCTTTCATTTGGAACATATTAGTCTATTTTCTTCATTTCCATTGGATCTCTGTGTTGGTTTCTGTGCATTGGATGCAACAGCTACTACCTCTCCCAGTCTGGAGGAGTGGCCTCATGTAGGAGATGAAGCTTAGAGTTCAACTGTGCCCTAGTTCTTGGTTGTCTTGGAAACCTTTGTGATTATCCAAGCAGGCTGCTTTATTTTTAGCTGCTCCCAGTAACTGAGATTGTGCTCAGACCTGCCAGTGTCCCAGAGGGGATGACCTCAGTCACTACGTAGATTCAGGCTAGTCTGACCCCAGGCAGCAGCTTTTGAAGTATAAACATAAACCTCTTCTTGTTAAGAAGAAGTATATATATATCTGGGCATATATATCTGCTCCTTCTGCCCTGAGCTCTGGGGTGATAGCCAGTAAAGAGCTGTTTCTTTGTTTGCTACTGTCCTGTTGAACCTGTGAACAGAAGCACCACTGGCCACCAGTCAGGTTTTCAAGGAATGTGTCTTCTGCGTGGCAGCCACAAAGCTGGGGCACCAGACTTGTACACAAGCTCCTTTCTCAGAGACACCAGCAACCTGGGGTGGAGCAGAGGGAGAGTGCAAAGATGGTGACTGCTGGCCTCCCTGATCATTGCAGAAGACTGTAGTTGGTCCCTGGATGTGTGTTTAATTAGGACCCTACCCCCACAGGCTGTAGCTACAAAGATAAGCTAATAGGCTTCTTTCACAGAAAGACTGTGGGTTTCAATCTGCTACCTCTCCCCTGTGCCCTGGGGGTAACCAGCTAAGAACACTTTGTCTGTTTGTCATACTCCTATGAGACCCATGATTGTAAGCCCACTGGCCATGAGATCCACACAACCAAAGGATGTTCCCTGGGTGGCAGCCACAAAATCAGGTCACCAAATGTGTGTCCCCCCTCCTTTTTCAGGAGATAGTGGCTTCCTGGAGCAAAGCAGAGGGAGGGCATGGAGAAGGTGCCTCTGTCCCTGGAGGTTATCCCAGCCAGCCCCCTAGATGTGTCTTCATTCAGGTGCCAGCTTGTCAGGCCAACAGTTTAAGATGATCAAATAAGCCTCTTTCCACAAAATCAGGGCACTTTTCAGTCGGCCACCTGTATGCTGGGCTCTGGGTGGGTGAGTATGTGTCTACAAGCCTTTTAAGTCTATTTCTCAGTGCCCTACAACCTTGTCTCTCACGGACAGAAGCCCCGTTGGCTTTCAAAGCTACACATCTTCGGGGCTGGTCTCAGAGGCAGGTCTTAAAAGTTGGGGTCCTGATGTAGGGTCCACACTCTTCACGCGTCAGGGAGAAGCTTGGGGTTGTGTGTCCCTCTGACTGTGTGTCACCATGCTGGACAGTGGGGTTTATGGTGAGGCTGTGTCTCAGCCCCTCCGACCCATTTCAGTGTGGGTTTTTCTCATTTACCCAACGTGCAGGAGTTGCTTAGCTAGTTTTTGTTTCTTTCAGAGGACATTGTTCCACGTGTAGCCATAGATTCAGTGTGGCTGAGGGAGAGGTGATTCAGGATCCTCTTACATCACCATCTTGAACTGAAACCAGCTGCATAATTTCTTAATGGAAAATAAAAAGAATTTTATAATGTCTTTGATAACTTTTTGTTATAAAATGCCTGTTGAAATCCTTAATCTTTAACTGAATGCCTTCTAAAAAGAAATAAGAAGTAATTTAGGACACGACCAGGAGAAGTGAGTTTCCCTTATCATTGGCATGAATTCTCCTAATGTCATTGGGTGGGTGTGTGTCTCTGTGTGTGTTGCCTTTTAATAGATTTAGAAACCCAAGTATTCTTCAGAATTACATTTGGGAAATATTAATCTTGGGTACTGTCAGATGTAGAAGTGGATCTTCATTCAAATGCATGTGATAGAACTTGTAAGATAATCTTTAGACAGATCTTATGTAAAGTGTAAAAGTGAGAAAAACAGTGAGCTAGGATCATAGCTCCCCAAGGGAGCATAAGACATATTCACACACTTAGAAAACTTACTTTTACCTGGAGAAACTAATATCCATATAAGAGCAAATAATTAAGATTACTGTGAGATTTTAACCATTTATTTTACCTATACATTCCTTTATTGATTTACTATGTATTACTATACACTTTTTAAATCCCTGTTAAACAGCAAATATGTATCAGGCATTGTGGTAAGTTTTAGGAACTCCACCTTGATTGATGAGCACGGTCTCGTGCATGTGGTTATGGAGACATATACTTGTTTGTCAGATAACCTGGTGAATACACCCTAAAGACTTTGATTAGGTGTTCGTTAGGTGTTGGTCCTGAAGCTCCTGGGATGGAAGGAGATTTGAAGTCATTAATGCAGAGAATGTTTTTGAAGCCACAGCTGTGGGGAACATGGAATAAGCAGACTGCACCGAATGAGATGAGGTGAAAGTAAATATGAAATCATAGGGAATAACTAAAAAGGGGTGAGCAGAAAAGGCAATGGGAAACAAGGCTGAAAGGAATCATCTGACCTCAGCAGGGTCAGCTAGCATGTGGTCACACAAGGAGGATAAAGTTTTAAGAAGAAAGTGGTAGTTAATGCAGGAGACGCTGTAGAGAGTCAGGAAGGTGACCACTAAACGTCCACTGGATTTGGGGAGTGGAGGCTGTTCATTTCCCGAGAGCAGTTTGGATGCAGGGCTGGGGGCCAGAACTAACCCAAACAATTCCCAGAAATCTAAGGAGTAAATTCAGGCAAGAATTAAGGACACTGAATGTGAATTATATTTCTAAAAGGCTGGACTGGGGGGAGAGTAACACAGACTGTGTACCTAGTGGGGGATGGATTTAAGGGAATATTTCATCTGTGTATGTGTTTTGACTGCAGGTACTGTAATAAACATGAAAACATGTAAACATCAGGTATCTGTGCCAGTATATGGGGGACTGGATAGACAGGACAGAAAAAGTGCCGAGGGATGCACAGCCATCCCAACCGATGTGAGGTGGTATCTCATTGTGGTTTTGATTTGCATTTCCCTGTTGATTGGTGATGGTTGAGCATCTTTCCATGTACCTGTTGGCCATTTGTATGTCTTCTTTGGAAAGATGACTCTTCAAGTCCTTTGCCCATTTTGATTGGATTATTTGGGGGTTTTGGATATTTATATTTGTATATATTTTGAATATTAGTCCCTTATCAGATATATAGTTTGTGAATATTTCCTCCTATTCTGTAGGTTGAACTTCCTTCAATTTATTGTTTCTTTTGCTGGGAAGAAGCTATTTAGCTTAATGTAGTCCCACTTGTCTTAGTTTTTGCTGCCTGTTATTTTAGTGACTTATCCAAGAAATAATTGCCTAGACCAATGTCAAGGATCTTTTTCCCTATGTTTTCTTCAAGGAGTTTTTTTTTTTTCTTGGTTTCAGGTCTTACGTTTATATTTTTGACCCATTTCAAGTTAACTTTTGTGAGTGGTGTAATACAGTGGTCCAGTTTCATTCTTTTGCGTGTGAATATCCCGTTTTCCAAACACCATTTGTAGAGACTGTCCTTTCTCAATTGCATGTTCTTGGCACCCTTGTCAAAAATTAGTTGACCATGTATGTGGGGGTTTATATCTGCACTCTGTATTCTGTCTCACTGTTTTTTATGCCAGTACCATTTTGTTTTGATTACTACAGCTTTGTAATGTAGCTTCAAATCAGGTATTGTGATGTCTCTCACTTTGTCCTTCTTTCTCAGGATTGCTTTGGCTATTTGGGGTCTTTTGTAGTTCCAAACAAATTTTAGGATAGTTTTTTTTTTCAGTTTCTGTGAAAAATGCCATTAGAATTTTGATCAAGATTGTGCTGCATCTGTAGATTGCTTTAGGCAACAAGGACATTTTAACAATATTAACCCTTCCAGTCCAAGAACATGGTAATATCTTTCCATTTATTTGTGTCTTCTTCAGTCTCTTTCCATCTTATAGTTTGTATTGTACAGGTCTTCCACCTCCTTGGTTAAATGTATTCCTAAGTATTTTATTGTTTTTGATGCTATTGTCATAGGATTGCTTCCCTAATTTCCCTTTCAGATTGTTCATTGTTAAGTGCATAGAAATGCAACTGATTCCTGTACATTGACTGTCTATCATGCAACTTTACTGAATTTATTAGTTATAACAGGTTTTTTTTTTGGTGGAGACTTTAGAGTTTTTAATATATTTATAAGATCATGTGATCAGCAAACAGATAATTGTACTTCATCCTTTGCAATATGGATGCTTTTTCTTTATTTATTTTGCCTAGTTGCTATGGCTAGGACTTCTCATACTATTTTGAATAGAAATGTAAGAGTGGCCATTTCTGTATTTTTCTGGTCTTAGTGAAAAGGATTTTAATTTTTCATCATTGAGTATGATGTTAACAGGGGGCTTGTTATATATAGCCCTTATTATGCTGAGGAGCTTTCCTTCTATACCAATTTGTTGAGCATTTTTATCATGAAAGGCTGTTGTATCTTGTCAAGTGTTTTTTTTTTTTTGCATCTATTGAGATGATTGTATTATTTTTTAATCTTTGATTCTATTAATATGGTGTATCACATGAATTGATTTGTGTATGTTGAGCTATCTTGGCATTCCATGGATAAATCCCAGTTGAGCGTGGGCAATTACCGTTGTTGAACTTGTTTTGCAAATATTTTATTGAAAATGTGTGCATCTATATTTATCAGGAATATTGTATAATTTTCTTGTATATATCTGGATTTGGTATTGGGCTAATGCTGGCCTTATATAAAATGAGTTTGGGAGTTTTACTTCCTATTGCATTTTTTGGAGGAATTTGAAAAGGATTGGCTGTAATTCTTTAAATATTGGTAAAATTCACCAGTGAAACCATCTGATCCTGGGATTTTCTGTGTTGAGAGGATTTGGTTAATGATCAATCTCCTTAGAACTTACTGATATCTTTAGATTTTCTATTTCTTCATGGTTCAGTCTTTGTAGGTCCTATATTCCTATGAAATTATCCAGTTCTTCTGTGTTATCCAGTTTGCTGGCATATAAGTGCTCATTATAGTCCCTTTGTATTTCGACAAAGTCTAATATTTTGTGTTTCTGTGGTATCAGTTGTAATGCCTCCTCTTTTCATTTCTGATTTTATCTGAACATTTTCTCTTCTTTTTGTAATCTACCTAAAGTCTTATCAATTTTCTCTCTTCAGAGAACCAGCTTTTAGATCCATTGATCTTTTCTGCTGCTTTTCTGGTCTCTATTTCATTTATTTCTTTTCTGATCTTTGTTATTTCCTTCTGCTACTAAAGATACCTTTGGGCTTAATTTGTTCTTCTTTTTCTAGTTCTTTGAAGTGTAAAGGGAGATTGTTTGACTTCTTCTTATTTCTTAATATAGGCGTTTCTAACTTTAAACTTCCCTCTTAGAACTGCTTTTGCAGCATCTCATAGGTTCTTATATGTTGTGCTTCTGTTTTCTTTTGATTCAAGATACTTCTTGGATGATCTGAAGATATCTCTTGAATGTCCCTTTCTATTTCTTCTTTGACCCCCTGGTTGTTCAGGAGCACATTGTTTAATCTCCACATATTTGTGAATTTGTTACAAAAACGATAACAAGAGGAAAAGATCATTATATAATGACAAAGGGATCAATGGATATAACAATGGTAACCATATTCACCCAATATCAGAGCACTTAAATATATAAAGCAAGAATTATGTTAATAATTGTTTATTATATTTAGGTGCTCCACTATTGGCTGAGTTTTTTACTTAGTCTATTTTGTCTGATATAATCATAGCTACCCCTGCTCTCTTTGGGTTTTCATTTGCTCAAAATACCTTTTTCCATTCCCCCACTTTCAGCCCTGGGTGTTCTTAAAGTTTGTGAGTCTCTTGTAGGCAACATATATATAGGTCTTGTTTTGTGTCCATTCCGCCGCTCTGTGTCTTTTGATTGAATCATTTAATTCATTTAAATGTAATGTAATTATTGATGGGTAAGGACTTACTAGCATCATTTTGTTAATAAATTTCTAATTGTTTTGTGTTTCTTTAGTTTCTGTCTTCACCTCTTGCTGTCTTTGTTAGTTGATCATTTGTGTGTGTGTGGTATGCTTTGATTCTTTTGTTTTTATATCTATTATAGGTTTTGATTCTGTGATTATCATGAGTTTTTAAAGTTGTAACTGTTTAAGCTTATGACAACGTAACTACAATTGCATAAGAAAGTTCCACCCATTTAATTGCAGCCCACAGTTTGTGTTGATGTCCCAATTTCCATCTTTCTAAATCGTGTATCAATTAACATAATATTGTAGGTATGGGTTTTTTTATAACAGTTTTGTATCTTAACCAGAGTGCTATATTTTAAAATGATTTATATACCATTATTGCAGTATTAGAGTATTTTTAATTTGACTATATATATGACTTTACCAGGTCACTTTATACTTTCAGATGTTTCAGGTTACAAAGTAGCATCCTTTTTTTCATCTTGAAGAACTCCCTTTAGCATTTCTTATAGGGCAGGTCTAATGGTGACATATTTTCTTAGGTTTTGTTTGGGAATGTCTTTCTCCATTTCTGAATGACAGCTTTGCTGGGTTAAGTATTATTGATTGTTAGGTTTTTTATTTTCCTTTGAGCACTTTGATATATCATTTCACTCCGTCCTGGCCAGGAAGGTTTCTGCTCAGAAATGCTTATAGTCTTATAAGGACTCCATTGTATGTGATGAGTCTTTTATCTCTTGCTGCTCTTAAAATTCTCTGTCTTTGAGTTTGTTTTGTTTTTTTTTACATCTTTATTGGAGTATAATTGCTTTACAGTGGTGTGTTAGTTTCTGCTTTATAACGAAGTGAATCAGTTACACATATACATATGTTCCCATATCTCTTCCCTCTTGGGTCTCCCTCCCTCCCACCCTCCCTATCCCACCCCTCTAGGTGGTCACAAAGTACACGGAGCTCATCTCCCTGTGCTATGCGGCTGCTTCCCACTAGCTATCTACCTTACGTTTGTTAGTGTATATATGTCCATGCCACTCTCTCGCTTTGTCACAGCTTACCCTTCCCCCTCCCCATATCCGCAAGTCCATTCTCTAGTAGGTCTGTGTCTTTATTCCTGTCTTACCCCTAGGTTCTTCATGACTTTTTTTTCCTTAAATTCCATATATATGTGTTAGCATACGGTATTTATTTGTCTTTCTCTTTCTGACTGACTTCACTCTGTGTGACAGTCTGTCTTTGATTTTTGAGAGTGTGATTATAATGTGTTTCAGTGAAGATCTCTTTGGGTTGCATGTATCTGTGGATCTTTGAGCATCCTATCCCTGAGTGGCCGTATCTCCTCCCAGATTTGGGAAGTTTTCACTTCTTTATATATGGTTTCTATCCCTTGTTCTCTCTTCTCCTTCTGAGACTCCCATAATGTGAATATTATTTCTTTTGACCACGTCTCACAGTTCACACAAGTTTGCTGCTCTCTTTTTCATTCTATTTTTTATTCTCCCCTGACTGGATAATATCAAGAGATCTGTCTCCACACTCACAGATTCTTTCTTCTGCCTGACTGAGGTTGCTGTTGAAGCTATCTGTTGCACATTTCATTTCATCCACTGTATTTTTAATCTTCAGAATTCCTGTCTGGTTCTTTTTTATGATTTCTGTTTCTTTGTTGAACTTCTTGTTTTGTTCATGCACTCTTTTCCTGAGTTCCACTGATTTGTCTATTTGTATTCTCTTTAACTTTGCTGAGCTTCCTTAATATATTTTGAATTCTTTACCAGGTAGCTCATGGGTCTTCATTTCTTTGGATAGTTACGGAAATCTTATTCTGTTCCTCTGGCGGTGTCATGGTTTTTGCTTGTGTCTTGGTGGCTTTGCACTGACGTCTGCACATTGGGGCAAAGTCACCTCTTGTAGTCCTTCTGTACTGGCTTCAGTGAGAACAGACTTTCACCTGGAGGTGGCTGCAAGGGTGCTGGATGGGTGGGGTGCCGTGTCCTTGCATCCTGAGAAGGCACAGTGGCATAGTCTCCACGCTGCTCTGTCAGCCAAGGTGGACGTTGCTCAGACTGCCGCGGGCCTGCAGGAAGCAGTGGCATGTCGGGCTATGGGGATCTTCAGAGGCCACAGCTGCTAAGGTCTTCCTTTTCATTTTTCTTTTTCCCCAAGGGCAGACGCTCTAGCTGAAGGATCCTCTTGGCATTTGGTCTGGTGTGCTGGCACTGAGAGTACTCAGAACAGTACTGGGGCCATGGTCCTAGGATCTGGGACATGCAGAACCGCCACATGGCGTGAATCCTGCATGGATCCTATAGCACAGGTGCACTGCCTGTGGCTATGGCACTGGTGTCTACTGTGTGGGTGTGTGCTGATACCCTGTGAAACCAGTAGCTGAGGATCGAGGGCTCACTGCAGAGATTCTGGTGTGGGGAGGGGGCACCCAGCAGCACAGCAGCACTGGCTCTGGGATAACAAGATATAGTGGTGGCTTGGGCCCAGGGGTCAGGGTGCAGTGGTAGCAGAGCCCTTGGATGGTAGGTCTAAGGCTCGACTCTGGCCCAGGGGCTGTCACAGGCCAGCAGCAGCATGACTCCAGGCTGGTTTCCTAAAGCGTGTGTTGGCCCCGAGGGGCCTGGGCTGAGTGCAGTGATAGCTTGTCTTTGTCAGTGACAGTTCAGAGCCACATCCTTGGAGCCAAGGGGATGGCCCAGCAATGACTGTACAGAGCCATGACCCGGCACCTGGAGAGTGGGGTTCAGGGCAGTGACACCATGGTCTCAGCAGTGAAGGGTCAGAGATGTGCCCTGGGACCCAGGGGGTGGGACTCGGGGCAGCTGGAGCTTGATCCCAGGAATGAGGGGTCAGAGCCACGACCTGAAACCCAGGAAGCAGAGCTCAGGGCAGTGGCAGCACCCCTGGCAATGATGGTCCAGGGTCTCAGTGTGGATGGGGATGAACCTCAAGGTGGCACAGCCCCGTCCCAGCAACAAGTGGGTCAGAGCCTTGGCCTACTGTGAGAGGTGGGCTCAAGGCTGTGGCAGCAGCCCTGGCGGTGATGATTCACAGCTGGACCTAGAACGTGGAGCATGACAGCACAACCTGGGGCTGGCAGCCAAGTCATGCCTGGGGGCCCTGGCTCAGGGCAGCAGGGGCCACCCCAGAAAGGGGGTGCAAAGCTGCAACCCAGGGCCAGGAGGGGCAAAGAGCCGTGGCAGCTCCAGCCCTATATATGATGGGGTGCTGTGATGCCAGATGCCTGAGATGGGGGCACAGAGGCCCCCAGGGCAAGCGCCATCTCAGCACCTGCTCCAGCCCCTTGGGGGAGAGGCAGAGGTCGATCCGGGCTGCTCTTTCCACTGAGATCAGCAGTGGATGGACCTAGAGACTGAGGAGATCTCTGTAGCCACAGCTGCAAATGTCCACCATGGTGAGGCTTGCTGGGCTCTCCTGCCATCCTTCTCAGGCGGAAGGGGGTGAACGTTCTCCAGGGGCTTCTTGCAGGTGCCGAGCTGCTCCTGACTGGGGCAGAGGTACCTCCTGTGCTTTTCTATGTCCACCCTCAGTGTTTGAGCTCTTCAGGGTTTGTACCGCTCCTCTGTAACGCACAGCTTTCCCGGAGTTCTTTTTAATTAATTTTTATTGGAGTCTAGTTGCTTTACAATGTTGTGTTAGTCTCTGCTGTACAGCAAAGTCAATCAGCTATACGCATACATCTATCCCCTCTTTTTTTCGATTTCCTTCCCATTTAGGCCACCACAGAGCACTGAGTAGAGTTCCCTGTGCTATACAGCAGGTTCTCATTAGTTATCTATTTTATACATAGTACTGTGTATATGTCAACCCCAATCTCCCAATTCATCCCACCGCCTCTTCCCCCCCACCCTTGGTATCCATACGTTTGTTTTCTATGTCTGTGTCTGTATTCCTACTTTGAAAATAAGTTCATCTGTATCTCTTGCACTGTTGGTGGGAATGTAAATCGATACAGCCACTATGGAGAACAGTATGGAGGTTCCTTAAAAAAACTAAAAATAGAACTACCATACGACCCAGCAATCCCACTACTGGGCATATACCCTGAGAAAACCGTAATTCAAAAAGACACATGCACTCCAGTGTTCACTGCAGCACTATTTTAGAATAGCCAAGACATGCAAGCCACCTAAATGTCCATCAATAGAGGAATGGATAAAGAAGATGTGGTACATATATGCAATGGAATACTACTCAGCCATAAAAAGGAAAGAAATTGTGCCATTTGCAGAGACGTGGATGGACCTAGAGACTGTCATACAGAGTGGAGTATGACCCTGGGCTCTTTTCTCCAGTTTGTAGTTGTTTATTTACTGTTGTGTTGCGTTGTGACCTCTTGGCCCTCCATCTTGCTGGTGTCACATTTATGACATTTTTTTTTTAATATATATCCATTCTCCTTTGGTTGTATCTTTGACCCGTGTCCTGTTTGGGACTATTATGAATGAAGCTACTGGAAATACTTTTTACAGATCTTTTTGTGCATATGTTTTCATTTCTCATGGGTAGAAATGCATGCTATATACTCTGGGTCATAGGCCTGATGTACATTTAATGTGATAAGAAAATGCCAAACTGTTTCCCAAAATAGCTATACCGCTTTACACACCCAGTCCACACTGCATCCATCCTCACCAACATTTGGTGCTGTCATTTCAGTCAGCTGGAAATGCTCCTTATTGTTTTGATATGCATTGTCCTCATGGCTGATGATGTCCAGTGGTTGGTTGGTTGTGCTGCTTGGTTATTCTTATATATACGTTTTTTAATTTTTTGCGGTATGTGGGCCTCTCACCGTTGCGGCCTCTCCCGTTGCGGAGCACGGGCTCCGGACGCGCAGGCTCAGCGGCCATGGCCCACGGGCCCAGCCGCCCCGTGGCATGTGGGATCTTCCCGGACCGGGGCACAAACCCGCGTCCCCTGCATCGGCAGGCAGACTCTCAACCACTGCGCCACCAGGGAAGCCCCGTATATATACTTTTGAAAAGGGTCCAAGTCTTTGTCTATTTTAATTGGCTTTCTTCTTCTATTACTGATTTCTGTGTGTTTTTATATACTCTGAATAAAGAAATTTTGTCAGATAAAGGAATTGCAAATCTTTCCCTTCACTTTGTGGCTGGCCTTTTCATTTAATTTTTTAATAATATACATTTTATAAGCCAGAGTTTGTATTTTTGATAAGGTTCAATTCATCAATGTTTTGTCTTTTATGTGGGTGCTCTTTGTGTTATTGCTAAGAAATCCTTTCCTATGTGAGCACACAAATATATTCTCTTGAATTTTTTCTAGAAATGTTATAGTTTTAACTTTTGCATCTAGGCCTGTCAGCTGTCTCAAACAAATTTGTGTGTATTGTGTGGGACAGAAGTTTATATTTTTGTTGTTTGGTTTTTGTATATTCAGTTGTTGAAGAAATAGTTGTTGAAAAGACTTACTCCCCTTTGAATTGCCTTGGCATCTTTGTTCAAATTCAATTGGCCATAGTGTGTGGATTTATTTCTGAAGATGTTATTCTGTTCTACTGATCTGTTTGTCTCTACTGTCATCAGTACTACGCTGTCTTAATTGCTGTAGATTTACAGCAGGTCTTGAAATCAGGTGGTGAACGTCCTTCAACATCATTCTTCTTTCTCAAGATTGTTTGGCTAGTTTAGGCTCTTTGCATTTCCACATCAATTTTACAAGTAGTCTGTCATTTTCTACAAAAAAAAAGCCTGCAATTTTGATTAGATTGTCATTAAATCTATAGATCAGTATAATGAAACAGACAACTTAATATTTAGTCTTCTAGACGATAACCACCACGTATCTCTTCGTGTATTTTGGTTTCTTTTATTCCTTTCAACAATGTACTATAATTTTCCATGTAGAGATCTTGCCTATATTTTGTCAAAGGTATCATTAAATATTTTACACTATTGGTGCTGTAATATTATAGATGGCTTTGATTTCATTTACAATTTTACTGATATTAAATAGAATTACAATTCACTTTTTTATATTGATTCTATATCCTACCCCCTTGCTAAGTTCACATATTAGCTCAAAGAGGTATTTCTCAATCTTCTATGATATTCTATATAAGCGGTCTTGTTATCTCTCTATAAAAAATTCTTACGGCTTCCTTTGTGATCTTTAAGATCTTCTTTCCCAAAGCGACAGTGGAGGAAGTTTTCTCTGCTGAACCTCGACGTGGTGTGCATAAATGTTGCCCATATTTCACACTTCCTGGTGGCACCCGCTCCTGTTGAACTTCACCTCCTGAGGTGAGGAAAATAAATTCCAGCTGTGGACAGCATCTTAGACCTTGGCTTTTGATCTTCCCTTTCTGACCACTTGCCCTTTGGATTTTGGAGTAGCTTAGTCAGTCCCAGCAATTGTGTAAGCCAATTCCTTGAAAGCAAACGATATATAATGCTTATAAAACTATCACCTCCTACTCATTCTGCTTCTCTGGTTGAACCCTAACTGCCACAGGTTTTGCACACTGTTTTCTATAATTCATCTTATAATTTATTAAAGTAAATTGCCCTAACACATTGCTATTGTTTGAGGAAGATTTAGGACAAAATCAATATATATATATTTTTTTATTTTAGCATCTTTATTGGAGTATAATTGCTTTACAATGGTGTGTTAGTTTCTGCTCTACAACAAAGTGACTCAGCTATACGTACACATATGTCCCTAAAACTCCTCCCTCTTGCGTCTCCCTCCCACCCTCCCTATCCCACCCCTCTAGCTGGTCACAAAGCACTGAGCTGATCTCCCTGTGCTATGCAACTACTTCCCACTAGCTATTTATTTTACATTTGGTAGTGTATATATGTCCATGCCACTCTCTCACTTCGTCCCAGCTTACCCTTCCCCCTCCCTGTGTCCTCAAGTCCATTCTCCACGCCTTTTATTCTTGTCCTGCCCCTACGTTCTTCAGAACCTTTTTTTTTTTTTTTTAGATTCCGTATATATGTGTTAGCATACGGTATTTGTTTTTCTCTTTCTGACTGACTTCACTCTGTATGACAGACTCTAGGTCCATCCACCTCACTACAAATAACTCAATTTCATTTCTTTTTATGGCTGAGTAATATTCCATTGTATATATGTGCCACATATTCTTTATCCATTCATCTGTCGATGGATACTTAGGTTGCTTCCATGTCCTGGCTATTGTAAATAGAGCTGCAGTGAACACTGTGGTACATGACTCTTTTTGAGTTATGGTTTTCTCAGGGTATATGCCCAGTAGTGGGATTGCTGGGTCGTATGGTAATTCTATTTTTAGTTTTTTAAGGAACCTCCATACTGTTCTCTTTAGTGCCTGTATCAATTTACATTCCCATCAACAGTGCAAGAGGATTCCCATTTCTCCACACCCTCTCCAGCATTTATTGTTTGTGGATTTTTTGATGATGGCCATTCTGACCGGTGTGAAGTGATACCTCATTGTACTTTTGATTCACATTTCTCTAATGATTAGTGATGTTGAACATCCTTTCATGTGTATGTATTTTTAAAAATATGTATTTTAAAAATTATCGATTTAATGCCTGCTACCTAACATTTTTATCAAAATGTCTGGACAGACTCTTGGGGAAAAAAATCTGTCAGCTCTTTATGGTGACATCTACATTTGACCACACTGTTTTTTGGGTTAGTTTTAATTATTAATATATCCAGCTCTGAAAATCTGTCTACTCAGTACATGCTAGCATTTGGATATTATGCTAATACATGTTCTACAATTGATGGGAAATACCTCAAGAAATCCCCAAGTTTAACGTAAATGAAATGTACATACGTATCATTAAAAATTTTTAAACATTTTAAACTTATGCTTGGTTCTTCATCTATAATTTTGGCCTTAACAAATAAAGATTTGATTGCCACTTCCATTTATTCTGCACACAGTATTTTTCTCTTGCTGACTCATCATGTTATCTATTTTATAATTATTGGTTTTTTCCCAGGTCAGTCTGATATATTTATTCCCTTAACCTCTGTAATGTCTGACATTCACCATGTGTCTTCATGGTATGTTCTTTCGCATCTGGGGTGAAAATAATTATGTCTTCAGAAACATAAACATTCAATTCTACCCATTTGTGCACTCCAAAAATAGCTTAATTAGTTAACAGCTAAAATGGGAAGGCAAAGTTACTAAAGAACTCTTGATGCTCATTTGCTACGTGTGGCCTCTTTGTATAAATAGATGGTGGTTGTTTGAAAGCAAAATGATATAAGCATAAGAAGGCAATGAAACCTTGAAACTCACTCCCAGTATATGGCTTTTAACAAAGCACGTCTTCCAGAGGATGATATTTATGTCTCTCTGTATTTCTCTGCTTCTCCTATATGGGCATTCCAAGAAGAGATTATCATTGTATAGGCTTCCTGAGTTTACATATATTGCTTTATTTTTATCTTTCAGTGTTATTGAGATATACTTGACAGACATTACTGTATGAGTTTAAGGCATATAGCATAATGGCTTGATGTACATATACTGTGAAATGATTGCCATAGTAAACCTAGTGGACATCCATTACCTCAAACAGATTGAAAAAAAAATAAAAGAAAAATGTTTTTTCGTTTTGATGGGAACTCTCAGCAGTGTTCAAATGCACCATACAGCAGTGTTAACTACAGTCGTGCTGCAGGTTAACTCACAGCACTTCATCTGTCTTGTAAGTGGAAGCCAGTATGCTGGCCGCCTTCAGCCAGCTCCCCGACTCTTCACCCCTGCCTCTGGTAAAGATCTAATCTCTTTGCAAAGACTTTGTTTTTGTTTTGATTCCACATATGAGTACTTGTGGGTTTTTTGTCCGACTTTTCGCTTACTATAATGTCCTCAGGGTCCATCCATGTTGTCACAAATGGAAGGATTTCCCTCTTTTTTATAGCTGAGTAATATCCATGTGTCTGTCTGTGTGTGTGTATGGGTATTGTATATAAATCACATCCTCTTTATTCATTCCTCTGCTGTTGGACTCTTAGGTTGTTACCAGCCTTGGCTTTTATAAATAATGCAATGAATATGGAGGGGAAGATATCTCTTTGAGATAGTGATGCCCCTTCTTTTGAATAAATACCCAGAAGTGGAATTGCTGAATCATATGGTAGTTCTATTTTTAATATTTTTTAGGAACATCCATACTGTTTTCCACAGTGGATGCACCAATTTACATTCATACCAACAGTGCACAAGAGTTCTTTTCTCCACATCTTCACAAGGAACTGCTATCTCTTATCTTTTTGATGACAGCCACTCTGACGGGTGTGAGGTGATATCTCACGGTGGCTTTGATTTGCATTTTGCTGATGAGTGAGGTTGAGCACCTTTTTCATGTACCTGTTGGCCATGTGGATATCTTGTTTGGAAAAATGTCTATACAGGTAGTTTGCCTAGTTTTAATTGGATTATTTGTGGCCTTTTTTGCTATTGAATTGTGTGAATTCTTTATATATTTTAGATGTTAATCTCTTATGAGACACATGGTTTACACATATTTTCCCCCATTTACTAGGTTAGGGTTAGGTTTAAGGTCCTATGTTTAAGTCTTTAATCCACTTCAAGTTAATTTTTGTGACTGGTGTGAGATAGGGGTCTATTTTTATTCTCTTACATGTGAACATCCAGTTTTCCCCGTACCATTTATTAAAAGACTGTTTCCCCCATTGAGTATTCTTGGCTCCCTTATCAAGTATTAGTTGACCATAATGCGTGAGTTTACTTCTGGGGTCTCAATTCTGTTTCACTGATCTAGATATATCTCTTTTTATGCCAGTACCATGTTGTTCTGATTATTATAGCTTTACAGTATAGCTTGAAAATCAGGAGACGTGCGATACCTCCCACTTTGTTTTTAAGATTGCTCTGGCTCTCCAGTCTTTTGTGGTTCCACACAAATTTTAGGATTCTTTTTATTACTATTGTGAATAAAATTCCATACAATTCCATACTATTGGAATATTAATAGAGATTTCTTTGGATCTATAGATGGCTTTGGGTAGTGTGGATATTTCAACAATATTAATTCTTCCAGTCTATGAACATGGGATATCTTTCCACTGATTTGTGTCTTCCTTAATTTAATTAATGTCTTGTAATTTTCAGTGTTCAGCTCTTTTATTTCCTTGGTCAAATTTTTTCCTAAGCATTTGTTTTTATGTATTGTAAATGGGATTCTTTTATTTCTTTCTCAGATAATTTTTTGGTAGTGTATAGAAACTCTACTGGTTTTTATATGTTAATGCTGTATTGTGCAACTTCAGTGAAGTCATTGATGAGATCTAATACTTTTTGATTATGTTTACATTTTTCTCTATATAAAATCATGTCATCCTCAAATAGATACAGTTTTTCCTCTTCCTTTCCAATTCTGGTATTTGTTTTTCTTGCCTGAGAGCTCTGGCTAGGACTTCCAGTATTATTTTGAATAGAAGTGCTGAGAGTGGGCACCCCTTCTTGTTCCTGATCTTAGAGGAAAAGATTTCAACTTTTCACTACAGAGTATATATTGTTACTAGTGGGCTTGTCATCATGAATGGATATTGAATTTTGGCAAATTTTTTTTCTGCATCTATTGAAGTGATTTTTATCTTTTACTCCTTGTGGTGTATCACTTTTGTTTTGCATATATTAAACCATCCTTGCATCCCAGAGATAAATCCTATGTGATTATGGTCAATGATCCTTTTCATGCTGCTGAATTCAGATTGCTAGTATTTTATTGAGAAATTTTGCATCTATACTCATTAGGAATATTGACCTGTAGTTTTCTTGTTTGTCCTTTTCTGGCTTTAGTATCAGGGTAATGCTGGCCCCTTCAAATGAATTTGGGAATGTTCCCTCCTCTTAGATTTACTGGAAAAGTTTGAGAAGGACTGGCATCCATTCTTCCTTAAATGTTTGGTAAAACTCACCAGT
This sequence comes from Inia geoffrensis, assembly GCA_036417435.1. Taxonomy (NCBI): domain Eukaryota; kingdom Metazoa; phylum Chordata; class Mammalia; order Artiodactyla; family Iniidae; genus Inia; species Inia geoffrensis. The sequence continues at coordinate 1,801,475 of CM070906.1, read as the reverse complement.
GAAGCCATCTGGTCCTGGGCTTTCTTCATTGGGAGATTTTGATTACTAGTAAGCCTGCTCACTCAGGCTTACTAGTAATTGGTCTCTTCAGATTTCCCATTTCTTCATTTTCAGTCTTGGTACGTGGTAAGTTTCTAAGAATTCATCCATTTCTTCTAGGCTGACCAGTTTGTTGGCATGTAGTCGTTCATAGTAGCCTGTTATGATCCTTTGTTTTTCTGTACTAGCAGTTGTAATGTCTCCTCTTACATGTATAATTTTGCTGATTTGAGTCCTCTTTTTTTTCCCTTTTTTAGTCTAGCAAAATGGTAATTTTGCTTATCATTTCAAAGAACCAACTTTTAGTTGTATAAATTTTTTCTATTATATTCCTTTCCTCTATTTCATTTATTTATGCTCTTTATTATTTCCTTCCATTTATTAATTGAGGTTTAGTTTGTTCTTTTTTGCCTAGTTTTAGGATCTTTTTATTTTCTTGAGATATTTTTATCACTGTGGACTTCCTGTTAAACTGCTTTCATTACATGCCATGAGTTTTGTTATGTTGTGTTTCCATATTTGTTTAATTCAATATACTTTTTAGTTTCCCCTTTAATTTTTTCTTTGATCCACTGGGTGTTCAGGCGAGTGTTGTTTAATTTCCACATATTTGGGAGTTTTCCAGTTTTCCTCATTTTTAGTTTTATTCCATTGTGGTCAGAGAAGATACTTGGTATAACTTCAACCCTCTTGAATTTGAAAGAGTTGTTTTATAGCCAAATAAGTTATCTATCCTATAATATGTTTTATGTGGAATTGAGAAGTGTATGTATTCTGATTTTGTTGATTAGAGTGTTCTGTATATCCATTTGGTGTATATTGTTGTTCAAATCAACTGTTTCCTTATTGATTCTCTGTCTGGATGATATCTACCCATTGCTGAGTTGGTGTATTAAAGTCCCCAACTATTATTCTATTGCTGTTTGTTTCTCCTTTTATTCCATTAGTAGCTGCTCTATGTTATGTTTTTTTTGTGCTCCAATTAAAATTTCCCATTTGTTAAATCTTCTTGATGGATTGATGATCCCTTTACCATAATAATAATGACCTTCTCTTTTTACCATTTCTAGTTTAAAGTTTGTCTTTAAGTATAGCCAACCCTTGTTGGTTTGGCTGTTGGTTTTTTTTTGTTTTCTTTTGGCTATACTTGCTTGAACTGTCCATTTCCATCACTGCACTCATGGTCTGTGTGTGTCTTTCAAGCTAAAGTGGGTCTCTTGAAGTCAGCCTATCATTGGATCTTGTCATTGTTTGATTTTAATCCAGTCAAACAATCTATGTCTTCTGGTTGGAGAATTTAATGCATTTAAAACAATTAATGATAGGTAAAAATTTACTGTTGCTATCTTGTTAATTGTTTCGTAGACTTATCATTCCCTGCATCTTACTCTGCTATCTTCTTTTGTGATTTGATGACTTTTTGTTTCATTATCTTTTGTGCACCTACTACAGGTTTTTCCTTTGTTGTTACCATGAGGCTTACATAAAGTATCTTAAAACCATAGCATCCACTTTTATACTGGTAAGAACTTTCATAACATTCCTAAACTTTACACTTTTATTTCTCCTCTCCTCATTTTAGGTTATTGATGTTACAGTTTACATATTTTATGTTGTGTATCCAATAAGAGATGATTATTTTAGTTATGGTTCTGTTTAACAGATCATTTTTTAGCTTTTAAACTCAAGTTGTAAGTGAATTACACCCCACCATTACCATATCAGAGACTCTGACTTTGACTACATATTTACCATTACCAGTGGGTTTTGTACAATCTCCGTATGTTTTTACAGTGTTAACTACTGTCCTTTTATTTCCACTCAACTCTCTTTAGAACTTCCTGCAAGACAGGTCTACTGGTAATGAATGCCCTCAACTTTTATTGAGAAACTCTTCTCTCTCCTTCATTTCTGAAGGATAGCTTTGCCAGCTGTAGTGTTCTTGGCTGACAGGTTTTTATTCTCAGTATTTTGAATATATCATCCCATTCTCTCCTGACCTGAACATTTACTGTTGAGAGATCCATCAGTAGTCTTATGGGGGTTCCCTTGTATGCAACTTGTCAATTTTCTCTTGCTGCTTTAATTTCTTTCCTTTGGCTTTGATTTTGACATAATTAAATTTGTCTTTGCCTTCCCTATTCATGTTCAACCTATTTGGTATCTTTTGGGCCTCATGGATCCAGACATCCAGTTCTCTTCCCAGGATTGGGAAGTTTTCAGCCCTTTTTGCTTTAAATATACTTTCTGTCCCTTTCTCTTTCTCTTCTCCTTCTGGGAGTCCCTCAATGCAAATATTTTCTTTTTTCTTTTGATGGTGCCCCATAAGTGCTTTAGACCTTCTTTATCCTTTTTCATTCTTTATTTTCGCTGCTCTGTCTTCAGGGTCACTGATTCTTCTGCATGGTTAAGTCTGCTGTGGAGGCTCTCTATTGAATTCTTCATTCCAGTCATTGCATTATTGAGCTCTTGAATTTATCGTTGAACTTCTCATTTTGTTCACGCATCATTTTCCTTATTTTGCTTAGTTGTCTCTGTGTTGTTGTAGTTCACTGAACTTCTTTAAGAGGATTACCTGAAGTTTTTGCCTGACAGCTTATAGTTCTCCATGTCTTTAGGGTCACTTATTGGAAATTTACGATTTTTTCGGGGTGGTGTCTTGTTTACCTGATTTTTCATGATCCTTGATTCCTTATGCTGGTATCTGCACATTTGAGTAGGTGGCCTCCTCCTCCAGACTTTACAGGTTCACTTTGGTAGAGAGTTCTTCACCAGTCTGTTCATCTTGGGATTCTAAACATGTCAGGTGATATTGTCCTTGGGCAGATGGGGCTTGCTGTCAGGGTCTATTTCCCCCCTCAACCATCTTGCTGTCAGGGTCTATTTTTGGGGTGAGGCAACTATCTGAACTGTGAGGTTGGAGAGAAGGTGCCACTGGCTGACAACAGTTGGATAAGTTTGCTTCCCAAGAGATGCTGTAGGATGGGCGCTTTCCTGGGTTCTCTGGTCAGGCTTCCTCGACAGTGGAAACTGGGTACTATATTCACAGGGAGGTAGTGCTATGAATTAGCTTCCCTGCCCTGGTTGGGCAGCAGAGTGGGCCTCGGAGCCTGCATGGTTGGTTGTCTGGGAACCTGAATCCAGCAAGTCTGTGCACAGATTATCTAGACCAGGTGGGGCCACAGTCTTGCCTGCAGACAGGGAAAGCCACGGGCTGTGTCTCCATTCAGGTGCTACTGTAAGCAGGGCGGTAGGATGTGTAACAGGAGATCCCTATTGGACCTATTCCTTTAACGGTAACCTTTGGGCTTAGTCATGCTGGCTCTGCACCTTCATAAAAGAATATTGCCTGTAGCCTGAAATATACAGATTGGCCTGTTCTCAAGGCTCTGACCTTTAAAAGTATAACACTTTTCCATCCATATAGAGCTAAAATATTGCAGAACAGGAAAAAAAAAAAAAAACAATTGTCTTGTTGGCATTTTACAGGAGCATTGTGACCTGACCTACAGGGACAGCTGCAAGAACAAAGATTCTGAAACCAAGAAGCTCGCAACAACAACCAGCCACACCTCCTCCCCTTTCAGTGTATAAGAAGCCCGAATTCTAACTCAGGTAAGAGGGTTCTTGGGGGGCACCAGTCCACTATCTTCTCAGTCTGCTGGCTGCTTGGACCCTGTAAGAGTTGCACTACACAGCTTCCCGTGGGCTCTGGTTATGTTCCTTGGTTGGGCCAGATGAATGCTCTTGAGCAGTGGACAGGGATACAAGTAGTTTTTCTGCCCTGGAGGGGCCCCTATATAGGCCCCAAGATCACCCACGTCTCTTGTGTGGGGATGAAATTAGGCAGAATTGTGCACCGAATTCCCTGGCTTGATGGACCAACACCCTAACTGCAGATGCAGGGCCACGGGCGGGGCTCTGCCCCAGTGCCACTGTAATTGGAGCTTCAGGATGGGCTATGCGGATTCCCAGGAGCTCAGGTAAGGCTTTCTCCTCGGAGGGGCTAGGAGCTACGCTCAGCAGGTTGGGGGCTTTAGCTTAGCTCCCGTGCCTGGGTTGCCTGGAGAAATAGCTCCAAGGACAGAAAGGCGCTTTGTTTGGGGTCTGGACTTGAGGGGAATCATTCCCCACCTTCCCTGGCTCTGCTCCAGTGCTACTGGGCTGGGAAGCTTCCAGGTTGGTCCAGGCTGGAGCCACACTCAGCCGTGGGTGGGTTATGACGCAGCTCCCCTCTGCTTGGTCAGAGGGGCAGACCAGGCTCCAGGTCTCCTAAGCGCTTTGTCTGAGTTTGCGTATCAGGCAGACCTGCCCCCCGCCCCACGAGTCCCCAGCCAGACCACGCCTTCTTGGACCTGCAGGTGAACAAAGGCTGTGGGTGGGACTTTGACTTGGGCTCTGCAGGCAGGAACCTGGTCTGTCCGGGTCCCAGGGCTGGTGCTGCAAGCCCCTCCCCCTTCTCTGTCCCTATACGATCCCCAGGGTGAAGCCTGCAGACACCCCATGATCCTGGTGAGGCCGGACCAGAGTGGGGCTCCTGGGAAGCAGCCACCATGCTGGGGTCTAGATGTCCCCCCCGGGCTCTCTCCCCACACCGAGCCCTCTGTGTGCAGTGCTGTCAGAGTGTAGCTGTTTCTCTTACCTTCTTACGGTGTGTCTGTGGTGCAGCCGCACCCCTGTTCTAGGGTTTCACGGTGGGGTCTTGTCCATGAAGAGTTGTTATAGTTGCTGTTCTTGGGAGGGGAGCAAAGTCTTGTGACGTCACTCCTCTGTGTAACTTTAATTTTAATATGAGCCACAGGAAAGTATTACTGTGTTCATCTTGGACAGATCCTGAGAGAATCAGATAATTAGGATACTTTGATAGCTTTGACAGCTTGAAATACAGGTAAAATCTGTTAGGAAGCTTAAAATAATTGTTAAGGAAAAAATACGAATTTATGTGAAAGGTTAACTGAAATGTAGATTGTAACTTTCCTTAAAGGTAGTCCCTCTTTTGTAGTTTATTTTAAAGTCTAATTTGAGAAGCAATTAATTTTTAATTTCCCTCATGATTAGTTCCCAGTCAAACCCATCTTGACCAATCTTTCAGTCCCTTGGGAAGTTCCCTTTATCTAGGCCATGTTTTGCTCACGAATTTTAAAGGCAGAAAGACTGGTGATCTGAAATGGTATTGCCCCAAACCACAAAATTCCACAGACATGCATCATGTTCCACAAGCATTTCCCTTGGTTTCGGATGAAATTAAATTATATCAGTTAACATTTCAGAAAGTAGACCAGTTGGAGACTAAGTGACACACGCTAATGAACCTGTCGGTTAGACCTCAGAATAAACCCATCTTAGTGCATATCTGTGAACACCTCGTAAGTGTGTCCTTGACTTTGGAGGGAGGGACTTGGAACTTGTCCTTTTAAAAATTCGGCAAATCGGCTTAGTGAAAATTGTACAAGCACGTGCACTGAGGTAAGCACACACTCAACACCCATACGTATTAATACATTTTAGGAAGTGCTCTCCTCAAAACAAAATCTGCGGTTGCAAAATAGTGTGTTATCAGATGCTAGTACCATGCAGTAGTTCTAACAGTAAAATCTCAACATTCTTCTCACAGAACTTTCAGCTGATGGCAAAGTCAATAGCTGCCATTATTTGACAGCTAGGGATTCTACTATTGAAAGGTAAAAACGAAGGAAGGAAAGACAGCTGAGTATATTGTCCATCAAATTTCCAAATTAAGGGCACTGAAGTGTATTTTGAAGTCGTATAGAGAACTGGGAAGGAAGGAAGGAAACAGAGAGAGAAAGATATAGAAAGACAGGGAGACAGGGCAATGGATAAAGGGGGAGAGGGATGTGGCGAGAGGGATGGAGGGAGAGGGAGAGAAGTTAGCAGTATTTGTAACTCTTTGTCTGCATTAATAAGGATTTTCTCTGCACTTGCAACTAAAGAAAATACAAAAGTCAGTCATTTGCTGAGGCTGGCATCACACTATGAGTGGTAGCAATATATTAGGTTTTCATTTAGATATTGCTGCCTCAAAGATGTGTTTACACCTCCTAACCTGAGGGGGTTTTGCTTAAGAGAGCTGTGCAAGTAATAATTGCTAAACAGGGTTTAAAAAACTGGGAAAGCATCTAATGCTCACATCAAAAGCATTTAACGTCCTGAGGTATCTGCTCTCTGATGGGTTCACAGAAAGTTATCATTTTTAGAAGTGTTTTTTCCCTTATTGTTAGTGTGGGCAAGAGGCTCCCTCTAGCTCTCTACATCCAAGGAAGAATCCAGAAGCCCTGTTTTTAATTTTCTGAAAAGTATATTTTGACAAGAACTAACAAAATGAATTCCCGTTAATAAAATATAACCTTTTGATTCAGTTTGGGTAAATAAAATATAACCATATGATCCAATTTATAGGCTATACTCGTGTGTATGTGTTCATTTGACAAATGTAAGTGGATGGAATGATTGATATTATTTGAATAGGAACTTAGTTTAAAATTTAGTTGTCACCTAACATTCTAAGACACGTTTAGTTCATCTAAATACTTTTAAAGATTAATGCTGTAACGTGCTGCCACTCAAATTCAGGCCATGCAAATTCAGATCTGGTGTCTACTAATCCTTTATATATTTCTGGCTATTTTGTTTTCCTAAAAGCTTTGTTACCCTAGAAAATTTCCACAGGTGCATTTGGGGAAAGAGACTCTGCATGAGACTTCCGTAGAGGGAGGTGGCCCACCCATCAATCAAAGGTGTCCTCAGTCAGCTCTGACCTGCGACTGAGCTGGGGTCTGCAGAAACAGTGAAGCCTCCTTAACCTGCATCACGGTGACTCATGGCTACAGTGAGGTCATCTCAACTGGAGTACTTCCTCTCATACAGAGTAAGTCACTTTTTAAGTAGCGGGCTCATGAATCTCACTCCAGTGATCAATTAGCCACAGAATCATTTAAACCAAGTCATTCTCTTTACCATTTCTTTCTGCTGCCATTTATAGTATAATTTTATATAATTTAAATATGTATGAATATTAATGTGTATAATATGCAAACATATACATTGTGCCAGCTATTTTCAGATAGGACAAAGCATGTTTAGGTGCTGGATTAGAAGACTCGAGGAATTAAAAGCCAGGCACGTGATTATTGCGTTAGTTCACTTACCTAGAAATGAGTATCAAAGCTGTATCAAAACGTGAAGTAATGATTTCTGAAGCATTTCCTTACTTGGGAAACTCTGTGATTCAAAAACAGTTGAAAAGCCACTCCAGTCCATGTAAAGAATATATATGACTGTTAATTACAGCTACCAATAATTTACATTCTTAAATTCAGTTTCCATAGATTTTGCTTCCCTCCCCCTCCCCTGGAACATAACTCTTTCTTATATAGAATCAACTAAAAAAAGAACACAAAATCAGAAAGAGCAGTTAGCCAGAGACCCAAATTTAGCATGTTAACAACAAAAAATAACCCAGGAGATAAAAAAAATTTTAGAAGGAAATATGACATTACTAAAAGCATGGAAATAAAATGTGGTAATTATGCAAGACTTGTGAATACATTATAGATAACTTATTATTGTTTTTGTTGTTTTGAATACGTATTTCCATGGCAACCCGTGGATCATAATACATATGGTCCTTTAGAGATTTCAAAAATATCCTTGTAAATGCAAACTCTCTTAATGTTTAAAATCTCAGGAGGCAAAAATGTTGCAGCAAACTATCATAGTTTAAAATTATATTTAGCTTAATGTTTATAAATATTTAGTATCTATTGAATATACACTTTAGGAAAAATATGCAGACATATTTGGTAGCTGCTTTTCATCTTAGCGTATTTTTACGACACTAAGCATAATATTATATTTATGCGATTTGACATTATGTTTCCCAGTGTTTCTTGCGTTTCTGAAGGTGAACTGGTGAGAACACCTCCTGGGATTCATGTTCTGTATCTTCTTTGAGCCTCAGTTTATTTTATCCATAAAATTCGGAGGTTCTCTAACAATTTATCTTTCGTAAGTGGTACAACCATTTGTCATGCCAATCTAGGCAAATCCTTAAACTCTTGCAAGTTTGTTCCATTCCATGTAAAGGGAAGGGCCAACGCGGACAAATATTCCCCTACATGTTATAAATTTAGTTGCTTTCTTCCAGGTTGTAGAGAGCATTCTCTATATTCAAATGAACAGTAATACTTTCCTCTCTACAAAACCCTAAATAAAGGAAAGTAAAAATATCTTGGTATTAAATAGATGAATCCACTCAGAAATGCTGAAAATATTTTTGCGCTTTTTCTTACTTAAATTCAATGATTACATCATTCAGTTCCTGTGTTGACATTACAATAATGTATATGTTTTTAAATTGAAAGTGGAGAAGCAACATTAGTTTGTTTCCTAGTCTATATAACCTTAAAATCAAGGTCCGTCACTCACTGAATGATTAAACTATCATTATACAACTCCAGGAAAAATATCAGGTCGCAAGAGTAACATGAGGGAATACGGTAGGAACCTCTTTCTCCACCTAGAAAATAATTTTATGGCACAAAATGGCTGAAGTGACTGTCCTGAAACATTGGACTCTATTTGAATACTTGCTGCTTCCAGGAGAAAGCTTGGCTGGTAAGTTACAGTTAATATTGGTTGATTTTTGTCTTCAAGCTGGTAGTGGCTCCCTATCCCACATCCCTGAGCCCTGTGCCAAGCAGCGGTGGGGAAGGCAGCCTGTGTTTCAGGCATGGCTTGTTGGAGCCAAGATGGGCAATTAGGGCCTTGTCCTCCAAATACTGGGGTTATGAGTTCTGACTGCTGATAGCTGCTTCTGGTCACCAAGATTCAATACGGAGCCTGGCCCTCATTGTTTCACCCGACCAGCTAAAGAGGCTCCAGAAAATTTAAAGAAACCACGTCTGGATTTTTCTTGGACATTCAAAAAGAGCAGGGAATATACGGGAATTTAGAAAGCCATCGCACATGCCCGAGGAGAGAGACAGGCTCAGAAAAGAACTAAGACCTTAAGCTTTCACCTCAAGCTGATTACCAGCAGAAGACACACTACAACAATCAAACCAGACAGCAATTATCCCCCGTGAAAGGGGGATAATTTGCTTTTCATATTACCATATTAAATATGATTCCAATGTAAATTTTCAACAGAAAAATCGCAGGGTATGCCAGGAAACAGAAAAGTATGGCTTATTTAAAGGAACAAAAAAAGTGGATAGGCAACATACCTTAGGAAACAACATCACACTTCATGGACAAAAACTTGAAGACAGCTGTCTTACAAATTCTTAAATAGCTGAAAGAGGACATTGGCAGGAAAATCATGCATGAGGAAGTGAGAATACCAATAAAGAGGTAAAATTACAAAAAGAACCAGAAATAAATTCTGGAGCTTAAAAGTCCAATAATTTAAATTAAAAATGCAATAGAGATTTGACAAGCAGAAGAAGGAATCTGCAAACATGAAGATATAACACTGAAAATTATTCAGTTGCACAAACAGAAAAAAAAAAGAAGAAAAGTGAACAGAGCCTAAGCAATCTGTGGGACATCATCAAACAGATGAACATTTGCCATTGTGGGAATTCCAGAAAAAGAACAGGGAAAACATGTGCAGAAATAATGACTGAAAACTTACTAAATTTGAAGAAATACATGAATCTAAAAGTCCCAGAAGCTCAATGAACTCCAAGTACGTTAAACTCAAAGAGATCCAAACAAAGACACATGATAAACTATTAAAAAACAAGGAGGATCCTGAAAGCAGCAAGAGAAAGGTGACTCCTCATAAACAAAGGATCATCAACAACTTTCAATTTCTCATGAAAAGCCTTGGAGACCAAAAGGCAATGGGTTGATATATTCAAAGTGCTCAAAGAAAAAATTGTGAAGTTAGAATTATATATCCAGCAAAACTGTCCTTCAACAATGAGGAAGAAAAACAAAAGCTGAGGGAGTTTATTGCAACTAGACCTGGCTTGGGAGAAATGCTAAAAGTAGTCTTTCAGGTTAAGATGAAAGAAAACTAGATAGTCATTTCAAGCCTTACAAAGAATTAAAAATCTCCATTAAAAGTATAAAATTTAGCATTATTGTAATTTTGATATGTAACTATTTTTTACTATCTACATAATTTAAGAGACAAACAATTATGAATCTATATTATTGTGAACACAAGGTGTAAAGATATAATCCATGGTATAAGTAACAGAAAGGTAGCGGGGTGGGCAGAAGGGACAGAGATGTATAGGAGCAGAGACTTTTCTTTATGCTATTGAAATTAAGTTGATATAAATTCAGATTGGATTGTTTTAACATTAGGATGTTAACTGTAATCCCCATGGTAACCACAAAGAAGATATCTATAGATTGTGTAATAGGAAATCAAGGGAATTAAAGTTTCACTAAAAAACATTAACCTAAACCAAAACGCAGTAATAGAGGAAGTGAGCGGGGGGGGGGGGGGGGAACTACAAAACTGAGGTGGCAGAATCAAGATGGCAGAGAAGGAAGATACAGAACTCACCTCCCCCAAAAAACACATCAAAAATACATCTATATGTGGAACAATTCTCACTGAAACCTGGAAACTGGCAGAAAGATTCCTGTACCACCAAGGCTGTAAGAAGAATCCACAGATTCAGGTAGGATGGGAAGAGAAACCATCAGGTCAGGACCTGTGCCCTTGAAGGGAACACAGAGGAAAATGGAGATTACATGAGCAGAGATCCACCCTGGGGAGTGAGCAGTTAGAGCCATATATTGGGCACCCCAGCCCTGAGGTCCAAATAAGGGAAGACGAGGCCCCTTGACTTGCCGGAGGGCCAGTGGGACTACAAAGAGGGCTGTGGGGAGCCAGTACTCTGCTGCTGAGAAGCACACAAATGCTTGCTTGCTCCCGAGGCAGGGCACGAAGAGCAATTGAAACCACATAGGTAGCTGACTGGTTTCTCGTTACCGCCCCAGCACATGCCCCAGTCTGAGCCAAGCAAACACTGCAGCCCCACTTACTTCATGTAACAGCTCCACACTGGAGCGAGAGCTGCCACAACGGAGCAAAGATTTCAGCCATGAGATGCTGAGCTGGCTCAAACCCCAAGCAGTGGCTGAGCTGGGCAGAGGCGGTCATTGCTGGTGCTTACACGGGCATCCGAGGCAGTCTGTATCTCTGACAGCAGCTGCACCTACACAGCCCATGCCCAGGACCATACCAAGTGCCCATGCCAGCCCCTCTTGTTCCAGCCCTGTTCCCCTCTGGGGCAAGGGTGCTAGTGCTGGGAGAGAGAAGAGCACACACTTAGAGGGAAATGAGCTGACACAGACTCCAGCGACTTGAGACCCATCCCCACTGCTGATGGGGAGGTGATGGCCACTGAGCAGAGAAGCCCTGCCTCATACCTGGCCCTGGTGCTAGCCCTCAATCTCCAGCCCCACCTCCTACCAAGGTGACAGCTGCCAGCATACCCTAGGGGAAGACGTGACGTGTTCGCTTCAAATCCAGCTCTCCCACCACAGCCACTGGGCACATGCAGGCTGTATAGCAATGCCCCCATATAAGGACATCCCTGCAAGACTGCAATAGGTAACTGTTTCACCTAACTTCATAGAGACAGAAAGTTAAGCAAATGAGGAGAGAGAGAAGGTGTCCCAATTCAAAGAGCAAGAAAAACATCTGAAAAAAAAAATGAAACAGAAACAAAGAATTCAAAGCATTAGTAATAAGAATCCTAACTAAATGAGGAAAAGAATATATGAATACAGAATTTTAACAAGGAAGTAGAAAGAATTAAAAAGAACATGTCAGAACTTGCTAAACAATGCCTAAGTAATCTGGAAGATAGAATAATGAAATCACCCAATCAGAACAGCAAAAAGAAAAAAATTTTTAAATGAGGACAGTTTAAATAAGACAGCTTGGGAAGAAATACAGATGGCCAGTAGGCACATGAAAAGATGCTAACATCACTAATTATCAGAGAAATGCAAATCAAAAGTACAATGAGGTACCACCTCACACCAGTCAGGATGGCCAGCATTAAAAAGTGTACAAATAACAAATGCTGGACAGGGTGTGGAGAAAAGGGAGCCCTCCTTCACTGTTGGTGGGATGTAAGTAGGTGCAGCCACTGTGGAAATCAGTATGGAAGTTCCTCAGAAAAATAAAAACCGAACTGCCATATGTTCCAGCAATCCCACTCCTGGGCATATATCCAGACAAAACTATAATTCAAAAAGATACATGCACCCCAATGTTCAGAGCACTATTCACAATACCCAAGACATAGAAACGACCTAAATGTCCATCGATAGATGAATGGATAAAGAAGATGTGGTGTGTGTGTGTGTGTGTGTGTGTGTGTGTGTAATATATATACATTACATATATAAACATATATACACACACACACATGCACACAATGGAATATTACTCAGCCATAAAAAAGGATGAAATAATGCCATTTGCAGCAACATGGATGCAGCTAGAGATTATCATACTAAGTGAAGTAAGTCAGATAAAGACAAACACCAGATGATATCACTTATATGCGGAATCTGAAATATGACACAAATGAACCTGTCTATGAAACAGAAACAGAATCATGGACATAGAGAACAGACTGGCGGTTGCCAAGGGGGGAAGGTGAGGGAGGGATGGGGTGGGAGGTTGGGGTTAGCAGATGTAAGCTTTTATATATAGAATGGATAAACAAGGTCCTACTGTTGTTCAATATCCTATGATAAATCATAATGGAAAACAATATTAGGAAAAAAATGTATTTGTATAACTGAAAAAAAGAGATCTTTGGAGTAAAATCAAGTGTACCAACATTCACAATGTAGAGATCCCAGAAGGAGAAGACAGAGAAGGGGGTCGAAAATGTATTTAATGAAATTATAGCTGGAAGTTTGCCAAACCTGAAGGAAACAGATATCTAGATACTGGAAACACAGAGGGTCCAAACAAGTTGAACCCAAACAGACCCACACCAAGACATATCAATATTAAAAAGGCAAAAGATAAAGATAATTCTAAAGAGAAAAAGAGTCATATAAAATGGGAACTCCTATAAGGCTATCAACTGGTTTTTCTGTGGAAACTTGCAGGCCGCAAGAGAGTGGCATGATATATTCAAAGTGCCGAAAGAAAAAAACCTGTAACCTAGGATACTCTACCCAGCAAGATTATCATTTAGAATTGAAGGAGAGATCAAGAACTCCTTAGGCAAGCAAGAACTAAAAGTTCTTCAATACTCAACTGACACTAAAAGAAATGTTAAAGGGTCTTCTCTAAGTGGAAAAGATTATAACAAGACATAGAGGAAAGGTAAAATCCCACTAGTGAAGGAAAATATATTGTAAACGCTGAGTATCAATCACTTAAATAAGCTAAAATGAGGGTTAAAAAACAAAGAGTTGTCAAATCATGTAAAAATACAACAGTCAGGAAAGGGACAAACATGAAGATTAAAATATGACATCAAAAGCAAAATGTGAGGGAGAAGAGTAAAAAAAATGTAGCTCTTTTAGAATGTGTTTGAACTTGAAGGAATATATGTTTAAAACAAATACAGTCATAGGTCAAGATATATGAACCCCATAGTAAACACGTATCAAAAACCTTCAACAGACACACAAAAATAAGAAAGGAACACAAGCATACCACGGAAGAAAATCCTCAAAGCAGTGCAAAGAAACTAAAAGAAGAAAAGAACATGGAAAAAAAAAAATCAGAAAACGAGTAATAACTGACAATAAGTACAAAACTATCAATAATTTTAAATGTCAATGGACTAAATGCTCCAATCAGAAGATATAGGGTGGCTGATTGGAAAAAACTAACAAAACCCATCTATACAATGCTTACAAAAGAGTCCTTTTAGAATTAAAGAGGATGGTAAAGGATATTTCATGCAAATGAAAATGACAAGAGAGCTAGGGGTAGCAATACTCATATCACACAAGATAGACTTTAAAACAAAGGCTACAACAAAAGTAGAAGGACATTATATAATAAAGGGATGATTACAAGAAAAGATGTTACACTTTTTAACATACATATACCCAATGTAGGGGCACATAAATATATAAAGCATATATTATCAGATATAAATGGAGAAATGATAACAATACAGTAATAGTAGGAGACTTCAATACCACACTTACATCAATGGACAGATCAACCAGACAGAAAATCAATAAGGCAACAGTGGTTTTAATCAACACAACAGACAAGTTGGACTTAATAGGTATCAACAGGACATTCCACCCAAAAAGAGCAGAGTACACTTTTTGTTTTCAAATGCACATAGAATGTTTTCAAACATTACAGGAAGAAAGCAATTACAGGAAGAAAACTGGGAAAATCACAAACATGTAGAGAATAAATAACATGCCAGTAACAAAACCAGTGTGTCAGTGAAGAAACCAAAAAGCCTAAAGTCATCAGAAAGAAGGAAATAAATATCAGAGAGGAAATAAAATAGAGACCAAAGAAGCAATTCAAAAGATGAAACCAAGAGCTGGTTCTTTGAAAAGATAAAGAAAATTGCCAAACCTTTGTCCAGGCTCATCAAGAAGAAAAGAGAAAACCCATATAAAAAGAGAAATGAACAGGAGTATATAATTGATACCACAAAATACAAAAAACAATCATGAGAATACCACAGTTATATGATAACAAATTGGGCTTTACAATATATTTTCCTTTACTAGTGGGATTTTACCTTTCCTCTACGTCTTGTTATAATCTCTTCCACTTAGAGAAGACCCTTTAACATTTCTTTTAGTGTCAGTTTAGTATTGAAGAACTTTTAGTTCTTGCTTGCCTAAGAAGTTCTTTATCTCTCCTTCAATTCTAAATGATAATCTTGCTGGGTAGAGTATCCTAGGTTACAGGTTTTTTTCTTCCAGCACTTTGAATATATGATGCCACTCTCTTGTGGCCTCCAAGTTTCCACAGAACTTAGAAGAAATTGTATGTTTGTAGAAATGTGTCAATGTGCCAAGATGGGAGCAGGAAGAAAGAGACTTTCTGAACAGAACAATCACTTGTAGAGAAATTGAATTTATAATTAAGAAAACAAACTCCTAGAAAACAAAAGTCAGAACAGGATGGCCTCATAGGCAAATTCTACCAAGCATATAAAGGATAGACTATCTATCTTTCTCAAACCATTCCAAAAAGAGTGAAGAGGAGGGAACACTCCCAGATTCATTCTATGAGGCCGTCATTACCCTGATACCAAAAACAGACAAAGAAACTATAAAAATGGAAATCACAGGGCAATGTCTTTGATGAATATAGGTGCAAAAATCCTCAACAAAATATTAGCAAACTGAATCCAACATGTATAAAAAGGATCATACACCATGATCAAATGGGATTTATTCCAGGGATGCAAGGATGGTTAAATATTTGCAAAAGTAAGGTGATAATGTTAGATTAACAAAAAGAAGAATAAAAATCACATGATCATCTCAACAGATGCAGGAAAATTGTTTGACAAAATTCAACATCATTCACGATTAAAAGAACTCTTATCAAAGTTGATACAGAGTGAACATATCTCAACGTAATAAAGACAGTTTATGTGAAGATCATACTCAACAGTAAAAAGCTGAAACTCCTTCCTCTAGATTCAGGGACAAGAAAAGTATGCCCACTCCCACTACTTCTATTTAACATGGTATTGGAAATCCCAGCCACAGCAATTACACAAGGAAAAGAAATAAAAGGCATCCTAATTGGAAAGGAAGAAGTAAAACTGTCACTATCTGCAGATGACATGACAACATATATAGAAAACTCTAACATCTCCACTAAGAAAATAAAACTAATAAACAAGTTACAGGATACAAGATTAATATACAGAAATCTGCTGCTTTTCTACACACTTATAATGAACAATCAGAAAGAGAGAGCATAAAACAAACGGAATAAAATACCTAGAAATAAACTTAACCAAGCAGTTGAAAGAAATTTACACCGAAAACTAAAACATGGATGAAGGAAATTGTAGGTAATAGAAAGAAATGGAAAGATACACCATGTTCTTGGATTTAAAGACTTAATATTGTTAAAATTTCCATATTACCCAAAACAGTCTCTAGATTTAATACAATCCCTATCAAAATATCGATGACATTTTTCATAGAACCAGAAAAATAACTCTAAAATTTATATGGAACCACAGAAGACCCCCAATTGCCAGAGCAGTCTGGTGAAAAAAGAACAAAGCTGGAGGTATCAGATTCCCAGACTTCAGATTATATTACAAAGCTACATCAATCAAAATAGCATGGTACTGGCACAGACACGTAGATCAACGGAACCAAATAGAGAGCTAGAAATAAATCCATGCATTTACAGTCAATCTCTGAAAAAGGCTGCAAGAATATCCAATGGAGAAGAGAAATTCTCTTCAATAAGTGGTTCTGGGAAAACTGGACAGCTACAGGTAAAAAAATGAAATTACAACATTCTCTGACACTATATATACAAAGTCAAAAAGGATTAAAGACTAAATGTAAAACCTGAAAAACCTGAAAAATACAAGCCTACCTCGGGAAACAAAGAAAATCTCAAATAAAGAGCCTAACTGTACACCTAAAGCAACTAGAGAAAGAAGAACAAACAAAACCCAAAGTTGGCAGAAGGAAAGAAATCATAAAGATAGGAGCAGAAAAAAAAATCAGAGACTGAAAAAAAAATAGAAAAGATCAATGAAACTAAGAGTTGGTTCTTTGCAAAGATAAACGAAATTGATAAACCTTTAGAAAGACTCATCAAGAAAAAAAGGGAGAGGGCCCAAATCAATAAAATCAAAAATGAAAAAGAAAAGTTACAACCAGGAACAGAAGTACAAAGGATCATAAAAGACTGCTACAAAACAACTATATGCAAATAAAATGGACAACCTAGAAGAAATGAGAAAACTTTTAGAAAGGTATGATCTATCAAGACTGGACCAGGAAGAAATAGAAAATATAAACAGTCCAATTACCAGTACTGAAATTCAATCAAATTGAATCAGTTATTTAAAAACTCCCAACAAACAAAAGTCCAGCATCAGATGACTTCACCAACGAATTCTACCAAACATTTAGAAAAGAGTTGACACTTATCCTTCTGAAACTATTTCAAAAAACTGTAGAGGGAGGAACACTTCCAAACTCATTCTGTGAGCCCAGCATCACCCTAATACCAAAACAAGACAAAGATATCACGAAAGAAGAAAATTACGGGCCAATATCACTGATGAACATAGATGAAAAAATCCTCAACAAAATACTAGCAAACCGCATCCAACAATACATTAAAAGGATCATAGACCATGATCAAGTGGGATTTATCCCAGGGATCGAGGATTTTTCATTATCTGCAGAAATCCATGTGATACACTACATTAACAAAATTGAAGAATAAAAACCATATGATCATCTCAATAGATGCAGAAAAAGATTTGATAAAATTCAACATTTTTTTCTTAAGGGTGCAACTAGGATTTTTGTATTTTATATTGAAGCATAATTGAGTAACAATGTTGTGTTAGTTTCAGGTGTACAACAAAGTGATTCAGTTATACATATATGTGTATCCATTCTTTTTCAAGTTCTTTTCCCAATTAGGTCATTACAGAGTATTGAGCAGAGTTCCCTTTGCTATACAGTAGGTCCTTGTTGGTTATCTATTTTAAATATAGCAGTGTGTACATGTCAGTCCCAAACTCCCAATCTATCCCTCTGCCCATTCTTCCCCCATGGGAACCATAAGTTCGCTCTCTAAATCTGTGAGTCTGTTTCTGTTTTGTAAATAAGCTCATTTGTTACATTTTTTTAGATTCCACATATAAGCGATATCATGTGATATTTGTATTTCTCTGACTTCAGTTACTCTGATAATCTCGAGGTCCATCTATGTTGCTGCAAATGGCAGTACTGACATTAACAAAATGAAGAATAAAAACCATATGATCATCTTTATAGATGCAGAAAAAGCTTTTCATAAAATGCAATATTCACAGGGCTTCCCTGGTGGCGCAGTGGTTGAGAGTCCGCCTGCCGATGCAGCGGACACAGGTTCGTGCCCCGGTCCGGGAAGATCCCACATGCCGTGGAGTGGCTAGGCCCGTGAGCCATGGCCGCTGAGCCTGCACGTCCAGAGCCTGTGCTCCACAATGGGAGAGGCCACAACAGTGAGAGGCCCATGTACTGCCAAAAAAAAAAAAAATTCAACATTCATTTTTGATAATAAATCTCCAGAAAGCGAGCATCAAGGGAATATACCTCAACATAATTAAAGCCATATATGACAAACCCACAACTAACACCATATTCAACAGTGAAAAGTTAAAAGCATTTCCTCCAAGATCAGGAGCAAGACAAGGATGCCCACTCTTGCCACTTTTATTCAACATAGTTTTGGAAGTCCTAGCCACAGCAAAGAAAAAGAAATAAAAAGAATCCAGGGCTTCCCTGGTGGTGCAGTGGTTGAGGGTCCGCCTGCCGATGCAGGGGACACGGGTTCGTGCCCCAGTCCAGGAGGATCCCACATGCCGCGGAGCGGCTGGGCCCGTGAGCCGTGGCCGCTGGGCCTGCGCGTCCGGAACCTGTGCTCTGCAACGGGAGAGGCCACAGCAGTGAGAGGCCTGCATACCACAAAAAAAAAAAGAAAAAAAGAAAAAAAATCCAAGTTGGAAAGGAAGAAGTAAAACTGTCACTGTTTGTAGATGACATGAAACTATACATAGAAAATCCTGAAAAAGCCAGCAGAAAACTACTAGACCTCAATGAATTCAGTAAAGCTGTAGGATACGACACTTACATACAGAAATCTGTTGCATTACTATACACTAACACTGAACTACCAAAAAGAGAAATTAAGGAAAGAATCCCATTTACTATCACATCAAAAAGAATAAAATACCTAGGAATAAACCTACCTAAAGAGGCAAAAGACCTGTACTATGAAAACTATTATATAAGACGCTGATTAAAGAAATTGAAGATGACACAAACAGATGGAAAGATATGCCATGTTCTTGCATTGGAAGAATCAAGAGTGTTACAATGACTCCACTGCCCAAGGCAATCTACAGATTCAATGCAATCGCTACCAAATTAACAACGGCATTTTTCACAGAACTAGAACAAATCATTTAAAAATATGTATGGAAACACAAAAGACCCCAAATAGCCAAAGTAATATTGAGAAAGAAAAATGGAACTGGAGGAATCAGGCTCCCTGACTTAAGACCATACTACAAAGCTACAGTAAAAAAAACAATATGGTACTGGCACAGAAACAGATGACACAGAGCAATGGAACAGGATAGAGGCTGCAGAAATAAACCCATGAACTTCTGATCAATTGATGTATGACAAAAGAGGCAAGAATATACAATGGAGAAAAGACAGTCTCTTCAGTAAGTAATGCTGGTAAAATTGGACAGCTACCTGTAAAAAAAAAAAATGAAATTAGAACATTTTCTAACACCATATACAAAAATAAACTCAAAATGAATTACAGAACTAAATATAAGACTGGACACTATAACACTCCTTGAGGAAAACAGAGGCAGAACAATATGACATGAATCACAACAATATTTTTTTGGATACACTCTTAAAGTAAAGGAGATAAAAGCAAAATAAACAATGGGACCTAATTAAACTTAAAAGCTTTTGCACAGCAAAGGAAACCATCAACAAAATGAAAAGCAACCTACTGAATGGGAGAAAATATTTGCAAATGATATGATCAATAAGGGATTAATATCCAACATATATAAACAGCTCATACAATCAACATCAAAAAAAACAACCTGATTAAAAACCTGGGCAGAAGAACTGAATAGACATTTTTTCCAAAGAGGAAATACAGATGGCCAAGAAGAACATGCAAAGATAGTCAACATCGCTAATCAACAGGGAAATGCAAATAAAAACCACAATGAGATATTTCATATCTGTCAGAATGGCTATCATCACAAAGAACACTAACAACAAATTTTGGAGAGGGTGTGGAGAAAAGGGAACACTCATAAACTGTTGGTGTGAATGTAAATTGGTGCAGCCACTGTGGAGAACAATATGGAGGTTTCTCAAAAAACTAAAAATAGAACTACCATATGATCCAACAATTCTACTCCCCCCAAAACACAGACATTAATTCAAAAAGATACATGCACCCCAGTGTTGACAGCAGCATCATTTACAGTATCCAAGATATGGAAGTAACCTAAGTGTCCATCAACAGATGAATGGATAAAGAAGTGATACATATACACAAAGGAATATTAGCCATAAAAAGGAATGAAATTCTGGCAATTTGGATGGACCTACAGAATATTATACCTAGTGAGGTAAGTCAGACAGAGAAAGACAAATATTATATGATATCACTTATATGTGGAATCTAAAAAATACAACAAATTAGTAAACAAAAAAGCAGATTCACAGACATAGAGAAGAAACTAGTGGGTATCAGTGGGGGAGGAGGACAAATATAGAAGTGGGGGAGCGGAAGGTAGAAACTATTGGGTGTAAGATGAGCTCAAGAATATATTGTGTATCATGAGGAATAAAGCAAATATTTTGTAACAACTGTAAATGTAAAGAAACCTTTCAAAAGTGTATAAAAATAATGAATACATAAACCCACATATATCAATAGATAGATCATCCACACAAAATCAACAAGAAAATATTGGCCTTAAATGACACTTCAGACCAGCTGTATTTAACAGATATATAAAGAACTTTCCATCCAAAACTAACAGAATACACATTCTTCTCAAGTGCACATGGAATGCTCTCCATGGTAGATCATATGTTAGGCCAAACCAACCTTAATAAGTTCAAAAGTTTGTAATCATATTAACCATATAGTCTGACCACAATGGTATAAAACTAGAACTAAATTAAAAATGGAAAATTCAAAATATGTGGACATTAAATCACAGGCAACTGAACAAATGGATCAAAGAAGAAATCAAGGTAAATTTAAAAAATACACTGAGACAAATGAAAATGGAAATACAATATAACAAAATTTACAGGATGCAGCAAAAAAAACACAAAATCTAAAGGAGGGAAGTTCATAGCGACAAATGCCTACTTCAAGAAATAAGAAAAATCTCAAACAACGTAACTTTACACCTCAAGGAACTACTTTAAAAAAAAAAAAGAACAAACCCCAAAGTTAGTAAAATAAAAGAAATAAGGATCAGAGCAGAAATAAATGAAACAGAAACTAAAAAGACAATAGGAAAGATCATTGAAAGTAACAGCTTGTTTTTAAGAAGACAAAATTGGCAACCATTTAAGTAGACACACCAAGAAAAAGGACTCAGATAAAAAATATCAGAAATGAAAGATGAAACATTATAACTGATACCACAGAAATACAAAGTATAATAAGATACTACTATGAATAGTTTCATGTCAAGAAACTGGACAGCCTAAAAGAAATTGATAAGTTCCTAGAAATGTAAACCTATCAAGACTGAATGTTGAAGAAATAGAAAGTATGAACAGACCAATTACTAATAACTTTATTAAATCAATAATCAAAAACCTCCGAACAACAGCAGTCCAGGACCAGATAAATTCACTGGTGAATTTTACTAAACATTCAAAAAAGAATACCAATCCTTCTCAAAC
Source organism: Inia geoffrensis (assembly GCA_036417435.1). Taxonomy (NCBI): domain Eukaryota; kingdom Metazoa; phylum Chordata; class Mammalia; order Artiodactyla; family Iniidae; genus Inia; species Inia geoffrensis. The sequence continues at coordinate 1,779,755 of CM070906.1, read as the reverse complement.
TCTTCCAAAAAATGGTAAGGAAGGGAATGCTTCCAAATGCATTTCATGAGGTTAGCATTACCCTGATACCAAAACCAAACAAGGCCACCACAAGAAAAGAAAGTTATAGGCCAATATCCCGATGAACATAGATGAAAAAATTCAACAAAATTTCAGCCAACTGAATTCAACAATACATTAAAAGGATCATATACCAGGATCAAGTGAATTAATTCAGGTATGCAGGATGATTCAACATCCACAAACAATGTGATACACCACACTTATAAAACAGATAAAAATCATATGATGTCAATAGATGCAGAAAGAAACTTTGGACAAAATTCAACATCCATTTATGATAAAATCTCTCAAAGTGGGTATAAAGAGATCATACCTCAACGTAATAAAGGCCATACATGACAAGCCCGCAAATAACATCATATTCAAAGGTGAAAAGCTAAAATCTTTTCCTCTTTAATCAGGAACAAGACAAGGATGCCCAGTCTCACTGTTTCCATTCAACATAGTACTGGAAGTCCTAGCCAGAACAATTAAGCAAGAAAAATAAAGTCATCTAAACCGTAAAAAATAACTGCAACTGTCACGATTTGCATGTGACATTACATTACATAATAAGCTCTAAAACACCAAATAACTGTTAGAATAAAAAGTTCAGTAAAGCTGTAGGATACAAAAATCTGTTGCATTTCTATACATTAAAAAAACACTAGCAGAAAGAGATATTAAAAAAAACAACTACAATCCCGTTTACAGTTGTATCGAAAGAATACCTAAGCATAAATTTAACCAAGGATGTGAAAGAGCTGTACATTGAAAACTATAAGACATTAATGAATGATTAAAGAAGGCACAAATAAATAGAAAGCTATTCCATGCTCACAGATTGGAAGAATTAATATTGCTAAAATATCCATACTACCCAGAGTAATCTATTATTTCAATGCCATTCCTATCAAAATTCCAATGGCAATTTTCACAGAGATAGGACATACAATTCTAAAGATTGTGTGGAACCACAAAAGACCCCAAATAGCCAAATAAATTTTGACAAAGAGGAATAAAGCTGGAGGCATTATGCTCCCTGATTTCAAACTATATTGCAAAGCTACAGGAAATAAAACATCATGGTATTGGCATAAAAACAGACAAATCAATGGAATACAACAGACAGCGCCAAAATAAAACTACCCAAATATGGTCAAAATTACTAGTCAAGAGACGAATGCAAATCAAAACTACAAACAAAGCGATAAGAAATAACAAGTGTTGGCAAGAATGTGGAGAAAAGGGAACCCTTGTGCACTGCTGGTAGAAATAAAAATTGGGGCAACCACTATGGAAAGAATTATGGAGAGTCTTCCGAAAACTGAAAATGAACTATCATATGACCCAGCAATTTCACTTCTGCGTATTTATCCAAAGAAAATGGAAACACTATTTTGAAAAGATATATTCACTTCCTACATTCATTACAGCATCATTTACAACACCAAAGTAATGAAAACAACCTAAGCGTCCACTGATAGATGAATGCATTAAGAAAATATGGAATAGGCGAGACCTTCAAGATGGCGGAGTAAGATGTGGAGATCATCTTCCTCCTCACAAGAACATCAGAAATACATCTACATGTGGAACACCTCCTACAGAACACCTACTAAACGCTGGCAGAAGATCACAGACTTCCCAAAAGAGCCATGTGGGTGACAGGGTCTTGGCGCTCCAGCCAGGTGTCAGGCCTCTGCCTCTGAGGTGGGAGAGCCGAGATCAGGACACTGGTCCACCAGAGACCTCCCAACTCCATGTAATATCAAACGGCGAAAGCTCTCCCAGAGATCTGTATCTCAACACTAAGACCCAGCTCCACTCAACAACCAGCAGGCTGCAGTGCTGGACACCCTATGCCAAACAACTACCAAGACAGAAACACAACCCCACCCATTAGCAGAGAGGCTGCCTAAAATCATAATAAGGTCACAAACACCCCAAAACACACCTCTCACACGGTCGTGCCCACCAGAAAGACAAGATCCAGCCTCATCCTCCAGAACACAGGCACCAGTCCCCTCCACCAGGAAGCCTACACAACCCACTGAACCAACCTTAGCCACTAGGGGCAGAAAACAAAAACAATAGGAATTGTGAACCTGCAGCCTGCGAAAAGGAGACCCCAAACACAGTAAGGTAAGCAAAATGAGAAGACAAAGAAACACACAGCAGATGAAGGAGCAAGGTGAAAACCCACCAGACCAAACAAATGAAGAGGAAATAGGCAGTCTACCTGAAAAAGAATTCAGAGCAATGATAGTAAAGATGATCCAAAATCTTGGAAATAGAATGGAGAAAATACAAGAAACGTTTAACAAGGACCTAGAAACACTAAACAGCAAACAATGTTGAACAACCCAATAAATGAAATGAAAGATTCTCTAGAAGGAATCAATAGCAGAATAACTGAGGCAGAAGAACGGATAGGTGACCTGGATGATAAAAGGGCGGAAATAACTACTGCAGAGCAGAATAAAGAAAAAAGAATGAAAAGAATTGAGGACAGTCTCAGAGACCCCTGGAACAACATTAAATGCACCAACGTTCAAATTATAGGGGTCCAGAAGAAGAAGAGAAAAAGGAAGGGACTGAGCAAATATTTGAAGAGATTATAGTTGAAAACTTCCCTAATATGGGAAAGGAAATAGTTAATCAAGTCCAGGAAGCACAGAGAGTCCCATACAGGATAAATCCAAGGAGAAACATGCCAAGACACATATTAATCAAACGGTCAAAAATTAAATACAAAGCAAAAATATTAAAAGCAGCAAGGGAAAACCAACAAATAACACACAAGGGAATCCCCATAAGGTTAACAGCTGATCTTTCAGCAGAAATTCTGCAAGCCAGAAGGGGCTGGCAGGACATATTTAAAGTGATGAAAGAGAAAAACCTGCAATCAAGATTACTCTACCCAGCAAGGATCTCATTCAGATTTCATGGAGAAATTAAAACCTTTACAGACAAGCAAGAGCTAAGAGAACTCAGCACCACCAAACCAGCTTTACAACAAATGCTAAAGGAACTTCTCTAGGCAGGAAACACAAGGAGAAGACCTACAATAACAAACCCAAAACAATTAAGAAAATGGGAATAGGAACATACATATCGATAATGACCTTAAATGTAAATGTATTAAATGCTCCAACCAAAAGACACAGACTGGCTGAATGCATACAAAAATAAGACCAGTATATATGCTGTCTACAAGAGACCCACTTCAGATCTAGGGACACATACAGACTGAAAGTGAGGGGATGGAAAAAGACATTCCATGCAAATGGAAATCAAAAGAAAGCTGGAGTAGCAATTCTCATATCATACAAAATAGACTTTAAAATAAAGACTATTACAAGAGACAAAGAAGGACACTACATAATGATCATGGGATCAATCCAAGAAGATGATACAAAAATTGTAAATATTTATGCACCCAACAAAGGAGCACCTCAATACATAAGGCAAATGCTAACAGCCATAAAAGGAGAAATCAACAGTAACACAATCATAGTAGGGGACTTTAACACCCTACTGTCACCAATGGACAGATCAACCAAAAGGAAAATAATTAAGGAAACACAAGCTTTAAATGATACATTAAAGAAGATGGACTTAATTGATATTTATAGGACATTCCATCGAAAAACAACAGAATACACTTTCTTCTCAAGTGCTCATGGAACATTCTCCAGGATAGATCATATCTTGGGTCACAAATCAAGCCTTGGTAAATTTAAGAAAATTTAAGCTGTATCAGGTATCTTCTCCGACCACAATGCTATGAGACTAGATATCAATTACAGGAAAAATTCTGTAAAAATTACAAACATATGGAGGCTAAAACAATACACTACTAATTAACCAAGAGATCAATGAAGAAATGAAAGAGGAAATCAAGAAAATACATAGAAATAAATGACAAGGGAAAGACGATGATGACATAAAATCTATGGGATGCAGCAAAAGCAGTTCTAAGAAGGAAGTTTACAGCAATACAATCCTACCTCAAGAAACAAGAAACATCTCAAATAAACAACCTACCCTTACACCTAAAGCACACAGAGGAAGAAGAACAAAAGAAGACCCAAAGTTAGCAGAAGGAAAAAAATCATACAGATCAGAAATAAATGAAAAAGAAATGCGGAAAACAATAGCAAAGATCAATAAAACTAAAAGCTGGTTCTTTGAGAAGATTAACCAAATTGATAAACCATTAGCCAGACTCATCAAGAAAAAAAAAGACTCAAATCAATGGAGAAGTAACAACTGACACTACAGAAATACACAGGACCATGAGAGATTACTACAAGCAAATATATGCCAATAAAATGGACATCCTGTAAGAAATGGACAAATTCTTAGAAAAGCACAACCTTCTGAGACTGAACCAGGAAGAAATAGAAAATATCAACAGGCCAATTACAGGTATTGAAATTGAGACTGTGATTAAAAATCTTCCAACAAACAAAAGCCCAGGACCCGATGGCTTCACAGCCGAATTCTGTTACATTAGAGCTAACACCTATCCTTCTCAAACTCTTCCAAAACATAGCAGAGGGAGGAACACTCCCAAACTCATTCTACGAGGCCACCATCACCCTGATACCAAAACCAGACAAGGATGTCACAAAGAAAGAAAACTACAGGCCAATATCACTGACGAACATAGATGCAACAAAATACTAGCAAACAGAATCCAACAGCACATTAAAAGGATCATACACCATAATCAAGTGGAGTTTATCCCAGGAAAGCAAGGACTCTTCAATATATGCAAATCAATCAATGAGATAAACCATATTAAAAAGTGAAGGAGAAAAACCATATGATCATCTCAATAGATGCAGTAAAATCTTTCAACAAAATTCAACACCCATTTATGATTAAAAAAACCCTGCAGAAAGTAGGCATAGAGGGAACTTTCCTCTACATAATAAAGGCCATATATGACAAACCCACAGCCAACATCGTTCTCAATGATGAAACACTGAAACCATTTCTCTATGATCAGGAACAAGACAAGGAAGTCCACTCTCACCACTGTTATCCAACATAGTTTTGGAAGTTTTAGCCGCAGCAATCAGAGAAGAAAAAGAAATAAAAGGAATCCAAATTGGAAAACAAGAAGTAAAGCTGTCACTGTGTGCAGATGACATGATACTATACAGAGAGAATCCTAAAGATACTACCAGAAAACTACTAGAGCTAATCAATGAACTTGGTCAAGTAGCAGGATACAAAATCAATGCATAGAAATCTCTTGCATTCCTATACACTATTGATGAAAAATCTGAAAGTGAAATTAAGGAAACACTCCCATTTCCCACTGCAACAAAAAGAATAAAATAGCTAGGAATAAACCTACCTAAGGAGACAAAAGACCTGTATGCAGAAAACTATAAGACACTGATGAAAGAAATTAAAGATGACACAAAACAGATAGAGAGATATACCATGTTCTTGGATTGGAAGAATCAACATTGTGAAAATGACTGTACCGCCCAAAGCAATCTACAGATTCAATGCAATCCCTATCAAACTACCAATGGCAGTTTTCACAGAGCTAGAACAAAAAATTTCCCAATTTGTATGGAAACACAAAAGACCTCGAATAGCCAAAGCAATCTTGAGAAAGAAAAATGGAGCTGGAGGAATCAGGCGCCCAGATTTCAGACTATATTACAAAGCTACAGTAATCAAGACTGTATGACGCTGGCACAAAAACAGAAATATAGATCAATGGAACAGGATGGAAAGCCCAGGGATAGCCCATGCATATATGGTCACCTTATCTTTGACAAAGGAGGCAAGAATATACAATGGAGAAAAGAGAGCCTCTTCAATAAGTGGTGCTGGGCAAACTGGACAGCTACATGTAAAAGAGTGAAATTAGAACACTCCCTAAGAAAGCCAGCCCAAAGTCAGATGGATGGAAATATTATAGATCAGACAGAAAATAGAGATTTTTTAAAAATTAGAAAAGATCAATGAAACCAAGAGCTAGTTCTTTGAAAGGATAAACAAAATTGATAAACTTTTAGCCAGGCTCATCAAGAGAAAAGAGAGAGGACACAAATAAACCAATTAAGAAATGATAGAGGAGAAGTAACAACTGATATCACAGAGACAGAAAAAAAAAGTAATCATAAGAGAAAACTATGAACAGTTGTATGGTAACAAATTAGACAATCTAGAAGAAATGGACAAATTTCTTGAAACATACAATCTGCCTAGACTGAGTTGGAAAAAAATAGATAAGCTGAGGAGATTGATCACTCACACTAAAATTGAATTTGTAATAAAAATTCTTCCAGCAAACAGAAGTTGAAGACCAGATGGCTTCACCGGGGAATTCTACCAAAGAAGTGCTAATGCTTATCCTTCTAAAACTATTCCAAAAAACTGTGCATTCTCAAATTCATTCTAAAAGGCCACGATTACCTTGATACCAAAACCAGGCAAGGACACGACAAAAAGAAAAAAAAAGAAAATTACAGACCAGTATCTCTGATGAACATAGATGCAAAAATTCTCAACAAAATATTAGCAAACTGATTTCAACAATATGTAAAAATAATCATACCCCATGATCAAGTGAGAATTATCCAGGGGTTCAAGGATGGTTCAATATTTGCAAATCAGTGTGATACATTACATTAACAATGGTGAAAATTACATGATTATCATAGTAGACTCAGTAAATCAATATTCATAGTAAATACTCTCAAACTTGGATTAGAGGGAACATATCTCAATATAATAAAGGCCATTTATTAAAAAAAAAAACAAAAAAACAGAGCTAACATTATACTCAAGGGTGAAAAGATGAAAGCCTTTCCTCTAAAATCAGGAACAAGACAAAGATGCCCACTCGCACCACTTCTATTTAACATAGTATTGCAAGTCGTAGTCACAGAAATCAACAAAGGAGAGATAAAAGACATCCTAATTGGAAGAGGTAAAACTGTCACTATTTACAGATGACATGATGCTACATAGATAAAATCCTAGTCTTCACTGAAAAACTATAAGAACTAATAAATGAATTCAGTAAAGTTATATGATACAAGATTAATATACAGAAATAAGGAAGTATCAGAAAGAAAGCAAGAAAAAATAAACGTTTAAAATCACATCAGGGGGGTGCTGGGAAGATGGCGGAAGAGTAAGACGCGGAGATCACCTTCCTCCCCACAGATACACCAAAAATACATCTACACGTGGAACAACTCTTACAGAACACCTACTGAAGGCTGGCAGAAGACCTCAGACCTCCCAAAAGGCAAGAAACTCCCCACGTGCCTGGGTAGGGCAAAAGAAAAAAAGAAAAAACAGAGACAAAAGAATAGGGACGGCACCTGCACCAGTGGGAGGGAGCTGTGAAGGAGGAAAAGTCTCCACACACTAGGAGCCCCTTCGCGGGAGGAGACTGCGGGAGGCGGAGGCGGGAGGCGGAGGAGGGAGCTTCGGAGCCGCAGAGGAGAGCACAGCAACAGGGGTGCGGAGGGGAAAGCGGAGAGATTCCCGCACAGAGGATCGGTGCCGACCGGCACTCACCAGCCCGAGAGGCTTGTCGGCTCACCCGCCGGGGCGGGCGGGGCTGCGAGCTAAGACTCGGGTTTCGGTTTCAGACGGAGCGCAGGGAAAGGACTGGGGTTGGCGGCTTGAACATAGCCTGAAGGGGTTAGTGCACCACGGCTAGCCGGGAGGGAGCCCGGGGAAAAGTCTGCACCTGCCAAAGAGGCAAGAGACTTTTCCTTTCCGCTTTGTTTCCTGATGCGCGAGGAGAGGGGTTTAAGAGCACTGCTTTAAGGAGCTCCAGAGACGGGCGCGAGCCGCGGCTAAAAGCACGGACCCCAGAGACAGGCGCGAGCTGCGGCCACCAAGGGGCCTGTGTACGAGCACAGGTCAATACCCACACCCCTCTTCCGGGGAGCGTGCGCAGCCCGCCACTGCCAGGTTCCCGGGATCCAGTGACATCTTCCCAGGGAGAACACACGGCGGGCCTCAGGCTGGTGCAGCATCACGCCGGCCTCTGCCGCCGCAGGCCCGCCCCGCACGCCGTGCCCCTCCCTCCCCGCGGCCTGAGTGCGCCAGAGCCCCCGAGTCAGCGGCGCCTTTAACCCCGTCCTGTCTGAGCGAAGAACAGACGCCCTCCAGCGACCTACACGTGGAGGCAGGGCCAAATCCAAAGCTGAGCCCCTGGGAGCTGTGGGAACAAAGAAGAGAAAGGGAAATCTCTCCCAGCAGCCTCAGAAACAGCGGATTAAAGCTCCACAATCAACTTGATGTACCCTGCATCTGTGGAATACATGAATAGACAGTGAATCATCCCAAATTGAGGTGGTGGACTTCGAATGCAAGATCTATGATTTCTTCCCCTTTTTCCTCTTTTTGTGAAAGTGTATGTGTACGCTTCTCTTTGAGATCTTGTCTGTATAGCTTTGCTTCCACCATTTATCCTAGGGTTCTATCCGTCCATTTTTTTTTTTCCTTTTTTTCTTTAAGAAAAAATTTTTTTTCTTAATAATTAATTTTAATAATTCTATTATACTTTACCTTCCCTCTTTCTTTCTTTCCTTCCCTCCTTTAGACAACGAATCATCCCAAGTGGAGGAGGTTGTCTTTGAAAGCAAGATTTATGATTTTTTCCCCTTTACCTCTTTTCGTGAGGGTATATGTGTAAGCTTCAGTGTAAGATTTTGTCTGTATAACGTGGCTTCCACCATTTGTCCTAAGGTTATATCCATCCCTTTTTTTTTCCCCCTAAATAATTATGTTTTAATTCAATAACTTTATTATACTTTACTTCATTCTATTTTACTGTATCTACTTTCTGTCTTTTTTCCTTCCTTCCTTCCTTCCTCCCTCCCTCCCTCCTTTCTTTCCTTCTTTTCTTTTTCTTTCTTTCTTCCTTCCTTCCCTCCTTCCTTCCTTCCTTCCCTCCTTTCCATCTTTCTTTCTTTCTTCCTACTTCTACTAATTCTCTCTACTTTCTCTCCCTTTTAATCTGAGCTGTGTGGATGAAAGGTTCTTGCTGCTCCTGCCAGGAATCAGGACTCTGCCTCTGAGGGGGGAGAGCCAACTTCAGGACACTGGTCCACAAGAGACGCCCCAGCACCACATAATATCAAACGGTGAAAATCTCCCAGGGACCTCCATCTTAACACCAGCACCCAGCTTCACTCAACGGCCAGCAAGGTACAGTGCTGGACAACCTATGCCAAACAACTAGCAAAACAGGAACACAACCCCACCCATTAGCAGAGAGGCTGCCTAAAACCATAATAAGTCCACAGACACCCCAAAACACACCACCAGACGTGGACCTGCCCACTAGAGAGATAAGATCCAGCCTCATCCAGCACAACACAGGCACTAGCCCCCTCCACCAGGAAGCATACACAACCCACTAGACCAACCTTAGCCACTGGAGACAGACATCAAAAACAACGGGAACTACGAACCTGCAGCCTGCAAAAAGGAGACCCCAAACACAGTAAGATAAGCAAAATGAGAAGACAGAAAAACACACAGCAGATGAAGGAGCAAGATAAAAATGCACCAGACCTAACAAATGAAGAGATAATAGGCAGTTTACCTGAAAAAGAATTCAGAATAATGATAGTAAAGATGACCCAAAATCTTGGAAATAGAATGGACAAAATGCAAGAAACAATTAACAAAGACCTAGAAGAACTAAAGACGAAACAAGCAACGATGAACAACACAATAAATGAAATTAGAAGTACTCTAGATGGGATCAATAGCAGAATAAGTGAGGCAGAAGAACGGATAAGTGACCTGGAAGATAAAATAGTGGAAATAACTACTGCAGAGCAGAATAAAGAAAAAAGAATGAAAAGAACTGAGGACAGTCTCAGAGACCTCTGGGACAACATTAAATGCACCAACATTCGAATTATAGGGGTTCCAGAGGAAGAAGAGAAAAAGAAAGGGACTGAGAAAATATTTGAAGAGATTATAGTTGAAAACTTCCCTAATATGGGAAAGGAAATAGTTAACCAAGTCCAGGAAGCAGAGAGAGTCCCATACAAGATAAGCCCAAGGAGAAATACGCCAAGACACATATTAATCAAACTCTCAAAAATTAAATACAAAGAAAGCATATTAAAAGCAGCAAGGGAAAAAAAACAAATAACACACAAGGGAATCCCCATAAGGCTAACAGCTGATCTCTCAGCAGAAACTCTGCAAGCCAGAAGGGAGTGGCAGGACATACTGAAAGTGATGAAGGAGAAAAGCCTGCAACCACGATTACTCTACCCAGCAAAGATCTCATTCAGATTTGATGGAGAAATTAAAACATTTACAGACAAGCAAAAGCTGAGAGAGTTCAGCACCACCAAACCAGCTTTACAACAACTGCTAAAGGAACTTCTCTAGACAAGAAACACAAGAGAAGGAAAGGACCTATAACAACGAACCCAAAACAATTTAGAAAATGGGAATAGGAACATACATGTCGATAATTACCTTAAATGTAAATGGACTAAATGCTCCCACCAAAAGACACAGATTGGCTGAATGGATACAAAAACAAGACCCATATATATGCTGTCTACAAGAGACCCACTTCAGACCTAGAGACACATACAGACTGAAAGTAAGGGGATGGAAAAAGATATTCCATGCAAATGGAAACCAAAAGAAAGCTGGAGTAGCAATTCTCATATCAGACAAAATAGACTTTAAAATAAAGACCATTACAAGAGACAAAGAAGGACACTACATAAAGATTAAGGGATCAATCCAAGAAGAAGATATAACAATTGTAAATATTTATGCACCTAACACAGGAGCACCTCAATACATAAGGCAAAAACTAACAGCCATAAAAGGAGAAATCGACAGTAATACATTCATAGTAGGGGACTTCAACACCCCACTTTCACCAATGGACAGATCATCCAAAATGAAAATAAGGAAACACAAGCTTTAAATGATACATTCAACAAGATGGACTTAATTGATATTTATAGGACACTCCATCCACAAACAACAGAATACACATTTTTCTCAAGTGCTCATGGAACATACTCCAGGATAGATCATATCTTGGGTCACAAATCAAGCCTTGGTAAATTTAAGAAAATTGAAATTGTATCAAGTATCTTTTCCGACCACAACGCCATGAGACTAGATATCAATTACAGGAAAAGATCTGTAAGAAATACAAACACATGGAGGCTAAACAATACATTACTCAATAATGAAGTGATCACTGAAGAAATCAAAGAGGAAATTAAAAAATACCTAGAAACAAATGACAATGGAGACACGACGACCCAAAACCTATGGGATGCAGCAAAAGCAGTTCAAAGAGGGAAGTTTATAGCAATACAATCCCACCTTAAGAAACAAGAAACATCTCGCATAAACAACCTAACCTTACACCTAAAGCAATTAGAGAAAGAAGAACAAAAAAACCCCAAATTTAGCAGAAGGAAAGAAATCATAAAAATCAGATCAGAAATAAATGAAAAAGAAATGAAGGAAACAATAGCAAAGATCAATAAAACTAAAAGCTGGTTCTTTGAGAAGATAAACAAAATAGATAAACCATTAGCCAGACTCATCAAGAACAAAAGGGAGAAGACTCAAATCAATAGAATTAGAAATGAAAAAGGAGAAGTAACAACTGACACTGCAGAAATACAAAGGATCATGAGAGATTACTACAAGCAACTCTATGCCAATAAAATGGACAACCTGGAAGAAATGGACAAAGTCTTAGAAATGCACAAACTACCAAGACTGAATCAGGAAGAAATAGAAAATATCAACAGACCAATCACAAACACTGAAATTGAAACTGTGATTAAAAATCTTCCAACAAACAAAAGCCCAGGACCAGATGGCTTCACAGCCGAATTCTATCAAGAATTTACAGAAGAGCTAACACCTATCCTTCTCAAACTCTTCCAAAACATAGCAGAGGGAGGAACACTCCCCAATTCCTTCTTCGAGGCCACCATCACCTTGATACCAAAACCAGACAAGGATGTCACAAAGAAAGAAAACTACAGGCCAATATCACTGATGAACATAGATGCCAAAATCCTCAACAAAATACTAGCAAACAGAATCCAGCAGCACATTAAAAGGATCATACACCATGATCAAATGGGGTTTATTCCAGGAATGCAAAGATTCTTCAATATACGCAAATCTATCAATGTGATACACCATATTAACAAATTGAAGGAGAAAAACCATATGATCATCTCAATAGATGCAGAGAAAGCTTTTGACAAAATTCAACACCCATTTATGATAAAAACCCTACAGAAAGTAGGCATAGAGGGACCCTTCCTCAACATAATAAAGGCCATATATGACAAACCCACAGCCAACATCATCCTCAATGGTGAAAAACTGAAAGCATTTCCAATAAGATCAGGAACAAGACAAGGTTGCCCACTCTCACCACTCTTATTCAACATAGTTTTGGAAGTTTTAGCCACGGCAATGAGAGAAGAAAAGGAAATAAAAGGAATCCAAATCGGAAAAGAAGAAGTAAAGCTGTCACTGCTTGCAGATGACATGATACTATACATAGAGAATCCTAAAGATGCTACCAGAAAACTACTAGAGCTAATCAATGAATTTGGTAAAGTAGCAGGATACAAAATTAATGCACAGAAATCTCTGGCATTCCTATATACTAGTGATGAAAAATCTGAAAGTGAAATCAAGAAAACACTGCCATTTACCACTGCAACAAAAAGAATAAAAGACCTAGGAATAAACCTGCCTAGGGAGACAAAAGACCTGTATGTAGAAAATTATAAGACACTGATGAAAGAAATTAAAGACGATACAAATAGATGGAGGGATATACCATGTTCTTGGATTGGAAGAATCAACATTGTGAAAATGACTCTACTACCCAAAGCAATCTATAGATTCAATGCAATCCCTATCAAACTGCCACTGGCATTTTTCACAGAACTAGAACAAAAAATTTCACAATTTGTATGGAAACACAAAAGACCCCGAATAGCTAAAGCAATCTTGAGAGCGAAAAACGGAGCTGGAGGAATCAGGCTCCCTGACTTCAGACTATACTACAAAGCTACAGTAATCAAGACAGTATGGTACTGGCACAAAAACAGAACGATAGATCAATGGAACAGAATAGAAATCCCAGAGATAAACCCATGCACATATGGACACCTTATCTTTGATAAAGGTGGCAGGAATATACAGTGGAGAAAGGACAGCCTCTTCAGTAAGTGGTGCTGGGAAAACTGGACAGCTACATGTAAAAGTATGAGCTTAGATCACTCCCTAACACCATACACAAAAATAAGCTCAAAATGGATTAAAGACCTAAATGTAAGGCCAGAAACTATCAAACTCTTAGAGGAAAACATAGGCAGAACACTCTATGACATAAATCACAGCAAGATCCTTTTTGACCCACCTCCTAGAGCAATGGAAATAAAAACAAAAATAAACAAATGGGACCTAATGAAACTTCAAAGCTTTTGCACAGCAAAGGAAACCATAAACAAGACTAAAAGACAACCCTCAGACTGGGAGAAAATATTTGCAAATGAAGCAAACGACAAAGGATTAATCTCCAAAATTTACAAGCAGCTCATGCAGCTCAATAACAAAAAAACAAACAACCCAATCCAAAAACGGGCAGAAGACCTAAACAGACATTTCTCCAAAGAAGATATGCAGACTGCCAACAAACACATGAAAGAATGCTCAACATCATTAATCATTAGAGAAATGCAAGTCAAAACTACAATGAGATATCATCTCACACCAGTTAGAATGGCCATCATCAAAAAATCTAGAAACAATAAATGCTGGAGAGGGTGTGGACAAAAGGGAACCCGCTTGCACTGCTGGTGGGAATGTGAATTGGTTCAGCCACTATGGAGAACAGTATGGAAGTTCCTTAAAAAAACTAAAAATAGAACTACCATATGACCCAGCAATCCCACTACTGGGCATATACCCTGAGAAAACCAAACTTGAAAAAGAGGCACGTACCAAAATGTTCATCACAGCTCTATTTACAATAGCCCGGAGATGGAAACAACCTAAGTGCCCATCGTCAGATGAATGGATAAAGAAGATGTGGCACATATGCACAATGGAATATTACTCAGCGTTAAAAAACGAAATTGAGCTATTTGTAATGAGGTGGATAGACCTCGAGTCTGTCATACAGAGTGAAGTAAGTCAGAAAGACAAAGACAAATACCGTATGCTAACACATATATATGGAATTTAAGAAAAAAAAAATGTTATGAAGAACCTAGGGGTAAGACAGGAATAAAGACACAGACCTACTGGAGAACGGACTTCAGGATATGGGGAGGGGGAAGGGTGAGCTATGAGAGGGCGAGGGAGGGGCATGGACATATATATACTAACAAACGTAAGGTAGATAGCTAGTGGGAAGCAGCCGCTTGGCACAGGGATATCAGCTCGGTGCTCTGTGACTGCCTGGAGGGGTGGGATAGGGAGGGAAGGAAGGAGGGAGATGCAAGAGGGAAGAAATATTTGAACGTCTGTATATATATAACTGATTCACTTTGTTATAAAGTAGAAACTGACACACCATTGTAGAGCAATTTTAACCCAATAAAGATGTTAAAAAATAATAATAATAATAAATTTTTTTAAAAAGTGGTTCAATTTATACTCCCATGAATGTTCAGCCTCTGCAACTGCCCCCCACCCCTATATCTATTATTTTTTAAAGTTTTTATTATTTTACTTTAATTGGTGGTGTCTCAGTGCTGTGTTTTGAATTCTTTTCATTGATTATGAAGAGAATATTTTATTGGTCATTTGTAATTTATGTATAACTTTTTGGTTCAATTCTTTTGTCCAGTTTTTTAGAGATGAAAAATATAGTCTTCCAAACCAAAAAAATAAATAAATAAATAAATAAATAAAATCACATCAAAAAGGAATACCTAGGAATAAACTTAACCAAGGAGATTAAACACCTGTCCTTTGAAAATGATAAAACACTGATGAAGGAATTTGAAAATGAAACAAAAAATGGAAAGATATCCCATGTTCTTGGATTGCAAGAGTTAACATTGTTAAAGTGTCCATACTAACAAAAGCAGATTTATAGATGTAATGCAATCCTTATCAAAATACTCGTGACATATTTCTCAGAACTAGAACAAATAATTCTAAACTTTTTTATGGAACCACAAAAGACTCCAAACTACAAAAGGAATCTTGAGAAAAAAGAACAAAGCTGGAGGTACCATGCTGACTTCAGGCTATACTACAAAACTACAGTAATCAAAAACTGGCATAGAAACAAAAATATATAGATCAATGGAACAGGATAGAAAGCCCAGAGATAAGCCCATGCACCTACGGTCAATTAATCTATGACAAAGGAGGCAAGACTATACAATGGAGGAAAGACAGTCTCTTCAATAAATGGTGCTGGGAACACTGGACAGCTACATGTAAAAAAATGAAATTAGAACATTTTCTAACACTATACACAAAAATAAACTCAAAATGGGTTAAATACCTAAATGTAAGACCAGATGCTATAAAATTCTTAGAGGAAAACAGGTAGAACACTCTTTGACATAAATTGAAGCAATATCTTTTTTATCCATCTCCTAGAGTAATGGAAATAAAAACAAAAATAAACAAATGGGACCTAATTAAACTCAAAAGCTTTTGCACAGCAAAGGAAACCAGAAACAAAATGAAAAGACAACCCAGAGAATGGGAGAAAATATTTGCAAACAATGCAATGGACAAGGGATTAGTCTCCAAAATTTACAATCAGCTCATGCAGCTCAATGTCAAAAAAACAAAAAGCCCAATCAAAAAAAAATAATCAAAAAATGCGCAGAAGACCTAAGTGACATTTCTCCAAAGAAGACATACAGATGGCCAAAAGGAATGTGAGAGGATGCTCAACATCACTAATTATTAGAGAAATGCAAATCAAAACTACAATGAGGTATCACTTTACACTGGTCAGAATGCCTAGAATGCCCATCATCCAAAAGTCTACAAACAAAAGATCCTTAAGAGGCTGTGGGAAAAAGGGAATCCTCCTAACACTGTTGGTGGGAATGTAAACTGTTATAGCCATTATGGAGAATAGTATGGAGGTTCCTTATAAAACTAAAAACAGAGCTACCATGTGATCCAGCCATCCCACCCCCCGGGCATATATCCAGAGAAAAATATGGTTCATAAGGATACATACACCCCAATGTTCACAGCAGCACTATTTACAAGAGCCAATACATGGAATCAACCTAAATGTCCATCAACAGATAAACTGATAAAGAAGATGTGGTATATATACAATGGAATATTACTCAGCCATAAAAATGAATGAAATAATGCCATTTACAGCAACATGGATGGACCTGGATATTATCATATTAAGTGAAGTAAGTCAGAGAAAGACAAATATCATATGATATTTTGGAATCTAAAAAAAAAAAGACACAAATTAACTTATTTACAAAACAGACTCACAGATTTAGAGAAGAACTTATGGTTACTGGGGGGGAAAGCTGGAGGACAGGGATAGATTGGGAGTTTGGGACTGACATGTACACAATGCTATATTTAAAACAGATAACCAACAAGGAACGCTGCTTAAGGTGGCACAGGGAACACTGCTCAGTATTCTGTAATAACCTACATGGGAAAAATTTTTGAAAAAGAATAGATACATTTATGTATAACTGAATCACTTTGCTGTACACCTGAAACTAACACAACATTGTAATCAACCGTACTCCAATATAAAGTTTTAAAATGTTTTAAAAAGAAATGAACAGCAGGCTGAAGACCAGCAATGACATAGCTGAACTCAACAGCACCATCACATATATATATTTGACATCTAGAGGCCATTTCATCTTAAACCAAATTACCAGTTCTTCATGGAAGAATTATAAGCCCACATGGAACATTCACCAAGATAGACCACATTCTGGGCCATGAAACACACCTTAACCATTTAAAAATAATAGAAATTATACAATGTTCTCAATCCACAATTGGATTGTGGCACCCTCCTCAACTGAATTAAACCAATATTAATAACAAAATGATAGCTGGAAAATCCTAAAATACTTGGAGATTAAGCAACACACATGGGTCAAAGAAGAAATCTCAAGAGAAATTTAAAATATTTTGGCTAAAATGAATTTTGAAATAAAAATGAAAAACGACATTAAAATTTGTGGGACGCAGCAAAATGGTGCTTACTGGGAATTTATTGAATGCAAATATTAGAAAATAAGAGAGATCTAAAATCAATATCCAAAACTTGTACCTTAGGAAACTTGAAAAAGAAGAGCAAAGTCAGTGTAAAGTAAGCAGAAGAAATACTAAAAGTTAGAGCAGAAATCAATAAAGATTAAAAAACAATGTCAGTAAAGAAAATCAAGTAAACCAAAAGCTGGTTCTTTAAAAAGATTTTAAAAAATCCATAAGCCTGTAGCCAGGCTAAGAAAAAGGAGAGAAGACAAAATTACTGAATCAGAAATAAAAAAGGGGACATCACTACAGATCCCATGGACGTTAGAAGTATAACAAAGGAATATTATAAACAGCTGTATCCCTACAGATTTGATAACCTAGATGAAATGGACCAATTCTGTGAAAATACAATCTGTCAAAACTCACAGAAATAAATTATCTGAATAGGCCTGTATATCTATTAAAGAAATTGAATCAATAATTAATAAATTTCCAAAAGAGAATGCCAGGCCCAAATGAGTTTACTGATGAATTCAATGTAATATTTAAGGAGGAACCTATGCCAATTCTTTTTTTTTTTTAATTTATTTATTTTTGGCTGTGTTGGGTCTTCGTTGCTGCACGCAGGCTTTCTCTAATTGTGGCAAGCAGGGGCTACTCTTCATTGCGGTGCGCGGGCTTCTCACTGTGGTGGCTTCTCTTGTTGTGGAGCACGGGCTCTAGGCGTGCAGGCTCAGTAGCTGTGGCTTGCAGGCTCTAGAGCGCAGGCTCAGTAGCTGTGGCGCACGGGCTTAGTTGCTCCGTGGCACGTGGGATCTTCCCGGACCACGGCTCAAACGCGCATCTGGCAGGCAGACTCCCAACCACTGTGCCACCAGGCAAGTCCCTATGCCAATTCTTTACTATCTCTTCAAGAAGATAGAAGCAGAGGGAGTATTTCCTAACTCACACTTAAGGCCAGCATTACTCTGATACCAAAATCAGACAAGGATATTACAGGAAAAGAAAACTATAGACCAATATCCCTCATGAGCATGATGCAAAAATCCTCAGGGCATAAAAACGTCATTACAGAATTGGAAAGTAAAGCAACAGTGTGGTATTACTACACCCAAACACCGACAGGTCCAAATTCTGGCAAGGATGTGGAACAAAAGGAACTTTCACTCACTGTTTTCACAATGCAAATGGTATGGGTGCAGTGGAAGACAGCTTGACAGTATCTTATAAAACTAAATCAACTCTTGCCTTAAGATCCAGGGAGGGGGAAGGGTAAGCTGGGACAAAGTGAGAGAGTGTCATGGACATATATACACTACCAAACATAAAATAGCTAGCTAGTGGGAAGCAGCCGCATAGCACAGGGAGATCAGCTCGGTGCTCTGTGACCACCTGGAGGGGTGGGATAGGGAGGGTGGGAGGGAGACGCAAGTGGGAGAGGATATAGGGATATATGTATACATATAGCTGATTCACTTTGTTATAAAGCAGAAACTAACACACCATTGTAAAGCAGTTATACTCCAATAAAGATGTTAAAAAAAAAAAAAAAAAAAAAGATCCAGAGATCACATTCCTTGGTATTTACCCATAGGAGTTAAAAACTTATATTGAGGGCTTCCCTGGTGGCGCAGTGGTTGAGAGTCCGTCTGCCGATGCAGGGGACACGGGTCCATGCCCCAGTCCGGGAAGATCCCACATGCCGCTGAGCGGCTGGGCCCGTGGGCCATGGCCGCTGAACCTGCAGGTCCGGAGCCTGTGCTCCGCAACGGGAGAGGCCACAGCAGTGAGAAGCCCGTGTAGCGCAAAAAAAAAAAAAAAAAAAAAAAAAAAAAAACATATTGAAACAAAAACATGCATATGGATGTTTTTAGCTGTTTTATTCCTAATTGTCAAAACTTGGAAACAACGAAGATGTCTTTCAGCAGATGAATGAATAAATTCGTGGTCCATCCAGACAATGGAATATGAGTCAGTGCTAAAGAGAAATGAGCTATCCAGCCATGAAAAGACACAGAGAAACATTAAATGCATTTTACTAGGTGAAAGAAGCCAATCTGAAAAGGCGACGCACTGTATAATTTCAACCATAAGACATTCTGAAAGAGATAAAACTATGGAGACAGTAAAGAGGTAGGTGCTTGCAGGGGGAGGGCAGCAGGGACAGGTAGAGCACAGAGGAAACGCTTCTGTGGAACACTGAAGTGGGGACACATGCCATCATGTGCAGAGGATGTACATCACCAGGAGTGAATCCTGATGGAACTACGACCCTGGGAGATGCTGCTGGGTCCGTGTATGCTCATCCATTGTACTAAATGTGCCAGTGGTGTGAGATGTCGATGGCGGGAGTTGCGTGTATGTTGAAAGGACGGGACAGGTGGTTTGTGGAAACTCTAGGTACTTTCTGCTCAGTTTTGTTTTGAACCTAAAACTGCTCTAAAAAATAAAGTTTGGGATGAATTGGGAGATTGGGATTGACGTATGTGCACTACCATGTGTAAAACAGATAGCAGTGGGAACCTGCTGTATAACACAGGGAGCTCAGCTCGGTGTTCTGCGGTGACCTAGGTGGGCGGGATAGGGGTGTGGAGGTACGCCCAAGAGGGAGGGGATGTATGTATACATAGAGCTGATTCACTTCACTGTACAGCAGAAACTAACACAACATTGTAAAGCAACTGTACCCCAACAAAGAAAAGTAAATGCAACTTTTTTTTCTTTTTGGTAGGTAGTAAAGGCAGAGTTCTCTGCATTGCATAATGTCCTTTGCCATATATGAGGTCCATGATCCACTGCTTCAGAGGGAATCAGTAAGTTACCAGCACTGTAAGGGCTACTAAATATTTCTAGCTGGAGAGTGAATGTTTCTATTGCCAGAATTCATGTCTCAAATTCATTCTCTGGGCGGCTCATGAGCAAATGCATCTCGGCAGACCTGCACACAGAGGGTTCGCCATTGCGCACTGGAAGAAATTCGAGTATTACTGTTGACATGAACATCTGAAGTTACAGCATTTTCCTTGTGACTGATGCAAAGTTCTCTGCTTCCTGAGGATCTAACTGCACTTTGTGCCCTTAATATAAATGTCAAAGCCGCTGTAAAAATTTTACGTACGAAGTTAATTGACTTCACAAGTAACAGGCTCTAACTCAGTGTATTAATATGCTTATGAAACAGCTAAAGCTCTTGTTAAAATACAAATGCTTGGGAGCTCCTTGGTAGCCTAGTGGTTAGGATTCCGGGCTGTCACTGCTGTGGCCCGGGTTCAATCCCTGGTTGGGGAACTGAGATCCCGCAAGCCGTGCAGCAAGGCCAAAAAAAAAAAAAAAAAAAAGAATACAAATTCTTAGGTGGAGCCTGAGATTTCTAAATTTCCAACACGTTCCCAGGTGCTATGAGTGCCACCAACAGGTGGACTGTACTTCTGTCACAGGCTGTAGACCAAATTCTTCAAAGTATGGTCAAAGGATAACCTGCATTAGAATTGCCTGTGGTGGTCATGAAAGTTTAGAGTCTAGGGTCTAAGACCTCCTGAATTATGCAGGAGTCTGTCTTTTAAACAAGTGCCTATGTGATTCTCCTGTGTTTCAATATCTGAGAACCAGAGCACGTCTAAATAATTTGGGGCTGCACAGATCTATAAAGCAGTCTATGGATTGAGTTTTTTACTTTTCTATCAAGTTTTATGTGAAACTGCCACGTTGGAATAACTTGGTAGGAAATCAGCTGTAATAAAATCACTCAAACGTTAAAAGACTTATAAAGTCACATAGTTTAAACTATGTTTATATATTATTTGATTTATGGTACTATTTATTTATTTTATTTTTTACATCTTTATAGGAGTATAATTGCTTTAAAATGGTGTGTTAGTTTCTGCTGTATAACAAAGTGAGTCAGCTATACGTATACATATATCCCCATATCTCCTCCCTCTTGCATCTCCCTCCCTCCCACCCTCTCTATCCCACCCCTCTAGGTGCTCACAAAGCACCGAGCTGATCTCCCTGTGCTATGTGGCTGCTTCCCACTAGCTATCTATTTTACGTTTGGTGGTGTATACGTGTCCATGCCACTCTCTCACTTGGTGCTGTTTAAATTTTCTGTCATTTCATGAATTTTAAATGCAAACAGAGGGAATCGCTTTGTTTTTGCTGCAGGCAGTATTTTGATTTGCAAGCCTGATATCTAAATCCTGATGAGAACTGTTGTGTATCTTTATTGTGGCTTGTCTATTTAGGAGAATTTTTGAAGAATAAAAGCAGACTTTTTCGTAATATCCCCTTATTAGGAACTCTCTCTCCAGGTAAACTCTGATGTTCAGAACACAGCCCGAAAGCTCAAAAAATGCAAACACAGAATCTCAGCATCAGCAGTTGTAAGGCCCCCGCATGGACGCACGCACACACACCTGTTTTACTTTTAGAGCCTAATTCATTCAAATTCATATTTCCTTTGAATATCTTCCAGAAATTTCACAAAAGTGCAGGAGAACAAACTAACCTTGGGGCAAGGACCAAAGCAAAATGAAAATAGAAGTAAGAGCTAACAAATCAAGTCACTTTTAATAGGAAGTAAAAATTTTAAAGTTTAAAGGATTTTTTTAAAATCACATTTAGTTTCCTATGTTTAAGAATAAATGAATAGGCGTGTTTGGATCGATTTTTATCAAAAATTATTTTAATAACATTTTAGATCATAATTATGTTTCACTTATCTGAATAATATTTTCTAGTATAGTCCCATTTGGCTCTGATGACCCTAGATATTTGTTTTAAAAACATTTTAAAAACAATTCCAGGGGCTTCCCTGGTGGCGCAGTGGTTGAGAGTCTGCCTGCCTATGCGGGGGACACGGGTTCGTGCCCCGGTCCGGGAGGATCCCACATGCCGCGGAGCGGCTGGGCCCGTGAGCCACGGCCGCTGAGCCTGCGCGTCCGGAGCCTGTGCTCCGCAACGGGAGGGGCCACAACAGTGAGAGGCCCGCGTACCGCAAAAAAACAAAAAAAAAAACAAAAAAAAACAATTCCAGACTCTAAGCAGCCTTAAATGTGCTTACGCTTCTCCTAATTAATCAACATTTCACAAAAAATGATTCCCAAAATTTGGTCAGAGGTAGACTTCGTTTCATACATCCCACTGGCCCTCTAATTCTGGAGCCAGTGAAACAAAGCCAAGTGAACCTTAGGTTTCCACAATCACAGAAGCTGCCTTTTGTTTAACAGAGAGGCCTGAGTAGAACTTGAAACATCACACACCTAAAGCAGATCTAGGTCATCGGGTGAGGCAGGCAGAAAAGAGGCAGAGCCACAGCACCCAGCAGAGTGAGAAGGTCCCCCCAAGATGGTCAGGCACTCCACTGACTGTCCTCTTACTTCTTTCCCAACATCCCCTGGCATTTCCTCACATCAGTCACTGGGAATAGTTTGTCAGCTGAATATCAAAACAATCATGACAAGCAAATAAATAAAGTCTGAGAAACCGTGGTCGCACTTGAGCCACAGCTGAGCAAGCGGGGCAGGCACCCCACCCCGGCCCCACCCCCCCGACACTGACAATTGAATTTTACTTTGTTACTCGAAGGCTAAGAATCCTCCCTCCCAGCTCTGTGGTTAGACAGTGTGACTCTCTCATGTTAAACGCACATCCACCACATCTAAGCAGTTAGGAATCACTTCGTGTTACATTGGTTAACTCGTCCAATCTCCTCTCTATTCCAATTTTATGGACGTGCCTGGTTGGACGTTCAGAATGAATGAGCCAGGATCTGAAGGACCAGCCAGCAGAACACCTCCAGCGAGTGGGAAGCGCCTCGTCAGTAATCCACACTGGGCGGGAAGTGGATTTTATTCAACAAACCTGGGGGCTGACTTGTCATATTCTCTCCATGAAAACCATTTCAAAGATCAATAAAGTCATGAGAATAGGCATTAACTTTTAAACCAATTGCTACACATTATTTCTTAGGAAAAACATTAAACACACAGATCATACTTAGATGTGCAGCGTATAAAAGTCTCCCTGTTACTGTTCAAGGTTCTCAGTAGTGAACGGCTAGTCCATCTAACCTGCCAAAGTAAAAGCCCTTGGAAGGTTAATTACCTCCCCCAGTCAGGGCCTGCCCTCTGCATTATGCATACGTTAACGTAGCTTTTTCCCATCAGTCAAAAGGGCAAACACTCAGTAGCTACACAGGTAGTAAAAAGAATCTTTCCTTCTCCAGTGAGGGAGATTTAAGTTTTCCATTCCAAATATGCCCTATAGGACCACCCTCCTGTGCTTCACCTGGGCTCCATGGTGTTTGCTTGGAGACACTGAGAATCTAATCTCCCACCTCGCTTGCTCTGATTCTCAACTGACCAGGCTTATGCCCAGTTTAAGCAGAATGTCACTCAAAATATCACACAATAAATACTGCAGATTTCTTGGACTCACTACGTTCTCCGTGAAATTCAGAAGAGCAAACTGTCGCAGGTACACAGAATTCTGTGTGTGCTACTATCCACCACAAAGAACTGTTAAAATTCAGCTAATACTACTATACAGTCCTTCTTAAATTTTTCTCAGATAGTAGGAAGAAGAAACACTGTTTTTTCTAAATAAATATTTTCCTAGAATGTACAGGAAATACAAATGATTAGGCATACTTAGCATATGAATAGAGCATTTCTTACTATAGAGCAGCTTGATTCAATGTTTCTTTATGGTCAAAGATTGTAAAATCCTTATGACTTCCCTAAAAATAGATCATAGTTAGTATTTTAGTTTAAACTCATCTGTTTTCTCTTTATCTAAAGAAACAGTATTTGCAGAAGTAATTGCCATAGCTGATAAAGGAACATTATCCAAGATATACAAAGAACTCTTGAAATTAAGAAGGCAACCAGATTTAAAAATGGATCAAAGACCTTTACAGACCCCTCACCTAAAAATATATACAGATAGCAACTAAGCATATGAAAAGATGCTTATATCATCATATGCATCAGGGAAATGCAAATTAGAATAACAAGATTCCACTACCCGCCTATCAGAATGGTCAAAATTCAGAACACTGATAATACTAAATGTTGGGAAGGATGCACAGCAACAGGAACTCTCATTCACTGCTGGTGGGAATGCAAAACGGTTAAGCCACTTTGGAAGACAGTTTGATACTTTCTTACAAAACTAACAAGACTCTTACCATACATCCGTGATCATGCTCGTTACTTATCCTAAGTAGCTGAAAACCTATGTCCACACAAAAACCTGCACATGGATGTTTATAGCAGTTTTTTCATAACTGTGGAAACTTGGAAGCAACAAAGAAGTCCTTCAGTAGGTGATGGGTAAATAAACTGTGGTACAGACCATGGATTATTATTCAGTGCTAAAAAGAAACAGGCCATCAACGCAGATCACGAAAAACACATGAAGGGAACAAATGCATATTTACTAAGTGAAAGAAGCCCATGTGAAAAGGCTACATAAGGTATGATTCCAACTCTATAACATTCTGGAAAGGGTAAACTATGGAGACAGTAGAAAGATCAGTGTCCCAGAAATTAAAGAGGAGGAGGGATAAGCAGGGCATGGACAATTTTTAGGGCAGTGTAGTTACTCTGTGATACTATGATGGTGGATACAGGTCATTCTACATTTGTCTAAACCCATAGAATGTGGAACACCAACAGTGCACTATAATGTACAGCATGGACTTTGGGTGATGTGACGTGTCAATGTAGGTTTATCAACGGTAACACGTGTACCATCTCGTGGGGGGTAATGATGGGGGAGGCTGTGCGTGTGTTAGGCCAGGGGGTACACGGGAAATATCTGTACCTTTTTCCATCCAATCTACTGGAAGCCTAAAACTGCTCATAAAAATTGTCTGTTTTTTTCTGAAAGAAAGGTTTGCCTAGGAGATAATTTACACTCAATATGTACAAAATCTAAGTAAACGTTTTAATCTTTATTTAAATTTTGTAAGTTTTAAGTAAAATTTCAAGTTCTTATTATCTCTGAAAACCATTTTCCAGACTGTAGCTAATATACTGATGTCTCTGGCTATATTTATGTGTGCATTTAGATTTTAATACATTTCTTCTATCTTCCATTTACTGTGTGCCCAAATTAGTCTATAAGTGTTAAAATGTATTCTTAATATTGTCTCTTCATTGCATGAAAAGCAACAACAGACGATATTTGGTGAGACTTCACAATTTTTATTTACGCTATATTAAAGGTAGAAAAATAGCTCACAATTTGTTCTGTGTTCTCTAAAGGATAAAATTCCACTAAACTAAATGTTTTATAAGTTTAATGATGAAACGTTAAAAACAAAACGACTACTTGGCAGATGAAGCTCATAACAATAAAAATGTATCTTGCCTATTTTAAAAATCCTAAACAAAAAAGTTGCCTGGAGGAAATATTTAACTTTGTGACAGAAGCCAGTTTCACTAGTAATATATGATGATCTGTGTATCAGGCATGGTTAGTTTTTTACCTGCTAATAAAAAGATTTAATGAATCCATATTACCTAATACATTGGCCTTCCATTGAGACCCTTTAGAAGAGAAAGGTTTTACACTTTGATAGGTTATATGAGTCAAAGAAAGGGTTGACAAAAGAAACATCATAATAGTGTAGAACAAATGTGACTCCCTGTTGGATCTGTTCCTTTTACTCTAACCTTTGTATTCTATTGCCTTTGCTACAAGTTAAGAATGTTGCCTATGGCCTGAAATATATAGGAAACCCATTCTCAAGGCTCTGACCTTTAAAGGTATAACACTTTTCCATTCATATAGGGATAAAAAGTTGCAGAACAGAGAATAACATTTGTCTTGGAGGTTTACAGGAACATCATGTCCTGACCTGCGTGGAGGTATGCAAGAGCAAAGGATTCCGACACCAAGAAGTCTGCAACAACCAGCCACGCCCCTCCCCTTTTAGTATAAAAGAAGCCTGAATTCTAACTCAGGTAAGGGGGTTCTTTGGGACACTGGTCCATCTTCTCCATCTGCTGGCTTTCTGAAAAAGTCACTATTCTTTGCCCCAACGATTTGTCTCTCAATTTATTGGCCTGTCGTGTGGTGAGCAGCATGACCTTGAATGCAGTAACATCATGGCTATGCACATATTTTAAAAGGTTTAATACGTAGTATTTAAAATAAAAATGAAAGGTAAAAATTAAGTATCTTTAAAAGAAATTTTCGCAGAGAGGCAACTCCATGAGACAGGTGAGAAGTCTATTTGGAGTAGAAGCTCCCACTGCTAACACCCCAAGACTGGAGCAAGTCTGGCATATTCAGACCCTGGGATGGGCCAGTGTGAATGGGACAAACATGACAGTGTTTCTCCAGGAGAAAAGTGGGTAGATTTGAGAATTATCTAGAAGAGAGATCAGCAGAAAGTGATGGTAATTAAAGCTAGGGGTTCAGAAAGGGATAGGGCTAAGCTCAAGCTTGAGCAATTGTGTAGATGATTTAAGGATTGATGAGATCATGAACAAAGAGAGGGCGTACATTGTTTGGGGGGGAAAATATTATAAATGTTGAAGGACAAACAACTCAGGGAGACCCTAAGAAGTTAGATATACTGTCTGAAGCTCATTATATGGGTCAGGGAGCAATTAGGTATGGGGCTTCAAGTTTGGGAATTGTCAGGATAGACACATGTAAAATATATAAACATATAAATCGTCAACATATAATAACAGTAGCAAAGGTCTTTGATTATGAAGAGAAGCTTGGAAGGGATAAACTCAGAGTCAGGAAAGGTTTTCAGTTTTGCCTGTAAGGTAAGATGAGGTGTTACGTTAAAGTAAGGAGGATGAGATAAAAACTATCTATGCTAAGTGTATGGTACCAGCAGCATGTGGGAGAAGGTGCCTGGAAAATGTGAAATAAAGGGAGAAAGGAGGTAATTTATGACTTAATGGTCTACGTAGATGAGAAAAGTTGGGTCCCAAACCCAACAGCAGGAACTCACCAAAGACAGAAGGAGGGACACCTGAATGGCTTATAACTGGGTATCCAGACTTGTAAGACTAAGTGACTGTGTGACCTGGGTTAAGTAATTTAATCCATCTGTGTCCTAGTTTCTTCATTTGAGAAAAGAGGAAAATGACATTTACCTCATGGGGTTGTCACTGAACCAGGTCTGTTTGCCCAACGCACAACGAACTAAACACTGAGATGCCGAGGTCTGCGCGTTCTCTGAGGCAGGCGGGGTCTTTATGGGGTAGGCGGAGTGATCTTAGGCGTGGGGAGAGGTGAGGTCATCGGTGGTCTGAGCAGGTGCACCTGGGCTACGTGCTTGTGCAGATTCAAAATGGAAGCCCTTAGCATCATCTAAAGGAGGCATTTCTAGCCTCTGATGTCAGCATGGGACACCCTCACAGGCCCTGTTTTAGGGCGGGGGTCCAACCAGCCTCGGCAGGCTTGCACTGGTCAGGAGGAGACTCCAAGTTCTTGTAAAACACCTGGGCTGCGTGAAGCTGGGAAGGTATGCAATTAAAGAGAGGAAAAAAGAAAGAAAAACAAAATAACTTAAGGAAGCTGAGTCAGTGAAGGCCATTTACCAGCAGAGGGGTTTTAGTAAGCGGTTCCCCTATCTGCTGCTCTGCAAGACAAGCTCAAGAGTTCCTGTTAACCAGCTTCTGTCAACCCAGGGGGTGCAGTATCAGGGGTGTTGCAAGGATCAAATGGGCCAGTATAGTCATAATGCACTCCAAACCCTGTTACACAGTAACTTTTCAAAGATATTTTTATTTTTATTATTATTATACTCTTAACAGCATGAAAGGATAGTTGAGAACACAGTTAAGATTGTAGGTTTATACAAATGGCCAATAAGTACACGAAAAGATGCTTAACATCATTAGGGAAATGCAAACCGAAACCAAAATGAGATACTCTCCACACTCATTATAATGACTATTATTAAAGAGAAAATCACAAGGGGAGGGGAGGGTGTGGAAAATTTGGACCCTGTTCACTGTTGATGGAAATGTAGATGGTGTGGCTGCAATGGAAAACAGTACGGCAGTTCCCTCAAAAAATTAAAAATAGAATTACCCTATGATCTTGCAGTACCACTCCTGGGCATATACCCAAAAGGACTGAAAAGAGAGTCTTGAGGAGATATTTGTGCATCCATATTCATAGAAGCATTATTCACAATAGCCAAAAGATGGAAGGAACCCATGTGTCTATCAATGAATAAATAAAATGTGGTCCATCCAAGCAACATTATTCAGTCTTAAAAAGGAAGGAAACTGACACATGCTACACCATGGATGAACCTTGAGAATGTAAATGCTCAGTGAAATAAGCCAGTCATGAAAAGACAAATAGTGTTTGATTTCCCTCCCTTGAGGTCCTAGAGTCATCAGATTCAGAGACAGAAAGTAGAATTGTTGCCAGAGGCCGGTGGAGTAGGGGGGCGGTGGTGGTGGTGGTGGTGGTGTAGGGATGTGGAGTTGCTACTTAGCAGGTAGAGTTTCAGTTGCAGGATGATGTGAATGTACTAACACCACTGAACTGTACACTTAAAAATGGCCAAGATGGTCATGCTTACATCTCGTGCGTTTTACCACGATTGAAACAGGTTTTTAGAGGATTATCCATTTGTTGTGAAAGCGCTGCTCCTGTGGAGTCTGTTATTACCTCTGGGAATTAAAAAGCCATCACCTGCATCTGTTTTGAATGAGGGGAGGAAGTGTTAGGATGAGGTTTGAAAAACAGAGAAGAATTTTTCTATTAACTTTCACCTATTTGTGTACTTGTTAATGTAATTGTGAATATCTCCTCTGCAAAACCTGACCATCGATTCTCCTATTGCATTGATGCATAGTGCAGCTATAACATCTCCTTGCTTGTACAAAAGCACTACGTTAGGAGAAGAAACACCAATGGAGTCATTACTTCTTACTTGGCACTTTGGCCTATTGAGAACGTTTGCCCACAGATTCAACAACTTCTTCAAATCAAATTAACCAACTGTTAACAAGGTTTAGACGGTTTCCTGATTACCATCAATCCCAGCCTCTAACACTTACCCAGAGCTACCATTCTTTATTAGGAAACCTCTCCTGCTTATTCCAGAAACAAAGAGCCCGAACTTCTATTAGGTCCTAGCAACAGAAAGATCTAGTTTCATCAACTGCCATGTGCTTCCTACACCCTGGATGCTAATACACCACCACAGAGATGCAGAGCCAGCGAAAGGCATGGTCCGTGCCCTTTCTACGATCTTCTAAGGGGTAAACATTGAGGTAAAATCAAAGATGAGCAGTTTTGTCCTAAAGCAGTTAGCACTTAAACTCCTTAAACTGTACACAGATAACTTGAAATGAGGCTGTTTTTTACTTACGTGATTCAATTCTACTTAAAATTGCAGGCAGTAGCTTTTCCGACAGCATTTACCAGGTAATTTTTTTTTTTAACATCTTTATTGGAGTATAATTGCTTTACAATGGTGTGTTAGTTTCTGCTTTACAACAAAGGTAATTTTTGCTTCCAGGACTCAGGTGTCTAATAAATGCCCTGGGGTCCGAGTGTGTCTTCCACACACCAGTGTGCGGCACCCTCCCAGGTCTGTACACCAGCAGGGCTCAGGGGTGACTGACAGGATTGGCTGTCACACTATTTCTAGGGCTCATAAAGTATGTCAAGGGATCCCTCAGTGAATGCCGTTTAGAGGAATGCACTTGATATCTGCTGGCGGATGTCCGGGCGCTGTGGTTGGATAAACCAAATCTAATCGCTCCCTAATGCTCTTTTTTCTTCAGTGTGACTGATCAGAAACATACTATGAAAAATAATGTGTGTTTTTAAAAGAAAACAAGGTGAAATTCCATGATTAAAAGTCAATCATGTGCTCAAGATCACTAATTTTTAGAGAAAAAACTACAATGAGGTACTACCTCACACCAGACAGAATGTCGATCATCAAAAAAATCTACGAAGAATAAATGCTGGAGAAGGTGTGGAGAAAAGGGAACCCTCCTACACTGTTGGTGGGAACATAAGTTGGTGCAGCCACTATGGAAAACAGGGTGGAGGTTCCTTAAAAAACTAAGAACAGGGCTTCCCTGGTGACACAGTGGTTAAGAATCCACCTGCCAATGCAGGGGACACAGGTTTGATCCCTGGTCCGGGAAAATCCCACATGCCGTGTAGCAACTAAGCCCATGCGCCACAACTACTGGGCCCACGTGCTACAACTACTGAAGCCCGTGTGCCCAGAGCCCATGTTCCACGACAACAGAAGCCACCACAATGAGAAGCCCTTGCACTGCAACGAATAGTAGCCCCTGCTGACCACAACTAGAGAAAGCCCACACACAGCAACGAAGACCCAATGCAGCCAAAAATAAATAAATAAAATTTTAAAATTTATAAAAACAAAAAACTAAAAATAGAGTTGCCCTATGATCCAGCCACCCCACTCCTGGGCATATACCCAGACAAAACTATAATTTGAAAAGATACACACACCCCAATGTTCATAGCAGCACTGTTCATGATAGCCAAGATATGGAAGCAACTTAAATGTCTATCAGCAGATGCAGATAGATCAGCAGATGGATAAAGAAGATGTGGTACATATATACAATGAAATACTACTCAGCCATAAAAAGGAATGAAATGGTGCCATTTGCAGCAACATGGATGGACCTACAGATTATCATACTAAGTGAAGCAAGTCAGACAGAGAAAGACAAATACCATATGATATCACACATGTGGAATCTAAAATATGACAAACTTATCTATGAAACAGAAACAGATTCATGGACAGAGAAAAGACTTGGGGTTGCCAAGAGGGTGGGGGAGGGATGGACTGGGAGTGTGGGACTAGCAGATGCAAACTATTATATATAGAATGGATAAACAGCAAGGTCCTACCGTACAGCACAGGGAACTATATTCAGTATCCTGTGATAAACCAGAATGGAAAAGAATATGAAAAAGAGTGTGTGTGTGTGTGTGTGTGTGTGTGTGTGTGTATGTGAATCACTTTCCTGTACAGAAGAAATTAACACAACATTGTAAATCAACTATACTTCAATAAAATTTTTTTAAAAACAGTCATTCATGGATATAGCTGACAAAACCTGAGTGACAGCTAAGACAGGCCAGATTTTACATCATTAGATATGTATCATGTAAATGATTTTTCAAAATTGCATGTTTACACACACTTTCTTTTTCAGCTAGCTGTCAGTTATTTCCGAAGGTAATTTATCTACGATCTTCTAAGGTCTAAAAGTTTAGGTAAGAATGCAGAATTTTCTTGGTCGTAGCTGCTGTGAGGTACACTCAGACGGAATTTACCTTCCTCCCAATTCCAAAATAAAGACTTTGGACACTTGGTACTAAAATTCTGTGCCTTATGAATAACAGTATTTCCATTAACCTCACTGATAACTAGGTATCGGACTGTCGGTATTGCCTGGAATCTGATCTCGACTGATGCCAGCTTCTATCAATACTTACTTGTATGCACTCTGTTTCCACTGCAGTAAAATTTCACTTGAACTTGGACAGCTGGCTTTCATGTTTTGTTAGTACGATCTATGTCTGCCCCCTCTGCAACTCACAGTGATGTAGAATATTCTTTGTCATCACTATAGGTGTCATAGTGATGACATCCGTCTCTTCCCTTGAGAATGGCAGTTTCACAGCAACAAACCCACTGTCCTTACTGACCCTCCCCCACTGTGGGTGAAGGAGTGGGGACTCCCTGGAGACACTGAGTGAGCACCTGGACTTCAATTCCACCCCCAGCATCTCCCCAGGCTTCCTCCCCCAGGCCATTGCCTCACTGGGTGTATGGTCCAGTCTCTAGCCATGGTCATCTCATGAACTCCTGAATTTTCTCCTCTGCCCGCTGAAGTGACGCTGATTCAAACTGTCTCTCACTGGCCTCATCCAGGTCAGGGCTTTGATGCCGTGCTTGTTCCTAGGAAGGGAAGTGAGACAGTGATCTCTCTATAGAAACATTCTTAATGAAATTCCTCAGGCAAACTCTGCGTGGCTCAACAAACAAAGAACATGACTCTTCATAGAAAACAGAAGGGCTGCAGCCCATCAGAATGGGTCATGGAAGCAGGTGGGCTATACTGGGGCAGCAGGAAAGTCACACAGTGGCTTCCTCTGACCAGCTGAGTGGACCGTGAGACTGGGCACGGAAGAGAACTCTCACTCTGGGAAAACCAAGCACGTACGTCAGATACAGCACCCGTTTCCCCACTATTGCTGGTTAGCATGTGATAGAGCAGAAACCACCATGAGAAAAAAGGAACATTCACAAAAGTATTAATAGTATCTGAAAGAAGACGTTAGCAGAAAGTATAACAGATAAATGAGATTGTCTGGGAACCTTGGGCTATACATATCTGCTTTAATATTTGAAATTAGAAACAGGTTTGGAAAAACAGCACGAAGAAACAAGACTTATGACTCTACAACCTAGTGAAAAACAATACATTATTTTGCAGAGCTTACTGAGACCCGACAAATAGAAGGTCCGTAAGTGGCTCAGGGTACATCTTATGTTTCAGGCATTATTACACAGTTTAAATAGTATCTTAGCTCATTTAATCTTCACTTTACTCTGGAGAAAACTGAGGCTCAGAGATGCTAAGGAATTAGCCCAACTCCAGCTTACAAGTGAGAAAGAAGAATTTTGAACTCAGATCAAATTCTGTTCTCATTCGCTTTCAAAGTATGTTTTCCTGCACTTTCATTTTGGTCTTTTGGGGGAGGCAGAGTGGGGTTCTGTGTTTTTGGAAACACAGAATTATAAATACCTGGAATTCACTGCTGTTAATGTCCCCCTGAAATGCATTAGTTTTGTTTTGTTTTGTTTTTCATTTTTTCAAAATTGCACCAGAGATTTAGAGGAGAGGAAAAGATAAGTAACACTCAGGACATCAAAGTGAGGATAAACGGAGATTCACATTGGCAGAGAGCGATGCTAAAACAGTAAGACCTGATGGCTATTAAATGAAATATGGCAAAAATGGTCCCTGATAGACTCCCTGAAAAGAAAGACAGGTGATGGACTATTATGGATTTGGCTACAACACAGGTCAAGACAACGGCTGTTTGCAAGTGCATGAAATCTCATTAAAGTGTCCTAAGATAAATGACAGATCTATTGATGGAAGTGTAGAATAGCTAAACACAGTAGAGCTAAGAAACTAAGTCTTGAGAAGGAAGAAACCCACGCAACAGTGTCTGTGTGCCTCCTTTCCCCACCTCTCTCCCTCTTCATTTATTTCCTGGTTTAATTCTGCACATTTATTATGACCTTGCAGACCTTCTGGCTCGCAACTCCGCTTTCACCAGCACATGTGTGACAAATAGTGTGGACTGAATCCAGTCGACCTGACCTTCTCAGATCTCTGACTATAGAGATCATTGGCAGTTCGGGCTGGGCTTCCCTGGTTTCCCTAGAAAACCAAGGCTGAAACAAACATTGTAGGGTAATTACCAACCCAGAAAATAAGAGTGAAGGAAAGACAAGAGAGAGGATGGTAAGGAAAGCAAATACAGGGTGATAAATGACCAAGTTGGCCAAAGCGTCATCAGAAAGCACAGCTGATTTGCTGTCACGCAGAGCATCGCAAAGGAGCCTTGTGGAAACACGGTTCGTGCCACGATGGTGCTGACAGAACACTTCATGTCTCTCCAATAAAGACTAAAGCCTTCGTTCCAGGCCTACAAGATTGTGATTGGTGCTGGGGACCTTCCTGGGAAGGCACAGTCACAATGAGCAGAAATCTGTGGCCAAGTAAGTGTACACACACACAGACATCAGCAACTGCACCTTGGGGTATCTGGGTGTGGTGCAAAGCTTGACTCAGATGTCCAGTTCTTTGTTAATTAGTACAGTTAAGGATACCAGTCATTGTATAAGAAGGGCATTTACACACACACACACACACACACACACACAGGCAGAGGAAGGAACAGAGAGACACAGAAAGAAGGAGTAGTCAAGAGACAGGAGGAAGCAGAGGTAGGTAATAAGATGGGAAAGAACAAGAGAAAAGATCTTTTGGTCCTACTAACCACTGTTCAGATGATCATACACCCCCCTAGTTGGTTTTAGAAAACTGAAGTATTCATGTGTTGCTGGGATATCGGCAACAAATGAATGATGAGGCTAATTTTGTGAATTGGACCATGCCTGAACCTTAAGCATGCCCTACCTCATGTTTTCCTTTTTACCTCATGTAATAAAGAAAACGCCAGCCCTCTTCACTATGATCACAAAGAGCAAGGTTTCCTATTTGAAGAATGGATTGACTGTATTTGCTTGGACAAAAAGTAAGGCAGCATCTAAACCCTGAAGGAGATGCAAAGAACTACCCACCAGTGGTGCCACCTGTTCTGTCTGTGCAGCTGGGAGTGATGTAAAGGAAATGACTTGGAAAGCAACACCGTTAAGCACTTACGTATGCCTATATATTTATGTCTACACAATACACACCAACATGCCGTATTTTATGACCACATTTATATGACTTTGTATATATCTCTGCAACAAATCCTGTCGGTTTTACTTCAAAAGTACTTCTGTCAACCAGTCCAATACCTGCATCCCATGCACGCATGCTGATCCCAATGGGTAACACTCTCCTCTGCTCTGATCATATGGCATTTTCTTGTTTGCTGGTTAGCATCTGTCATTATCTGGAGTGTGAGAGTGTGAGCTCTGGGGAAGGAGGGACCTGTGTCCTTCACTGCGAACCCATCACCTGCGACGGAGGCTGGCACACTTCAATGCTGAAACCAAAATATATTTCATTCACTGCCCGTCTCTCTGAAGGAATCCTCTTCAGTTCACTGTTAAACACAGATCTATCCCTAGTTGCTTCTTTTCCGTTTTATAATTTAACAGATGAAACTATGTGAGGCTGAGCACTTTCATGTGAATTACAGATTTTGTTTGTGTTCCCTGTACTAGCATGTTTTTACACACACAACAGTTAACAAAAGTGGAAACATATACTGCAGTCACTTCTCTATTATGTCATTGCCCTGATGATAAATCTTTATTAAGCAGTAATTTCAAACCTTTCCTATTCAATGATAATTCATGTTGCAAACACTGACCCCTAGTGCCATTTTAGTACCAAAGTCAAATTGTCTGTGGTATTCTGTGATTTTTTTCTCTTTTGTTGTTTCCCTAATTATTTTAAAGTTCATCACTTATCCTACCTCTTCAGACTGTACATTTCTCCATGTGTCTCTTAAACAGATATTTTGTTAATTAGAAAATTGGAGCCTCTGGAAAAATGGCAAGAGAGATGGGGTTAACAGATACAAGCTATTACATACAGAATGTATAAACAACAAGGTGCTACTTTATAGCACAGGGAACTATATTCAATATCCTGTGATAAACCATAATGGAAAAGAATATGAAAAAGTATATGTATGTATAACTAAATAACTTTGCTGTACAGCAGAAATTAATGAAACATTGTAAATCAACTGTACTTCAATTAAAAAAAATTTTTTTAGTGGCTAGAGGGAGAGTGAATGTGGTACCACCTGCCATAGAACAAGACCTCTTGTTAATACATCAGGAAGCTCTGACCCCTCCTTGGAACCTGTGAGACGACCTTGGATGACATACTTTTTACATGGGATATATCACTATTGCTTTAGGAAACAAGGCTTTTCTTTCTTACCATGTTAGAATGTGAGATCAAGTTTGAAAAGAGATACCTATTAAACGCCTTAATGTTCTTGTCTTTCATATCATGTACATGCTTTGACTCCTCGTAATATGACCAGTATTTCATAACTGCACCATCAGTTAATAACAAGCTCTGGTTAGTCCAGGAGCTGGATATGGTTTGTACACATTATTTCAATTATGGAAACTAGAACATGACCCCAAGACCTCTATGTTTTCCTTTCTAAATGTCAGACTCACTAAACAGCATGGATTTATCATTTGTCTGGTGACAGGAAGGACAGCTTGCTGTTGATATTCTGGAGAAAGAATCCAAACATACCTCAACTTAGAGGCTGCTTCCATTTAAAGGATTAACTGAATGTCTCTTCTCCTATTAAATATAACATTACAGTATGTTCTGTGTACACTTGGCCAACCTCAAAACTAAAGAAAAGCATTTATTAATTTTTCTTTCTTTGTGATTCAGTATTGATATGAAGTCATAAAAAATATTGCATGTGATTACATTCAACCATTAGCACATTATTCTTGCACTGATAAAATGTCACACAAGCTCAAACCAATAGTTTAGTTACATGACAAATCCATGAAAAAGAGAAAGCTAATCAATTTATACCTGCTTTCTAAAAAACATGCTGGTACAACCCTGACGCACTGAAATTAGAAAGACTTTATTCAACTATATGCACAGAACACTGTGAAAACAATGATTTAAATAGTATAATAAGAGCTAGAAAATATTCATGTACATACTCTGAATAGCATGCTATGCCTAAATTGAAATTTATATCCATTTAAGAAGTATTATCAGATGACATGAACTAGAATTTTATTCATAAATATAAATATAATTCCTAAATCATATTCATAGAAATAAATAGTTTGAAATCCAGAGGATGTCTGAAAATTGTACTTTCTATGTTCATCTGTTATTCCAAAACCCTCCTCATCTTTGAAAAATATAAGCATTAAAAGAAGCCAGATTGGGTCATTCTCATAGATCGATTGTAGCAAAACAGATGGATCTGGAGGATATGATGCAAAGTGAAATAAGTCAGACAGAAAAAGACAAATGCCATATGATGTCACTTAATATGTAGAATCTAAAAGACAAAACAGATGAACATGGATGCAAAAATCGTCAACAAAATACTAGGAAACTGAATCCAACAACGCATTAAAAGGATCATACACCATGATCAAGTGGGATTTACCACAGTGATGCAAGGATTCTTCAATACACGCAAATCAGTGAATGTGATACACGATATTAACAAACTGAAGGAGGAGCATCAAGATGGCGGAAGAGTAAGACGCGGAGATCACCTTCCTCCCCACAAATAACATCAGAAATACATCTACACGTGGCACAGCTCCTACAGAACACCTACTGAACGCTGGCAGAAGACCTCAGACCTCCCAAAAGGCAAGAAACTCCCCAGGTACCTGGGTAGGGCAAAAGAAAAAAGAATAAACAGAGACAAAAGGATAGGGACGGGGCCTGCACCAGTGGGAGGAAAGGTTTCCACACACTAGGAGCCCCTTCGCGGGCGGAGACTGCGGGTGGCGGAGCAGGGAAGCTTCAGAGCCACGAGGAGAGCACAGCAACAGGGGTGCGGAGGGCAAAGCGGAGAGATTCCCGCACAGAGGATCGATGCCGACCAGCACTCACCAGCCCGAGAGGCTTGTCTGCTCAACCGCCGCGGCGGGCAGGGCTGGAAGCTGAGGCTTGGGCTTCGGTCGGAGTGCAGGGAGAGGACGGGGGTTGGCGGCGTGAACACAGCCTGCAGGGGGTTAGTGCGCCACGGCTAGCTGGGAGGGAGTCCGGGGAAAAGTCTGGACCTGCCGAGAGGCAAGAGACCACTGTTTCGGGTGCATGAGGAGAACGGATTCAGAGCGCTGCTTAAAACAGCTCCAGAGACGGGCACGAGCCGCGGCTAACAGCGCGGACCCCAGAGACGGGCAGGGGACGCTAAGGATGCTGCTGCCGCCACCAAGAAGCCTGTGTGCGAGCACAGGTCACTATCCGCACCTCCCTTCCGGGGAGTCTGTGCAGCCCGCCACTGCCAGGGTACGGGATCCAGGGATAACTTCCCCGGGAGAATGCACGGCGCGCCTCAGGCTGGTGCAACGTCACGCCGCCTCTGACGCCGCAGGCTTGTCCCGCCTTCATACCCCTCCCTCCGCCAGGCCTGTGCGAGCCAGAGCCCCCGAGTCAGCGGCTCCTTTAACCCCATCCTGTCTGAGAGAAGAAGAGACGCCCTCAGGCAACCTACAAGCAGAGGCGAGGCCACATCCAAAGCTGAACCCCAGGAGCGAACAAGGAAGAGAAAGGGAAATGTCTCCCAGCAGCCTCAGGAGCAGCAGATTAAATCTTCACAATCAACTTGATGTACCCTGAATCTGTGGAATACCTGAACAGACAGCGAATCATCCCAAATTGAGGAGGTGGACTTTGGGAGCAACAATATATATATATATATATATATCTTTTTCCCTTTTCTCTTTTAGTGAGTGTGTATGTGTATGCTTCTGAGTGTGATTTTTGTCTCTATAGCTTTGCTTTTACCATTTGTCCTAGGGTCCTGTCTGTCCCTTTTTTGTTTTCTTTTATTACTTAAAAAATTTTTTTTCTTTTAATTTTTTTAAAAACTTTATTTTTTTCATTGTATTTTATCTTCTTCTTTCTTCCTTTCTTTCTTTGTTTTTCTCCCTTTTATTCTGAGCCGTGTGGAGGACAGGCTCTTGGTGCTCCAGCCAGGCATCAGGGCTGTGCCTCTGAGGTGGGAGAGCCGAGTTCAGGACACTGCTCCACAAGACACCTTCCAGCTCCACATAATATCAAACGGTGAAAATCTCCCAGAGTTCTCCATCTCAACGCCAAGACCCAGCTCCACTCAACGACCAGCAAGCTACAGTGCTGCACACCCTATGCGAAACTAGCAAGACAGGAACACAATCCGACCCATTAGCATAGAGGCTGCCTAAATTCATAATAAGGCCACAGACACCCCAAAACACACCACCAGACATGGACATGCACACCAGAAAAACAAGATCCAGCCTCATCCACCAGAACACAGGCACTAGTCCCCTCCACCAGGAAGCCTACACAACCCACTGAACAAACCTGAGCCACTGGGGAGAGACACCAAAAACAAAGGAAACTACGAACCTGCAGCCTGAAAAAAGGAGACCCCAAACACAGTAAGTTAAGCAAAATGAGAAGACACAGAAACACACAGCAGATGAAGGAGCAAGGTAAAAACCCACCAGACTTAACAAATGAAGAGGAAATAGGCAGTCTCCTGAAAAAGAATTCAGAATACTGACAATAAACATGATCCAAAATCTTGGAAACAGAATGGAGAAAATACAAGAAATGGTTAACAAACACCTAGAAGAACTGAAGAGCAAACAAACAGTGATGAACAACACAATAAATGAAACTAAAAATTCTCGAGAAGGGATCAATAGCACAATAACTGAGGCAGAAGAACGGACAATTGACCTGGTAGATAAAATACTGGAAATAACTACTGCAGGGCAGAATAAAGAAAAAAGAATGAAAAGAATTGAGGACAGTCTCAGAGACTTCTGGGACAACATTAAACATACCAACATTCTAATTATAGAGGTCCCAGAAGAAGAAGAGAAAAAGAAAGGGACTGAGCAAATATTTGAAGAGATTATAGTTGAAAACTTCCCTAATATGGGAAAGGAAATAGTTAATCAAGTCCAGGAAGCAGAGAGAGTCCCACACAGGAAAAATCCAAGGAGAAACACGCCAGGACACATATTAATCAAACTATCAAAAATTAAATACAGGGCTTCCCTGGTGGTACAGTGATTGAGAGTCTGCCTGCCGATGCAGGGGACACAGATTCGTGCCCTGGAATGGGAGGATCCCACATGCCACAGAGCGGCTGGGCCTGTGAGCCATGGCCGCTAAGCCTGCGTGTCCAGAGCCTGTGCTCCGCAATGGGAGAGGCCACAGCAGTGAGAGGACCACGTACCGCAAAAATAAATAAATAAATAAATAAATAAATACAAAGAATAAATATTAAAAGAAGCAAGGGAAAAACAACAAATGACACATAAGGGAATCCCCATAAGGTTAACAGCTGATCTTTCAGCAGAAATTCTGCAAGCCAAAAGGGAGTGGATGGACATATTTAAAGTGATGAAGGAGAAAAACCTACAACCAAGATTACCCACCAAGGATCTCATTCAGATTTGATGGAGAAATTATAACATTTACAGACAAGCGAAAGTTAAGAGAACTCAGCACCACCAAACCAGCTTTACAACAAATGCTAAAGGAACTTCTCTAGGCAAGAAACACATGAGAAGAAGACCTACAATAATACACCCAAAACAATTAAGAAAATGATGTTAGGAACATACATATCGATAATTACCTTAAATGTAAATGGATTAAATGCTCCAACCAAAAGACATAGACTGGCCGAACGGATACAAAAACAAGACCCGTTTATGTGCTGTCCTCAAGAGACCCACTTCAGACCTAGGGACACATACAGACTGAAAGTGAGGGGATGGAAAAAGATATTCCGTGCAAAAGGAAATCAAAAGAAAGCTGGAATAGCACTTCTCATATCAGACAAAATAGGCTTTAAAATAAACACTATTACAAGAGACAAAGAAGGACACTACATAATGATCAAGGAATCCAAGACGAAGATATAACCATTGTAAATATTTATTCACCCAACATAGGAGTACCTCAATACATAAGGCAAATACTAACAGCCATAAAAGGGGAAACTGACAGTAACACAATCATACTAGGGGACTTTAACACCCCACTTTCACCAATGGACAGATCAACCAAAAGGAAAATAATTAAGGAAACACAAGCTTTAAATGATACATTAAAGAAGATGGACTTAATTGATATTTATAGGACATTCCATCCAAAAACAACAGAATACACATTGTTCTCAAGTGCTCATGGAACATTCTCCAGGATAGACCATATACTGGGTCAAAAATGAAGCCTTGGTAAATTTAAGAAAATTGAAATCATATCAAGTATCTTTTCTGACCACAATGCTATGAGACGAGGTATCAATTACAGGAAATAATCGGTAAGAATACAAACACAGGGAGGCTAAACAACACACTACGTAATAGCCAAGAGATCACTGAAGAGATCAAAGAGGAAATCAAAACATACCTAGAAATAAATGACAATGAAAATACGATGACCCAAAACCTATGGGATGCAGCAAAAGCAGTTCAAAGAGGGAAGTTTATAGCAATACAATCCTACCTTAAGAAACAAGAAACATCTCAAATAAACAACCTAACCTTACACCTAAAGCAATTAGAGAAAGAAGAACAAAAAAACCCTAAAGGTAGCAGAAGGAAAGAAATCATAAAAATCA
Organism: Inia geoffrensis; assembly: GCA_036417435.1. Taxonomy (NCBI): domain Eukaryota; kingdom Metazoa; phylum Chordata; class Mammalia; order Artiodactyla; family Iniidae; genus Inia; species Inia geoffrensis. The sequence goes on along the minus strand of CM070906.1, from coordinate 1,738,313 downwards.
GATCAGAAATAAACGAAAAAGAAATGAAGGAAACGACAGCAAAGATCAATAAAACTAAAAGCTGGTTCTTCGAGGAGACAAACAAAATTGATAAACCATTCGCCAGACTCATCAAGAAAGAAAGGGAAAAAACTCAAATTACTAGAATTAGAAATGAAAAAGGAGAAGTAACAACTGACACTGCAGAAATACAAAGGATGAGGAGAGATTACTACAAGCAACTCTATGCCAATAAAATGGACAACCTGGGAGCAATACACAAATTCTTAGAAATGCACAACCTGCCAAGACTGAATCAGGAAGAAATAGAAAATATGAACAGACCAATCACAAGCACTGAAATTGAAAATGATTAAAAATCTTCCAACAAACAAAAGTCCAGGACCAGATGGCTTCCCAGGCGAATTCAATCAAACATTTAGAGAAGAGCTAACACCTATTCTTCTCAAATTCTTCCAAAATATAGCAGAGGGAGGAATACTCCCAAACTCATTCTATGAGGCCACCATCACTCTGATACCAAAACCAGACAAAGATGTCACAAAGAAAGAAAACTACAGGCCAAAATCACTGATGAACATAGATGCAAAAATCCTCAACAAAATACTAGCAAACAGAATCCAACAGCACATTAAAAGGATCATACACTATGATCAAGTGAGGTTTATCCCAGGAATGGAAGGATTCTTCAGTATGTGCAAATCAATCAATGCGAGACACCACATTAACAAACTGAAGGAGAAAACTATAAGATCATCTCAATAGATGCAGAAAAAGCTTTCAACAAAATTCAACACCCATTTATGATAAAAACCCTCCAGAAAGTAGGCATAGAGGGAACTTTCCTCAACATAATAAAGGCTACATATGACAAACCCACAGCCAACATCGTCCTCAATGGTGAAAAACTGAAACCATTTCCACTACGATCAGGAACGAGACAAGGTTGCCCACTCTCACCACTCTTATACGACATAGTTTTGGAAGTTCTGGCCACCACAATCAGAGAAGAAAAAGAAAAGGAATCGAAATTGGAAAAGAAGTAAAGCTGTCACTGTGTGCAGATGACATGATACTATACACAGAGAATCCTAAAGATGCTACCAGAAAACTACTAGAGCTAATCAATGAATTTGGTAAAGTAGCAGGATACAAAATTAATGCATAGAAATCTCTTGCATTTCTATACACTAATGATGAAAAATCTGAAAGTGAAATTAAGAAAACACTCCCCTTCACTGCTGCAACAAAAAGAATAAAATATCTAGGATAAACCTACCAAAAGAGACAAAAGACCTGTATGCAGAAAATTATATGACACTGATGAAAGAAATTAAAGATGATATAAATAGATGGAGAGATATACCATGTTCTTGGATTGGAAGAATCAACGTTGTGTAATGACTCTACTACCCAAAGCAATCTGCAGATTCAATGCAATCCCTATCAAACTACCACAGGCATTTATCACAGAACTAGAACAAAAAATTTCACAATTTGTATGGAAACACAAAAGACCCTGAATAGCCAAAGCAATCTTGAGAAAGATAAACGGAGCTGGAGGAATCAGGCTCCCTGACTTCAGACTATACTACAAAGCTACAGTAATCAAGACGGTATGGTACTGGCACAAAAACAGAAATATAGATCAATGAAACAGGAGAGAAAGCCCAGAGATAAACCCACACACATATGGTCACCTTATCTTTGATAAAGGAAGCAAGAATATACAGTGGAGAAAAGACAGCCTCATCAATAAGTGCTGCTGGGAAAGCTGTACAGCTACATGTAAAAGAATGAAATTAGAACACTCCCTAACACCATACACAAAAATAAACTCAAAATGGATTAAAGACCTAAATGTAAGGCCAGACACCATCAAAATCTTAGAGGAAAACATAGGCAGAACGCTCTATGACATCAATCAGAGCAAGATCCTTTTTGACCCACCTCCTAGACAAATGGAAATAAAAACAAAAATAAACAAATGGGACCTAATGAAACTTAACAACTTTTGCACAGCAAAGGAAACCATAAACAAAACAATGAAACAACCCACAGAATGGGAGAAAATATTTCCAAATGTAGCAACCAACAAGGGATTAATCTCCAAAATATTCAAACAGTTCATGAAGCTCAATAATTAAAAAAAAAAAAAACAGGGGCTTCCCTGGTGGCGCAGTCGTTGACAGTCCGCCTGCCGATGCAGGGGACACGGGTTCGTGCCCCAGTCCGGGAAGATCCCACATGCCACGGAGTGGCTAGGCCACTGGCCGTTGAACCTGCGCGTCCGGAGCCTGTGCTCCGCAACCGGAGAGCCCACAACAGTGAGAGGCCGACGTATCGTAAAATAAAAAAGAAAAAGAAATGAAATTGAGTTATTTGTAATGAGGTGGATGGACCTAGAGATTGTCATACAGAGTGAAGTAAGTCAGAAAGAGAAAAACAAATACAGTATGCTAATACATATATATGGAATCTAAAAGGAAAAAAAAAAAGGTTGTGAGGAACCTAGGGGCAGTACAGGAATAAAAACAAAGACATAGAGAATGGACTTGAGGAAACGGGGAGGGGGAAGGGTAAGCTGGGTCAAAGTGAGAGAGAGGCATGGACATATATACACTACCAAATGTAAAATAGCTAGTGGGAAGCAGCCGCATAGCCCAGGGAGGTCAGCTCGGTGCTTTGTGACCACCTAGGGGGTGGGATAGGGAGGGTGGGAGGGAGGGAGACGCAAGAGGGAGGAGATATGGGGATATGCGTATATGTATAGATGATTCACTTTGTTATACAGCAGCAACTAACACAGCAAAGCAACTGTACTCCAATAAAGATGTTTTTTAAAAAAAGACATCTTTTCTTATTTGTAATCACTCGGAAAAAATTGACTATCTGAAGCAAAACAAGTAGTAATGTATTAGAAGGTATACTACATAATAATAAATACATAATAATAGCATAATGGATGGGAGACAGGAGTTAAAATTATATAATTTAGGGTTCTTATACTATACCTGAAGTCATATGATACTAGTTAAACATAGATTATAATAAATTAGATATGTAGAGCAACTATTAGAAGTCATAATGAAATATAGCTAATAAGTTAATAAGGGAGATAGTATGAATAAAACTATTCAATTGTAATAAAAGCAGACAAAGATGAAAATAGGAAGAGATCGATAAAATGGAAACAATAAGCCTGATGGTAAATATAAACATAACCATATCAATGATTAGATGAAATATAAATGGCTAAATCCCCCAAAGATAACTGGTCTAAAATACAGAAATTGTCTGATTAGATTTAATACCACAATCTAACTACATGCTTTCTACATGAAAACTACTTTAGATATGAAGACTGAAAGTGAATTAATGCAAAAGGTGTACCATGCAAACATTAACCAAAAGAAAGCTGGAATGGTCTACACTGTCCAAAAAAGACGACTTCAGAATAAGGAATAATTCTAGGGATGAACAGGGACATTACATAATGATAAAACGGTGAATTCATTAAGAATACACAAGGAGTTTCAACGTGGAGGCACCTAACTACAGAACTTTAAATACACAAAGCACAAAACAATGGAACTGAAAGGAAAAATAGACAAATCCACAATTACATTTGAAAAGTCAACATTCTGCACTCATTAATCAATAGAATTAGACAGAAAATCTCAAGTACATAGAAGATTTTAACCTTACTACCTACCGCCAAAAATAGGAGGACACACATTCTTGTCAAGAATATGTGGAATATTCTTCAGTATGGCCCATACTCTCTGGGCCATAAAACAAACCCTGACAAATTTCAAAGAATTGAAATCAGGCAAACTTAATTTGATTGACTGTTTTCTATTGATCAAATTAAATTTTAACTGAATAAGAGAAAAATATGTGGAATATCCCCAACACTTGGAAGTTCAAAAAGAAACCCATGGGTCAAAGAGAAACTCACAAGGGAATTGTGAAAATTATTTGAATTAAAAATTCAAAGAAAACTGACGATAATACATATAAAAAGTTGCAGAACATACACATATATGAGAGTAGTCTTTAAAAATTAAATAAATGGAGAGTTATATGGTGTTCATGGATTGAAAGACACAACACTGTCAAGATATCAATTCCCTCCAAAGTGATTTATAGATTTAATAAAATCCCAATCATAATCCCAGGTGGATTTTTTGTGAAAATTGAAAGTTCATTTGGAAAGTAAAGGAAATAGTCAATTGAATTTGAAAAACAATTAAAAAATTTGAAGGCCTCTCACTTCTGATTTCATATTTAACATGAAGCAATAGTAATAAAGACAATGAAGTGAAAATAACAAAAAAGAAAGAGACTCATATATATAGTGAACAAACTAGTGGTTACCACTGGCAGGGGGAGGGGCAAGATAGGGGGAGGGGATTAAGAGATACAAACTACTATGAGTAAAATAAATAAGCTACAAGGATATACTGTACATCACACGAAATATATCCAATATTTTATAATAACTATAAATGGAGTCTAGTCTATAGAAATGTTGAATCACTATGTTGTACACCTGAAACTAATATAATATTGTAAATCAACTATACCTCAAAAAAAAATTTTCCCACCCACCCCAAAACTAAATTTTGCATTCTTATAAAAAAAAAAAAAGACAGTGAAGTTTATTAGTTTTATAGATTCCATATATGAGTGAAATCACACTGTATTTTTCTTTCTCCACCTGACTTATTTCACTTAGCATCATGCCCTCAAGGAAACTAAACTTTTGGTGTGAGCACACTGTAGGGTATGCATAAGTAGAAATATGCTGTACACATGGAACTCATATAATGTTCTAAGTCAGTGTTACCACAATAAAATATAAAATGAAGTAAAATACAGTGTGGTATTTGGTAAAAGAAAGACACACAGACCAATGGCACAGAGTAGACAGTAAAAAGTAGATCCATACATGTTTGGTCAATTGATTTCCAACAAATTTGCTAAGGAAATTCAAAAGAGAAAGGAGAGTTTATACAATAATTTGTTACTAAAAAAATAGGCATCATATGCAAAATAAAATTCAAATCATAGTTTGCAACATGTTCAAAATTAACTTAAAATAGATCATCAATTTTAAACTAGAACTAAACTAAACTGAAGACAGAAAACTTCTACAAGAGAACACTGGATAATATATTAAGACTTTGGGAAAAACAAAGATTTCTTAGATAGGACACAAAACAATATAAAATTTTAAATGATATACCTATTAGACTCAATCAAATTAATCATACCTGCTCTTAGAAAGACACTGTTAAGAAAATAAAAATAAAAGAATATCTAAAAGAGGATTTATATCTAGAACTATAATCTATAACAAAGAACTATCACAACTCAATAGGAGGACAAACAACTCAATAAAAATGAACAAAAGATGTGAACAGACACTTCATTTAAAAGACATTATAGAGACAGCAACTAAGGATATAAAGTGGCCCTCAGCATCATTAGTCATTCAGTAATAGAATGAAAATCACAGTGATAAACCATTACTTACTACTGAGGATGTAGAGAAAGTATAACCCTCAAGCATTGTTGGTGCAAAATGCAAAGGTTACTATCGCTTTGGAAAAGTTTTGCAACTTCTTATATAGTTAAACATATTTACTGTTACCTAGCAATCTCTCTCCTAGGTTTTTGCCTAAGAGAAATGAAAATATACATCCACTCAAAATTCTGTAGGTAAATACGTAATCCCTGGAGAAAACGGGAAAGGTTTACATAATTTTGAAGAATTTCAATTTCTTGCAGATTTTATTACATTCTGTGTTAACGTTAAATATCTATGTTCTTAAAATCATGATAGGTGGGGACTTCCCTGGTGGCACAGTGGTTAAGAATCCACCTGCCAATGCAGGGGATGTGGGTTTGAGCCCTGGTCTGGGAAGATCCCACATGCCGCAAAGCAACTAAGCCCGTGGACTGCAACTACTGAGCCTGTGCTCTAGAGCCCATGAGCCACAACTACTGAGTCCACGTGCTGCAACTACTGACACCCACGTGCCACAACTACTGAAGCCCATGCACCTAGAGACTGTGCTCTGCAACAAGAGAAGCCACCGCAATGAGAAGCCCGAGCACCACAACGAAGAGTAGCCCCCGCTTGCAGCAACTAGAGAAAGCCTGCGTGCAGCAACAAAGACCCAATGCAGTCAAAAATAAATAAAAATTTTTAAAAATAGAGAAATACTTTAAAAAAATCATGATAGGTTTCTTTTCTTGTATGAATTAAACAATGTTTTAACTTCTGGGCTGGACAATAATTCCAAAGAAAAAGAGGGGGTTTGTTCATCTGTTTATTCATGGACATGATTACGGAAGATATGGCAATGTGAGTTAAGTTTTCATTTATGAGCCTGAAACTTGCCCATAACTCACCATACCATTAATAGTTTGTTCTTTCTCATTAAGAAGTAAACAGAGTTAGCAAATGTTTATGATTATCTCTTTTAAAGAAGCAAAACTAAGATTTGTAAGCAACATTTTGGTTAAGACAGTCTGTAAACACAGATTGCAGAAATGGAACATGGGGTGGTAACCAAATTACTGTGAGAAATATCTTTCCAGTGCTTGATCACTATGTAATATTGCTGTTAGAATATAGAAACCTGATCATTAAACTTGCCCAAAACTGGTAACATAATTAAAATTGCGTATCACAAGTGGCCATTCTCTCTGCTCTGAAGGACACATTAAAAAAAAAAATCCAGAACAACCAACCTTCCACTTTAGAGGCAAGATCCATGTCCTTGCCTAAACTGTTGACTCTCACTTGTGGGCAAACTCCAGATGTGAGGGAAGAGTCTTGTTCCAAGCAAATTGCTGAGGTGACCAGAAGTAACGTCTGAATTTATGCATTCACTCATGCATCTTTTCAACAAGTACTTATTGAGTGCTTTCCACATTCCAAATACTGTTCCAGGTTCTGAGAACACGGCACAAGACAACGTCCCTCACCTTCAAGGAGCCTATGTCCTAGTGAGAGGCACTCAAAGAAAGAGACCACATAATGAAATTTCAGGTAGTGTTCACTGTTATCATGAAAATAGAGAAAGACGGGTGTAGAGAGTGATGGCCGACTCACCGAGAAGGGGCAGTTTGAGCAGAGAGAGGAATGATGAGAAGAACCAGAGATTATCCCATAGATTTTTTTTACTGGAAGTGGGCAGCTACATTCAACTATCGTCACAGACTTCACACGTCCAAGGACTGTCCTCATTTCACCTGTAAAACCTCTACAACCCGTTATCCCAATCCCCACGCCTCCTCGCAAGTTTTGTCATCACGGTGATGTTACTCATATTATTATGCAATTAATCTGACAACAATTAGGTAAAAATAGTATCATGGGTACAAAATAGGATAAAATAAGCAGCAAATGTCTCTAGGGTAATTTAAACATAAAATAGGAGGCCAAGGGCACTAAGTGTTTAGGAAGGACATCTGTTAATTTTCTCTAATATTCTTTGCTCATGGCCAATGCATGCATTCTGAGGGCAGAATAATACAGGAGGAGACATGAGGAGTAATTCTTGATTTGTAACTGCTATTACAAAGTTTAGATTTGTAATTCTCTTTTAAGCCTTTAGAATTTTCATGCCCAATGCTCTCTAAAAATAGCACATGTTCGAAAACCTAGAAATTTAAACGGCATTGTGAAATAAGCAACATGTTTAAAGCATCTTAGATTCAGTCTAAGGCTAAAATTCTGATTTAAGTGTATGGCAACATTGCAATAGCTCCCCGATATAATTAAACGGCTAATACTTTGATAAAATGTGTTGCTGAATAGAAAATTCTATCCGTTGATTTAATATTTACTTCATAGAATTAAAGCATTGTCAGCATAATAAAAGGCATGCCTATTTTTAGAACTGCAATTATTCTGACCTTTATCTTTTCAGAAACCTGACTGTGCATGTATGTGAAATACTTAGTTTAGACTTACCCTTCCTTTACCATAAAATTTGAATACATTTATCTGCCTATTCCTTCAAGGCTACTTTTTTCTGAAGTGCATATCAGCCAGATGCAGGTGTATTAAGCTCTTTGGCCCATATTGTAGAATTCCAGTAAATAACTGCATCCCTATTTATATATTTGAAGTTTTATCTTGCTAAGGACACACATACATACACACACAATTGGACTCTGAGTCGTATGTAGAAATGTTTCTATAAATATACGTGAGGACATTTTCGTGTTCTACAATCTGTTGTAATCAAAACACATTAAATGTTAACATAATTGCAGCTGCATATTTTGTTAGGCTGCCTTAATCAAGGATTCCAAAAATGGACAAGTCATAAGTGAAAGTCAAGTTCTATAAGATCAAAAGCAAACTAAAGATACCAAGACCCATCTGCTGAGGACAGCCTTTAAGAGTCAGCCCCAACTATGCTTCAAGTATTTTGTGTGTGTGTATGCTGCAAATGTTTTAATAATCCATTACTTTCTACCAGGCATGACTCTAGGTCCTGTTGAGGCTTATCAATGAATGTACTTGTCTTTAAAAATAATTCTGCTTTGGATAAAGAAGATGTGGCACACATATACAATGGAATATTACTCAGCCATAAAAAGAAATGAAACTGAGTTATTTGTAGTGAGGTTGATGGACTTAGAGACTTGTCATATAGAATGAAGTAAGTCAGAAAGAGAAAAACAAATACCGTATGCTAACACATATATATGGAATTAAAAAAAAAAAAAAGGGTTCTGAAGAACCTAGAGGCAGGACAGGAATAAAGACACAGACGTAGAGAATGGACTTGAGGAAACGGGGAGCGGGAAGGGTAAGCTGGGACGAAGTGAGAGAGTGACATGGACATATGTACACTACCAAATGTAAAATAGATAGCTAGTGGGAAGCAGCCGCATAGCACAGAGAGATCAGCTCGGTGCTTTGTGACCACCTAGGGGGTGGGATAGGGAGGGTGGGAGGGAGACGCAAGAGGGAGGAGATATGGGGATATATGTATACATATAGCTGATTCACTTTGTTATACAGCAGAAACTAACACACCATTGTACAGCAATAAAGATGTTAAAAATAAATAATAATAATTCTGCTTGCACAGTGGCTCTTCAGCATGCTTCCACACATGGGCAGAATCCTACTGAATTTTAGTGGATTCAGTCAGACTCATTCCCTGTTCCCTAGAGACAAATAACCACAGCATAGAACTAGTAGTCAGGGTGATGCCCTCTTATGTGGGGAGCTAGGGTTGAACTCATGTCTGAACACTGTTCCCACACATCTGAGCCAGACCTAAACTCTTCAGAGTGTCTAAGTTTTGGGCAATTATTTTCATCCCAGTTCCATTAAAAACAACTCAGATCACATGGGAGACAGACCAAAGAGGGGGAGACAATGGAGGAAACTGAGGAAACTTAATTGTTTTTCATGGGCTTCATGTTACTGATGAATAGTGAATAAGCTTAGAAAAATTGCTTCAACCTTTTCTAGGGTTTGAATATCCCAGAGACACGGTAAAAGTACTAGGCTGGAAAATAAACATAGGCTGTCTTCCATTTAGGGTTGGATTTTATTGATCCAAGCAAAGATTCAAGACAATGGATGACACAAAGGCAGAAGAGAAGCTAAGAAATGGAACAATCTTGCAAAACTTAGAAAATAACTATTTTGCAATGAGAAAATTATAAGTATTACGGAGGACGTTCAGGACCATTTCAGGTACTTCTAGGCTAAGCTGATAGAGTTAGTATAGTTAGTAGCTGACTGTGGAACACCAGACTTGTATTGGTTCCTTACCGATCACTGTGTCTTGTAAGATTGGCAAATGCTCAGTAAGCTAAACCATACCTGAAATGTCATTCCTAACCTTCTTCTTCCATTTTATTTTGCCTGTGAATATGCTTTTGGAGCTTGAGACAGAGGACCACATTTCTTTTTGTCACTTTACTCAAGCTTAGATTTTCATGCTCAGTGTGTCTGGTGGTGAAGTGCCCTGTCACACGAGGGCTAAGAGCAAGTAACCTGAATTCAAAATCTGGATTCAAAGAGCCCCGGTGTGTATTTGAATATAGGAGCTAGCACTAACAGATATTAAAACACACAATAACACTCTGTAAGTAAAACATTGTGGCATTGACTTATCAATAGATGGGTGTACCAATTGAAAAAAATTTTTAATCCCCCAAATAATGAAAATATAGTATGTAATGTAGATGGCATCTCAAATTGGTGGCAAAAATATAATTTCAGGGCTTCCCTGGTGACGCAGTGGTTGACAGTCCTCCTGCCGATGCAGGGGACACGGGTTCATGCCCTGGTCCGGGGGGATCCCACATGCCGTGGAGCCGCTAGGCCCGTGAGCCATGGCCGCTGGGTCTGCGCGTCCGGAGCCTGTGCTCCGCAACGGGAGGGGCCACAACAGTGAGAGGCCCGCGTACCGCAAAAACAAAAAAAGATGTTTTCAAATAGACAATTACATCCAAAAATATAAAATTATCCAATTCCTTACACCATACCCTAGAATATATTCCAAGTGCATAACAGATATAAATATTAAAAATGGAAACATCCCAGCGTGTGTTAGATACTGTTTTCAACTTGGTTAAGACTTGGACTGTGTTTTTTCCAGAATCTTCTCACATGAGTTGGTTAGAGTTGACTAAAAGAGAAACTAAGTTAGTGTCTGGGATCTGAGTTAGGGTGCAGGATGCTGAGGGCTGGCATTCCCCAAAGGCTGGTGGTGGTTAATGGTGGCTGTTGGCCGAGACCTTATGTGGGGCTGTCGGCCAGAACATCACAAGAATATAGAGACAAATGGGTAACCTGATAGGTGAGAAATAGTATCTCGGTGCACTTCTAATCTATATTTCTTTTATGACATGCCAGGTTGATAATCATTAGTATGCTTAAGGATAATTTTTTCACCAAAGTATTTACATCTCCTGCTATTTTTTTCTCCTAGAACTTATTGGTCTTTTCCTTCTCGACTTTCAGAATCCCTTTATATAGGGGGAATATTAACCCTTGGTCAGTGATATCATTTGCACATGTTTTCTTATTTTATCATCTGTTGTTTTTCATGAGAAATATTTTTACTTCTATGTCATCAAAATTATCACTCACTTCCCTTATATTCTCTGGAATTTTAATAAGAGTTAGAAAATTTTCCCACTTCCAGTAGAGGGAGTTACCCATGTTTTCCTCTCGTCATTTGCATTACATAGCTTTTGTTATGTGACAAGACACCCAACATTGTGTGGCCTAACGTGGGTTGGTAAATTTTTTCTATAAAGGCCAAAAGGCCAGACTGTAAGCACTTAGGCTTTGAGGGCTGTGTGGCCCCCGTTGTAACTACTCAACTCTGCTATATGACGCTGACTTCTGTTCTCTTTTAATACCCTGGTTTTACAGACAGGGAATTTGTCCTTGTGCATAAACTCATCACGGTTAGCTGCTTCTTAGACGAAAGGACATAGAAGGCCAAGCCATGAGCATCAGAGACAGTGGAACCAAGATCACCCTCAGAGAACAGAAGGGTGCAATGAACGAAGGACCCTCCCTAGGAAATGTGGAGTTCAGTGCACTGGAATTCATTTCTAGGGATATGACCTGGGTCCATCTCTAAAAGAGGAAAAAATATTCTTCGGTAATGCCTAAAGTAGGATAACAAATTTAGAAGGATAAATTGTAAGACTGTAGAATTTATACTGCATATTTTAAATAAATTCAAATTAAATTATAAATACAGTACTAAAAGAGAATGTATAACTATGACTAAGCCTGACTAGTATAGGTGTACTGATTTTAAATCGTTTCTATTAAAATTGAAATGGGGCTTCCCTGGTGGCGCCGTGGTTGAGAGTCCGCCTGCCGATGCAGGGGACGTGGGTTCGTGCCCCGGTCCGGGAAGATCCCACATGCCGCGGAGCGGCTGGGCCCGTGAGCCATGGCCGCTGAGCCTGCGTGTCCGGAGCCTGTGCTCCGCAACGGGAGAGGCCACACAGTGAGAGGCCCGTGTACCGCAAAAAAAAAAAAAAATTGATTAGTATGACTCCAACGTTGAAAACATTTTTGCATGAAACAAAGTTATAACAAATATATACAACTAACAATGAAAGGCAAAAACTGTCATGTGTTACTTTTGAAGTAAATTATAAGTAAATATGAACTGAGAAAAGTTTGATATAAATATTTAAGAAGATAATGTATTCTCAATATATATGAGGATGAATATTCTTTAGAACTATTCTACAAACGTGAATTTGGAAAGGCAATTTTCTGGCATGTGATCTGAAAATTAATCACAATATTTTTTGGGGGGAGGGGAAGGTGCTCTATGAACCACGTGAATTCCAAACATTAAGTTTCATGGAGAAAATGATGCTAAAAATTGTCTTAGTGGGCATTCATAGAAGATGGAGTATTTATCCTGAATTCTTTACTTAGGTTCTAAAAGCCTAAGTAATGCATTCAGAAATACTACCCCTTCTCCCTGCAAATTATAAACAAATTCTATGACTCTATGATATAGGAATCCCTGACTACATCTATTCTTTAGTGATAGTATGTTTATGTCTGTGCATGTGTGCGTATTTGTGTGAGCAAAGAATGAGGGAGAGAGAGAAAGAGGAGTTACACATTTCTCTTCAATAAATGGTGATTTCTGCCCTGTGATTCTAAGTCTAGCAGTTGTTTTGTCAATTTCTATAATGGCTTCTTTATTTCCTCAACTACAGATGATGTCCCGCTGCTGTCACAAGCTGAGAATTGACCCAGTTAAGTTCTGTAGTCAGTCATAATAGCACTGTGATCATTATACCTTAGGATCCACAGCTGTTAAACTTCAGTTTATACTGATAATCTCAGGGTTAATGGGAGTTACCCCAGTCCATTTAATTTTTCTCTTCCATATTGAGCAAGATACTAGCACCGAGCTTTATCTAGTTATTCAGAGTAAGTAAAGTTATAACTAATGTTGACAGACAATAGACAGCTCCCCAAATGTGGCTCCTTTTTTCCAAAAGGCAGGGGGCCTTTGTTTGAGTTGATCATCTGGCAGAACCAGCATGGCCTGGAGTCTAACTTGCCCCTTTCAGGTATGATATCAGAGGCACCCACTGCCAGAGTTCTCAGGTGTGATGTATGCATTTGCTTCAATAAAGTGAATGCTACTCTGTCACGTGGATTTTTGTTCAAAGTGACTATGAATAATGCAAATAATTTTAACAAAAATTCATCAAAAATGAATATTTACATTAAAAACAATTATGTTGCAAGTTCACTTATACACCATGGTTAAAACATTGTTCTCAGTGTTGCCTAATTTAGGGTCCACCCAGTGATGGGCAGCCCGCGTTCGAGTCAATTGTGCGCATCTCTTCCCAACTCTGTTAGCTGATGCTCCATACTGGTAGTTTAAATTAGTATTTATCCTAATATTTATGCCACAGCAATTATCAAATGCTGCAAGTTAAGGTTCCCCCATCTATGAAGAGCCCATTGTTAAATGTTTACCACCATAGCATACCACTGGGTCAGCTCACTTTTTTCTTTTCAGTTAAGTCTATTGTATTTACCTATATTTTTATTTTTTCCTACGTGTTTTCTTCTTTCCTGTTTTTCCCAATATACTTTTTATCACTTCTATTCTGTTTCAAGAACTTCCTTCATCCATTCATTTAGGGCACATATAGTGGAACAAATTCCCTTACTTTTTATTTATCTGAGAATGCCTTTCTTCTATATTCATAAAGGGTATCTTTACTACAGATACAATTCTGAATTTACAGTTCTTTTCTTTCAGCACTTGACCAATGTCATGTCACCTCCTTCTGATCTACATAGTTTCTGATGAAATATCTGCTATCATTTGAATTGCTTCACCCTCTGGATAAGGTACTATATATCTTTCATTTCTTTCAAGATTCTTTTCTTTGTCATTAGTTTTCAGAAGTTTAATTATGATGAATGTTGATATGGATTTCACTGGATTTATCCTCTTTGAGTTTGCTCAGCTTCTCAGATGTGTACATTTATGTCTGTTGGTAAATTTAGGAAATTTTCAACCCTACTCTTTTCCTCCTCTCCTTCTGTGATTTCAGTAATACAAATGTGAGATATTTTGAGATAGTCTCATAGGTCACTGGGGCTCTGTTCACTCTTTCATAAAGTCTATTTTCCCTCTGTTGTTCTACCTGCAAGTTCACTGATTCTCTTCTCTGTCCTCTTCATTCTGCTGTTAAGTTTATCCATTTAGATTTTTATTTGATTGCTGTATTTTTCAGTTCTAAAAATTATCCATTTGCTTCTTATTTCTACTTCTATTTATTTTCTGAGACTTTTTATTTCTTTGCTGAGACTTTCCATTTTTTCATTTACTTCAAACATGTTCATTATTGCACACTGAAGTACTTTTGCTGAAGGCTACTTTAAAATTCTTTGCAGATAACTCTCACATCTGTGTTACATCACTGTGGACATGTGTTGTCTTTTCTCATTCAAATAGGATTTTTCTGGTCCATGACTTGATGAGTGATTTTATATTCTATTCTGGAGATTTGGGGTGTTATGGAATGAGAATCTGGGTCCTATTTAAATCTGGTTTAACAAGGCTCCTAGGACACTGGGCCAGCAGGGGAAAGAAGTACTGCATTTTTATGGCCATGAGGCAATGTGTGCTCCAGGCCAGCCTCAGGTGCAGATGCCAGTGTGCGTGGCCCACACGCAGATGTGGGGTTGAAACCACAGCTGAGCCCCAGGAACCATGCAACTAAGGAAGAAGAGCTGAAGTCTCTCCTTGCGGCTGCACAAACCACAGATTACACACACACCTGCGAGGCATGTATTAATCAAACTGACAAAAATTAAATACAAAGAAAAAATATTAAAAGCAGCAAGGGAAAAGCAACAGATAGCATACAAGGGAATACCCATAAGGTTATCAGCTAATTTTTCAGCAGAAACTCTGCAGGCCAGAAGAGAGTGCACAGTATATTTAAAGAGATGAAGGGGAAAACCTACAACTAAGAATATCTAATCATCAAGGCTCTCATTCAGATTTCACAGAGAAACGAAAAGCTTTAGGGAATTCAGCACCACAAAACCAGCCTTACAACAAATGCTAAAGGAACTTCTCTAGGCAAGGGAAAAAAAGAAGAGGCCACAACTAGAGGCAAGAAAATCAAAAATGGGAAAGCTCACCAGTGAAGGCAAACATAAAGTTTGCCTCCACAAACATCCACACACAGATATGATATCAGAACCAGCAACTATGAGAAGTGGAGAGTACAAAGGCAGGAAATGGGAATTGCAATTGAAACTAAAAGACCAGCAACTTAAAACAGCCTTGTACACATACAGGCTCCTATATCAAAACATCATGGGAACTGCAAATGAAAAAACTGCAGTAGATACACACACAAAAAGGAAAAGGCAACCCAAACACAACAATAAGATAGTCATCAAACCACAGAAGAAGAGAACAAAAGAAGAAAGAAAACTGACAAAAACAAATCCAAAACAATTAAGAAAATGGCAATAAGAACATACATATGCATAACTACCTTACGTGTAAGTGGATTAAATGCTCCAGCCAAAAGACACAGACTGGTTGAATGGATATAAAAACAAGACCTATATATATATGCTGTCTACAAGAGACCCACTTCAGACCTAGGGACACATACAGACTGAAAGTGAGGGGATGGAATAAGATATTCCAGGCAAATGGAAATCACAAGAAAACTATAGTAGCAATACTCATTTCAGACAAAATAGACTTTAAAATAAAAACTGTTAAAGGGACAAGGAAGGACGCTACGTAATGATCAAGTGATCAATCCAAGAAGAAGACATAACAATTGTAAATATATATGAACCCACCATAGGTGCACCTCAATATATAAGGCAAATGCTAAAAGCCATAAAAGGGGAAAGCAACAGTAACACAATAATAGTGGGGGGATTTAACATGCCATTTACACCAATAGACAGATCATCCTGACAGAAAATTAATAAGGAAACATGAACCTTAAATGACACATTTCACCAGATAGATTTAACTGATATCTACAGAACACTCCACCTGAAAGCAGCAGAATACACTAGCTTCTCAAGTGCACATGAAACATTCTCCAGGATAGATCACATCTAGGGTCACAAATCAAGACTCAGTAAATTTAAGAAAACTGAAATCATATCAAGCATCTTTTCTGACCACAATGCTATCAGATTAGACATAAATTCTAGGAAATAAAAACTGTAAAAAAACACAAACACATGGAGGCTAAACAATGTTACTAAACAACCAATGGATCACTGAAGCAATCAAAGAGGAAATCACATAATACCTATAGAAAAATGACAACAAAAAAGCAACAATCCAAAACCTATGGGATGTGGCAAAAGCAGCTTCAAGATGGAACTTTACCGCAATACAATCTTATCTCAGGAATTAAGAAAAATCTCAAACAACCTAACCTTACACCTAAAGGTTACAACCTAACCTTACAACTAGAGAAAGAAGAAAAAACAAAATCCAAAGTGAATAGAAGGGGAAAAAAAATCACAAAGATCAGAGCAGAAATATATAAAATAGAAAGAAAGAGAACAGCAGAAAAGATCAATGAAACTAAAAGCTGGTTCTTTGAAAAGATAAACAAAATTCATAAACATTTAACTATTGTTATCGGGGAAAAAGGGAGAGGGCTCAAATCAATAAAATTAGAAATGAAAAAGGAGAAGTGCCAATGAACACCACAAAAATATAAAGGATCATAAGAGATTACTACAAGCAACTATACATCAGTAAAATGAACAATCTAGAAGAAACTGACAAATGCTTAGAAAGGTACAACCTTCCAAGGCTGAACCAGGAAGAAAGAGAAAACATGAACAGACCAATCACAAGTACTGAAACTGTGATTTTAAAAGTTCCACCAACAAAAGTCCAGGAGCAGATGGCTTCACAGGTGAATTCCATCAAACATTTAGTGAAGCGTTAACACCTATCCTTTTGAAACTCTTCCAAAAAATGGCAGAGGAACACTTCCAAGCTCATTCTATGAGGCCAGCACCACCCTGATCAAAACCAAAGATACCACCAAAAAAAACAAAATTACAGGCCAGTATTACTGATTAACATAGATGCAGAAATCCTCAACAAAACACCAGGAAACAGAATCCAACAACACACTGAAAGGATCATACACCACGATCAAGTGGGATTTATCCCAAGGGTGCAAGGAGCCTTTGATATACACAAATCAATCAGTGTGACACACCACATCAAGCAACTGAAGCATAACAACCATATGATCATGTCAACAGATGCAGAAAAAGATTTTAACAAAATCCAACACCTATGGAACTTCCCTGGCAGTCCAGGGGTTAAGATTTCGCCTTCCAACGCAGGAGGTGCAGGTTCAATCCTCGATCCCTGGTCAGGGAGCTAAGATCCCACATGCCTCACATCCAAAAAATCAAAATATAAAACAGAAGCAGTATTGTAACAAATCCAATAAAGACTCTAAAAAATGGTCCACATCAAAAATATCTTTAAAAAATCCAACACCAATTTATGATAAAAATTCTGCAGAAAGTGGGCATAGAAGGAATCTACCTCAACATAGTAAAGGCCATATATGACAAACCCACAGCTAACATCATTCTCAATGGTGAAAAATTGAAAGCACCTCCTCTAAAATCAGGAAGAAGACAAGGATGTCCACTCCTGCCACTTTTATTCAACATAGTTTTGGAAGTTCTAGCCACAGTAATGAGAGAAGAAAAAGAAATAAGACGAATCCAAATTGGAAAAGAAGTAAAACTGTCACTCTTTGCAGATGACATGAATACTATACATAGATAATCCTAAAGATGCCACCAGAAAACTACTACAGCACATCAATGAATTTGGTAAAGTTGCAGGATACAAAATTAATACACAGAAATATGTTGCATTTCTATACACTAACAACAAAAGATCAGAGAAATTAAGGAAGCAATCCAACTTACCACAGCATCAAAAAGAATAAAATGCCCAGAAATAAATCTAGCTAAGGAGGCAAAAGACCTGTACTCTGAAAACTGTACGATTCTGATGAAACAAATCAAAAATGACACAAACAGATGGAGAGATATACCATGTTCTTGGATTGGCAGAATCAACACTGTGAAAATGACAATACTACGCAAAGCAATCTACAGACTCAATGCAACCCCTATCAAACTACCAATGGCATTTTTCACAGAACTAGAACAAAAAATTGCACAGTTTGTATGCAACAAAAGACCCCAAGTAGCCAAAGCAACCTTGAGAAAGAAAAATGGAGCTGGAGGAATCAGGCTCCCTGACTTCAGACTATACTGCAAAGCTACAGTAATCAAGACAGTATGGTACTGGCACAGAAACACAAATATAGATCACTGGAACAGGGTAGAAAGCCCAGAGATAAACCCACACACATATGGTCACCTTATCTTTGATAATGGAGGCAAGGATATACAGTGGAGGAAAGGCAACCTCTTCAATAAGTGGTGCTGGGAAAACTGGACAGCTACATGTAAAAGAATGCAATTAGAACACTCCCTAACACCATGCACAGAAACAAACTCAAAATGGATTAAAGACCTAAATGTAATGCCAGACACCATCAAAATCTTAGAGGAAAACCTAAGCAAAACACTGACATCACTCTCAGCAATATCTTTTTGGGTCCACCTCATAAGTAATGAAGATAAAAACAAAAATAAACAAATGGGACCTAGTTAAAATTAAAAGCTTTTGCACAGAAAAGAAAACCATAAACAAAACAAAAAGACGACCCACAGAATGGGAGAAAATATTTGCAAATTATGCAACTGCTAAGTGATTAATCTCCAAAATATACAATCAGCTCATGCAGCTCAATATCCAAAAAACCCAAAAAACTCCAAAAATGGGCAAAGGATCTAAACAGACATTTCTCCAAAGAAGACACATAGCTGTTCCAAAGGCCCGTGGAAAAATGCTCAACATAACTAATTATTAGAGAAATGCAAATCAAAACTACAATGACGTATCACCTCAAGCTAATCAGAATGGCCATCACCAAAAAATCTACAAACAATAAATACTAGAGAGGATGGGGAGAAAAGAGAACCCTCCTACACTGTTGGTGGGAATGTAAATTGGTAGAACCATTATGGAGAACAGTGTGGAGATTCCTTTAAAAACTAGATATAGAACTACCATATGATTCAGAAATTTCACTCCTGGTCATATACCCAGAGAAAACCATAATTTGAAAAGACAGATGCACCCCCGTGTTACTGAAGCACTAGTTACAAGAGCCAGGATATAGAAGCAAACTGTGTCCATGGACAGAAGAATGGATAAAGAAGATGTGGTACATATATACAATGGAGTATGACTCAGCCTTAAAAAAGAATGCAATAATGTCATTTGCAGCAACACGGATGAACCTAGAGATTGTCATATTGAGTGAAGTACGTAGGACAGAGAAAGCCAAATATCATATATCACTTACTTGTGAAATCTAAAAAAAAGTTACAAATGAACTTATTTACAAAACAGAAATAGAGGCACAGATGTAGAAAACAATCTTATGGTTACAAGGGGGAAAAGAGGAGGGAGGGATAAATGGGAGACTGGGATTGACATATACACGCTACTATATATAAAATAGATAACTAATAACGACTCACTGGATAGCACAGGGAACTCTACTCAATACTCTGTTATGACCTTTATGGAAAAATAATCTAAAGAGTGAATATAGGTATGTGTATAACTGATTCATTTTGCTGTACAGCAGAAACTAACAGAACATTGTAAATCAACTACACTCCAATAAAAATGAAAAAAATACAAAAGTAAATGTAAATAGATTGTTTTATTTTTATCATTTTTAATACACTAGTTATATTTATTGGGTGCATATTAAATGCAAGAGTTTCCTCTAAGTGCTTTTTCTGGCACCATTATCTTCCCTGTGCAGATTAGAAACCTGAGGTACAGAGAGCACAAGACAAAAACGGTCCCAGTTATTAACTGGAGACGGAGAGACTGGCTCAGAGCTCACATTTCCAAGCAACACAATAAACTGTCTTGTATGTAAATTTGGTAGAATCTTAAATACCTTTAAAAAATACAATCATGAAAATTCATAAATACATAGGGATTTACGTCATTACCGTCACCTTACACCGCATGATCATTAAACTGGAGTCAAATACAAAATGTATCAAAAATCCACACAAATGAAGACCATTATATCCATTAATCCATCAATGCGAGAGGAATTCAGAAAAAATTGTCAAAATGGAAAACCATTTTCAATCTCATTAATATAAAACCAAAAGGTGATTGTTAAAAGTTTTCAAATAAAACTAAGAGGAATTTTCCTGAACAAGTCATTTATCATTTTTCTTTGGGGGAAAAAATTAAGCAAAATATTTTTGCATTTTTGGACTCTTTACTTTCTCCTCAATTTGGCATCACGAAAAACAAAGAGCAAAGCTATGCCTTGAATTTGTATGAAAGATACATCTTCTCACTTTTCCAAACATGAGAGAAAAAAACTGGCATTTCACAACAAATAACTGGAATCAGAAATGTGTTTACCTTACAAGTCTCAAGTTATGCATACAAAATTCTTTTTCAGATGCATTCAGAATTTATATATGTAAAGTTTTATATTTATCTTATATTAAGTATATTAAAAATTCTGGCTATACCCTTTAAAACTACTCCAACAAAACTGTATTATTCATAATAATAATAATTTATAATAATTTTGTTGGAGTATTTTTAAACAGTAGAGCCAGAATTATACATATATGATATCATTATATTATTTTTAAATGTACCTCAGAATAGTGTTCTCTTAATTCTAACTCGTGAAACTAATAGTTCCTATTGTGTTTGAATACTAATATGCACAATTTTTTCTTAAGTTTAGTATTTAAACTTCACTGAACATTTTTTTTTCACCAATCTGCCATGAAAATATGAAAATCTACACAGCAGCTTTTCAAGGGTTTTTCTGCTTTCACTTGTGTGGAACTAGGTGTATCCGAGTGGAATAATTGAGTAACCATAGCAACAGTAAAATAAGTCATTAACTTGGCAGTGTACCATAACTGTATTATCAGGAAAATTATCAGTAATTTCCCTATATCAGGTTGTTGTATTTCTCAGCTTTGGCATATTATATGTTGATGAGCTGTTCTTTCATGGACTAAAAGCTGTTAGTGACGTTTTGTGATTTAAATAACTTTCATCATAACATTTTAGGAACCTGTATCAACCTATATCAGCAGTACAAAAATACATTTGACATGTGCTAACTTCTCTAAAATGCCAGTTAAATTACCCTGTTTAACAGTTAAGATATTTTTATTCAGTTCTTCTAAGGTTATTTGTATTGTATTTTTTGAGAAAGAAGGGATTATTAGAGAGGCTATATATTTTCTGTTCTTACTCCTCATTGTGTATACAGTATTTATTTTATATTTTTGGCTCAAGAAATGACACTTAATTTGGAAAACAATCAAAATTGGATGAAAGATGGACCGTCAAGATGGAAGAGGAGTAAGATATGTAGATCACTTTCCTCCCCACAAATACATCAGAAATACATCTACATGTGGAACAACTCCTACAGAACACCTACTGAATGCTGGCAGAAGACCTCAGACTTCCGAAAAGGCAAGAAACTCCCCACGTATCTGGGTAGGGCAAAAGAAAAAAGAAAAAACAGAGACAAAAGGAAAGGGACAAGATGTGCACCTCTTGGAGGGAGCTGTGAAAGAGGAAAAGATTCCACACACTAGGAGGCCCCTTTACTGGCAGAGACGGGGGTGGCCGGTGGGGAAGCTTCGGAGCCATGGAGGAGAGCACAGCAACAGATGTGGAAAGGGCAAAGCAGAGAGATTCCCACACAGAGGCTCGGTGCCGACCACCACTCACCAGCCCGAGAGGCTTGTCTGCTCGCCCGCCAGGGCAGACGGGAGCTGGGAGCTGAGGGTCAGGCTTCGGAGGTCAGATGCCACAGAGAGGACTGGGGTTAGATGTGTGAACACAGCCTGAAGGGCGCTAGTGTGCCACAGCTAGCCAGGAGGGAGTCCAGGAAAAAGTCTGGACCTGCCTAAGAGGCAAGAGACCATTGTTTCGGGGTGCGCGAGGGGAGGGGTTCAGAGCACCACCTAAATAAGCTCCAGAGATGGGTGCCAGCCGTGGCTATCAGCATGGATCCCAAAGATGGACATGACACGCTAAGGCTGCTGCTGCAGCCACCAAGAAACCTGTGTGCAAGCACAGGTCACTATCCACACCTCCCCTCCCAGGAGCCTGTGCATCCCGCCACTGCCAGGGTCCCATGATCCAGGGACAACTTCCCCGGGAGAAAACATGGTGCACCTCAGGCTGGTGAAATGTCACACTGGCCTCTCCCACCACAGGCTCGCCCTGCGTTCTCTACCCCTCCCACCCACTGGCCTGAGTGAGCCAGAGCCCCCTAATCAGCTGCTCCTTTAACCCCATCCTGTCTGAGCAGGAAGAGATGCCCTCACGTGACCTACACGCAGAGATGGGGCCAAAACCACAGCTGAACCGCAGGAGGTGGGAAAACAAAGTAGAGAAAGGGAAATTTCTCGGTGCAGCCTCAGGAGGAAAATGAGAAGACAGAGGAATATGCAGCAGTTGAAGGAGCAAAGTAAAAACCCACCAGACCAAACAAATGAAGAGGAAACAGGCATCTACCTGAAAAAGAATCCAGAGCAATGACAGCAAAGAGGATCCTAATCTTGGAAATAGAATGGAGAAAATACAAGAAACATGTAACACGGACCTAGAAGAACTAAAGAGCAAACAAACAATGATGAAAAACACAATACATGAAATTAAAAACTCTAGAAGGAATCAATAGCAGAATAACTGAGGCAGAAGAACAGACAAGTGACTTGAAAGATAAAACAGTGGAAATAACTACCACAGAGCAGAAAAAAAAAGAATGAAAAGAAATGAGGACAGTCCCAGAGGCCTCTGGGACAACGACAAACACACCAACATGAGAATTATAGGGGTCCCAGAAGAGGAAGAGAAAAAGAAAGGGACTGAGAAAATATCTGAAGAGATTATAGTTGAAAACTTCACTAATATGGGAAAGGAAATAGTAAATCAAGTCCAGGAAGCACAGAGAGTCCCATACAGGATAAATCCACGGAGAAACACTCCAAGACACATATTAATCAAATATCAAAAGTTAAATACAAAGAAAAAATATTAAAAGCAGCAAGGGAAAAACAACAAATAACACACAAGGGAATCCCCATAAGGTTAACAGCTGATCTTTCAGCAGAAACTCTGCAAGCCAGAAGGGACTGGCAGGACATATTTAAAGTGAGGAAAGGGGAAAATCTACAACCAACATTACTCTACCCAGCAAGGATCTCATTCATTTTTGTTGGAGAAATTAAAAGCTTTACAGACAAGCAAAAGCTAAGAGAATTCAGCACCACTGAATTCTGCTAAAGGAACTTCTCTAAGCAGGAAACACAAGAGAAGGAAAAGACCTACAATAACAAGCCCAAAACAATTAAGAAAATGGTAATAAGTACATATCGATAAAAACCTTAAATGTAAATGGATTAAATGCTCCAAACAAAAGACACAGACTGGCTGAATGGATACAAAAACAAGACCCGTATATAAGCTGTCTACAAGAAACGGACTTCAGACCTAGAGACACATACAAACTGAAAGTAAGGGGATGTAGATAGCTAATGGGAAGCAACCGCTTGGCACAGGGATATCAGCTCGGTGCTTTGTGACTGCCTGGAGGGGTGGGATAGGGAGAGAAGGAAGGAGGGAGACACAAGAGGGAAGAAATATGTGAACGTCTGTATATATATAACTGATTCACTTTGTTATAAAGTAGAAACTGACACACCATTGTAGAGCAATTTTAACCCAATAAAGATGTTAAAAAAAAAAAAAAAAAGAAAGTAAGGGGATGGAAAAAGATATTCCATGCAAATGGAAATCAAAAGCTGGAATAGCAATTCTCATATCAAACAAAATAGACTTTAAAATAAAGACTATTCCAAGATACAAAGAAGGACACTACATAATGATCAAGGGATCGATCCAAGAAGAAGATATAACAATTGTAAATAGTTATGCACCCAACATAGGAGCACCTCAATACATAAGGCAAATGCTGACAGCCATAAAAGGGAAAAATGACAGTAACACAATAATAGTAGTGGATTTTAACACACCTTTCGCCAAAGTACAGATCATCCAAAATGAAAATAAGAAAACACAAGCTTTAAACAACACATTAAACAAGATGGACTTAATTGATATTTATAGGACCTTCCATGCAAAAACAACAGAATACATTTTTTTCTCAAGGGCTCATGGAACATTCTCCAGGATAGATCATATCTTGGGTCACAAATCAAGACTTGGTAAATTTAAGAAAACTGAAATAGTATCAAGTATCTTCTCTAATCACAACGCGATGAGACTAGATATCAATTACAGGTAAAAATCTGTAAAGAATACAAACATATGCAGGCTAAACAACACAATTCTAAATACCCAAGAGATCAATTAAGTAATCAAAGAGGAAATCAAAAAATACCTAGAGGGCTTCCCTGGTGGTGCAGTGGTTGAGAGTCCGCCTGCTGATGCACGGGACGCAGGTTCGTGCCCCGGTCCGGGAGGATCCCACATGCCGTGGAGCTGCTGGGCCCGTTAAGCCATGGCCACTGAGCCTGCGTGTCCGGAACCTGTGTTCCGCAACAGGAGAGGCCACAACAGTGAGAGCCCCGCATACCACAGAAAAAAAATCTAGAAACAAATGAGAAGGAAAACATGACAACCCAAAACCTATGGGATGCAGCAAAAGCAGTTCTAAGATGGAACATTATATCAATACAATCCTACCTCAAGAAACAAGAAAAATCTCAAATAAACAACCTAACCTAAAGCAATTAGAGAAAGAACAACAAAAAAAACCCCACAGTTGGCAGAAAGAAAGAAATCATAAACATCAGATCAGAAATAAATGAAAAAGAAATGAAAGAAACAATAGCAAAGATCAGTAAAACTAAGAGCTGGTTCCTTGAGAAGATAAACAAAATTGGGACACCACTAGCAAGACTCATTAAGAAAAAAAGGAGAAGACTCAAATCAACAGAATTAGAAATAAAAAAGGAGAAGTAACAACTGACACTGCAGAAATACAAAGGATCATGAGAGATTACTACAAGTGACTATATGCCAATAAAATGGACAACCTGGAAGCAATACACAAATTCTTAGAAAAGCACAACCTTCCAAGACTGAACCAGGAAGAAATAGAAAATATAAACAGACCAAACACAAGCAATGAAATTGAGACTGTGATTAAAAATCTTCCAACAAACAAAAGCCCAGGACCAGATGGCTTCACAGGCAAATTCTATGAAGCATTTAGAGAAGAGCTAACACCTATCCTTCTCAAACTCTTCCAAAATATAGCAGAGGGAGGAACACTCCCAACCTCAATCTACGAGGCCACCATCACCGTGATACCAAAACCAGACAGAGATGTCACAAAAAAGAAAACTACAGGCCAATATCACTGATGAACATAGATTAAAAAATCCTCAACAAGATACTAGCAAAGAGAATCCAACAGCACATTAAAAAAGATCATACACCAGAATCAAATGTGGTTTATCCCAGGAATGCAAGGATTCTTCAGTATATGTAAATCAATCAATGTGAGACACCATATTAACAAACTGAAGGATAAAAAACATATGATAATCTCAATAGATGCAGAAAAGGCTTTCAACACCCATTTATGATAAAATCCCTCCAGAAAGTAGGCATACAGGGTACTTACCTGAACATAATACAGGCCATATGTGACAAACCGACAGCCAACATCGTTCTCGACAGTGAAAACGTGAAACCGTTTCCACTAAGATCAGGAACAAGACAAGGTTGCCCCCTCCCAACAGTATTATTCAACATAGTTTTAGTAGTTTTAGCCACAGCAGAGACAAAAATGAAATAAAAGGAATCCAAATTGAAAAGAAGTGGTAAAACTGTCACTGTATGCAGATGACATTATACTATACATAGGTAATTCTAAAGATGCTACCAGAAAACTACTAGAGCTAATCAATTATTTTGATAGAGTAGCAGAATACAAAATTAATGCACAGAAATCTCTTGCATTCCTATACACTAATGATGAAAAATCTGAAAGAGACATTAAGGAAACACTCCCATTTACCACTGCAACAAAAAGAATAAAATAGCTAGGAATAAACCTACCTAAGGAGACAAAAGACCTGTATGCAGAAAACTGTAAGACACTGATGAAAGAAACTAAAGATGATACAAACAGATGGAGAGATATACCATGTTCTTGGATTGGAAGAATCAACATTGTGAAAATGACTATACTACCCAAAGCAATCTACAGATTCCGTGCAATCCCCACCAAACTACCACTGGCATTTTTCACAGAACTTGAACAAAAAATTTCACCATTCATATGAAAACAAAAAAGACCCCGAATAGCCAAAGCAATCTTGAGAAAGAAAAACGGAGCTGGAGGAATCAGGCTCCCTGGCTTCAGACTATACTACAAAGTTACAGTAATCAAGACAGTATGGTGCTGGCACAGAAACACAAATATAGAGCAATGGAACAGGATAGAAAGCCCAGAGATAAACCCATGTACATATGGTCATCTTACCTTTGATAAAGGAGCCAAGAATATACAATGGAGAAAAGACAGCCTCTTCAATAAGTGATGCTGGGAAAACTAGACAGCTACATGTAAAAGAAAGAAATTAGAACACTTTCTAACACCATACACAAAAATAAACTCAAAATGGATTAAAGACCTAAATGTAAGGCCAGACACTATCAAATTCTGAGAGGAAAACACAGGCAGAACACGCTATGACATCAATCACAGCAAGATCTTTTTGACCCACCTCCTAGAGAAATGGAAATAAAAGCAAAAATAAACAAATGGACCTAATGAAACTTAAAAGCTTTTGCACAGCAAAGGAAACCGTAAACGTGATGAAAAGACAACCCTCAGAATGGGAGAAAATATTTGCAAATGAAGCAACTGACAAAGGATTAATCTCCAAAATATAAAGACAGCTCATGCAGCTCAATATCAAAAAAAAAAAAAAAAAAAACCCAACCTAATCCAAAATGGGCAGAAGACCCAAATAGACATTTCTGCAAAGAAGATATACAGACTGCCAACCAACACATGAAAGGATGCTCAACATCACTAATCATTAGAGAAATGCAAATCAAAACAGCAATGAGATATCATCTCCCACCAGTCAGAATGGGCATCATCAAAATTCTACAAACAATAAATGTTGGAGAGGGTGTGGAGAAAAGAGAACCCTCTTGCACTGTCGGTGGGAATGTGAATTGGCACAGCCACTATGGAGAACAGTATGGAGGTTCCTTAAAAATCTAAAAATAGAATTACCATATGACCCAGCAATCCCACTACTGAACACATACCCTGAGAAAACCATAATTCAAAGAGTCATGTACCACAATATTCATTGCAGCACTATTTACAATAGCCAGGACATGGAAGCAACCTAAGTGCCCATCAGCAGATGAATGGATTAAGAAGATGTGGTACATATATACAATGGAATACTACTCAGCCATAAAAAGAAGCGAAACTGAGTTATTTGTAGTGAGGTGGATGGACCCAGAGTCTGTCATACAGAGTGAAGTAAGTCAGAAAGAGAAAAACAAATACTGTATGCTAACACATATATATGGTATCTAAAAAAAAAAAAAAAAAGGCTCTGAAGAACCTAGAGGCAGGACAGGAATAAAGACACAGACGTAGAGAATGGACTTGAGGACACAGGGAGGGGGAAGGGTAAGCTGGGACGAAGTGAGAGAGTGGCATGGACATATATACACTACCAATGTAAAATAGATAGCTAGTGGGAAGCAGCCACATATCACAGGGAGATCAGCTCCATGCCTTGTGACCACCTAGATGGGTGGTACAGGGAGGGTGCATGAGAGACGCCAGATGGAGGGGATATGGGGATATATATATATATATATATATATATATACATGTGTGTGTATATATATATATATATATATATATATATATATATATATGGCTGATTCACTTTGTTATACAGCAGAAACTAACACAACACTGTAAAGCAATTATACTCCAATAAAGACATTAAAGAAAAAAATTTGAGGAAAATGATCAAGTACAGAATTTTGAAAATCTAATTCACAATGTCACCACCATAATAATTCTGCCACTAATATGGTAGTAGTAGAGAGGGAAAAAAGCTAAGAGGATTATTTAAGAAGTTGAAACGTATTTTTGTAAACATCATTGCATATTTTTAAGTGTAAACAAACGTGGTGGTTTTACAAATAGGGAATCCGACACTGAGTGTGGGTCATCCTGGTGGTTGGCTGTGCTAGTCCAACATGATCACTCTCTCACCTTAACAAGGCCTCTTCTGCACAACGGAAAGTGGTCATGGACCTGGATTAAGAAGAACTAAGTACTGATAGATGAACTAAGTATTGATAGATCCCAAGAGTACTTAGTAAGATTTTTCAGGTACCCTGTGTCACCTGCTCACAGGCAAGAGTGGCCACGAGAAGATGAGTTAGGAGTTGGACACAGAAGTCCGTTGACAGTGATGCCAGCTTGGACGAGGGTGATGCAGGTGGAGAGAAAGGAGGGAAGGATCTGAGACATGGTCTTGAGTCAGAGGGCCGGAGTGCTGGCAAGACTGGATGAGAGGGTACCAAGGAAACGTAGGGGTCGAGGATGCTGGCTTCCTGCATCTGGCAAGAGCAAGTGGCACCATTTACCTGGACAGGAAGACCCAACGGGGAGCAGTTTTGGACAGAGGATGAGTGCCGTTTCAGTTATAATGATTTCAGAGGCGTTTGTGGTACTAAAATGGAGACGTCACCTAAGTGGTTGATCTCCGGGCCTGGTGCCCAGACGAGTGGCTTTATTTAGAACAGCTATTTACGTGTCACCATCCTAAAGCTGTGACTCAGAGACACATGGGTAAACATGAGCAATCAGGGCAGAAAATGTAGATACAGTTTCCCAAACGCCAAATAGTGATACTGTTAATAAAGGCCACAGTAACAAGGTTATCGTAATAATTATATTAAAGTTAGTATTAATTAATAATGAGTATTGATTTATGTTTATAAAACTAATGGCATTAACACTTAATGTTGAACAGTATGTTCATATTACACATTTGTTAATATTTAATGAATATTAAAAGCCCAATATTATACAGCTTGGTAGAGATTCAAAGCTCTAAGGAAAAAGAGAACATTCTTAATGGGAGCCACAGTGTAGATAATATATGTCAACAACAAAATGTCTAAGCGGACTGTAACCTTATAATCAACAATCTATTGCCAAAAGAATATGGATAATCTACAGTACAACAAGCACTGAATATAAGCAAGAAGAAAACTCTAAACTCCAAAAACCTCAGATATACAAATTATTTACTAGAAAACATTAAAATGCTTATTTTATATTGACAAAGGTTTAAAGCATCTTTAAAAAAGTCATCCCTAGACATTATGTCATAGTTCTCGATTGTTTTACCAGAAAGTCAGAAATTTAAGGCAACATCAACATATGCAAAATCAGAGTGGAGGATTTAGACCACATCTCTGCCAACAAGTACGACACTGACCATATGAAATTGCCAATATTTGATTATTTTAATGTACAAAAAATAGCAAATTGACATATTTAAACTAATCAGCTAAAAGGAACATTAAAAAGAGCTTGAAGAACACATTTAAAACTTGTTCATTCTGTTTAAAAGTTAAAAAGACAAACTCCCTGCTTTCACTGGGCTTACATTGTGGAGGAACCACCGATGATAAGGTTGATCTAATGAATATTAAAACGGTTTAGAGAGAAAAAGAGAGAGAATAAACTTCCTGGGTTTCTCATATTCCTGCAAGAGGCCCTGGCCTCCTGAAATGTGCATGATATGAAGATAGGAAGTGTTTGCTTTCATTTCCACTAGACATACTTCATCACATACCACTGGAATTCAAAGGGTAGTCATTGGTCTAGTCTATTGCTTTTATCCAGAAGGATAATAAAACTTCCCGTCTCCCAGAGAAAGCCCAGGTTAGGTCTGGGGTAAACCCTAGAGTGCCAGACAGACAGGAACTTCAACTTTCTAGATGTATCCATGTCAAAAGGAGAGAAGTCAGAACAGGGAAAGCCTCTGGGTAGTGCAAGCTGAGACAGGGACTAACTGGCTCCTGGTGGATTCACCCAATGATTATGGTTAAGAGCCATGTCCCTTACATTTCCAAGGAGACCCTTTCAGGAGGGGAGAGGTATGGCTGGCCCCTCCCCCTTTATAAGCAAAGAATAATAATTTTTCTTCATCCTTCACCTGTGGAGTTTCCAAGTATCATGTAAAATGACTGACATGGCACTTACCACATGGCCCTCAGGATAAGGGCTAGAGCAAATGGAGTGTCCACACTCTTGTTATTTACAGGGAGGTACTTAACATGAAATCAGTTTTTGACCCAGAATACCTCATGTGCTCATCCACACTAAAATGAACAAAGAGGAATGTTAAAAACACAATGCTGAAAGCAGTTACTCTAACACCAGGAACAAGACAAGGATGTCTGCTCTCACCACTTTTATTCAACATAGTTTTGGAAGTTTTAGCCACAGCAATCAGAGAAGAAAAAGAAATAAAAGGAATCCAAATTGGAAAAGAAGTAAAACTGTCACTGTTTGCAGATGACACGATACTACATATAGAAAATCCTAAAGATGCTACCAGGAAACTACTCGAGTTCATCAATGAATTTGGTAAGGTGTCAGGATACAAAATTAATACACAGAAATCTGTTGCATTTCTACACACTAACAACTAAAGATCAGAAAGAGAAATTAAGGAAACCATCCCATTTACCATCACATCAAAAAGAATAAAGTACCTAGGAATAAACCTATCTAAGCAGGCAAAAGACCTGTACTCTGAAAACTATAAGATGCTCATGAAAGAAATCAAAAATGACACAAACAGATGGAAGGATATACTGTGTTCTCAGATTGGAAAAATCATTATTATTAAAATGGCCATACTACTCAAGGCAATCTGCAGATTCAGTGCAATACCTATCAAATTACCAATAGTATTTTTCACAGAAATAAAACAAAAAAATTTACAATTTATATGGAAACACAAAAAAAACCCAAATAGCCAAAGCAATCTTGAGAAAGAAAAACAGAGCTGGAGGAATCAGGTCCCCTGAGTTCAGACTATACTACAAAGCTACAGTAATCAAGACAGTATGGGGCTTCCCTGGTGGCGCAGTGGTTGAGAGTCCGCCTGCTGATGCAGGGGACGCGGGCTCGTGCCCCGGTCTGGGAGGATCCCACGTGCCACGGAGCGGCTGGGCCCGTGAGCCATGGCCGCTGAGCCTGCGCGTCCGGAGCCTGTGCTCCGCAACGGGAGAGGCCACAACAGTGAGAGGCCCGCGTATCGCAAAAAAAAAAAAAAAAAAAAAAGACAGTATGGTACTGGCACATAAATCAAAATATTGATCAACGGAACAGGATACAAAGCCCAGAGATAAACCCATGCACCTATGGTCAATTAGTCTACAACAAAGGAGGCCAGAATATACAATGGAGAAAAGGCAGCCTCTTCAATAAGTGGTGCTGAGAAAACTGGACAACTACATGTAAAATAATGAAATTAGAACATTCTCTAACGCCATACACAAATATAGACTCAAAATGGATTAAAGACCTAAATGTAAGGCCAAATACTACAAAACTCTTAAAGAAAACATAGGCAAAACACTCTTTGACATAAATCACAGCAGTATCTTTTTGGATTCACCTTCTAGAGTAATGAAAATAAAAACAAAAATTAAAAAATGGGACCTAAGTAAACTTAAAAGCTTTTGCACAGCAAAGGAAACCATCAACAAAACGAAAAAAAAACCCTCAGAATGGGAGAAAATATTTGCAAATGAAGCGGCCAACAAGGGATTAATCTCCAAAATATACAAACAGCTCATGCAGCTCAATAACAAAAAAAAAAAGAGAACCCAATCAAAAAATGGACAGAAGATATAAGTAGACATTTATCCAAAGAAGACATACAGAGGGCCAAAAAGCACACGAAAAAAATGCTGAACATTGCTAATTATTAAGAGAAATGCAAATCAAAACTACAATGAGGTATCATCTCACACTAGTCAGAACGGCAATCACCAAAAAATCTTCAAAGAATAAATGCTGGAGAGGGTGTGGAGAAAAGGGAACCCTCCTACACTGTTGGTGGGAATGTAAATTGGTGCAGCCACTGTGGAGAACAGTATGGAGCTTCCTTAGGAAAACTAAAAATAGAACTACCACGTGATACAGCAAGCCCATTCCTGGGCTTATATTGGGAGAAGACCATAATTCTGAGAGATACATGCACCCCAATGTTCACTGCAGCACTATTTACAATAGCTAGGACATGGAAGCAACCTAAATGTCCACTGACAGATGAATGGATAAAGAAGATGTGGTATACATATTGTACATATATATATATATGTGTGTGTGTGTATATATAGATATATATATATATATCTATATATACACACACACACGCAAACAATGGAATATTACTCAGCCAAAAAATTATTTAAGTAATGCCATTGGTAGCAACATGGATGGACCTGGAGATTATCATACTAAGGTGAAGTAAATCAGAGAGAGAAAAATAAATATCATATGACATCACTTATATGTGGAATCTAAAAGAATGATACAAATGAACTTATTTACAAAACAGAAAGAGACTCACAGACTTAGAAAACACATTTATGGTTTCCAAAGGGGAAAGGTGGTGGGGAGGGATAAATTAGGAGTTTGGGATTAACATATACACACCACTACATATAAAATAGGTAAACAACAAGGACCTACTGTGGAGCACAGGGAACTCTACTCAGTACTCTGTAATAATCACTGTGGGAAAAGAATTTGGACAAGAAGAGATACATGTATATGCATAACTGAATCACTGTGCTGTACACCTGAAAATAACACACCATTATAAACTATGCTCCAAAATAAAATTAAAATTAAAAAAGAAACTTCTCCAAAAAATAAAATGAAAAATCCCATACCACTAACAAGCGAAACTACCAGGGAAGGACAGCTGTGTATACCAAAAAACACACGTCGTTTAAACATCTGAACTATTAAAATAAACAAATCTCAAACAATTCTCAAAGCAAATATTATAAACCTTTTCCCCCCTACAGAGTACAAAACAGAACCAAGGGGAGACTAGTTGAATAAATTACTAAACGTCAGCACATAGATTATGAACTATATTTTTTAAGATTATGTTTTTGAGCATTTTATTCTGTAGAATTTGATAGACAATATTACAGAGAATTTTTATAGATGCAAAAGTATCAGTGTAAGGATCCCTCATGTGTTTATGACGGAGCCCCTAACCCTTACCATAGCCAGTCCTGTCCCACCCATGACCCATCCGCAGTATCACCGATGAGCATAAGGACAGCACTACCTCCAAGAGCTGCTGTTGAGCCTGACTGAGGATGCTGCAGCTAGTCCAGCATCCTCCCTGGAGGACGCATTCCACACACCACCTGTTCCTGCTGCCCTGCCATGCAGAGCTGAGCCATGTTCCACCAGAACCTGTCACCACCAAGGCACCTCAGGCATGCTCCTTCCGACAAGACAGGAAACAGACCTGGACAGTTACTTCCAGTCCATCATCTCCTTTTCATCCCTGTAACCAGCACATGACTTTTTTCATATTTTTTAGGTGCCTGGTGCTAAAGTATCCTTAACCTAACCAATCTGTGAAGTGTTAAACAATTTGAAAAAGGCTACAAATTATTAAAGTTTGCCCCCAAAAAGTCACTCTGCAGTAGTACAAGGTCATGAGAGAGCTATGGTCAAGAAACCATCAATGCGAGAAGCCTAGAAATGATAAAAATTACCATTTCTTATTTTGGAATTAATTCCCACAGGATAATAACTTTACTCTCAACTTTATACTTGGGTGGTTTATATAAGGCATAAAAGTGGTAATAAGCAGCCTTTGTTATTTCACATACATGATAAAAATTATCTTGTATTTTTAATATTAATAAAATGTGGGAAAAAATGATTCTTCTAGCCACTAGATCTATCATTTATTTACCTTCCTGTTAAATAAATAAATTTTACAAAACTAATCATATGTGGGAGGTTATTTCCGTTTAGATTGGCAGTTAAAATTTATGGTAGAATAAACTGCATAGTATTATTCAAGTCATAATAAAGTAATGTAGGTCTAAAATAATGTTACTTATAATAATCAATAACTGAGAAATTGACTCAAATATTCTGAAAGCCAGCAAATAAATGTCACACAGAGCAACAAAAGAATGAGGTAAATCATCACTTAAATCAACCCTATGACCTGGCTTTTGCAGCAGATTAAGTTTGACACAACTCCAAATGAATGGTAATTTATTATTGCGAGAAACAAAGCTGCATTACAGAAACCACTAATACTTTTTCTAATGCTCAGAGCATCAATCGCAAGAATTAACTTCCCAAGTCACAAAGCCCAACACATTCATTGAAGTGAATTGGTCTCCATGCTTCACAAATTTTCTATCCAAGCACAATCAACTGAGAAAAGCAGGAGACTCCGTGTGCTTTTGGTACTGAAAAGGGATTGATCATAGTACCTAACAGTGTTCCATGATTTTAAAAGTTTATTAAGTAAGCCTTCCTCTCTAATAAATGTAATGTTAATAATAATCTATAAACCAATACCTTCTACAGAAAACATTTGATTCACCAGTTATGGCTATTAAATTTTGCTTTGCTCAAGACAGAAATCAAAGTGCTTGATAATTCACCTTCCTTTCCATTCTTCCCCTCTGCTACCCCAACTATACACCATATTCCGTTAAACAAACCTCACCATGTTTTCATTATTCTTGCAAAATACCCAGAATGTCCTACATCGATGTCTAACATAAGCTCTTATCTCTTTGAATTTCCTACTCGCTCGTGTCTTTGAAGACTTTTTTAAGTACTAAAATTTTTTTTGTTTTGCGGTGCGCAGGCCTCTCACTGCTGTGGCCTCTCCCGTTGCGGAGCACAGGCTCCGGACACGCAGGCTCAGCGGCCATGGCTCACGGGGCCCAGCCGCTCCGCGGCACGTGGGATCTTCCCGGTCCTGGGCACGAACCCGTGTCCCCCGCATCAGCAGGCGGACGCTCAACCACTGCACCACCAGGGAAGCCCAAGTTCTAAAATTTTTTAACCAAGCTTCTGAGAGCCCTTCCGTCAAATTTATATCCCCACATTCTGAATTTTTTTTTAGAGTTACGTGCGGCAGTCATCAGAGGCATGTGAGATTTTGCTCCTGTCCTAGAATTGGTCTAATTCTCAAACTTAAGAACAAAAGACACAAATTAACCCACCACTGAGAGCAAAGATTTTCCTATGAGGAACTTCGTCACCTCTGTGTGAAACTTACTTGAAACGGGAACGCTTGGAGAACTGGTCAACCCCACCTCCTTAAGAAGACAACCTAGGTCTGATAAGGGTAAGGTCTGGCAAGAGAAAGGGTGAGTTTCTGAGGGATTTCAGGGTGCCTGGATCAAAGGTGTCCTCTCCCCTCACATCTTCCCGGTGTAAGGGGCAGAAAACATTTTACGTCCCCAAAGATAATGTATGAAGATTCTACTGTAAGGGATGACTGCTGTTTCCATTTCCATCTGGGTGTCTGCTTAGCTAGTGGCTCATCAATAGCTTCTAAACAATTAGGGTTAGGAAATGAAAACTGCGAAGGATGGTGTGTCAGGTGATGGCCAAGAGACAGAGGGGTAGGACTTCTCCTTTAGATTATCAGCTCCTAAGAGGCTTGGAAGACAGTTTCTGCACCCAGAGGAGTGCCCGAGAATTACGGACAATGGTCAACTCTGCTGCAGCCTGATGGGTAAAAAATCATGTATTCTAACAAAATGAAGTGAGTCGACCCAAGCAGGCATCAGGGAAACAAATGGCCAAATTTCACAAGGGCATGCCCATGCCTAGGGAAGTTGTTGGATATTAACTCTCATCAGCATTTATTCTTAACGTTCAATTATTTATTTAAAAACAAGTTAGATGGGGAATTCCCTGGTGGTCCAGTGGTTAGGACTCTGTGCTTCCACTGCAGGGGGCACAGGTTTGATCCCTGGTCGGGGAACTAAGATCCCACATGCCACATGGTGCGACCTAAATAAAAACCAAGTTAGAGATAAAACTTCATTTTTAAGGAAATACAATGCATTTCTGTTGAATCTTGTGACATGTTTTATGACTAGTGATCCTCAGTGAAGGAAGTGAAGAAATTTTAATTGAACTCATACTAAATTGCAGGTACGTTGAGCAAATATTTCTGAATTTTCAGCTGATGAAGCAAACAGCAAATTTCCAAAAGCCAGAAACAAAATAGCGGCAATCTGATCTCCCATTATTTCTCCAAACATTTATGCCTCCAGACATTTACCACCAAACATATTCTCCCCAATCATGGCAGTTTTATCACATTTTCTAAATTCATCTTGAGTGGATTCTCATCTCCAGACTTTTTCCCACAGCATTCTTTCATCAGTAGCATGGACAGAGTGGGCAGGAAAAGGCAGTTGCTCTTTGTATCAGTTTTCAGTTGTACCACAGACTCCATGCCTTAAAACAACAGAAAACGTATTATCTTACAGTTCTGTAGAACCGAAGTCCAGCATGGGTCTCAATGGGCTAAAATCGTGGTGTTGGCCAGGCTGTGTTCCCTTCTGAATGCTTCACGGGAGGAGCCATTTCCTGTTCATTCAGGTTGTTGGAAGAATTCAGTTCCTTGAAGAACCAAGTTACCGTTTCTTTGCTGAGAATAATCTGAGAACCAAACTGCTTGCCAGACACACAACAAAGTCAGCCTACAGATGCCAGGTGGTGGTGAATGAAAGCACAGCATTTATTGCAGGTGCCAAGCAAGGAGTCCGGGCAGCAAGTACTCAAAAGACCCAACCTCCCCGGTAGCTTTTGGACGAGGGTTTTTAAAGGCAGCATAGGGGAGAGGGTTGCAGGGTGTGTGATGAGCATGTGGACAATTTTCTGATAGACTGGGGGTGAGGTAGCAGGTGGTGTTTCAGGGATCTCAACCATCAATCTTCTGACTCCAATCAATCTAGGGTCTACCGGTTTGAGGTCAGTGGTTTTCACCAGTGGAGGTCTGGTTTCTGTAAAAACAAGTTAAGACTGTGCGTCAGACGTTGTCATCTGTCTTCCTCAAGGAAAACTAGGGCCTTAGGACCCCATCCCACAGTTTGACTTGTTGCTTAAGTTATCCCCTTCCTTACCCTAATGCCTCTCTCCTTTGCCCCCTTTTCTGCTCTTTTTTCTTTTATTTATTTATTTGGCTGCATCGGATCTTTAGGCGCAGCATGTGGGATCTTTAGTTGCAGAACGCATGTGGGATCTAGTTCCCTGATCAGGGATCAAACCCAGGCCCCTGCATTAGGAGCGTGGAGGGAAGTCCCTCTGCCCCTTCTTAAATGATTAACCATCGGAGCTGGTTCTTTGGAACTCAGGGAGGCCTAGGAGACTAAAGGTTTTCCCACAAACAGGAGTCAGGGGACACAGAGGGGCTTCTGCTGGGGAGCCCTGGAGGGTACTGCTGAGTCTCATTGTCTGGAGACTGCTGCACCCCATCTGTGGCTTCCATATAGTTTGTCTTCAATGCTATAAAAAGTACTAGTTCTCCTCCTGCTTTGAATCTCCCCTGCCGCATCTTGAGTCTCATCTTTCGTACTTCACCTGGGAAAGATCTTCTCCTTTAGGGGCTCATGTGATCAGACTGGGCCCAGATAATCCAGAATGACCTCCAATCCTGCAGTGTCTCTCTTTCTATATAACATAATCTCAGGTTCCAAGGATAAGGCATGCCCATCGTTGGGGGGCCAGGATTCTGCCCATTGCACTGCGCTGGAAGGCGGCTCCAAAGGAGGGAAACATGTAACAACATTTACCATGTTGTCATGACAGTTGTTAGCGCTGTGCATATCAGAGCACAATTCATGAAAGCAAGAGTCCATCTGTGCAGGACATGATCCAACCAGAAGATAGAGCATGACACACATGGGCTGGTACTGATGTGGGGGTACATTTCTGGTGATGACTTCCCCAATATTCTTTATGGTCTCTTTCTTCTTGCCTTTCTTTCCTCTTGTGGCATTTTCATCCTTTATTTCCTAATTTTTAAAAAAAATTTTTATTGAAATATAGTTGATTTACAATGTTGTATTAGTTTCAGGTATAAAGCAAAGTGAATCAGTTATATACATATAGGTATATATACATTCAGTTATATATATTTACATATATCCTTTTTTTTACATTCTCTTCACGAGACACCCCTTGGAGCACAGTTCATGACCCCCTCCCCCTTTTCTTCCACCTCTATCAGCCTTTTTCACAGAACGTTTTGGATTTATTGTCACCATGCACGAGATTTGTAAAAGGAGAGAATACAAAATAAGATTCACTATTAACCTTGTGATGGGGAAGTAATTCGAAATTACGATTCTGAGCTCCAGACTTAATTCCACCTGTAAATTTATGTACTTGATAAATCTGGAGTAAATTGATTAGGTAGTGCTCCTTTTAAAATAACACATCAATTTCAATGAAAAATGGACCTCGTTGCTCTTTCTTTGTCCCTTGACCAGTAGCAAAACAACATGTGCCTATTGGAAAAAGGCAGGTGGCCTTTTGACAATCGGGTCTGCAATATCACCATCACACAAAATTCTCGGTCTTTTGAGATCCATCAGTGCCAAGCTCTGAAATAACCTGACCGCAGGAAGCGAGTGAAAAGGTGATGCTCCTGAAGGAGTAGGTGGCTTCGCCTCCTGCAGATGAATTAATGCCAAGGCACACACAGGTCATACACAGGGCAACTGTATTTTGCTTCCTCAGATTGAGTTAAACTGCGCTCTGAATCAGTGGTGCTCAGAATTGGTCAAAATTCCCCTCAAATACAGCAGCAATAGCTACAGGTTTAACTCAGCTTGAAATGTGCAAACTGAAGTGAAAAGGCCGCTTTTCAAAATAAGATTATTTTTTAAATGATTTCCCTGGTGAATCTTTAAAATATAGTTTAAAATTTTTAATGTTTTACTAAATACCATAAGAATAAATTGTTTGCCCCTCCATTGTTACTCAATCTAAACTGAGCAAGATTTATTCATTATCTCAAAAAATATATCAGAAATGCCTGGCAGGTGCTGGGTGATCTGCTCACTGCAAACAAGGACCAAGTCTTCCCCTTGAGAAGCTTATATTTTACTGGGGAAAACAGCACACAAACCATCAGTAAAAATATGATACAATTTCAGTTGGAAGAAAGCACCGCGTGAAAACAAAACAAAACAGATGAATGGTTAGGAGTGACCGGGAGAGGGGGGTTCTCTGAGGCTGTGACGTTTGTGTAGAGAAATGGGTGGAAACAGAGGGACAGGCCACGCAGACGTGAGGCGGGAGATCGTGCCTGGGCCCAGGACAAAGTCTTGCTGCAGAGTGAGCCTGGCTGTCCAGGAAAAACAGGAGGGTGTGATGCAGCAGGACGTGGGGACAGAGGTTGGAAAGTGAGGTCAATGGACAGAGGCAGGACCAGGTGTGAGCACCGTGCAGCCCCGTGGAGTCTACAGAGGAGGGGGGAGCAAGTAGACCTCCTTTCAGCAACCGAGAAAAGGGATCATCGTGCGGGATGCACAGGTGGCAGGGGAGGTGGTGGGAATCCTTTGAATTTGGATTTGTTTGAAATAATGTTCCCAAAGATCTTGTCCGTGTGGAATGAGCAGGAGAGGTGCAGGTGGGGACCCCGGGACATGTGGCCTTGATGTTGCCATGAATGACGACGCGTTGGAGGGTACCGAGCGGGACCAGGTCTGAGGCGGGGGCGTGTCGCACACGCGGTACACAGGGGCTTCAAGAGAAAGAGGAAGCGCAGACAGTGACCGAGCCAAGCCCTCAAAATGTTTCAAGTAGCTGACACATTGGCTATATCCTCATAAGTAGGTATTTAAGTGAGAAATCAAATAACAAAAAATAACAGAAATCCCTTACCTCTTGAAATATCAAAATGCATTTATAGCTATCTCATGATAAAATCTCAAGTAGATTTTTTTAAATCAGAGGCAAGCTGTAACTTCAGCAATAAAATATCAAGACTGAGGTGTCAGGAAAGTAATATTTGGGGAGGAAACGTGTAGCTGAATGCTGGTCCCCAAAGAGCTCCGCCTCAGGTCCAGGGTCCCCACCGACTCTCCTCTTCCATATGGCACATCGGCAAGGCTTCATGCTCATATTTTAAAAGTGTGAAAAGTTAAATTAATGAACTAAGGAACTAAATCAAAAGATCATTATGCTTCCTAAATTACAGGAATATTTGGTGCTAGTTTTTTTTTTTTCTTCTCCCAAATCGAAGTGTGGAAAAGGTATCTCAGTATTTTAAATCGAATTCCCCCATTCGTGTTTGAACCTCTTTCAGTTTAACTGGATTTCTGTGTGCCTTCCAGGAACTTTGGCTGTTTTTCTACCGAACCGGTTTTTTTGGTTTGTTTGTGTGTTTGTTTTCTTTCCTCATGGATTCTTTAAACCTCCTTCTACACTCTGGAGACTGACTGATCCTTTGTCAGCCATGCGTTTTTTCAAGTAACTAATTCCCCTAATATGGCTTGACTTTCTTTTCATCATGTGATCTTCTGGTATAGAGGCTTTTTTTAGTGTTTTATTTAATAGAATTAACTAAACACTTTCCCCCTTTTAAAATGAGTTAAGAAACCATATCCTACCGCTGAATAATAAAGTATTTCCCCATGTTTGCTTCTAAGTTTCTATCATTCTGTTTTCCATATTTAGTTAATTTATATACCCAGAATTTGGGGGTATATGGTGAGAGGCAAGATTCCAATTTTTATTATGTTGTGCAGGAGGACCCCGTATCTCTTTATACTATTTATTGACTGGTCCAGCTTGTTATTTATCTGTAAGGTCACCTAACATACATGGGTGACAAATACTTAGGCTCGC
The DNA here is from genome assembly GCA_036417435.1 of Inia geoffrensis. Lineage (NCBI taxonomy): Eukaryota > Metazoa > Chordata > Mammalia > Artiodactyla > Iniidae > Inia > Inia geoffrensis. Next base: position 1,697,045 of record CM070906.1, on the reverse strand, counting down.
TATTTTGTTTTCATGATTGTTACCCTAAGTTTGAAACACCCCCTCTTTTCGAGTTATCACTAGATGCCCTCAGCATTTGACCTCCAACCAGAAATGTCTCCAGACAACACCAGATGTGCCCTGGGGGAAAAATCACCCTGACTTGAGCCCCCATTCCAGATCAGTGAATTCAAAATTATAATATTCAATAGCCAGTGTAAATGTGGTTACAAAATCCCCATGACGGTCAGTTTTACCTGTCAATTTGTCATGTTTGTAAATGGCCAGGAAGGTACTGAAGGAACTGACAATTTCCTTTTTTTAATTAACAGTTTCTTCTGTGTGCATAAATAATTCTTTGATGTATCAGATCACCTTTGTGAGTGATGACAGAGGTAATAACCTTAAATCTGATTAATTTACAAAGACCATCGGTCTCTCGTTAAACGATCTTAGTTAGCAATAATTTATTTAAATTGTTGAAGATTTGTTTCCCCTCTCCATCAGTTTTCTCCCTCATTAAAAATAAATTAATGACAAAGCCCAATTAAAACCACAGATTTGGGCTTCCCTGGTGGGAAAGTAGTTGAGAATCCATCTGCCAATGCAGGGGACACGGGATCTAGCCCTGGTCTGGGAAGATCCCACATGCTGTGGAGCAATGAAGCCCGTGTGCCACAACTACTAGGCCCATGAGCCACAGCTACTGAAGCCTGCGCGCCTAGAGCCCGTGCTCCGCAACAAGAGAAGCCACCGCAATGAAAAGCCTGCACCCCACAACAAAGAGCAGCACCCGCTCGCCGCAACTAGAGAAAGCCCACGCACAGCCACGAAGACCCAGCACAGCCAAAAATAAATATATAAATAAATAGAAAAAATATTATTAAAAAAAAATAAGTAAAACCACAGATTTTCTCAAAGTCATCTACACAAGCCAGCCAAGGCAGACAAAGGTGCAAAACGAGTTAGGGCAGTTTCTCTGTCTTCCCGGACCACCTCCTTATTTCCCCTTGCTCCCTCCTCCTCATAGAAGATGTTGGAATGAAAGTGTATCCCAGTATCCACAGATGTAGCTGCATTGCCATGAGTAATAGTTGGTACCATTATCAATTACTGATCAACTACGATTTTTGAATTTTCATCATTTATAACTTTGGGGAGCATATTAGATTGGAAAGGCTTAAAATAATGAAGGTTAAGTTTCAACACTGGTTCTGCAATTTATTACCTGTGATCTCGGGAAGATTGCCTAACCTGTCTCAGCCTTAGGGTTCTAATCTGTATGTGACTAAATTACAGTTGTTCAATCCCAAGGAGTTTACTGCCAGAACTTAGCCTCTCCCGAGCACGTCCATCAGAAACCGGGGGAGGAAAAGGCCTAGGAACTGTCCTGCTGCAGGCCCTTCCCCTGCTGCTCCAGGTCAACGGCCCCAGACCTCTCGACAGCACCCCCCGCCAGGGCCCCCGTCCACCGCACCCCCGATGAGATGACGAATGATCCCAGGTCCCACGACCGTGCGGGCAGGTTTCCCCTCACCTGACCTGCTGCTTCTACTGCTGTGCAAAACCTCACCTTGCATCCTCCACAGCAAAGACCACAGAAGGCAAGTTTTCATCCTTAGGGTTGGATTAAAATGAAGGAATAACAACACTGTAAGGATTACCCAGCACTGCACAGTCTCACCCACGTTGGGGCTCCCACTGAGCTGCCCCTCCAACTCCTCTCCCAAGACACAAGCTACAGCTCTCAGCATACAAGGGGCTCTGGGACGTCGAGGTCCAGCTCAGAGAAAGGATGGAGTTTGTCCTCGTTTGTGTAATGCACATCACCTTCATTTACTGCACTGGGATTAAAATGAACACTGCCCAGAAATTGATTCAGTGTGCTTGGGCTACAACATACAACTCAAAGAATATGTAGGGCTTCCCAGGTGGCGCAGTGGTTGAGAGACCACCTGCCAATGCAGGGGACACGGGTTAGCGCCCCCATCCGGGAAGATACCACATGCCGTGGAGTGGCTGGGCCCATGAGCCATGGCCGCTGAGGCTGCGCGTCCGGAGCCTGTGCTCTGCAACGGGAGAGGCCACAACAGTGAGAGGCCCGCGTACCGCAAAACAAAACAAAACAAACAAACAAAAAGAATATGTAGAATATTCCTATAGATTCCAGTAAGTGTTGTAAGAAATCTGACCAAGTGTCAAATCCTCAGGCACCTCAGAAGCCAAGGCAAAGTGTGACTAGTATTAATGCCCATTGACAGAGGAATGGATAAAAAAGATGTGGCACATATATAAAATGGAATATTACTCAACAATAAAATAGAATCAAATAATGCCATTTGCAGCAACATGGATGAAACTAGAGATTATCATACTGCGTGAAGTAAGCCAGAAACAGAAACACAAATATCATATTAGATCACTTATATGTGGAATCTAAAACAAAACACAAATCAACATATCTACAAAACAGAAACAGACTCACAGACATGGAGAACAGATCTGTGGTTGTCTAGGGTAGGAGGAGGGATGGATTGGGCATTTGGACTCAACAGATGTAAACTAGTATATATAGAATGGGTAAACAACAAGGTCCTACTGCAGAACACAGGGAACTATATTCAACATCCTGTGAAAAACCGTAATGAAAAAGAATATGAAAAAGAATATGTATAACTGAGTCACTTTGCTGTACAGGAGAAATTAAACACAATCTCATACATCAAATGTATTTCAGTAAAATTACAAATAATTATAAATGTGACTATTTAGTAATATTTTTCCTACAATATTATACTTTATTGTAATGCATATGTCAAATAAGCCTAACATACTGCAGCCTGCATCTGATAAAAAATAAATATACAATTCAATAAGGTCACCATCACCCTAATACCAAAACAAGACAAAGATGCCACAAAGAAAACTACAGACCAATATCACTGATGAATATAGATGCAAAAATCCTCAACAAAATACTAGCAAACAGAATCCCACAGCACATTAAAAGGATCATACAGGGGCTTCCCTGGTGGCGCAGTGGTTGCAAGTCCACCTGCCGATGCAGGGGACACGGGTTCGTGCCCCGGTCCGGGAAGATCCCACATGCTGCAGAGTGGCTGGGCCTGTGAGCCATGGCCGCTGGGCCTGCGCATCCGGAGCCTGTGCTCCACGACGGGAGAGGCCACAGCAGTGAAAGGCCCGCGTACAGCAAAAAAAAAAAAAAAAAAAAAAGGATCATACACCATGACCAAGTGGGGTTTATCCCAGTAATGCAAGGATTCTTCAATATACACATATCAATGTGATACACCATATTAACAAATTGAAGGAGAAAAACCATATGATCATCTCAATAGATGCAGAGAAAGCTTTCAACAAAATTCAACACCCATTTATGATAAAAACCCTCCAGAAAGTAGGCATAGAAGGAACTTTCCTCAACATAATAGAGGCCATATATGACAAACCACAGCCAACATCATCCTCAATGGTGAAAAACTGAAACCATTTCGACTAAGATGAGGAACAAGACAAGGTTGCCCACACTCACCACTATTATTCAACATAGTTTTAGAAGTTTTAGCCACAGCAATGAGAGAAGAAAAAGAAATAAAAGGAAACCAAATTGGAAAAGAAGAAGTAAAGCTGTCACTGTTTGCAGATGACATGATATTATACATAGAAAATCCTAAAGATGCTACCAGAAAACTACTAGAGCTAATCAATGAATTTAGTAAAGTAGCAGGATACAAAATTAAGGCGCAGAAGTCTCTTGCATTCCTATACACTAACAATGAAAAATCTGAAAGTGAAATTAAGAAAACACTCCCATTTACTACTGCAACAAAAAGAATCAAATACCTAAGAATAAACCTACCTAAAGAGACAAAAGACCTGTATGCAGAAAATTATAAGACACTGATGAAAGAAATTAAAGATGATACACATACATAGAGAGATATACCATGTTCTTGGATTGGAAGAATCAACACGGTGAAAATGACTATACAACACAAAGCAATCTACAGATTCAATGCAATCCCTACCAAACCACCACTGGCATTTTTCACAGAACTAGAACAAAAAATTTCACAATTTGTATGAAAACAAAAAAGACCCCAAACAGCCAAAGCAATCTTGAGAAAGAAAAACAGAGCTGGAGGAATCAGGCTCCCAGGCTTCAGACTATACTACAAAGCTACAGTAATCAAGATAGTATGGTACTGGTACAAAACAGAAATATAGATCAATGGAACAGGATAGAAAGCCCAGAGATAAACCCACGCACATATGGTCACCTATCTTTGATAAAGGAGGCAAGAATATACAACGGAGAAAAGGCAGCCTCTTCAATAAGTGGTGCTGGGAAAACTGGACAACTACATGTAAAAGAAAGAAATTAGAACACTTTCTAACACCATACACAAAAATAAACTCAAAATGGATTAAAGACCTAAATGTAAGGCCAGACACTATCATATTCTGAGAGGAAAACATAGGCAGAACACTCTATGACACAAATCACAGCAAGATCTTTTTGACCCACCTCCTAGAGAAATGGAAATAAAACCAAAAATAAACAAATGGGACCTAAGGAAACTTCAAAGCTTTTGCACAGCAAAGGAAACCGTAAACATGATGAAAAGGCAACCCTCAGAATGGGAGAAAATATTTGCAAATGAAGCAACTGACAAAGGATTAATCTCCAACATTTACAAGCAGCTCATGCAGCTCAATATCAAAAAAACAAACAACCCAATTCAAAAATGGGCAGATGACCTAAACAGACATTTCTCCAAAGAAGATATACAGATTGCCAACAAACACATGAAAGGATGCTCAACATCATTAATCATTAGAGAAATGCAAGTCAAAACTACAATGCGATATCATCTCACACCAGTCAGAATGGCCATCATCAAAAAATCTACAAACAATAAATGCTGGAGAGGGTGTGGAGAAAAGAGAACCCTCTTGCACTGTTGGTGGGAATGTAAATTGATACAGCCACTATGGAGAACAGTATGGAGGTTCCTTAAAAAACTAAAAATAGAACTACCATACAACCCAGCAATCCCACTACTGGGCACATGCCCTGAGAAAACCATACTTCAAAAAGAGTCATGTACCACAATGTTCATTGCAGCTCTATTTACAATAGCCAGGACATGGAAGCAACCTAAGTGTCCACTGACAAATGAATGGATAAAGAAGATGTGGCACATATATATGATGGAATATTACTCAGCCATAAAAAGAAACGAAATTGAGTTATTTGTAGTGAGGTGGGTGGACCTAGAGTCTGTCATACAGAGTGAAGTAAGTCAGAAAGAGAAAAATAAATACCATATGCTAACACATATATATGGAACCAAAAAAAAAAAAAAAAGGTTCATGAAGAACCTAGGGGCAAGATGGGAATAAAGATGTAGACCTACTAGAGAATGGACTTGAGGACACGGGGAGTAGGACGGGTAAGCTGGGACAAAGTGAGACAGTGGTAGTGTATATATGGACATATATACACTACCAAATGTAAAATAGCTAGCTAGTGGGAAGCAGTCACATGGCACAGGGAGATTTGCTCGGTGCTTTGTGACCAGCTAGAAGGGTGGGATAGGGAGGGTGGGAAGGAGGGAGGCACAAGAGGGAAGAGATATGGGGATATATGTATATGTAGAACTGATTTACTTTGTTATAAAGCAGAAACTAACACGCCATTGTAAAGCAAATCAATATAAAGGTTAATAAATAAATAAATATACAGTGTTTCAGGCTTAATATTTACTCATACATGATTGGTTTACTTAAGGATATCTATCTTCAAATTAATAATACAGTATGATAAAAATATTAATTTGTCAATTAAGCTAATTCCACAATTTCAACTGGATCAAAATGATACTTTTAAAACAACTGGAAATTAGTCAGAAAGTTGTAATTTTTTAATTGACTCTAAATTAGGTGAAAGATTTAGAAAGATGCTTTAACCAGTCCTAATACAGACAACATGCAGATGAAGAGGGACTAACTTTACTCTCACAATACATGGCTAACATGATAGCTTAGTTCTCCTGAATGTTGAGACTATAATTTTCTAGCTGGTATTTCTTAGAGTTAATAAAGTCAGCTTTTCCATAGATTTATAGTTTATAATTAAACTTTCACAAAAATAGAAAAATGATATTTTTAAACAGCAAAAAACCATTTGCATGATAACTGATTTTTATCACCACTTTAAGTTAGCTCACCAAAAGCAAAACAGATCTTAATCCTCCAAAGTACCTTTGGATTCTGAATAAAAACCTACAATTACGTAAATACAAAGTAGAGATAGTAAGGTCCTGGTTTTTCATTATTATTTTGCCATATTAAGAATTGTAGAATTATCCTTAGAAAATTCCAACTGAGTAAGAAACTAAAATCTTTGTTCCCTTTAAGCCATGGGGGTGTAATCATTTTTGTTACATCATTGATATATCATGCGCAATTGGATAGAAGGGTATTGGTATTCGTTTTTCATTATCAAATACTTTTCAACTCAAACATATATATTTCAGAAAAAAAATTTTAAATACTTAATAACTGTTTTCGAGCACTTAATGAACATTTAACACGGGTATGCTAATCAAAAATATACTTGGATATGTTTAAGTCCTTATATACCAAGTTATTATAGAATTGAAGTCTTAAACAAGCTCTTGGACAGTGCTGTCGGCCCAGTTAAAGCTAGTTAAAGCCACTGAGGAGAACAGGACCAGATTCCCCTTAGAATGAGGGAATAACGTAGACCACTTTGATCATTCACAAGCAATTATCACTAGCTTTTGAGATTTAGATGTGTTTCTAATATGTCCAGTCCCTTGGATGACCTCAACACACCGGCTCCTTGCTTCTGCTAGTGGCTTATACAGACCAGAAAATCTGGTCTTGGGCAACAGAAGAGCATCTATAAACACAGCAAACACTGGTTTTGTAGTCACAACCAGACCCCTGGATTGGCAGTATTGCTTCGTCTGGAGACTGGCAGACAGCAGAGCCTGGACTTCCACAGCTCAGGAAACAGAAAAGTAATCGGTTAACTGTACTGACCACTTAGCAGATGCCAAACTGTGCCAGGATTGATCTCATTTCATCCTAACGATAGCCCTGTAAGTTGAACTTTATCATCTCTCTCTTTACAGATAAAGATAGTAAGACTTACGTTGTACAGCAGAAATTAACACATTATAAATCAACTATACTTCAATAGAATTTTTTTTTTAAAGCCTTAAATGGTCTAAGGTCACAGAAGAGGCAGTGTTACACCAGCCAATGCCGTGTTAGGCCTTCCTCTGATACTGTCTGCCCTGATCTTTCAGATATGGGTCTTGGTGCAATGCCCTTCTCAGTGGTTAGGATGAACGGTCAGCTTGAACTGGATCCAGTTTATGACACGTAAAAGGATATTATAGACATTATGCGATATAAACTTGAAAAAATTTTCGAGGTCGGTGTCATTTTTAATTATACCACAGGTGAGAATACTGAGTTTTTTGAAAATTAAGTGACTGAACCAAAGTCACTGTTCCAATTATATAACTGAGTCTGTATGGGAACCTGGGGCTTGTTGCTTTACAGCCTTTCCCTACAGGGCATCCATCTTGTGAGAACTTAAGGGGCAGATCAAATCTTAAATTATAATCAAATAAGAGCCAGACAGAAATGAGACTCATCATTATTAATATTTGTGGGGAAAAAGTAAAAAAAAAAAAAAAAAAGAACAAAACTTTGGCGGGGGGGAGAAGGGCTTCGGTTTAGTAACTGGTGGCATAAACCCCTTTCCATCACTCCCAGTCGGGTGTGGGTCCCCTTGCTGTTAGAGATGAAAATAAAGCCAATCATACACATGGCACAGAGAAAAAGCAAGGTAAGTCTTCCTACAAATATGCAGCATTTCTCAAGTTTTCATTAAAATGCAGTATGTTGTATGTTAAACTGAAAACTATTTGATGTTCTAAAAGGAAAAATGAAACCTCCACTCACACACAATGAGAGAAGACCGAAAGGAGTATTTATACCCTTCTTACTCATCACTGATTTTTAAGGACAGGCCATCGACTATCACAACTTCTAGAAATCAACATCAAATAATAATCAAAGCATTCACATTAAAGCCTGCTGATTATGCCTTAACTAACTCACTGTGATTGTATAAAGGAACCGCGCACACCCTGAGAAGAACACTCTCAGGCTCTCCTGTGCTCCACACTCCTCTCATTATTTGCAATGGCAACTGTGGCATAAAGCTGACAAAATGCAGCAACAGAGATGGCAGAAACTGCTTGAAAAGAAAGTGAGGCTCCTCATGTCAGAGGAGCGACCCAGCCGGTGAGAGTGTAAAGACACCTTTATGGAAACGAAACAGGAAAGATACGGAACATGGTGGACCGTGCGAGCCCAGCAGGTGGTCTCCACCAGGTACAACTGTAATTACTCAACTGAGTGTCCACACACACACACACACAGGCTCACACACACACACAGACTCACACACACACAGACTCACACACAGGCTCTCTCACCGAAACCACAACATTTCTTTTGGTTTAAAATTGACTGAAGCAACTCAAGGATTTTCTTTCAGCCAGACTTTCAAAAAGCATTTCCTGCCTGTATATTACGTGCAGGGTGCTCTCTGATGTCTGAAAAGATAACGCTATTTAGAAACCATGATGGCAAACCATAGAAAATATTTTTCAAATACAAACAATCGTAACCGTTACGTGTGTGTACATATGGACGTATATATAATAACCTTTATATAGAAATAAAAACTTTGCATTTCAAATATGCATTAGCATATTTACTAATTTGCTTGGTTTCCTGGGCCCAGTTTGGACGTAGAGAAAATGGCCAATATTAGTTGGAAGACGTAGCATTGGCCTCAGGAGAGCTGGGTTCTGGAAAGTGAGCTAACACAGCAATACGCCTGTGCTTTTCCTAAGTAAGTGTGCGAAGAAGGGCTATGCAGGATAAACAAAATATACTGATATATTCATTGAATTTTTGAAAAATAAACACGAAGTAAGCTTTAGCAAAGAAAGAATAAACAGGCAGCTATGACTACTCCCTTTACTTAATTTTACCCACTAAGGCATCCCCACTGTCTGACCGGGAGGCCACCATATAGACCCTCGGCTCCCTGAGTCTGGGGGCTGCTGTCCTGCCCCTCAAGCTCCACGGGCAGAATGAAGGGCATGGTCAGAGTCCCGGGAGCAGGAAGGATTGTTTCGATCCTCTTGGGACTGAATACAGTTCATGTCAGACTTATTTCAATGTTCCTCAAAGGCGTGTCAGTAAATCTAAACCAAATTCAAGCCAACGCCCCAAATTTGGCAGCCAAAATTTATAAAACCATGGTAGACTTCAGCCAGATGCAGGGACTCCCGTCCTGTGTGCTAAAGCATCAGATGTTACTGAGGACAAAGGTCTTCGTGTGCCAAAGTGCAAGGAGAAGTTTTTTTTCAGGGATCTTGAATATCATGCAGTACAGCCACCTTATACTTTTTGAGATAAAATTCACATAATATAAAATTCACCACTTTAACAATGTTAAAGTGTACAGCTGAGTAGCTTTTAGTACCTTCACAGTGTTGGACAAACAGCACCACGCTCGAGCCCCAGATCATTTCCGTCACCATCACCCCCGCCAAAATACACCATACCCACTGACCAGATACTTTCAATCCCCCTCCCCCCGTCCCCGTCAATCGCTAATCTGATCTTTGCCTCTATTAACCACCTTGATTTTAAACGAAGGGAAGCTCAGGTCTACACACATCACGTGACGTCCCAGGTTACACAGTCAGCAAACCTCAGAGCTGGGGCATCAATTCAAAGTTTGATTTAGGAACAATTTTCGATCAGAACGTAAGGCAGGATTGTCCTGGGCGTGAACCACGGATAGGGGCATTGAGCCGAGTTCTGCCCTGAGGAAAAGGCTGCCCATCACGACTGGTCCTTCCCCTCTTACAGTAGAAGGAAAGACACTTGAAGCTCTCCGACAAGCTCTACGAGAATCCATTCAATTGTTTTTTTCATACAGAAAATGGGAACTGAACAGCCTCAATTGCAAACCCCAGCTGGATCCATCACCTCAGATCACCACCCGCTGTGCTCATCTCAGAGCCGCCATCACCAGGCCGCTACCTGGCATCACCCAGCACTTAGGAAGCAGTTTTGTTAAGAGTTCAGACCATTACAGAGGGAAACGGGCGAGAACCTGATGTGCCGTGTAAGCGAATCAACCTTCACAGGGCATGTACGTCTGAGAAGATGCCTGTGTATCACCGCGTACGTAGAGTATTTGATCATTTTTAACACCAGCCCACCTCAGTATTGCAAAACCATTAGGGAACATTCACAGAGTGAAACAAATGATAATAATGACAGAAAAAAACAGAGGTAGTGCAAACCTGGTGAACGGCCCAGGGGAAGCAGGAGGTCGTGGAGTTTCGTCCTCCCGTTGGGAGCACTGAGCAGGACGCCGGCCTCAGCCAAGGCACTGACTTCCTCCTCGGACCCAATTTAACCCACGTGCAACTGGGTTCCTTTGAAGACCCGGCTGAAAAACAAAAGTAACACAGGTGTAAAGAATGTTACCTTAATTTGGCTTGGATGCTTAAGTGATCTAGAAGTTCTCTCTGTTGAAGTGCCTTTTAGCACGTGTCTGCTCACCTGCAGCTACAGTAGCCCAGGCCCTGCCATACGGGGCCGCATACCTGTTTACTCATCCCCCATCAACCTGTCTGCATTGACTCAGACTTGGCTGCTAGAAACATCCTCATCTTTTCTAAAGAGCTTTTTGCCCACAATAAAGCCACATAAATGCCTGATGACATCTCTTCAGGTGCTTTTGGCCATTAGGCCATCTTTGCTGAGGAGTCTGTTTAAGTCTCTCATCCTTTTTTTTTTTTTTTTTTTTTTTTTTTTTTGCGGTATGTGGGCCTCTCACTGCTGTGGCCTCTCCCGCTGCAGAGCACAGGCTCCAGACGCGCAGGCTCAGCGGCCATGGCTCACGGGCCCAGCCGCTCCGTGGCATGTGGGATCTTCCCGGACCGGGGCGTGAACCCGTGTCCCCTGCATCGGCAGGCGGACCCTCAACCACTGCACCACCAGGGAAGCCCTCTGATCCATTTTTAATTGGGTTGTTTGTTTTCTTATTTGGTGCTTTAAAGGGTTCTCTGTATAATTTGGATAACGCCCCTTTATCAGACGTGTCTTTTGCCAAGTATTTTGCCCTAGTCTGTGGCTGGTCTGTGAATATTGTCTTCCACACAGCAGAAGTTGTCATTTTCATGAAGCCGAGGTTATCAGGAACTGTGCAGTATCGTGAACTTTCTCTGAGCTTTCCTTTATTTGAGAACGTTCCTCTGCCCCGTTCTCTGGGTCATCTCGGTCCTGTCACAACCATTTTCCTCATTTACGTCAATGTTTGCCTTTACCAAGCTCCTGTGGCTGCAACGCCAGCAGCGCCAACATTTTCCAGCCAGCTATTTTACTACAAATCCACTTACATCCTATTTCAATTCTGCAAAGTTATCTTCCCCAAACAGGGAAGATTGCTGCCAGACGGCATGCAATTCACAGTATCAGTGTCTTGGTTTTATATTGCCCCACAGTAACAAGTTATCACACGCTTAGTGCAACACGATTGTCTTCAGTTCTGTAGGTTGGAATCTGGACACAGGTGTGACTCGGTTAAAATCCAGATGACCGCAGGGCTGGGTTCCTTTCTGGAAGCTCTAGAAGACCGTGTGTTCTCTTGCCTTTCTCAGCTTCTGGAAGCTGCGAATGTTCCTTGCTTTCCGCCCTGTTCCCCTGCCTTTGAAGTGGCAGCGCTGCCTCTCTCAGATGACTCTTCCATAGTCATGTTCGCCTCTGACTATCAACTGTTTGCCCACTTTTGAGGACTCACGTGATGAGACTGGGCCCACCTGCATAATCCCTTGTTGTCTCTGACCCTCCTGAAGACCCTGTGATGACTCTGGACCCAGGAAGTGATGCAGGGCATGCTCCCCACCTCAGGACCCTTGACGTAATCGCGACAGCAAAACCCCTCTGCCATGTCAGCTGCATGTCACACGTTCCGGGGACTGGGGCAGGGACATCTTTGGGGGCCGTTATTCCACTGACCACGAGAAGTAAACACTCCATTTCTACCATAAGCAGCTTTCCATCCTAGGGTAAGAAAATGAAAAATGTTAAAGGGACTTTGCTTTTTTCATTGCTTGTATTTGTGACCCTTCCTCAGTGTGGTCTAGGCCATCACGTCACGCAGGCCTGGGTCTCCTCCAATTGCTGCCTTGCCTTTGCCGTTTCCAAATCTTCTCCTCACAACCCACCTCACTTTCACATTCTCACCTTTCTTTGCTGCACTTCTGTCTTAGATGGGACAGTGTCCTCTCTCTCTCTCTCTCTCTTTTTTTTTTTTTTTTTTTTGCGGTACGCGGGCCTCTCACCGTTGTGGCCTCTCCCATTGCGGAGCACAGGCTCCGGACGCACAGGCTCAGCGGCCATGGCTCACGGGCCGAGCCGCTCCGCGGCATGTGGGATCTTCCCGGACCGGGGCACGAACCCGTGTCCCCTGCATTGGCAGGAGGACTCTCAACCACTGCGCCACCAGGGAAGCCCCACGGTGTCCTCTCTTGATCATTCTTTTTGTAGGATGCCATGTGGTTCATCACCCAAGCACAGATGCACACTTGGCTGTCTGTGCATAAACCAGATGCTAGACTCACGGTGACAATCGAGGTGCTCAGAAGGAAGGACGGGAACGGTCCGTGACCTGCTGTGCATCAGTGATTTGTGGACAGCTGTTGAGCATGGAAGGTTCCAGTTCATGCAAATACTCACAATTCATAGTCACAGACACTGAAACTTGAACTGTGTTGTCAGGGACTGTTGTCATTTGTGCACACAGGAACCGCACAAGAGATAGTAGCCTGCACTATATGTCAACAAACACAGGCCATGTGCAAAAAACAGCGAAGACTCTCGCCATGTGGCACTGAGTGAGAGACCAGACATGAAGAGTTCTGACTACGTGGTTGAACTCAGATGAAATAAGGGGGGAGGATTACTTTGGTGACAGACACCCAGAGGCTTTACCTCCCCAGGGTGTAGTGGCGAGTGTGGGGTGCAGGGGGAGCCGACGGTTCCTGATATGTCGGGATCACAGGGCTGTGCTCACAATGTGAAAACACATGGAGCTGGATACTTACAATTTGTGCACCCCTCTCTATCATTTATTCTTCAATAACGTAGTTCATTTGAAAATATATAGATTGCATCATCGTAAATTAGAAGGACCACTGGACTCGGATGAGGAAAATGGAGTTCTGGGCCTAACCTATCATGAATTTACGTCTGAAAACCAGCTGACTTGTGTGGGCTTCTGGATTTCAATGGTAAAAATAATAATAATAAAGGATTTGAACCAGGTGATCTTAATATTTCTTCCAACTCCAGGTGTCAGTAATCCTTTGACCGAAGCAAGCGGCTTTCTGCATTTTAAGAACTAATGTGAGACTCTTTCCAGACTGGAAGATGGCTTATACAACGTGGTGACAGAAGCTTTGTTTTACGTTACACCAAAGGAACAACTATCAGTAATGTTTATTTTAAAACAGATACCTGTCACGTTTACGCTCTTTGATGTACACTGTGGTTTTCTCAATAGAACTGAAAAGCATGGAGTGTTCTAATGCACATATTAAATAAAGCAATATCCAAATTTGACATCCTGACATCTACTAAATGCTTTCTGTCCCACATGGGCTGCAAACCCCCTTTGATCTGGGTTTCAAGCAAAGTTCACATCTTCTAACAGTTGAGTATAAATTTATAACACTTTTTCCCAGTCTGAGGGAGACCACAGCTGCTGTCCCTGCAGAGCTGGGACAGGAAGAAGGGCTCTGAGAGTCTCCAGAGCTCGGGGGGGCGGGGGCACGGTACAGGTGTGATGGGCTTTACCTTCCATCCTCCTGTCGCCACCCTAGAACTCACCGCCAGGAGAAGCAAATACGAGAAACATCCCAGCTGCTCCTGGCCCCTCTTCCCTCCCCAGGCCTCGGGGAGCAGCGACCTACCTGAGTGTGGAAGAAGAAATTGAATGTTAGGCTTAGGCTCTTTTGGTTTGCATTTTAGATGCAGCCCGTCTGTCAAAGGTGCTCTGGTGCTCGATTCCACACACTTGCAGGCAGGTGGTCTCTGCCCCACGGGCGTCTGACTTGGGGAGGTTCTGAGCAAGTCCCTGTGTCCATGGAGAGGAAATCATGCTCTCAGTCTGCTTTCTTGCTAATGAGCAGGGGGTTGGGCTCCATCTGTCTCGCCATCCCATTTCTCAACCGTTCCGAATTAAGCAGAAGGAAAAAGGATTATTTGCTCCATAGATTCTCACCATGAAGTTCCCAAAGTATAAACAAGAGAGCTATGGGTTATCATATCAATAAAAGTTACTTATATTTTCAGGCTGAAAAATCAAATCAAGAAAATAAACAAAAAAACTGTCCAGGAAGCTTTGCTTCAAACATACGTGAAATATCTTTGAGGAGGAAACGTGCTGCTTCTGTTGTATTTCCATTTTCTTGGAGGATCATTTCCATGAGCACAGTGTAAATACCTTACTTTTATTTCACCAAAACTATTCACAATACCGCCTTGTCTATGATAAATGTGCAACTAATCAGTTTATCTCTTTGTCTTCCACTTTTTAACATCCATGGAGTCTTATTCTGCATATGAATCTGTTTTAAGAGCTTTTATTCTAAATTTTCCTGATCAGAAATGTACGCAAGAGGCGTGGTTTCAAACTTTTATATCTTCAAAGATAGATTTTCAGTCTGTGTGGTTCACACTTAATAGATGTATTTACACATTGAAAATTATATATTTGTTATAATGACGCACTTCTGCTACTGATCATTACTGAAGAGGTAATAAGTTGTAATATAAAATATTTCTATGTACTTACGAAATCAAAGAAATTTAAAAGTGACACTTGAATAAGGAAATGAAATGTAGATTAAAATAACATTAAAATTTATAATAAAACATTTGACCTTTATTTTTTAAATCTTTGCATGTATTCAAGGTGTTCAAAATTACTTTCTCTCAATATGATTTTATTAAACATTAAAATTTATGGAATCCATCACTAATATAAAAGTTTGAACACAGAATTTTTAAATTAAAAGTCAAAAGTTACCCAAACAATATAACCATAGAGACAAAAGTAATAGTATGTGGATGTCGTTAATAAATACTGCAGTTCTCTGTTGAGTGGATGTCGTTAATAAATACTGCAGTTCTCTGTTGAGTGTATGATACGTCCTACGCTTTAATCTTTGTGTCACTTCCTTTAATGCATTCGATTGCTTTTTCCACATGCTTCTTTCAGTGAAAATCAGAATCTCACGTTTTCAAACCAAAAGAGGGATTTTCATTTTTAGGAGACACCATTACAAATTTTTAGGACTAAAAGTCTGACACAGATATTAATATTAAATACCAATTATATGTCACACGAGCAATTTTTTAAAAAATAAATGTAATGCCTGTCATCTTGCTTATGGGTCATAAATGGCCTTATTTACTTTTAAATGACTAAGATGATATAAGTTATAGATCAATCCCAGACAACAAACCAGTAGATTGTTTAAAATATACGCTGCTCAGTATTTTGACAGAACAAGAGCTAGGCACGTTTTTCTTTGGCATTTCCTCTCTGCAGGCGACCAGCACCTGGTAAGTCTTGGAGGGCACGTGGATGCAGGTCAGCCCCACCTGGGCCGCCACGAGGCCGCTTATGCCCAGACACACCTGACGGGAAACGGCACAGCCTGACTCTCTAAGCCCCAGTGTCTCCTCAGTGTTTTGTAATACTTTCTATTACATGGAAAACAGCATTCAGTTGCTCTTTCTAACTTAACTTTCCTCCCACTATCTTATATATAAGCATCTGTTAAGTACAAGTACTTATTTAATATTCTTCTCAAAGAAGACTTGTTTAGGAAAATATAGAAACCACATTTTGTAGAAAGTAATAAATTCCTCTTAAATGTGTTCTAACTGTGCTCCCATTGGGATCTTAATGATGTCTCATTTGTGTGTGTGTGTGTGTGTGTGCGTGTGTGTTCAGTATTATATTACTCTGACAGCATAAATAATTTCATAGTCCCTTTTTTTTCTGATACTTGGTGATTGACAGGGAGAAATTCAAAGGATTTTGAGTTAACCATGTAGGTAACGTTTGACCATCTAATCAGCTTAGACTATTCTATACTCAGAATAGTATAAAGTCACGTTGACATGTTGTTTTTCCAAACAAGGAAAAGGTGATTTTACAAAAACATATGATCTAAAGTCTTCTTTTTAAGATATAAAAATGCACACTGGTTGAGCTGACTTAATGAAATTGCCTATTATCTAGATGACTTTTTTTAATAATAGAACGAAAGCCATGGAGCATTTACATTATTTGCTGTATTCATTTAAACAGGGTATTCGATAGGACCTATTCAAACTGATTCATTCTTTCTGCTTTTGACAGTGGGAATAAAAGGATTAGCTTTTCGGAGTTATTTTTAATGCAATGGATTTGCCATTTTTCCTGTTTAAAATACTGTTCACTAGTTACTTGAGAGTATCATAATTCCAGGAAATTATAACTTTCTTACAAGAAGAGTGTTTCTGAGTCATCCTCACATTTAGAAGCAACCACGCTTCCATCAGCCACCCTTGAGAAATGATCTTTTGTTCATTTTAGCATCAAATTGGAAATCGTTCACCTCACAGTCTCTGCCAACTAAATGTTTCCTCTTTCTTAAACATAAAATTTCAACATGTGATAAACTAATTACTCTTTATTTTTATGCCTGGTTCCTATCTGCTTGTCATTTTTTCCTTCCACCTTTTCATATGTCTACAGCATAACTACCTGTTATGCTTCAGAAGAGACAGAAAAACATTAATTCCCCGTTCAATAGTCATTTTTTAAATATGCGGATACTTCTTCTTATTTAATCGTTATATTGAACCCAAAAGAACTAGCAAAGAAGAGTCCTGTAATAATTTTTTATATATATTTTTAATATACATTTACAGGACTGGAAGTCTTATAGGATATATCTATGCCTTGAAAGATACTGCACATAAATATCCCCAGGAAAGTGAAAATTAAATATCTTTTTTAAAACGATGGAGACCTTCCTTATATGATTTTTGTTTAGACATAGTACATTAACATTTAATATGCTTTTCTAAAAGTCTATAGACCTCTCAGATAAAGTATTAGCTGCACAGGTTGTAATAATTTCTTAGTTGATTAAATTATGATTTAAAAGTTACAAATTAGGGCTTCCCTGGTGGCGCAGTGGTTGAGAGTCCTCTTGCCGATGCAGGGGACACGGGCTCGTGCCCTGGCCCAGGAAGATCCCACGAGCCGCGGAGCGGCTGGGCCCGTGAGCCATGGCCGCTGAGCCTGAGAGGCCACGTGTAACAGGAGAGGCCACGACAGTGAGAGGCCCACGTACCGCAAAAAAAAAAAAAAAGTTACAAATTAAAAAACATACAGTCATCAGCAAATGGCAGAGTAAGGAACTCTGAAACTGTCCCTTCCAAAAAAGCAACAAAAAAACTGGAAAAGCCCATTAGTATCAATATTTGAGAGTACTATAAGGCTTTCAGCAACCTAGATTGTGCTTACTCAAACAAAAACAATTGAGTCTTGGTGAGAACAGTGACATTTGTGGCATTTTAACTTGCCTCCTTCCCATCTTCTGTTTCCCAACTTCATGGTGGCTTTGAAAATACCAGCCCACATTCCCAGTAGTAGCATAAGGAGCCAAACAGGCCCCATTTACAAAGATGTGTAAGTACTTGTTTGGACCTGTCCGGCGGCTCCACAGAAGGCTGGCTCAAACGGCCCGTCTTTATTCCCCTGACTCAGAGCTTGCCCAGTGCCAAAGCTGTCACCCAGCTGGAAGGGGGGTGGTTGCACGTGTTGGAAACACTTACAGCCAGAGGTTTTAGTTGCCGCTGCCTGAGGTCCTAGGAAAACAGTTAGGGCAAACAACAGACTAACTGAAAACTAGAGAGGAACGTCTGCGAAATGAGAAGTTTATAGATACTTTAAAAACTCTCAAAGAGAGCATCTGATTTGCAGACTTGCCAAAACAAACTATTCAAAATGTCTAGTCTTCAATGCCAAAGTACGAGGTAAAAGAAAATATAGCTCATACACAGAGGAGAAGACATTAACACAAATGTCCCTGAGGAAGGTAACTCAGCTTAAGAACTGTAACTCAGCTGTTTACAAAATACATCCAAGGAGCTAAGGAAACAAGGTCTAAAGAAGCAAAATAAAGTATTAGAATAATGTTTCAACCAGTAGAGAATGTCAAAGAGAAAGAAAAGATGAAAAGTTTATATAGGAATTCTCGGGTTGAAAAATGCAATAACCGATATGAAAAATTCAATAGAGGTGCTCAACAGCAGATTTGAGAAGACAGAACAAAGCATCAGCGACCTGAAAACCGATCAACGGAGATTATCTAGTCTGAAGAACACAAAGAGAGAAGAATGAAAGTATGTGTAATGGGCGTTCCAGAACGACAGAGGAAGGAATCCAGACATGAACACCATAGGCAAACAGTAAACTAACACCTCATGAATAAAGAGGCACAAATCCTAAACAACATACAATGAGGCTGACTTCAGCAGTATACAAAAAGGGATTTATCCCAGGAACACAAGGTTTGTTTAGCAGCTCAAAATCAATTAATGCAATACAGCATATGAATAAAATAAAGGGGAAAACCCCACCGGATCATCTCAATAGATTCGGAAAAATCATTTGACAATTCCAACACCTTTTTGTAATGCAAAGTCTCAACAAAATAAGAATAAGAGAGACGCGACCTTCTAAGCCCTGGCTACACAAAGACAGTCATCATTTTAGTGTTTTTTCTTTAGATGCCGTCGGCTGCACAACTACCCCATCTCATGAGAAATTCAGGAAAGGTTGTGAGAAAGCTCATCAGGCTCTACATTAACCTACTCCCATTTTTATTCCTATCCTTTGCCCAATCCACTTCTCTGTGATTCTTGTCAGATGTCATCCACGTGGCCCACCAAGTTCAGGAATTTCTTCTCATCTGCCATGTCTCAGTACTGTCTTTGTGCAAAATTTTCTGAGTCAAGACTGATCTTAAGAGTTGCTATTGGGCTTCCCTGGTGGCGCAGTGGTTGAGAGTCCGCCTGCCGATGCAGGGGACGAGGGTTCCTGCCCCGGTCCGGGAGGATCCCACGTGCCGCGGAGCGGCTGGGCCCGTGAGCCATGGCCGCTGAGCCTGTGCTCCGCAACGGGAGAGGCCACAACAGTGAGAGGCCCGCATACTGCAAAAAAAAAAAAAAAAAAAAAAAAAAAAGAGTTGCTATTTAGGGGCTTCCCAGGTGGCGCAATGGTTGAGAATCTGCCTGCCAAGGCAGGGGATGCGGGTTCGAGCCCTGGTCTGGGAAGATCGCACATGCCGCGGAGAAACTAAGGCCGTGCGCCACAACTGCTGACCCTGCGTGTCTGGAGCCTGTGCTCTGCAACGACAGTGAGAGGCCCGCGCACCGCGATGAAGAGTGGCCCCCGCTCGCCGCAACTAGAGAAAGCCCTCGCACAGAAACGAAGACCCAACATAGCCAAAAATAAATAAATAAATTTATTAAAAAAAAAAAAAAAAGAGTTGCTATTTAAATGTACCTTTTACAGTAGATATCACTGTGGCATTAGTATTCTGGTGGAAGAGGATGGGTAAGAAGTCTTCAAAACATTCAAACGAATCACTTGGAAAAAGAACTGGACATACGAAAGTCACATTTATGGAGTCCCATTTACACGTTTTACATTTACATGTGAACTATCCATTAAATAATCACTTTGGAAGTCAATTCTAGTGATGGGTAATAACTAACTCATTTCCAAAGTCAACCCATTCCACTTCTGCAAACTTGTATTTATTACAGTTCTCAGTTAGTGAGACTCATCTGGGGGTAAGTGATTGAACTCATTATGAGTTCGTTTGTTTGCATCATCGCCCAATATACACTTTTCTACTTGCTTACAAAATTGATGTGGAAAAATAATCTACGTATAACATATATATTTATCTGCGTTTGACATTACACATATTTGCACATGTAATAAATTCTGCAAGAGCGACACGCTGCTGTATGTACACGTTTACATTTATGGTCCCCCTTTCTTGTCTCCACTGTCTGGCTTATCATATATTTGGGTTTTCAACTTTGTGATCCTACAGTTAATTTTCCACACAAAACCTAGGATATTTTTTTGCACGTGAATGTATATGTTAAATATTAATATTTGTGACAATCAATCAGTTGACATTCTCTCGTAATTCTTTAATGAATAACTCATATTTTGGAAATTTTAGGGAAAGTGTTACTTCTCATGCCATTACAAATATTTTAATATGCTGAGTTTATATTATTAGTCCTTATATCTCAATGACGGAAAATGGGGGAATATCTGTCACATACACGTAGAAATGTTGACATTAGAAGGATTAAAATTTTTTAAAGTTGCACAAAAATGTAAAGTGGTAGGCAACATGACATAATGAAAAGAGCTCATTCTCTAATATATGAGA
The DNA here is from genome assembly GCA_036417435.1 of Inia geoffrensis. Classification (NCBI taxonomy): domain Eukaryota; kingdom Metazoa; phylum Chordata; class Mammalia; order Artiodactyla; family Iniidae; genus Inia; species Inia geoffrensis. The sequence continues at coordinate 1,676,358 of CM070906.1, read as the reverse complement.
ATTTTAATGCAAGTTCTAACTTCTACTAACGACATGACACGGGACAGATTTCCCAGTCACTGTAAACCTCAGTTCTCTTATAAAGCAGTGACCAGATTATTCCACTGAATTATTATGTTAATTAAGTAATAAATGTAAAGTTTTGGCACATGTGCTTAACATGCTTTGCGAAAGTTTGATATGATTAATAGATACAAATATAGATTACTTTTTGTGAGGGAGTCTTAAGCAATTGGAGGACCTGTATTAGATACCCCAGTTAAGGGAGAGAGCTTTCTAAATCTAGAAAGTTTGACCTGATTCTTTACACTTTATCCTCATGGATGGAAGTTCTTCTGTTGCATTTCAACATCTAAGGTTATGTGCATTCTGTGGTCTCACCGTTCCTTTTTGTCTTTTGTGATTTACAGCCTCCAAAACACGTAAGAGTTGATATGAGAAATTTAGGTAACTTTATGTGTGATAAATGTGTCCACTTTGAGAAGACAAATAATATCCAATGAAGTACGTGCCATGAGACTACAATGGACACAGTCTTTGCGCACAATCTCTCACTCCTTCTCATGCAACAGAAGGACGAGATGTGCCTCCTGTCTCTGATGTTTAGCCCTCTTCTTACCCATACCAGTACAACCTCCTAGGTTTAAAGTTTGTTATCCCCTCGCCTTCAAAATATTGTCTTTCCCAGGGTTAGCCCACCTATTCTCATGCTTATACCCAAGTCATGGTCGTTATCAATAACTACATAATTACCAAAATCTCAACCCCAAGTAAATTCCTCTCTGATCACACCCCCATATTTCTTGTTCTAATAGCTATACTTCATCTTATTAAGGGCTCTCATATGTTGACCCTACTAGTTTTGCAATGTCCATTACTGCCAGAATCATACAAGTGAACTTCCAAACCAAGAAACCTTTTTTTTAATTGTATTTCTTTTTTTATACAGCAGGTTCTTATTAGTTATCCGTTTTATACATATTAGTGTATATAAGTCAATCCCAATCTCCCAATTCATCACATAATGAAAGGAACATTCAAAATAATCAAAATTATCTAATTAGTTGACATGTTTGTTTATTAACCAACAAATAGATTTTATTACGTTGATGGACCTATACAATAGTTTTTTTATGAAAAAATAGTATAGGTTTATTTATATTAAAGCAAAAATTTTTAATATTATATCGAGCCTCTGAACATTAAAAAAGTATTGCTGAAATGCAATCAACTGCATGATTATTATATGCTACAGATGCACATATTTAACCAGTTTCCTAGACATACCTATTTCTAAAATCCTGTATTTTTCCTGAAGAATTTATTTGTTTTTAAATAAAGTTGATTCTAGTTTTCTTCAAAGTTGCATTTTTTGCTTAACAAATTTGAAGTAAACACTTTCAGCAGAAGTTTCTCTTTAGAATATACCATTTTGAATTGAGAAAAATACTTCTCATGTGCTGGGATTCTGGGAAACTGAGAACGAATTCTGCGGGAGGCTATTTGCACCTCTATTTTTTAATTGAAATATACAGAATTTGTAGGTATAGTCTTTTTTTCGTCCATCCAGAGTGCTTTTCTTTAACGATATTATGGTAAAATAATGTCAAGTAATTTATTTGTATGTATGATTTTTTATAATATTTTGCCAAATTTAGATTCTTCAGAATTATAGATTCTTCAAAACTATGGCATCAGGGTAGTTTTTCAATCTTTCCGGATCCCCTCACAAAAATACAGCTGGCAGTGAAACAGGAAAGCCAAAAACCCACAGACAATATTGACAACAAAACTAAATGACCAGTTACCTCCGCAGACGCCCAAATACAAACAAGTGGGGACAAAGCACCAAACCCAGAAGACCTGCGTGTGTCTGAATCAGCGCAACAGGAAGAATCAAGAGTCCAGAGGGTTTGTGACGGATCCACGAGCATACCCACCCGGAGGCAACGTGTAGACAGGAGCTGACACCGTCCCAGAGTAAGGAGTTAGCGGGGAGAGGTTGTGGACCCACAGGAAGTCCTGACACTGACCAGCCAGGAGTTTCACACCCCAAGTCTGCACTCAGCGGAAGCTGCTCAGAACAGAGTCAAATCTGAGTCGACGATGACAGAGTCAAAGGAAGAAAGCAGGTTCAAGGGGCAGAGAGAGACCGAATCAGAGCATCTCAGAATACAAGCCACCAACTTTTAACTCCAAGGAGCAGAAACAAACCTCTACGAAGTTAGATTACCTGACTCCTTGGCCACACTTTCTAACTAAATCAGAAATCCAAAAATTGGAAATACAAATCTCAGCTAAAAACAAAATGTAGAACAGAATCGAGTTCAAATCCTATGCAAAATTTCTTTAAGGAAGAAAACAAAATAGAATACGGAACACAATAACATTCCTTTGACCATGAAATTGTTCCAGAAAGCATAGCAACCAAACATATAAAAATGATAGCCTATGCTTTTAAAATTAACTGAAAGACACAAGAGAATGATATATAACCTTAAAAAAAAATGACAAAGATTTTTTTTTAAAACTTAGAGTAGCGTTTCCCTGGTGGCACAGTGGTTGAGAGTCCGCCTGCCGGTGCAGGGGACGCGGGTTCGTGCCCCAGTCCGGGAAGATCCCACATGCCGCGGAGCGGCTGGGCCCGTGAGCCATGGCCACTGAGCCTGCGTGTCCGGAGCCTGTGCTCCGCAATAGGAGAGGCCACCACAGTGAGAGGCCCGCGTACTGCCAAAAAAAAAAAAAAAAAACTTAGAGTAAAAGAACTTAGAAAGAGTTAGAAATAAAATTAAAGGTTATTACAAAAATAAAGATTAAGTTAGAAGGAACGTGAGATCAAGTAAAAGAACAGTTAACTCCTTAAGAGGAGCAGAAGTTGAAAAAATATAATCAAAATAAACAAAATATGTCTCAAATAATTTGGAAAAAAACGTTAAGTATTAAAATGAGGCAAAGAATATCCAACATAATATCAATCCTGAAGATGAAAACCAAAACAAAGAAACAGAGATAAACAATAAATACAATAATTAAAATAAAAGCTTTCCTAAATAAAATTTTTAAATAATTTGAAGCTGCGTATTCGAAAAGAATTCTCATGTAGTATTGATCTAGAATGACCAACACCAAAACATTCAAACAACGTTACCGAATTTTAAAGGGAAGAAAATAGTCTTCTGGGCATGTAGGCAAAGAGATAGGGTGACTTACAAGGAAAATTAAAATTAGATTTTCTGCAGAAATGCTTACTTCAGCAGGAAACGCAGCATACTTAAGAAATTCAGTGAAAGAAAACGTGATCGAAAGGTTTCATATCCAGAAAAAGTGACTTTCAAATTAACAGACGAAATGCTCTGGACATGAAAGGCTGCGAATCCTCACCAGGGGATATGTAGACAGGAACCTCACAGTGGTAACAAGCATGAAAACGACAGTTATTTGCAGAACTAAGACGAAGTTATGATATGTACCCCAACCAGCAGGTGTTGTTCAACCATGAAAACATGGAAGAGAATGGGGAGTGATGTCAAAGACAACAGGGGACCACCCACTCCTCAGTCAGGGCCCTAAACGTCGGTGACGGGTGAGGACCCTTTTGATGATGGGGGAGCACAGGGGTGGTGTTTTGAAGATGATGGTAATTCATTTTTTTTTTTAATTCCAGAAAGCTCCAAAAAGCAAAACTTAAATTTGCCCAGAGCTGGCAAATACGTACATAGTATTAACATGGTAGTATTAGGTATTATAGGCCATCTAGCGATGATCTAAAGTGCATGCAGGTTACATGCGAATACTAGGCCATTTTATGAAAGGGACTTGAGCATCCTCGGGTTCTGGTGTCCACGGGGTCCTGGACCAACGCTCTGCGGGTACCCAAGGAGGGCTCTGTACCCTGTCAGAGAAAGCCTTTTCTAAAGGTAGGGTTGGATCTGGGGGGACAGAAGGTAGGATTTTGAATGGCTAACCCAGGAAATAAACAGGTTCTGTGAAGTACTCACTAAAGGCACAGCAGAAGTGAAAGTAGTGCCTCTGCTCCATAATTTTAGTTTGATTTTTAGTAATACTGTGAAGCTATCTTGAAAACATATATTTTAGCAAAAGTGTACCTTTTTACCAGCTTTGATATATAATAAAGTGAGGGTATTTATCATTCCTCAGACGAATGCAATTCTATGTACTTCATTTCGGTCAGCACATTATTGTCAGGTTACGGTTATGGATGTTATAAGACAAATATTTTGTGATATATACCTAAAGGCTTATATTTAAATTGTGTCTCCTAATTGTTTAGTGGTCCAGGATGAAAACAGAAAACCCTCATTGTTGAAGTATGGTTGGATGGCTTTCATAATAACAGAGCAGGAGAAAAAAAGACTTTAATTTAGTAAAGAAGAAAAACGTTCTTCCAAAATAACCTAAGCTGTAGAGCTGACATATGCCCAAATATAAGTGTGTTCTTTTGTCTTCTCCCTATCTGGGTAACAGAGAGGGGGTTCTGGGTATTGAACATTATCAGAAAAACAGTTAATAGTTAAACTCTGCACTTATCACTTCCAGAGGGAGAGAAAAAAATCCTCTACAACTTATACTATGTTTATTTACAAACCTCCTGGAACTATCCTAAAGATTTTTCAAACATAAATTACTGACTTATAAGGCAAATAAAGAGACCTAGAATTAAATGTTACTCATATCCCAAATGATATTTCACAGCTTAAAATATGTTTAGTTCCATACAGTCCCACAGAATTGTTTAAAATATTGCAGACTTTTGAGGTCTCCACTTAGTCTACCCTCCCACATTTTTTAAACTTTTGTTAACTGAAGTTCTTTAATTCATTTAACAAAAATGCACTGAGTACCTTTAACAAATATTTATTGAGTGCAGTGTGCAAGGCAGTGCACAAACACAGCAGTGAACAAAACAAAATCACAGGGCTTCCCTGGTGGCGCAGTGGTTGGGAGTCCGCCTGCAAATGCAGGGGACGCGGCTTCGTGCCCCGGTCCGGGAAGATCCCACGTGCCGCGGAGCGGCTGGGCCCGTGAGCCATGGCCGCTGAGCCTGTGCGTCCGGAGCCTGTGCTCCACAACGGGAGAGGCCACAACAGTGAGAGGCCCACTTACCGCAAATAAAAAACCCCAAAAAACAAAAACAAAATCACAGACTTCATGGAGATTAAATTCTTGTGAAGAAAACAGAAAAATAACGTATGTGGATACATTAATAAGTTAATTTATAAGTAATTATATATATATAAAACGATGAGCTAAATACGTGAAATATGAGCATGTTGAACAGTGATAAGCATGAACAGGAAAGATGAACTAGGAACAAGGAGGTGAGATTGGAGAGCCTGCAGAGGTACCAGGGAGTCCTCCACGGTGGTGTTAGGATGAGGCATAAAGGAGTGGGTGTGAGGGGCCCACGGAGCCGAGCGGAGAGGCCCGGGCACAGAAGGAGGCCGGCCGTGTCCGAGTAAATGACGTGAGAGGCCCGGGTGTCAGGACCACTGACCGTCAGCGATTCTGGGATCTTTATGGGGACAGACTTACACTTCCACACTGACAGGGGTGGTAAGCCATCACAGGGCACAGAGCCCACTGACCTAACTGCAGTTTTTCTCTCTTGTTTTTTAAAAATTAAGACTTTCTATAGCAGTTTTTGGTTCATGACAAAATTTAGCAGAAGGTACAGCGATTTCCCCTAAACCCCCTACCCCCCAACATGCACAGCCTTCTCTCAACACATCATTACATCCCCACCAGTGGTACCTTGTTAAAACTGATGAACCAACATCAACATGTCATTGTCCCCCCATATCCATAGTTTACAATATGGTTCCCTCTTAGCGTTGCACAGTCATGGGTTTGGACAAATATATAACGACATGTATCCACCATCATTAGCATCACACAGAGCATTTCATGACCCTAGAAATCCCCTGTGCTCTGCCTCTGCAACATTCCCTGCCCTGACCCCCCAGCCCCTGAAACCACTGACCCTTTTTCTGTCTCCGCAGTTCTGCCCTTTCCAGAATGTCATACGGTTGGAATCGACTGGTTTCCTTTACTTCGTGATATGCACTTACGGCTCCTCCACGGCTTTTCATGCCTTGGAAGCTCATTTCTTTTTAGCTCTGAGTCACGCTCCATTGTCTGGAAGGACCACAGTTTATTTATCCATCACCTGCTGAAGGATAGCGGTTGCTTCATGTTTATAACTTGGTTGCGATAAACATCTGTGTGCAGGTTTTTGTGTGGATACAAGTTTTCAACTCGTTTGGGTAAACACCAAGGAGTGCGAATGCTGGATTGTATGACAAGCGTATGTTTAGTTTTGTGAGAAACCGCCAACTGCCTCCCGAAGTGGCTGCCAACTTAATTTTAATAGGATCATCTTCTTCATTCCCTGGTTAATGAATGTCACCTATTTTTAAAGAACCTGAAAGGATCAGTACATGAAACTGCAGAGGCCCTGAAATCTTAAGTGTCATATGTGAAGGAACATTTATGAAGATTATTCCAAGATCCAAAGATTACTCCAAAAGGAGAGTGATCCAAAAAACCTTGAATTTAGACATCATTGCCAAGACTCGGTTGTGAAGCTGAAATTTCACAAATTTTACTTCCAAACTAAAAATAATTTTAAACTTTCAATCAAATGTTCTGAGAAGAGTGACTTGAAGGTCTGAGCCTGACTTTTAGGGGAGGGATGTGGGGTAGAGTTATGAATTTGAGAGTCAGCCACAGAGATGCTTTTTATTAACTCTGAATGACATCATGAGGAAGTGAATGCAGACAGAAAAGATGGGCCATCTGAGGTCTGAGCCCTGGGTCTGAGCCCAGTTCACCACAGAGGCAAGGGGCGGACCAGCAAGGCAGACGGAGAAGGGCAGTGAGAGGGCTCAGAAGAAACAGGAGCATGTGGTACCTGATGACACCCTCCCCCCGCCACAGACACATACACACACACACACACACACACACACACACACACACGTGGAAAGGGTGTGAAACCGCCTACTATCCAGAAGGAGGCTTCTGCGGAGAGCAGAGAAGCTTCCCTAACTGGTCCCAAACGGCTCTAGAGACCAGAGAAAGGAGGATGGCTTAGGGTTTTGTTGTGGCTCGGAGGTGGGACCAGAGTGAGGAACCGCTGTTTGCAAGGTTTGAAATTCATCCTTGTAGAAAAAGGCAGCAGGCAGGCTTTCTCATGAGCTTGCCCAGATGTGGGGGAGAGGGGTAAGGCATCAAAGCTGCCCACAAAACTCCAGAGGAGGCGTCAAACTCCTCCGGACCGGGTGCAGGCTAAAGTCTGACCAGAGCAGCTTTAGGACAGAGTCCAGGGGAGAACAGGGCCTAGTGGGAAGGGATAACTCAGAAAATTTCTGGAAGTGGAAGGAGGAAAAATGGGTGATGCTGATGACAGAATCAGGCTCAAGAGAGACGTTTTTCAAGGTGGAAGAAATGACAGACAGTGTGTAATTGTTAGAGAGAGGAAAGCTGGTGCCACAGCTGGAGGACAGACCACTGGGTGGGCAGGGGGAACATCAACTAAGTTCCGAGAGGACAGGACAGAAGGCAGAGGGTCCGGCCCAGAGCAGGGCGGGTTGGATGAAAGGTGAGAGGCTGGTCCCTGCTGGCTTCAGCTTTCTCAGGGAAAGAGGGCATCAGGTCATACTCAAAGCACGCAAGGGGCATGTGTGCCGATTTTAAGGAGAGAAGAAAAATGAGCCACAGTCATCTCTCTTCGGCTGCACTGAATCCTCCCTGGCTGGTACAAAGGAGGCTGACAGGTGAGAATGTCCTGTCCCAAGTGTTTCTAAGTCCCTTCTGTACCCTAAGCATAGTCACTGTTTATAGAGTTCATTCCAAAAGTAGGTATCACAGGGCAGAGTGTCTATATTTGTATTTTCAAAAAACTTCTTCCTTCAGAGAAAGACAATCATCATTTGATATCACTTACACGTGGAATCTACAATATGACACAAATAAACTTATTTACCAAACAGAAACAGACTCACAGACATCAAAAACAAACTTACGGTCACCAGAGGAGAAAGGGTGGGGAGGGATAAATTAGGAGATGAGGATTAGCAGATACACACTAATATACATAAAACAGCTAAACAACAAGATCCCACAGGGAACTAGATTCCGTATCTTGTAATAAGCTACAATGGAAAAGAGTATACATACATATATATATATACATATATATATGTATGTATAACTGATTCACTTTGCTGTACACCTGAAACTGACACACTATAAATCAGCTATACTTCAATTTTTTTTTTTTTTTTTTTTTTTGCGGTACGCGGGCCTCTCACTGTTGTGGCCTCTCCCGTGGCGGAGCACAGGCTTCCGGACGCGCAGGCTCAGCGGCCATGGCTCACGGGCCCAGCCGCTCCGCGGCATGTGGGATCTTCCCGGACCGGGGCACGAACCCACGTCCCCTGCATCGGCAGGCGGGGCACGAACCCACGTCCCCGGCATCGGCAGGCGGGGCACGAACCCACGTCCCCTGCATCGGCAGGCGGGGCACGAACCCGCGTCCCCTGCATCGGCAGGCGGACTCTCAACCACTGCGCCACCAGGGAAGCCCTATACTTCAATTTTTAAAAAAAAGAACTCCTTCCTAAAGAAGGCAAACTATTTTGCCGTTTGTAAATATAAAGAGGCCCGACAGCACATGCTATGTAAGACTCTACAAGTTTTACCAAAGTTGATCCCCTGGAAGAAAAATGCATAAACTATTCAAGACACTAAGCCTCAAGGTCACTGCCAAGCAATCTTATTCTCGGTAGACGTGCTGCATGCCTCCGCTCAGCATTTTTAATGTGCATGTTTGTTAACCTCTGGACACAGGTGATTCTCTGGCAGGATATATCTTCCATTTTATGACATCTTAGAGAGCCTTTTTTCTTAAACGCAGGATTATCGTTCCGTGATGAGTTGCGGTTTACATTCTGAAAGCCGTATAAATGTGTACACGATAATATAGGTACGTACAACACATATAAAAATATCCATCATAACCCCAGAAGAAAAAGAGAGGTGGGGTTTGCTGATTTAAGAATGCTGGAGGCAGCCTGTGTAGTGAATTATCAAGTCATAAATTTATGATACAAAGCCACTGTGGCTTGAGGGATGAATATTCAGTGCCTGGTATTACCTGATAAAGTCATACATATGTATTGCTCCATTTTACATGATAATTACGGAATCTACCTTAGCATCTGCTTTTACCAGGTAAACTGAATTTATTATTTTGAATAAGGCAGTCGCGATAATTCATAGCATTGTGAAGAAATGGCAAATAGGGGGTCATAAGAGAAAGGAAAGGTGAGTATGAAATTATATTAGAAATTCCAGGAAAAATATTAAATGACAATTGTCTTTTTTATATAAAATTTTAGAAATTTTAGAATATTCTCCAGGAACAAAGTTAAAGCTCAGTCCAAAGGCATCTGGAGGATTTCTGAACGAACCATGTTAGTCCTTGAATTTTAAAGTGACTTTTATCACGTTTCAAAATAGCTGTGCGTCTTCCCTCTAAACCTACCAACAAATAAGTGAATATGTTTCTTTATTTCTTGTTCAACCACCTACCATCTAAAAGCAAATGATAAGCCGAGAAATGTATTTTAGTAATAAAAGAGAGAAGCTCAGAAGAATGTAGGCAGTTGTTCAAAGATACAGGTATAATAAATCCACCGTCACATCTACAGAATCCCTCTGCCTAGAATGATCAACTTTACATCAAGTCTTTAAGCACCTGTATCACAAATACCACATTATTTTTCCTTGGTGTAGTTCAAGAGCTCAGATTTACTTTGGTATCATTACTTTCTCAGTATACTATGAAGGAAAATAGTGACTTTTTACTAGCTGGCCCATATCAACATTCAAATTCCTAGTTTTAATAGAATTTGTCATTGTTTTTCAGTATCACTGACTAAGGTATAAAAGTCAAATAAATGCATAAATAGGAGCATTAAAAGAATTAGAAGAAAACAAGAACATTTCATCTTGAACTAAGGCTGCACATTCTAAATTTAAAAGGGAGTATGAAATCATAAAGAAAAAATAGATTTTTTTTACATATAATAAAAAGTCTACCCGGTAGAAATAAAATTTAACAGAAAACTAGAAAGGAATTTAAAACATGTATGATAATCAAAATATTTAAATAACAATATATACTAGAGAATTCTTAAATATCCTTAAGAAACAGTGAGTGTCCAAACTTTTTAAAAAGAGAATAAAAAACCTCTCAAAAGAAGTAGGAAATTCCAAAGAATATTAAAATTATGTTCAACCTTCAGTTCATCAAAGCAATTTTAAAGTAAGAATAGTATTTTTCACCTACTCAGCAATGATCTTTAAATGTGAAAATTATATACAGAATTTTCATTTGGGATCCCATCACATATTGCTAATGAAAAGTGCAAAATGTTAACATTTCTGGAAATATGATTTGTCACTGAGTGTCAGAATCTTGTACCTTTTGGTCTAATAATTGCACATGTGAAATGTAGTTTCATGGAAAAAAATTAAAGACATAGATAGTAATTTTATCTCCTGGTAGTTTTTTGGAAAAACTCTACAGATCTCTCCCTCTGTCTCTGTCTCTCTTCCTTCTTCTATATCTCTCTGTATCTATCTTTCTGCCTCTTTCTTTGTACACAGACACACGCAATAGATGTGTGTATGAATATTTATAATACACCAAGTTAACATTTTTTATTTATTTGAAATATCTGCATGCATATGTATGCACATACATAACACGTGCACACCTGGTGCAGGTGAATACGTTATAGGTGTACACCTGGTGCAGGTGAATACATTGTGCGTTACTTATAAGATGTTGAGGCACTGGCTTTTTCCACCACCCTCAGACCTCAATATTCTCTCCAACAGCTTCAGACATGCATCTAACACTTGAAAACTCTTACTGCTTATTCATCTCTTGTTTTTTTGTTTGTGGATGACCTACTGTGCACCAGGCACACGGATGGACAATGAAAATAGGGCATTGCTTTAGATAAACGGAACTGCCCTCCTGGATCTCAGGGCTTCATGTGCAAGACTGAATAAGTAAGTACAAGGGCCAGGATTCGTGTGAAGAAGTTCAGACTTTCCACCATATTTAAACAAGCAGAAGGAGGTAGTGAAGGGGGAGGGGAGGTTTGCACGAAAGAATTTAGTTTTACACAAAAGGGATGTAGAGGCTGGGGGCTGGGGCCACAGCTGCCAAGGGTAAAGAGTCAGATGAGAGAAAAGATATTCCAGCCAGGGGCGAGCCCTTGGCTTCAAGAGTGGAGAATGAAAGGGGCCCGTGACTGATTGTTAGGGAGGAGAACCCAGGGCCGGGGCCCCAGGAAGGGCACTGGAGTGCGAATTCACCCGAGGACTACACATAGAGGACTAAAAATGTACAAATTATATTCTCAAACATTTATTTCTCAGAATTGAGGAGACCATGGGACTTCCCCGGCAGTCCAGTTGTTAGGACTCTGCACTTCCACTGCAAGGGGCACAGGTTCGATCCCTGGTCAGGAACTAAGATCCTGCATGCCGCGCAGCACAGCCAAAAAAACGGAATTTAGGAGACAAGTGTGAAGCTACCACAAGAGCCCTAAGAAAGAATTATTCTGTGATGGGACTGTGAACGAAGACACAGGGAAGATATGATGTATTTTAGAGGAATAAACACTGATACTCTCTCTTAAATGGTGGGAATGGCTAAAGGAGATGGGAGAACAAAGAGGATTCTCAGGCCTCTCTCTTGAGCTGCTATGTGTCTGTAATGCTCTTTACGGAAAGCGGAAGACCTGGGGAGGGGTAAATATCCACAGCACAGCTTAACATCATGCACATGGATAAGACCATCTAGGGACGGAGCTTTAAAAAAAACACCCCAATCAACAACAATTAGATCTTGAGTTCTTTTTTCACTTGGAAACATAAAAATGTAGATACCTAACCTTGACCTACCGGAATTCTTCAGTCAGTCCAGCTTTTGAGGTCCAAGAATACAAATAAAAAAAAAAAAAACTCCCCACACATCAAAACATGATCCCAAATGTGTAACAAAAATGACAAGATTTTAAAAAGAAATTGGGCAGTTCTCCATAACAGTAAAATAATTTTAATACTTCTCACTCTGAAACTGACAGATAAAAAATATAAAAATTAGCCAGCTTGCCAAACTTATAGATGAGATAATTAACAAACTTTGAGTGTGTATGTATATAAAATCTGAACTTCCCCGAAAGAGAAGAAACATTTCTTTTTAGTTCTGTTAAACATTATTTTTGAACTGAACCAATACAAAACACAAAAATCCTCAAAAAATTCCAAAAGATACAGATCATAAGACCCTGTTGTATGACCACAATGCAATAAAATTAAAAATCAAATCCAAAAGATTTAAAAATTAATCACTTTTAACTCTTGCATCAAAGAAGAAAATCCAATGGAAATTATGAAATATTTAGAATTGAAAATCAACAAAAGTATTATCTACCAAAAGTACACAAAATACATTTTCAAATAATATTTAGAGGAAAATTTATAACCTGGAAACATCAGTTGAAGTCCAATCCCATTGAAAATAAATGAGCCAAACACTTAAAGCAAGAAGCTAGAAAATGAAAAAAAAATAATAATAATAAATTAGTAAATTCAAAGAAAAGAGAAGATAGCAAAACTAGAGTTCCAAGTCAACATTAATGAAATAGAAAACAAACAAGTAAAGGAAAAAGAAGTGATGAACAAAATTAAATGTTAGCTCTTCTAATATACAAACGAAATAGCCACAGGTCTGGATAGACTCAATAAGAAAGTCATTAATAAACAATATCTGAAATTTTGAAAGTGACAGAATTTATATTTAGTAGAGATTTTGAAAGATCATAAAATGTTTTGAAGCAATATATGCCACAAATTTTTAAAACACAGATGCAATAGATGTTATATGATAAATAAATTACCAAAATGTGAATATATCAGTAACCAATATATTATAGTAGTAATTTAAAATAACGTCATGAATCCTAGACGGTGTTTTGAGAGAGTTTTGGCAAAAATACCAAGAGCACTAGTTTCTTCTTCTGCAGATATTTCCAGGTGTTGCGATGGCTAACCAAGTCATTTTAATAACCTATTAGGACATTAAAATTAACACTTGCTGGGCTTCCCTGGTGGCGCAGTGGTTGAGAGTCCGCCTGCCGATGCAGGAGATGCGGGTTCGTGCCCCGGTCCGGGAGGATCCCACATGCCGCGGAGCGGCTGGGCCCGTGAGCCATGGCCACTGAGCCTGCGCGTCTGGAGCCTGTGCTCCGCCACGGGAGAGGCCACAACAGTGAGAGGCCCGCGTACCGCAAAAAAAAAAAATGAACACTTGCTAAAGACAGTATAAGAAAATCAGGAAGCAACAGTGTGTGAAAATAGATGAAAAATCCTCAATGAAATATCAGCACATCCTTTTTTAAAAAGATAAGAGTGACCCAAAAGCATGAGGAATTTTTCAGAGGAGCAGTGGCAGGTGTGTGGTTTCGACCAATGTTGAGAAATCTCCAAAAGATACAGGTTATCAGACCCTGTTTCCTGACTACAATGCAATGAATTTAGAACCGACTGGGACCGATCAATTCTGGATGTCAGAATTTAGGCGAGGGGCATTAGCCCTCGGGCTGTGGAGGTCTGTAAACTGCGTGACTGCGGGTAACACAGGCCAGTCCCTGAGCCCGACCGAGCTTCCTGCTGGCTGTAGCTGCATCCTCCCAGATGGATGGTGTGGAGGAAGCTGGGCCTCCATCCTTGTTCTGGATTTAGCAGTCTGGTTGGGATGCACCAGCCCCTTTCCTGGACATCCAGGGGCTGCAGCCCAAAGCCCGAGGTTGCAGCTGTGCTGTGACAAGGACAAATAGCTTCTGCCCCGAGCCCCACGTCAGCATTCCACCAGGATGAGTAACTTCAGCACTTGGCTTTTGCTGATTTCTGTAGAGAAAGTCTGAGTTCCCAAATTGTTTTCCTCTGTAAGGGCCCAAACACTTTCACAGATGCCAGCGTGCAAGAGTGTCATTTTGGATAAATTAACCATGACCTTTCAGCCCATCTCCCTTCTATGATTGGTGGACTCTGCATCCCAGCCTGCTCAGTCACCCCCACCATCTCCACTCTTAAGAGCAGCAAGGCTAGTTCTGAGAGGCCACAGAAGACCCAGGAGGGTGGAGGGTTGATACACAGAGAAAGGAAGACGATGATTGACACCTGAGGCTCACCTGATACTGGGGAATAAGACCATGTCTGGGATAATGTAGTCCTATGACTACTACCTCATGGGAAGTTTGCTTCTTTACAATGAGGCCAGAGGGCACTCATGAAGAATTTCAACCTGGAATGGACGAGTGATCAGTGTCTGCCAAATTCCCCCAAACGTCCTCCAAAATCTAGGAAATTCTGGTCATCCAGTATAGTGGGGGACCTGTCCAAAACGGATGCTTGTTTAAGAGATCTGAAGGCTGTTGTTGGCGTTGGTTTGATTCACAGGAAAGGGCAATACCACCAATCAGAGTACCAGGAAGCTAGCAAGATCTAGAAGTAGAGTTGGGTCTTTGGAGGATTAGGGAATGGCCACCGCTCTTCCCTGAGTCACTCACTGTCTAAGGAAGACACAGCATCACGAAACATCAGTAGTAAAAGTCAGCCTCTGTGAGGACACGTCAACGAACCCAGGGTCACCCGGGTGACAGTCTTCCTGGGAGAATCCAAATACGAGGGAGTTAATATGCACAACTCTCACTCCTGTGGCTTCTGGCCAACATCTATTTCTTGAAGCACTGCAGCTCCTGGCTCACCCCCGCAGAGTGGTCACCTTGGCGGGCACCCAGGATTGGGGCCACGTTCCCCACCCACGTGGTTTCTGATGGCTGGAATTCCTTTATTTTCTACCGACACCAGAGGGATGGCAACCTGCCTATAGGGCCCATGGGTCAGAGCCTGGATTTGCAAGTGAAGGATCCCAAGAGACGTGGGGCTAACGGAATCACTGTAGCCTCGAGCTGGAGCCACAGTGGACGGGCAGGAGGAGGCGGCGCCTTCAGGCTGCCCTTATCTGCCCTTCAATGCAGGATAAAGTGCAGAGCTTCCAAACGCCAGAGGGAGCCAGGCGGGAGGGAAGGAGGAAAGGTGGGGCCCATCACAGGCCTCCGCCGCCTCCCGACCTCCTGCTCTTGGGTTCCAAAGAGAAGAGAGGGAGCAGAGGAAGGTGTGCAAAGGTGCTTTATTCAGAGTGCCTAGTCCTACCCGGGGAGCAGCGGGTCCCATCCGTGGATGCAAATGCAGGGTCAGGACACATTCTTTTTGAGGTAAGTGCTCCGGAGTTCTGCCGTCCTTGTGTTTTGTGAGGGATGAGGACAGACCAGTCACCTGACCTCATCCTCTGGGACCACATGGACAAATCCTAACACTAGGCAGAGCCATCCCTCCAACGCTTCAATGATGTGTGTGGTCTGTGTGTGTGTAGTGTGTGTGCATGCATGCGTGTGTGTCCGTGCATGTTCCCACCTCCACAGGAGTGATCAGAGGACTCTGAGCTCCTAGAGTTTCAGGTCAACAGTCTGAACGTACCTACTTGAACTAGGCCAACCTCACCAGGACCTGATACAACTTCGGAATGAGAAGAAAGTCTCCAGAGGCAGTTAAGGACCCAAATCTGGTGACCTCAAGGTAGGGAGATGGGCGATGTGATGGGCGATCACGTGCATCCTTTAAGTCTGGGTCCAGAGGCTAAAACTGTGACATCAGGAACGTGAAGCCTGAAGACAGTGGTGCCAGACGCCAAGGTGATTTCCATATTTCGCTTATACTTTTTTTTTTTTTTTTGCGGTATGCAGGTATCTCACTGCTGTAGCCTCTCCCGTTTCGGAGCACAGGCTCCGGACGCGCAGGCTCAGCAGCCCTGGCTCACGGGCCCAGCCGCTCCGCGGCACGTGGGATCCTCCCGGACCGGGACACGAACCCGCGTCCCCTGCATCGGCAGGTGGACTCCCAACCACTGCGCCACCAGGGAAGCCCTCTCATACATCTTTTACATTCCTCTTTAGCTTTCTGTTAAACTCACAGCAGATTTCCCCCAGAGCCTGCAGACAGGAAGTCAGCCTGACCAAGGCCTTAATTTCAGTCTCAAGGTGCCCTGAGCGGGAACCCAGACCGGCCATGCCGATTTCTGACCTGCAGAACTGGAAGCAAATAAAGGGTGTCGCTTTCAGGTGCTGAGGTAGCAGTGATCTGTTGTGTAGCAATAAATAACTTAATACAATACAATATTCTAAGAATGACATTCCCACTCACATCTCCTCATGAGGCTGCCGCTCCAATTGAAATGCAAGTATATAATTTAATAGAACTTGACAAAGTTAATTCTAAAAAATATGGGGAAATATGAGAAAAGAATCTGAAAAAGAATAGATTACATGTGTATGTATAACTGAATCACTTTGCTGTACACCTGAAACTAACACAACACGGTAAATCAACTATATGCCAGTATAAAATAAAAGTGAAAAAAATAAAGTTCAGGAATTTATAAAAAATAAAGGTAAAAAATAGAGGGAAGTTCTAGGAACTAGTAAAATAATTGGAGAGGAAAAAAAATCTTCCAGTTATCAAGATTTATTGTAAAGCTGTAATAATTAAAATTATTGTATTGGAAACATAGATAAATATGTTGATGTACCCTTGCAAAGTCCACCAGAGAGACAAACACGGATATGGAAACCTGGTCTGCGCAGAATCAGCGTGGGGATAAGTGAGAAAAGCATCAATTATAAAACAAATAGCATTGAGAGAACTGGATTTCCACAGTGAAAATAAAAAAGATTGCAACCTCATGCCACAAATTTCTAGATATTTTAAATATCTGCATTTCAAGAACAAAATTTTAGAACTCTTAGGAAAAGTGTAGATAAACTATATGATCTCCATGGGACAGGACAATATTTTCTTAACCCACTCCACCTGTCCTCCAAGAAAAAAATCATACACATGAAGAAAACAGCTTATTAAATCTCACCACATTGCTATTATAAGTTTACAAAGAGACAACAAAAGAAGTAAAAATGTAAGTAACCAACAGGAAGAGTTTTGCAATGTGTACACTAATATAAATTTGTGACAGAGAAGAGCTCGTTGAAAAAATTGCTAAGAGGGCTTCCCTGGTGGCGCAGTGGTTGAGAGTCCGCCTGCTGATGCAGGGGACGTGGGTTCGTGCCCCGGTCTGGGAGGATCCCACGTGCCGCCCCTGAGCCATGGACGCTGAGCCTGCGCGTCCGGAGCCTGTGCTCCGCAACGGGTGAGGCCACAACAGTGAGAGGCCCGTGTAATGCAAAAAAAAAATAAAATTAAAAAAATTTTTTTAAAAATTGCTAAGAAAGTAAACAAGCAATCGAAAGAGGGAAGACAGAAACAGTTAAAATACGTCACAGAGATGCTGAACACTCAGCAATTAAGGAAATGTAAAAGAAACGAGTCCGCTTTTCACATTTCAGATTACAAAAAAAAGTCTAGAAATGCCAAGGATTCATAAGAATGAAGCCTTAGGACTCTGCTAGCAGGAGGAAACATGGGCAGAATCTTTCTGCAACGACACAGTTTCAAGGAGACTTAAAAATGGCCAGACCTCGTGACTCGGTAATTTCTCTCCTAGATTTATAACTTGGAGGAAGTCTCACACCCACTCATAATAATACTTAACGGTATTATTTCTTGATACCATAAACATTGTAAGACAAAGGAATACATAGAACATTACATATCCTGGAAGATTACATACCCACAGAATATTATGTAAACTGGAATACTACATGACAGGTAAAACAAATACATTGGATCTGCATGAATCAACATGTGCTACGTCTTAAAAACAAATTGATGAATAAAGGAAAGAGAATTAGGACTACTTGGGGAAATGACTGATTTCAGGGCTAGCTCAAGATAAATATAAAATGATCCTGGAATGTTGTGTAGTGCCAGTTGATAAGAAAGTGCTTTTTTGAAAAGCCATAATCATGAGGTCGTATGAAGGAACACAGGAGCCAACTGTAAGCTCCCACTGTCCAAAGCTTGAATAACGGAGGCAACCAACTAAAGTGGTTTCGGATTATAATCCAAAATATAAAATAAATATTCACGACTGCGGACTGATATAAAAATGATGGCTTGCATAAATATAAGAACAGAAGAGACAAATCTCATCTGCAGGAAGTTTGGAAATAATTTACATAGACGTTCTGCTCTCATGGAGGGAGCATAACTCCCCAGGGCAAACTGCACAGAGGGGCTGGCTCCCAAGGGGACAGGACGCAAGGGTAGAGCAAGCAACTTCACGGAGGAGAACCCTGATAAATACCCCTCCCCACGCAGTCAAGGGTGAGGTCACTGCTGACAAATCCTGGTGATAGCAAGTGCCCTTGAAGTGACGTGATGGGAATAGTACTTCACCTCTGTGATCTTCTCCCCCAAACCGCAAATCCTATTCTAATCATAAGAAAACATCAGATAAATCTCAATACAAGGACACATTACAAAAAACCCTACCAGTCCATCCTCAAAACTGTCAAGGTCATCAGAATGAAGGAACATCTGTGAAAGTATCACGGCCAAGGGCAGCCTCAGGAGACAGGACAAGTAAATGTCATGTGATACCGGGATGGGGTTCTGGGAAAAGTAGAAGGACATTTGGTAAAAGCTGAAGAAATCTGAATAAAAGTATTGGCTTCAGTTAATAATAATGCATCAACATTGGCTCATTAATTATAACAAATGCACCTACTAATGTAAAGCATGAACAGTAGGGGAAACAGGTTTATGGCTAGTCTGTACTATCCATGTTAAAAAAAAAAAAAAAGGATCTAAACCCGAAATTTTCTAAAAGATAAAGTTTATTAAAAAGAAAACAAGGGACTTCCCTGGTGGCAGAGTGGTTAAGAATCCACCTGCCAATGCAGGGGCCATGGGTTCGATCCCTGGTCCAGGAAGATCCCCCATACCATGGAGCAGCTAAGCCCGTGAGCCACAACAATTGAGCCCCCGTGCCACAACTACTGAGCCTATGCTCTAGAGCCCGTGCTCCGCAACAAGAGAAGCCACCGCAATGAGAAGACCGTGCACCACAATGAAGAGTAGCCCCTGCTCGCTGCAACTAGAGAAAGCCCGCACGTAGCAACAAAGACCCAATGCAACCAAAAAAAAGAAAGAAAGAAAGAAAACAAAAACAGAACTGTTTAGCATGATTCCATTTTTTAAAAAGACAAAAGATGATAAAATTTAAGAACTATTAAATCTAGGGGTGTATTACAACAACATATTAAACTTTCTTACATTATACTAATTTGGGTGCCTTCTGTGATTCTTAAAATTTTAAAAGGTAGTTCACATTTGAAGGAAAAAGAAAGATGCCAAATATTCTGAGATTAGATGATAATCACTGGTCTGGACCAGCACAGAATTACTGACTTGATTTTATGGTACACATTTTTTTCCTTCTTTCACATCTATCTATTTTAATTGTGGTGAGGAATTCAAATAATTCTACTTAATATTCTGCTTTACAGGTAATGATTGAAACACCTCAGCCAGTGGAGACCTGTCGTGGCCCCGTACTTACGGAATCTTCCCAAGTAAATACTTTAGTTTATAAGGAGCCCCTGAACAGGCAGGAGGCCGAAGGTTTTCAGATCAGAAGTGCTAACAGGTAATTTGCGTTTATAAAAATACTTCAGACAGCTGAAAGCTCCCTACTAAACAATGACTTTGAAATCCTGTTCACATGTATGGACGCTGTGTTAGGGACCCTCTGCCTCTTTCCCGCACTCCGTCTGCAGGGGTCAAGTTTGGAACCCCCAGAAATGCAGGGGGGGCAAAATCAGTCTGCTCTCTCCCTGGACCCTGTGCTCAAACTCACTTTGTACCTGAGACAGCAGAGGACAGCTTTGAGGGTAATCGACAGCCATGTAGCTTTCTAAAAGGCTCTGAAAGCCTTTGCCAAAAAGGATAGTAGCGGGATGCCTAGTATTATTTAAAAAAAAAAAAAAAAAAAAAAAGACGGTCTAGGGAGAAAGAAAGAGAGAAAGAAAAGGAACCAACCTAAGTGCAGAGATGTGTTTATCCAGACACTGAAGAGACAGCTCTGCCAGGGTGATGCCTTGTTGATTACTAAGCCGGCCTTAAGTGGACCTGACAGGTGAGGACTAATGACTTCGTGTAGTTATGGCCCCATGGGGATGGGATAAGCTGATGCCAGTCATTTGCCTAAAAACATCTGCTTAAAGACCACTGTTCTCTACCTGCTTTGGAACATGATATTAATTAAAAACCAAAGGGATGGCGATTCCCTGGCGGTCCAGGGGCCAAGACTCCGTGCTTCCAGTGCAGGGGGCGTGTGTTCCATCCCTGGTCAAGGAACTAGGATCCCACATGTCTTGCACGTGGCCAAAAAGAGAAAAAAGGGGTGAAAGCTTTTCTATGTTACCAAAGCAACACAATTGATGGCCCCCCAAATGTGCAATCAGCTGGTTCAAACTCATCTTGCTTTGCTTGGTCCTAGTGAGAAATAAGTTTCAAGAATGAGGAATGAGTTGCTGGGGGAGGCGGACACTCTCTAAAGCGAAGTTTTGTGCTTCTATAAAACCCTAGAGAAAGCGTCTCGCTTTACAGCTGTGGGTCTGAACTTTTAGCGAAAGGTGACAGGCCCATCAGAGCATATGGTAAAAGATATGGTAGCTCTCCCTACTGTCCATAAAATGCCTGCACACGCAGACCTTCAGTATTTCACAAAAATATCATGGGGTCATTCACACGCTGAAGCCCACCAAGCAATCACAGGTTAAGAATTGACAGGCACTTAAACTCTGGCAACTATTACAGGCTATTAATAATTCTGTAATGGCAAAAGTGTTTCTACAGCCTTAAATGAGAACACGTGAAAATAGGCACGATGCTGCATACGGTCTCAAAAATGTGTACAAAACTTTAACACACAAAACAAACTTAACATTTAAGAGGCAGGACACATGTTGGATACGTGATGGGGGACATCGAATGGTATTAACAGCTTTAAAATGTGGAGGGGGACTGTTTGCAGGACAATAATTTTTCACCTTGTAATTGGATGTGATTGGGAGCAAACCATTTACTAAATAATTTATACATATAACAAAGAAAATATAGCTAGGGATATTTTAAATAGAGATCTATGTGGATCCGATTTTTAATATATTTATTTAATAAGAATTAAGACAGATCTCTTAATTCCATCCAAGAGTTATTACAGCAACATAAAAAGCAAATTTACAAGTGAAGACGGAGAGATTATCGTACTAAGAGAAGTAAGTTAGACAGCGAAAGACAAATATCATATGAAATCACTCATATGTGGAATCTAATTTTTAAAAAGGATACAAATGAACTTATTTACAAGACAGACACAGACTTACAGATTTCAAAAGACAAACTTACAGTTACCAAGGAGGAAACATGGCCAGGGAGGGATAAATTAAGAGTTTGGGATTAACATACACACACTACTATATATAAAGTACATGACCAACAAGGACCTACTGTACAGCACAGGGAACTCTACTCAGTACTCTGTAATAGCCTATATGGGAAAAGTATCTGAAAAAGAATGAACGCATGTATGTGTATAACTGCATCACTTTGCTGTGTACCGGAAACTAGCACAACACTGTAAATCAACTATACTCCAATAAACTTTTTAAAAAATAAAAATAAATTCTAAAAAATTTACAAGTGAAGAAAGTGTAAGATTATTGAACCAAAGCAGAAACTAGATGTCAAGGCCAGTCTTTGTAGGCAGATAACCTCTATGCCCACAGATAAGCCTCTAGGGGTTAATTACTTCAATTTAAAAATTATGGCTTAGTTCAAATGATACTGGAAGTACACTTATTTCTCACTTAACAGAAATGAGGGTGCTCTTGCCACTGGCTGAGGACTGTGCCAGGCAGCAAACAAGAGGGGCACCGTCCTCTCCATGGACAGGCAGAGCACTTCCTGTGACCCGGCCCCCGCCTGCCTGTCTGATCTTTTCCTGTCCCCATTTTTCTCAACATGACATGTAAATGACCTTCCCTTAGGCCTCCTCTTTCCTGGCTTCCAGGCTTTTCTAGGCGGCCCTCTTTGGACGGCCCTTTCTGCACTATCACCCCTGACACCCGCCAGTCTCCTCCAGCCAAATCCAACTTTTTTTTCAGGTCTCAGTTGGTTTTTCCCTCAAGGTTATTTGAGCTTTTGTAATACTCTTTACACTTCAAATTATTTGCTCAAAGTCTGTGTTTCTGATTCAAGGCTGTGATCAATAATGACATGGAGCCCAGGGCTTCCCTGGTGGCACAGTGGTTGAGAGTCCGCCTGTCGATGCAGGGGACACGGGTTTGTGCCCCAGTCCGGGAGGATCCCACATGCCGCGGAGCGGCTGGGCCCGTGAGCCATGGCCGCTGAGCATGTGCGTCCGGAGCCTGTGCTCCGCAATGGGAGAGGCCACAATACAGAGAGGCCCGCGTACCTCAAAAAAATAATAATAATAATAATGACATGGATTCCAAGCCCTAGCAAAATTCCTAAAACAGAGCAGATAAGGATTGATAAAGATTTAGAGAATAAATAAATGCGGACATGAATAAATGAACGACTGGCTCATGTGTTGTTGAGAGACTACAGTTTGCAGCAGCTTCAAGGGCTCTGCGCAGAGTGAGCCCTACAAAGGGAGCACGGAGGCCTGCTCTCCGGAGAGAGGCCACAGTCGCTCGAGGCACAACCGTGCACAGTTGGCTCTTTAAGTCACAGAGCAAGTGTTTGCTCCAGACCCCGGCCTTGTCCGTTCAACCGCCCACCCTTGCAGGACTCACACGCCAAAGCAGTACATCGAACGCCCAAGAAACAGTAAGACATTGCTCCACTCTAACCTTTTCGTAAGATTTTCCAGCAGACAATAGTGTCTGGCTCTAGTGGGAGTTCAACAAATACTGACGTGTTAAGTGGCTGCACAAATACACTGAGTGCCACAGAACAGAATAAAAAGAATAAATTCTAAGATCAGGGTAAAAGGGATTCCAGGCCTATATTTCCTCAAAGAAGAATGCTTTAGCCAAAATAACCCATGTTGAATATTTATGCTGCATAAGCAGGTTGGCATTTTTAGAAATTAGACTTTCTTTTCCCTTCATTAGATGTCCTCATTAGATGCTTTATTTCTAAGTTTAAATCCATCGAAAATACACAGAAATAAGAAGAAGCAATATAGAACCACACATTTGCAAACATTTAAAATCAAAACAGAAAACAGCCATCATCTGTTCTTTTCTCATCATACCTTAATTTGATATGCAAATGAGCATGGCTTCTGCCCATATCAGAATTTTACTTGGCAATTTGCTAATTCACTTTACATAATATAGCACAGACATTTATACATAAAGTTATATACAGATCTTTTTATAATTTCTAATATTTTATTAACAGATGTTGCAAGTGTGATGATTTCTAATACTCCAAGGGAACCCACCATGTTACTGTAAAATGTTCTCTAATCTTTTTCCTGATTACACGTTTGATTTTATTCCAACAAAATGACCTCATTTTCCTTTTATCTATTGTATATACATGGGATGAAAAGCCCGATTTGATAACAGTGGGCTTTTTATTGAAGAGGAAATAAAATCCCAAAATAACTTTCTGAATGTGAAATCCCCTGGTACTTAGCCTTCATGAATAAGCTAATTAGCATCTCCAAATAAGACGTTAATATAAAGAAGTAGTGGCTATTCACTGAATTTCACACCTGGTTTGTAAAGCAGAGTTGTGGACAAATATAGTCTGAACTTCTGAAAGAAAAAGTTTAATTATGTTAGTTATTTTATCAAACGTTTTATAAGAATTTTCTTCTTTTTTACCTTTTTTTTTTTTTTTGGCTGCACCACGCGGCATACAGGATCTTAGTTCCCCAACCAGGGGTGGAACCTGTGCCCCCTGCAGTGGAAGCGCAGAACCCTAACCAATCGACTGCCAGGGAAGTCCCTGAGTTTTCTACTTTATCGTTCATTTATTTTTTACAGAAATACTGTTTTATTCATCTAGTAAATTCATAATTCTTATAAATTCTTAAACGAATTATATGGGGCTTCCCTGGTGGCGCAGTGGTTGAGAGTCCGCCTGCCGATGCAGGGGACACGGGTTCGTGCCCTGGTCCGGGAAGGTCCCACATGCCGCGGAGCGGCTGGGCCCGTGAGCCATGGCCGCTGAGCCTGTGCGTCAGGAGCCTGTGCTCCGCAATGGGAGAGGCCACAACAGTGAGGGGCCCGCGTACCGCAAAAAAAGAAAAAAAAAAAAAAAAAAAAAAAAAGAATTATATGAAGATAAGTAGATAGTTGACATATATTAAACTGTTGAGACAAAAATTTAAATACATAATTCAAACATTTCACATCTTATGGTCTTCTAAATTTAACTAAAAGAAGCACTGATTGTCAAGAACAATTTTTTTTAAAGGATCTGGCATCCTTTAAAAAGAAAAAGTCAAAAAACTAAAAATAGAGCTACCATATGATGCAGCAATCCCACTCCTGGGCATATACCTGGAGAAAATCATACATTGAAAAGATACATGCACCCCAATGTTCATTGAAGCACTATTTACAGTAGCCAAGACATGGAAGCAACCTAAATGTCCATCGACAGAGGAATGGATAAAGAATATGTGGTACATATATATAATGTAATATTACGCAGCCATAAAAAAGAACGAAATAATGCCATTTGCAGCAACATGGATGGACCTACAGATTATCATATTAAGTGAAGTAAGTCAGAGAAAGACAAATACCATATGATATCACTCATATGTGGAATCTAATTTTTAAAATGATACAAATGAATGTATTTACAAAACAGAAACAGACTCACAGAGTTCAAAAACAAACTTATGGTTATGTGGGGCTAAGTGGGGGGAGGGATAAACTAGCAGCTTGGGATTAATATACACACACTACTATATACAGCATAGATAAGGAGCAAGGACCTACTGTACAGCACAGGGACCTATACTCAATATTCTATATTAACCTATATGGATAAAGAATCTTAGAAAGAATAGGTACATATATATGTATAACTGATTCACTTTGCTGTACACCTGAAACTAACACAACATTGTAAATCAACTACACTCCAAAGAAATTTTAAAACAATAAAAGGAAAAGTCATGTCTGGCAGGTAATGATCTACTGTAAAAATGGCCACATGTATAAAAACAGGATTTGATCCAACTTGTGTTTCTACTCACTTGGGCCCTAGAACCCCAGGAAGACTCAGAGTCACACTGCTTTGTATCACTTGACTCTTCAGCCTCTAAGCCTGTGAATCTGCCTTTCACCTCGAACTTGACCAGGGAGCTGGCGAGAACCCATGTAGTGCCTGAAGTAGCATGACTGTCAGAAAAGAGGGAAACGCTTAACCAATAAGAAATGGGTCTGCCCTTGGACTCTGTGACCTTGGACAATGTTTTTTAGCTCTCTTTGGTTTTACTCTCTCTTCTGTAAAATGATTGTATTAATAATAAGTTCCTCACCATTTTGCTCGAGAACTAATTCAGAGGAGACATTCAGTGTGTTCAGCACAGGGCCTGGTCCATGGTAATCACTAGGTGGACCTGAGCTTGGACTGGCAATAGTTTTGTAATACTAATTAAACAAGGAGGCCATTCCACAGAGGCAGCCCGTGTGAGCAAACCAACCCTCCACGCGCCTCAAGATTAAGAAATCCAAACAGACGACTAATCTCCCCTAATAAGGCGCCACTTAAGCCGTAGCCAATCACAGAATTTCCCCGCTTTGCTTCCGTATCTTCTCTACAAAAGCCTGGCCCCCAGCTCCTGGCGGCAGGGCCTCCCGACCACTCCCACCGTGGCCTTGCCTGACTTGAGTCCAATAAGTTCTTAAGTTTTTAATATGCCTCAACGTATCTTTTAACAGCATTAAGATTGTATTTGTATTGTGTTCATCATGTAAAACCTTCTATGGTTTCATAACTTGTCCTTGAAAACTGCTCTATTTACACAATAAGTATTGCATATATACTCTACACAAACAATATACCCCGGCGCATTGACCGAGGAAGAGTTACCCTGTGATAGGCTGAGTTTGACCTGAGCCCTGGGTTCCTGGAAAGTGGGGAAGGTTGAAGGAATCCTGTCCTCGCCCCTTCTGGGTTCCAGGGACCAGCCAAGGGTGAAGAATCTCCCCGAGACCAGGTACCACTCAGGCACAACCCCCTTGTTCACCTGTGACAGCGCCGGACACAACCTGTCCAAATCCCCATTCTTTGCTGTCTTCTAACAGATGAGCTGGACTGTCTCGTACCCGCTGATCCATGGGAACAAAACGCTTGCTGAGCAAACTCTGGTTAAGCATCTGTGCTTCCCCCAGGCCCTACACCTGGGCCCCCACGCAGCCCGAGCCAGCAGACGGCCCCCCTCGACTCCCTGACGACCCCTCCCAGAACAGACTGGCCTCAAGGTGGCCATGATTCCAATCCCACCTCTCAGCCCATGTCTCCACTCTCGGTCTTTCTAGTCTTTCTACACTTCTCTTAAAAGAAACCCACTTTTAGGCTTCCCTGGTGGCGCAGTGGTTGAGAGTCCACCTGCCGATGCAGGGGACACGGGTTCGTGCCCCGGTCCGGGAGGATCCCACATGCCGCAGAGCAGCTGGGCCCGTGAGCCATGGCCGCTGAGCCTGCGAGTCCGGAGCCTGTGCTCCGCCACGGGAGAGGCCGCAACAGTGACAGGCCCGTGTACAGGAAAAAAAAAAAAAAAAAACGAGAAATAAAGAATCCCACTTTTGCCCTAATTCTTGACCTTGCAGATCTTATGGTCACCGTGTTGAAGGGGAGCAGAATTTGTCCTTCTTGGCATCAGGATGACTTTGGGCTGATTGTTTTTAAGACACAGCAGATGTGGGGAAAGCTCAGAAAACCAAGTAGAAGTCACCCTTTCGTAAGAGGCGTTTACAAGGGAAATCTCCATCTGTAAGTGTCTCCACACCAGCAAGAGGAGGGTAATCCCCAGGAACTCTTATCAGCGGGGAAGGCATCAGCTTAAATCTGCATCACAGCCTCACACTTGTTTCTTGATAACCTCCCAGCAGTGGCCCCGCGACTCCCGTAAATATTTTTTTGCCTCTAGCTGGATATGATATTTGAGGTGATGACTGGGGCCATTTCAGTTACTCGGTTTTACTGGCTCTCCCCGTGTATACAGGAGGTATACTTATCAAGCTTACGTTTGGTTTTCTACTGGGGTCTCAACCAAGAACCTAAAAGGGTAGAGGGAAAAAATTACTTTCTGTCCCCTGGAGTGTTCGCCCAAATACAATATCCTCCTCCCCCTGTTGTAATAGGGCACCTCCAGCCACCAGCACACACAAGAATCCTTTCAAGTTGCTGCAGAGAAAAGTTTTCCTCAACACCTTAGGGCTCCTGGCTGGGTCTGAAAATTACACTGACGAAGGCGGACGGACAGGAGAAAAGCCTACATACTTATTAATCTAAGTTTCTCGTGACATGGGCGCCTCCATAAGGACACGAGGACCCACAGAAACAGACCTGAGCACGTGATGCTGGGTGTGGTGCAGAGCGGGTAGTCGTGGAGGACGGCAGGGCGCGGGGAGGATGAGTGATGCAGTAACGGGGGGGGGAGGGGTCAGCAAGGCCTGCTTGTCGGGACTCGTCTTGGTTCCCTCCGTGTGTGGAGATGCAGACATTCTTTTCCTCTGGGTGCGCAAAAGGCACCTCTCACCTGAGGGCTTTGTGACCTGCTTCAGGGGAGAGAGGTGGGGGAAGCTCAGAGGGACCTTCATGCTTCCGCCATTTTCTCAAACTCCGTCAACTTAAAATAGCCACATCCCAAGGTGCCATATTTGGGGTATCACGTCCTGAACCCCATTAGAATAAAGTCTCTCCTTACTAAGTCTGGATGTGTTTTTTATTTGACACCTCTCACACGTGTGGGTAGGACTCCCTGGTTGGTTCTCCACAGAGCGAACCAGCAAAAGTTGGTAGGTAGTCACCCTGTCTCCTCTTTCCTCTCGTTAAGAAAAAATTAGACCCTGTCAAAGCGTCCAGACTGCAAGATGGAGTCGCTGACGCTAAGCTCCATGTCTGCAAATGGAAATTTACCTACTTCTAGCCTGGGCTCTCCCAGAAAAGGGAGTCCCAGGCCAACCAGTGACGTCTGCTGTTCCGCACAAGTCACCTGACCTACCCCGCACCCTCCCCTTGCTCCAGATGAGGAAAGTGACTCGGCTTTTCCAGTCACCGAACACACAGTGTAAATTCCTGTTCCTGCTGTGGATGGAAATGATCGATAAACAACCTACAACAGGAACAGCAAAGAGTTTTGAGCCAAACTGAGGACTCTAGCTCAGGAAATGCAGATTAAAGAAGCACTTGAATTGTTTTCCTGCAGGCTAAAAGGGCCAAAAGCTTATCAAGGCAAAAACTATGAAGTTATATAAGCTGTTTATCATGAATTAGGATCGGAGCTGCAAGAATTAAGGGTGCTTGGTAAGCAGGGATTGGTTGGGGTGTGAATCGGTTGCACAAAGGGGAGACCTCGGGACCATAAGGGTGCAGCTGGCAGCTCCTGCAGATACTGTTTTGAGAAAGGCTGGTGGTGTCCTTCAGTTTGATACAATTTAGAGAAAATTCAAGTTCTCAGGGATGCAGGAATGTGTCTGAAACCGCACCCACAAAGGCCACCCAGCTCCGTTCTGGATGTCTAAACCACCGTGACTCCATTTCAATTTTTTTTCTTTTTTTTTTTTTTTGCAGTACGCGGGCCTCTCACTGTTGTGGCCTCTCCCACTGCGGAGCACAGGGTCAGGACGCGCAGGCTCAGCGGCCATGGCTCACGGGCCCAGCCGCTCCGGGGCATGTGGGATCCTCCCGGACCGGGGCACGAACCCGCGTCCCCTGCATCGGCAGGCGGACCCTCAACCACTGCGCCACCAGGGAAGCCCCATTCCAATTTTTAAAAGCACTCTTTTCTTCGATGCTGGAAGCAGATGCATGATGCCTGTTTGACAGGCCACAAGACAGTTGTTCTAGTTGAAGTTAAACCGCGTATAAGCCAGAATGACTTCCCCCACCCTCAATATGTGAACATTGCTTCCGTCACTGCTCACTTTGGTCTATAAATCTCTCTCACTTTACAACTCTTTGGAGCTCCCTTTCTCTCTTCTGGACTGGATGCTTCCTGGCTCGTGAATCCTTAAATACCAGCCACTACATCAAAAATTAAGCGTCTGTGAAATTTTCTTCTAACAATTCAAAGATTAACTGTGTTTTTATGCCTCACCTGAACAATGGGCACCTTTAATTTCAATATGTGAATTTCCTAAAAAGGAAACTCCAGTGTTTCCGCCTGCTCCAATGCTGCTCTGGGGTCTCCTAAAGATCATTTGCTCTGGGCATCTAAGCTTCACTTTCCCCTCTGCAAGGACTAAAACTGGAAACAAAGCTTTTTCACTTTGATTTTCATAGTAATAGCTCACCAAAGGTAGCTGCGCAGTGCAGACCTTTCCTGAAACTGTGAGGCAAGACAAAGTACTCTAGCGCAGGGCAGCACGTGACTTAATAATAATAATCGGTTTTTAGAGGTCTCTCTCCCTGCCTTCTCCAGCCCCCTCCATTCCCCACCCCCCCCGTTTCTTTGCAGTGGAACATTTCTCACACTCTTTTACGAAGAACTATTTCCCTTCGGCAGACTCAGCTCTGGGGCTACTTGTACATATGTAGACATTCACTAAGGGTTCTGCTAAGCAGCGATCCCACACAAATCTCTGGCAAAGAGCTCTGAAAGAAAAATCTTCTGTTAATATTACCCAGCAAAGCTTCCTAAGCACCTGTTTCATTGTCTGCTTGGTGATCTAAGTGGAAAGAGGCTGCATTAAACTTATCCTCCTTGATATTAATTATGGCACTTACACGGCAGAACATCTTAATTCACCTCTGCTGTTGTTGCTATGTTAACATTACATTTAAAAATCACAGCTATTTATGTGATGCTTTCAACAGCTCAGACCTGTAAAAAATACAGTAAAGAGAACAACCCGGGCTTCCCTGGCGGCGCAGTGGTTGAGAGTCCGCCTGCTGATGCAGGAGACACGGGTTCGTGCCCCGGTCCGGGAGGATCCCACATGCCGCGGAGCGGCTGGGCCCGTGAGCCATGGCCACTGAGCCTGCGCGTCTGGAGCCTGTGCTCCGCAGTGGAAGAGGCCACAGCAGTGAGAGGCCCACGTACCGAAAAAAAAAAAAAAAAAAACAACCAAACCAAAGACTTGGCTTTTTTTTTCCTGTTTTTTCTTTTCCATTTACAGAAACAACACATTAGCACATGAATATGCAAATACACTTTCACGGAGGACCATCTCAAGTTAGAGTCACGGAAACGATCTGTAACCCACCACTCAAATCCCCGTCCCTTTCCCACAGGTAAACGTGCTTATCAGTGTGATATGCGTTCTTTCAGTGAATTTTCCGTTTTTCATAATTTCTTTTCCTCTCCTTTCAAACTAAGCTCGTGTCAAAGGAAATATTATTCGTGATACGTGTTAAAACAGCAAGGCAGCCCTGATTCAGGACTAGGTGACAGGTACACGTGCTACTGCAGTGGGGTTTTGCAGTGAGAGAGATTGAACTCGGCTGAAACATGACCAGGAAAAGTGGGAGTTTGTGGCCAAGGAGCACAGGGTGGGGGCACTGGTGGGTGGAAAGTTACTAAAAGGAAACATCCGGGGTAAGTGTTGGCGGGGGGCTGTTCTGGCTGAAACAACCTACAGGGTTCCTGCTGCAGGCAGGGTGGGCGGTCACGGGTCAACTGGAGGGCGGGGGCTGGGAACTGCACACGGACAGGGATCCGATATTGGGGATGGGGGATTCTGGCTGAACTGACTAGCAGGGTCGAAATTAAGGGTGGGAGGGTGGGGTGGGGGAGGGACAGACTGGGATCTGGGGATTGACATGTACGCACTGCTATATAGAGAGTAGATAACCAACCAGGACCTACTGTACAGCTCAGGGAGCTCCGTTCAATAACATGTAACCACCTAAATGGGAAAAGAATTTGAAAACGAATAGATGCCTGTAGACGTAGAACTAAATCACTTTGCTGTATACCTGAAACTAACACAACATTGTGCTGACTTAAAAAAAAAAAAAATGCACAACATGAGAATTGCAAGTTAAGGTTGGTTTGGGGCGAAATGAGGACTGCAGCCCTGGAGCCAGCATCCCAGAGAGCTCTGCGAAACTGCTCCAAAGAGGCGGGTCAGCACACGTGATTTTGGCGAAGGGGGAGTACATGCAATCAAGCACATATTTTTTGCAGGTTTCTGCTAGTCTCGTGCAGGTTACTGCTGGTCACGAGGAGCAGACGTCACCAAGAAAGATTTTAGTGCATTTCTAGATACGAGGAGATGCAAGAATTGGGCTCATAAAATCTTCTCCTAAAAATATCTACCTGAAGACGTGTTCTGCCAGTTTTCCCCAGAGCCCAGAGTACCTGCCTCATTCCTGCTCTCCACCCTGAACTCCTCTCAGGGGGTGTGGATGGTCAGCACCCGCAGCGGCTCAGGATTTGATCCTTGTAGAGGTAGATGGCAAGTGCCAATGGAAAATGCCAATCTGCAGTTGACAGGAGATTATGATCGACATGTATACACTGCTATATATAGAAGAGATAACCAACAAGGACCTATTGTATAGCACAGGGAACTCTACTCAATATATATATGTTTTAACATCTTTATTGGAGTATAATTGCTTTACAATGGTGTGTTAGTTTCTGCTTTATAACAAAGTGAATCAGTTATACATATGCACATGTTCCCAAATCTCTTCCCTCTTGCATCTCCCTCCCTCCCACCCTCCCTATCCCACCCCCTAGGTGGTCACAAAGCACTGAGCTGATCTCCCTGTGCTATGTGGCTGCTTCCCACTAGCTATCTACCTTACGTTTGGTAGTGTATATATGTCCATGCCTCTCTCTTGCTTTGTCACAGCTTACCCTTCCCCCTGCCCACATCCTCAAGTCCATTCTCTAGTAGGTCTGTGTCTTTAACAACCTTAATGGGAAAAGAATTTGAAAAAGAATAGAGGCATGTATATGTATAACTGAATCACTTTGCTCTACACCTGAAACTAACACAACATAGTAAATCAACTATACTTCAACAAGTGAAAAGGTATAATATTGTGAAAATTTGTAAAACCAAAATTTATAAGGGTCTAACTTGTTTTCAATATTAAAATATTACATGTAAATTCCCCCATTTTTGTGAAATGACATAATTTTAAGAAGTGTTACCCCCAAAACGCATGTTTTTGATAAATAAATCATTAAATATGAAAAAAATTATTGTTTTTGATGGGGCTCTTAAGGACATGCCAAGCATGAGGTCTGACTGAAAACGGCTCAGAGGAGCCCAACTCAAGTTTGGTCAAGGAGAGATTCTTTGCCAATTGCTTTGTTGAATAGTGTTTTTGTAAATTTTACCTATTTATGTCAAACGCTAAGAAAATTATTCAATTCTAAGTAGCAGACAGGAACGTCTCCATTGATAAGTTCTCCTCCATGTTCTCTAAGTTGCTTTTGTACTGGGAGTGGGCTGCCTGAACTGGAGGGAGCTGATGCAGGGAGAAGGTGGCAAAGACCACCAGCACCCAGGGTTCTAGCACAGGCGGGGGCGGGGGTCCCTACACCCTGGGGCTTCTCCTGTCCATCACTGCGCATGACTGGTTCAGCCGCCTCCTGCAGCCCTCCCAGCCTTCAGTCTGGGAGATGCCTCCCCCCTGACCCCCGCCAGCCCCGGGTTTGCCCTCTCCCCTATATACTTCTTTCTTCCTGCGGCTTTATTTTATCCATTTTTCTCTAGTCTCAAAACTTTCCTTCCATAAGCTAAAATATTTCTTCTGACTGCTTAAAAAATCCACAAAGCCCAGATTAAATCATTCGTATTTTTCTTTTGAGTCTTTCTGAACAGGCTTCATTTGGCCTCTAGTTATACCTCGTTTCTCTGAGATGAGAATATATTGATGTTACTTACATACTAGAATCTTAGGAATAAATGGAACCTCCCCTATATTATTATTTCCTATGTGGAAAAGCATGGGCTACAATACAATATAAATTGTAGGGTGGCATTTCTTGACACAGGCTATGTAATGTATATTTATTATTATTCAATTCTTTATATATGTATCTAGATACGTGTCTCGAATTTCTAATGAATTAGTTTCAAACATGTTTGTCAGATATTTATTCAACATGATCCCCCAGATTTTTGAGTTGATGTGAATCATACGAATTGCCACCTAACTATAAAATTATTTCCTTTACCTTATAACAGCATCCCTCCCATGTATATTAACCAGATAATCCTGCAGCATTAAGTTTAATCTTATAGCACCTTCTGTTTAATTTGTTTGGGAAATGTTTGGACATAGTCTTATCCCTACCCTCCAATAAAATATTCCTTTATTCTTCTAAGATAATAAAGTCCAACAATTTCTTCTGCAATCTCTATTTTCTTAAACTGCAGTCTCCAACTTTTTTTTTTTTTTTTTTTTTTTTTTTTGCTGTACGGGGGCCTCTCACTGTTGTGGCCTCTCCCGTTGCGGAGCGCAGGCTCAGTGGCCATGGCTCACGGGCCCAGCCACCCCGCGGCATGTGGGACCTTCCCGGACCGGGGCACGAACCCGTGTCCCCTGCATCGGCAGGCGGACTCAACCACTGCGCCACCAGGGAAGCGCCTCCAACTTTTTAATGTTATTTTGCACAAACGAAATGGAAAATACATGAACAAGACATTATAATAAAACTGTGTTTATATTAGTCTTATGTGTCATCATCTTTATTTGCTGTTTGTTTTGCTGTGAACACTTACCTTGTCATTCTGTAGAGAAACATGACAGGAAACACTAGGTAAGATGTATTTCCAGAGATAAATCTTCTTGATTCTATAGCATTTGCCCCTCACCAGCGTTTGCCTATGCACTTCCTAAGTCTTCATCCCTGAAGAGAAACTTAATTGCTCAAGATGTGAATGATGCTTAATATAACAGATGGCAGAAGAGAAGGCCCTGTTGAATCCTTTATGTTTTCAAAAACAGGAGATGCTGCCAGGAAAAATGCTCCAGAGACACATTTGACAATAGTGCTCAGCTCATAATAAGGCTCCTCTGATGAGTCAATTTTTTATGATCCCCATATAAACCGCTGAGATGGCACGTTAACACGCGCATTGACGCGCTGCCCGCATCCTCCCGTGTTAATTTCCTGATGCCGAGAGCGCGATTCCTCGGTCTGTGCCCCACTTTCCGGGAATCTCAGCCCCAGATCCACCCAGCTGCCAGGACTGCATCCCACCCCTGCCCTGTTAACACTTGCCGCTCCGCGATGTCATTTCCAAGGTGGGAGCAGAGGGAGGTAAGGAATGAACCTGGGACACGAATCTGCAATAGTTTCCCAGTTAAGAGCTAGAATCTACCCCAGCTTCACCGCAACAATTTGAAGGGAGAAAGAACTCAGCTGGATGCCAACAAAGTTACAAATCAACACGATGATTTTTATACCGATTTATTTATTAGAGGACGACAGTTCAGCTGGATCTGACGTTCCCAAAAGAATATGTGAAATGGCTTCATCATAACCTTATCAGTAAGTCAAACATTATCTCTGTTAACACCAGGAACAGCAGATTGGAATTATTTGTTCAAAAACTATTTATGGAGTGCAGCCTATTGTATTGTATTGTACAGAATACTGGAGACTCTGCAATGGACAAAATGGCCCCAAATGTTTGTCTGTGTGGTGTTTGTTTTCTAGGGTGTGTGCGTGTGTGTCTGGTAAGTGGGGCGGGGGGGGGGGAAGGTAGAGTGAGACAGACACTGAGATGAATACACGTATGTAGTATGCACACGTGCATATGTGTAACTATATGTGTATATAGATGTGTACCTGTATACGTATACAAGTTCTCTTAAAAAGGCAAACCAAGCACTCAGCCAGAAAGAACAGAAACGAGAAGCCTGGGGGAGGCTGCAGTTTTTAAAAAGACCTCGATGTGGACCTCACTGAAGTGACCCTCAAATGATGCGATGAGGGTAGAACCACAGAGGCAGCTGGGGAAGAACATCCTCGCTACCAGGGCTGAGATCACAGTGGGGGAGTGTGACTGGCAGGGACCAGGTAGGACAGGAGAAAGGACATCAGAGACGGGTACCTGGGACCCCGGTGGGCGTCGGCTACCTGCCCTGTCTTCCTTTAAGAAATTAACACACCTACCTCCTCATTACACGTGAGAATCGCGTGAAACGGACTTCTTTCAGACATACACAGATAGTGTTTGTTTCCATCTCCAATAAGAAATAACACAATGTCAAATGAGACTTCAGGAGAAAGAAAAGCTGCATCGCATCCCACAATAACTGCTAGAAGATGGATTTCTTCTTCCATCTGAATGTTATACGAAAAGAATGTTTGAAGAGCTGCACGGGGCCACCAGGAAGAGCCAACACGAAGTTGGCACTGCAGTAACCAGACCCGAGGGAAAGAGACAGCTGGGTACTTGGTGGTGTGATTTTAGTCCCTAGATCAAACCTTGCTGGAAGAGCTGTCTCTAAATCTCCATCATGAGAGTTGTTTATACTCTTTCCGTTACTAAGTGCACGAAAATTTTATTCTGCGCAATCTGGCTGCAGCCTCTGGAGTAGCAAACCTTGACCTGAGCTAAGAATTGAAGATGTCCGTCAGGGAGACTTAAAGGATCACGTTACAACGTGCAATTTGCTAACAAGTTGAAACTACCACTGAGCGCACTGGGAGATAAAAATTTAGATGCAGGTCGAGCCAGTAATGATAAAAGAGATAAAAACCTTACATGGTCACTGGTGATGGGGTTCAGAACATAATACCCCAAAATATGGTGCCTGGGCATATTGAACACTTTAAGCTGACAGAGTTTGAGAACATGGCGGAAGCATGAAGGTCCCTCTGACCTTCCCCCACAATTCTCCCCGAGGCAGGTCACAAAACCCTCAGGTGAGAGATGCTCTCCCTAAACCCAGAGGAAAAGAACGTCTGCATCTCCAGACACAGAGGGACCCAAGAAGTATCCCAAAAAGAAGACCCTGCTAACCCCCCAGTTACTACATGACTCATCCTCCCTGACCCCCTCCATCCTCCACAACTGCCTGCCCTTCACCACACTCAGCATCCAAGTGCTCGGGTCTGTTTCTTCGGGTGCTCATGTCTTTGTGGAGGCTCCCATGTCACGTGAAACTTAAATAAATATGTATGCTTTTCTCCTGCCCATCTGTCTTTGTCATTGTAATTTTCAGACCCAGCCAGGGGACCTAAAGAGTTGAGGAAAACTTTTCCTCTCCATATGGGCATACTGAATAAATTGATATTGTCTTCCCATTTGTCCAAGCAGTTAATTGGAATTTTGGAGAGCAGGATCTGCTAATATAATTGTTTCCCTATGAATGGATTTCTTTTTATTCCTTTAAGAAATACCACGGAGTATAGGGTTGTAATACAAACAGTAGAAATGAGTACAAACAAGAGAAGATGTAAGTTTAGACATCATGTATAGGTCCCAGAATAGTTATGGTGTTACACTTATCAGAAAAATGTTAGGAACTGATCTTGACTGTAACCCACAATTTTGTGAGCACCTCTACAATTATTTCCATGTATTATTATAAAATTTGACTTCATTCAAACTAAGACTAACTTTCCAGTCCAAATTGTTTTTTACCTGTTGTTACGTTCACTGCCTGCAGTTAATGGTATGCTTTATCCAACATATGTAGTCAAGAGGAAAAACCATTCACAAATCCTTAAAATCTACTAGAAAGTCTCAAAATAATTTTTTATCCAAAAGATTAAAAATTATTTTACATTTGAACTCAAGAAATACCTAAATATTGAGCATTGTCCTCCAAAGACCACCCTCTACTCTTGGAATTAAACAAATTTTCACATCAACAGATTATGCTGCCACAATGCATTATAGTCAGGAATTAATTATACTGTGAATGAAAAGACGATGTTACACTTATTTAAACAATAGAATTGTGTTTTAATGATAAAAATATTTATTTGGCTTTTTTAAAACGATGAATGATTACATATTGCTCTTGAGCAGTGTAAACTTGGAGGCTCTCAAAGAAATTCTAGGTCTGGGTCTTTCCCAAAGGATGTCTGACAAGAGAGGTTTCCTTAAAATCTTACCAGACGTGAGTATGACCATTAACAAGCAAGTCCTAGACACAACATCTCAGCCACTGTTCCACCTCCCCTTCAGCTGTTTCATTTTCTCATCCAGGCTTTTACCCAGGACAGACCAGAGGTCCCATCCACCTATGCTGAGCTGAGGCCCTCTGCTGGTCCCACGACCCAAGGCCGTGGTTGCAGAGGGGAAGGGCATATGGGGATTTTCAGAGGAGGTCTGAAGTGATACAAACAAACTCCCTGGCCTTGGGGACCTGGGGGAGGGGCGTGTGAAAGTCTGGGGGGGCGTGGTGGCGGGGTTGTAGGAATCCCTCCAGGCCAGTCTGACACTCTGAGCTCTCCGCCCTCTCCTGCCCACACACCAACCACTGCATTCACAGTACAGGCCTGACTCATTAAATGCCGCCCTCACGCTAATCTACTCCCGGTTCAAAGGAGCTGGAACTGAAATTTGCTGACATCCTGCACGAGCACTGGTGTGTGTGTTTCTCACACGTACTGTGTGCACCCTCTTCTCACAGCCCAGTTTCTATAGAAAACATTCCTGTGTTGACAGATGAAAACCACCCTGGGCACAGGGAAAGAGATGTTTTATTCAAAAGAGTGACTGCAGCAGGGAAGGGGTGATGACTGTTCCCACCACGAGATCCTTATAAAGAAATAAAATGATGGATTGCTACTTTGGCATGCATTTAAATGCTATGTTAAAAGGCAGAACCGGGCTTCCCTAGTGGCGCAGTGGTTGGGGATCCACCTGCCGGTGCGAGGGTCGTGGGTTCGGGCCCTGGCCCGGGAAGATCCCACATGCCCAACTAGGCCCATGTGACAAAACTGCTGAGCCTGCACTCTGTAGCCTGCGTGCCACGACTGCTGAAGCCTGCGCACCTGGAGCCCGTGCTCTGCAACAGGGGAAGCCACTGCAGTGAGAAGCCCAGGCACCACAACGGAGAGTGGCCCCCGCTCGCTGCAACAAGGGAGAGCCCAAGCCCAGCAACAAAAGACCCAACACAGCCAAAAATAAATAAATTTAAAAAAAAAAAAAAAAAAAAAGGCAGAACCAATGAATTAAGCACAACTTTTCCATACACCTTGAGCTTACCCACGTTAAACTCTTGGCACACAGTGAGGATGTGAACAGGTGAGGAAGTGAGCACGTGGGGGGAGAATGTTCAGAGAATAACTGAGGCAATAAAGCCCTTGGTAGATTCTGAGCTTTTCCCACTATGTTTCTGGGCTTCCCGTGGGTGTTCTGGATCAGGAAAAGCAGCGAATTTCTTCTATCATTCTGTACCTGCCCTGTTTTCATTTACATGGATTTCTTGTCAAGGGGTCCTGAACTTTCAAAGATATTTTCTTTTTCCACTGGACCCTGTGCAGAGCTCTGAGGTACTGATATTCACTGACCACATCCAATTAATTCTGACAGGTAGTAAATGCATTGAGGTTTCCACATTAAAGTTTTCTTCCTTATTAGAAGACTACATGAAATCCAGGCATGGCCAGTACAGCTAAAACGTAAGTACCTAGTAAAGTTCCAGTGTGAATAGAAAAATCCAAATCTTCTTAAAGTTGAAAACTATGTGGAACCCTGAAATCTCAAAGCTACTACCCTACATTTTTGTTCACTGAATTTCTGTGTTTCAGTGTGGAGAACTCTGTATTTCTCAGGACTCCTGGCATCCCTGACCCCTGGTACTTCCAAAGTCAAGAGAGACAGAAAGATTCCTTAGATAGATGATAGCCAGATAGATAGATAGGGAATAGCCAGACAGATAGATAATAGATAGGGAATAGCTATATAGGTAGGTAGGTAGATAAATATAGTGATTGGTAGGGATAGACAGATAGATGATAGATAAAAGAAAGAAGGGAAAACTAGGTACTGAATCCATGACTATCTACACAGAATAAAAGCTACCTACAAAATGTGATTTTAAGCAACGGAAATAGCTTTTAATTAAAGCGTAGTTTAGTAAGGAATGCATTACACTGTCATTAAATGTGGTACCAATGATGGAAAATAACACAGAGCTATTGTAGGTGTATAAGAGCCAAGGATGGGCTGGCCCATCGAGAATATGAAGACGAACAGTGCTCTAAAGGACTCACATCTCCCACAGCAAAAAACCATTATAATTCACAAGTCTGTTACGATGCATCCAGGATCAGGGGAAAGAGTGTCTAATGCAACACTTATTTCTATTTCTTCCTTTAGTTTCATCTCATCTCTATGTGAAGATCCTAAAACACAGAATTCGATGACTCTGAGTAGGCCTTAGCCTTTCTTCCCTTTGATTCTTGGATGCCATCTCTTCGCTTTACTACGCCTACATCTCACCAGAATCTCTGACTGCGGTTTTTACCGAGTTTCCTCTTCATTTGCAAGGCTACTAGAGGACAAAGGGAAGAACTGCACCCATTTGCATGATAAAGTTACATTTGTATTGTTCCTAAGAAGCAGTGATGCAAGGAAATCCTTTTCCTAATATAATATACTTCATTTGGACAATGTTTACTAATAACTCGATTATTACGTTAAGCTTTCTAATAAGTCAACCTCTTTTTCTGAAATTTTTAGCAAGCACAACTTAATTACGTGAATTTACAGAAACCATATGCTTTCGGCGACAAGTCACTGCAGCAGTGATCAACCCTTCATACAGGAATTACTTGACTGGTCCTCTTCATGGTTAGTTGGCAGGAAGATAAGAGGAGGAATATTAGAATTTTCTATATTGGTTTTAGTAAACTGATAAACACAGAGGGAACAGGACACGTGATGCCCACAATCAAATATATCAGACTGCAGAAAATTGGAACTATTTAAAAACAGAAGGGAAGCTGGAAGATC
This sequence comes from Inia geoffrensis, assembly GCA_036417435.1. Lineage (NCBI taxonomy): Eukaryota > Metazoa > Chordata > Mammalia > Artiodactyla > Iniidae > Inia > Inia geoffrensis. Next base: position 1,636,120 of record CM070906.1, on the reverse strand, counting down.
CTTTTGCGTTTGCTGTCCCCACATTCCTTTTTATGTTCTCAGACTTGTAAAAAATAAGAGCAAATATTATGTATTAATCTAGAAACCTTGTTACAGCTTAAATTATTACAAGCCTTTCCTCTCAGGAAACAGGTGAATATTTAAAAGTACAAACATATTAAACAATGCAAAGCCTTCTTACATAATGAAAAACATTCAAGGTTATCTGAGCAAATAGGTTACATACTTGGTCTTTTATCGTTGTTTTACTATAGTAAAGACATTAGGCTTAATAAACCAATGTGACCCACTGGACTAGCAACATGAAGAGCCCAGCATAACCTATTAGTCCTAATTGCACACTGGCTCAAGACAGGCATGCATCCACATGACAGAAATCTCTTTTTGTCAAATCCTCCCTCAAAATCAGTGTGGAAATTTTGAATTTTTTTAAAAGAATGATAACTTGAAAAGCATATTTGAAAATATGAATAATGATGAGAAATGATGGAATGCAGTTGATTTAGTCCAGAGAAGCCCAAATCTACGCATCTGACTTTAGCCAACCTCTGCGGGCCCAGGAAGCAGTGTAAAGAGTGAGCACGGCCTCCTGGCATGGGATCACCTTGTTACCCCACATCTAAGGATTACCCAGGACACTACACGCATCAAAGTTTATCAAACATCAGTGCTTCTGGACGCTCTCCTCTTGGCCCAAGAACAGACATGCTGAGTCTTCTCTACCTTTCTTGATTATTTTTTTCCCTTAGCTTCTCAACCCCACAGAATCCACCCAATCCCTCTTCTCCAGTCTTCCCTCCAGGTGACTCGTATTTCCATACATTCAACAAACGCTACCTGAGGCCCGCCATGCTTTCTGGTCCATGGCAATGCACCACTGAGTAGGAAGATGCCCCTGCACTCAGCTTACATTCTCAAGGCATAGACTGAAAAAATGCACAAGTGGACACACAGTGCCAGCTACCGGTAAGTGCTATGGAGAACGACGTGGCAGGTTAGAGGAGTGAGAGTGTGGTGAAGGCAGGAGGGAGCTCCTCTAAGGAAGGAAGGCTCACTGAGGGGCCAGGAACCTGGTCCCTTTTTAGTCTCCTGGTGGACGAGACCCAGACTAGTGCAGATGTAAGAATGGGAAGGCGCAGATCCGTGGGCTTGGGATGAGCAGTGTCACCCCATCTCAGAGCCTCCTGGATCAAACTACCAAATTCAAGTCAGCAATGACCTGACAGTCTCACAGTAGCCTTCGAATACATAGAGGGATTTGTCAGTTTTCTGAAAACATAAGAGGAAGTTCTTTCAAACTGCAATTAAATTTACACATAATATTTTACTAATAAACATTAATCACAAGAATAGATTACTGAGGGTAAATGTATAATCTTTTCGGGAGATCCTGTTTAAAATAATATTTATTATTAACTTATTAGTTCCACAGACATGTATCAGGCTTCTATAGTACAGTGATACTGGCACTGAAAATATAGCGATAAAGGCATAGTTCCCTGCTTTCACATCAACTACAATGAGAACTCTGCTAGATAAACACAAGATGCTCAGGTCAGATCAGACGGTGCCCGCACCCTGCTTCACAGACGACCACGCAGCCGTGACCTGCTCAGGGGTTCCCAGCCCCACCCTCTCACCATCAGCTGTGTAGGGAAGAAATCACCTCACTTGCATCTTGCTGTGTTCCTGCCTCAGACCAGTGTTTAAAATATAGTTGGCATTCAACAGACACTTCTCCAAAGAAGACATACAAATGGCCAATAAACACATGAAAAAATGCTCAACATCAGTAATTATCAGAGAAACACAAATCAAAACTACAATGAGGTATCCAACTCACACCAGAGTGGCCATCATCAAAAAGTCTACAAACAATAAATGCTGGAGAGGGTGTGGAGAAAAGGGAACCCTCCTGCACTGTTGGTGGGAATGTAAATTGGTGCAGCCACTATGGAGAACAGTATGGAGGTTCCTTAAAAAGCTAAAAATAGAGCCACCATATGACCCAGCAATCCCACTACTGGAAATATATCCAGATTCGAAAAGATACATGCGTCCCAATGTTCACTGCAGCACAATTTACAATAACCAAGACAGGGAAGCAACCTAAGTCCCTCAACAGAGGAATGCATAAAGAAGATGTGGTACCTATATACAATGGAATATTACTCAGCCATAAAAAAGAATGAAATAATGCCATTTGCAGCAACATGGATGAACCTAGAGATTATCATACTAAGTGAAGTAAATCAAAGAAAGACAAATATCATATGATATCACTTATATGCAGAATCTAAAATACTGATACAAATGAACTAATATACACAACAGAAACAGACCAACAGATATAACAAACTTAAGGTTACTAAAGGGGAAAGGGAATATAAATTAGGAGTTTAGGATTAACAAAAACACACTAATATATACATAATAGATAACCAACAAGCACTTACCATATAGCACAAGGAACTATACTCAATATTTTGTAATAACCTATAAGGGAAAAGTATCTGGAATATATATATATATATATATATATATATATATATAAAACTGAATCACTTTATGTACACCTGAAACAAGCCTAACATTGTAAATCAATCATACTTCAATGAAAAAACATTCTGTGAAAACACTAAAATAAATAAATACATACAGTCGGCATTCAATAATCATTTGTTGCAGGAATGAACAAACTAATAACAAGTAAATAATATGAGCAATCCCAGTGTGAGAGCAGGTCACAGGACACACAGCTGATGCCGGTAGCTCCCAGACGAGCCCACGGCTGAGTTGAATCAGGTCCCCAGGGGAGCACCAGGTCAGAGAAGAGAGGGCATAAGGTATAGAGAACACGTCTATTTGAGGCTTCTCGCTCTTTCTCTGAGACCTGAGCAAGGGGTGGATACCAATGACAAAGGGGTCTGTGGTACAGAGGGTCTCACGGGTCCTGCAGAGGGGTTTGTGCTTCACACTGAAGGCGAGAGGGGGGTAGAAGGCTGAGCTCCTGCTACTGCCTTTGACAAGACCCCTGTGGTGGGACATACACACACACCACACACACACCACACACACACACCCCACACACACCCCACACACACCCCACACACCACACACACACCACACACACACACACACCACACACACACCACACACACCACACACACACACCACACACACACACCCCACACACCACACACACACCCCACACACACCCCACACACCACACACACACCACACACACACAACACACACACACCCCACACACACCACACACACACCCCACACCACACACACACCCCACACACACACCACACACCACACACCACACACACACATCCCACACACACATCACACACACACCCCACACCACACACACACCACACACCACACACCACACACACACCCCCCACACACCCCCACACACACACCACACACACCACACACACCACACACACACACACACACACACACACACACAATTATATGACAGCCCCCAGCTGAGAATAAGGGGAAGAGAGTCAATCAGGACGATTCACAACTATTTGCCGTGGGATGGCTCTGAATATGTCCAGGATTTATCTCTGCCAAAGGGAGGAAACAAGAAAACATTCTTTTCTGGACACCTCATTGCCTTTTCAAAATTCAAAATCTCTTTTTCCAAGCCCTAGCCCTGCTTTTGTGAACAAGTCATTTTAACTTCATTTTCTTTCCTATTTATTTATTGGTAAGAACATCAAGGAGACAATGGACAAGAAAGCATTTTAAAGTTACAAAAAGTCTACAAATATTGATATTAGTGTGATTATTTTACTCTTTTTCTCCACTGCTTGTGCCTTCATTTCTCTCACATATTTGGTTTTAAGGTTTCCCTCAATTTCCTGACTATATTATTTTTCTTCTTCACTTCCTTTCTTTCTTATTTTTTCTCTTTCAGCACAATGAAGTAGCTTATTAATGTCATAATGAGTAATTTCTCCTCCCACCAACGAATGATCTCGTCGTGAGAGAAACTTCAACAAAGCACCTACTGCAGTATTTCCTGTGGGATATTTCACGTGTCTAGACCATGGGAAGTACGCATATGTTCTAAAAGTCATATAGAGGGTGTTACAGAACACAAACTTTGGTACTAATAATAACAATGATGATAATTATGATAAACCGATACTTTTGAAGACTTACTGAGTTCCAGGCACTTTACATCACCTCATTTAACTCTTACTATACTCTTGTGAATCCGTGGAATTATCCAAATCCTACCTGGACACAGAGCCCTAAAGAAAAATATGCAGCACCCCCAGGGTACGGAGCTGGAGATCAAGTTCATGTGGGTGTGTCTCCAAATACTTGGCTCCTAGCACACACTTCCTCCCATATTTTTGTCAGGCTACTACCCTCCTACTTCTAAGTTTGTTTATCCTACGAGCACACATCTGGCATAGGACTGTGCCTGATTCTAGGAGAAAGTCCCAACAATACAAAGTAATGCAAATGAGTATTAAAGGCACGCGTGTAAGTAAATTATACTTATTGGTAAATGAGTATAAAATGCTCTACATAGGAGACTGCATTTAAATTTAAATTGCTAGAACAAAGCATAAGGTAAACAAATACACAACACGTTCTGGAAAAATCAAGTAGTTCAGAGCCCCAAGAAATCAGTGATGTTCCCCCTGGGAAAGCAGACCCTGAAGGTGTTGGTCGGCGAGGGCATAGTGACCCAGATATGGGGGGGGGCCTGCACGCAGAGTTTCTGACACAGTGGGTCTGGGGTGGGGTCCAAGAATTTGCATTTGTAGAAATATCCTAAGTGATGCTGCTTGTTCATGGACCACCCTTTCTGAAATACAGTCTTAACAAAACCAGTTTCTAGATACCTGTCATATATGTTCTCTCTTCTAAAATCTGCATGAGAAATCATCTGTGGGGGAAATCTTGAGCAAATTCTCTTTTCCTGTATCCCTTTTTGTAATTGCCTTTATTTCACTTTAAACATGGAAGGCACACGTGGAATCCTTCTGTGATGTATTGGTCACCACACAAAAACGCAATTACACATATTGATATTAATACAGAGAGTGTGAATGACTCCAAATGAACCAACTTTTGCAAGTCAGGTGGTTTACTTTCTTTACTTTCAACAAAAATAAAGGGAAATCTAGTGAAAATGTCATCTGATGGATTTTCTAAATTAATTCTGGGGGATAGATAAGTTTGTGAATTCAGCAAGGAGTTCAAACTCAGTAACAGTGGAATAAGTGTTTCTTCCACCTTTTATCTTCAAAATTTGTCAGTCTCTATTTCTATAAAAAGAAAAATAAGAATAGAACTAATGCTGAATTCTGGGGTCATTCCAACCAAAAATGACATTCATCCATGAATACAAAAAACATGGGAAAAAAAAATCTATCAATCTCATAATTAGATATATTTCAAATAAAAGTTTATCCTTATTTGGAATACTAATATATCAAAATCAGTAAGATTTTTAGGTTTCTTTGATCACTTTTTAGTACTAATAATTGGAACAGTAACTCAAACCAGAAGAAAGTTTTATTAACACTTACAGCCACACAGTGACAGGAAACTAAATCAAAAAATAATATTTCAATTCATGTACTCATTTATATCCAAACAATTACTTTAGGACTGACCAATAAAAGACCGTCAAACATAAAATAATATAACAGGTTATAAGTCTGTAAATAAAGGAGTTGCAACACGAGTTCAGGAAGAAAAAAGAATCGTTTGTAAGGAAATTTGAAATGAACACACAAGATGACTGGGTGTGCCCAGTGCAAAATCACCCATTATTCAGAGCCCATTGCCCAGGTTTTCTGGTCTTTCTTTACACTTGTGCTGTTTTAAAACTCTGTACGTGGTAGATAACTGATGAATATGCAAAATAAATTATGTCTACAGACAGGCAAAACAACTGTCCAGTAAATACTGAAGTGACTTACATTCCCCACCTCCCTAGAATACGCCAGTTTGGGTCCCGTGTAAATTAATGTCAGCATCTCTTTACTCCATATGCATTTGCTTTTCCTCCTCCTTCTCATTTGAACCAGCTGATATCTGCCTGGTTTCATGCTTAATCGGGAACTAAATACAATATTTAACATGTTTTCATTTTATCTCTGTGTGAGAGTCATGATTTTACTCCTTTAAAAATACTATTCTTTAATAGATACAATATTGTTAGCTGTATAAACTTAGTTTGTATATTCTCTAAATGGATGATAGTGAGTATCCAATTGCCACTTATTTAGATCCCACTGGACACTTTCAAAGTGTGACATAAAAACTTGATTTTAACATGTTGATATTTAAAATATACTGCAAATTATATTATGTTTAACTAGTTACACTTATGATTAAAAGAACTTAGCTATTAACTTATAACGTGCAAGGGGTACTAATCGTTGAATAAACCTCTTAAGAGTATTCTCAAGCGAAAGCACATAACGTGCCCCAGCACAGATTATACGGAAGGCCATAAACTACATGAGAAGATGGGGAACGAGCACTTGGTACCAAACGCAGAGTACTTCAAATACCTTGCTAAAACTGAGGTTGCTCTGCAGACAATGAAACCATCTGACTTGAGGAAGAAAAACATAACTTTGGTTGCAATATAATAAAAGGGGTGGAATAAGTGAGGAACCAGAGGCAGTGGAATGGGTTGAGACGATTATTACAATAGACACTTGTAGTAAAGAGTTCCAGCTAAAAATAATGATGGTTTCCTAGTGAAACGGTGATAGTCAGAATAAAAAAAAACTGGGTGTGGGTGTGGGAGAAATTATGGAGACAAAATGTCCAGCAAACAGGGACTGGATGGAGCCAATAAAGTAGAGGAATCAGTAAGGACTCTGGGTAGGCAACACTCAAATCTCTGCCTTTATGTCCGTTTGTCTATCTCTCTATCTATCCACCTACCTATCCATCCATCCCATCTCCCTGACCATTTAATTGAGCTGTGCATCTGTGTGGAAATCTATTTGGATATTTCCCTAGGACTTCTAATTCCTATGCCCTAAATAGAACGAATTATCTACCCTAGCTATACTAATCACTTCTTCTCCACTCTGTCACTTATTTTCTTTCTGTTTTACTTTTTTTAATTGGGGTGTAGTTGCTTTACAGTGTTGTGTTAGCTTCTGCTGTACAACGAAGTGAATCAGCTATAAGTATACCTATATCCCCTCCTTCTTGTACCCGTCACTCTTTGCAGATGAGATGATGATATACATAGGAAATCCTAAAGATGCTACCAGAAAACTACTAGAGCTCATCAATGAATTCAGTAAAGTTGCCGGATACAAAATAAATCCACAGAAATCTGTTGCATTTCTACACACTAACAAGGAAAGATTAGAAAGAGAAATTAAGGAAACAATCCCATTTACCATCACATCAAAAAGAATAAAATACCTAGGAATAAACCTACCTAAGGAGGCAAAAGACCTGTACTCCAAAAACCATAAGATACTGATGAAAGAAACTGAAGATGACACAAACAGAAGAAAAGATATACCATGTTCTTAGACTGGACGAATCAATATTGTCAAAATGACTATACTACCCAAGGCAGTCTACAGACTCAGTGCAATCCCTATCAAATTACCAATGGCATTTTTCACAGAACTAGAACAAATGATTTTAAAATTTGTATGGAAACACAAAAGACCCCAAATAGCCAAAGGAATCTTGAGAAAGAGAAACGGAGCTGAAGAAATGAGGCTCCCTGACTTCAGACCACATTATATTTTGATTTATCTGCAGTGTTTTGTGTATACCTCTGTATTTTTAAATGGTTTTTCTAGGGATTACAACGTACTTAAGTAACATATCATAATCTACTAGTATCGACATTTTAACACTTCAAATAGAAAACATCCCCATGGTTAGGGCCTTCCTGTCTGTGATACTATTATTATCTCTTCATACATGGAAATCTCAGATAAAAATTTTATAATTTCAAGGGAAGAGTCTACTTCTTTATCCATATTTCTTGCTCTTTCCTTAGTTCTGATTCTCCCAGTTTTCTTCTCTCATCATTTCCTTGGTGTTTGAAGAACTTCCTTTAGCAATTCTTTTAGAGCATTCGGCAGGTGACAAATTCTCTTAGACTTCCTTTACCTGGGACTTTTATCTCACATTTATTTCTAAAGGATAAATTCTCGATTGAGAGTTCTGTTTTTCAAAACGTTTTTCCTCTTCTGGCCCATTTTGATGAGAAATCTGTGGGTTTGATGAGTTATCCTTCTATAGGGAATGTGTCTGTTCTCTTTGTTTCCCTTCAAAACTTCTTCTTTGCCTTTAGTTTTCAGAAATTTGATTATGATACATCTTGACATGTATTTCTACAGGTTTGTCCTATTTGGATTTTGAACAGTTTCTTGAATCTTTAGGTTTATATATTTTGACAGACTTGGAAAATACCACAGCATAAACTAAGACACTTGGAAAATACCACAGCATAAACTAAGACAAAATAATGCTTTGTTATTTAATAGCACCATAAGAGCCCCAAGTGTGGAGCTCTTATAAACCCAGTTTAAATTTTATGGTCTAAACCAGGGTCAGCAAACTAGGGCCCAAAGGCCAAATCACCACCCCTTCTGTTTATAAATAAAGTTTTATTGGAATACAGTCATGCCCATTTTCCTTATTATCTATGCCCACTATCGGCACGATCCACAAAGCCTTAAATATGCACTCTCTGGCCCTTTGCAGATAATGTTTGCTGACCCGGGTCAAGACTAAACGTTTGTGAGAGCCTCTCCTTTCTCTGAGCCTAGATGAAAACCTTGGGAATTTCCACCCCTGTGGCCAGTCACATGGTTCAGATGATAAAGACACACCTGGGCAGGATATCAGCCTGGAGCCCACCAGGAAACGTGGGTCCCTCAAATTAAAACTATTCCAGGAGGTTTTACCAACAAAACACCACTTATCACAATGTGAATGGGTATACAGGACCCGTATCGGATGTGTGATCATCTCGGTCTAGTGACAGCAGAGGGGCAGCTAGGACCTCAAGACTCAGGGTAACCAAGGGAAGACGCAGTTACTGGAGATAAATAGGCCAGTAGAGGACCCTGAGGGGCAGCCCCTGGGCCAGGCCAGGTGACCCTGAGTGACGTCTGGGAGACACAGCAGAGCAGCAGCCCTGCCCTGTCCTCCCCTTCCTTCTACCTCTTACTGGGGGGGCTACTCGCAATCAGAGGGGAGCTCAGACGGCACAGAACCCAGGGCTTTAGCTGGAAACCAAGCAGAGTGAGGAAGGGTGAGAGGGGTCAAGGGGCAGAGGTCCAAAGACAGGAAATATGGCAAGAATGTGAGCGAGTTTTTCCTAAGTTGGACCACCTGACCAGCCATTAATAAAAATACACTAATCAGTGAACTTCAATCAGAAAAGCAGAATGCGTGTGGGTGAGAAAGAGCAGAATGTGTGTGGGTGAGAAAGAGAAAGGAAGCAAGAAGAGCCAAGGGGTTCACCCTAGTGTCCGTGTGGATGTGCAGGGGGACACATGCATGCACACACATATGTGCACACATGGGCACATGCATGCATGCACACATACATGCACACAGGGGCACACACATGCATGCACACATATACACAGGGGCACACACATTCACGTGACACATACTCACACATAGGGGACACGCACATATACACACACATACACAGGCACATGCATGCATGAACACATGCGCACACACAGGGGCACATGCATGCACACACACAGAGGCACACATGTGCACACACATACGTGCACCCACACACATGAGAAATACAGGAAAACTGAGAACCACAGAAGCTCATCAGGAGACCCCCTGAGGCCAGATTAAAGGAGCGCAGGCCCTGCACACACCCTGGTCCTTATCAGCAACTCCGCCCTCTAACCACCGCTATAAAACTCCTCACTGAATCCTCCCCGGTTGGGGCACACGGTTTTTGAGGCAACAGTCTGCTGTGTCCCCCTTTGCCTGGCAAAGAAATAGCTATTCTTTTCTAGTTCACCCAAAACTCTGTCTCAGATTCGATTTGGCATGGTGCATAGTGGCCCAGTTTTCGGCATCAGAGTCCCCTTTGTAGGCTGGGTCCCCCGTCCATTTTAACAAACCAGGAATTTTAGGAAGCACCATTGCTTCCCATCAGCCATGAAATACCCCAGGGCCACCTTGCTTTTCCCACTGGAAGGTCCAGTTCTGCTGACCCATTGAGGAAACCTTGATTACTGGTAGTATACAATAGTGTCATGAGAAGGTAGTTGTGTGATTGTCTCTTTGTGGAAACAAACAAACAAACAAAAGAACCAGCTATTGGTGTAAGGCCCTGAATTTACTTTGAACAGTCCTATTTCACTGTCTTCAATTTATAACCAACATGGTCATCTGTGGTGGGTACAGAGTGACTCACAACGGTAACAGTTTTACATAAGATTGTATTATATCAGTACTTATCTACAAGTTTTCATTTTGAAACACCTAGAGTAAGTGTAAACTAACTACAACACAAAAACATTTCTATTTTTATGTGAGCATACAGATCTAATACATACTAATTGAAAGCAGAAAGCAAATCACAGAACTGGTAACATGGGATATTCAGAGCAGTCCATGTGTCTTTTAAGTTGTAAAGCAAACAGTACGGCAGTGTGAAATAAAATTCATATTTTACGGCAAGACGAGAAAATTTTTAAAAAATTTTTTTTTCTCTGCCCCTTGGCCTCCTCTCTCTCTGCACTGCGCACTGCGTGTCTGCATTATGTATCGGCCAAACCTCCCCATCAGCAGAAACACCTGCTCGCCCGTACAGAGCAACATTCTCCCAACATCAACAAGACAACTCCTTAAACATAACATTCCTTCTTGATCTCATAAGAAATCACAGGGCACTTAGATCGGGATTGTTGTCAAGTGTCGATAAAACATCATTGGATGTAACGCCCTCTGTCTCAAAAAACTTAAACAACTGTGGCTTGACTACTAACAGATGGAACAGTTCTCAGAGCTTTCTGAGAAGCTCTTCCAGAGTTAATCCTCGAATTTGGCTCAAAGAGAATTTTCCATTTCTTTCTTAGATCGAATGATTAATTTTTCATCAACAGCAGTGAGCACAGACTTGTCTGTGATGTCCTATCATCTCCATCCCATTCACTTCAGATCTTTCTCTTGGAATCATTCATGCCCAGTGTCCAGCAGGTAAGAGGGGGCTTTGGGCAGCTCTGCAGTGACCCCACTTCATCCACCGATGCCCCGTTACTGTGACCTCCCCGGGTTGTGAGATGATACATCCTCCGTCACAGACACTGTCATTGAAGTATGTTTAATGGTCAGATATTTAACCTGAGCCAGTGATTTTCTCACAAGGGCCACCCCCATCAGCAGCGCTACAGCATGGCTTTAGCTCAGAAGCTTAACGGTCCCAGTCACGTTCCCGGGGACAGGAGGCCAGCCGCTCCCATTTACCTGTAGGTTTATCCAGACACGCTTCTGACCCTCCTCTGACAGGAGGGGCCAAACTTCTCAAACAGAGGGTCTGCTCATTAGGCCAAACTCCACCCAAGGAAAAAAAGCAGCTTAACAATTCCACCAGTGGACCGCAGTTGGAAGGGAGGTTTCGTGGCAGATGGAAGCACTCAGTTTCCCCAGGAGCATCTGATGAAAGCTGAGCAGTGGAGGAAGAAGTTTATCCCTGGTTCTAGTGAAAATGTCTTTAAAAATCCCCACCTGTTGGACTGAAAGTAAGTGAACAATGCTTCTCAGGGAGTGATGGATCTTGCACCCTTAGGTGACTCACCAAAGCTGGACTTCCACCCTTGTTGCTTCTCTCTGTGTTTATAATAATTACGTCCTTGAAGTGATGTGTCACCTATGTGCTTGTCAACAGCTCTAAATAGGGAGGTCCCTGCAAGCAAGCGTGTGACAGACACAGGGTGCTTCTGTCTGCTCTCCACACAGACCCGCCCTGTGTCCTGTGTCCTCAGACCCACAATTCTCCCATGATCTTCACGCTCTGCTGATGAACTCAATTGCTTATTCACTGAAAACATTAAAGCAAACGGGGTACTCTTTCATAACTCCCTGTGACCACACCGACTGGCCACCCGCCCCTGTGGCCCACGCTGTGCCCACCATCGGTGGTTTCAGTTTCCAGCGTCCTGGCCTTCACGCCCCTCCTTCCTCAGGGGCATCGCTTCCACCAGATTCTTGCATGTTGTCTGCACCATTGAACTGTTCCTCTTCACTGGATTATTCAAATCAGCATGCAGGTATGGTTTAATTTCTCTCATATTAAAAAGAGACAAATGAGCACAAATCTTCTCTGGGTCCCACCTATGCTTCCAGTTCCGACAGCATCCCTCTGACCCCCTCAGTCCCTGACTCCACGGTCACCTTCAATCATCTCAAAATCTCTAAACCCCATTCAAGATTTTACCCTGTTATTCTAATGAGACTGTTTTCTTCAGAGTTCTGGATAACACCTACATCCCTAAAGCAAGGACAATTTACCCAATCTCGTAACACTGGACCTATAAGCAGAATTTGCCTCACTTTACTGGTCCTTTGAAATCTCTTCTTCACTCACTCAACTTGTAGGATATTATCTTTCTCGAAAAACAGGGGGACAGCGGCCAGTATGAGGTCGTGGGCAGGTCAGGGAGAAGATTTTGAAGGATATCATGTGTTGCATTAAGAAGCTTGGATTTGTTTGTACACCACCTGAAGCCAAAACTGGAGTTTTAAGCAGGAGAGTGACAACAGGATTTGTTTTGTGAGAAAAACTCTGAAAAGAGTATTATTTAAAAGTAAACAGAGGGCTTCCCTGGTGGCACAGTGGTTGAGAGTCCGCCTGCCGATGCAGGGGACGCGGGTTCGTGCCCCGGTCCGGGAAGATCCCACATGCCGCAGAGCGTCTGGGCCCATGGGCCATGGCCGCTGAGCCTGCACGTCCGGAGCCTGTGCTCCGCAACGGGAGGGGCCACAACAGTGAGAGGCCTGCGTACCACAAAAAATAAATAAATAAATGAATAAATAAACAGAAACGTAGTGAGATTGTATCTCCCTCTACCCCTGTAAGAAAATCGTACACCCATGCTCTTTGCTAAGAAGGGAACATCTCTCCAAGCTGATGACACAGAAAAACTATTATTTCAGGAATTCTTTCTAAAATAACTTCCAGATCCCAGGCAAAAGAACGGCAATGCTTTACTGCTAACATTCTTCAAGAAACAGAAGCAACACGTCAGCTCAAAATTTGGTTAGAAAAATGCACAATTTGGGGCTAAAAATTATGAACTTGTGCATGGAATTATAGATTGTTCTTCTAAAAAATCTAATAGCCATGTCTGATTACAGTTATTACAGCCACATGCTAAGCATCATCTCTAAACCACATTTTCCCAGGAATGCTCTGGATTCAATATTGGCTCAGAAGCCAACTCGTAATCTTGACCTCAGTTATCATTTGGAAAAGTTGACTTTTCAAAATTCTCAAGTCTTGGCTCCTTTACGGTTAATAGACTCTCCCTCTATCATCTCTCCACTATCACATTTTACTATAAGCAGCACAGAGAAGCCAGGTGTCAGACTAAATATTTTCCTCAGAAACCTCCTTAGCTAGGTCCCTCAGGTAACTTGAGCCCTAGCTCAACACCGACAGTGCAAATGCTGAGGGCAGTTCTCTAACCTCATAAGGTTGTTGTCAGCATCACTTCACATTAGGTCTGAAAAACTCGTTTACAATAACCAAGACATGGAAGCAACCTAAATGTCCATCGACAGATGAATGGATAAAGAAGGTGTGGTAAATATATACAATGGAATATTACTCAGCCATAAAAAAGAATGAAATAATGCCATTTGCAGCAACATGGATGAACTCAGAGATTGTCATACTGAGTGAAGTAAGTCAGACAGAGAGAGAGAAATATCATATGATATCGCTTATAAATGGAATCTAAAAAGAAATGATATAAATGAACTTACAAAACAGAAACAGACTCACAGACTTAGAGAACAGAACTTATGGATACCAGGGAGGAAGTGTGGGGGGAAGGGATAGTTAGGGAGTTTGGGATTGACCTGTACACACAGCTCTATTTAAAATAGATAACCAACAAGGACCTACTGTGTCGCACAGGGAACCCTGTTCAGTATTATGCAACAACCTAAATGGAAAAAGAATTTGAAAAAGAATAGATACATGTACATGTATAACTGAATCACTTTGCTGTACACCTGAAACTACCACGACACTGTTATTCAACTATACTCTACTTGAGTATAGTTGAGTATACTCTAGTTGAGTATACACTACATTTGGTAGTGTATGTATGTCCATGCCACTCTCTCACTTTGTCCCAGCTTACCCTTCCCCCTCCCCGTGACCTCAAGTCCATTCTCTACGTCTGCGTCTTTATTCCTGTCCATGGCAGGTGAATTTTAAGAAGCCGTTTTCTTCTCAACACACGGATTTTTGTTTTCACCATATACCTTACATTTTGCTGGTTCCTATGGACGGTATGGAGAATATGGACCGTACTTCCTCAGGCTCGTGTGGAGCTGGCTTTCATACTCTGCTGGGAAGCACGTATGAATGACCTCATTCATGACTGGGGGGAAATTGTCAAGGAATATAGCTTTCACTTAATCCTTCCGTTTCCTCACAGGATCCATGCATTTTATGTAACTGACTAGACAGATTACAAGCCAAGTGTAACTCATAAAGTGCTTCCATTGCACAATCTCACGATCCTTCTCCAGGGCAGAGGTCACAGAAGGGAAACCTGGCTCAAAGTGCTTCTCTTGAAAAGCCCAGAGAAAGCCCTAACCCACCACCTCCCTTATGACTTTGCCTGCAGTGAGCACCCTGTTTGGGGAGCAGATGTTGGGGGTAACCAGCCTGTGCCTCTCCTTTTTCTTTCTCTCTTTTCTTTTCTTCCTTTTCTATGAGCCCAGGACACTCATAGGCAGATGTGTGCACCCACTGTCTCCCCTCCAGGCAGAGAAAGGATCAGATAAGTGGGGTGCTCTTAGCTGAGTTAGGGAAGCTAAGGTCCTTAGCCATCTCATCTCCCTTAAATATCCTTGTGAGGACGTGCACATCATCTACATCTTTTCCACGACTTTATTCCTCAGAGGTGTCCAAAACAACTACTACAAGCATCTAGGCCGTATGGTGTACAAGGGCCAACACAAATCTGATTAGATGGGCCTGACCTGCATTTAGTAAGTTGCTGCCTGGCTTACGCAAGAATTCACTAAAAGAGTACCCCAGCAGCTAATGGTGGCACTGGGTCATCATTTAGGAATGGTAAAAATCAAACTTGGTTTAAAAACTATAGCCAAGGCATGACCCCATACCAGGATGACGAGAGACATGGAATTTAAAATACGTAGGTTGAGCCGCAATTTGAAGTCAATTACGAGTAGTTAAATCATTTATAGATTACACTGGGGCTTGCCTGGTGGCGCAGTGGTTGGGGGTCCGCCTGCCAATGCAGGGAACACGGGTTCATGCCCCAGTCCGGGAGAATCCCACGTGCCGCGGAGCGGCTGGGCCCGTGAGCCATGGCCGCTGAGCCTGCACGTCCGGACCCTGTGCTCCGCAACGGGAGAGGCCACAACAGTGCGGGGCCCGCTTACCACAAAAAAAAAAAAAAGATTACACTGATTCTCTGGGTCCTCAACACATAAACCAACAAACCACCCAAAAACTGGAACTTACATTTTCCTGAATAAGAATAAACAGTTTTAACATTCAGATGGCATTTCCGCTAGAATAAGTGCAAATAAAAGCAATGTTCACAATCTCTAAATCCCACATATTTAATAATGTATAAGTCAGATTCCTACCGGGACTAAATTCATACCTGGTGTCTATCAAGGCCTTTTCTATCACATTTTATTATGTGACTGTCCTCTGAGGTGCCCACACCTATCAAACCACAGAGGGGAGAAAAAACCACAGGAAAAGGTCACAGCAAGGCACGGGTAGCAGCTCCAGTTTCAAGGGAGTGTGAAATTCACATGCTGAGGAGCTGCGGACCACATCCAGGAAGCCGCCAGGACAAAGCAGCGCCTTTAATGATCACAGGGGTCTGCGCGCAATTGAGCATGACCGGGTAGAGCGGGAACCCAGACATCTCCACCTGCTGGGCTGCTGGTTGAGATGTACCTCCTGACAGCAAAGCGCTCCCCGGGGGCTGCTTTCTACCGAGAAGCCAGAGCAGCCCAACTCCAGACGGGAGAGGGCTCCTCAAGGGACCTGCCTGCAGAATTCTGATGAGTAAATAAGCACAGAGAGGGACGGGATTCCAAGGTGTTTTCTCCTAGTCTAACAGATATTCCAAAAATACTTTATGATATACTCCTTATTCCTCAAAACCTCAAGAAAAGTAATTTTTTTTTTCTTTTTTGGCTGCGCCGTGCGGCTTGTGAGATTTTAGTTCCCAGACCAGGGATAGAACGCTGGCCGTGGGCAGTGAGAACGCCGAGTCCTAACCACTGGATCGCCAGGGAAGTCCCAAGAAAAGTAATTTTTATTTTGGTAAATCATAGCATCTTTAGAATCATCTTATTGTGTATATATATATATAATTTTATTATATACCTTACTTTATACATATGTATTATAGATACTATATATATATCTTTTTATATATGTATATAATTGTACCTAGATCTCCAAATAATACACATTATTTAAGTCAAAACAGATTAATCTAGACCTAATGTTTAGCACAGGGAACTATGTTCAGTATCTTGTAATAACCTACAATGGAAACAAATCTGAAAAAAATGTGTGTATGAATCGCATTGCTGTACACCTGAGACTAACACAACATTGTAAATCAACTATATTTCAATAAAAAAAGATCAATTTATTGAAATAGAAACAGACCAAAAGTGATAACCATCCCCAACTCATTTTTTGTGTATGTTATTATTTGAACATAATAAGAGTACATTTCACCACGCAACCTAAGGTTTGGATTACCAAATGCCATGAAGGTACTTGAGCAGAAAGGTGTGGAGATCTGTTTCAGTGTTTCTGTGACAGAGACAAGCAGGCTGAGGCCCACGGCACCTGTGAGTCAGGGCACATTAACCATTGATCTGTGCGGCTCTCCTTCAGTCTGAGGGGTGTGTGACTGTGCACGAGGAATGGACAGGAAGATCTGGAAATACATACAGGTCAGTGAGCACACAGAGAAGTCGTCAAAGGGCTTCTCCTCACCAGCAGCATCACTGGGAATGCAGATTCACAGGCAGCACCCAGTCGTGACAATCAGAAAGTCCAGGCCTGGGGCCCGGACATCTGTGTTTAACTGCGCCCCTCTCCCCAGGTCACTCTGGTGCACGCAAGTGTGAGAGCAGGACCACCGACACGTGTGACAGCCTGTCTGCCTCATACCTTTGCTTTTTCCATAAAGACCTTTAGAATCAGCTTGTCAGACTCTATGAAAGAAAACTACTGCTGGGAGAGTTTGTTGGTATTGCATTGAATCTGCTGATCAATTAGAAAACTGACAACTTCTTCATATTTGGTCTTCCTATCCAAGAACATGGAATGGCTTCCCATTAACCTAAATATTCTTTGGCATTCTTCAATAAAGTTATATAATTTTCTGCATAACATGCCTGCTGATGTTGTCAGATCTGTCTCTATGTACCTGGTTTCTGGTTAACTAAAAGGCAATACCTTTTATATACTGATCTTAAACACAGAACTCTTTCTGAAATCTTTCATTCAAATCATTTGTCTGGTATGCCAGCTAAGAACTCCAGTGTTACGTTAATCAGAAATTATAATAGAAATGGTATCCTGCCACAGAAATACAAAGGATCATGAGAGATTACTATAAGCAACTCTATGCCAATAAAATGGACAAGCTGGAAGAAATGGACAAATTCTCAGAAAAGTACAACCTTCTAAGACTGAACCAGAAGAAATACAAACTATAAACAGACCAATCACAAGCACTGAAACTGAGACTGGGATTTAAAAACTCCCAACAAACACAAGTCCAGGACCAGATGGCTTCACAGGCAAATCCTATCGAACATTCATTTTGAGTTAATTTTTGTCTCTGGTATGAGGTAAGAGTCCAACGATATTCTTTTGCACGTAGAGCCCAGTTGTCCCATTACCATTTGTTGACAAGACTATTCTTTCCCACTAGATGGTCTTCGCACCCTTCTCAAAAATCAGTTTCCAGTAGAAATGTGGGTTTATTTCTGGACTCTTAGCTCTATTCCATGGATCTACATATCTGTCTTTATACTAGGACCATGCTGTCTGTATTACCAAAGCTTTGTAAAAAGTTGCAAAACCTGCAAATGTGAGAACTCCAACTTTGTTCTGTTTTTTTAAAGATTGATTGGGCTATTCTGGGTGCCTTGAACTTCCATGTTAATTTTCATATCAGCTTGTCAATATTTTGCAAAGAAGCCAGCTGGAATTTTCTTAAAGCTTGCATTGCATCTGTATATCTGTAGATCAACTGGAGAGTATTGCAATTTCAGCCTTCTGATCCATGAAAATAGGATGTATTTCCATGCAGTTGGATATTCTTCAGTTTCTTAAACAATATTTTGTAGTTTTAAGAGTATAAATTTTGAACTTTATTGTTTCATTTATCCCTAAAGATTTTATTCCTTTTAATGCTACTGTAAATGAAATTTCTTTATTAACTTCATTTTCAATTTGTTCATTGCTACTATTTAGAAACACAATTGATTTTTTTTATATTAACCTTGTATCCTATAAAATGGTTGAACTTGTTTTTGAGTTATACTAGGAATCCTAAAATCCTTAGGATTTTCTGGATACAAGATCATGCCATCTGCAAATAGAGATAATTTACCTCTTTCATTTAATGTTTAAGCCTTTTATTTTATTAAAAGAAGCCATTTTGGCATGGCTTTTTACATTTTTATTTATTTATTTATTTGCCTGCACCGGGTCTTAGCTACAGCATATGGAATCTTTGTTGTGGCATGTGGGATCTAGTTCCCTGAACAGAGATCAAACCCAGGTCCCCTGCATTGGGAGCGCAGAGTCTTAGCCACTGGACCATCAGGGAAGTCCCCTGGCCTAGGTATTTTCTGGTCAATAGTTATTTAAGTACTAATTCAATTTCTTTATTTGTCAGAGGTCTATACATATCTTCTATTTATTCTTGAGTCCGTTTCAGTAGTTTGCTTCTTTCTGGGAATTTGTCTACCCGACGAAGTTACATACTTTATTGGCATACCATCATTTACCCCATTACTTTGTCATCTTTATTATTACTGTAAGTTCGATGTTAGTAATTTGCATCTTCTCTCATTTCTGTTTATCAGTTGACCTAAAGGTGCTGTATTATAAGCTGTTAACCTCTGCAGATCCTCCTCTTGTTTACCCTGAGCAATTAACTTAATCATGCCCTCGTTTCAGACCCTTGATTGAGCCATGTTCTCTCTTGATTCAGGACTTGTCATACACCCTTCCCAGTAACGTAAATATTTTAGTGATCCTTTCCCTTCCATCCTCTAGTTAATTACTACTCAGCTTTTATTTCTTCATTTATGTGTCGTTTAATAGGAACCTAACCATGTCCAACATGTTTCTCCCTCTCATTTTGATAAGAACCCTCACCTCCATGTTAAATAATGAATAACCGTGTGATTATGAGATCAAGGTTTTTTTCCCGTTCTCTAGTATGAGAGCTCAGTGAAAATTCAAAGATCATATTTCTCTGCCTCACACTGTTCACCATATGGAAAGCATGGCCACATCACAAAGTCCTAAATTTTATTTGTTCTGCTTAAAGTACCAGAAGAGACAGATATAAAACCTCCTAGTTCCAATTTCAAAATATGAATAAAGAATTGTGCTGAGCCACCTAGATTCAGTTTTCATCAAATCCTCCTAAAAGGACAGACCACATAGGACAAAAATTACTAGAAGCATTCCACACTTAAGGCTGCAAGAGCAATGCCGTGGGTTACAGTGAATTCAAAATATACGTGAGAAGGAAATTTCAAGTTTCTTCTACATTGTAAGTTCCCTGTGATGAGACTTCTTTGTAGATGAAACTGCAATTTTCATCAAACCCAGACCTTGTCACAATGATCTGTACGTAAGAGGCATTCAGTAAATACTAAGTAAATGTAGTATTCTAAATGTATCTAAATTTAGATATCTAATTTAGAAATTAGAATTTAAAAATCGCAAATTAACTCTGATCAGCTCCTTGTCAAGAAGGTCAATGTCAGGTTTCCAGCACATAAATTGAGAACAGTAAGCTTTTATGTATCTGTCAGAAAAAAAAAAAAACTACTACACATATTTGTGGATAACTATATACAATCAGCATGTGGGAATACATGTGTAAAATATGAAATGTGGCTCAAAATAGATGTGGATAAAGACATGGATGAATGTGCAGTGCACACAACTTCTGATGTTCAGTGTACTGGTAGGAAATACATCACATAGTGTTTTTAGTCCTATAGTGGGCCCCTTTTTCACAATACTTAGGTATATGCTTTTCAGTGTTTGACTTATGAAACTGTTTACTTAGGAGAGACATCGATTTCAAAGCGTTTGGTGTTCTTTGTACATGAATATATTTTGCACCTCTGAAAATGTATTGCTAAGAATAAAGCTCCACCCAAGACTTAATAAGGGATGAAATTCATAGGGGAAAATACTGGGTGAAAACAGTCCCTAAGAGTGTCTTTCCTGCATCATTGCTTAAAATTTTTAATGAAAAAATATGAATTTAGACTGTTTAATAGATGCAAATTAACAAAATGGCAGCTGGGAGACCTTCAAGATGGAGGAAGAGTAAGATGCGGAGATCACCTTCCTCCCCACAGATACACCAGAAATACATCTACACGTGGAACAACTCCTACAGAACAGCTACTGAATGCTGGCAGAAAACCTCAGACCTCCCAAAAGGCAAGAAACTCCCCACGTACCTGGGTAGGGCAAAAGAAAAAAAGAAAAAACAGAGACAAGACGGTCGCGGGCCGCAGCTATTAGAGCGTACAACAGAAACGGGCATGAGACGCTAAGGCTGCTGCTGCAGCCACCAAGATGCCTGTGTGCAAGCACAGGTCACTATACACACCTCCCTTCCTGGGAGCCTGCGCAGCCCGCCACTGCCAGGGTCCCGGGATCCACGGACCACTTTCCCGGGAGAACGCACGGTGCGCCGCAGGCTGGTGCAACGTCACGCCGGCCTCTGCCGCCGCAGGCTCGCCCCGCATCCGTACCCCTCCCACCGCAGCCTTAATGAGCCAGAGCCCCCGAGTCAGCGGCTCCTCTAACCCCGTCCTGTCTGAGCAAAGAACAGATGCCCTCAGGCGACCTACATGCAGAAGCGGGTCCAGATTCAAAGCTGAACCCCGGGAGCTGTGCGAACAAAGAAGAGAAAGGGAAATCTCTCCCAGCAGCCTCAGGAGCAGCCAATTAAATCTCCACAGTCAACTTGATGTACCCTGCATCTGTGGAATACATGAATAGACAACGAATCCTCCCAAAATTGAGGCAGTGGACTTTGGGAGCAACTGTAGACTTGGGGTTTGCTTTCTGCATCTAATTTGTTTCTGATTTTATGTTTATCTTAGTTTAGTATTTAGAGTTTATTATCATTGGTAGATTTGTTTATTGATGTGGTTGCTCTCTTCCTTTTTTTTAATATATATAGATATATACATTAATCTCCTTTTTCTATTTTTGTGACTGTGTATGCGTATGCTTTGTGTGATTTTGTCTGTATAGCTTTGCTTTTACCATTTGTCCTAGGGTTCTATCTGTTCATTTTTTTTGGCTGTTTCTTTTTGTATAGTTTTTAGCGCCTGTTATCACTGGTGGATTTCTTTTTTGGTTTGGTTGCTCTCTTCTTTCTTTCTTTTTTTTTTATTACTTTCTAATTTTTTTATTTTTAATAATTATTTTTTATTTTAATAACTTTATTTTATTTTATTTATTTATTTTCTTTCTTGTTTTCTCCCTTTTCTTCTGAGCCATGTGGCTGACAGCATCTTGGTGCTCCAGCCGGGTGTCAGGCCTGTGCCTCTGAGGTGGGAGAGCTGAGTTCAGGACATTGGTCCACCAGAGACCTCCTGGTGCCACATAATTTCAAACGGCAAAAGCTCGACCACAGAGCTCCATCTCAATGCTAAGACACAGCTCCACTCAATGACCAACTAGCTACACTGCTAGACACCCTATGCCAAACAACTAGCGAGACAGGAACACAATCCCACCCATTAGCAGAGAGGCTGCTTAAATCATAATAAGGTCACAGACACCCCAAAGCACACCACCAGACGCAGTCCTGCCCCCAAGAAAGACAAGATCCAGCCTCATCCACCAGAACACAGGCACCAGTCCCCTCCATCAGGAAGCCTACACAACCCACTGAACCAACCTTTGCCACTGGGAGCAGACACCAAAAACAACGGGAACTATGAACCTGCAGCCTGCAAAAAGGGCATCTCAGACACAGTAAGTTAAGCAAAATGAGAAGACAGAGAAACACACAGCAGATGAAGGAGCAAGGTAAAAACCCACGAGATTGAAGAGGAAACAGGCAGCCTACCTGAAAAAGAATTCAGAGTAATGGTAGGTAATGATGATCCAAAATCTTGGAAATAGAATGGAGAAAATACAAGAAAAGTTTAACAAGGACCTGTAAGAATTAAAGAGCAAACAAATGACGATGAACAACACAATACATGAAATTCAAAATTCTCTAGAAGGAAGCAATAGCAGAATAATGAGGCAGAAGAATGGATAAGTGACCTGGAACATAAAATAGTGGAAATAACTACAGCAGAGCAGAATAAAGAAAAAAGAATGAAAAGAATTGAGGACCGTCTCAGAGACCTCTGGGACAAGAGTAAATGCACCAACATTCGAATTATAGGGATCCAAGAAGAAGAAGAGAAAAAGAAAGGACTGAGCAAATATTTGAAGAGATTATAGTTGAAAACTTCCCGAATATGGGAAAGGAAATAGTTAATCAAGTTGAGGAAGCAGAGAGTCCCATACAGGATAAATCCAAGGAGAAACATGCCAAGACACATAATAATCAAACTATCAAAAATTAAATACAAAGCAGCAAGGGACAAACAACAAATAACATACAAGGGAATCCCCATAAGGTTAACAGCTGATCTTTCAGCAGAAACTCTGCAAGCCAGAAGGGACTGGAAGGACATATTTAAAGTGATGAAGGAGAAAAACCTACAACCAAGATTACTCTACCCAGCAAGGATCTCATTCAGATTTGATGGAGAAATTAAAACCTTTACAGACAAGCAAAAGCTAAGAGAATTCAGCACCACCAAACCAGCTTTACAACAAATGCCAAAGGAACTTCTCTATGCAGGAAACACAAGACAAGGAAAAGACCTACAATAACGAACCCAAAACAATTAAGAAACTGGTAATAGGAACATACATGTCGATAACTACCTTAAATGTAAATGGATTAAAGGCTCCAATCAAAAGACACAGACTGGCTGAATGGATACAAAAACAAGACCCGTATATATGCTGTCTACAAGAGACCCACTTGAAACCTAGGGACACATACAGAGTGAAAGGGAGTGGATGGAAAAAGATATTCCATGCAAAAGGAAATCAAAAGAAAGCTGGAGTAGCAATTCTCATATCAGACAAAACAGACTTTAAAATAAAGACTACTACAAGAGACAAAGAAGGACACTACATAATGCTCAAGGGATCAATCCAAGAAGAAGATATAACAATTGTAAATATTTATGCACCCAACATAGGACCACCTCAGTACATAAGGCAAATGCTAACAGCCATAAAAGGGGAAATCAACAGTAACACAATCATAGTAGGGGGTTTTAACATCCCACTTTCACCCAGGGACAGATCATCCAAAATGAAAATAAATAAGGAAGCACAAGCTTTAAATGATACATTAAACAAAATGGACTTAATTAATATTTATAGGACATTCCGTCCAAAAACAATGGAATACACTTTCTTCGCAAGTGCTCATGGAACATTCTCCAGAATAGATCATATCTTGGCTCACAAATCAAGCCTTGGTAAATTTAGGAAAATGGAAGTCGTAACAAGTATGTTTTCTGACCACAACGCTATGAGACTAGATATCAATTACAGGAAGAAAAATCTGTAAAAAATACAAGCACATGGAGGCTAAACAATACACTACTAAAAACTAAGAGATCACTGAAGAAATCAAAGAGGAAATCAAAAAATACCTAGAAAAAAATGGCAATGAAAACACGACCCAAAACCTATGGGATGCAGCAAAAGCAGTCTAAGAGGGAAGTTTATAGCAACACAATCCTACCTCAAAAACCAAGAAACATCTCAAATAAACCTAACCTTACAGCTAAAGCAATTAGAGAAAGAAGAACAAAAAACTGCCAAAGTTAGCAGAAGGAAAGAAATCATACATATCACATCAGAAATAAATGAAAATGAAATGAAGGAAACAAGAGCGATGATCAATAAAACTAAAAGGTGGTTCTTTGAGAAAATAAACATAACTGATAAACCATTATCCAGATTCATCAAGAAAAAAAGGCAGAAGACTCAAATCAACAGAATTAGAAATGAAAAAGGAGAAGTAACAACCAACAATGTAGAAATACAAAGGATCATGAGAGATTACCACAAGCAACTCTATGCCAATAAAATGGACAACCTGGAAGAAATGGACAATTTCTTAGAAAAGCACAACCTTCTGAGACTGAACCAGGAAGAAACAGAAAATATAAACAGAACAATCACAAGCACTGAAATTGAGACTGTGATTAAAAATCTTCCAACAAATGAAAGCCCAGGACCAGATGGCTTCACAGGCAAACTCTATCAAACATTTAGAGAAGAGTTAACACCCATCCTTCTCAAACTCTTCCAAAATATAGCAGAGGGAGGAACACTCCCAAACTCATACTACGAGGTCACCATCACCCTGATACCAAAACCAGACAAGGACGTCACAAAGAAAGAAAACTACAGGCCAGTATCACTGATGAACATAGATGCAAAAATCCTCAACAAAATACTAGCAAACAGAATCCAACGGCACATTAAAAGGATCATACACCATGATCAAGTGGGGTTTATCCCAGGAATGCAAGTATTCTTCAATATACACAAATCAATCAATTTGATACACCATATTAACAAATTGAAGGAGAAAAATCATACGATCACCTCAATAGATGCAGAAAAAGCTTTTGACAAAATTCAACACCCATTTATGATAAATACCCTCCAGAAAGTAGGCACAGAGGGAACTTACCTGAACGTAATAAAGGCTATATATGATAAAGCCACAGCCAACATCATTCTCAATGGTGAGAAACTGAAATCATTTCCTTTAAGATCAGGAACAAGACAGGGTTGCCCACTCTCACCACTATTATTCAACATATATTTGGATGTTTTAGCCACAGCAGTCAGAGAAGAAAAAGAAATAAAAGGAATCCAAATCAGAAAAGAAGAAATAAAGCTATCACTGCTTGAAGATGACATGATACTATACATAGAGAATCCTGAAGGTGCTACCAGAGCTAATCAATGAATCTGGTAAGTAGCAGGATAAAAAATTAATGCACGGAAATCTCTTGCATTTCTAACACTAATAATGAAAAATATGAAAGAGAAATTAAGGAAACAATCCCATTTACCATTGCAACAAAAAACTACAATACCTAGGAATAAACCTACCTAAGGATACAGAAGACCTGTATGCAGAAAAACTATAAGACACTGATGAAAGAAATTAAAGATGATACAAACAGATGGAGAGATATACCATGTTCTTGGATTGGAAGACTCAACATTGTGAAAATGACTGTACTACCCAAAGTAATCTCCAGATTCTATGCAATCCCTCTCAAGCTACCAATGGCATTTTTCACAGAACTAGAACAAAAAATTTCACAATTTGTATGGAAACACAGAAGACCCAGAATAGCCAAAGTAATCTTGAGAAAGAAAAACAGAGCTGGAGGCATCAGGCTCCTGGACTTCAGACTATACTACAAAGCTAAAGTAATCAAGACAGTATGGTTCTGGCACAGAAATATAGATCAATGGAACAGGATAGAAAGCCCAGAGATAAACCCACGCACATATCGTCACCTTATTTTTGATAAAGGAGGCAAGAACATACAACGGAGAAAAAGTCTCTTCAATAAGTGGTGCTGGGAAAACGGGACAGCTACATGTATAAAAAAGAAATTAGAACACTTTCTAACACCATACACAAAAATAAGCTCAAAATGGATTAAAGACCTAAATGTAAGGCCAGACACTATCAAACTCTTAGAGGAAAACCTAGGCAGAACGCTCTTTGACATAAATCATAGCGAGATCCTTTTTGATCCACCTCCTAGAGGAATGGAAATAAAAACAAACAAATGGGACTTAAGGAAACTTAAAAGCTTTTGCACAGCAAAGGAAAACATAAACAAGACAAAAAGACAACCCTCAGAATGGGAGAAAATATTTTTAAATGAAGCAACTGACAAAGGATCAATCTCCAAATTATAAAGGAAGCTCAGGCAGCTCAGTATCAAAAAAACAAACAACCCAATCCAAAAAGGGGCAGAAGACCTAAATAGACATTTCTCTAAAGAAGTTATACAGATTGCAAACAAACACATGAAGGGATGCTCAATATCACTAATCATTAGAGAAATCAAAACTGCAATAAGGCATCACCTCACACTGGGCAGAATGGGCATCATCAAAAAATCTAGAAATAATAAATGCTGGAGAGGGTGTGGAGAAAAGGGAACCCTCTTACACTATTGGTGAGAATGTAAATTTATACTGCCACTATGGAGAACAGTATGGAGGTTCCTTAAAAAACTAAAAATAGAACTACCATATGACCCAGCAATCCCACTACTGGGCATATACCCTGAGAAAACTGTAATTCAGAAAGAGTCATGTACCACAGTGTTCACTGCAGCACTATTTACAATAGCCAGGACATGGAAGCAACCTAAGTGTCCATCAACAGATGAATGGATAAGGATGTGGCACATATATTCAATGGAATATTTCTCACCCATAAAAAGAAATGAAATTGAGTTATGTGTAGTGAGGTGGATGGACCTAGAGTCTGTCATACAGAGTGAAGTAAGTCAGAAAGAGAAAAACAAATACCGTATGCTAACACATATATATGGAATCTAAAAAAATTTAAAAATGGTTTTGCCAGCCATGACACCAATAAAGATGTAGATGTAGAGAATGGACTTGAGGACATGGGGAAGGGGAAGGGTAAGCTGGGATGAAGTGAGAGAGTAGCATGGACATATATACACTTCCAAATATAAAACAGATAGTTAGTGGGAAGCAGCCACATAGCACAGGGAGATCAGCTCGGTGCTTTGTTGACCACCTAGAGGGGTGGGATAGGGAGGGTGGGAAGGAGACACAAGAGGGAGGAGATATGGGGATATATGTATATGTATAGCTGATTCACTTTGTTATACATCTGAAACTAACACACCATTGCAAAGCAATTATACTTCAATAAAGATGTTAAAAAGAAAAAAAAAAAGAAAATGGCATTTAAGAGTGCAGGTTAGAAGAACATTGTTTACAGAAGTGCTAGAATAGCAAAGGTGATTAAACGAGTATCCCTGGGATTAGACTATGGAGAGAGAATAACTCAGCTATTTATACAGATGCCTATACAGCAATGCACGTTTTCCTAAAACTTAAATACTTAAAAGCTGTCTACTTTGAATATAGAATGCTCTAATATCTAGCTAAATTCCTTTAAACCCAACAGAACTCAAAATTGTATTAATTTTCTGTGATAGTCAATATATTTGAAAAATGGAATAACTAGACACTCATTTCTCAAATTCAAAAAAGTAAAACTGTACAACTGACATCTCCTACGATTTAAAATTACTCTGTTTTTTCATTCGCGGGCTCCAATTTAGGTAATTATATTACTATCAATATTACTTTTTAATTCCTGAATTGAGGTCCCAGAATTCATTTACACATTAGTTGAGATCTTAGTCTGGAGTTTTGAGAGAGTCATAAAATTATATCATTTCGCTGAAAAACCAATATGTGAGGCAAGAATGTCAAGAGTGACATATTTCTACTTACACGATTAAATTTGTTTGTGTTCTTAATGAACTAGAAATTTCATTAATGACTTTTCTTTTCCAGTTATAGTTCAGCTATGTGCATAAACATTCAAAGTCTTAATCTTAACATAAGGAAAGTCACTATATGAAGAAGACCCTTGCTTCAGTGTAAAATTGATATTATTTTTTAACTTGAAATCTAATATTTATAATTAATGGCCAGTTATTGAGCAGATAAAAGTATTTTATAAGGAAAAACACAGCATTTTCAAAAAAAAGAAAAATTATAACTATTTTAGTTCATAGCAAGGCATAACTATTAGAGCTCTTAAAAATATTTATGCTACAGAGTATATGAGAAAACTATATAAGCTGAAATGATGGTTTTTATCATAAGTATAGCACGAGCTTAAGGATGATAACTCAAAAAGCCTTATAAATAGTTTGCCTTGGAATGGAAGACCCTAGGAATTGGGCTGGGATTAGTACACAGCATCAGTCTTAGATACCATGATAAAGTGCATATCCCAGTATTTCTTGATATTTTGTTGCGTTTTAACATCACTGGTTTCCTTCTAAGGTTTTTGTTGCTGTTTTTTACTGTCTTTGTCTTTTCTTTCTTTAATACTTTTTATTGAGATGTACATAAACGGCACACGTCTTAAGTATACATGTTTATACATTTTTACACGTGAATACACGCAGGTATTTATCACCAAAATAAAGATAGAGGATATTTCCAGAGGGTTCCCTCACTCCCCTTCACATTTATCCCCTACTTTCCCCAACCTGAGGTAACTACAATTCTGACTTTATCACTCATTCATTAGTTTTGCCTGTTTTAAAACTTTTTATAAATGTGAACTTACAAAGTATGCTCTTTTCTGACATTTTTTGATCAACATTATGTCCAGGAAATTTAGCCACGTTACTGTATGTATCAATTTTTTCACATTTAAAACTTGCATATATGTCAAGGTTTTCTCTTTTTTTGGGGGGTGGGCATGATTATTTGTTACATCATCTGATGGGTTCAGAGCTCTGGAGATGACACATTTGAGCCCTACGGTAGAGAAGGTGTTAACAGAAGGATACTGGTTGGAGTGCGTAGTCCATTTTTAAGTCAAGAGCCAAGCGTGTCAGGACTAAACCTAGAAAACACACCCCATCCCCAGTATAAGAACTCTCAGAACCAGACACGGAAGTATTAACCATATTATCTACTATCACAATTTCTTCATTAGACTCCACAAACTTCTCTGTGATATTAAACATCAAAAAAGTTTTACAGGACTATATGTACAATAGTCTTCTAAAATGGTCCACGTACTACTTCAAGAGGCTTATGTCACGTCCAGGGCTGGCCTGTTTTGAATCAAATCTGTTTGACTTCATGAACTTCTCAGGGGACTCGGTCTGTGGACTTCCTGATATTATATACATCCCCTGTCACTGATGGAACCAGAGCACTGAGGATTCTCCCTACTTTCCATGAATCTTGTAAAGCATGATAGGAAGGTGCCTGATGTCAAAAGAAAGCTGTCCAGTATTTCCTTGGAATGGTTAAGGTTTCAGATAATAGAGGCTCAGTTTGTCTCCTTCTAGAATCAAGCTCTCTTACCACTTCCAACACGCAGAGGGTCTGCTAAAGTACATGGCTCACATCCTTCCCTCTGCTCCACTCAAAGCTGGTTACCTTTCAGGCCACCAGTAACTGGGCAACCAGTGTTCCTAAGCGTGGAGCGCAATGAATTCAGAGCCTAAAGGGGTTCATCAAGCGTCACACTTCCTTTTCACACTAAGTGGTTCAAAACAATAATTAGCTCTTACCCGAGAGGACACATCCAGGACTGACCACTGGACTCCTGGGCTCCTAAAATGTATGCCTGTGTCCAGATTATGAATCTCCAGCATCTGTCCTTCACCCTCTGGAGTACACCTGTCTCACCAATGCCTTCAAGGTACTAGTCACCTCTTGCTCAGCTGGACCGGGCAACACAATGTCATTAAGGGACTGGATTGTGGAATGCTCTGCAGGACGGCTAGGTGGTCCATATTCTTTTAGGCTATATTACGTTAGAGGGCAGGGAAGCTAACAGAGCCTGGGAGAAGAACTGTAAATGTTTGGAGTTTTTCCTCTCCATGTCAATCTAAAGTGTTTCTTATCCTTTTATTTTTTTTCTTATTGTGATAGAAAATAACTGATTCAGCAGATCACTGGCTGCACACCACCTGCCTGGGGTCAGACAAGACGGATACAGCAAATATACTACAACTGGAGTCCCAGCTGCAACAGGGGCAACCGCTTCACTGAGCCTGCAGTGGTCAACAGTCATCCTGAGGGATGTTTTTGCAGCGGACCCGTCAGTTTGGGTTGGGCTCTATCTAATGGTGGGTAGGGCCTTCACTGCAGCCATGCAATGAACGATCCAGTTCTAAAGGCCCGTCTCCTGCACGTTGCTGCAGTCGGGTTGTGTAGACACAGATCCCGAGAGGGATTTGGCTGTGAGATGTTAGGGACTGGTACCTGTGAGACGAGGGGAAGTAAGGAGGATTGGGTAGAAGCTAAACTGCAGTGTAGACCAGGGAAGGCTCTGGCCAACCTGGCAGAGGACTCGAGAGCAACTACTGCTCAGCAGGTGGTTCCCTACGGTGGACGTGGCTGTGCCTTTCACGGCCGTCTTGCTCAGAGAGGAGACACAGGTTTCCCCAGGAGGGTGTGGCACTGGACAGTGGGCATTTTACTCTACAAAGGAAAGGTCCGCTGAGTGTACTTCTCACCGCCGGGCAGCAAGTCCCTCCTTACAGAGGGGTCTGGGTGGAGCCTCTTGGTGTCTACCACAGAGGATAATCTCCGTTCTATGACGCCCTCTCAACCTTGTGCTCGTGGAGTCCTAGCTCACCTGAAGAGTGGGTCAGTCAATTCCAAAGGGAAGAGAGTTCACCTGAATCCACCTGCTCAAATATTACATGGCACTTAAGTTCACAGAAGTAGTTATTAAATGAATTGTACATATGAGGGTACAAAAAAGAGAAAACTCTTTACCCATCTCCATGGACTACTTCCTCGTCAACTTTCACATTTTCCTCACTCTCAGGAAACAGATGTATTTTCTCAGGAATTTGAACATCCAAGTCCTGTGTAAACTAAAACCCCACACTCGCAGCGTGGGACATCCTCCACCCCCTGGCTTTTCTTACTCTACCCTGGGAGGTCTGCAGGTAGAAAGGTGCGTGGTCTCTTCTTTCCCTGCATCTCCTGTAGTAGCCTGGGGCCATCCAATCACAGGAAACGCAGCTCCTAACGGAAGCTTAGAACTTCCACATTGGGTTCTGCATCTGAATATTTATGCCGACGCTGACCTGCTGAGGTCACCTGCCTCTGGGAACAAGGCCCTCTTAGGTCTGTCCCCACACACACACCAAGTCCTCAAGCATCCTCTGTTAGTCTTCAGCCCCAAAGTAGATGCCAAACTAGACATTTCAGAAGGGAGTCGGAAATCTTTCCCTGAACTATTTCAATTCCAAAGCATACGTGCCAAAGGCCACAAATGCCTATCTTGAAGTTTTCCTTACAAAGCTTAAGGTGATGTAGGTTTAGCTCCCAAAGCACAGCAGACTGGCATTTCTTCTGAAATAAATTCACCCTCTCCAATCTCTACAACTTTCAAACAGATCTTATTTCTGTTCTGAGTTGGATAAAAAACTAAAGGTCACAAAACATTTTCGATATCTCTTATCTAGTCTTACTTCGGAGGTACAGGACTCATTTTACCTTTCTGTACCTTTGCGTATCTTTGCCCAAACTTTAAGATAACAGGAAACGCCTGATTTAATATACTTGTAAACACAGACGACCCTCCGCAGCCATGGTGACGCCACATCGCCCTCACGTTGTTCTTCTGCAGAAGCTGGAAAATACAGTTAGGAGAGGAGAATGGCCCAGGATTTCACGACAGAAAATGGCAGAAGTAATTAAATGTCGACACAGATCACACATAAGTAGTCTGATGGTTCTCTATGCCTCACCTTGAAGGTGTTGTGAGATAATAAATGGGGCAAGCCTGCTACACACCATGTGTTCCATCCAACCTCACAATATCTCTGAAAATGTGGTCCCATAAAGACCTGTTTTAGACAGAAACAGACTCATGAGCTTAGAGAAGGAACTTATGGTTACTGGGGGGAAGGGCAGGGGGAGGGATAAATTGGGAGTTTGGGATCGACACGTACACACTGCTATATTTTAAAACGATAACCAACAAGGACCTACTGTATAGCGCAGGGAACTCTGCTCAATGCTATGTGGCAGCCCGGATGGCAGGGAAGTCTGGGGGAGAATGGATACTTGTATATATGTGGCTGAGTCACTTTGCTGTGCACCTGAAACTATCACAACATTGTTAATCAGCTATACTCCCAAATAAAATTTTAAAAAAAATTTTTTTTTTAACTCCTGTTTTTGGGATAAGGAAACTAAGGCTCCATGATTGGTAAGTTTCGCCACAAGGAAATGGTGGGTCATGTCCAAGTCCAGTTCCATCAGCATCCAGAGCCCAAGCATTTCCAAGGACATTTTTCTAGTCAGTACTTTTGTGTGACCAGCAATGATGAGGTAGAGTAAAGGCCCTGCTAAATCCACTGACTTACAGACCTAGGTTATTTGAGGCACTCTTTGGTTTCAACGTAACTCCTGTTGCGGCACTAACAATTTTTCACCCAGGCATTAGTGTTTTTTAACCAGTGTAACGTGTTTGCACTGAAAAAATATCATCCAAGATTGAAATGGGTAAACTCAAAGAAGGCTCTTTGGGTGATGATAAGGGGAATATAAATATTAGTAATATATTATTAATATTTATTAATATTAATGACTCCACAATGCAGGTGTATAATAATATAATTATATTCTAATTGGTGGAACCCAAGGAATATACATATAAGATATTTATATGTATATGTACAAGTACATGTGTATATACACACACACACACACAGATACAGAGGGAGAGAGAAACACACACATATATAAGAAGAGACACATTTGCATAAGGAAACAGAAAACAAAATGAGAACAGAGAAAATTATTTAGATTGGTAAAACAAGCAGGAGAGAGTTGTTTATTTGGACCACCTCTAGACATTCTAGCCACAAAAAAATACTTTTTGGCACATGATATATAAGAAGTGAATAAAGTAGACATATTATCTTAATGGGGCTTATATTTTACCAGAATTAACAACTAAACGAGTGGTGATGAGTCTCTGGGGTTGGGTGTATGGTGGCTGCTTCCTCAAATTTCACCACTTACTGCATACATGTCAGGAATGAGAGGTCACGTTATAACCACCCCTGTGTTTCAGACAAACAATTTTAACTACACTTGCCTAAGGCTTTCCAAGATATTTAGGAAGAGGTGACTTGTATTGGCTCTCTTAACAAAAGCCCATCTTAGGTTGGAAAGAGAGTATTTCCTCAGCAGGCAAAATAATTCTTTAAGAAAAACCCACAAAATGAACATTTAACAACTAAGCCTATGAAATGGATCGACCTACCACTTAAATACTTATTAGAGCCAAATGATCTCAGAGGTTCAGACCAGTGGATACGTTTTACCTGTCAAGAACTCTTGGGTTGCAAACCATAGTTATGAGACTTAAAGTAAGATCTTCATCATTTGGATGTCAGATCACTAATTCACATTTTCAAAACATCCGATTCAATAGGTACTTTGGTTTTTAACTGAGCATGAGGAGAGACTGCATGAGAAAAAGTTATATTATTTTACCCTGAAACTAAGAGGAACCTAAGTATCGTGTGTTATGATTGCTGAACAAGCTCAAATTCCCCGAGCAGCCAGGTCACTGCTGCGGCCGCTGCTGTTGCTGTGAATGGCGACTCCGTACCTGTGGTGCTAGCTGATAGGTGAGCCCATCGCGGTCGGGGTCCACCAGCCGCAGGGACCCGCACGGGACCTGCCTCCCCAGTGACAGCTGAGGTGCTGTGATACAAGCACGAGGCTGTAGGTGCACGGATACCCAGTGGGGACACTGACCAAGGGGAGGCGGGTCAGGGAGCTTCGGGATGGAGTCTCCTCCCTCCTCACCTGGAAAGGACCCTTCCACGACCTAGTCCTCCATATGACCTCCTTAAAGACATACGGGGCAAAGGGTATCTGGCTACTTCATGCTGGGGCAGCACCTGCTAAGAGTCTCCTTCTCACATGTCCCCCTCATCATTTGATAAAGACTCACCCAGTCTGCTTTATTAGTAAAAGATGTCCTATCAATTTCCCTGCAACCAAATCAACCCTCTCGTTTTCATTTACTTCTGATTTTATTTAAAAATATATGGATATGGGCTTCCCTGGTGGCACGGTGGTTTAGAATCCGCCTGCCAACGCAGGGGTCACCGGTTCATTGCCCTGGTTTGGGAAGATCCCACATGCCGCGGAGCAACTAGGCCAGTGAGCCACAACTACTGAGCCTGTGCTCTAGAGCCCACGAGCCGCAACTACTGAGCCCGCATGTTACAACTACTGAAGCCCGCGTGCCTAGAGCCCACGCTCCGCAACAAGAGAAGCCACTGCAATAAGAAGCCCGCGCACTGCAATGAAGAGTAGCCTCCGCTCACTGCAACTAGAGAAAGCCTGCACACATCAATGAGGAACCAACGCAGCCAAAACTAAAATACATTTTTAAAAATATATACGGAGAGAGTGCCTACTCTGTGTTAGTTACTATTCAGGATGCAGCACCAAAACTAACTGAGAAAGTTTCTGCCCTCATGGTGCTTACATTCTAATATTAGGGAGTAAAATCAAGAAAGGGATGCAATTATGTAGCAGTAAGTGCTGGGACAGAGCAGAGCAGGAATGGGGAGGGATATGCTGACCAGGTGAGACCTCCTTAAGGATGTGACACTTGGCCACTTGGCCGGAGACCTGAGTGACCCAAGGGAGTGAGCTGGATGAGCAAGTGAAGGAAAAAGACATTCTAGAGGGAAGAGCTAGGAGCTAAGACCTGGTGCAGCTGGGGAGCCGTGGACCCTGGTAACCTCTAAGGACGCGGGAGAGGAAGTACAGGCATGATCACAGCAGGTTTCCTGCACAATGAGGGACTGTTTACAGATCCCACTAATCTTTGCCAGAATGAGTGTCATGCATCTCAGATAGGAGCAGGGCAGCCCTGCATGATGTGAGCATGTGCATTTGTAACTACTTAATGAACTAGGCCTCATCCCTCCAAAATACTCATTACATCACATCTTTTTTTAAAATAAATTTATTTATTTATTTTTGGCTGCATTGGGTCTTCGTTGCCACATGTGGGCTTCCTCTAGTTGCGGTGAGCGGGGGCTACTCTTCGATGTGGTGCACAAACTTCTCATTGCGGTGGCTTTTTTTGTTGCAGAGCACGGGCTCTAGGAGCGCAGGCTTCAGTAGTTGTGGCATGCGGGCTCAGTAGTTGTGGCTCGTGGGCTCTAGAGCGCAGGGTCACTAGTTGTGGCACACAGGCTTAGTTGCTCCGTGGCATGTGGGATCTTCCCAGACCAGGGCTCAAACCCATGTCCCCTGCGTTGGGAGGTGGATTCTTAACCACTACGCCACCAGGGGAGCCCCAGATCACATCTTTTGAGAATGAGAAAATACTGTGATGTCCCAAGATGTTTGTGGTTATTAAAAGTATTAAGGTTGGGGCTTCCCTGGTGGCACAGGGGTTGGGAATCCGCCTGCCGATGCAGGGGACACAGGTTCGTGCCCCGGTCCGGGAAGATCCCACATGCCGCAGAGCGGCTGGGCCCGTGAGCCATGGCCGCTGAGCCTGTGCGTCCAGAGCCTGTGCTCCATGACAGGAGAGGCCACAACAGTGAGAGGCCAGCATACGGTAAAAAAAAAAAAAAAGTATTAAGGTTATAAAAAAATAGTGTGATTATTAATTTTTTTCAAATTCTATGAGACCTTCATAGATTTTTTTGTGATAGATTGAAAATTTGTTAAAGTGATAGGCTGGTCATTTAATAGTCTCTACCAGAGGATGTGAATATGGTCTCAACGGAGGTATGAGTGATTTATAGACAACAGGAAGGGAAATGCATATACATTTTTAGTTATATTTCCTCCCTGACAATGGCAGTAGTGTACATGGTCCTCAAGTCAGATGTTCGTCTCTAGTCAAACCAGACTTTGCAATTCAAAAACATATTTATTGTGTGCCTAGTAAGTGCCACACGCTGTTCTGGACACTCAGGACGCATTAGGAGAAAAACACAGGAAAAGCTCTGTCCTCCAGGACTGAATTCTCTGTTTCATGCTTTTAGATTTTAGATCTGTACCAGATTTTAGGTTTAATGCGGACTTCCTTTGTAAAGTAGTAAACACTTTGAAAATAGTAAACTCACTGCCAATTTGGGGCATAGAAATAGAGAATTAAGACAGCCACCATGGACACGAGTTCCATTTAAAAGATTTGTCGGGCTTCCCTGGTGGCGAAGTTGGGAGTCCGCCTGACGATGCAGGGGACACGGGTTCTTGCCCCGGTCCAGGAGGATCACACGTGCCGCGGAGCGGCTGGGCCCGTGGGCTGTGGCCGCTGGGCCTGCGCGTCTGGAGCCTGTGCTCCGCAGCGGGAGAGGTCACAGCAGTGAGAGGCCCGCGTACCGCAAGATAAATAAATAAATAAATAAAAGATTTGTCTTTCTCTATATATGGGTAGCAATGTAAAATATAATTTTAATAAAATGGCATACCATTTTATTACCATTTTTACTAAAAGAAAATATGTTTGTGGTTAGAGCCATTCTCAGTTTTAAAGAGTGTCCATTGTGGTGCCTAAAACATCCTAGCAAGTTTTACATCAAGCTCTTTATTTATACTGTGATTGGTAGGCTTACCTACAGTATTTTTCAAAAGCAAATCTTTCTGACTGATCGGTGATACAGCAATTCCGCAGTACTCTTTCAGAAGTTCACTCAAATGTACATTCATTTGTTTACTCTCTTTCATTCTTTTTGAGGTACCCGTACAAAGAACTTTGTTAAGTGAGCCAAAAGCAATCCATAAATTTCTTGTGATTTATTGGTAAATCCACTGTGACATTGCTAAAATAATGCAGAAAAAGTGAACCAGTGAAACAGGCATGCGTAGGAATAAAAGTAATGGTTACCTTCTCCAACAGTTAAAAGATGGTGTTTTGCATGATTACAGGGCTAGTGCTGTGCTCGAGTCCTCTAGATCTTATTTACCCAGATTTTCATAACAAGGAAAAGTTGTTAATGTCATTCTTCTCAGATTTGTCCCCTGTCATTTATCAACATATGTTTAAATAGTGCTACTGTGTTCTGGGTACTAGGATCATAAATAAAAGGACATATGAAATATGGTTCTTATACATTAAATTCAATTAATTGAGGCTGACTTAACAAATAATTACACTGAAATGGGACAGGTAGTCCTGTGGCCACATTCTTTTATTGAGCAAACCCACTTTTATCGGGTGGGGGCTATGATCCACGCTCTATGGTTAGAAAACTAAGAAGCATGGAAACTATCGATGGGGAATCCAGGAAATAAACAGTTGAAACGTCTCAAGATGATAATGTGGAGATGGGTTGCCAGTGTGTCAAAATCAGACAGAAGGGAGGGGTACAGGGAGGGGCTCTCAGAGGATGTGGTTTCTAACCCACGTCATCAAGGGCAGGGAGCTTATCGTGAAGAAGAGGGAAAAAACAGCCCGAGCAATGGAGCAGCGTGTAAAACAGGAGAAGTATCGCAGAGCCCTGGAAACCACAAATTTGTCAGGATGGCAGCAGGAAGGCGTGATTTTAGGCAGGTAGAGATTTCCGCTCCAGCACCAGTGGGGTGAACAGTTTCAAGGGAGCTAGTCTGAAGGCAGCAAGGTATTGGAAGCCTTTGTAATAATCCACGGAGGAAACAGTGATGCCCTGACTTAATAAAGAGGAAGTAACGAGAAAAAGCATTTAAGAGAGTATAGGTAAAGACTTGATCGTACTTGGTGAGAGAAATTGAAACCAAGCAGGACCCTGTGGGGCTCCCGGGCACAGAAGCCTTTCTGTCCCCTGTTTCTTGTTTGTAGGGAACAGACCCCATGACCTGCCCTGAGTCCCAAAGGGCAGATTCCAACAGTTGCTGATCAGGGCAGGGAGGGGATGCAGAGACAAGGGAGGAGACCACCTGAGGCCAGATTAAAGGAGCGCAGGCCCTGCACACACCCTGATCCTCATCAGCAACACTGCACTTGGACCATTGCTACAAAACTCCTCACCAAATCCTCCCGGGTTGGGACACACAGTTTCGAGGGTACGAGCCTAACGTGTCCCCCTCTGCCTGGCAAAGGAGTAAAGCTCTTTCTCTTCTACTTCACCAAACGCTCTGAGATTCGATTCAGCACCAGTGCACAGAGGCCAAGCTTCTGGCATCAAGAGAGACTCCCAGATTTCAGGAGCTATGGTTGGAAAAACTAGCAGTGTGAGAGCAGCACTTCCTGAGATATGAGCCTTCTTAAATGACAGAGATGTTGGGTAAGCTGCACGTGGACACTGGCAGATTGGGACCAGCTGGACAGAAGGTAGGGGGAGCAGGAAGTGTGATCACCCCTTGTCAAAGGCAACAGGAACGGCAGCCCGTGAGAACTTGGAAAGCAGCCCCTGTGTTTCCCAAGCAGGACATTTCTGAGGACCTGGGAGGAGGGGTTTCCATGGCGCCATGAAAAGAAAAGTTACCATGGTCGTGAATCTGACATCACAAGATCTGCACAATATACATAGCTTTTCAAGCAAAAGGGTTTCATGGTAAGCAGAACATTTATGTTTTAGATATGTCATTGTTATTTAAATATGACCGTCTTGAAGTACATTTATGTTGGGGAAAAAAAGAGCCAGTATAGAATCTGAAGATAAAGGTAGGAATAAGACTAAATAAGAAAATGGCTCTGAATATATAGGAAATTATTCATAATATTATGGAAGTGCAAAGGAGGAAGCCACCTCTGCCTGGGAGTGTTAACAAATGCTTAATGGGTAAATGTCCTTTGCTGTGTACCTTTTTCAAAGTATTTAGTAACTTGCAACGTAGTCAAGTATGCGTGGTGCTTTGTTTTTTTTTTTTTCTTTACATACAGAGACATGAAACGTTTCTGGGTCAGAGCTCTCTTCTATGGTCCTTTGCATGGTGTGTCCAATCCAGCTCTCTCTGGCCTGAACATGTCTATTCACAGAATAAGGAGAGAGTGGAAGACCCATGAATGATTTAAAGCTTCTCTGCTGGTAAGTTTTACCCAATAAATCTCATTTTCTATCGAAAGATCCCAGTACCACTGGTACGTGTGTCTGTGTCCCCTTGGCTCAATCATCTTGGAGGTTTACTAACAGCAAAAAGACGAATGAGCACTAAATGAAGGAAGGGGAAAAAAAAAGGTGAAGTTGTTTAGTTACTGGCCTGTTTGTTTATAGGATGGGGAAATGCAAATATCATTTCAGACATCTGGGTGGCTGAGCTTTTCTTAGAAATACACTGAAGGTGACTCTGATCCCAGTCTTTGAGGTTCTGCTGCCCAAGTAAATGCAGATTAATACTATGGACTTGCAGGGGGTTCGTCCTCAAAAGCACCTCCAGTCTGGTTTTTTAAGAATAGACTTGTCACAAGACGTTAATTAGTGTCACCTGAGGAAAAGTACCTTGGGCAAGACAATCAGAAAATGTGAAGGGAAACACCTTTCACTGTCTTAAATTTTTCAAAGCGTCTGTATTGGCTTTAAAACACGCCTGCATGTTCTCTGTCTTCTCATTGGAAGGAGTCTGATGCCTCTCCCCTAAATCTGAGCGGGTCCAAGCAACTCACTTCAAACCATAGCAGGAGGCGGAACTGATGCTGCCCTGTGCCTGCAGGTCACAGGAGGTCCCGTGGCTTCCCCATGTCTCCCTCTGCTCCTGGGACCCTCCTCCTTGAAATACAGCCGCCGAGCTGTGCAGAAACCAACAGCCAAGCGGACTGTCCCTGTGATGTGCCCCCAGCAGCTCCAGGGGAGGCTGCTCCAGCCCACAACCAGACGTACCAGGAGACGTACGACCCAGGGAAGCAGAGGGGCCTCCAGCCTGGGGCCTCCAGCCTCTGCCCAGAGCCAGCTGAGGCCCCTGAGCGGCTCTGTCAAGCCTCACACTGCAGACTCACAAGCACAATGAATTGAGCATAGTTTTAAGCCTTGGATTTTGGAGAGGTTGCTGTTCAGCAACAGACACTAAAAAGACCTTGCATAAGTCAATGACACAATACTTCCTAACAGGTAAGAAATGGAATATCTCCTGCCACATCATTAAACAAAGGACATCACAGTCATCAGCGACTGCAGCCCTCCAACGTCAGCCGGTGAGCCCTGAGGGAACTCAGCAGGGAAAAGAATACCTGCCATCTAGCAGCCATCAGATGGCAGCCACTCCCTACGGTGTACAGTGAACCCTGCGGAAACTCAGGATGTGAAAATACAGGACACTGGCCCCAGAGAGCTGAGGAATGATTTCAGTGAGCCCAGACTCTTAAATCGTCCCATACAGAGAAAAGCGCTACATTTCTTAACTTGGGATATCTCATTTGTTTTTATTAACAGTAATCTTTTGTTCCTACTACCTGCCCTTTGTTGCAGAAACTCCTGGATGTATCGTGGCTTTCCTCTCACCTCCTCGGAGCAGTTCTCTCAGGGTTACTTGAGATGCGGCCGCCCAGGCTTGAAGTCCTAAAAATTCCCGCCGAATAAAACATCCCTGTCAACTTTTAGGTTGTGAATCCATTTTTTCAGTCGACAGAGGGATAAACCACACGTTGTTCTGGAATTATTCTCTCAGGGGTGCTTTCTGCACCAGCAAGTATAGCCCTGGTGCACAGAGAACCCACTTCACTGATCTTCAACATCCGGATGTACGTTTCTCTGAAATTTCTGGAATCATCCCTCTTTATTTTTTTCAAACTTTTGCTGAGTGTTATTTGGGGTCTATATCTTAGTAAGTCTGTGATTTCTTCCGCGATTGTCAAGACAAAAATAGTGCAATGTTCTAAGGAGCCCATCGTTTCCACTGCACTATTTATTTTGCAAAATCAGGATTAAATACAAAGATACAGAGTAGAGGTGGCCCTAACCTGTTGTTCTGATTTCTGAGAGAAGACCTTGTGGACAAAACCATTCAGAATTTCTCAGACACTGTTTGAAGCAAACAAATATCCAACAGAGCCGCCTGTTTGAAATTCCTCTATGAACGTGTTGTCTTCTATCCAAACCCAACTCTTTCCATCCACAGAAAAGCAAACCATACAACCCATTATTCATGTCATTTGTCTTGTTCGCCCTTGGTTTTCAGCAAGTTTCTACCCTCACGTTTATGTATTTCCATGAAGTTATATGCTTTCAAGAACTACCTTTTTTTCTCTGCCTTTCCTCTTAAGAAGTAAATGGGTGGGAGACCTAAATAGGCATTTCACCAAAGAAGACATACAGATGGGCAAGAGGCACATGAAAAGCAGCTCAACATCACTAATTACTAGAGAAATGCACATCAAAACTACAATGAGGGACCACCTCACACTGGGCAGAACGGCCATCATCAAAAAATCTACAAACAACAAATGCTGGAGAGGGTGTGGAGAGAAGGGAACCCTCTTGCACTGTTGGTGGGAATGTAAATTGATACAGCCACTATGGAGAACAGTAGGGAGGTTCCTTAAAAATACAACTGTCATCTGACACAGCAATCCCACTTCTGGGCATATACCCTGAGAAAATCATAATTCAAAAACAGTCATGTACCACAATGTTCATTGCAGCACTATTTACAATAGCCAGGACATGGAAGCAACGTAAGTGTCCATCAACAGATGAATGGATAAAGAAGATGGGGCACATATATACAATGGAATATTACTCAGGCATAAAAAGGAGGAAATGAAATTGGGTCATTTGTAGAGATGTGGATGGACCTAAACAGTGTCATACAGGGTGAAGTAAGTCAGAAAGAGAAAAACAAATATCGTATATTAATGCATATATGTGGAATTTAGAAAAATGTTACAGATGAACCTATTTGCAGGGCAGGAATAGAGATGTAGACGTAGAGAACGGACATATTGACACAGTGGGGGAAGGGGAGGGCGGGATAAATTGGGAGATTAGGATTTACATATTATATACACTACCATGTGTAAAATAGATAGCCAGAGGGAACATGCCATAAAGCACAGGGAGCTCAGCTCAGTGCTCTGTGATGACCTAGCGGGCTGGGATGTGGGGGGAGAGAGGGAGGCCCAAGAGGGAGGTGATGTATGTCTACATATAACTGATTCATTTCATTGTACAGCAGAAACTAACACCACACTGTAAAGCAATTATACTCCAATAAAAAAAAAAATACTCAAAAAAGAATATCTAAGGAAATGGAAAGACAGCCTCCACAGAGTGGAACACTCAATGTAGTTGAGGTGCCAGTACTACTCAAAGTGATCTGCAGAGCCAATGCAATTCCTATCAAGATTCTTTCTTCTGCATTTTCTAATTGGTCCTTGTTAATCCCTTGCAATACATTTCCTTTCAGACACTGTAGTTTTCTTCTCTCAAGGTTAGATTAGGTCCTTTTTATGTTTCCTATGTGTCTACTTCACTGTTTGAATTCATTGAATATAGTTGGAATAAATGTTTTAAAGTCCTTCTCTGGTGACTCTAAAAAAAAGAAAAAGAAGTATATTTCTCTCGATGATGGAATGCCCACAGCACACGGCCATTTTCCAATCTTGATTTTCATTTCACATTAAGATTATAATTACTGTCCTGTTTTAGAGTCTCAATTTAGTTTTATTTCTTACCCATCCTTGGTGTGGTAGATACTGAACCCTCAAATATATCAAGATGATAGCATCTTCAGCCATGGTCCTGAAATCCAGTTTCAACTCATGAATTATCTTTTCCAACACAGATACCTCCCTACAGAGTTTCTTTTCCATTGTCCCAAAGCTCTAGGATAATCGTCACGAAGTTGGTAGAATATAATAGAAAGTTTCATCAGACCTATCAGTTTTCTGGATTTAAGACTCAGAGTCCTAAAAAAGGACACTATATGTTGGTTTTATGTTTTTCTTTCTTTACATATTCATGTCCCTATCTGTAGTCAGATGTTGTAATTATATTGTTTTAAAAGGTCTTATATCTAGGCAAATTCTTTAATGGATGCATATCTAATCCCTCCTAAAAAAGCATCACCCTTAGGACAAAAAACCTTGTATTAATGACAGGCCAGACTTTTATCTGCATGTTGTTATTTCTGTAGATTAGCCATGAATGAAACCAAACCATGCAAAGATCTGGAGGAAGAGCCTTCCAGACAAAGGGAAAAGCGATTCAAACAGCCCAGCTGTGCACACAATCTGGAACGCTGAACAAACCAGAGAAGAGCAAGCCTGCCTGCAGAAGCAGGGGCTCAGCGGACGGAGGGGCCAGACCCCAGGGTCAGCGATCCCCTTAAGTCCCGGCTCCAGCACCATGTGACCTGGGGCCACCCGCTCACTCCCTCTGAGCTCCATTCTCTCACCTGCTGCTAGGGAGAGCAGCACACCTGTCTCCTGGCATCACCGCAGGTGCTGGGTGATTAGCAGGTGAAACGGAGCAGGCAGATGAGGCGGGGAGTGTCCTCGGCTGCACCGGCAGTGGGTGGGGTCAGGTCAGACCACTGCAGACCAGGCAAAAAGTCCAGATGTTATTCCAAATGTGATGAGAACATGAGAGAACTCCAAGCAGGTGACAGATGTGAACTGAATTATATTCACTTTTTTGGGAAGTGTGGGCTCCGAACATGAACGGAAGAAAAGGGAGCACACTAGGAGAGTATTTCAGGATCTGGACCAAAGGGAGGATGGGCCCATGTGATTTTAAGATGAAAACACTCGTAATTTGGTTTTCTTGACCCTAAATTGCCGCAGACCCTGAAAACTATCTCCTGGATGTGGCACCAGATGTTATGGGACATTGAAAACACACTCATCTTTAAAGGACTAGAAGGGGGTCTTGGGGCTTCCCTGGTGGCACAGTGGTTGAGAGTCTGCCTGCTGATGCAGGGGACACCGGTTCGTGCCCCGATCTGGGAATATCCCACATGCCGCGGAGTGGCTGGGTCCGTGAGCCATGGCCGCTGAGCGTGCGCGTCCGGAGCCTGTGCTCCACAACGGGAGAGGCCACAACAGTGAGAGGCCCGCGTACAGCCAAAAAAAAAAAAAAAAAAGAAGGGGGTCGTGATGTGGGTCTACATCTGCCATTAGCACACTGTATTAAACTTGGGAGAGTCATCTCATATTTTTAACATCATTTTGCACAAAATTTGGTCACTTTACTAGATGATAATGGAGGTTACTTCTGGTTCTAAAATTCTACACTAAATTTTATTTG
The DNA here is from genome assembly GCA_036417435.1 of Inia geoffrensis. Lineage (NCBI taxonomy): Eukaryota > Metazoa > Chordata > Mammalia > Artiodactyla > Iniidae > Inia > Inia geoffrensis. The sequence goes on along the minus strand of CM070906.1, from coordinate 1,591,519 downwards.
GTGATTTGAAAATTTATTTTAATATGAAAAGAGAATTGAAATGTTACATATCATTATATCAAAAATTAAACTTTTAAGTTATTGGCCTACTTAATTTAGCTCTTATTTCCATTAATTTATTTTGTTTTTTTAATTTCTTTTCTGTTTGAAATTTGAACTTTTATGTCCAATAATTGTTTTTAGTCACCTAATAAATTCCTCCTGTATAATAAGGCATGAAGAGAACCATAATCCAGGGTCATGGATTAAGGTAAGACACTAAATATTTCCAAATGTGCACTTAACAAAGCATTCGATTATTTTCAGAACTATACACAATTATGTCTCAAAATATTTTCAGGATAAAGCACCTCATCTTTCATGTGAGTGTTGATTTCGATTACTTCTGGAGCCCACAGCACCTCCCCAGCATGGATACCGTCTTCTTCTGTGTTAGCCATTCTACTCATTTCTCCTCCTTCATGGATTTCCCCACTCCTTGCACATTTCCGTCTACAGCCCACCTCGCTCCTACCTACATAAATTTTATTTTGCTTTTTCTTATTGTGTCTCATCTTATCTGCTGAGCATGAGGGCATTTTAGGGAAATAAATAAGCATTGCAACCTTAGTAATAAAAATAACTTAAGAACCTCTATGTTTTAGAGTTGTAATTCCTTCTGAGGCTTTAAGTTGCCTGGTTTTTCTGATTAAACCTCAATACCAAGAATATTTTTCATAAAAATACAGCCATTTTTTCATTTGTGGCCTGTTTCATACTTTAGTTTTTACCAAATTATAACATTCAAAATTGCAGCTATAAAGCTTTCAGTATTTGGACACTAGTTATATAAAATATTGCATAGCCCAGGGGCATTACATCAGGGAACCTAGTATTAAACTAATCTGTGTAATAGTTACTTAGTAGTAATTTGTGTCTTGGTCTACATAAAATGCAGAATCCATTTTCTTCCAATGATATCATACATGTTGATGGGTGTTAGGAAGTATACAATGGTTATCTTTATCCAGTTCTAATGTACATTTTACTTCTTTTCTCTTTTATCATTTTTATCACTTTAAAAATGATAATGTTGGGCTTCCCTGGTGGCGCAGTGGTGGAGAGTCCGCCTGCCGATGCAGGGGACACGGGTTCGTGCCCCGGTCCGGGAAGATCCCACATGCCGCGGAGCTGCTGGGCCCGGGAGCCATGGCCGCTGAGCCTGTGCGTCCGGAGCCTGTGCATCCGGAGCCTGTGCTCCACAACGGGAGAGGCCACAACAGTGAGGGGCCCGCATACCGCCAAAAAAAAAAAAAAAAAAAAATGATAATGTTAATTATATAGGTACTTTCTTGTTATTATCAAGTACATTTTTTGGTAAGTATACATAAACTTTTGATAATGTCTTAAACAAAAGTGTTCTTGGAGAAAATACTAGATACAATTAAGACATAAAAATGATTGTGAAATAAAATATATGAGAAAGAAAAGGGGAAGGCTAGTTTCAAAAGCATATTCCAAAGTTTCTCTGCATATCATTAGAATAAATGTGTTTTGATAACAGTGAAAAGATAAAGAAGCAATAATCCATTTTTAAATGCTTCTAAACTGAAATAATACCATTACTAGAATACTCCATAGAATATTTGAATTTATATGTTCTCTGGAATTTCAATATATTCAAGAAAAAATTATCTAGATGGTGTCTATTATTGTGTTGTCTTGAATACGATGAGGCAATTTTGGTCTTTACTATGAAAAGAATATCTCTGTGAATATTAGCACTAGCCTTGTAATAAAGGGATATGATTACCCTCTCACTTTTATATATTTTCTCTTTCTTTGTTAAAATAGACTATACGATAATTAGGCAAGAGAAGAAGAGGGTCGGTGGTAATTTTGTTAAAATGCTAAAATAACGGCATCAATTCCTTCTTGTTTCAGTGATGTGAGGGGACAGGAAATAGCAGATGGATATTTGCTGAGCTGAGAATGACTCTTGAGAAATAAAAGCTTTCAAAGCATACGGACCCCTTATCTTTGACAAAGGAGGCAGGAATGTACAGTGGAGAAAAGACAGCCTCTTCAATAAGTGGTGCTGGGAAAACTGGACAGCTACATGTAAAAGAATGAAACTGGAACACTCCCTAACACCATACACAAAAATAAACTCAAAATGGATGAATGACCTAAATGTAAGGCCAGACACTATCAAACTCTTAGAGGAAAGCATAGGCAGAACACTCTATGACATAAATCACAGCAAGATCCTTTTTGACCCACCTCCTAGAGAAATGGAAATAAAACCAAAAATAAACAAATGGGACTTAATGAAACTTCAAAGCTTTTGCACGGCAAAGGAAAACATAAACAAGACGAAAAGACAACCCTCAGAACGGGAGAAAATATTTGCAAATGAAGCAACTGACAAAGGATTAATCTCCAAAATATACAAGCAGCTCATGTAGCTCAATATCAAAAAAACAAACAACCTAATCCAAAAATGGGCAGAAGACCTAAAAAGACATTTCTCCAAAGAAGATATACAGATTGCCAAGAAACACATGAAAGGATGCTCAACATCACTAATCAGAGAAATGTAAATCAAAACCTCAATGAGGTATCACCTCACACTGGGCAGAATGGCCATCATCAAAAAATCTAGAAATAATAAATCCTGGAGGGGGTGTGGAGAAAACAGAACCCTCTTGCACTGTTGGGAGGAATGTAAATTGCTACAGCCACTATGGAGAATAGTACGGAGGTTCCTTAAAAAGCTAAAAATAGAACTACCATATGACCCAGCAATCCCACTGCTGGGCATATACCCTGATAAAACCGTAATTCAAAAAGAGTCACGTACCACAATGTTCATTGCAGCACTATTTACAATAGCCAGGACATGGAAGCAACCTAAGAGTCCATCAACAGATGAATGGATAAAGAAGATGTGGCACATATATACAATGGAATATTAGTCAGCCATAAAAAGAAACAAAACTGAGTTATTTATAGTGAGGTGGAAGGACCTAGAGTCTGTCATACAGAGTGAAGTCAGAAAGAAAAACATATACCGTATGCTAACACATATATATGGTTTCTAAAACAATATGGTTCTGATGAACCTAAGGCTAGGACAAGAATAAAGATGCAGACGTAGAGAATAGACTTGAGGAAACGGGGAGGGGGAAGGGTAAGCTGGGTCAAAGTGAGAGAGTGGCATGGACATATATACACTACCAAACGTAAAATAGCTAGCTAGTGGGAAGCAGCCACATAGCACAAGGAGATCAGCTCAGTGCTTTGTGACCACCTAGCGGGGTGGGATAGGGAGGGTGAGAGGGAGATGCAAGAGGGAGGGGATATGGGGATATATGTATATGTATAGCTGATTCACTTTGTTATAAAGCAGAAACTAACACACCATTGTAAAGCAATTATACTCCAATAAAGATGTTAAAAAATAATAAAATAAAATACATGGAGAACTGAAAAAAAAATGGACCCAGGTTTGCTCTAGGAAGGGCTGTAAAATATTCTCCCCTCAATGTTATGAAACACTGGCTCTAGAGGCAAAGGAAAAACCATTAACATTACATATTAGGACCCTCTTTTACGTAATTTCTCCATAAAGATTCTTCAAATGTCCTCTTCCATAATTTAGTTATCAAATTAATTTGTAACTCTGTTTAACACGGTATCATTCTATAAGATAGTCACGATATATGAGGGAAGTTGGCTTTCAAATATTAATAATATTTAAGCTGATTAAAGAGTAGAGACACATCTACTGAAAAAATTAACTCTTACGTATGCATATTCTCCATAGATGTCAAATTACAGGTGTCCAACAGTTTGGCAGGAGTCTTTTAAATCAAAATATTTACCTTCTAAAACACAGAAATCATATGAAAATTAAATGTCCAAAACCAGTGCATTTCTTTAAGTTGGCACTTAATTTTATCTTTATAATGAATTCCTCTGAGGACAGTATAAATGAAGAAAACCGTGAACATGTGTTCAGGTGGGGATAAAGACCTGTGGATTCATTTAGGGAAAACAAACTGGAAAAACAATGTGACTCTTAAATCAGTGTTTTATAAATTGGCTTATTTGCTTGGATAAAAATCACTAAAACATTTAGATCATAAAAGTACACTAATTTCAGACTACATTCTGAAGTGAAATATTTTAAAAATTACACTATTATTCTTCAGCTTCTGTGGCTCTGCATCAGTGCAAAATTGCTTATATGCAAATAGAGTTTTGTTGCATGACTAAGGTGCTAAGCCTTCTTATTGACCGTAAAGCTCAATAAAGTCTATGTCTAAGAATACTTGTTGAACTCACAGCACTGTCAAAGCAAAAATTTCCCCAGACACAGCTGAACAGGCAAGGAAGGCTTCATCCAGGGCCGTTACACAGGTGAGAGGAGCCGGACTCCGTCTGAGGTTAACTCCACTGAAACGAAGGGCAGGCAAGGTGTGCACAGCTGGACTGGAAAGATGCTAGGTCACGTGCATGTCCTCAGTGGTGCTTCCCAAAAGCAAAATAAACTGTCTCTTACCTTCAGGAAAGGAAGCCTCTTACATCCTGCAGCAAGGGACCCACAGGACTCAGGCTCCTCCCAGCCCCAGAGTCCAGGGGGGTATCATTCTGTTTGATCTCATTTGGAAGGGTTGGTCAGTCAGGACCATTGTCTTGAGAAAGACAATCCTGCGTTGTAAAACTGGCCAGAGGTTTTTCCAAAGATTAACATCTCCAAGGGCAGGGAAAGATGCAGAAAATTTTCTAAGTTAAATGCTCTAAGCCAGCAGTCCCCAACCTTTTTGATACCAGGGACCGGTTTTGTGGAAGACAATTTTTCCACGGACCAGAGGCAGGGAGATGGTTTCGGGATGATTCAAGCACATTACATTTATTGTGTACTTTATTGCTGTTATTATTACATTGTAATACATAATGAAATACTTATACAACTCACTATAATGCAGAATCAGTGGGAGCCCTGAGCTTGTCTTCCTGCAACTAGATGGTCCCACCTGGGGGTGATGGGAGACAGTGACACCCAAAGTGTGTTGCTATGTCCACTCTACTCGGTGATCTCGTTTTGGGTGCCATCACTGCAGAAAACCCCACTTCACAAGGATAGGATGCTGGAAATGGAAGCAGGCTTTTCAGTGCTTTTGTGGCAACCTCAGGATATCCCACCTTGACTTTAATCCAGAACATATGGAGATTTGACGTTGTCTCAAACATACTTTTTTTGTGTGTGTGTGGTACGCGGGCCTCTCACTGTTGTGGCCTCTCCCGTTGCGGAGCACAGGCTCCAGATGCACAGGCTCAGCGGCCATGGCTCACGGGCCACCCCGCGGCACGTGGGATCTTCCCGGACCGGGGCACGAACCTGTGTCCCCTGCATCGGCAGGCGGACTCTCAACCACTGCGCCACCGGGGAAGCCCTCAAACATACTTTTAAGGCCACCGTCACTTGCGATCTCAAGCAGTTGATCCTCTTCTGGCACAAAGTTGATTCACTTGGCTTATTCACAAATGGGTCAAGGACCCATTCCTTCCCAGTTCAGGGGTCTTTTGTGGTTGGGAGGTAACGCTCAACCTCTTCTGAAAGCTGAGATTGGTGATCATGCACCAGGTGGGAGAAAGAAGGCTCTGGCTCAGTCTCTTTCAAAATGTCTGCTAATGTTTGAATCATGTCAAAAATCCCAATGTTCACTCGCCGCCCCCATAATTCAAGTTGGGCTTTGAATGCAGCCACTTTATCTGTGGACTTGAACACAGTTGTCGTTCCCTCCTGAAGTGAAAGATTTATGTCACTGAGCAGGTGGAATATGCCACACAAGTAAGCAAGTTTTGTGACCCATTCTGTGTCACTGAAATGTGCTGCCAGTGGTGACTGTTCTTCTAAAAGAAATCTCTGGAGTGGCTCTCGTAACTCAGAAACTCAGGCCAGTGATCTACCTTTAGAAACCATCTCACTTCTGTGTATAAGAGAAGACGTGGGTGCTCTGTGTTCATCTCCTCACAGAGCTGCGCGAACAGACGTGAGTTAAGGGCGTGTACTTTAACGTGGTTGATCATTTTAATCACATCCTGCAAAACGTTGTTAAATTAAGGTGACATTTTTCAGCTAGCCGGCATTTCTCTATGATGACACAGTGTGTGGACTCACATTCAGAAGTGACCTCTTTGACCTGAGTAGTGAAACCAGAAAGCCGTCCAGTCATGGCAGCCGCTCTGTCCATACATATACTGATGCAAAATGACCCATCCAGTTTTCCTGACATGTAATCATTCAAAGACTTGACTAGTTCTGCAGCTGTGCTGTGGTGGTGTTTGGTAACAAAAGCACACATAACACATCCTCAGGCACATCCTCCTGAAAAATATATTGCACAAAAGCAAGCACTGTTGCCTTGTTGTCAACAGCGGTAGACTCGTAAACCTGGACTGCGTACCACGGTGACTCATTGATCCTCTCTAACAATTGTGCCTCAATATCCTCTGCAATTTCATCAATTTGTCTAGTTATGGCGCTAGCCGAAAGAGGAACACGTGCCACCTTTTGAACTGCGGCCTCTCCTAAAAGTTCACGACAAATGTCCTTAGCAGCAGGCAGGATCGACTCTTCACCAACAGTGAAGGGCTTCTTAGCTTTAGCAATGTGGTTAGCCACTAAAAATGACGCTCTCAGGGCAGACACATGTGATGAAGTGGTGGCCTTCAGTAATTGCTTCTGTTCTTCGTGTTCATGGTTTCTTCTTTTGAAAAACTCCAAAGCCTTGTCTTTTAATGCAGGGTGCTTGGTTTCCATGTGGCAAAGCAGTTTCAAAGGTTTCATGGCTTCGTTGGATAGCCAGTCATCGTATATTACAGAAAGCGGGCTCGGAGGATGTGAATCACAATGCAATGAACCCATAATGTAAGCAGGACTCTTGGTACTTTCCTTTAAAAGCAGATTTCTTCTTGTTAGCAGTCTTAGAGCCTTCTGCTGTCTCATCACTGGGTTTTTCCCCCTTTTCAAAGAAGCTCTCCAGCGACATCTGTTTTTCACTCATTTTGGCTAGGCTTAGCTTGTGGGCTTACCAGAACTGTGACTGTGGAAAGTGTGCAGTGCAGGAAAGAGGCATGGATGGAAGTGGTAAATAAAATCATGGGTGGGCCACACATGGACTAAAATATATGTCAGATTCTGACTTAAAGCCTGCCACCAGACGCAGCTTAGTCGTCACCTGCCACTCACTGATAGGGTTTTGATATGAGCCTGCAAGCAGTTGATTTATGATGGTCTCTGTACAGTCAAACCTCTCTGCTAATGATAATCTGTATTTCAGCCGCTCCCCAGCACTAGCGTCACCGCCTCAGCTCCACCTCAGATCATCAGGCATTAGATTCTCATAAGGAGCACACAACATACATCCCCCGCACGCGCAGTTCACAGTAGGCTTCACGCTCCTGTGAGAATCTAATGCCACCACTGATCTGGCAGGAGGCGGAGCTCAGACGGTAATGTGAGCGATGGGGAGCGGCTGTAAATACAGATGAAGCTTTGCCTGCTGGCCCGCCACTCACCTCCTGCTGTGTGGCCTGTTTCCTAATAGGCCACAGACTGGTACTGGTCCTTGGCCTGGGAGTTGGGGACCCCTGCTCTAAGCCAATGGAGGTCAGGATCTCGAGTCAGGAAGGAGCCTGGCTAGAATTTACCTAGGCCAAGGTCAAGGCTGTCTGGTGAGTGTGCACACATATGCCCAACAAGTTCTCAGGGCCCAGCAAAATTATAGTAGTGAATAAAATACCTGGGAATAAACCTACCTAAGGAGGCAAAAGACCTGCATGCAGAAAACTATAAGATCCTGAGGAAAGAAATCAAAGATGACACAAACAGATAGAGAGATATACCGTGTTCTTGGATTGGAAGAATCAATATTGTCAAAATGACTATACTACCCAAAGCAATCTACAGATTCAATGCAATTCCTATCAAATTACCAATGACATTTTCACAAAATTAGAACAAAAAAATTTTACAGTTTGTATGGAAATACAAAAGATCCCAAAGAGCCAAAGTAATCTTGAGAAAGAAAAACGGAGCTGGAGGAATCAGGCTCCCTGACTTCAGACTATACTACAAAGCTACAGTAATAAAACAGTATGGTACTGGCACAAAAAACAAAATATAGATCAATGGAATAGAATAGAAAGTCCAAAGATAAATCCATGCACCTATGGTCAATTAATCTCTGACAAGGGAGGCAAGGATATACAATGGAGAAAAGACAGTCACTTCAATAAGTGGTGCTGGGAAAACTGGACAGCTACATGTAAATGAATGAAATTAGAACACTCTCTAACACTATACACATAAATAAGCACAAAGTGGATTAAAGACCTAAATGTAAGACTGGCTACTATGAAACTCTTAGAGGAAAACATAGGCAGAACACTCTCTGACATAAATCGCAGCAACATCATTTTTGGTCCACCTCCTAGAATAAAAAACAAAAATAAACAAACGGGACCTAATTAAACTTAAAATCTTTTGCACAGCAAAGGAAACCATAAACAAAACAAAAAGACAACCCACAGAATGGGAGAAAATATTTTCAAACAAAGCAACCTACAAGGGATTAATCTCTAAAATATACAAACAGCTCATGCAGCTCAATATCAAAAAACCAAACAACCCAACTGAAAAATGGGCAGGAGATCTAAACAGACATTTTTCCAAAGAAGACATACAGATAGCCAAAAAGCAAATGAAAAGATGCTCAACATCACTAACTATTTGAGAAATGTAAATCAAAACTACAATGTGGTATCACCTCACACCAGTCAGAATGGCCATCATCAAAAAATCTACAAACAATAAATGCTGGAAAGGGAGTGGAGAAAAGGGAACCTTCCTACACTGTTTGTAGGAATGTAAATTGGTGCAGCCACTGTGGAGAACAGTATGGAAGTTCCTCAAAAAGCCAAAATAGAGTTACCATATGATCCAGCAATCCTACTCCTGGGCATATATCCAGAGAAAACCATGATTTGAAAAGATACATGCACCCCAATGTTCACAGCAGCACTATTTACAATAGCTAAGACATGGAAGCAACCTAAATGTCCATCGACAGAGGAATGGATAAAGAAGATGTGGTACATATATACAATGGAATATTACTCAGCCATAAAAAATGAATGAAATCACGCCATCTGCAGCAACATGAATGGACCTAGAGATTGTCATATTGAGTAAATCAGACAAAGACAAATATCATATGGTATTTCTTATATGTGGAATCTAAAAAAAAAAAAAAGTATAAATGAATTTATTTACAAGACAGAAATAGAGTCAAGGATGTAGAAAACAAACTTATGGTTACCAAGGGGGAAAGGGGAGGAGAGGGATAAACTGGGAGATTGGGACTGACATAGTACACACTACTGTATATGAAATAGATAACTAATAAGGACCTACTGCATAGCACAGGGAATTTTACTCCATACACTGTAATGACCAGTATGGGAAAAGAATCTTAAAAAGACTGGATACAGGGCTTCCCTGGTGGCGCAGTGGTTGAGAGTCTGCCTGCCAATGCAGGGGACACGGGTTCGTGCCCTGGTCCAGGAAGATCCCACATGCCGCGGAGCAGCTGGGCCCGTGAGCCATGGCCGCTGAGCCTGTGCGTCCGGAGCCTGTGCCCCGCAACGGGAGAGGCCACAACAGCGAGAGGCCCGCGTACCTCAAAAAAAAAAAAAAAAAAAAAGACTGGATATATGTAGATGTATAACTGAACCACTTTGCTGTACGCCTGAAACTAACACAACACTGTAAATCAACTACACTCCAATAAAAATTTAAAATATATATATAGTCATGAGCCTGCTAATACCAGGTAAGTGCTCTGTGTTCACTACCCCACCTACTAATCTGATTGTATCCTCAGATGAACCCTACTCTCCTTCCGATCATTATTCCAATTTTCAGATGAGAATTCTGAGGCTCAGGTACTTGAACGTGCAGCAAAGTATTAGAACATCAATTCAAACACATGGGATTGACCTCGGATCCCAAGCTCTTCAAAGCAGGTTCCCGGCAAAGTGCCTTGGTTCCTTCCACATGCCTGGCTGTTGCTGGGGCCCTTCCCACAGGAGATGAGGACATGAACGAAGTAAACGCCGGCTGCTTCCACGCAGGGTGGCACGTGGGTGGCTCTGGTCCCGAAGACAGAGGGTGCAGAGGGGCTTCCTCCCTGTTCCCTGGGAGCTGGGGCTCTCCATCCCTCTTCCCAGGAGAGCTTCCCTGGCTCTGCGTCTCCGACTCCTGCGAGGGTCTGAGATGCGTCTCCAGGGCATCCTGTCCCTTCTCCTTGGAGACAGTGACCCGATGGGGAGCGGGGGCCCAGGCCTGAGTGGGAAGGACTAGAAATACCTGCCTTGTTGAACAGGAAGAAGGGGGCGGAGGTGGACCCGCCGGGAGCAGTTTCTAGTTTCAGGGCCTGCACTGGACACGCCTGGAGGTCCCTCTCGAGTCCTCTGTGCAGAGGTACATACGTTACTCGTGGCTCCAAGTCGTATCCTTTCTTTACTAAAATTTCATCAAAGTCATTTCCATCCCTCATCCCTACAACCCAAGAGCCTCATCTCGGTTTAGCCAAATGCATTTCCACTTGAAAGCACAAGGAGTGCGGTTCTTTGAGCCGCGCCCGGGGCGAGATGACGAAGAAAGCCAGGCTTGGCGGGAGCGGAGAGCGAGTCTTGGCTCCAATCCGCCCAGGGCTGGTCCTTCATCCTGCTTCACGTTGGAGGGAGATGTCAGCTCCAACCCTCCTGCTGAGGTTCTGTTCCAGCGAGTTCAGCCAACGGAACACACTGGTGACAGGTCAGGGGATGGGAGATGGATTCCCCACAGTGCTGAGGGCTGGAGGCCCAGGACCAGGGTGGAATGGGGTCCCTGCTCCCGAGTCAGAGCAGGAAGGGGCGAAGGGTCTTCCCGGAGCTTCCTTTAGGAGGGCACTAACCCCATCGCCTCAGGACTCAATCACCCCAAAGGCCCCACCTCCTAATACCATCACCTCCAAGGGGGTTAGGATTCAATACATGGGTTTGGGGTGGATGTATTCTAACCAAGTCAGATTTCTTTCTGTCCTTTATTCCCTTGGACCGCCATCAATGGCTCTAACGCTGAAAGCAGTAAGTTGAGGAAGAATACACCGGGGTATACATGAGCTGGGTTCAAAAGGTGAGAGCGCAGAAAACAAAGATCACGGAGGCAATGGAGAGCGGAGGGAAAAAACAAGCAGCAGCGGGAAAAACATCTTCAGAAGTTGTTACTTTGGAGCAGGTGAAAATGTGTGGCCGTCAATTTCACCATGAAATGAAAGCCATCACTTGTATAAAAGTGAGCACGAAGCAGCATTAGGTAGCCTGTGAGCTCAAGGACGAGACAACAGGAAAGAAAACACACGAGATGACAGGGTTCAGAAGCAAAATGTGAAAAATCATGACACCACGGAAACTGTGAAGAGCAGACACCTCGAATCTAAAGACTAAAGTGTGAACCTGTAGCTGAGAAAGAGGACTTGAGAGCTAAATAAAGAATCTTTGGTTCAGCCGGTGGAAAGAACACGTTAACACATGAGGAGGCAAGTTCCTGGTGGGCCCTCAGGCCTCCCAGCAACGTTAAATGTTAGAAGTCATCGTAAGAATGTCTGTAAACTTCTCAAGAAGCGGTAACCAAGAATGTCAGAATCAGCCACTCTGGCATTTGAGTAAAAAGGCACCAGGAAAAATTTTCAAGCAACGGCTTCAATGAGTTCTTCCTACAGTCACTAGAAGATGAACTTGAGCCGGTGAAGGCAGCTGTGGGCGTGAAAATGGCAGAAAAACTGAGGCTTGCTCTTCTCTCGTTGTGCTCGAGGAACAGAAGGTAAATGTTATAAACTCGACCAGAGCTTTTATGCTCTGAATATTAATAGAACTAGAAACAACACGGAACTAAGAGGTCCTGGGTGTGCACTCATGTTCTCTCTCTGTTTTTTTTTTGGCTGTGTGTCTTGAGGGATTTTCGTTCTCCGACGAGGGATAGAACCCGGGCCCTCGGAAGGGAAAGCGCCAAGTCCCGACCACTGGACCACCAGGGAAGTCCCTCGCATTTCTAACAAAAGAAAATTTTAAATCTTCCAACAAAAGTGTAAGTATATTTAAAATATAAAAGTTTATCAAATAACATTAGTGATGCTCCCTCAGGATACGGACAGGAAGGCTGAAATATATAAAGTTGTGCATTCTCCCTACAATCTTTTCTGAATTTAATATAATCTCCATGAGGATCCTAGCTATTTTTTAATTTAATGAAGCCCATGTTGTAAGTTCTTACAGAAAACCAACTGGAATAAAATAAATTGAAAAGAAGAGAAATTCAAGGAAGAGGGCTCAATAAGGCACTTGTATAGGATAAAACTTGCACTTTCACTAAGTTGGTCAACTATACATTATCCAATTAATGATGCCAGTATATGGGTCCATGAAAATAAATTCAGACGGATTAAAGAATGACACAATAAATGCACTTAGGAACTGAAAGAAAAGTTTTCTTTTGTTCACTGATTATTTTCTTTCTCGTAGAAGGAAGTAGTGTTCTAGACAGAACTTAGATGTCATTCCTGGTGGCACTGACCCTCCCAGGTTGGGTTCCCTGGGAGACAGATGTCTGTCTGCTCCAAGTGTGCTGGGTGGTCCCAGGACAGCACCTCTGAGGGGCTCTGGGGGCACCAGCAGAAGAGGGAGGGGAGACAGCTAAGATCCAGCTGCAGGAGAGGGAACTGGAAGGTTCTGTGTACAGCCCTGGAGCTAAAGCAATCATGCAGAGTTGTCCTAAATTGAGGTCAGGGCTTATAACCGAACAGGACCCTACGGGGCCTTCCCGGAATAGGCCCTCACCCATGTCCTCCGCCTGCCTTTTGTCTGGAGAAGAACTTTAGTCAAAGAATACATTTAACCAGAGAAGTGAGAAAATGCAGAAAGAAAAGAAAACAGTCAAGCAAAACAGAATAATAGTTCAGCCACTGAACAAAGCCAAGGACCTCTGGTTCCTTCTCGAGGGCTGTAGATAATATTCTGAGCCATGGCCTTCGAGCTGTTTTGCAGATACCGAAGCCCCTACCAGCTGCGAGAAGTTAACTGCATGCTGCCCACAAGCACGTAGACCCCCAGACCGGCTGGAACCAGAAGGCTGATGATGCTGATTCCCGATGACCTCACCACCAGCCAATCAGAAGAGTGTCTACCAGCTGACCACGCCCCACTCCTTGAACACTGTTAAGACCCATCACTATCCGCTCCAGAACGGAACACACAGTCTTGAGGGCGTTAGCCTGCTGTGGCCCCCTCTGCCTGGCAAAGCAAGAAAGCTTTTTCTTTCTACTTCACCCAAAACTCTGTCTTCGAGATTTAATCCAGCATTGGTGTACAAAGGCCGAATTTCGGCAACAGTCTGAGTCTTTGCTTCTGCGCATGGACAGTCATGGGGCTGGACGGCCCCTGAGGTGGGCGGCTCCCTGGATGAGGGTTTCCTTCCATGGAGAGAAATTCCTGGGAGGACCTCAGGGCTGGGTGGTCAGCAGGTGGCCGTCCTGGGAGCTGAGGGCCTGAAGGGGGGGCTTGGGGGGCAACACGGCAGTCACCTCATCCCCACCCTGGACCCAAGGATGGAGAGAGGAAGAGGCGCGCGGTCAGGACCCAGGAAGGCAGGTGCACAGGCTCACCGAGAGCCGGAGGAGGACAAAGGGCAGAATCCCCTGCTCCCTGGAGACGGAGGATTAGGCTGCCGACGGGAGAGCGGAGGCTCGGGGAGGGTCCAGGGAAGGCATGAGGGTTTTACCAAGGGTTTCACCAGGATAAAATGAACCAAGAAGCAAGAGCCCAGGGATCTCACAGGATAAGAGTGGCAGGGAAATGAGGAGATCACGTTTGAGAAAAAGCGGCAGGACCAGCAGATATCTGCAGGGGTAACAATAATGAACACACTCAATCTTCTAATCCTGGGTCACGGTCTCTCCCGAATCTCCATGTGTCTTCCTTCTCTGCTCATCCCATCAGAGACACCAGTAAACCGAGAGCAAAGCACGCCACAATTTCATAATTCAGTCAATACCAAGTTCTCTAGACAAGAATTAACGTAACTAAACAAAAGTATATTTTAATTCTCCCTGCCCCAGTGTCACTGGGAGGTTTCCAATCACAAATGAAGTTCGTAGGAAAAAATTATTGGTACTTTCCAACTTTAATTAAGGAGAATTAAAGAAAGACAAGTTTTCAACGTTACGGTTCCTTGTAAGTATACTGATAAAATACTTTCTCATGTGAAAATATCTATCTTTTCCTGTAAAGAACACTTCATTTTTAATGGGCTAACTTGGTTTTAATAGTGCTGAGTATACATTATCCATTTACATTTTATGACATAATAGCTGCACTTTGCAGTATTTGAAAAAATTTCCAAGGGACATTTCAACATTATCCACAGGTTAATTTCTATATTATCAAGTAACATAGCTTACCCAGCATTTAAATGGAGATGTTATGAAATTCTATGAACTACTGCTTGATATGCCCAGGCAATGACCTCAGGTTTATAATAATTTATGTCATGGGTCTCCTAACAGCAATGCGGACAGTTAAGAATCGATTATAACTTTCTAGGCTGTTCTTGTGAGTTTGTCTGTTTTTTTTTTTAACCAGATAAATCCTGTCATTGCCGAGCTCTTAACTGACGTCAGAGGAAACTTTTTTTAACGTATGATTTGAAATTTCAGCTATGAGATAAAGTTTATTTTCATGAAACCCTTACCATTTCTAGAAGCTTCTTACAAGACTAGTGTTAATTTTCCATGAAAAACAAAAGCTGCTCTTCTTATTCATGTAACATCTGGGGCTTTTAGGAAATCACAATCCGTGGCATATTTTTCTCATTTGGGAGGCAATGGACAGCATAGATAAATGTGCACATTTTATTGAACTGTCTGTGTGTGTTTAACATTTCTGTGCAGGTTCTATTCCTTTTAAGTTGGGGCGGAGAGCAGGGGTCACTGTAGCGGAAGAAGAATATTTAGCATCTGGACTTGACCTCTCCCTCTTCTTTCTGAGCCTGGGTGGCCCTGACCTGACTATAGGTCATGAGGCATGAATCCACACACCAATAATTAGTATAGGAGCCTTGCAGGTAGTTTGATCTCTCATATCTAGCTCAGTCCATGACTGTAAGATTTCCATAATGAAAATAATACTTTGTCCCCAAGGACGGGGCAATGTTTAATACATAAATCACATCCCCGAAGAAAATCAGTTCATTATTAATTAATTTGGCCAGTCAGACCAGCGCCGGCTCCCCTTTGCGCTTCCCCAGCCTGCGAGAGGTTTGTAGTTAAGATATGCATCCAGGTGTAATGTTCACCCATCAGTCACTGTGTTTCTCTGTGTGTTTCCATATGTTGTAAGGTTGCTTCCTTTAACTACTTTTCTTACCTACCTCATTTCCCTGAATCAAAGCTATAGAGAAAACACCTCCTCACATAAACCTCTGATCAAAATGTGCAGCAGTGAAAGGAACTGAAGCAGGTTTACTCCTGGGGGCAAGGAAGCCCATGTTTCCCACAACTGCACACACAGCCACAGACGGGCAAAACCGTCCGCAGCGCGTCTCTGGTCCAGCACTTTGAGTGTGTGATGATGGGGGCTCACTAACAAAAGCTCCCAAAGGTCCCAGTACACGGTCCCATGCTGGGGGGGTGTGGGTCTCTGCAGTTAGATGTTGGGACACAGTATCTGTGAAAGATGCTTTTCTTTAGATGCTGTGAAGGATGTGACCTTTAAAATGTCTACAAAAGCAAACGTTTCACTACAGGTTGAGAAAAAGAGAGCAGTGTTTACATTGCAAGTACTTCTGTTCAGATAAGTGAGAAAAAGTGGCAACATCCAGGGTTACCTCGACTGGTTCCAGAAAGTTAAGAGCAGTGTAATCATCTCACAATGTGCTTAAATCTACTCACTGCACCCTTCTGCTTGCAGGATGCTCCAGTTATGGGAGAAAGTAAAGCAAAGGGGTGATTAAGAACCAGAGACTGATGGAAATGACTTAAGACGACAAATCTCAAGGAATATTGAACAACTGAAAGAAAAAGTGTTTGAATGTACCATTTAGGAATACATAAGACTAACAGACATTTTAAGACATTAAAAGCCAAAAGAAATACACTTTGAAAGCAAAACCTCTTACTGTATTTACCACTGACACCTTCAGGGAAATGTCCCTGACTTTCCAACACTTGACTTGCATATAACCCAGACTTCCATATATTAAAGTTTGATTCCTAAAATTGGTAGATTTACGCACAGTGTTGTTTTTTGTACATTCTTTGACAAATAATCATTTCAACCCTTCCTACCAGACTCTGAGGTTGCAGGACGGGTCCAGGTCTCACCCAAACGGAAAGGTGTTCGTGGGCCTCGAATGCGCTCACGGGCTGCGTGAGCGAGCATCTCTGCCCCGCAAGTCGCTCCCATCCCACGTGAGGCACAATTTTACACCACAGCTTTAAGGTGGTCTTGACTCTTCCTTACACGGTCTCCCTCATAAAATACATCTAAAGGTTTTCTTCAGGGTCAGCTTTCTGTTTTCATAAATGCATCAGATACACATCAGAAACCACCTCTGCAAATGCAAATTAACCCAGGCTAATTTGACTCATCATATTATTCATCTTGATAAAAGCATTTCAGGAAATCCCTTTCCTTATAGGCTCCATTAAAAGGTTTTCAATAACATCAATCATTACCTATTTCTTACAACACGAACTGCCTTCCCGGACCCCATCCTGCCATTCATCGGAGCAGTTATGTGATAACATCCCTGGAGTGTCCAGAATACCGTCCTTGACTCTAATAAACTATATGATATTTCCACAAATCATAAAATTCTTCGGCTTGAGGCACTAATCAAAACAATGTTTAGCAACTGTCTTGAAATAATGATATCCTTTGGAATAGATCCGTTTTTAAAAATTCCTAATGTTAAGTCCCTCCCCTCCAGTGTTTCAGAAAGGCAATGGATTGTATAACGTAAATCTTCTTTATTGTTATGTTCCATTATCTAGAATTGCTCTGACCTTAAGAATTTTCATTCTTTTCTTCCTGTGATTCATTCATTTCCCGCCCCCGTCTCTGCAGTTTGAATCTAGGATTGGTGTTTCTTCTCCAAATCCTTTATAAAATATTGACGGGTTTCTAAAAAGCACAAATTCCCACTCACTTGGAAAATTTAACCTGCAAAGCTGGGTGCCAGAGGAGCCAACACTAGGAAATAAAGAGTCGGTTAGTGAAACGTGACGTGTGCTTCTCAAGGGGAGCCCTACCTGCCAGGCATTTGGGGCGAGAGTAGAGAAGAGAGAGAAGGAGACAGCTGGAGAGAGCCCTACATTATGGCTTCCTTCTAAGGGAATCCTGACAAGAGTGTAGTGATTATGAGTTCCTGCACCTGCTGCTGAGCCACAACGTGTGAATCCTGCTTTGCCAACTCCTAGCTACGGATTGGGGGCCGAACATCCTGCACCTCAGTTCCGACATCTGTGCAATGGGGATGAAACTAGTAACACTCATCTCACAGGATGCTCTCAGAATTAAATGAGTTAATACTACACCACTGAGTACAGCGTCTGACAGGTGAAACGAGCACAGTG
Source organism: Inia geoffrensis (assembly GCA_036417435.1). Taxonomy (NCBI): domain Eukaryota; kingdom Metazoa; phylum Chordata; class Mammalia; order Artiodactyla; family Iniidae; genus Inia; species Inia geoffrensis. The sequence continues at coordinate 1,573,796 of CM070906.1, read as the reverse complement.
CTGTGAGGGATTGTGACCTTTGTGTGTGTGGTGTTCTACTGAATTACCTCCTACAAAATGTCCGCGTCAGAGGAGAAGGGTCCCTGAGGGCATCCAGCACGACTAGGCAGCCCCGCCTCAAACTCCTCAGCCTCCCCGTCCCGTCATCGCTTCACCATCGCCTCCACCATTTTTTCTGTCTGCTCCTCACACGATACATTCCTGAGTGCCATCATCATCGCAGGCCCTCGGCCGTGACCTCAGGCCACTCCTGAAAACCCCGTTAGGAGGTGCACGAGGGCTCTATGTGCCCCGGGACACAGGAGGAGCCTGGCCCCCAAGGGCAGCCTCTGGGTACCACTCTCTCCGTGCAGGCCCTGTGCCCACGGATCCCGCCGTCCAGTCAGTAAGCTTCTGTCACTTCAACAACTTTCCAACAAGTAACCGTGTGATGGACACGATGCCGAGAAGTAGGGGTGCACGTGAACACCAAGAGACTCGGTCTGGTAAACACACCCCCTCGAAACTGTGCTAGGAGCCGAGGCAGTCTCTGCTGAGGAAGTCGCTGGACGGTCTCCTTCATCGGGGCTGGTAACACATAATCTTCCAGTATTTGTTTACTCATCACTTTCAGGAACAAAATACAAGAACTACTACATTTTGAGTTAATAATTTTGCATGTAACTGCTTTGGAGCCATTGACCTATTCAGACTAGCAGAAACATATGTGTTTATTTGATGTGTATATTATTTCCAATATTGCTATGTTGAACATGATCACACCTCCCCTCAAGTAACCGATGAAAACGCGCAGCACGGTGATGTCTAGGCTCACGCCCTGACACACACGTTTCCACCCTGCAGCCACAGTGCTGTTTCTGACAGGAGTACTTATTTATCTTTGTAATAGGCTGTTGATAGGAACTGCACACGTTTTCTGGGAACTGAGGCTAAAGGCAAGGTACTGAACTTCAGAGACTTTCGCTGCTACCATCTGGAGCTGGTCTCTGCCACCCCGGTGCCGGAGCTCACCCGCCCCCTCCCGAGCAGTAAGGAAGAGAGGGGCGGGTGTGGTCAGCCTGGCAGACGAGCATGAAGTGTGCAGTCCCGTGGCAAGTGATGCTCTTCTTCTTCAGTGGGGAGCAGGGCAGGTGCTCTTCCCTTCGGGTTAGGTGGGGGAGGGATTCCACGAAAGTCACTGCCCTCGAGGCAGAGGGCAGACTCTGACTCTCCTGCCGGATGCTGCTGATGTGGATAGAGAGCTGACCCCTACGGATGCGGTGTCACAGGTGAGTCCACAGGGGAGCACCCTGGGGGCCCGAGGGGGAGGTGGGCTGTCCCGTCCTGCTCCCTCCCAGCTGTTAGCAAAGAGAGTGTACAGCAGGAGGTTTTGGGTCTGGGGGTGCAACCCACAGCGTCCGAACCACCTTCCAGTCTAGAGGTTTCTGAAGGGGTCGCAAGCCTCCAGTGGTCCATGCTAATCCTCTTCAAAAAGAAGATGCATCAATTTCAAGTCAAACTATTAAAATCCAGTTCCGGGGCTTCCCTGGTGGCGCAGTGGTTGAGAGTCCGCCTGCCGATGCAGGGGACACGGGTTTGTGCCCCGGTCCGGGAAGATCCCACATGCCGCGGAGCGGCTGGGCCCGTGAGCCATGGCCGCTGAGCCTGCGCGTCCGGAGCCTGTGCTCCGCGACGGGAGAGGCCACAACAGCAAGAGGCCCGCGTCCCGCAAAAAAAAAAAAAAAAAAAAAAAAGTCCAGTTCCAAAGAGATGGAGACAAGTCTTAGACATACTTGTGTTAGGACAATGTCTCAGAGTAAATTGTTTTTTATTTTGTGGGTTTTTAAAAAATTTTTATGGGAGTATAGTTGATTTTTAATGCTGTGTTAGTATCAGGTGTACAGAAAAGTAAATTAGTTATACATATACATATATATCCCCTCTTTTTTAGATTGAGTACATGTTTTTTAATTGTTTAAATTTGTTGCATTTTATTTCTAACTTCTGCTGGAGGACATTACACTATAATATCCAAGAGCCTGCCTTTAACACAGATGGGCGATTTTAACTCTGTTAACTAGTTTCTCTCATCAACAAGCAAAGCAAGGCCCTATCACATGGGGAAAATTAAATAAAAATTTTTCAGTTAAAATTGTAAAATGCTCCTTTACTGTCTGTAGCCCTCAGTCTTAGGTTTTCTTCACTATGGACCAGAAATTTTTTCCTTCTCCTTATTCCTGTGCTTCATGCATATGGTCTTGTCTTTCTTGGTACAAGTCCCTGTAATATTTCAGAATGCACCACACTGTTTAATAGGTAGAATAGGGGTTTTGTTTATCTGTTTGCCTTTATTACTTCCTCACATCCAGTGTGGCAGGATAAAGGGAGATGGATTTCCATTCACAAAACTCCAGCTGTTACCACATTTCCTAATGTCAACTGAATAGGGTGATGGACAGTGATCATGACACTGACAGCACCCCCCCCACCGCCCACACCACCTGCACCCCCAGGGGTAAGGAGAAGTTGTTATTTTTTAAAAGTTGTATGATTAAACTAATATGTTTAAAATGTCACTGATTCTAAAAGAATTGAAAGTTTAAGAATTTACTACAATTTTTTGGAATTTCCTGATGGTCCAGTGGTTGAGACTTCACCTTCCAATGCAGGGGGTGTGGGTTCGATCCCTAGTTGGGGAGCTAAGACCCCACATGCCTCGTGGCCAAAAAACCAAAACATAAAACAGAAGCAATACTGTAACACATTCAATAAAGACTTTATAATTTGTCCACGTCAAAAAAAAAAACCTGTAAAAAAAAAAGAATTTACTACAACTTTATAAAATTAATAAACCTATTGCTTTTTTAAAAAGGTTTGGGGGTAGAATTAGGAAATTTCCGGCTTTTCATATATTTTTTTATGGCTTGGAAAACTTAAACTAAATTTTAAACCTTAACAAAATAAACAACAGTATATACAACAGACATTAAGTGTCTCAAATATCCTGAGCTAACTTCAATAAATACTTTAAAAGTTAAGCAAACAAGACAGACAGTAAGCTTATACTAATTATAACACAGAGGTTTATAACCATCTACAGAGTCAAACACTGTTATTGTGTGAAAATACACATGGAAATGTGAAAATGACATAAATACAGCATATGGCATCTGAAAATTTGTGAGGGACAATGGAAGTGAAAGGCTTTTTCTAAATTAGTAATTAACTGTAACATCTGTCTTTTTGCCTTTTCTACATCTTTAAACTAGACATGCAAAATTCTGTTCATGACTTACTAAGGAGCAATTCTAAAATTGATAAACCTTCAACCAGACTCATCAAAAAAAAAGAGGGGGCCCAAATAAGTAAGATGAGAAACCAGGAGGATGAGAATTTACAATCAACATGACAGAAATACAAAGCATCATAAGAGACTACTATGAACAATTATACATCAATAAAATGAACAACCTAGAAGAAATGAAAAATTCCCAGAACTGTAGACTCTCCCAAGACTGAATCAGGAAGAAATAGGAAATATGAACAGAGCAGTTATCAGTAATGAAATTGAATTGGTAATAAAAATACTGCCAACAAACAAAAGTCCAAGACCAAAGAGCTTCACAAGAGAATTCCACCAAATATTCCAAGAAGAGTTAACACCTAACCTTCTCAAACTATTCTAAAAACTGAAGACGAATGAATGCTTTCAAACTCATTCTGACACGGACAGCATCACCTTGATACCAAAACCAAAGACACCCCAAAAGACAAAAGTACAGGCCAACATCACCAATAAGTATAGATGCCAAAATCTTAACAAAATATTAGCATACTAAATCCAATAATAAAAGGACTGTACACCTGATATACCATGATCAACTGAGATTTATCCCAAGGATGGGATGGTTCCCATGGTTTCCCACGATGCAGATGGTTCAAGATCTGCAAATTAATCAACATGATATACCACATTGGAAAAGTGAGGAAAAAATCATACAATCATCTCCTGGATGCATAAAAAGCTTCTGACAAAATTCAACATTCATTTATGATAGAAATCTCAAAAAAGCAGGTATCAAGGGAACATACTTCAACATAATAAAGTCCAAATATGACAGACCTACAGCTAATATCATATGCAATATTGAAAAGCTGAAAGCATTTCCTCTAAGATCAGGAACAAGCCAAGGATGCCCGCTCTCACTACTGATATTCAACACAGTTTTGGAAGTCCTGGCCACAAGAATCAGACAATAAAAAGAAATAAAAGGAATACTAATTAGAAAGGAAGAAGTAAAACTGCCCCTGTTTGCAGATGAAATGATACTATATACAGAAGATCCTAAAGATGCCACCAAAACCTATTAGACCTAATGAATTCAGTAAAGTTGCAGGATACAAAATTAAATACAGCAATCTGTTGCATTTCTATGTACTAATCTGAACTATCAGAAATAGAAAGTAAAAAAAAAAAAAAATTCCATTTACAAGTGCATCAAAAAGAATGAAATACCTAGGAATAAATCTAACCGAGGAGGTAAAATACCTGCATCTGGAAAACTGTAAAACATTGGTGGAAGAAGCTGAAGATGACACAAAGAGAAAGCTATACGATGCTCAGGGATGGGGAGAATTAATAATGTTAAAATGACCATAGTCCCCAAGGCCACCTACAGATGCAATACAATCCCTATGAAAATACCAGTGTCATTTTTCACAGAATTAGAACGAATAATTCTAAAATCTGCATGGAATCACAAATGACTCTGAATAACCAAAACAATCTTGAGAAGGAAGAACACAGCTGGAGGTATCCTGCTCCCTGATTTCAAACTATCATTCAAAGCTACAGTAATCAAAAGAGCATGGTACTGGCACTAAAGCCAACACATAGATCAATGGAATGGAATAGAAGGCCCAGAAATAAACCCACACACTTATGGTTAACTAATCTACAACTAAGGAGGCAATACTATACAATGGAGAAAAGACAGTCTCTTTAATAAATGGTGCTGGGAAACCTGGACAGATACATGCAAAACAATCAAACTGGACTACTTTCTCACAAAATGTACAAAAATAAACTCAAAACAGCTTAAAGACTTAAATGTAAAACCTGAAAACATGAAACTCCTGGAAGAAAACATAAGAAGAATCTCCTCAACATTGGTCTTATCAATGATTTTTTTGGATGAGACACCAAAGGACAAGCAAGAAAAGAGAAAAAAAAATCAACAAATAGAACTACATCAAACTCAATAGCTTCTGCACAGCACAAGAGACAACCAGCAAGAGGAAAAGGCAACTTACAGAATGGGAGAAAATATTTGGGAACAATGTAACTAATAAGGCATCAATATCCAAAAATCTATAAAGAACTCATTCAACTAAATAACAGCTGCCAAAAAAAATCCTCAATCCAATTAAAAAATGGGCATATGAACTAAAAAGACATTTTTTCAAAGAAGATACCAAATGACCCAAAGGACATGAAAAAGTGCTCAATATCACTAATCATCAGGAAAATGAGGTCAAAACCACAATGAGTTATCACCGCACACCTGTCAGAATGGCTATTATCAAAAAGACAAGAGATAGCAAACTGTGTGCACTATTGGTGGGAATTTAAACTGATTCAGCAGCTATGGAGAACAGTATGGAGGTCCCCCAAAATTAAAATATACACCCACCATTCAATCCAGGAATGCCACTTTTGGGTGTGTATGTGTATATATATATATATATATATATATATATATATATATATATATATATATATATATATACACACACATATACACATATATATACCCCCAAAGAAAATGAAAACAGGTTATGGAAGAGACATATGCAGTCCTGTGTTTATTGCAGCATTATTCACTGTAGTCAAGACATAGAAACAATTTAAATGTCTGTTGTCAGATGAATGGATAAAGAAGATGTGGTATGTATACACACACACACACACACACACAGACACGCACACACACATGCACTCATACACACACGATAGAATACTGTTCAGCCATGAGAAAGAAGCAAATCCTTCCATTTGCAACAGAGGGCATTAGGCTAAATGAGAGAAGTCAGACAGAGGAAGACAAATACCTTGGAATTTAAGAAAACCAACATCATGAAAGCAGAGAGTAAAATGGTGGTCCCCAGGGGCTGGGGGTTGGGGGAATAGGAGAGCTGATTTTAAGGGTACATACTTGTAACTAGTAGATAAATAAATCCTGGAAACTAATACACAGTACAGTGCTTATAGTCAACAAAAATGTATTATAAACATTAAACTTGCTAAGTGACTAGGATCTGAATTGTTCCCAAAACTAAAAGAAATAATTTTCTGACACAATAGAAGAATTAACTAACACTACAATGGCAATAATATTGCAATATAAATTATCTAATATTAAACCTTAAACTTACACACAATGTTGTATATCAAATATACCTCAAAAAATTTTTAGTGAAAATTTTTGTCAGCAGAAAAGGGAATTTCTGTAATCTAGAAAGTTAATTTGTTTTGACATAACTGCAGAAGAATTCATTTTTCTTCACAAAATATCTATATGTTTGTTAAAAGAACAGTAATCACAAATGTATACTGGCCAAAGGAAAGGATGAAAACTACAAGACTCTAAGTAAAATACTATGTTTGAAAGTTCAATTTGCAATCACCTCCTGAGTCAGTTTATTTATCTCAAAAGAAAGGCAGTATCATCTTTTATAAGTTACAACAGTAATTTCTTACATTAAGTGCACAAACCCATGTTGGTTGCTCAAATGACTTTTGCTTAATAGAGTTACTTATTACTCTTAAATGGCAGAAATTATTGCCCAAACTGCAAAGATCTAAAAGTACAATCTAAAATGAAGACAAACAAAGTCCTCAAGCACTTGTACACAAGAGCATCACAGGGATCTCCACAACTGGGTCACAGGCATCATTTTGGTCAACACAGAGGCAAGGTTTTCTGGCCCACAATACTAAGTGTTGTAGCATTTGTAAGGTCTCCTCCACACTATGAAATATGCCAAAATGTGAGAACGTTTTTGATTTCTCCACTGTATTTCTGTTTCATTACATACAGTCCTACGGTGCCAACAAGTGTGCTCTAAAATTTTTAAATAGCTAATTGTATATTACTGAAATCAATGATAATGATAATAACACATGGAAAGAGGTGAAACATTAAATCCATGTAAGTGACTTTTAAACTGTCTGCTAGTTTAGATTATCGACTCAAATGTTCCTATATGGCCATCAAGCACTGACTCTAAGAAGTCCATAAAACACACAGCCTGCTACCCTCTTCATAGAGATTTTTATTACAGGAAGGTAATTATTAGGATTGCCTTTGGCTTGGGATTGCATATTCCCCACAACTACCATGATGTTGAAAAACACACACACAGTGTATATGTGTATATATACACTTTGAGAGGAGGTTAAACATTACACCTGCAGATTGCCTGAGTTCACACCCAGCTGTACAACTGACTGCGAAACCATGGTCCAGTTTCTTAATCTCTGTTGCCTCTGTTTCATTTGCTGTAAAATGAGAATATTACAAAAGACGTCTCGTGCGGTTGTGCAAATGTTCAAACTAGACAATGATGTAAAAGTGTTCACCTCAGGGTCTACTGGTACATGGTTACGAACGTCACCCGTTCTCACCTGTCCTGATTTTCCCCTGTCGATGGCGGAGCTCTGTTCCGTGACAAAGAGACCAAGAGCAGTGGTCAGGGCCCAGCCTTGACCTTTGTGGACACAGATCGAACTAGAGGCCCCCTCTGTTGTGTGGATGAGTAAAAACGATAGGAGGGATGAAAATGAGCAAAGCAGAGCCGTGCTTCCAGTATGGAGAAACTGCCGGGCAGGAGCAGGGACATGAGTACGTGCTGACCGCTCTGTCCGGCAGGCCCGGCCTCCCCTACGAGGACAGCAGCCCCCTTTCCTCACAACGGCCTCAGCAGGACAGCACCTCTGAATGGACAACCTGCTTAGTGCTACTCTCTTTGCCCTTATCTTTCTCTGGCTATTAATTAATTATTAAGTAAATAATTAATTATGTTTTATTTTTTCCCATTAGCGAGTCTTGACAGCTGTGACTATTTTTTTATTTTTCAATGCCATAACTCCAATGAATAGAAAATTATCTTCAACAAAGTAGGCACCACATAAATATCTGTTGCATGAATGGATGGATGGATATTATCTGAAAGAAGAATATTACTGTTTTTGTTCTATATTGTAGCCAAAGGCAATAGTTCCAGCTAAGACCTTGTCTATGTCATATATACGTCTGTGCAAGTATATATAGCATGGCTGAAGTTTACCTACTATTAAAAACAGGGCAAAATTTTCTGCCACCAATTGTCCATGCATTATCTTATTTAATCTTCACAATGCCTCAATGAAGTAATGTGTAGATTCCCACTGGGCTGAAGAAAGTGAGGCTTAGAGAGGTTAAATAACTTGCCCAGTTAGTGAGTGGCAGAGCCAAGATAACTACTTTGTATCTGATTTTATTTCACAGACAAAAAAATACAGATCTGAATCATGCAACAACCTATCCTTAAATCCACCATAAAAAGCAATTCAAAGCTCACATCTTCCCGTGATGCCTCAACAGCACGATTTGCAGGTTGAGAGACGAATACGTTATAAAATACACTTAAAATCCTGATCCACTTAATGCGAAATCAAAGAGTTATGTGTATTAGCTAATTAGGAACTAAATAAAGTTCTTTAAATCCTCTAAGTAATGTGCTTCAGAGAGAAATTAGCAAAACCATTGCCAAATTGCTGGTTCATTTGCCTGAAGTCAATTTCTGCTATTAATAACCAGTGTTCCAGGTTTTGAAAGCCTTTTACAATCAATGAATATTGCTCCTGTGTAACAGTGAGGCTTCGGACCATACAGCACTACACCATAGCTTTCCAATACGGTGGTATCTGTGGACAAAATTTCAATGACAATTTACTCAGTAGTGATGTATTTTCATAATGCCTGTGGTCACTGAGAATTGTTACCAGCTCCATTATTTTCAGGGATGGCTGAGAAGTAGGACGTTATGGGTTGAAGTTAATGGACTGTTAAGGTTCTATTATAATCATCATCCTTGCTCCTATCTAAGGGACAGGGATTTCCAATTTAAGGGACAGGGATTTCCGATATTCAAAATACCACTGACCAAGAGAAGGTGATCATCTTCTTGGCATCTTATGATGTGAGTAAGTCAGTGTTTATTCCTGACTCTCACTGTGAAACACAATTATGAATACCATTCTCAGAATCCATACAGTGATATGTGTTATCAGACACTGGAACCCATGTATAGTTTGTCGACTTAAATCATCTCTAGAAGAATGACCCAGGCAAGCCAAAGACTGAAAGAATATCAGCCGTGGTTAGAGAGATACCACAAGTTATTATAGTTATTCCATGTGCTTTGAAAATATGGAAACAGTGAACATCTTCAAAAGTTAAGTCCTTTATTCATAATCTCTTCAGAAACAGGATTTCCTTACCAATTATTAACTCTCCCTTTCCTGGCTACACCACCACACACTAAATCAAACTGGCTCAGCTTCATGTTTTACTTCCCAGCTTATCAGCCACTGGCAATATCGATTACTTCCTGTTTCCTAAGTACTCCCCTTCACTGGTTTATCTGACAACACACCGTGTTGATTTTCCTCTTAAAGCAACAGACACTCCTCTTCCGCCTCTGAAGGCTTTTCTACCAGGTCATTATATGCTGAATTTCCTCAAGCTTGGGTTCATTTTATTCATCAAGACCTACGACATCAACATCTACCTAAACACACAGAACGTAAATGCATCCCTTGCCCAGAACCTTCCCGTTAGCACTAGGCTCATATGACCTCTTCTTACTGAATATTTCCTCTTGGATGACTCATAGGCCACATAAATTCTGTTGTTTCAACCATGCAAGTGCATTTTTACTTCCAAATCTCATCACTCTCCAGTGACATTAATCATACCTAATGATAGCACACGCAACCCTGTCACTTGTCATTCTTCTCTAATTCCCCATATTTGATTCATCACCAAATAGTGCCAATACTATAGCCAACATCTTGAATCTACTTAATTGGTTCCACTTCTATCATGGTTATCCTAGTCATTCTCTCTTCTGATTTAGTAAAATAGTCTCCAAACTGTTCACAACCACATCTGCCCTGTGCCTTCCTCCAAGCTCGTCTCAACAATGCAACCAGAGGGGTTAATCCAGAACACAGGTCTAACGCTGCTGGTACCTTGCTTAAAATCCATCAGTGGCTTCCCAATAGGGTCCCTTCAGGGAGACAGAAAAGGCAACAGGTATTTCAAACAGAGAAGATTTAATTCAGGAAATTGGTCACTGCCATGTTTGAAAGCTAAAAGAGTAAAAAATAAGATAATCCAGAGTTTAATGTCTACCGGGAAAAGCTACTAACTCCAGCACTGAAGAAACAAAAGGAAAAAGGTATTATTTCAAGAACTTAAGGGCTCAGCGGAGGGGTCCTGCAGGGACTTTGATGAGACCTGAGGAGGAAGCGTCATGCAGCAGGTACAGAGCGGCAGTAGGATTTTGGATCCCACAGCTGCTGCACCAGTGTTGAGGGAAACAGAAAACAGGAAGAAAATCACATCTCCTCTCCTCTACCTTCTGATCTCCGTCCAGCCTGCTTCCTTAACGTAGAGGCTAATGGAAAGGCCTCCGGGGCCTGTGTCTTGGTCTGTTCTGGCTGTTATATCAAAAATAGCATAGACTGGGTGGCTTATCAACAATGGAAATTCATATCTCACAGCCCTGGAGGCTGCAAATTCATAGATCAAGTTGCCAAAAGATTCAGTGTCTGGTAAGGGCTCAGTTCCTGGTGCACAGACAACCACCTTCCTGCTGAGTCCTCACAGGGTGCAAGGGGTGAAGGAGCTTCCGGGGTCTCTGTTATTAAAGCACCAATCTCATCACCTCCCAAAGTTCCTAAAGCAAATACCATCACATTGGGGATTAGGATTTCAGCATATGAATGTGGAGGATACAATCAGCCTATAGCATTCTTCCCCTGGACCCTCAAAATTCATGGCCTTCTCACATGGAAAATACATTCAGTCCGTCCCAATAGCCCTGAAACTCTTAACTTGTTCCAGCATCAACACAAAAGTCTAAATACCATCTAAATCACATATGGGTGAGACAAAGTATTTTTCATTCTGAGGCAAAATCTATCTTCACCTACAAATGTCTGAAGCCAAAAACGTTACATGCCCCTAATTTAAAATGGTGGGACAGGCATAGTATAGCCATTTCTACTACAAAAGCGAGAAGCAGAAGACAGGAAAGGGAAGAGGTCCCAGGTAAGTTCAAGACCTAAGGGGCAAACATTAAACCTTAAGGCTCAAGAACTATCCTCATTGGGTTCCCCAAAAAACTAAAAATAGTGTTACCATATGATCCTGCAATCCTACTCCTGAGCATATATCCATATAAAACTATAATTCAAAAAAATACATGCACACTTATGTTCATAGCAGCACTATTTACAATAGTCAAGACTTGGAAGCAACTAAATGTCCATTGACAGATGAATGGATAAAGAAGATGCGGTCCATATATACAATGGAATATTACTCAGCCATAAAAAAGAATGAAATCATGTCATTTGCAGCAACATAGTTGGACCTAGAGATTACCCTACTAAGTGAAGTAAATCAGAAGGAGAAAGACAAATAACATGATACCACTTACATGTGGAATCTAAAATAGGACACAAATGAACTTATCTACAAAACAAAAACAGACTCACAGACATAGAGAACAGATTTGTGGTTGCCAAGGGGGAGGGGGAGGGGGTGGGGGAGGGATGGACCCGGAGTGTGGGATTAGCAGATGCAAACTAGTACATACAGGATGGATAAACAAGGTCCTACTGTATAGCACACAGAACTATATTCAATATCCTATGATAAATCATAATGGAAAAGAATATAAAAAAGGAATGTATACATATGTGTAACTGAATCACTTTGCTGTACAGCAAAAATTAACATAACATTGTAAATCAACTCTACTTCAATAAAATTAAAAAATGAATTATCCTCCTTGGCTCAGGGCTCTGACTTCCAGGCCCAGTGTGGGGTCAGAATCACCCCATGCTCAGCGGGGTCCCCAGCATCCCTTTGCTGGAGCCTTGGGCCCACGGTTCAGCCTGGCAGCCCCGTTCTTTGAAATCCATGTGGCGGTGTCCAAGCCCATGGCTTCAGCCCTGGCCACACCAGCAAGGACCACATCCATGTCCTTCAGACACACCTGAGCGCACTGTGTGCACCCTCCAAGGGCAGCCGCCAGGGCCCTGCTGCACGGGGGCCAAAACATGGGCAACTAGGGAGCGTCGCACCAGCGTGTGGGGATGGGCTGCTGCGTGAGCAGGCCTGGGTGGCATGGGGCCCACCAGTGCCAGGGGCCTCTCCTTTGAAACCGCTTTGGCCCCAGCTCCTTGCTCCTAGTTCCCCTGCCACACACAGGCACAGACACACATACACACACACACACACACACAAGCATACACACACAAGCACACAGACACACATACACACACACAGAGACACAGACACACACACACAAGCACACATACACAGACATACACACACAGAGACACACACACAGACACAGACACACAGGCACAGACACACACACACAGGCACACATCACAGACACACACACAAACTCTGGACCTGAACTGCCATGTGTTGGAGCAGAGCCCGGCTCCTCTGGCTGATCATGCTCAGCTCTCTGTCCAAGACCCTTGGCTACACCCTGAGGGGTCTCTCCTGAAAAGGCTTCCTCACACTTTCCATTCTGGACAGGCTGTGAACTCTCCTAATCTTTACACTCTGCTTCCTTTTTGATTTGATTTCTTTCCTCTTGCCTTTTACTAAAAGCGATCAAGAGAAGCCAGGCTCCCTCAACACTCTACTCAGAGATTTCCTCGCCAAACATTCAATTTCACAGCCTGTAAGTTCCACCTTCCATAAAACACGGGGCGTGAACACAATTCAGCCACGTTCTTTGCTGCTTTCTAACAACAAGGGCCACCTTTCTTCCAGTTTCCCATCACATGTTCTTCGTTTCTGTCTGAGGCTCATCAGAATGGCCTTTACCAACTGTATTTCTACCAACATTCTGTTCAAGACTACTTAGGTATTCTCTGAGACGAAAGATCTCTCTCGGTCCTCTTTTCTTCCAAATTCTCACCAAACTCACCTGTGATGGTCCACCCATAGAAACGGAGGCTTTTCACCTCCAAGCTCTTTGACCTCTAATCAGGACCCATTTCCAAAGCTGCTTACATATTTTTAGGTATTTATTACAGTGGTGCCCCACTCCTCATACTGACTTCTGTCTCAGTCTGTGCTGGCTGCTATAACAAAAATATCTCACTGGGTGACTTATATATAACAGGAATTTACACTCACAGTTCTGGACAAGACACCAGCAGACTCAGGGTCATGTGGGAGCCCACTTCCTGGTGCCAGGATGGGGGATTTTTTTGCTGGATGTCACATGGCAGGAGGGGGTGAGGGAGACTCTGGGGTCTCCTTTATTAAAGCATTAATCCCATCTGTGAAAGCTCTGACCCCATGACCATCATAATCACCTCACAAATTCCTTACCTACAAATACATGACATGGGGGAACAGGATTTCAACATCTGAACCGTGGGGACACACATATACAATCTACAGCACACCCTGATGGAAGACAGTGAGGGAGCATATGGTACGTTCCCCAAGAACAAATGGTAAAAGCCGCCCATCTGTGATTCTAGAAAGAAACTTCAATTCATTTTTTAAGACCTGACATTGCACACAAAGAAAGAAAGAGAGACGGATGCTTATAAACTTGAAAAAAAAACTGGGGGTACACGGGCCCTGCCCACCTAAGGTCTCCTACACCACTGTTTATATCATTCCTTCCCTGTGTTAACTGAAAATCAAATTTGCAAACAGTAAGAATCAGCCATATTAACATATTACTTGTTTTGATGTATTTTTGAATATGATCAAATGATCACCTAGTGCCTTACAATAAAATAAAATTGAACCCAACACCTAGATCCCTGTGTCTTACTTTATATGGTCTTAGAACGAAGTTTTTCTTGGTCTAGTTCCCATAGGGTAAGTGTAAAATCTCTTCATTTAGGGATTATGTAATCACTCTAAATTTCTTGGAGCTGTACTTTATGGATATATGACAGTTTTCATTAGTGGAAGCGGGGCTTAATAGATATAAAAATTATTAAATTGTTTCAGTCTAAGAATTTCCTTGATATCATGAAAATTTAATTGAAGAAAAAAGTTGGATGAAAGGCAAAATTATGCTGGAAGGTGGCATTATTAACATCTTCCTCATTAGAAAGCCAGAAAAAAATGTCACAATTATATAATATTAATAATTAACCAATTTAAAGATGTTCCCTTTAGTCATGCTGCCAAAGTACAAAAAATGATCGAAATTAATTGTACTCAAAGCAAAAGTGTCAGAAGGTTTCAACAAACCTCCTTTGTAGAAAGGAGGCTTATATCTTTAGGACTCAGTCAAACATTTCATAAAGGATTACAACTGGGACTCACGAAAAATAAAGAACTCTATGAGGATTTAGCCTGAGAAAAATCATTTAGACTGAAACACTGATAATTTAATGATTTTGGGATTTAAGCAATTCACTTTCTTGTGTGTATGAAGATTATTTTATAAGACCTTCATTAACTTGTTTGAGCCATTAAGGAATCATTTGCCAAAACAATTTTTCAGCTTTATCCAGCTATACAGGGATTTTCCCTTTGATTTTACAGATTAGAAATCTCTTATTATAACTGAAAATATTTTCATCTCAGTTCACATCACTTTTTTTTTGAATATCAAATCTACTAAAGCCATCATTATCCTAATTTTAAAGGCATGGGGTTATCTCTCCTGGCTCGTAAGCATCACCTGTCACGGTTGCTCACATTGGTAACTTTATGGATATTTATTACTACTGATTTTTAAAAATTGATAAGCACTTTAAAACCTTATCATTTGCTCTTGTTATGTTTTATTTCAAAAATGAGATTTTTTAGAAGAAATGATTTAAATTACTTTCTTTTATGAACACATAAATGTCCATCAGATACTAAAGAAATAAACAAGATAAAATTTCAATGGCAGATTTAACTGGTTAGGTGACACATAAGACTTCGGGACACCAAGAATCTAAGTGCCAGACTCAGTCTGGTAACATGACTTCACCTAAGGACTCAAGTTTCCTCTATTTATTGCAATGTGAAAAACCAATTTTTCCACATTTTGATATTTGTGCTATTATGGTTTCTTTCATATAACTGATGAAAGAGATGACATTCAACTCGCATTTAAAATCTTGTAAGATGGACTTTCTCTAAGTGGGAGACATCTGCAGACTCTATGCTGGGCCCGCCTGGAGCTGCAAACAGTCATTTTATTATAAAGACCTGCCGTCTTTATAATCTAAACTGGGGCAAGAAAGCAAACGGGTTCGCGGTTCATGATGGGAAGGAAGTGTCTGAATGTCAACTAGTGCATACAGATGACCATCTGAGTCGCAGGCCTGCATTGTCTGACATTAAATGTTTCAGCAGCTCATACCTGTGAATTACTGATGTTCTCATCATTCGGCAAATGGACCACATCATTATAGTAATTAGCAGACTCCTCTCTTGGTCCTCACAGCTATTGTGTTGTCAAAGAGCTTAGCATACGACTTGAAAAATGAATGGTGGGATTTGTTTCTATTCCATTGCTAAACAGAGGATAACCATCTCGGTCTTAGGGAAAGAGTCAGCAGGTTTATGGTCTTGATGGGGCGGATATAAAGCTATTGTCTCCCCTCTAGAAGGAGGAATAATGCTCTGTTTATTTGGGAAGACTGGAATGTAACATGCTCCCAAGTTACCTCAAATCCCGTACTTCTAATAGTGCAACTAATTGTAGTCAGACGGGGAAAAACAATTTTTAAAACAGTTGCCACTTTATAACCAACTTTCTATCTCTTCATTATTACTGATAGTTACAACTGAAAATATTTCACTTAAAAAATACCGTAAACAATTCTCACCTAAATAAACGCTAAATGCCTAAAAATAATAGTTCATATTATGGATATGACAGTTTGATTCTCTTTCTGGTTTTTAACCCCAGTTTGGAATTTAGTGAAAATGTTGAGACTTCAAGCATCACTGTTGCCTGGATTATATTTAAGAGTTCTCAAGCAGAGAACAGTATGGTATACAGGAAGAACCCTTCACAATTTTAATAAACACTGCTCATTATATTATAATCATAAAATTTCTTAAAGTAATTGATATTGGAAACAACTCAGGTTTTGCAAAAGTCTAGTATCCCTACTAGTCAAGTGATTTGGGCTTCAAACATCCTCTGTGAAGAAGGTCGCTTGATCTGGAATTAAAAATCATGTCAGTTATTCCTCTACCTTGCCTAAGGGAACATCAGAAAGAAAGGGCCAGGATTTCTCACAAATAGCTCTGCAGCTATTTGTCTGCTTCTGCCGCAGGAGAATTGCTTCTGACTATCAGCCAGGGGATTGCATGTGTCTCTAGGTCCTGATGTTCTGGGAAAGTTATGAGTCAATGCCGAGGAGTACACCAGGAAATATCTCCCTTCTACCTATTTGCTCACGACGTCCATAAAATGATGAAAATAACATCTGCTTCTATCTGTGGTACCCAGGCACCAGGCTGTCAGAGCAAGAGCTGGGGGACCAGGAAGTAGCTTTATTGACTGACACTAACCCCTAGTAGCTTGAGAGGCATGTGGGCCTTTAGGACAACATTACATGGAAGCTGTCTTTGCCCTAAAAAGTTTGAAATTTAAGGCAGCCAAAGCTGACCCTGGCAATCATAAAAGATACATACAGATCATGAATACAAATGTTGAGCAAAAAAGTAATTCAAGATAACATCAAGTGGGAAAAATGCAAGTTTTTTATGGACTGGTCATAAGTGCCTCTCTATAAAACTGAAAGCAGTAACTGTGAACTCTGTGACTACAGTCGAGGGCTTTTTATTTCATGAAAGCAATCCCTTATACTACTCAATACTCTGATTTCCCCGGAGACCTCACGGGGAGCTTGTTATGTGCATCACCCCATCCCCCAATCCTGAGCCGCTGGAACCAGCAGGGATCCCCTAAGAGGGGTGTTACCCCATGGGGAGAAGGATGGCAGGAGGTCCCAGCAGGACTCACTGCATGGACATTTGTAGCCTTTGCTCACAAGGACCCCAGTCCACACCAATGCTGACCACAGCTGACAGGGCTACCATATGTCCCCAGGGATGGTGTTATCACTGCTGTGAGACCTTCTCCCAGGGGCTCCAGTCACTGCTGTGCCCTCTCTTTGGGATCAGGAAGCCCAGACCCTAGCCTTCTATGGGACCAGAACTGTTGCTGCCCTGATCCCTTCTCCTGGGTCCCAAGGCATGGCTTTGACCCATCATTACTGGGGCCACCCTGCTGCTGCTCTGCACCCTACCTCAGGTATTACTGCTGCAGCGAGTGCACCCGTGCCCAGGGACCTAGGTACTGTGATACTGATCTCAGAACCCCAGGTCTACTGTCACTCTGAGCATCAGTGCACCACACCTGACGGCAAGAGGAATTCACCTCGGCCAGAACTTCCTCCCAAGGGCAACAAAAGGAAAACAGGAGGACCCCAGTAGCCCTCATGTGTCAGGACCCCAACAGCCTTAGCCACTCCTGCCAGACACAGGACCTCAACGTTCTTGTCCACAGAAGACTGCCACAGTCTTTGCTGATGTTGGCCTTAGCTGATGTAACTGCACAGACATTATGGTGCTGTAGTGAATAAGGAATCAGAGACAGTGTACCCCACCCAGCTGGCGTGCTCACAGCCACCTTCCAGTCAAAGTGTTTCCCTAACAAAGCCCGTCTGGGCCCAGAAGACATGACTGATATCTCAAGTGTGCAGACGTCAACATGAAGCCATCAAGAACACAAAAAAAGCAAGGAAAGATGACACGACCACAGGAACAATTTTCCAGTAACTAACCCCCCCACCAAAAAAAGGAAATCTGGAATTACCTGAAAATGAATTCAAAAACACAATTTTAAGAAATTACAGGGACTTCCCTGGTGGTCCAGTGGGACCACTACTCCCAATGCAGGGGGCCCAGGTTTGATCCCTGGTCGGGAAACTAGATCCTGCATGCATGCCACACCTAAAAGTCTGCATGCTGCAACTAAGAAGCCCGCATGCCGCAACTAAGAGTCCACATGCTGCCACTAAGAAGTCCGCGTGACACAACTAAAGATCCCACATGTTGCAACTCAGTCCTAGTGCAGCCAGAATAAATAAATAACAGATACATAAAAAGAAATTACAGCAATATTTGGGAGTACACAGACAATGAACTCATGAAAACAAAGCATGAACAAAATGAGAAGAAAGAGCTAGAAATCAATAAAAAGACTGAAGACAAAATAGAAGGTCTGGAGCTGAAGAATACAATGAATGAAATGAAAAATGCAATAGAAAGCTTTAACAACAAGTTCAATTGATCAAAATGAATAATCTGTGAACTTAAAGACAGATCTCTCAATACTATGCAATCCACGGGAAAAAATAAATAAAAGTGAGAAAAGCAAAGAAAACCTACATGAATTATGGGATGCCAAGAAATGAACAATATTTGCACTATGGACATCAGAATGAGGGCAGGGAGAGGAAGGACCAGAAAACTTATTTTAGGAAATAGTGGCTGAAAACTTCCCCAATCCAGAGAGAGTGATGGCCATCCGGGGACATAAAACTTAAATTGCCCCAAACATATTTAATCCAAAGAGATCTTTACTGAGACACATTATAATCAAGTCCTCAAAAATCAAAGAAAAAGAGAATTCTGAAACTAGCAAGAAAAAAACGACTCATTACTTACAAGGGAATCTCAATGAGGCTATTAGCAGATTTCTTAGCAGAAACTTTGCAGACCACAAGAACAAGGGATGATATATTCAAAGGGCTCCATGGAAAAAAAATTGCCAACCAATAATACTTTATGAAGCAAATGTGTCCTTCAGAAATGAAGGAGCTATAAAGACTTTCCCAGACAAACAAAAGCTGAGACAATTTATCTTCACTAGACCTGCCTTACAAGAAATGCTAAAGGATGTTCTTTAAGCTGAAATGAAAATATGCTGACTAGTAGCATGAAAATGTGGAAGTATAAAATTCACCAGTAAAGGTAAATACATAGTCAAATTAGAAATACTCTAATACAACCATAATGGTGTGTAAATCACTTCAGACTCTAGCATAGATGCTAAAAGACAAAAGTATTAAAAATAGCTACAGTTTTTTAATGAACACAATGTAAAAGGATGTAAACTGTGACATCAATATAAAATATGGTGGAGGACAAGTAAATGTATAGAAAAGTTTTCTGCAAATGAAGTTAAGTTGTTATTAGCTTAACATAGGCTGTTATAAATAGAGGATATTATGAAAACCTCATGGTAATCATAAAGCAAAAACGTAATAGATACACAAATGATAACGATAAAAGAGTGAAAGGGTATCACTATTAAAAAAAATCACCAAATCGCAAGGAAAAACAGCAGAAGAGGAAGAAAGAAACTACAAAACAATCAAAAAGCAAAAAACAAAATGGTGATAGTAAGTTTCGGCCTATCAGTAATTACTCTAAATATAAAGGAAATTTTCTAATTAAAATACAAAGAGTGGCTGAATAATTTAAAAAAAAACAAAAACCAAGAGCCAACTATATGCTGCCTACCAGAGACCCACTTAAGCTTTAAGGACACACACAGGCTGAAAGTGAAAGGATAGAAAAATGTGTTCCAAGCAAATGGAAACCAAAAGAGAGCAGGGGTAGTTATATTTATATCAGACAAAATAGACTACGTCAAAAGCTGTAACAGGAGACAAAGGGTCAGTTCATATAAAAATTATAAGTACATGTGCACCCAAACTGGAATACCTAATTAAACAATTATTAACATATCTGAAAGCAAAAACAGCATTGCAATAATAATTGGGGGATTTATACCTTACTTTCAACAATGGACAAATCGTCCAGACAGAAAATCAGTAAGGAAAGAGACTTGATCTACACTTAATTCCCAGGAGACCTAATAGACATACAGAACATTCCAGCCAATAACAGAAGAATACACTTTCTTCTCAAGCATACTCACAGGATTCTCCAAGATAGACGTTACATTCGGTCATAAAACAAGTCTTAACAAACTGAGGAAGACTGAAATCATGTGGAGCTATACTGCAAAGCTATAGTAATCAAAACAGTATGTTACTGACATAAAAGAAGGCACATAGCCCAGTGGATTAGAATAGAGATCTGAGACATAAGTCCATGTGCATAAGGTCAACTCATTTTTGACAAGGGAGCTAAAAACACCCTTGTGTTCTAAAGGACAGTCTCTTCAATAAGTGGTGTTGGGAATACAAGATAGCCACATGCAAAAGAATGAAACTGTACCCTTATCATACACCACTAACCAAAATGAATTTGAAATGGATCAGAGAATTAAATGTAAGAACTGAAACCATAAAATTCACAGAAGAAAACACAAAGAGAAGAGTCTTGACATTGGTCTTGGCAAACATTTCTTGGACAAGACACCAAAAGCACAAGCAACAAAAACAAAAATAAGCAAGCAGGACTAAATCAAACTAAAGAGCTTCTGCACAGCAAAGGAAACCATCAATAAATTAAAGATACAATCTACAGAATGCGAGAAAATATTTGCAAACCATATATCTGATGTGGTTAATATTCAGAATATATAAAAGAACTCATACAACTCAATAGCAAAAAATAATAATAATCCAATTAAAAAATGGGAAAAGAACAGACATTTTTTCAAAATAGACATTTGAATGCAAATAAGCATATGAAAAGGTGATTAACATCACTAATCATCAGGGAATTTCTAATCAAAACCACCATGAGATATCACCTCACACCTGTCAGAATGGATACTACCAAAAGACAAGATAACTAATGTTGGCCAGTATGTGGAGAAAAGGGAACCCTTGTGCACTGTTGGTGGGAATGTAAATTGGTGCAGCCCCTATGGAAAACAGCATGGAGGTTCCTCAAAAAAACTGAAAACAGATCTACCATATGACCTAGCATTTCCACTTCTGGGTGTCTATCTGAAGGAAATTCAGTAAGTATTTCAAATAGATATCTACATACCCATTTCCATTGCAGCATCATTCAAAATAGCCAAGATACAGAAAAAAACCAAAATGCTCTTCAGTGGATGAATGGATAAAGAAAATGAGCTATATATACACAAAGGAATATTATTCACTCATAAAAAGAAGGAAATCCTGACATTTGCTGCAATATGAATGAACTGAGAGGGTATTATGCTTAGGGAGATAAGTCAGACAGAGAAATACAAATACCGTATGTTATCACTTATATGTGGAATCTAAAACAAAACCAAAATTATTCAATATTTCATAGAAACAGAGGATAGAATACTGTTTACCAGAGTCTAGGGGGAAGGGAAAACCAGGAGATGTCAAGGAGAACAAACTTTCACTTATAAGAAGAAGAAGAAGTTCTGAGAATCTAATGTACAGCATGGTGACCATAATTAATAATGAAATGATGTATAACTGAAAGTTTGGGAGTAGATCTGAAGCATTCTCACCAAACACAGACACACACACACACACACACACACACACACTCAATTAACTGTATGAGGTGATGGACGTGTTAATTATTTTGATGTTGGTAATCATTCCACAATGAATATATATATCAAACCAACACACTGTAAACTTCAAATACATACAATTATATTTGTCAATTATTCCTCAATACAGTTAGCTGCAGGGGGAGGATGCAGTGGAAACATTAGATAAAAATATGAGTTCAAATAAAATACCATATAAATAATTGTAGGATTGAAATAACTGTGTAATCACTTAGAGAGTTGGAAGAACGGACTGAGGAATTCTGTAAGAGAGCAGCCAAAATAAAAAGAGAGGTAAAAATTATAACATAAAAGCTAAGCAATCTGGAGAATGAAAACAGATTTGGTGGCATCATGAAAACAGAAGTCCCAGGAAAACAGAACCTAAAAATAGAAATCATTAAATATTAAAGAAGTAATTCAGGTAAATTCCCCAGATCTAAAGAAGTTTTCAAGTTCTCTGATCAAAAGACCATGTAATGTTCCAGACAAGGATGATAGGAGAAAACCAACATCTGGATTTATAATAAACTTAAGATAGTTAAATGCAAAGATAAAATGCTAGAAGCTTAAAAAGAGAATGAAATTATTAATGAAGGAACAAGAATTAGGTCACTGGTAGAATTTCAGCAGCAATTTTGGTTATAGAAGCCAGGAGAGTGACCATTTTTAAGAAAAAAGGTTAAGGAAAAAAAAAAAAAAAAAAACTTTGATGCTAAAATTTTATACCCAGCCAAAATACCACACAAATGTGAGACCATAAGAAAAATACTTTCAGGCAAACTTGGCCTCAGAAAGCTTGCCACATCAAAACCCACATTGAAAACTCTTTTACAAAAAGTATATAAACAGTTAAAGAAATAAATCCAGAATATTTGGCAAGAGATGTGGAAAATAAGGGAAATCAGCTATGTTGGTAATAATAATTATTCTAAAGATATTATAGGGCCATCAGATCAAGTATATACATTAAAAATGTAAAATATTTACTTGTATTATCTAAAAATCGACGATACTGTCTCAAATTTTATACACTATCAACAAGAGGAGATAAATGGGTAGATAAAAGAAATATGGGAGCACATTGGAGAGCTTGGCTTGTTAAGGGGAATATATAGATAATAATAAGTTTAAGAAATCAACTGAGATTAAAATATTTTAGTATTATTTGAAAATTGACCATATCACATAGTAAAATGGAATGTATCACAAATCATCAGAGGAAATATATTCTATTCAAGGCATAGCACAAAAGGAGGAAAAACAAGAAAGTATACAAGAACATTATGGAAGAATAAGCCTGATGAAAAAACACACGATGCAGTCTGACTCAGGCCATTTTTTAACTGATTGTTTTCATTCCTGCTGCAAAGGTGCAGTTGTTTCTCAAAAGGAACACAGCCAAAAACTGGTTACTAATCCACTGGGCAGAGAACTCAATTTTTTATTTTTCAAATTAGTTTGTGTGATAGATATGGCCTCACAATTCCTAAAATGCAGAAAAGGAGTTATAACTTAGTATTCTATCGAAATGAATACTTCAAATGACCATCTACTTACCAACAGCATTATTATTTCGATGACAAATCTGTTTTTTTCCTCCATTTAGAACTATGGAAGTTTCAAACATTCACTTAATCCAAGTGGCACTCAAAGAACTTCAGTATCTCTACCCACTAGCTTTCTACAGCTTTATACTCTAAGTGCTATACAATGTCAAAAAATACAAAAGAATATTTTTTCCGAGAAGTGCTTTTAAAATCTGGAGAGGGAGGAGCTTCAAGATGGCAGAAGAGTAAGACGTGGAAGATCACCTTCCTCCCCACAAATAACATCAGAAATCCATCTACACGTGAAACAGCTCCTACAGAACACCTACTGAATGCTGGCAGAAGACTTCAGACCTCCCAAAAGGCAAGACACTCCTGACATACCTGGGTAGGGCAAAAGAAAAAAGAAAAAAAAGAGACAAAAGAATAGGGACGGTACCTGCACCAGTGGGAGGGAGCTGTGAAGGAGGAAAGGTTTCCAAACACTAGGAAGCCCCTTTGCTGGCGGAGACAGCGGGTGGCGGAGGGGGGAGCTTCGAAGCCGTGGAGGAGAGCACAGCCACAGGGGTGCGGAGGGGAAAGCGGAGAGATTCCCGCACAGATGATCAGGGCCGACCGGCACTCACCAGCCGGAGAGGCTTCTCTGCTCACCCGCCGGGCGGGCGGGGCTGGGAGCTGAGGCTCGGGCTTCGGAGGTCAGATCCCAGGGAGAGGACTGGGGTTGGCGGCGTGAACACAGCCTGCAGGGAGCTAGTGCACCACGGCTAGCCGGGAGGGAGTCCCGGGAAAAGGTATGCAGCTGCCAAAGAGACAAGAGACTTTTTCTTCCCTCTTTGTTTCCGGGTGCGCGAAGAGAGGGGATTAAGAGCGCCGCTTACAGGAGCTCCAGAGACGGGCACAACCCGCGGCTAACAGCGTGGACCCCAGAGACAGGCAGGAGACGCTGCTGCTGCCGCCACCAAGAAGCCTGTGTGCAAGCACAGGTCACTCTCCACACCTCGCCTCCCGGGAGCCTGTGCAGCCCGCCACTGCCAGGGTCCCGGATCCAGGGACAACTTCCCCGGGAGAACGCATGGCGCGCCTCAGGCTGGTGCAATGTCACACCGGCCTCTGCCGCCGCAGGCTCGGCCCGCACTCCGTGCCCCTCCCTCCCCCCCCCCCCCCACGGCCTGAGTGAGCCAGAGCCCCCGAGTCAGCGGCTCCTTTAACCCCATCCTGTCTGAGCGAAGAAGAGACGCCCTCCGGCGACCTACACGCAGAGGCGGGGCCAAATCCAAAGCTGAGCCCCGGGAGCTGTGAGAACAAAGAAGAGAAAGGGAAATCTCTCCCAGCAGCCTGAGGAGCAGTGGATTAAATCTCCACAAGCAACGTGATGTACCCTGCCTGCATCTGTGGAATACCTGAGTAGACATCGAATCATCCCAAACTGAGGAGGTGCACTTTGGGAGCAACAATATATATATATTTTTTCCCCCTTTTTCTCTTTTTGTGAGTGTGTATGTGTATGCTTCTGAGTGTGATTTTCTCTGTACAGCTTTGCTTTTACCATTTGTCCTAGGGTTGTCTGTATTTTTGCTTTTTCTTGTTTACTTTTTTTACTTTTTACTTTTACATTTTAAAAATGTTTTTTAAAACATTTTTTCTAATAAATATTTTTCATTTTAATAACTTTATTTTATTTTGCTTTATTTTATTTTATCTTCTTGTTTCTTTCTTTCTCTTTTTCTCCCTTTTATTCTGAGCCGTGTGGAGGACAGGCTCTTGGTGCTGCAGCCAGGCGTCAGGGCTGTGCCTCTGAGGTGGGAGAGCCAAGTTCAGAACACTGGACCACAAGAGACCTCCCAGCTCCACGTAATATCAAACAGGGAAATCCCAGAGATCTCCATCTCAACACCAATACCCAGCCCCACTCAACGACCAGCAAGCTACACTGCAGGACACCCTGTGCCAAACAACTAGTAAGACAGGAACACAACCACATCCATTAGCACAGAGGCTGCCTAAATTCATTTTAGGGCCACAGACACCCCAAAACACACCACAAGACGTGGACCTGCCCACCAGAAAGACAAGATCCAGCCTCATCCACCAGAACACAGGCACCAGTCCCCTTCACCAGGAAGCCTACACAACCCACTGAACCAACTTCAGCTACTGGGGACAGACACCAAAAACAACGGGAACTACGAACCTACAGCCTGCAAAAAGGAGACCCCAAACACAGTAAGATAAGAAAAATGTGAAGACAGAAAAACACAGAGCAGATGAAGGAGCAAGGTAAAAACCCACCAGACCTAACAAATGAAGAGGAAATAGGCAGTCTACCTGAAAAAGAATTCAGAATAATGATAGTAAAGGTGATCCAAAATCTTGGAAATAGAATGGAGAAAATAGAAAAAACGTCTAACAAGGACCTAGAAGAACTAAAGGGCAAACAAACAGTGATGAATAACACAATAAATGAAATTTAAAATTCTCTAGAAGGGTTCAATAGCAGAATAACTGAGGCACAAGAATGGATAACTGACCTGGATGATAAAAGGGTGGAAAT
The DNA here is from genome assembly GCA_036417435.1 of Inia geoffrensis. Taxonomy (NCBI): domain Eukaryota; kingdom Metazoa; phylum Chordata; class Mammalia; order Artiodactyla; family Iniidae; genus Inia; species Inia geoffrensis. The sequence goes on along the minus strand of CM070906.1, from coordinate 1,547,882 downwards.
AACTACTGCAGAGCAGAATAAAGATAAAAGAATGAAAAGGATTGAGGACAGTCTCAGAGACCTCTGGGACAACATTAAATGCACCAAAATTCGAATTATAGGGGTCCCAGAAGAAGAAGAGAAGAAGAAAGAGACCTAGCAAATATTTGAAGAGATTATAGTTGAAAACTTCCCTAATATGGGAAAAGAAATAGTTAATCAAGCCCAGGAAGCACAGAGAGTTCCATACAAGATAAATCCAAGGAGAAACATGCCAGGACAAAAACTAATCAAACTATCAAAAATTAAACACAAAGAACAAATATTAAAAGCAGCAAGGGAAAAACAAGAAGTAACACATAAGGGAATCCACACAAGGCTAAGAGCTGATCTTTCAGCACAAACTCTGTAAGCCAGAAGGGAGTAGCAGGACATATCTAAAGTGATGAAAGACAAAAACCTACAACCAAGATTACTCTACCCAGCAAGGATCTCATTCAGATTTGATGGAGAAAGTAAAAGCTTTATGGACAAGCAAAAGCTAAGAGAATTCAGCACCACCAAACCAGCTTTACAACAAATGCTAAAGGAACTTCTCTAGGCAGGAAACACAAGAGAAGGAGAAGACCTACAATAACAAACCCAAAACAATTAAGAAAATGGTAATAGGAGCATACATATCAATAACTGCCTTAAATGTAAATGGATTAAAGGCTCCAACCAAAAGACACAGACTGCCTCAATGGATACAAAAACAAGACCCATATATATGCTGTCTACAAGAGACCCACTTCAGACCTAGGGACACATACAGACTGAAAGTGAGGGGATGGAAAAATATATTCCATGCAAATGGAAACCAAAAGAAAGCTGAAGTAGCAATTCTCGTATCAGACAGAATAGACTTTAAAATAAAGACTATTACAAGAGACAAAGAAGGACACTACATAATGATCAAGGGATCAATCCAAGAAGAAGATATAACAATTGTAAATATTTATGCACCCAATACAGGAGCATCTCAATACATAAGGCAAATACTAACAGCCATAAAAGGGGAAATTGACAGTAACACAATCATAGTAGGGGACTTTAACACCCCACTTTCACCAATGGACAGATCATCCAAAATGAAAATAAATAAGGAAACACAAGCTTTACATGATACATTAAACAAGATAGACGTAATTGATATTTTATAGGACATTCGATCCAAAAAGAACAGAATACACATTTTTCTCAAATGCTCATGGAACATTCTCCAGGACACATCATATCTTGGGTCACAAATCAAGCCTTGGTAAATTTAAGAAAACTGAAATTGTATCAAGTATCTTTTCCAACCACAACGCTATGAGACTAGATATCAATTACAGGAAAAAATCTGTAAGAAGTACAAACACATGGAGGCTAAACAACACATTACTTAATAACCAAGAGATCACTGAAGAAATCAAAGAGGAAATCAAAACATACCTAGAAACAAATGTCAATGAAAACATGATGACCCCAAACCTATGGGATACAGCAAAAGCAGTTCTGAGGGAAGTTTATAGCTATACAAGCCTACCTTAAGAAACAAGAAACATCTCAAATAAACAACCTAACCTTACACCTAAAGCAATTAGAGAAAGAAGAACAAAAAAACCCCAAAGTTAGCAGAAGGAAAGAAATTATAAAGATCAGATCAGAAATAAATGAAAAAGAAATGAAGGAAACAATAGCAAAGATCAATAAAACTAAAAGCTGGTACTTTGAGAAGATAAACAAAATTGATAAACCATTAGCCAGAGTCATCAAGACAAAGAGGGAGAGGACTCAAATCAATAAAATTAGAAATGTAACAGGAGAAGTTACAGCAGACACTGCAGAAATACAAAGCATCCTAAGAGACTACTACAAGCAACTCTATGCCAATAAAATGGACCATCTGGAAGAAACGGACAAATTCTTAGAAAGGTATAACCTTCTAAGACTGAACCAGGAAGAAACAGAAAATATGAACAGACCAATCACAAGCACTGAAATTGACTGTGATTAAAATCTTCCAACACAGTCCAGACCAGACGGCTTCACAGGTGAATTCTATCAAACATTTAGTGAAGAGCTAACACCCATCCTTCTCAAATTCTTCCAAAATATAGCAGAGGGAGGAACACTCCCAAACTCTTTCTACGAGGCCACCATCACCCTCATACCAAAACCAGACAAAGATGTCACAAAGAAAGAAAACTACAGGCCAATATCACTGATGAACATAGATGCAAAAATCCTCAACAAAATACTAGCAAACAGAATCCAACAGCACATTAAAAGGATCATACACTATGATCAAGTGTGGTTTATACCAGGAATGCAAGGATTCTTCAATATACGCAAACCTATCAATGTGATACACCATATTAACAAATTGAAGGAGAAAAACCATATGATCATCTCAATAGATGCAGAGAAAGCTTTCGACAAAATTCAACACCCATTTATGATTAAAACCCTCCAGAAAGTAGGCATAGAGGGAACTTTCCTCAACATAATAAAGGCCATGTATGATAAACCCACAGCCAACATCGTCCTCAATGGTGAAAAACTGAAACCATTTCGACTAAGATCAGGAACAAGACAAGGTTGCCCACTCTCACCACTATTATTCAACGTAGTTTTAGAAGTTTTAGCCACAGCCATCAGAGAAGAAAAGGAAATAAAAGGAATCCTAATTGGAAAAGAAGTAAAGCTGTCACTGTTTGCAGATGACATGATACTATACATAGAGAATCCTAAAGACGCTTCCAGAAAACTAGTACAGCTAATCAATGAATCTGGTAAAGTAGCAGGATACAAAATTAATGCACAGAAATCTCTTGCATTCCTAAGCACTAATGACGAAAAATCTGAAAGTGAAATTAAGAAAACACTCCCATTTACCACTGCAACAAAAAGAATAAAATAGCTAGGAATAAACCTACCTAGCGAGACAAAAGACGTGTATGCAGAAAATTATAAGACACTGATGAAAGAAATTAAAGATGATACAAATAGATGGAGAGAGATACCATGTTCTTGGATTGGAAGAATCAACATTGTGTAAATGACTATACTACCAAAAGCAATCTACAGATTCAATGCAATCCCTATCAAACTAACACTGGCATTTTTCACAGAACTAGAACAAAAAATTTCACAATTTGTATGGAAACAGAAAAAACCTCGAATAGCTAAAGCAATCCTGAGAAAGAAAATAAGAGCTGGAGGAATCAGGCTTCCTGACTTAAGACTATACTACAAAGCTACAGTAATCAAGACAGTATGAGGCTGGCACAAAAACAGAAATATAGATCAATGGAACCGGACAGAAAGCCCAGAGATAAACCGTCGCACACATGGTCACCTTATCTTTGATAAAGGGGGCAAGAATATACAGTGGAGAAAAGACACCATCTTCAATAATTGGTGCTGCGAAAACTGGACAGCTACATGTAAAACAATGAAATTAGAACACTCCCTGACACCATACACAAAAATAAACTCAGATGGATTAAAGACCTAAATGTAAGGCCAGACACTGTCAAGCTCTTAGAGGAAAACACAGGCAGAACACTCTATGACATCAATCAGAGCAAGAACCTTTTGACCCACCTCCTAGAGAAATGGAAATAAAAACAAAAATAAACAAATGGGACCTAATGAAACTTAAAAGCTTTTGCACAGCAAAGGAAACCATACACAAGACGAAAAGACAACCCTCAGAATGGGAGAAAATATTTGCAAAGGAAGCAACTGACAAAGGACTAATCTCCAAAATATAAAGGCAGCTCATGCAGCTCAATATCAAAAAGACTAACAACCCAACCCAAAAATGGGCAGAAGACCTAAATAGACATTTCACCAAAGAAGACATACAGACTGCTAACAAACACATGAAAGAATGCTCAACATCATTAATCATTGGAGAAATGCAAATCAAAACTACAATGAGGGCCTCCCCGGTGGCGCAGTGGTTGAGAGTCCGCCTGCCGATGCAGGGGATGCGGGTTCATGCCCCGGTCCAGGAGGATCCCACATGGCACGGAGAGGCTGGGCCCGTGAGCCATGGCCGCTGAGCCTGCGCGTCCGGAGCCTGTGCTCCGCAACAGGAGAGGCCACAACAGTGAGAGGCCCGCGTACCGCAAAAAAAAAAAAAAAAAAAAAATTACAATGAGATGTCATCTCACACTTGTCAGAATGGCCATCATCAAAAAATCTACAAACAGTAAATGCTGGACAGGGTGTGGAGAAAATTTTTTTTTTTTGCCCGCATACCGCAAAAAAAAAAAAAAAAAAAAAGTCATGTACCAAAATGTTCATTGCAGCTCTATTTACAATAGCTAGGACTTGGAAGCAACCTAAGTGTCCATCAACAGATGAATGGATAAAGAAGATGTGGCACATATATACAATGGAATATTACTCAGCCATAAAAAGGAACGAAACTGAGGTTATTTGTAGCAAGGTGGATGGACCTAGAGATTGTCATACAGAGTGAAGTAAGTCAGAAAGAGAAAAACAAATATCGTATGCTTACACATATATATGGAATCCAAAAAAAAAAAGAAAGAAAGAAAGAAAAGAAAGAAAGTGGTCAGAAGAGCCTAGGGACAAGACAGGAATAAAGATGCAGACCTACCAGACAATGGACCTGAGGATACGGGGAGGGGGAAGGGTAAGCTGGGACCAAGTGAAAGATTGGCATGGACATATATACACCACCAAATGTAAAACAGCTAGCTAGTGGGAAGCAGCCACATAGCACAGGGAGATCAGCTCGGTGCTTTGTGACCGCCTGGAGGGGTGGCATAGGGAGGGTGGGAGGGAGGGAGATGCAAGAGGGAAGAGAGATGGGAACATGTGTATAGGTATAACTGAGTCACTTTGTTATAAAGCAGAAGCAAACAGACCATTGTAAAGCAATTATACTCCAATAAAGATGTTAAAATTTTTTTTAATTAATTAAATAAAATAAAATCTGGAGGAAAAAACGTACATTAGCAAAGCAGATGGCATAATGGAAAGAATGCCAGAACCGGTACAAGGCTTTGATTTGAGCCCCAGGACTTACAAGACATCATAAAGATGGGCTGTGTAAATGGATGTTTAGAAAAGCTGTACTTTATAAAATCCATAGTGTCAGAGAAAGAATTTAGGTGTTAAACAGCATTAATTTACATGATAATCTCAGACAGTGAAAGTGCATCAATATTTTAGATGTCCCTTTTTGGGGTAGCCCTTGATGCTCAGAATTTGAAGAAAATGTTGAGAGAAAGCAGATATGGTCTCAGCCATCGTGGGGCGTGTGACCTCGTGAGTGGGGCAGATACTCAACAGGTGTCCAAGAGCCACGTGTGAAATCCCAAAGTTGGTACATGTGATGACGGAAAGATTTCTGATGCCATCAATGCTTCTGAGAGGGAGATCTGAGCAAGTCTCACATTTGCTCCTTTTGCCATGATTTTAAAGCCTTAAAAGGTCTAGCAATTTAAAAGAGACATCAATCCTTCTCTCTCTCACCCCACATTTATATTTTTTTCTCTCTCAACTCTTAATCTAAAAGGCAATATACCATTATGCAATTTATTCTATTTTAAAGAGGTCCTTGCTTAAACTCTCACGATAGTGGTGTATGGCTTTGCTTCATGTTTTATGAACTACAGTTTAATATTAATTTGCTTAAATGTACTACATCTTGCTCTTGCACCGCCCATTCTGTCATAGATATTTCTCCATTCGAATGAAGGTGTTTTCTCCAAAACATGAAATAAGTGTGTTTTACCAAACCTAATCGTACTTGTCAGAAAACTGTATTGTTGTTCCAAAAACTGTTAGAACAAATTAAGTCATAGAGAATGTGATATTTCATTTGGGGAATCAGGTTTTACAAGGTGTTTCATTCTGTGTACCTTAACATAATTCTGAAAAAAGAGAAATAAAAATATTTACACTCTTTAGAAACTATGCACACCATAAAGAATGATGGTTTTGTGAAAAGCTGTCTCTCGCTAAATGATATCTGCCTCCAAACTTGAAACCAAACAAATGAACACTCTGTGAAAGACTGATGTAAAATTTATTATCCTTGATTTGCTATATAAACATCTTAGCGATGTGATTCCTTTAGAAGCTATGCTTAATCTCTCTACCAAGAAAGTGTATGAGAAAATATAGTTAAATGTCTGACCACCTTTCAGATTCTCCAATCACTTTCATCACTAGACAGAAAATAAAGATAGCGAGAGATGGAAAAACAGTCTACTCAACTTAATGATTAAATCATCTTCAACATCAGAATTCCAAATCATGCATTAAGGCCGGACAGCACCAAAACAGATACCGGACTTAAAAAACAGATGCAAGCTTTTAAGGGTATAATCAATTACACATTCATAAAAACTCTAAGGTAATATTATTCTTAAGAGAAAACATAGCCAGAAACAGCATTAGAAACATACTTTCAAATGTTCTACTTTTGTGCTGGTACTTATTAGTTTAAGCGAGAATAGCTAAGGAGGCAGCAAGATAGAATGGGGAGAACACAGATATGGGAACCAGAAAAACTGGAGTGGGATTCTGCTCTTCCTACTTACTAACTATGCTGAATGTACGAAGCCACTACAAACACTCTCTAAGCCTCAGGGGGAAAAATGAGAATAACGTTTAGCTTTCTGGGTTATGGTCAGGATTTTAAAAGATAAAACCTTTAAAGTGCCTGCAACAGTGCCTGGTACATAGGAAAAGGCAATAAAAGATGGGTTTTCATTGCTCAACAATTTCTCTGAAGAACTCGATCAAAATTTGACTGAGTAGTTCAATCATTTCAGGAAACCAATATCTGAAATTGATACTGGTGACATCTTCACGTTATCAGTCATGACTGAAGTAGGAATTCTTTTCAAAATATGGAATATTGTGGTATTTTACCTAACATTTTATTATGAAAAAATTCAAACATTCTGAAAAGGTGAAAGAATTTTGCAGTGAGCACTCATATAACCACCATCTAGATTTGACTATTTACATTTATTATGCTTTGTCACATATCTATCATTGCTCTGCCATTAAGGCAGCTTGTGTTTCATGCATTTCAAAGTAAGTTGCAAGTAAGTTGTAAATATCAGTATTCTTCTCCCTGAATAACTCAGCATGCATATTACCATCCAGACATGATTTTTTTTAGTTTTCTTCTTTTGATATAAAACTTAGATGCAATTAAATGCACAAATCTTGAGTGCACACTGACAGTTTCTGACAAATGAACACATCTGTGCATCCCAAACCCGACAAAACATGGACCATAACTGCCTTTCTGGAAAGTATAACATTGCTCTTGAATACCAGACACGTTCATCTTGTGGATCCAAGTCAAAGATTTAGGCACTGATTACAATTCACATTAAGAATATATGGAAAATAAATGAACTAAATGGCTCTGGCATTCATACCATGATACCCGGAGATGTGAGGAAATTGGACTTTATTACAAAGAGGAAGGTAAGTGTAAAGATGAAAGTGGATGAGATACTCATCCAAGAACGAGCACAGTGACCAAATATTGGAGCAATGGGTAAATTTAAGCCCAGAAATCAGAATTCAAAGAACATGAAATCATTGTATATGTTTGTGGACCAAATAACAAAATGCATTCCTATTCACGTGCATGTACTCAATGCCCATATGTCTGACTTAAAGAGTGAACAGTTGATTTTATTAAGGAACAAATGTAGGGAACATCCGTCAAGCAAAACTAATACCAAGATGAGAGATCAATTATATAACTTTTATGGTAAATAACATACTTAACATTATTAAAATGCGAACATAAGGGATTATTTGGTGATGCTGACTGAAAAACAAACAATAGAGATCTGAGAAACATTTTGTTTGGCCCATTCTCAGTCCTCTATTTCCAGCCAGTCTTCAAGAGGCATGTAGCTACATCCAGACAGCTTTCTAAAAATTGCTTCTTTTCCAAATTATTATGTCAACTTCCTTTTTTCCAGTGTTTTATACCTGTGACTGTGTCATCCTGAAATAGGCTGCAATGTTAAAAGTTAGCAGATTCAAAGGCTTGACAGTTTGAGGTAAACAGGCTACACAGAACATTGAAATAAAGGGTGAGCAGAATATAACTACGGTTGTGGAGACACAATGTAGCTACAGATGCTCCCCTTAGAATCCCTACCAGGGGAGGCTGATGTCCTCAAGCCATGGATCTGGTTTCAAGGACACTCATAGATAACTCAGGTCACTGCTTGTACATGTGAGCTGATCAGAAGGGTGCCATCCTGGAGTCACCACGGACAGCTCTCCACAAACATAACAAGACAACAGCAGCTATTAACAGCACGATTAACAGCCCAAAGTGGTCATTACAATAAGAAAACTAAGATGATCTTTGTGTATGTGGTTATCCTAGCCTTGTCACTCATTAAGAGGCCTCAGTAGAATCATATTAATTAAATCCTGAATGATTTAACACACCCTACAGACACTTGCCAACACGTTTAGGTACATACATGCACATTCTTGATTCTGTGCTTTAGATCATCTATTTTCAGTTCGTTCCCTGGTTTTGAGAAATCTCATCCCTAGCTACTTCATTTCTGTTCCTTCATGAAGCCTCCGAGGTAAGCAGACGCACCGATCTCATTGGCTGGTGCCCGGGTTCCTGAGAGTCTAGCATGACCCCACTGGGGCCCCGCACATCCGTCCTCCTATGGTCCCAAGAAGACCACGCCCTTCCGCATTGAGAATACGCTGCTCCATCCATTCCCCGAGATCTTCCAAACCAAGGACAACAGCACCGTTTCCACCTACCCAGCAAGTGAAAGAAAAAGGACCTTCTCTGACCCCCACCCCCAAAGGATCCGTTTTCCCAGAAAATACTAACATGTGCAGGGCCTCAGCGGTGGGCAGGGGGGCGACGCTGCAGCTGTGATGCCAGCCCTGTGACCGCCCTGCTCCTGGGCTCGCTCCGTTTCCGTGGTTTTCTGCTAACTTGGATGCCTGTCCTCAGAAAACTGGGACTTGAGCATTCTGAAGAACTGTTTTGTAACTCACTGACTCTTGTTATACATACAGCAGAAACTAATACAACTTGTAAAGCAATTATGCTCCAATAAAGATGTTAAAAAATATATAACGAGAAAGTAAAGAAGTTAAAAATCAATATGAGTGGTATATTATTAAAGATTATATTGAAATACATTGTAATATGTTCTGTAATAGTATTTACAATACATATAGGGACCAGTTTAACTTTTCTCTATTTAGCAAATGAACATATGCTCTATAATTTACTCTCAATAAATAATATCAAACAAGCATACAAACAAAAAAATCCTGCAGGCCTGAGACACTGTAAATTGTGAAACCTCTCCCTTTATGTCATGGCCAATATAGTAAATTTTCCAAATACCCCACTTTAAACAGTTTTGCTGGAAAGCTTTAAAATGACTTACTGATTAGAATTCTGTTAAAATAAATCATTTTGGTTTTGACACACATTTTATCAACTTCGTTGAGTTACAGTTCATTCGTTCATGTTTAAATGTTTAATTTAAAATGTTTAATACTCATAATTTAAATAATATATTCTTATTTCTGTCTGCGTGTGGTGTGCACGTGTACGTACGTGTGCTCGGCTGAAGTCTCAAAGAATTTTGTATGTTTTTGCTAAGCTGACAAACTTTGAAAACGGGGTTTATCACACCCAGTGTAGAAACGCCCTCTGCCGGCTCTGCACTGGTGACGTGAGCCCGAGCGGGTCTGCGGCACCTGTGGGCAGGGCGGGGGGGGGGGGGGGGGGGGGGGGGGGGGGCGGTGTGGAGCGCGGGAGGCCCGTCTATTCAGCCCAGGTTACCTACAGCGCAACACCTGGTCCAACACAAAGACAGAAGCAGGTTCTGAGCCTCGCTCCTCAGCCACCTTGGCTTTTCTCACAGGTTCTTTGCAAAAACATGCCTTGCTACCTTTATTTCTTCCAGCATCATGTCCCTCTTCTCAGTATAACAAATTACCATTTCAGCCTTTCTCTCCAGAATCCTCTCACCCACCCAAAACCTTTATATGAAATTCCTACCCATTCCTTTTAAAAACTGTTATTTTTCTATCATGAAGATAATATCAAAGCATAATAGAAGGTGCAGAATATTAGAAACACAATTATCTAGAGGTCTCTAATTCATATTTCAAATTCTTAATATTTTGGTGTAATAATTTTACATATTTTTGCATTTATACTGTATAAAGAAATCTGTGTTACTACTTTCTTTTTTCTTTTTCTTTTTCTTTTTTGACTGTGCAGCTAATGGGACCTTAGATTTCTGCCCAGGGACTAAACCCAGGGCAGTGAAAGCTCTGAGTCCTAACCACTGGACTGCCAGGGAACTCCCCTGTGTTACTGCTTTTTAAATAGTCATTTTTTCTGATTATAAAGGTAACAGTGGATCATCATAAACATTTTGGAAAAGTTTAACACATTAATTTATTTTTTATTAACTAAACTCCATGCTTTCTTTACTTTTCCTTAGTTTTTACCTAATGTCCTTTTTGTGTTCCAGGATCCCATACCATAGTACATTTTGTTTTTAACATCTTTATTGGAGTATAATTGCTTTACAATGGCGTGTTAGTTTTTGCTGTATAAAAAAGTGAATCAGCTATACATATACACATATCCCCATATCCCCTCCCTCTTGCATCTCCCTCCCGCCCTTCCAGCTGGTCACAAAGCACAGAGCTGATCTCCCTGTGCTATGCGGCTGTTTCCCACTAGCTATTTATTTTACGTTTGGTAGTGTATATATAAGTCCATGCCACTCTCTCACTTCATCCCAGCTTACCCTTACCCCTCCCCGTGTCCTCAACTCCATTCTCTACAACTGCATCTTTTTTTTTTTTTTTTTTGATAAGTGGGCCTCTCACCGCTGTGGCCTCTCCCGTTGCGGAGCACAGGCTCCGGATGCGCAGGCTCAGCGGCCATGGCTCACGGGCCCAGCCGCTCCGCGGCATGTGGGATCTTCCAGGACTGGGGCACGAACCCGTGTCCCCTGTATCGGCAGGCGGACTCTCAACCACTGCGCCACCAGAGAAGCCCTACGTCTGCATCTTTATTCCTGTCCTGCCCTTAGTTTCTTCAGAACCATTTTTGTTTGTTTGTCTTTTAGATTCCATATACATGTGTTAGCGTACGGTATTTGTTCTTCTCTTTCTGACTTACTTCACTCTGTAGGACAGACTCCAAGGTCCATCTACCTCACTACAAATAACTCAGTTTAGTTTCTTTTTATAGCTGAGTAATATTCCATTGTCTATATGTGCCACATCATCTTTATCCGTTCATCTGTTGATGGACACTTGGGTTGCTTCCATGTCCTGGCTATTGTAAATAGAGCTGCAGTGAACACTGTGGTACATGACTCTTTTTGAATTATGGTTTTCTCAGGGTATATGCCCAGTAGTGGGATTGCTGGGTCGTATGGTAGTTCTATTTTTAGATTTCTAAGGAACCTCCATACTGTTCTCCATAGTTGCTGTGTCAATTTACATTCCCACCAACAGTGCAAGAGGGCTCCCTTTTCTCCACACCCTCTCCGGCATTTATTGTTTGTAGATTTTTTGATGATGGCCATTCTGACCAGTATGAGGTGATACCTCATTGTAGTTTTGATTTGCATTTCTCTAATGATTAGTGATGTTGAGCATCGTTTCATAATACATTTATCTTTAATGAAAACAGCCAGAATCCCCTTAACACAACTATGTTAACATTTTTCTACATATGCCTTTCTGTTGTCTCCACACATATTTTTATACTGTTGATATATTCTGCATGAGCCTTTTAAAGCACAAATGATCAAAGAAACATCCAAAGGTACAACTCACTCCGATGCTTATTCTTTATCCCACTCTCGCTACATATGTGCAGTTTTAAAAAATGGGTTGGTGAATGACCAACAGTCATGCAATAAACTGGAGAAGGGTGTAGAAAAGCTACGTAGAGCTTAGTTACTATATTTGATTACTAAATTCAGCTCTCAACTTCCTTTACTAAATCAGTGCAATGTTACGGATGACATCTTTCTCAATATCTAATAAAGGAAAATTTCTAACCTTTGGGAAATATTCTTCATATTAATAAATGTCTGATATTAAACCCTAAAAATATTTTTTCATTTGGAGAAATATTTTACATTAAAATACTTTTCAAATATCAGTATCTCTATAGCAAACTTCTAAGAAATGTAGGAAACACTCCACAAGTTTGATTTTCAGAATATCCACATCCCAGGGCCTCTGTGGTGAGCCACTAACAGAGCTAGTGATGGAAGGTGTGAATGCCTCACAGGCCCTCCTTCTCAGCAAAGGGGATGTGGCTCCTCGAGTTGTGGGCCTCCACCTGCCAGGAACAGGACAGGCACCCGGGCTTGCCATGGTCCCAGACCCTAAGAAGACCAGCGTGTGACTTCTAGGAGACAACTACAACAGACCTTTCCACTCTGAGAGTAGTATCCCATTGGCCTTCGCAGGACTGATACTTCTAGGGGCCTGGGCCTGCCTTCCCTTCTGTATTGTTACTGCTGCCGTCACCACCCAGGGCTTCTCCCAGGAGGGCTGATGTATCACCGGGATTTCACTAGGGGCTGCTTCAAGGCAATATTATGGAATCCACTGATCTTTCTAGTTAGTGCATCACCTTCATGCAGCCAAAGAGACCACAGGAATGCATTATTAAAGACTCATCTAGGGATTTCCCTGGTGGCACAGTGGTTAAGAATCCACCTGCCAATGCAGGGGACACGGGTTCGAGCCCTGGTCCGGGAAGATCCCACATGGCACAGAGCAACTAAGCCCGTGCGCCACACCTACTGAGCCTGTGCTCTAGAGCCCATGCGCCACAACTGCTGACCCTGCGTGCCACAACTACTGAAGCCTGCATGCCTAGAGCCCATGCCCCGCAGCACGAGAAGCCATCGCAATGAGAAGCCCGCGCACCGCAACAAAGAGTAGCCCCCGTTCACCGCAACTAGAGAAAGCCTGCGCGCAGCAATGAAGACCTAACGCAGCCAAAAATAAATACATACATACATACATACATAAAAGATTTGACTTAAAGAAAAAAAGACTCTTCTAAGGAGTTAGCATTGCTGGGTGGGTGGGGACTAGCCTCAAGGATGGAACATCTGCATTCAGCCCGTGACAAATATCCTGAATCCAAGCCAGAAATTAGACAGAACTGCTCCCCCGAGGAAGGGTGCAAGAGCATGCGGTTTCAAGCATCCTGCAACCCATCTGTATACCGAGACTAGGACAGTTCATACATAACCTTTCCACATCCTACAAATAATAATAGTAGCCAGGAACTAAAGACATCCACAAAGAAGAGCTTCTCGAAAAAAGAAATGTAAGCCAAACAAAAACCTACAGTAACAGTTCACAGACCACAACTTTGAGTAAAGACAACCTTCAAAGGCCTGAAACTATAAGACAATCAAACGGCAATGTATTTTTTTCATATTACCAAAGTGTTCTTTTAAAAAAAGAGGATCCGAGAAATGTGTAGGAATAAATCTAATAAAACCTATGTAAGACATCTACACAGATAAAAATGTTATACCTCATTTGAAGAAACTGAAGGTCTTAAGACGTGATGATATGTGTATGGATAGTAAGACTCAATGTTGTAAAAATATCAGTTCTCTCCAGTTTATCTATAGATTCAGTGTAATTACAGTCAAAACACAGCAAGCATGTGTGTATGTGTGTATATGTGTGTATGCGTGTTATATGTGTGTTGTGTATGTGTGTGCATGTGTAGCTATGTGTGTATGTGTGTGTGTATGTACGTGTAAGCAGACAAGTTACAGTAACTTGACAGTAAGACGGAGGGTTCAACACCCACACAAAAATAACAAAAAAACAATAAACAAATAACTACAAACCAATGAAAATAGGTCTGAGAAAGCCCCGGGCTACAACAGAGCAGCGGCAGAAAATCTGTGCAGCTTAAACACTGAAGACAGCCAGGTAATTAGTGTAGGAAGCATGTTACCTGTGTCACCCTGCCCCCCAGTGCAGAGCAGCTGGGCCCCAGAGCTGTCCCCTGGGAGAAGGACAGCAGGAGGCCCCAACACCGCTCACTGCGTGGACATTTGCAGCCTTTGCTCCTGAGGATGCCCCAGTCCACACCAGCGCTGACCTCCGCATGCAGAGCTGCCTGGAGGCCCTGCCACCATCTCCTCCCAGCACTGGAAAGGTCACTGCAGGGACACCTGTCGCCAGGAGCCTGGTCATTACTGTGCCCACTCCCTGGGACTGGGGCACCACAGCACCTTACCATCCAAGGGACCAGAGTTGTCTGCTCTGCACTCCACCCCAGAGCCTGAAGTTGGGGCTCTAGCCCTCCCTAACCAGGGTCATGATGTTGTGCCCCCCTAAACCTGGTCCTAAGTCCCAGCTTTGACCCATCATCATGGACCGTGGTGCTGCAGACATGTGCCCCACCCAGAGTCCAAAGTCCCAGCTTTGACCTGTCATCACAGGGGTGAGCTGCTGCTGGTCTGTGGCTGCACCCTGGGGCCAGAGTCGCAACTCTGAACCACCATCCCCAGAATGTGCTGCGACTGCACCCTGCTTCCTGGGCCCAAGCTACGGCCATGCCTGCATCACAGGGCTTGTGCTACAGCTGCTGCTCCAGCCCTCCAGGGCCTGAGTCACTTAGGTGAGTCCCAAAGATCCTGACCCCGGTTTCCTAGGAAACCCGCACCTGCACACCTGCACCAGGACAGCAAGCGCACCTAGCCCAAGGACCCAGGTGGCTGTGCTAGTTCTATGTGCGCCTGATCCTATGACCTGACTCTGCCACCACTCTGGGTGAAAACAACAAATTAGATAACTTTAAAAATATGGATACATTTCTAGAAACATATAACTTACTAAGAATGAATTATGAAGAAACAGAAACTATGAACAAACCAATAAGGAACACAGATTGAGTCAAAAATCTCTCAAAAAAAAAAAAAGAAAAAAAACCCGGGCCCACGTGATTTCACTAGTGAAATCTACCAAACATTTGAAGAATTATTAGCAGTGCTTCTCAAACTCTGAAAAATTGAAGAGGAAGGAACACTTCCAAACTCATTTTATGAGACCAGCATTACCCTAACATGAAGCCACACAAACACTAAAAGCAAAGAAAATTACAGACCAATATCCCTGATGAACATAGGTGCAAAATTCTCAACCAAATACTAGCAAATTGAATTCAAAAGCACACTAAAAGTACTGTACGCCGTGATCAAATGGAAACTATCCCTGCCAGCAAGGATGGTCAACGTATGCAAATCAATAAATCAGATACTGCTTGTTAACAGAAAGAAGGATAAAAATCACATGATCATGTCAACATATGCAGAAAAAGCACTTGACAAAATTCATCCTCTCATAATAAAATTATCTACTAATTAGGTGTAAAAGAAATATATCTCACAAAATAAAGGCCATGTATGTCAAGACAACAGCTAACACCATACTTGAGTAGAAAGTTAAAAAGCCTTTTCTCTAAAAGTAAACCAAAAAAATCCTATTTAAAGTCAGGTCAGAAAGTACCAAGGAACAAATATAATGAAGGAGGTGAATGACCTACACAGCAAGAACTACAAAACATTGATAAAGGAAACTGAAGATGATTTAAAGAAATGGGATGATACCCTATGCTCTTGGATTCAAAGAATAAATATTGTTAAAATGGCCACACTGCCCAAAGCAATCTACAGATGTAATGAGACCCCTATCAAAATACCCATGAGATTTTTCACAGAGCTAGAACAAATAATCCTAAAATTTATTCGGAACCACAAAAGGGCCAGAATTGCCAAAGCAATCCTGAAAAAAAAAAAAAGAACAAATCTGGAGGCATATCTCTCCTAGATTTCAAACAATACCATAAAGCTGCAGTAATCAAAACAGTGTGGTACTGGCACAAAAACAGACATATAGATCAAGAGAACAGAGCAGAGAGCCCAGAAATAAACCCCCCATACCTATGATCAATTAATCTTCAACAAAGGAGGCAAGAATATACAATGGGGAAAACACAGTCTCCTCAGCAAATGGTGCTGGGAAAGCTGGACAGCTGCATGAAAATCAATGAAGCTAGAACACTCCCTCACACCATGCACAAAAATAAACTCAAAATGGCTTAAAGATGTAAATATAAGATAGGATACCATAAAACCCCTAAAAGAAAACATAGGTAAAACATTCGCTGACATAAATTATAGCAATATTTTCTTAGGCCAGTCTCCCAAGGCAAAGAAATAAAAGCAAAAACAACAACAACAAAAAATCAAACTTATAAGCTTTTGCACAGCAAAGGAAACCATAAACAAAATGAAATGACAACCTATGGACTGGGAGAAAATATATGCAAACAAGGCAACCGACAAGGGCTTAGTTTCCAAAAGATACAAACAGCTCATACAGCTCAATATCAAAACAAACAAATAAATAAACAACCCAATCAAAAAATGGGCAGGAGGCTTAAATAGACATTTTTCCAAAGAAGATGTGCAAATGACCGATAGGCACATGAAAGGTGCTCAACATCGCAAAATATCAGAGAAACGTAAATCAAAACTACAATGAGGTATAACCTCACACTAGTCAGAATGGCCATCATTAAAAAGTCTAAAGATAATAAATGCTGGAGAAAAGGGAACCCTCCTACACTTTTGGTGGGGATGTAAACTGGTGCAACCACTATGGAGAACAGTATGGAGGTTCCTTGAAAAACTAAAAATACAGCTACCATATGATCCTGCAATCCCACTCCTGCACATATATCTGGAGGACACTCTAATTTAAAAAGATACACGCACCCCAATGTCCATGGCAGCACTGTCTACAATCACCAAGACATGGAAGCAACCTAAATGTCCATCAACAGATGAATGGATGATGAAGATGTGGTGTATATATACAATGGAATATTACTCAGCCATAAAAAAGAATGAAATAATGCCATTGGCAGCAACATGGATGGACCTAGAGATTGTCATACTGAGTGAACTAAGTCAGACAAAGAAAAATACCATATGATATCATTTATATGTGGAATCTAAAATATGCTACTAGCTTATTTATAAAACAGAAAGAGACACACAGACTTGGGAAAAAAGTTATGATTACCAATGGGGAAAGGGTAGGAAGGGGGCTTAATGAGCTTGGGATTAAAATATACACCCCGCTGTACCTAAAATAGATAAACAACAAGGCCCTACTGTAGAGCACAGGGAGTTCTACACAATATTTTGTCATAAACCATAATGGAAAAGACTATATATATACACACATGTATATACATATATATGTGTGTGTACATATATATATATAACTGAATCACTTTGCTGTACACCAGAAAGTAATACTTTGTAAGTCAGCTATACTTCAATTTAAAAAAAATAGAAAAAAATGTAAATCACAGAGGAAGAAAAATGTTATAATTGAATTACATTCTTATTAAGACTTTCTGTCCCAAAGGCACAAGGAAATGAGTGAAATGGAAGACCACAGAACAGGGGAAGATACTTGCAACGCATATGTGAATCTGATGAAAACTCATTCAGAATATATGGAGAACTACTACAAATCACAGCAGAGAAGAAAGATCTGTAGAAATAAAGACAAATTCTCTTAACACTTTATAAAATGGAATGTGTAACTGAATAAGCATACGGAAAATACTTCAATTCATTTGTCGTCAGAGATACATAAGTTGAAACCACCACACCCTCCCAGGGCAGCTTCCCTGAGACCTTCAGGCTTCCTGGAGTGCTGGGGAGATGGCAGGGCAGGCACCTGTCCCTACCTGCCCGTGGAAGCAAGTGCTCACCCACGTCTGCTGAATCTGAACATGGCATAGTGTGGACCCAGCAATTCCTCTCCTAGTTATGTGGTACAATCCCAACAGAAATGTGTAATACATTCATCAACCAGCATGTATAAGGATGGTCACAGCAGCATCATGAGTAGTACACAAAGTCTGCACACTCCCCAAGTGCCCATCAGATGTCACTAGGAGCTGACTGGGTAAATAAATCACGTGGTAAATTTGATGTCGCATTAAGAATGAAAGCACTTCAACTATTCTACACAACAATTATGGATGCATCTTATAAAGAATCTTGATCAAAAGGAGGCAAACGTAAAAGAGTTAATCCTGTATAGGTTCATTTGTATAAAATATAAAGCAGACTGCTGGAAATTGGGCCAGTGGGGGCACTGGAAGCAGAGCTGTTACTTCAACGGGGGTCAGTGGGAGCATCTACACTGATGAAAATGTTTCATGCCTGTATTTAGGTTATGGTGACACAGGTGAGCTCATTTACTGTAAATTCATCAAATTGTATACATATGAATTTATGCCCTGATCATGTACGTCTGTTTTACAATAATTTTTTTTAAACATTGGGAGATTCCTGTAAAGTGCGTTTCGAGCGTAAATCAATATGCAATTTGAAACTGTGGACATATGGCTTTAGGACAGAGTACTGTATAACGTGAACTTCATCTGCATGAAATCAAGTAACGGGTAACGAGTCAGTCGGGACTGAACTATTCCTCTAGGCAGGGAGATGCTCTAAAACAGAGAAGTACCATCGTCCTCCTCCGCTGTCACCTGCATTGTCCCTGCCCTCATCTCCGTGCACCGCGCCCCTCCAGCCAGCGACGTTGACCCTCCCTTCCCGCTTCCCTTTGGAAAAGCGCCTCTGCCCCCGCCGGGGGCGCTCCTCCCTTCATGGTCACTCACTGCCAAGTTCTGTCAACTCATCTCGCTCATCCTCACCTGGGCTCTCCCTACCTCGCCTGCAAATCTCATCCCAGCCCTTCTGTCTTCTCTCAACCGACAGGCCCCCAGATGTTTTCTGAACCATGCTTGATTACATCATTCCTCTAATAAAACGGAACAAAATTCTTCGAGTACCACCCTTTACGGGCGAAGTGTGAAACGGCCCGAGCCGTTTGCTCCCTGCCTTCCCTTCTCTGTTCTCACCTGGGAAGCTCCTCTACCCCGAGCCCGGCCCACGTGGCCGAATTTCCACTCTTCACAGCGTGCATTTACCATCCAGCATCCCTCAGGACTCCGTGGCCTCCACGCGAATTTTATGCCAACTTTCTTCTTTTTGACACGCAACTCATTCTACGTGTGCACATCTGCACTCCTAGACCGGCACGCACTGGGAAAGGTGGGGAGATTCCTGCTTCTCAAAAGCTATCCTAGATCCCCCTGCTCTGACCTCAAACAGCACGATAGCCCTGCCTCTGTGTCCTCTCCATTCCTTCCTCTCTGGACTAGATACTCAAGTTCTTTTTATTTATCTGTTTTTCTGTTTAATCATTGCATTTGTTACTGGCCTCCATCTTTACCACTAGTTATTGGATTTTCTCTAGTTTGTCAGTGACCCTCACAAGACACACTTCCAACTGAATGCCAGACCATTTAATATTGTGATAAACCTGCATTTTATGTCTTGGTCCAAGTAACTGATGGACATATGGACTAGAATAGGGCCGAGGACAGACCTCTTGATTTCCATTCAGCTTTTTCATTGTCATTAGGTCATGCCCTTCGAATAAATCTGTAATTAACTAAAAAACATTTCCATGTGCATAATAGCTATTTATGCAAAAAAGCCAATAAATTTAGCATAAAATGTTTGTACAAATTCTCAACATTTTTCATCAAAAGCCCACGGAAAAAAGAAAGGTAACTGATTACCAGTATAGTCTTAATGAATGGTATTTAAAATCTAGTTATGCTTTGCTAAGTAACCACACAAACGATCTAAATAATGATCTAATACATCTTTTCACACAATATGAATATGAGACTGATATAAATATTTGCAATGATAAAATCTGGCTTCTAAAAAGTTTTCCTCTGGAAATTCCTGATATGTCTATATTAAATCTTCTGCCAACTTGGTCACGCCTGTGAATCCTCAGATACACAGTGGTGTTTGGACCTGAAGTCACTTTTGCAAACCTTTGGTCCTATGATGTAACTCACCTCAGCCAGGAGACCTAATTTATTTCAAGGGATGTGGTGAACTATCACCAAACCCCCCTCAAGCACACATTTTAATTCCAAATCTATTTTTACATTGTTTCTTTTTTTTTACATTGAGGATTATCTTTATTAGAAAATACAGAAGCTAACTAGAAAGGTGTTTTTTTTTTTCTTCCCTGTCGTATGTTAACATATTGGCTATCCACTGGAGTTATCCATTTATTTTTCTTTTATGTTTCAAGTGAAAGTGAAAAAAATGTTGTGCTTAGTTTGTAGTAATTCGTACTTTGCAATTAATAATTCTGACAGGGCTTCCCTGGTGGCGCAGCGGTGGAGAGTCCGCCTGTCGATGCAGGGGACGCGGGCTCGTGCCCCGGTCCGGGAAGATCCCACATGCCGCGGAGCGGCTGGGCCCCGTGAGCCACGGCCGCTGAGCCCGCGCGTCCGGGGCCTGTGCTCCGCAACGGGAGAGGCCACAGCAGGGAGAGGCCCGCGTACCACGAAAAAAAATAATAATAAGAATTGTGACAAATCATTATGGGTTTATTTTAGCATTTTGTATTTCCTCTTGTTGCTAGCTGCTCCCTTGTACGCTGGTTCTTTCAAAGTCTGTACCTTTGTAAAAAGCCCGGCTCCTGTATTGATTTCTTCAAATACCTTCATATTTTCCTGATTAGAATTTTGGGTTATTCAAAACTTAGACATGTTATTACTCTACAACCTTTACATCGGTCACATTCCTTTTAAAGGAATATGTAAATATATACACCTCATGTTTCTTAAAAATTTCATTTCTTAATATATTTTATAGTTGAATGATCAACGTTATTGACATGGAATAAAGAAATACGGTCAGAATAGAGATTATGACTTTACGTGAAATCCAGAGATGGGAAAAAGAGATGGATAGGCATATACTGGGTGCCCTCTGAAGAAGAGATTCATTTAATTCCTTCCAGGCACTCTTTGCAGTAAATGGAATGTATCAGAGACCAAGACAAGTTCCTGCTCTCATGGGGCTTACATTCTGACGGCCTGAAGGGAAGAAAATGAAGAGGTTTCATGCAGAGGAGTGTGTTTTCCTGTTAACTCATGTCTTTAACATTTAAGAGAGACGCCCACTTTACAACCGAGTCATTCCTAAATACTGACGGAATAAAACTTTGTGTAGCGTACTTTACAGAGTAGGCCCTGAACTGTTCATTGAAAGCCAAGTATATGTTTTGATTAAATATAAAGATTGACTTGATGCCCAGATTTGATAATCCAACGATGTGAGTTTTTAGCTCACATTTGGGTCTAGGCGAATAAAACCACCATACTACTTTTGTTTCATGCATCAGAAACAAAAATTGTATAGAAATATTCCTATCAAGTTTGGTTTCCTAGGATACTCCAAAAGATAATTTAAATATGAAATGTGAATTCAAAATTCAAAGGTAAACAGAATTGAGAGAAAATTTTCACTTCAGATAGTTTTTGATCAACTGTGGGAACATTATGACAAGATACTAGACGTCTGTATAACTATATGCATTGAAGCATTAAATCACTGATTATCCCTGTTGACTTACCTGACATTAATGGTAGATACTGATGTGTTAGCCATTAATAGTAGAGTCCATTTGCCCTCCTCCGGAAATGAGGAAGTCTGAGAACTGAGATACAGCCACGAAGAGTCAAAGGGCTGAGTAAGATGTGCTCAAATGATTAAATAAGGGCTTTCTTTCCAGGTACTTTTGCAGAACAGAAAGCTTTCCAAATCACACAGTTACACAAGCATGCACATGTCATGCATCCTTTGACATAATCAGAGTAATCTGATTTTATTTCAACGTTATTAAAATTTGATTAAAATTATCTAAGGCAATTTATTGCTCTGATAGTTCTAAGATGCCATTTAAGCCATACTTCTGAGGAAGTCACATAATTTTCAGCCTCATCGTTCAGTTCATTAATTACTGTATCTTCAAAAATATGGTTCTTTTGTAAACACGCGAACGTGATCCTGTTCAGAAGCTAAGACTGAATGGTTGTGGATGATAATTCATATCGTATTTTCCAGACATAGTGAACACCACACTTACATGCAAATTATTAAAACCCAACACCTCATTGCTAGTTTCCACAGAACAGAGTGAAACTAGTTTATACTGGGGCTATGTTGAATATTTTTCCATTTTTATTCTTTATAATTTGTTAAACCCTCATAAAATAATACAAGTTCAGTTCAAAAATGCTGTTTCAGTTCATAGATCTTCTGTGCCCTTTAGATCAGCTTCATAAGCGCACACACGCCTCCTAAAGAAACACTTGTAGTCACAAGTGAGTTTTCAACTTACGTTGTTTTGTTATTTTCTGTTCAAGGTCAAAGGCAGGCAGTTTGCTGAAATGTGGGCATTACATTTCTAAAGAGCAATGTAGTTCAATGTTACGGGGAAGCTGAAAGCTTCACAGTCTGGAAATAGCCCAGAAAAGCTGTTACTATCATTTCTGAGTATAATGATTAAATTTAATTTTTATTTCAATTCATTGGATCTATCAAACCAATAATGATCTACATTATATTTTGTAATTCGTAGCTAGGTTATTTCGATGGAAATTGGAGAATATGATTTTACATAATCTTAGACTACATATTGGTCAATTATAAGAATGATAAAATCACATTAACTAGGGTATTCACAGTTTTGTTTTTCCTTTTGATTGATTTATTAATTTAGTGATTTTCAGTGCTTTTTGGACACTATTATAAAAGTGCTATTAGAGAAAAGTATAAACCAAAAATGCAAATGAGTGGAAATGAGAACAGCCAATTCTTTTTCTTTTTTTGCGGTACGCGGGCCTCTCACTGTTGTGGCCTCTCCCGTTGCCGAGCGCAGGCTCAGAGGCCATGGCTCACGGGCCCAGCCGCTCCGCGGCATGTGGGACTTCCCGGACCGGGGCACGAACCCATGTCCCCTGCGTCGGCAGGCGGGCTCCCAACCACTGTGCCACCAGGGAAGCCCTACGATATTATATTAGTTTCAGGTGTACAGCAATGATTCACTATTTTCATAGATTATACAGTATCCCATTTAAAGTTACTAAAAAGTAATGGCTATATTCCCTGTCTGTACAATATATATCCTTGTTGCTTATCTATTTTATACATAGTAATTTGTGTCTCTGAATCCCTTACCCCTGTCTCCCCCCTCCCCCCTTCCTCTCCCCACTGGGTTCCACTAGTTTGTCTGTTTCTGTTTTGTTGTTTACGTTTGTTTTATTTTTTAGATTCCACATATTAGTGATAACATAGAGTATCTGTCTTTCTCTGACTCATTTCACTAAGCACAATAACCCTCCAGGTCCATCTACACTGCTGCAAATGGCAGAATTTCATTCTTCAGAAGAGCCAATTCTTAAAGACATCATTGTCAGAGGGCAAAATTTCACTTTTATTGGAAAGTGAACGTAATTATGAGCTTTTTCTTTTCATTTGTATGGCTTTGTTTATATCTGATATTACAATTACATGTTTAATAACCATTTAACCTTTTAAAACACATATTTAACATAAAATACTTTATTGGCAGTTTATAAAGTAGGTTGCTTTCAGAGTTGACCAATATTTTAAAATTTAAAGAAACCACATGAAAAATTCACAAGCTGGAATCAACCACAGAACTGAAAGAGCAGAACGCATGAAAGTGCCCAATAAAAGATAAGTCAGTACCTCTCGTCCAGGTGCTCCATGTAAACAGCTTGGCAGCCTCACTCCTCTTTTCACAGTGAGAAAAATCTTAAACTGAAAATCAGAACCTTCTTAGTCCATCCGAGAACTGCGGCTGCAGGGCAAACAGCCCATCTGAAATCTGAAAAGACAGCAAACTCAGGCTGTTACATCTGAGGCCACCTTACCCTGAGCAGAAGCTGCCAGCTGCTATCGTGTCCCCATCCCCAGAAACCGGTGGGTACACGTAAAGGTAATTTAAGCAAATTGCTAGATGCTGCGTGCGGACCAGTGTGAGAATGAGGTGCTCCTGTGTCCGCGGCGCCGGCCAGCCATGATTCTCTGGCCGCCACCTCCGGGAAGCACACCAGGTTGTCACAATGAAAAGTCGGGTTCAATACCCTGGTGGCTCCTTCTGGGAGAGAGGTAGAGTTCCCCTGGAGAAATGCTCCAGAGCTTTCTTTATACAAACGCCTACTCTGCAGCGGAGAGACTATCAGAGATTTCTGCCACAGGGAACGAGCATTTCCTGAAGCCAAGGTCCTGTGTCCTTCCCATCTCACATAATGAGTAGGGGGAGCTTTAGGGCTGGAGAAACCCTCTCGAAAGGCACAGGCCGGAGGCACAGCTGGTTGGGGGCCTGTATGGCAAACCTAGGTGTGCCTGGAACATCCTGTAGCAGAAAGTAAGAAAGCGCCCCCAAAAGACCCACCACGTCAAGGGCATACAGGAAGCAACTGAAAGAGCCCCTCACTGGCCAAAGCTGGGAAAAACGTGAGCAACAAAATCAAGCAGTATTAGATTCTAACCAACAGTATAAAACAAATATCCTTGACTCCCTGACTCCCAACTGACCTAAGTCTGTGATGGGACGAACCGATGCGGGAGCAGCGGCAGTGTGCGCGGAAGGACCGACGGCTCGTGAAAAAAACCCCGACGCAGGCGCGTGAGCGAAATCCTGACGCAGGCGCGTGAGCGAAACCCTGACGCAGGCGCGTGAGCGAGATCGTGACGCAGGCGCGTGAGCGAGACCCTGACGCAGGCGCGTGAGCGTACCTCTGATCCGCACGTGTGGCTTGTATGCGCGAGTTCCTTCTCAAGAGCACATATGGAAGGGGCTGAGGGGCAACTTTCCAGCAGGAAGCAAACGCACTCCTGCAGGTGACCACGGGCGACATCCACAAGAACAGGCAGGCTGAGATCTGTCCCTCTCCTGTGAGGTTGTGAAAGTGGAACTTCGCCTCTGGTCTTCCTCTCCAAATGCACAAACACAAGCCCATCGTGACACAAATATCAGACAAATCCCAACAGACGGACACTTTTAAAGACAGCTGACCGGCTCTCCTCAAAGGAGTCACGGTCACAGCCACGAGTCACCTAAGGAAACATGGATACTAAAGTCATGTGGTCCTGAACAAAAAAGCACATTAGCCAAAAAACTAAGGAAATCTCAGTAAATTATGTAGCTCAGTTAATAATAATACACTGATATCGGTTCATTAATTATAACAAATTCACTCCTACTAAAGTATGATTGAATAACAGGGCAAACTGTACTATCACATTTTTTCCTGCAAATCTAAAACTAATAAAATTAAAAATTAATTTTAAAAAAAGGATGAGGGGCTTCCCGCGTGGCGCAGTGGTTGGGAGTCCGCCTGCCGATGCAGGGGATGCGGGTTCGTGCCCCAGTCTGGGAAGATCCCACGTGCCGCGGAGCGGCTGGGCCCGTGAGCCATGGCCGCTGAGCCTGCGCGTCCGGAGCCTGTGCTCCGCAATGGGAGAGGCCACAACAGTGAGAGGCCCGCGTACAGCATAAAAAAAAAAAAAAAAAAAAAAGAGGATGAGGCATGTTGAAAGGGCATAGAAAGCAATCTGACTGGTCTCCAGTGACCAAAACTAGAAAAATTTGAGCAAGAAGATGAATAAAGTCATAGTATATTCAAAAAATCCATATCCATACTAATGTAAATGAATAATTGAAATAAATGTAGAAGATATAACTCTTTTTTTAATATAAATTTACGTTTTTTTTGGCTGCGTTGGGTCTTCATTGCTGCACGCAGGCTCTAGAGCGCAGGCTCAGTAGTTGTGGCACAGGGGCTTAGTTGGAAAGATGGTGCTGGTGGACTTGCTCCATGCAGGGCTCCAACCCGTGTTCCCTGCATTGGCAGGCGGATTCTTAACAACTGAGCCACCAGGGAAGCCCCGATATAGCTCTTTTTTATAGAAGAATTCAAATTAACAAATGTGTAAGGACTGCAGGAAATAGAAAATTATCATTAGAACTGCACAAGGTATTTGTTGTCTTGTCAAGATCCACTGACGCATGCTAAAATCAGTGAGCAAAAGCTTCGGAGGAAACAGGAAACTAATAGATTATTTGCATAATCTATTAGTATCTCCTTAAAGATATTTATTGATTAGTATGAGAAAATAGTTATTTTACAGAGGGGAACCTAGCAGAAACCATCTTATGCAAGTGATTAAGGGTGACATTGTCAATAATAAGACAAATCAACATTATGTACCCTCAGATATCACGAATTTAGAGAGTCCTCACTCTGGTATTTTTGCCAGACATAACCTGAATCAAATCTTGACAAAAATCAGACAAACCCAGTTGAGAGATCTCTGTTAAAATCAGTGACGGTCACCTGCAGGCAGCTGTGGCAGTGATGGCTGGACCACCTGTATTCCTCAAGCCAAGGTCAAGGAACCCTCCGTGTTCTGTTCCTATCGGGCCATAGCAGCTGTTTACTTAGATAACCGGGACTCGTGGTGAGAACATATACTAGCAGGTTTCTTTTTAAATATTGACACCAGGAAGTAAAAAAAACTAATAATGATATATAAATAAATACTGATGAATGCTTTGAGAAATGTCGAGTTCCACGGATGTGTTTCTTATCTGTTTAGCACTCTCTCTCCCTGAATCATTCGTCATGATAACAGAGTGTAATGAAAAGGAAGATAACACAGGGCAGGGGAAGAGAGAAATCAATGAAAGGATTTAAAATACGGCCTCTCCTCCCCCATCCATTCTGAACACAAGTCTTAATGAGCATTTTGGTGAAAAAGGAAGTACGTTTAATTCTCTTTGGTCAGTAGGGAAAACAAAGATTTTGCTTTTGTTTTTTTGTAATATTGAGGGCCCACGATAGGCAGAACTCATTTTGTTGTGCTTTGCAGATACTCTGGTTTTTCAGTTACTGTGGGTTTTTTTCCAAATTGAAGGTTGGTAGCAGCCCTGCATGGAGCAAGTCCACCAGCACCATCTTTCCAAGGGCATTTGCTCACTTTGCATCTCTGTGTCACATTTTGGTAATTCTCACAATATTTCAAACCTCCACCAGGAAAATACTATGACTCAATAAAGGCTCAGATGATGGCTAGCAATTTTTAGTCATAAAGTGTTTTTTAACTAAGGTTTGTATGTTGTTTTACAGAGATAATGCTACTGCACACTTAATAGACTACAGTACAGTATAGTGTAAAGATAACTTTTATATGTACCGAGAAACCAAAATATTTGTGTGACTCATTTTATTGCCATGTTCACTTCATTGCAGTGGCCTGAAACCAGGCTGCAATGTCTTTGAGGTCTGCCTGTCCAAGAAAGCCTTTGTCCTAGAGAACAGACTTGTGGTTGCCAAGGGGAAGAGAAGGATTGGGGGTTTGGGATTAGCAGATGCAAACTATTATATATAGAATGGATAAACAACAAGCTCCTACTATAACACAGGGAACTATATTTAATATCTTGTAATAAATCATAATGAAAAGAATATGAAAAAACCATGTATTATACCTATAACTGAATCACTTTGCTGTACAGCAGAAATTAACACAACACTGTAAATCAAATATACTTCAATAAAATAAAATTTTTTAAAAAGCATCATCTGAGGGATAACTGATTCACAGCAACACTCGTGGAGAAGACACGGTGACCAAGTGTAACTGGAGGGGGTGATATCTCACCCCTACAATAAAGACTGGTTTAAACTGGGAATGAATCTAAGATGGGGTGGGTGAGACCAAAAGCTACAGAACAGAACTCACCCATTCATCCTTTGTTTTACTTTCACTGTTCTCAAATATTTATCCAGTACCTACTCTGTGTGAGAAAAGGAAGAGAAAGGAGGGAAGAAAGGAAATCAGGGAAAAGAAAGGGAGGAAAAGGATGGAGTTTCCATCCTCAGAGTTCACACGCACTGGCATCAGACATTCTGTCGTCTAAACAGTCAGTTGATATTGAACACAGACGTTATCATCCTAAAGTGAGCTATTGGTTAATAACAGTGAACATATAATGAGGGTCTGATACACACATTTCAGTGGGTAAGCATTGACAGCGCCCACTCAACGGGCATAAGAAGAACCTGGGACCTTTCCAATGTGATGGACGATTCAGTGAAAGTACTCATTTCCGACATCCTGGAGCCAGTGCTATGGAACACCGGCTTCACAAAATTCTTAGTAATTTTAGAAAACACTCAAAGGCTGAGTGAAGCAGGTCAGATAAGGATCAGGAAATTACAGCTATGAAAATGACATCTGCCATATTTCTTTTTAAGTATAATTGTGAAACCAGGCTCTGGAACATAATATACATTTGTTCTTAAAGAAATGATAACCTTCTCATAGTAAATAAGTAAAAAAATATTCAGAATTGTGAATTTTAAGGATTTTTCTAGGTTAAATTTCTTCTTTGAAATGAGGCAATAAAGGATAATTATAGTTACATGATTTCTTTTCCCTCTGGCCCTGCCCTATATATCATATCTTATCTGTTGCATTGTTTTATAAATTTGTTCATGAAATTGTTGTTCTATAACCCTTCATTGAACGCTCTACGTATGTTATTTGGATTACTTTATTTTCCAAGTATTTCAGAATAACACTGTGAAAATTCAACATCTCAATGATTTTCATATTTTAACTGAAGTTAGCAAAAGATAGGATATGAATCCCAATTTCATGGGGGTTGGGGAAGGGATGGATTAGGAGTGCAGGATTAGCAGATGCAAACTATTATATACAGAATGGATAAACAACAAGGTCCTACTGTATATCCTACAGGGAACTATATTCAATATCCTGTGATAAACCATAATGGAATAGAATATGAAAAAGAATGAAATATGAAAAAGAATTTATATATATGTATAACTGAATCACTCTGCTGTACAGTAGAAACTAACATTGTAAATCAGCTAAACTTCAATTGTTTTTTAAATGTTAAAAAAATTTCATAAAGCAAAATTCAAGACATCCTAAGTAATTATTCTCAAATATATTTCCATTGGTTAATTCCTCATAATCACAGAAAAGATTTGTTTTTAATTTCCTGATTCTTAAAAGGAGAACCTCCATTGAGTTTATATATATATATAAAAATATATATATACATATATATATGTATATATATAGTTTTATGAAAAGAGAACAGAAACTCAAAGAGAAGAAAATCGGAGCCAGCAGGGGGCTCAGGATGGGGCGTTTTCACTACAGAACTACACGCAGCTTCTGAAGGAAATTAAAAAAAGACAAATCAAGAGTTTACCCTTAATCATGTGGCATTTATTCTGCTTCATAAACGCATATTTGGACCAGAAAGGACACCGAACAATTAGCAGAGAACTTAAACCTCCAGCAAAACATTCAGTGCCATATACAGTCTAAAATGAAATGATTTCTAATTTTAGGGTTGACATCAATGTCCTTGCATTTAAAATTTTTTAAACTTTATGATCTAGTAAAAAAATTCTAGCTGCTAATTGTGAGATAAGGAAAATTGACCCATTGATTGCTTTGCTTTTTCTTAAATTAATATGTAAAGTACTTCATTAAGCTATGGTTCTCAAGTGTTGAAATAAATAAGCTTACTTTTTTTTTTTTTTAAATATATCCACCTAGTCATAGCAGTCAGGAGATTCTGGTAAATGCTTTAAAACTTTCTTTGAGAAATATTTCTTTTTCTTTTAAAAAATATATTACAAAAAGAAGGGCCTAAATGAAAATTATTTTAACAGTTTCGATTTTTTTTTTTAATTCATTTTATTTATTTTATTTGGCTGCGTTGGGTCTTCGTTTCTGTGCGAGGGCTTTCCCTGGTTGCGGCGAGCAGGGGCCACTCTTCATCGTGGTGCGCGGGTCTCTCACTGTCGCGGCCTCTCGTTGCCGAGCACAGGCTCCAGATGCTCAGGCTCAGTAGTTGTGGCTCACGGGCCCAGTTGTTTTGCGGCATATGGGATCTTCCCAGACCAGGGCTTGAACCCGTGTCCCCTGCATTGGCACGCAGACTCTCAACCACTGCGCCACCCGGGAAGCCCGGATTTTTCTAGTTGAGTAAGATATACTGTACGAATTTATGTCAGTTTACAGTTTAGGGCTTTCTCTAGAATTCTGTTGCTTATTTAACATAGTATAAGATGCAGGCCATCCATTCCTATATCAGTTTTATCATACAATGACAACATGAGAAATCTATTCTCATAGAACCATTGCTTTCCTATTTACCTGTAGATAGTAAACTTTTTTTTTTTTTTTTTTTTTGCGGTACGCGGGCCTCTCACTGTTGTGGCCTCTCCCGTTGCGGAGCACAGTCTCCAGACGCGCGGGCTCAGCGGCCAGGGCTCATGGGCCCAGCCGCTCCGCGGCATGTGGGATCCTCCCAGACCGGGGCACGAACCCGTGTACCCTGCATCGGCAGGCGGACTCCCAACCACTGCGCCACCAGGGAAGCCCGATAGTAAACTACTTTTAATGACTCAAGTAGATCTGAATAAATTTTGCTAATTATATGCTAATTTTAACCACTGTGTTTTATTCTCCCTATAAGCTTTTCTATATCTAGGCTACTGGAGAAATAGCAGAACAGTAGGCAGAATCTCTGAGTCTCTGTTGCTCATCTTTTATGAAAACGTAAGGTAAATATGAAGGAAAACCCAATATTCCTTTAGATGAGACGGTAAAGTAGAGGCTTGGTTCTAAGTACATTTGCTTCAAGCCTTGATGTAACACTAACCTCTAAGCAGTAGTGGTGATCTGAGACCCATGTCAATCATCCTCAGTATCCAGACACATAAGAATAAAAGAATATACTGCATCTTTTTATGTCAATACCGCTCTCCAGTGTACATCTTGATGATTACTCTTTCATTCTCCTCTTTGCATGTTTCTAGGATATGAATGCTCTACACATAAGGAACCAAACACATACTGTTAACTCAACATTATAAATGTTTCTGTAAGGGAACCCTCCTATACTATAGGTGGGAATGTAAATTGGTGCAGTCACTATGGAAAACAGTATGGAGGCTCCTCAGCAAACTAAAATAGAACTACCATATGATCCAGCAATCCCACTCCTGGGCAGATATCAAGACAAAACTCTAATCCAAAAAGATGCATGCTATGTTCATAGCAGCACTATTCACAATAGCCAAGACATGGAAGCAACCTAAATGTCCATTGATAGATGAATGGATAAAGAAGATATGGTACACATATACAATGAAATATTACTCAGCCATGAAAAGAATGAAATAATGTCATTTGCAGCAACATGGATGGATCTAGAGATGATCATACTCAGTGAAGTCAGACAAAGAGAAACATCATATGATATTGCTTGTACATGGAATCTAAAATATGACACGAATGAACTTATCTGTGAAATAGAAACAGACTCACAGACAGCGAATAAACTTGTGGTTGCCAAGGGGGAGGCGAGGTGGAGGAAGGATGGACTGGGAGTTTGGGATTAGCAGATGCAAACTATATATAGAATGGATAAACAACAAGGTCCTACTGTAGAGCACAGGGAACTATATTCAATATCCTATGATAAACTACAATGGAAAAGACTATTTTAAAAAAGAATGTGTATGTGGGCTTCCCTGGTGGCACAGTGGTTGAGAGTCCACCTGCCGATGCAGGGGACACGGGTTCGTGCCCCGGTCCGGGAAGATCCCACATGCTGTGGAGCGACTGGGCCTGTGAGTCACGGCCGCTGAGCCTGCGTATCTGGAGCCTGTGCTCCGCAATGTGAGAGGCCACAACAGTGAGAGACCCGCATACAGCAAAAAAAAAAAAAAAAAAAAAGAATGTGTGTGTATATATATATATATATATATATGTATAACTGAATTACTGTGCTATACAGCAGAAATTAACACAGCACTGTAAATCAACTATACTCCAATAAAAAAATTTTTTTGAAAACCAAGAGAAAAATCTTTAACTATGTGAGGTGATGGATGTTTACTAAACTTACGTGGCAATCGTTTTGCAATGTATACATACATCATATCATTATGTTCTATACCTTAAACTTATGCAATGTTATATGTCAATTATGTCTCAAAAAAACTGGAAAATATTGTTCATTTTCTAATAAAATTGTTCATCATCAACTGAAAACAAATAAAAATAAATGTTTCTGTGTTCTCCTGTCGTGCTTAAGAGGTGCATCTATTAAGCACCCAAATTTATTATTATTTCTCCCAAATTTCTCACAAATTTATTATTGTTTCTGTTAAGTTCATACTTTCTCTCTGGGTAGGGAATCATTTAAAAATCAATTTCTTCAGAAAATTAGACACGATGTTCATTTTAAAGAAAACATTTCTGCCCTCTAAAAAAGCTGGGTAGATGATGCGCAGGACAGCTTTGCTGCCCGTGGTGAGATGTTGGCGGGCCCCCAGTGTTAGCAACGCCCGTCCTGGGGGTAGTGCCGATGCCAGTCCTAGCCTTCTTTCCACACAATAAAGGCCTGTGTGACTGAAGGATTTTCCATAAGTCGGCCTTACCTGTGACCCCACTAAGCAGCCCAGTTTCCGCCAGTGACCCAGAAAGGAAACATTGCATTTCACAGAACTCCTGGAGCCTCTGTAAAGATGCTTCTGAAATGTCATATCCTTGAAACATGAAATCCAACACACTGCTGTGAGTCTTTCACCCAAAATTGAGTTCAGAAATACAATGTGTCCTGGGCCACAGAGGGAGGTCCAAGTTTAAAAAGAAACACAAATCTTTTCTTCTCTAGCACTTAAACGTCAGAAAACCTGAAACCTGAAGTTACTGTGGCACAAGATCGACCACACAATTTTCCTCATCACCCAGTGGTGCCAGTTCTGTATTATTTATGTCTCAGCAGACCACACAGGTTGCTTCACAATTATTGTAAGGTGTTGATTTGGGAAGTCCTAGAGAATCCAGGTGTATCACACATGAAAAGTACTAAATCTATTTTAGCCTGAACTGATATTTTTTAATCCAAATGATACTTATGCTGACCCACTTCTTAAGAAAAAACGTTGCTTAACAATTTACGTCTTGAAATGTTCTATGTTCGTTGATGCCCACAGCCAAGAGAGGCACAGATTTAAATCTAAGAAATATTCAGTTTAAATACAGTGTTAATAGCTGTGAAAAGGAATTTGATACCAACCTACGTAGATATTTCCTTGGGTATTTATACACCCAAAGTTGTAGATCATCACACTGTTCTTGCGCACCCACACTTCAGGATGTATGTAAATACACGTCCTAATACTGCAGTCGTGATACAGAACTCATTCTGCGACTGCTTCTCTGTCAATCACTTGGCACCAGTGATGGCTTGAGTAGCTCCGCTGAAGCTCCTCCAGTGCTTCACTCCTACCAGTTACACTGCGTTCTCAGCAGCACCCGCTGTCACCCGATTTGAAACTTTTTCAGACATTCTACATGATGTATAGGGAGGTGTATCACCTGTGCTTCCCTGGTGACCAATGATGCTGAATTCTTTTCATGGGCTCCCTGGTCATGTGTTTGTCTTCCTTGGTGACCTGTTTGCTCAAGTCCTTTGTCTATTTTCAGTTTATTATTATCGTTACTGTTACTCAGTTTTGATCATTCTTACGTATTTAAGAAGAAAAGGTATTCAGAGAAGAAAAGAAAGAAATAGATATTCAAAACTATGTTGAATAATAGTGACGAGAGTGAACACCCTTGTCTTGTTCCTGATCTTAGAGGGAATGCTTTCAGTTTCTCACCATAGGAATTATGTTTGCTGTGGGTTTGTCGTATATGGCCTTTATTATGTTGAGGTAGGTTCCCTTTATGCCCACTCTCTGGAGGGTTTTTATCATAAATGGGTGTTGAATTTTGCCAAAGCTTTTTCTGCATCTATTGAGATGATCACATGATTTTTCTTCTTCAATTTGTTAATATGACACATCACATGGACTTATTTGTGTATACTGAAGAATCCTTGCATCCCGGGGATAAATCCCACTTGATCATGGAGTATGATCCTTTTACTGTGTTGCTGGATTCTGTATGTTAGTATTTTGTTGAGGAATTTTGCATCTACATTCATCAGTGATATTGGTCTGTAATTTTCTTTTTTTGTAGTATCTTTGTCTGGTTTTGGTATCAGGGTGATGGTGGCCTCATAGAATGAGTTTGGGAGTGGTCCTTCTGCCGCAGTTTTTTGGAAGAGTTTGAGAAGGATGGGTGTTAGCTCTTCTCTAAATGTTTGATAGAATTCACCTGTGAAGGCATCTGGTCCTGGACTTTTGTTTGTTGGAAGATTTTTAATCACAGTTTCAATTTCATTCCTTGTGATTGGTCTGTTCATATTTTCTGTTTCTTCCTGGTTCAGTCTTGGAAGGTTATACGTTTCTAAGAATTTGTCCATTTTATTGGCATAGAGTTGCTTGTAGTAGTCTCTTAGGATGCTTTGTATTTCTGCATTGTGTGTTGTAACTTCTCCTTTTTCATTTCTAATTTTATTGATTTGAGTCCTCTCCCTCTTTTTCTTGATACTTCTGGCTAATGGTTTATCAATTTTGTTTATCTTCTCAAAGAACCAGCTTTTAGTTTTATTGATCTTTGCTATTGTTTTCTTTGTTTCCATTTCATTTATTTCTGCTCTGATCTTTATGATTTCTTTCCTTCTACGCACTTTGGGTTTTGTTGGTTCTTCTTTCTCTAGTTCCTTTCAGTGTAAGGTTAGGTTGTTTATTTGAGATGTTTCTTGTTTCTTGAGGTAGGCTTGTATTGCTATAAACTTCCCTCTTAGAACTGCTTTTGCTGCACCCCATAGGTTTGGGATCATTGTGTTTTCCTTATCATTTGTCTCAAGGTTCTTTTTTTATTTCCTCTTTGATTTCTTCAGTGATCTCTTTGTTATTTAGTAACGTATTGTCTAGCCTCCATGTGTTTGTGTTTTAACGGTTTTTTTCCCTGTTATGTATTTCTAACATCATAGCATTGTGGTCAGAAAAGATGCTTGACATGATTTCAATTTTCTTAAATTTACTGAGGCTTGATTTGTGACCCAAGATGTGATCTATCCTGGAGAATGTTCTGTGTGCATTTGAGAAGAAAGTGTAATCTGTTTTTGGATGGAATGTCCTATAAAAATCAACTAAATCTATCTGGTCTATTGTGTCATTTAAAGTGTCTGTTTCCTTATTAATTTTCTGTCTGGATAATCTGTCCATTGGTGCAAGTGAGGTGTTAAAGTACCCCACTATTATTGTGTTACTGTTGATTTCCTCTTTTATAGCTGTTAGCAGTTGCCTTATATATTGAGGTGCTCCTATGTTGGGTGCATATATATTTGTAATTGTGATATCTTCACAATTGACAATCCCCAAGGACTGTCCTAATTGTTTTCCATGAGTTACCCAGGAAGCAGCCCATTCAATGACATGCCCTGTCAAGCTCTCAGGGGTTTCCAGCCCTGTGTGAATCCACCATAAAGAACGTGGATTTCACGACTCGTCCCAATGCTCCACCTGCTGCTGTTTTCCACACAAAGCCAAGTAACAGCAAGGGAAGATCTTTTTTTTTAAGATTTATTTATTTATTATCTATTTATTTTATTTATTTTTGGCTGCATTGGGTCTTTGTGGCACACAGGTTTCTCTCTAGTTGTGGCATGGGGGTTTTCTCTTCTCTAGTGGAGGCGCGCGGGCTCAGTAGTTGTGGTGTGCGGGCTTAGGTGCCCTGGGGCATGTGGGATCTTAGCTCCCTGACCAGGGATTGGACCCGCATCCCCTGCATTGTAAGGCGGATTCTTTACCACTGGACCACCAGGGAAGTCCCAAGAGAAGATCCTTTTAAGTCAAAGTTGACTGTGAAGAGATCTCTGTCCTAATTAAGAAGCTCTAGTTGTTAATAAAAGGGTAAAGAAACCGTACCTATATTTTTACAGCTATGTCTTGACAATCCTTATCGATTAGATGCCCCTCTGAGGATTTTCTTTTTCACTCAGTGACTATGTCACATGCATAATGTCATCAGAGGATGACCTCAAGAGTATTTTTCTCAGTGATATTTCACTATTTATACAAAGTAGAAAGAACACCAGCTCTTTCAGAGGCGTTTGAAAGAGGAGAGGAGGTTTGAAGGGACCGGTACAGGAGAAGGAAGTGGTATCTGCTATGTAAGGACCACTTCACGGGTATCATGGAAACCCAGGCACGACTCAGGTGTCAAGATAGTTCTGGTAACCTGCATAAACTTCCCCCGCGACATCAGACAGGAGACACAGGTTGTTGTGACCTGGGGGCGAGCCCGGCAGGAAGACACAGGCCAGACGGGGGGAGCAGAGCAGTGACTGGGGCCTGAGACGGGAGAGGCGGTGAGAGATGTGGGTTAATGCCTGGGCGGGGGACAGAAGAAGGGAGCCTGGTTTTGTTCTGAATCTCATTAGTAACTCACGTTTACTGGCCACTTTCTCCACTTTCTAGTCGATGGAGATGCAGCGGAGAACAAGTCTCCATCCTCAAGTTGCTGACTTTCCGCGGGGGAGAGGGCTGCATTATTAACACCGACAATGTTTTTAGTCTTCCATAACTCTATGAATTATTATTATTTACATCTTTGGACCAGCTCAGTCATAAGTTCCAAATACCACCTGTCCCTGCAAGTTGGAAGGGCACAGAAGCCGGCATGGATCCGGGCGCACAGTGGGGTCTTAGTGATTAACAGACTTAAGATTAAAAGTGCGTGGACCCGTATCTCTGGGCACATGGCCACGTCACAGCAGTGCTCGTTACTATCTGCCAAGGAGAAGCTTCCTTCTTCTGAAAACAACTCTTCCTGGGATGACAAGAACCACACAAGTGCGTAAAGAAAATCGTCTCGGGTTCAGAGAGGTTCCGGGAAGGAGCCACACGAGGTGATGCGGGCTCAGCCGCGGGGAAGGAGGACCCGACGGGAAGTGAACGTTAGTTTCCATTTGCGCTGGGAAGGAGTCGCCGTCGGAAGATATGGGGGACAGGATTCTGAGGCAGACAGGTAAGTGCGGAGGCCTTGAGGCTGTTCTGAGCAACAGGAGCGGAGGGGCAGCAATGAGGTGAAGTTTCAGTGAATGACGAGGAGACGGGGAAACGGAGTGAAGGGGAAGGTCGGCAGGTGTCACCAGACGCCACCTGGCCCAGGGGTCCCCTCCCACCGGGTCCTAGTCCCCACGGCGACCTGTCAGATGTTCTCGGGTACCGAAGGGGCGTCGTACCCACTTCAGGAAAGTTCCTTTGCCTTCCTGCCTGTTAAGAGGGAATAAATCCTGACCACGAGTGGAACCCTCGGGAGGGGGCCTTGCCCCTGTGTTGGGGAAACTTGTGCGCTTTGACCTTTGCAGGATTTCCCTGAATACATCGCACACTGAGAGTTTGTGTAGCCACCTTGACCTTTAAAGGTTACTGGCTTCCATCTCCCTAACAGTGAAATACGTTAATAAAATCGACTTCCTTGTTCCTTTTGGTGTGTTTGGATGAAGCGGCGACATCTACGTGAAACCCCCCAGTAAGCTATGAATCAGTCCCCTAGTGCTGTCACGGTCTGTTCTGTTAAACTGTCATTTGGCAAATGTGAAACCCATGAAAAGCATATACATTTCTGGGAAGCAGGACTTAACGGTATTGCTTCTGTTGTTTAGTGACTTATCCAAATTCCCACAGCTATTTAGCAGCAGACCAGACCCTAGATGATTTATCACAGTGGTCCCCAACCTTTTTGGCACCAGGGATTGGTTTCATGGAAGACAATTTTTCAGGGTGGGGGTGATGGTTCAAGCTGTAATGTAAGCTATGGGGAGCGGTGGGGAGCGGCAGGGAACGATGGAGAGTGGTGGGGAGTGGTGGGGAGCAGTGGGGAGCGATGGGGAGCAATGGGGAGCGACAGGGGGTGGTGGGGAGCAGTGGGGAGCAGCGGGGAGCGGTGGGGAACAGTGCGGAGTGATGGGGAGCGGTGGGGAGCAGTGGGGAGCGGTGGGGAGTGGTGTTGAGAGGTGGATGAGGCTTTGCTTGCTCTCCGGTGCTCAACTCCTGCTGTGTGGCCTGGTCCCTAATGGGCCTCCGTACTGGTCTGCAGCCCAGGGATTGGGGGACCCCTGATTTATCATCACAAAAAATGTATACTCTTCCTTTCCATATTCAGAGATCAAATATTAACAACCCAGCCAGAAAAGTTTAATAGCCAGAGATTAAGGGGGCATGGTTAACTTAAGTCAAGAAATATGGCAAGTTATTTGTTTATCTATCTATCATCTATCTACTATCTATCTATCTATCCATCTCTACGTCTATCTCTATATCCACCTATCTATCTATCTACCTATCTGTCACTCTATCTATTTATCTATCATCTATGTATCTATCGATCGATCTATCTGTCACTCTATCTATTTCCCTCTATTTATTTATTTACTTTGGTGGTTGTTATCCTCAATTAGGTCTAAAAAGACCCAGAGTGGCTGAGTCACAAGTTACAAACACATTTCGAGAAATATTCAAGGCTTTTGCTGTTCTCACCACTACTGTCTCTGGGGTCAAATTTTACTTTTAATAAATTTTACTTTTAAATTAAATATCCCTCTAAGCACATAGTCACTAATGGTATGTTTTATTTTTGATGTGTTCTCAGGACATTCTCCTCTCTGCTTACTCGACTCAGGGATGCAAAGAGCCATTTAACATCTAAAAGACACTGTAATTTTTTTAAACCCAGCGTTTTCCATTTGTTTTGCCAATTATGAGTAAATTTGAATATCCCACCTTGGAATTTAGTTGGCTCCTTGACATTTTCATTTCCAGCCAGTTCTAAAGTTATACTGCTCTATTCCATTTGTGATCTGAACTTTTTTCCTCTTTTGAAACTCTTTAGAGTCAAATAATTTGGAACGTTTTAAACTGTGCAAAAAATGATCAGTAAATCTCTAGCAAGATTACATATTAACTGGAGTAAATCTGTTGTTTCATTTGGTTCAGAATGAACCAAATTTAAAACTATGTATTCATTTATTTAAAAATTGGATACTGTCTATCTGCCAGGCGTCATTCTTAGCACCTGGTACTTATCAATGGACAATTACCCTGACAGACAAGGAACCAAGTTTCCAGTTGTAGGAGACAAACAGTAAGCAATAGGCATAATGTTGAATTAATTATACACCATGTTAGAAGGAAACAAACACTGTGACAAAGACAGAGTAGGGTAAGGACCGGCACATCTATTTCCACCATTCTTCCTCTTCTGCTGACCCACTTCTGCTAAATTAGCAGCCTAAACAGTGAACCCGGCACGGACAGTCCCAGTTTGGTGCTTGGCCCAAACTGGCAGGAATTTCTCAATGCCGTTTCCTAATTCCTGTGCAGTCAGGGCAGACTCAGCTATGGACCAGAGCCAAAACAGTCCTGTGACTCTCTAGTCAAGAGGCTCATCCATGCGTCTCGAGGAGAAGTTCTTACAGACCAGAAAATGGCTGGTCCCAGAGTGCATTTTGTCCTGTGGTTCACGGTCATAACAGCTGCAGAGACCACGTTTTCAGGGAGCCCATTCATATTACGGGTTAGCAGCTGGCATGTCCCTTTGGCGATGGAGGTAGGCTCACTGGTGCCTCTCTTTCAGGGAGGAATGTCTCCTCCACAAGGGTTCCTTCAGATTGCTTCAGGCTCCTCAGCCAGGACAGGGTCACTAGGTTTGAAAAGTCAGGGTCTGCACTGACCCTTTTGTTGTGGGGTGGGGCCGTTGCCCGTCAGGAAAAAGTGGTGGAAGATTTAGGCAACCCATGGCATCAACCAGGATTAGATTACCAGGTATTTTGACACCCGCCAGTATATTTATTTATCTTAGATGCATTTTTTGTTTGTTTGTTTGTTTTGTCCATTAGTCACTAACCCTTATCATGGTTAAAAGGAAATGGAATTTCTATGACGGTTTACTAGGAAAACTAGCTCGGTTAAAATTTCCAAGAAATATCAGGAAGTTTGTTAGTTAAGTATCAAAGATACCCTGAAGCCAACACTTATACATCTTACTTAACAAATGTAATAGATTAAAAAAGCCTGAGATAAAACCTACAATTTAATAAATGCTTACCAAGTCTTTTTACTGAAGGTGGCTCAATTAAATCTTCTAAAATCATGCTTCCATTAAGAGAGTCTACTTTAAGTGAGCCAGGGTCTACTTTGAACTAAATTTATGACAATCATTTAGAGTCTATTAAAAAATTAGAATATTTTGGACAATGGATTTTTTTTTGCCTTGAAAATAGAACAAAAACTCAAAAGTCATTCATGTAAGGAGAAATGTTTTGTTCTCCCTTCTTGGTAAAACACAGGGACATGCTTCCCCAATGAAGATGAAAGAAGACAGGAAGCATATTACTCATTCTTTCGTGTGATAAATAGTTCTTACTGAAAAGTAAGACTGATAGTTACTATTCTGGAGTTAAGGGTGCAGGGTTGAATTATTTGCATAATTTGGTCTGGGGAATCACAGTCTTCTGGTAAAAATATCGACATGAAAAAATAAACTATAAAAGCTAAAATAGATGGGACTTTCCTGGTGGTCCAGTGGTTAGGATTCCACGCTCTCACTGCCCGAGGATGCGGGTTCGATCACTGGTCAGGGAACTAAGATCCCGCAAGCTGCGTGCTGTGGCCAAAAATATTTTTAAAAAGTTAAAAAAAAAGAGCTAAATTAGAAACATGAACACAAGACATACTATATTCTGGGAACACAGAGGAGGAACCTCTAGCTTTGCACAGAGGATTAGAGGCAGTTCCCAGGGAAGGCGGGCACCTGAGCTGGTCAAGTGAAAATTCTTTTCCTGGACAGATGGAAGGAAGGGCTGTCAGTGGGAAGGAACCAGCAGACACGAGAAAGCGTAGAAATGAGGATTTGGGAGAACTTGGGTCCATGTACCAGGAACAGAAGAAGAGTAGGAGTGAGGGGACGGACAGACGCAGACGAGACAGAAGGGTGGACACACGTGGGCACGGGCTATTCTGGGAGCCGTGTGGGAGGCCGGGCTGTAGGGTGAGGAACGGGAAGGTATTCTGAAGCCAGCAGAAAGCTCCGCGGTCACCAGAAGTGTTGAAAGAGGTGATGAAACGAGCTAATTTCATTTCTCATTTATCATTCTGACAACCACAATAAGATACCATTTAACACCCACCGGATGTCAAAACCTAAAAGGACTGATGATGTGAAAAGGTGTAAGGATATAGAGCCACTGGTGGGAGTGGGAAAGGTACAATCACTTTGGAGAAGTGTTTGCCAGCTTTTAAAAATGCTTAAAAATAAGCATGACCCAGGAAATCCACTCCCAGACACTGACGCCAAGAAAAAGGTAAATATATGTTTGCAAAACAGATTGCAGAAGAATGTTCACCTGACTTTATTCATTAGAGCCCTGAACTTAACATGCTCCAAATATCAGTTGCTGGCAGAGTAGATGAACGAATTGTAATCTGTTCACAAAGTGGAATACTACTCACCAATAAGAAATAATAATCTGGGGCTTCTCTCTGGTCCAGAGAGTCCGTGCTCCCATTGCAGGGGGCCAAGTTCCAGTCCCTGGTCAGGGAACTAGATCCCGCATGCCGCAACTAAAGGTCCTGCATGCAGCAATGAAGATCCCGCATGCTGCAACTAAGACCCGGTGCAGCCAAATAAATAAATATTTTAAAAAACTAATAATCTTTAAAATAAACAACATGAATGAATCTCAAAAATATTATGCCAAGCAAAAAAGCCAGACACAGTAGAATACATACTGGATGAATCCATTTATATCAAGTGCAAGAAGAGCCAAACTGGGCTTCCCTGGTGGCGCAGTGGTTGAGAGTCCGCCTGCTGATGCAGGGGACACGGGTTTGTGCCCCGGTCCGGGAAGATCCCACATGCCGCGGAGCGGCTGGGCCCGTGAGCCATGACCGCTGAGCCTGCGCGTCCGGAGCCTATGCTCCGCAACGTGAGAGGCCACAGCAGTGAGAGGCTCGCGTATCACAAAAACAAAACAAAACAAAACAAAAACAAGAAGAGCCAAACTAATCTCTTATTCTATAAATCCTAACAATGATTGCTGGGAGGGAGAGGACTGAATGGAAGCGGGCTGCAGGAAATTATCTGGAGACATTAAAAAGCTCTAAATCTTGATTAGGGTCATGCTTGCACAGAGTACGTATTTATGAAAACTTATGGGATATTTCAGATTATCTGAATTCCCTTAAGTGTTGTTAGTTGAAGTAAGTGTTATCTTGATTTTAAAAAATGACAATTTTGATAGCAACATGGAGGTGAATCACAAAGGTAGATGGAGATGCCATAGCAAAAATACTGCTGAAGAGAACGATGCCTTATTACGATAAAAGGTAAGGATCTGAGCGAAGACAGTGGTAGAAATGCCACAGAGGAGAGCAGATTTCATGACAGAGAAATTTCAGAGGAATCGAAGACTGTTCATAGTATGATGATGGTGAGGGTGATGGGCGGAGAGAAAGAGAAGGAAATAAAGAATGGATGTATTTTGATGTCAATGTGAAAAAACATATTAAAGGGCAGAAAACCCAGAATAGCCAAACACAATATCTAAGTAGAACAACAAAGCCAGACTAGACATCAAGACTTACTACAAAGTACAGTCATCTGGACGTTGTGATATCGGTGAAAAATAGACAAATAGATCAATGGAATAGAATAGAGAACCCAGAAATAGTCCATATAGTCAAGTGATCTTTGATGAAGGAGCAAGAGGACAGTCTTTTCAAAACATGGTTCCGGAGAAAAGGGAAATCCATATGTAAAAAAAAAAAAAAAAAAAAATCTAGACACAGACCTTTCACAAAAATAAACTAAAAATGGATCAGAGCCCCAGATGTAAAGTGCAAAAGTATAAAACTCCAGGGAGGTACCATAGGAGAAATCAGACATGACCTTGCTTTTGGCAATGACTTAGATACAATATCAAAAAGCAAGGTCCATGAGAAATTAATTGATAAGTTGGATTTCATTAACATTAAAAACTTCTTCACTACAGAAGATGCTGTTAGAAAAATGAAAAGACATATCCGATAAAAGACTAGTATTTAAAATAGTCAAAGATGGGAATCCCCTGGTGGTCCAGTGGTTAAGACTCGGCACTTTCACTGCCACGGGCCTGGGGTTCAATCCCTGCTGGGGGAACTAAGATCCCGCAAGCTGCGCAGCGTGGCCAAAAAAAAAAAAAAGTCAAAGAGCTCCTGAAACTCAGTAATAAGAAAATAAACCATACAGCTAAAAAATGGGCAAAGGCTGTGAACAGATACCTCACCACAGAAGATACAGAGAGCATTTGAATGGATGCTCTACATTATATATCATTAGGGAAATTCAAATTAAAACCACAGCAAGATACTACCACACACATTAGAATGGCCACAATCCAAACCACAGACAAGACCAGATGCTGGTGAGGGTGTGGAACAGCAGGAACTCCCATTCCCTGTGGGTCAGAATGCAGGATGGTGCAGCCACTTTGGAAGACAGCGTGGCAGTTTCTTCCAAAGCTGAACATACTCTTAGTGTACAATCCAGCAGTTGTGCTCCATAGTATTTACTCCAAGGAGTTGAAAACGTATATTCACACAAAACCTGCACACGATGTGTATAGCAGCTTCATTCACAATTGCCAAAACCTTGGAAAACCAAGATGGCCTTCAGCAGGTTAGTGGATAAGCAAACTGTGCATTCATACATGGAATATTATGCAGTGATACAAAGGAATGAGCTATCAAGCCACAAAAAGATACCTTAAATGGAACCTTAAATGCATATTACTAAGTGAAAGAAGCCAATCTGAAAAGGCTACAAACTGTATGATTCCAGCCACATGACATTCTGGAAAAGGCAAAACTATGGCAACAGTAAAAATATCAGTGGTTGCCAAGATTTCCAAGGGAGGGGAAAAGGGATAAATAGTTGGAGCACATGGCATTTTTAGGGCACAAAATTACTCTGTATGACACTGTAATACAGATACGTGTCATCATACATTTGTTAAAGCCCACAAAGTACACAACACCAAAAGTGAACACTATTGTAAACTACGGACTTTAGTTAATAATGATGGATCGGTACTAGCTCATCAATCGTTACAGATGTGCCACACTAATGGAAGACATTAATAAGGGGGGAAATTGGAGAACGCTGCTAAGAGGATATATGAAAACTCATGACTTCAGTTTGATATAGATTGTGTAGGTACATGTTTGTTTTTCAGGTGGAGAATTATAACAGCAATGAATGTATCTAAGATCTAGTAAAAAATGGATAAACATATATGTAGAGGAAGAAAAAGAAGGGTCTATGTCAGAAATCTAAGAAACATCAGAACTTAGGAACGGGGAGAATTAGTTCAGTAAGCGGAGGAGAAACAGAATAGGCTGGTTTTGTGCGAGTCAAGCTGAGTACGTGTCAAATGCTGCTGAAAGATGCAGTCCCTCATGAATAGGAGAAAACAACATGAAAGCTGGGCTACTACTTCTAGTAAAGTTGTAGGAAGTAAGCCAATTGGTAACAAGTTGGATAAAGAAAAGGATTTAAGAAATAAAATTGCAAGTTCAGAGTAATGATTGAAAAGTATGATGAAGAAAAAGAGGAAAGGTCAACCACCACCTGTCATGACTCATCCTGAAAATTTCAAGGCAACGTTCTTTACTTTAAAGGTCTTAAAATCGGGATTCAGGTCTTTGATGGAGTTCTGTTATTGCCACTGTGGTT
The DNA here is from genome assembly GCA_036417435.1 of Inia geoffrensis. Taxonomy (NCBI): domain Eukaryota; kingdom Metazoa; phylum Chordata; class Mammalia; order Artiodactyla; family Iniidae; genus Inia; species Inia geoffrensis. Next base: position 1,503,042 of record CM070906.1, on the reverse strand, counting down.
GACTTAGCATAAAGCTGGCTAACAGGATTCTGTGAATTTTGAAATGCATTCATAAATCGTGACAAACTTATGTAACCCTCTTACACAGGAGATGCCTCCAGAAATTTATTTAGCAACAAATGAGTGAATCTTCTAAAGGATGTTAAATTTGGGATATTAAAACAGGATTCTCTGAAAGATTAATGATGGTTTTACAGAATTTCTTGTTGACCTATAATCTACACCCTGTTTTGAAATTTAAGATGAACTGTCATTCTGAAAACTATAGCTTCTATTTTAAATGATGTATTCATGACCACAGAGGCCCTTCTCTTATTAAAAGTTGATTTCCTAAGACAATCTCTCTGACTATAATAATTCTGACCAACATTTAGGTAATCTGAAGGGTGACCCACATTTTGCTTGTTTCATATATTTATGTTACTCTCAAAAAATTTATCAAAATAATAGGAATAATCATATCATTAATGAATAATACACATTCTATTAGAAACACTTAGGACAAGTGAAATTTTGAATTATTTATTTTCTGATGTGCCTTCTGTTGTTACAAGGCAGTTCTGAGGACTGGGTCTGTCTTCCAAACAACTTTATTAGGTTTACTTTTTTTAAGCAATATTTTCTTTTGAGTCTAAGTGGTGGGTACTTTCCTCACATTTTACTGAAAAATTTTCTAATGTAGAAATATATTGCATGAGCTATTAAAGCCAATGTAAGTTTTCAAACATTCATATTCTTTAGTGGTGAATATACATAAAGGGTACAATATGTCAAAAATATTGCCCCAAAAAGCTGTCCATTTTTATTGATCTTTTGAGGATAAAGATGAAAATTTATCATCTCTCCAGCAAATAAACTCTCAAGAAGGTCATGGCATTGTTTAAACTTTCTATTTGAAGCAATTCAATCAGTCCAATAAAACAGCTTTAGAAATTACTAAGCATTCTCTGATAAGAAGATATGTATCTGTGCAGTGCTTATCAAATTGCTGTGGTCAATGCAATTAAGTTAAGAACCTTGGTTGGCATAAAAATAGAATGCTACAGGATCATTACTAATAATTGTAGAAAATTCTGAACCTTTTCAATGTTATCTAGGATAAATAACCATGCAATAACACAAACTTAATTATGTTTATGTAGCGAAGATTTTCAAGAGTGCAAATGTTTAATAAAAGGTAATCGGTTAATTTTAACTATAATACAATCGCACAATGTAATACTCTGCAGTTATTTAAAATTACACATTGAAGAATATGTAGTGACATAAAAGAGATTAATAATATTTAGGTAATTGGAAAAATCCAGTTTCAGTGCTTCTGGGGGGAAAGATGAATCCCTCTTCTAATTAAAAGCAGTGTCTCTTTCGTAGCTTCTTGAGAACTGAAGCCGATCTCTCAGTGAGAAGCCACCATTTCTACAGCCTTTCTGTCTGTGCTTGGATTTAAGATCAATTCACACGGGGAAGAGATCCAGTATTCAACATTCATCATAGCTTTTTTTTTTGCGGGGGTGGGTTTGCGGGCCTCTCACTGCTGTGGCCTCTCCCGTCGCGGAGCACAGGCTCCGGACGCTCAGGCTCAGCGGCCATGGCTCACGGGCCCAGCAGGTCTGCGGCATGTGGGATCTCCCCGGACCGGGGCACGAATCCGTGTACCCTGCATCGGAAGGGGGACTCTCAACCACTGCGCCACTAGGGAAGCCCTCATCATAGCTTTTAAGTCCAAAAAGAAAAGCAAAAACTGATAGAACATGAATGAGCCCTAATTTCTCTCACAGTCACGTAGGAGATTTTATCACAACCCTCAGAAAGCAGCAGATGGCTTAGTAGAACACAAGTAGGGATGTAGAGTTTTGGATAACAAAAATTTCAAACATTATATGGAATATATCTATACAGATATACACATCACTCTGTAATTAATAGAAAGAAAATAGATATTATTTTCAAATATGCATTGAACATTCACCGATTGTGATTATATAGTAGGCCACAAAGAAATTCCCAATATATTTAAAAGTTCTTTTAAGCCACTATGCATGTAAGTCAATACTTAAAAAGGGGGAAAATATATACTCAAATTAACAACAATTGCATCTTAAAAAGCATACATCCAAATAACTGTTTGAATGAATAGGTAAACAGTACAAAATTTAAAATGATTGAGAACTAAGTGACAAAAAAAATCACAATGTATCAACAACTGTGTGATGTAGCCAAAGTAGTAATCAGAGGGAAACTTTTAGCTTTAAAGCCATCATTTAGAAAACAAAATAGGAAAAACAATAATTTTTTTAGGAAACAAATAACTTAAGAGAAACACAAAATTATTTCCAAAATTCTTGAAAGAATAAAGAAAAACAAACAAGAGAAAACAAAATTGTTCAATAAACATCTGGCACATATGATCAGGAAAGGAAAGGGATGAAGAGATAAGATAAGCATCACAGAAGAGACTGACACATATATATTCAGAACATTGTAGACGCATTTATGTACAACTTGAGCTTGATAAATACAAAAACCTAGAAAAAATGATACATTTCTTAGAAAATACAATTTCATGAACTAAAGAAACCTGAATTGTTCAAAAATCTGAAAAGGTATTCTGAAAACTATCACCCAAATAGAAAGCAAACCCAGGTGATATTATATGTGACACCTACCAAATCAGCAACAAACAGGCAATACCTACTGTCTATCGGGTTTATTCAAAGTCATAGTGAAAGATGAAAATACTTCCATGTTCATTTCACAAGCAAAGTAAGATTCTGACATAAACATCCCAGAGAGAGTTCTCCCTCATAAAAATAAAATTTTAAATAAAACATTAGAAAGTGAAATCCGATTCTATACTAATAGGTCATAGCCACACGTGGTTTATCCCCACAGGACAGAGAATCTGTCGATGTAATTTACCACAATAATAGTTGGGCAAGAAGAAGGAGAATATGTGAGGTTAAAAGACTTTGATAAAATCCTCAAAAATCGTTATATAGAGATGAAAAATCTTGTCAACCTGCAATAACTGTATAAGTAAATTCTAACAAGCATGACGTTTAATGAAGAAATAGGGAGCACACAGTTGACCCTTCATCAACTCATGGGGCTCACAGTCAGCCCCACTTATCAGTGGCTCCTCTGTATCTGAGTTTCCTCTGTATCTGTGGTTCCACATCCATGGATTCAACCAAGCTTGGATAGTGTAGTGTTGTAGTATTTACTCTTGAAAAAAAATTGCATAAGTGGACCCACACAGTTCAAAGGTCAACTGTATTCTCATTAAATAAGAAGATAAAGCAAGATCAGTTCTCATGATTCTTAATATTTTACTAGAGGTCCTAACCAACTCAACAAGATAAAAAACAAAGGAAACATAGAAGGAAACAAAGAAGCTAAATGTCATTATTGGCAGTGAATTTACTTGATTTCTCCCAGCCATAAACAGTCACTTAGAAACAATCATTGGAATAGGACTCAACATACCCGGAACCAACAGCAATACCATACATTTTCAAAGGACAAGAAATGTGGGGACTTCCCTGGTGGTCCAGTGATTAAGACTCTGTGCTCCCAATGCAGGGGGCCCAGGTTCGATTCCTGGTCAGGGAACTAGAGTCCACATGCCGTAACAGTAGAGCCTGAGTGCTGCAACTAAGACCCGGCACGGCCAAATAAATAAATAAATATTAAAAAGGAAGCTTAAATTAAAAAATGTGGAAAGATGCATAAGGAGAAAATTCTAAAATGGTACTGACTCTCAGAAAAGAAGACCAATGTCAATTGAGAGACACACTACTATCTTCAGTAGGTGTGGAGATAAACTCATTACCAATCTCTTGTTTGGGCAACTGAACAGTCTATCTTATGTCATGTAAATATCAAAGGGACCCTTAAAATCACTCCCATCTTCTTCCCACAGATTTTGTCAACATGCATTGAAAATTTAGGATGTGATCATACTTATTGCTTGCTTAACATGTGATGCACTAAGAACATTTCCTAAACTTGCTCATTGAAATTAGCATATTTTCTATTTTATACCTCTCTTAATTTAATGTCTGCTTTTCTACTGGATTATAAAACATTTCCTCATTGATTTATAATTTTTCTTTGCGTAATAAATAAAATTAACCCTATGTTATTTGTGTCCATTTCAGTTTGTTGTTATTCCTTTGTTTCTGTCAAAATAAATTTCTGTTTAATTTTCATTTATTTTAAATAACAAGCATTTGCATTTTATGTAATCAGATTTATCCATTTCCATGTTTTTGCTTTTGGGGTTTTTGGTTATGCTTAACAATGTATTCCCCATTCTAACGTTAGGGGAACCACTGACAGAAACTGCCCACCCTGTCCAGGCATGATAGTAACCACTTGCACGAGTTATCTTACAACAGGAGGTCCTGGTAAGAAATGGGAAACTAACAAGCTACCACCAACTGGAATAATTTGGGAAAGGTCAAAGGAGAGAGGAGACTCCACTCCATATGTCCTACCAACCTCCCAGAAGCCATCAAGCTGGAATCCATCTTGGCTGAGTGATGCATGTGTCACCAGGAAGGACCCTGAGTCAGAATGATTGGCCAGAGACAACCCGGAAGCTAACCCCATCACCATAAAATCCGAGACTGAGAGCCACGTGGAGAGCAGTCCTCCTGGGTTCCCTTACCCACCTGCTCTCTGCCCAGGCACCCCTTCCCAATAATGTCTCTTGCTCTGTCAGCATGTGTGTCTCCTCGGACAATTCATTTCTGAGTATTAGACAAGAGCCCACTCTTGGGCCCTGGAAGGGGTCTCCCTTCCTGCAACACTAAGATTACATATTTAGTACAATTTTTTAAAGATTCTGTTTCTATGATTTAAATGTTTAATACATCTGAAATGCACACTGATTCAATGAGTGAGGTATTAGACTTTTTTTTTTTTAACATCTTTATTGGGGTATAATTGCTCTACAATGGTGCGTCAGTTTCTACTTTATAACAAAGTGAATCAGTTATACATATACACACATTTCACATATTTCTTCCCTCTTGCGTCTCCCTCCCTCCCGGTATTAGACTTTTGAGTCAGTTAAGAATAACTTTGGGTTGGAAGACCTCAGGGAAGGTGGCAAATTGGAGGCACATATTAACTTTCCCCTCTCTTGAAACCACCATAAAATAATGACAGAGGGATTTTTAAACATGCATAAACGAAAAAGCAGATGATATCAGCTACAGAATGATGATGGAACTGGGCTGAGTAGGGAGAGGAATGGGACCAAGAGCATGGAACCCTAAGAAGGTGGACAGGATGAAAACACTTGATCCCCAGGAGACTCCACAATTAACAGCACTTCTTCACATCTAGGTAAAAGGATAAGGCTAAGGTAAGGAGGAGTGGCTGAAGATTCATATAAGAAGCAGTCAGACCTACTCCAATGGCCCTTCCCTCCTGCAAGAGAGGGCAGTGGATTTTCTAGAGGATAAAACACAGAATCCCTGGAAGCGAGCTGATCATGCCCAGTTGTGTGGAGTTTACATCCAAATGCAGGGAGATTAAGCAAATGTACACCTGCTGATCTGAGACCCCCTAACTCTGCCCCAGCCAGGAATTCAGGAGCAGCTGACTGGATGGTTTGGGCTCAGAGACCCTCTTGCAATGTTGTCAAAATCTTGGCCAGAACTACAGTCATTCAAAAGCTCAGCTGGAGCTGGACAGTCTCTTGTGAGGTAGCTCACTGGCCTGCCTGGCAGCCTGGTCCTGGGCAGCTGTGAGGAGCCTCAGTTTTTCCCACATAGGCATCTTGAGGGTCCTCACAACTTGGTGGTGGTCTCTCCAGGGAGCAAATAATCAGAGAGACAGCCAACCAGCCAGACGGAAACCATTCTTTTTATTACTAGCCTCAGAAGTCACATAGCATCATCCCCTCATTTCCACGTGATGCCATCAGGGCCCAGGGGAAACTCAGGCACTCTGTCCTTCTCCACCCCCATGCCCCCCATTCTCAGAGGCAGTGAGAAATCCCACTTTTGCTGAGAAGATGTGAGTAGGGGCTGAACCTACAACCCAACCACCCATGAAGAGGCAGTGCTGCTATGAATGAGTGCCTCATTTTTGCAAGCAGAGAGTTGGGCAGGGTCCAGATAAGAAGCTGAATTTACAAACCCACCTAGCACTGTGGTTATCACCTAACAGGGGAACTGCCTACTTAAAAAGAAAGATTAAATAGGATCCAGTTATAACATAATATCCAAAATGAGAAAGATAATCAACAGACACCAACACCAAGATGAATCAGTTGTTGGAACTGTCTGACAAGGATTATGGAAGCATAAAAATGCTTCAACACGTAGTTACAAATTATCTTGGAACAAAAGGAAAACCAGAAAACCAAAGAAGTGAACACTATAAACAGAACAAGGTAACAGATAAATTGAACCAGATGACCGGATAACTGAAATAAAAAAACTCACTAGGTGGGTTCAACAGCAGAGCAAAGATGACAGAGGATTAGGATAAATGGACTGGAGAATCAGTGAATACATGAATTGGATTTACCCAATCTCAATATCAGAGAGAAAGTGGACTAAAAAAATAAGGGAGTAGCTTCAGTGAGCTGTGAAGAAACAAAAGAACTAACATTCATACTATTTGCACTAAATAAAAAACAGAGAAAGAGACACTGACAAAATACTTGAAGAAATAATGGATGAATACTCCCCAAGTATGGTGAAAGATGTAAACCTACAGATTCAAGAGACTGAGTTAACACCAAATAGGTTATACCCAAAGAAATCCACTCCTGAAACATCTGAAAATTTTAAACAAACAAAAAAAATCTTAAAATTGGCTAGAGAGGGACCATATTACTTACAGAGAACAACAATTCATATGACAGGAAATTTCCCATCTGAAACCACAGAGGACAGAAGGAAATGGCAAAACACTTTTCAAGTACTGAAAGAAAAGAATTGCCAACCACAAATTCTATATCTGGTGAAACTATCATTCAGGAATGAACAGGAAATAAAGATGTTCTCAAACAAAAGGAAATGAAAACAAAGATCACTAGCAAACTTATCTTTTAAGTATGGCTAAAGAAAGTTTTTAAAGAGAAAGAAAATGATAGCAAAAGAAGGCTTGGGATTTTAGAAGGAAATAAAAACATTGGAATGGGTAAAAAAGACAGGCAAATAAGACTAATTTCATTAGTTTCTTAAATCATATTTGATGGTTAATGCAAAATTAAAACATCACCTAAGTGATGCCCTACATATGTAGAGGAAATTCTTAAGACAATTATATTTAAAGAATCAAGAGGGTAAATGGACCTAAATGGAAATAAGGTTTCTGCACTTTGTTCAGAGATAAAAATTCCATATCAGTAGACTATTATCAGTTAAATAATATGTATATTGTAATATCTAGAGAAACCAAGATAGACTATACATTTGGTCATAAAACAAAGCTCAATACATTTAAAATAATTGAAATCGTTCATAGCATATTCTGTGACCATATGGAACCAACTAGAATTAACAACATAAAAACAATATAAAAATCTCCAAACATCTGGAAATCAAACAACACACATGTAAACAATCTCTGAGTCAAAGAGAAATTTTAAAAAGAAATTAAAAGTGCATAGAACTGAATGAAAATGGACATACAACATATCAAAACGTGTGAGATGCAGCTAAAGCAGTACAGGAAGTAAATTTATAGCAATAAATGCTTATAATTAGGAAACAAGGTTCTAAAATTTATAATCTAATTTCCTACCTTAAGAAATTAGACAAAAGAAGAGCAAAATTAACCCGTATAAGGAAAGATATAGTGAAGATAAGAGATCAATAAAATTGGAAAATAATAGAAAAAAATCAATGGAAAAAAATCTGATTTAAAAAAATTACTAAAAATTATAAAGCTCTAAGAAGACTGACAGAGATGGGAGGAAGACACAAATCATCAGTATCAGGGATAAAACCAGGGCTGTTCCTATGGATCGTGCATTCACTAAAAGGATGAAAAGGGAATATTACAAATAACAACTAAATTTGATAACTTAGAAGCATCATTTCCTTAAAAATCACCAACTATCAACACTCAACCATAGTGAAACATATAACCTGAATAGTCCTCTACCAAGTAAAGAAAATAAGCTTGTAATTAAAAAGCTCCTGGAAGGAAAAAAAAATGTCAAGAAAAATATCTCAAGATCTCATTTCAAAGTACAACCTGAACTAAATTGAGCTGCAGCCCAGAACTGGATTACTACAGCAAATCTAATTAGCATTACTTGTTTAACAAAATTTTAAAAAAGAGCAAAGAGCTTGTTTTGCACTAGCCAGCTAAAATAAGTAAACAAAAATTCACAAATATAAACATAAAATGTTCTTTGTAGATCTTGATTTAGAAACTCTATCTATAGCTATTTGAGGACAAAATATTGTCCCTGTACCCGAGCAGGACCCTATGGGGCCTTCTTGGGACAGACCCCTCCCCCCATCTCCTCTGTTTTAGCTCCTCTCTGAAGTACCCAGATAAGAGTATCTGATGCACATTTCCTCAGTTTTTCAGATGCTAAAACCACCACCAAATGGAAGAAATTAACTACTTGATGATCAGGAGCATGTAGCCCCCAGACCTTCTGGCACCTAAGGACTGATCACCGTCAATCAATCAGAGAATTGTGCACGAGCTGATCACACATCCTGGAACCCCTGCTCCACCGACCCCCCCCACCCCACCACTTTTCCTTTAAAAATACTTTGCTGAAAACTTTCTGCGTTTTGGTTTGTTTGTCCTCACTCCGTATTGGGCGCTTGAACTTGTGTCAGGTAATAGCCTAGGGAAAATAACATTCTGAGTCAAAGAATAAATTCACTCCACACACATTCTTATATGAAGGTTACTATATTAATAAATCTGCAGCTCAAACAACTTTTAAAAACATATCTGTATTAATCTCAAGGACAGAATTATTTTTTAAAACCTTTTTGATTTGCATATTTTTAAATTTAATAACCTTGGCATAAGAATGGGCCTGTGTGTAAAGAGAGTTTATTGTATGAACATTCTGACACGTTTTATTTTATACACTCTTGTGTCAGTACCTTTGACCCCTCAGTATAATTTATGTATTTATAATTAATGTGCCTTAAATTTTTAAAATATTTTTCTTAACAATAGTCAAGAGTTACGTCTCAACGTAAGGTAAAAACAAATTTTCATTGCCTTATTGGTCACTTTCCAGTACCATCAATTTAGTAATCAATAACTTAATCAGATTCACCCTCTGGTTTATATATTGAAAAATGTCTTTTTAAGAATTACCATAATTAAACTGATTGATGTGCTTTTCGTATTTATTATAGCTTTTAAAGTCAATTTATCTACTGAATGTTTAAGTTAAATCACAAGAGGGCCTGTTTATCAAGTTTGTTTAAGTGGGGTTGGTCTCTAAAAACAAACAAACAACAACAAAGCTTGTTATACTACCCAAGCAATTCCATTTTAGTTCTTTACAAATTTTATTTATTTTTAATTTTTTAAATTAAAAACATTTTTTTTTTTAGCGGTACGCGGGCCTCTCACTGCTGTGGCCTCTCCCGTTGCGGAGCACAGGCTCCGGACGCGCAGGCTCAGCGGCCATGGCTCACGGACCCAGCCGCTCCGCGGCACGTGGGATCTTCCCGGACCGGGGCACGAACCCGCGTCCCCTGCATCGGCAGGCGGACTCTCAACCACTGCGCCACCAGGGAAGCCCAAAAATTTATTTATTTTTGATGCCCCTAATGAAAATTTTAGAAATTATTGCTACTTTCTATTAAGATCAGATGATTTATAAGACTTAAATGGTTTCAGTAAATAAAATTCTGAGATGAGGACACAGAATGATCCCTCTTGGCATGATTCCAGGATGGTGTTGGCAGGTCTTTAATTTGGTCCTGAACTTTTAATACCCAGGGTTTTGCTTCATTTTTTCTTCTTTTTTATATGCTGAATTCAAGCTTATAGATGGAGATGGCATAAGGCATCACTCTCGACAGTAGACTTTTATAGCTCAGACATTGGTTCCCTCGTCTTACAATGTAATATTTCAGACATGACCTTAGGATAACTCACTTAACCCTAAACCACAGTTCTGGTGACATCAGACACTCTGCAAAGCCCATTAACCCCCATGGCCCCTTGTCTGCACCAGCTGGCTGTAACGGAAAGGCAACCACACTTGCTTGGTTGGCAAACAACATTTTTTCCTAAAGACAGAGCTGCAGTTTGGTCAATTCCCATCTCAGCCCACCAGGTGGGTCGCCTGATGGTTCCTGGCTTGCTGCTGCTGAGACCCAGCGTCTGAGGGCATAAGGTCATTTGAGGCAGGGACCAAGGTGATAGGGGAGCTCCTTGCTTTCATGTCACCTCTTTCCCTGACTCTGAGTAAGGGTGTGTCCCAGCTCTGACTGAAACAGAGAAACTAAAAATAGAATTACCATATGACCCAGTAATCCCACTACTGGGCATATACCCAGAGAAAAATATAATTCAAAAAGACACATGCACCCCAATGTTCATTGCTGTGCTATTTACAATAGCCAGGTCATGGAAGCAACCTAAATGCCCATCGACAGAAGAATGGATAAAGTAGATGTGGTACATATATGCAATGTAATATTTCTCAGCCATATAAAAGAACGAAATTGGGTCATTTGTTGAGACGTGGATGGATCTAGAGACTGTCATACAGAGTGAAGTAAGTCAGAAAGAGAAAAACAAATATCGTATATGAACGCATATATGTGGAACCTAGAAAAATGGTACAGATGAACCAGTTTCCAGGGCAGAAATACAGACAGAGATGTATAGAACAAATGTATGGACACCAAGGGGGGAAAGTGGTGGTGGGGGGGTGGTGGTGGTATGAATTGGGAGATTGGGATCCACATATATACACTAATATGCATAAAATGGATGACTAATCAGGACCTGCTGTATAAAAAAATAAAATTAAAAAAAAATGCACAGCAGGTGGGGGGTGGGGGGAAAGATGGGGGCAGGAGAGGAACCAAAGAACATAAACAAAAGATCAAAACAGCAGTTTCTCTAGAGAGAGAAGACCTAGAAGAAGAGAAGCACGACCACCCTGGAGAAATTCATAGTCCCTCACAACCATTCCTCTGTATTGACTAACAACAGGGTCCCGGGCAGTCTGCAAAGACGAAAGGGCATCCTGTAAAGCGTGTGGCACAGGGAGATGCGCGATGTGTCGGACCTTTCCTGTACATCCTCGCGATGGTTATTACAGCAGCTGAGAAAGAAAGTGACTAATGAAAGATGGCTCTGTGTGAGTGTGTGCGTGTGTGTGTGTGTGTGTGAAGAAATGGAGCTCCATCAACGTCTTCAGCGATCCCAATCTCAAAGGTGGTTAGAAAGAGACTTCTTGTCACTATACGCTGAGTATTTCTCTCTAGAATTGTGGCAGATCTGAAAATGAGGGTAAGAAAACTTAGAGAAGGAATAGACTTAATATAAAAAAAAAAAATATTCCAAGCAAAGTGTCTTCTATAATAGGTGTTCGTTGATGGATTAACTTCATGTTTAGTACAGGAATTGCTAAAAGCATAAAGAAATAAGAAAGAAACTCGACCTCTGGGTCAAGTTCAAGGTCAGAGTGGCCCCAATGTTGGCTGTTCATGACGTATATGAGTTATTAATTGGCGTGAGGTGACAGAAGTGACAGGAAAGGGGCTGGGAATCTGCAGACTTGTGTCTTGCTGTGGCCGATTTTGTAAAGCATGTTCAGAAACACAAAAACAAGCTCTAGCCCTGTCCGGTGCTGTCCTGCACCCGTGTCTTACTCTGCCCACCCCAAACACCTCACCCCTCTTCTTCTTTTCTAGCCTTTCCCCTTCCTACACTGGTTCTCAACACAACTGGGAAGCAGGCAGTGAATTACTCCCCTCTGGACCCCCCACTCTGACTTGCAAGGTCGCAGCTACCCCTCCCATGTCTCACCGCCTACTTAATTCTCTTCCTTTTTCTCCCCTGTGGTGCTCTGCTCACAGCAAGCTTTCTATTAACCCCCATGGAGGTGTTAAATGATAACCCGGGTGTTAACTGAAGTGTGAGTTCTCTTCGGATTATTTAAATTTTGAAAGCAGGCTCTTTAAAGACCCAAACATTCAGTTACATAGGGAGGAAAACAAGGGACTTCCCTGTGGCTTTGGAAGAAGGCTGGGGTTTAGGAGTTTTGCCAGTTGGGGGAGGTGAGCTGGACTGCACCAGGCCAGCATACATTCTCTGCAGACAGGCTCGTTCTACCTCTTTGGACTCACACCATTTCAAACTTGCACTTTGTTGGTAAATCCTGCTCACTGTCAGATCTGGAGTTTGATGCCCTATTGGAAGCTTTTCTCCCAAGACAAGCACCACTGTCACTGTGAGTTTTTCCACAGATTTTTACAACTGGTAGGTAGCAGTCCATGTGGGGCTGCATTTTTGGAAGTTGCCAGTGACAGCCAGATGTGAAGAGATTCTATGAACATCTGAGGTTCAGCAGTGAAATACATGTATTTTGGGTAAATGGAGAATATACCTATATCTATATCTATCTATCTGAAGGTGATGTTAGCTTCAGACGGCGATCACCATGCTAAAATCCAGATCACTATGGATTCTGAAAGGGGGAGAGTTTGTAGCACTATCCCTCATCAAAGAATCAAATATTCTGTAGCAAAGAACACACCACTTTCTTAGAGGTTCAAAGTTTTGTTTTTGTTTGTTTTTGGCCACGTGGTGCGGCTTGTGGGAATCCCCGACCAGGGCTCGAACCCAAGGGCCTCTGTAGTGGAAGCGGAGTCCTAACCACTGGACCACCAGGGAATTCCCTGGAAGGTCATTTTTAATTTAATAATTACTTTTGCTGTGCATCAAGTTTCATCTAAAGCACACTTTCTGTGCTTTTTCTATCAGGTTTGAATTAAAAAGAATGAGGTTTTTAAAACACATTAAAATATTCTCATTGAATTGAGAGTAAAATACTTCCAATTTCAAAGTAGAGCAGTGAGGCTAGGATGCAGGCAGCTGAAGGACAGGGCATCGGGAAGAGGCCATAGCAGTGGGCTGACCTAAGGATGATCTAATGATGTGGTACGCAGGAATTAGAACATTCTAAACTAACGGCCAGCTGTAGAGGCCCAAACACACATCTTTGGAGTATTAGTACACGTCAGCGTTCTCGAAGTTATCTGAAACGTGTTGACATCAATCGGTGCATCTATGAATTACAATTGTAGATTCTGTTTTTTTTCTCTCCTTGCTATCATTCGAGTGGAAAAGGGGGAAACGGTGGGAAAAAATTTTTATGAGTCAAAAAGTAGCAGATTTTTTCTTTCATTTTTTACATACGATACATTCATTTTTAAATCCTGTATTAAAATAATAGCAGTGTTAATTAATCATGTCTGACTCCTATTTTAATATAGTTTGAAACATGTGGCACAAATGTTACACGAGATTGAAACGGAGAACGTGAGAAGGTACAGCTGTTATTCAAATAGCTCCTCAAGTTTCAGAAGCTCCAGGACATTTTCAAGGGTCACAGCTTTGGGAGATGGACTTCCGGCTGAAATAATCTCTAATGATTCACACAGAGATACAGAACGGGATCGCAGTGTTCTAGCCTCTGTGGATCTCCTGATATGCACATAAATGTTCACGTCACCTGCATCATCTAAGCCTGTGGGAGAGTCTGTCTTCGTCAGATTCTGCTCACGGGGGGCCAATGACTGATTTCCTTCCAGTTTATTTAGAATAGGTGGAGAAACCAGAGGGGGCCGAGTATTTTGTCATAAATGCAGATTTGGAAGGCAAAATGAGTTTCAAAGCTCTCTTCCATGGTGCAGTAGGGAGACACAGACTGGGCTTTTTAAGTTTTCGGTTTAAGTCCTAAAGCGTAAACTACAAGCAGCCAAGGCGTTCTGATGAAAGGAGAATAAGGTACAGCACGTGAGGGATGGGGGCGGACTCACGTGCCCCACGTAGTGAAGATTCTCTCCTTAAAAAAAGAAGGGAAAGGAAAACAACTTCCGCCCTTTAACATGAAGTTCACGCACACGTAGCTAAAATTTTCTGGGCTCCGGCGCATCCCCGAGGCCCCGCGGGCGGCTTCCCCCGGGGCGGGCAGTCGGAGGAGCCGGACGGTGACGCGCCGAGTCGTCCTCAGCTCGCGTCCCTCTCCGGCTGCGCAGCGCGGAGCCGCAGGGCAGCGGCTGGCAGACCGCGAGCCCCGGTGCAGCTTGCGACCCGGTGCCGAGCGCGCCCCGAGCCCCGCGCCCCGGGGAGCGAGGCCGGTCGGCGGCCGCGCCGGAGCCGGTGCGGAGGGGGCGGGAGGCGGATGCAGGTCCGCGCGGGCGCCGCGTCCTCCGCTTCCAGGCGAGCCGCATCCGGAGCGCCCGCAGCTCGGATCCGGGGAGGAAGGTGGGCCCGGAGGAGGCGGGACGGGAGAGGGGTCGGGGAGGCGGGGCGGGGAATGGGAGCGTGGATGGGGGAGGGAAGTACGGAGGGGCGCGCAGACCGAGCGGCGGCTGCGGGTGGGCACGGGCGCGCGGGGCCGGCGGCGGCCACGGGAACCGGGAGCGCCTCCGGCAGCGTGTCCAGTGCGTCCGGCGGGGCCGGGCGGCCCACGAGGTTGGCGCCGGACCTCCTCCCGCCCTACCCAGCTCCCGGCCGAGACGCGCGGTCCGGGCTCTCGTGTGAACCGGCCCCGCTTTCTCCGTCCACAGATGCTCCGGGCGCCGGCCGTGCTGTGCGTGTGCGCGGCCGCCTGGTGCGCGCAGGCTCTGGCGGCGGCCGCGGGCCGGCCGGACGGCGGCAATTTTCTGGACGACAAACAATGGCTCAGCACGGTGTCCCAGTACGACCGGGAGGCCGGACAGTGGAACCGATTCCGAGACGTAAGTCGGCGCCTTCCCGCGCTCGAGCGCGCTGCCCGGGGCGGGGTGGGGGTCGGGTTGGGGCGCGGGGAGGAAGTGGGCGCCTTGGAGGCCGCGCCGTGCTGGGGGGGGGTCGCCTACCCGGGGTCCGGGTGCCCCCAGGTCCCCACGGTCATCTCCCCGCCCCCAAAGGTTCGCAAAGTGCCACCTGCCCAACTTTGCACGGGGCCTGGCGCTGGCGGGCACGGCCAGGGGGCTGGCGAGGCGTTGCGCTGAGGTGGGCTCGATCCCGCGGCTGGCGGCGCACCCGGTGGCCTGGGGGGCGGGAGCGGGAAAGTGTGGGCTCGTCGGCGCCCGCCCGCTCCCGGGGACGGAGGGTGTCTGGGGCCCCGGTGAGCGTCAGCCTCCACACCCGGCGAGGACCTGCACTCAATCACGATGTTGCAGACTCTGCGCGGCGAGGGTGGGCTGCTGGGGCGGCAGTGACAGGGTTAAGCTGGGTACCCCCCCCCCCCCACCCCGAGTTCCGCATCCTACTCGGGAGTTTCCTCAGGGACGATGAGGGCTATCGAGACGCAGCCTGTACCTGAGACCCGACCGCGGGTCGCTGTGCACCTGCTGGTCAGTGTCCACCGCACGCGGACGCAGCGCAGCCGCGGGGCCGGGCGCGGTGGTCCCGGTGGGGCTGCCCCTCCCCCCGCCCCCTTAAGCCTCTGTGGTTGGCGTTGGTAGACGCCATCCGCGCTCCGCACACCTGAGGACCCTCTGGACCCGCCCGCAGCGCCTCGTGCGCAGAGGCGGATCTGTACCCTCGGGCAGATCACACTCCGTCCTCATTTGGAAAATTGGGAAAGTGAGTGGAAGCTCGGGCTAGTTTCATCCTGCGCCCTTCACCCCCAGCCGCTCGCAATACGCCTCACGAGAAGTGGCTGACAAGCCAAGCCCAACGTGGAGCCGATTCTGGCAGGCGGATTCCGCAAGAAACGCTCATTTTTACTTAAAATTCGACGTAGCATCTCATTGATAATAGGCATGCGTATAGGTGGTGGAAAACGATGATGGTCGCATTTAACAGGGCTCTGTCTTACATGCCTGTGAGTGAAGCCTAAGCAACATTTTACTGCTGAGCACAATTTCTTTTACCGGCGAACCCCTCACACTCCTGTTTTATTCAAGTTGATGCTGATGTCGAGTACCATCCGAAAGGCCAGCAGGCGAATGAGATATTTCTAAACCTAGGGGAAAATTTCTGTTCGTCCTGCCTTCCTTGGGGTTGAACGTTTGTAACTGTTTGAATAATGCCTCCTGTTATGACATTCAGTTGCTGAATGGCTACTTTAAAAATCTTTAGAAAATGGGTTTTATGCTTCTCTAAAACATATTTTAAATCTTGAATACGTTAGTATTCTCTGACTTCATTCAAATTACTTTATTGAATTATTAACAGCAAACCAGTCTATACTCGGACAGTTTGTAAATGTGCTTGATTTAAACGACTTGAGAAAGCTGAGTGGCCTGGAAGGGTTAAATATGCCAGGATTCCCGCAGCCAGCTTCCACGGAGACCGAGTAGACTGTTGTTTTGCTGCCGTGTTTGCAGTTATTCTTATGTGATCTCAGGGGCAAAAGCCATCAAAATTAGATGTTAAATTTAAGTAAAGGATTTACTGAGTTTTATTTTTCAGCAAACATGTTTGAAGTACATGCAGATATACATGCAAATGTAACAAGGATTTATTTGAAAACCTTCTGCAAGGTTTTAGGCTTACCGTTTTAATAAGACAGTTAAATTTTGTGGATGGCTTCTGGAGGGCAGGCAGGAGATAAGTGATTGTTCCCCCTTGAACCACCTGTAGCTTATTGTTAACGTGATAAAAGGTGCGCTGACTGTGTGAGGTCTCAATGCGGAATGCACGCTGTATCCTTATTTAGACCACCCACCCCACTGGCAATTTACATATTTTCTTTACATCTTGGGGAATTGTTAGCTTGATAATTTCTTTCTGCATTTTTCACAATGTTGTTTATTGGTTGGTTCATTTTAAACTGGGAACACATGGTTAGGAGGCATTGCTTGAAACAAGTCAGTACTTACTGCACGGATCTACCTTTAAATGTTCCGCCTCGGCTCTGATATCTTAAGTAATGGCGTTGCATACTCAGTTTTATAACGGCAAAGAAACAAAGAAATCTGAACCTCTTCTTTTGGAAACGGTTTGAAGCACTTCTGTTTAGTGCTTTTCTCCCATTAAAATATAATTAATTTCTTTTAGAGAAAAGCTTTGAGATCTCTTAGCATAATTGATGCTGAAATGAATTCTTACCTTCTTGTGGCTATTTTACACAGTTACCATTATTTTAGAAGTAACTCCTTAATGAAAGCTGGAAATATATCTTCTTTCGAATAATAATTGAAAACTCTTTTGAATAATATTTGAAAATACAATTAATCGTTCTATTTTAATTGAATGATTTTTAAAATAGGTGTACTCTTTAAGTAGGCTTTATATAATATAAATTGTCTTATATAATAAAGCTTTAGAAATAAGGACCATGGTTAGGAAATATGGGAGAGCAGGTGAACCAAAGAAGCAGGATCATTGATGTCTCAGTGGTGAAGGATGAGTCATCTTCCCAGTTTCCTCAGGATAAATCACAGAGAAATAAGAAAACCACAGGCAAGCTTACAGTGCGTAAGCATTAACATAGGAGAAGCTTCAAGTACTTTTGACCACTCTATACCCTGTACTAGCAACGCTCTTTGAATAAACTTCTGTTGCCCTTTTAAAGTGTACAGAATGACGTATAGACACCGAGAACTTTCATCCTTTTGAAAATCAAAAGGCTAGATTATATTGGCTATTGGTATAAAATTCCTGTAGAGATTCTAGTCTCCATGTTTTAGGGAAAATAAAAGTTTAATTTGAAGATAGAAAGAGGTCAACACATTTTAAAGTAAGTATGGTGGATTGAGCCAAGCCTATTCAGGGTGTAAAGATGAGATGTTGAAATAAAGCAAACAGAAAACTCTCAACCTCAGGGTATGTTAAGTAGATACCCTGGTTGCATGGCATTTTCTACTTTTTTAGTTTTGTTGAGTGGTGATAAAATCCAGAACCCAAGACTCCTCAGTGGGGGAATTGTGGGAATACTACGACCTTCACCAGGTACAGGGTAGAGACCCCCTCACCTCGTTTTCGCAAACATGAATATATACACCAGTCTATGAGGAGAATTGGATATCAGTATCATTATAAAGAAACCATGAATCACATGGTTTATATATTATATATTTCAAACATTTATGATTTATAAGTCAATTAAACTATACTCTTTATCATGTAATAAATGAGTATGGAATTTGGAAACCAATAAATTAATTGGCAGTGAAGGATATAATACCACCATCAACCTTTTATATTATTGATTTCACTGGAAGACATATACTAATTAGGAATGATAGAAGGGATACTGTATGTTGGCAGCAGTACAATAAAAGTCTAGCAAAAGTGGCAGTGTTGGTCATGCTAATTTTAAATAACGCATATAATCAAATCAGAATTCTGTCCTTAAATTGAAATTCCAATGCTTCTGGGTTACATTTCTTTTTCAATAAAAATACCTGGGAGTGGTGGGTAGGGGGAAGAGGTAGGGATGAATAGGTGGATCACAGAGAAATCTTTTTTTTTAATCAAATATACTTTTAAAAAAATTTCTTTCAGAAATATAGTTGATTTACAATGTTGTGTTAGTTTCAGGTCTACAGTAAAGTGATTCAGTTATATATATATATATATATATATATATATATATATATACGAGATATATGTATGTATGTGTACATATATATACACACACACACACACACATACACAGACACAAGATACTGAGTATAGTTCACTGTGCTATACAGTAGGTCCTTGTTGATTATCTATTTTATATATAGTGGTATGTATATTTTAATTCCAAACTCCTAATTTATCCCTTCCAACCAACCTTTCCAACCAGCCTTTCCCCTTCGGTAACCATAAGTTTGTTTTCTGTGTCTGTGAGTGAGTCTGTTTATGTTTTTTAAATAAGTTCGTTTGTATCATTTATTTTAGATTCCACATATACGTGATATCATATGATACTTGTCTTTCTCTGTCTGACTTAGTTCACTCAGTATGATAATCTCTAGGTCCATCCATGTTGCTGCAAGTGGCATTATTGCCTTCTTCTTTTATGGCTGAGTAGTAGTCCATTTGTATATATGTACCACAACTTCTTTATCCAGTCCTCTGTACATTGACATTTAGTTTGCTTCCATGTCTTGGCTATTGTAAATAATGCTGCTGTGAACATTTGGGTGTGTGTATCTTTTGGAATTAGTGTTTTCGTTTTCTTCAGATACGTACAGTATGGAGGTTCCTTAAAAAACTAAAAGTAGAATTACCATATAATCCAGCGATCCCACTCCTGGGCATATATCCGGAGAAAACTATAATTTGAAAAGATACATGCACCACAGGATTTTTTGGGGCAGTTAAAATAGTCTGTATGATAGTAAGATGGTAGATACATGTCACTGTACATTTGTCCAAGCCCAAGGGTGAGCCCTAAGGTAAACCATGGACTTTGGGTGACTATGATGTGTCCTGTAGTGGGATCAATTGTAACATTGTAACAACTGTCCCATCCGGTGGGGAGGGTGACAAGGGAAATTCATACATGTGTGGGCAGTGCGTATATGAGAAATTTCGATACCTTCCTCTCAGTTTTTCTGTGAACCTAAAACTGCTCTACAGAAGTAGAGTCTTAAGGGGCTTCCCTGGTGGCACAGTGGTTAAGAATCCGCCTGCCAATACAGGGGACACAGGTTCGAGCCCTGGTGCGGGAAGATCCCACGTGCCACGTAGCAACTAAGCCCGTGCGCCACAACTACTGAGCCTGCGCTCTAGAGCCCACATGCCACAACTAGAGAAAGCCTGCGCGCAGGGATGAAGACCCAACAGAACCAAAAATAAAATATAAAAAGTAAAGTCAAAGAAAAATCATAACCACAACTCCATCACCTCAAGAAACAAAAACCGGGGGCTCGTTTTGAATACTGTTTTAAGAAGTGGTTACCATTTGTGTTGCAAAACCTGAAATCACCTTCAGTTACATTTGTTCCTTTTAGATGTATCGGAAGCAGTAGGTAGTAAAGTTTTACAATTTAACTTTAAAAATGCAACCTTAATGTAAATTAAGGGACATGTGAAAATGTAAAATATAGGTCGAGGTGTCTCAGAGGCACTCACATCATAAGTTGGTCTTTTAAAAATGCCTGATTTGGATATACTGAATAGTAAGTAAACACTTATGGACTTCTTTTTTACAAAATTTTATTGAAGTATAGCTGATTTACAATGTTGTGCTAATTTCTGGTGTGCAGCAAATTGATTCAGTTATACGTGTGTGTGTATGTATATACGGTCTTATTCTTTTCCGTTGTTTATCACAGAATATTGAGTATATCAGTAGTTCCCTGTGCTCTACAGGAGGACCTTGTTGTTTATGTATTCTCTATAATAGTTTACATCTGCTAATCCCAAACTCTTATGAATTTCTTTTTTCTTTTTCTTTCCCTTTTCATTTGAGTTGGGATTCGAGCGTACAGATTGAGAGAGAAGGCTGATACTGGGGGGATGTTTCCGCGTCCTTAGTGGCTGCTGAGGAATAAAGCACCCCCCAACCCCGGCATCTGTTAACTGGGACACAGCTGTTAGAAAGTAAATAGGATGGTTTCTGTGCCTACTCCAAGGAAAGGACTCCTGATTTAAAAGGCATTACATATGGTATTTGTTTTTCTCTTTCTGACTTACTTCAGCTTGTATGCTAACACATATATATGGAATCTAAAAAAAAATTAAAAAGGTTCTGACGAACCTAGGGGCAGGACAGGAGTAAAGACGCAGACGTAGAGAATGGACTTGAGGATACGGGGAAGGGGAAGGGTAAGCTGGGACGAAGTGAGAGAGTGGCATGGACTTATATATACTACCAAATGTAAAATAGATAGCTACTGGGAAGCAACTGCATATAGCACAGGGAGATCAGCTCGGTGCTTTGTGACCACCTAGACGGGTGGGATAGGAAGAGTGGGAGGGAGACACAAGAGGGAGGGGATATGGGGATATATGTATACATATAGCTGATTCACTTTGTTATACAGCAGAAACTGACACAACAATGTAAAGCAATTATACTGCAATAAAGATGTTAAGAAAATAAAAGTAGAAGGCATTACAGTTCAGACAATGGAAATCTTTAAAAGACCCCTCTCAGTGAGTTTCTTAGGTTTACAAAGGGCCCTGGCTGTATGTCCTGACTACCCGGCGTCTCCTCAAAACTGAGGCTCTTTTTTACTGAGATATAATTGACAAATACAATTGTATATATTTAAGGTGTATGGTGTGATGATTTCATATTCATATGTCTTGTGAAATGACCCCTTTTGTGGTACTTTAATAGTAGGCAAGACTTGTATTACTTTGCTTTTCAACAGTATGAACCAAAAATAAAATTAAACAATAACAATTTGGGGAAATTTAACACATTAGACCATTATTCTCTCTGTTCAGGAATACTTTCTCAGTAGTGGATATCCAATTCTGATATTTTTTAAAGTATATTTTTAGTGCTTCTCACTATGAAACCACATTTAAAAATGTGACACAATTATGTTTTATCACAGTTGAGAACATGGGGTCTTCTTGGGAATTCTTCACAGTTAATTCCTTGCATTTTCACGATTGTTTTTCTCTCTTTTAATCTTTTGATGACAGTGGGCCACAGTGTGTTTAAAAATCCAAATCCGTGGGCTTTCCTGGTGGCGCCGTGGTTGAGAGTCCACCTCCCGATGCAGGGGACACGGGTTCGTGCCCCGGTCCGGGAAGATCCCACATGCCGCGGAGCGGCTGGGCCCGTGAGCCGTGGCCGCTGAGCCTGCGCGTCTGGAGCCTGTGCTCCACAACGGGAGACGCTACAACAGTGAGAGCCCTGCGTACCACCAAAAAAAAAAAAAAATCCAATCCGTAGCAGCCTTTGTAGACAGTGTCCGTATTTGCAGATCAGAGCTGGTGAAGACTATAGCATGAGATGTTTTTTTTATCTTGGACTGTTGTTCATATTGTTGAAATCAGGGGGGTTACTAGAGAGACAGGCGGTTGACCTCCTAAAGGAAGCAATAGGCTTTAAAGGCCATGGGCCAGTGAGTGGCCTCAGCAGCAAGGGGCCATCCCCATGCAGCATCCTGACCTGTCCTGGTCATGAGGGTCCTGGTTAAGCCCTGGCCCTGTTTAAGCACTGGTTTTATACAGTTTCCACATCCCTGTTTCTTATCACTATCCCCCCCCTCGCGCCCCCACACTCACCACGGTGTCAGGATGTAGGGTAGGTTTAGTTAAATCAGCATCATGTGAGGAAGCAGGTCAGACGATGCCCAGGGACCTGCCGTTTCTGCAGAGGGGCTCCTGGGTGGAGCAGACACCGCATTGTCAGACCCCATCAGGAGGCCTGAACTGAGTACAAAATTTAGTCGATTTGTCCTGGCTTCGTTCTGACAGAAGTTAGGGGCGTGGGTAACACTTTAACTCTCCAGCTCTCATAACTTCTCGTGAATTATTAGGAAAGTGTAACTAAGGATTGAGAAATAAGTTACTCCGTATGTGTGTGTGAATACATGTTCTGTATGTGTATACGTATGTACATAGAGGTCTGTGCATAAATGTGTATGTGTTGTATATATGGTTTACCTGTGTGTGTGCCTCTTCAAATAGGTAACAGATTAAATAGAAAACCAAGGTGTTGGTATATTGTCTTATAGATACTATTTTTATATATGTTAATTAGAAAGCAGACAGTCCCCCTAAAATGTTAAGACATGGATCAGTGTTTTTTTTCCTGGTTAAGTTTTCCGCATCTCATGAATTGAGAACGTGATCTTGTTTGCTGTTACATGTGTGGTCCCTGTGTGCTTTCCTGGTTCTTACGGGAAGTTAGCTTGTTGGGGTTTATATGCTAGATATACTTCTATAAACTTTTAGCTAGATATACAAAAGGAACAGCAAGTACTGCTATAAAGCATTTATTTTCCTGCCCTTACAATAAGACTGGTTTTATTTTATTTTATTTTTCTATAGTATAGTTGATTTACAATGTTAATTTATGCTGTACAGCAAAGTGATTCAGTTATACATACATATACGTTCTTTTTTTCATATTCTTTTATATTATGGTTTATCACAGGATATTGGATATAGTTCTCTGTGCTCTACAGTATGACCTTGTTGTTGATCCATCCTTTTGAATATGTGTAATAGCTTATATCTGCTAATCGCAAACTCCCACTCTGCCCCTTCCCCACCCCCCTCCCCATTGGCAACCATAAGTCTGTTCTCTATGCCTGTGAGTGTTTCTGCTTTGTAGATAAGTTCATTTGTGTCATATTTTGGATTCCACACATAAGTGATATCATGTGATATTTGTCTTTCTCTGAATTACTTCACTGAGTATGATCATCTCCAGGTCCATCCATGTTGCTGCCAATGGCATTATTTCATTCTTTTTTATGGCTCAGTAATATTCCATTGTATATATGCACCACATCATCTTTATCCATATATCTGTCGATGGACATTTAGGTTTCCACGTAAGACTGCTTTTAGATCTCAGGCCTCTGACTCAGAGTAACATTTTCTGTTCTTATACAACTTTAGTTTTCATGATCTGGGCCAGATTTATTTTATTGTTCGTATTTATTTTTTAAGCAATGTGTGAATCTTCTACTTTCACTATCCAAGTTCCATACGCTCCTGGAGTATTTACATGCGTCTTCCCATCTATGAACATCCTTTAATCTTTTCAGCTCTCTCTACTTCCTTTAGCTTACAGATTTCCCTGCCCTGTTGGGCCCTGAACTCTATGCCACGGTAGACTGTGCTCTCTCCACCCCATACCCCTGCAGTTCATGGGCATCCGCACAGTGACCAGCTGGGAGTGAAGATTAGAGAACACTGACCATGAAGGAGCCCTATGTGAGAGTCACCTGCCACCTGCCCGGTCGCAAGGAAAGCCTTTCAGATCTGTGTGCTTTCTAGGGACCATTTCCCTTTCTGGCCACCCCCCACCCAGTTTTGTAATTTCAATGAATATGTAATTGTTATAAAATGTCAGGTGTCAAATCCTAAACTGCCTCCACCCGTCAGTCCACAGTGTGCCCTGGTGGATGTGCTGGGCCACCGTGACCATGTCCACTTGACCGTGGACACTGATGCTGTGCGTCCCTGCGTCCCCTCTGCCAGTCCATCTACTTCTCCTGCAGTTTCTCTTCGACCACAGAACATTGTTGCTCTAAAGCCTTTAGAGATTTTTTGCTGCCCACTAGGTAATATCAAACCCAGTGTTCCCCCTCTCTTATTTGACTACTGCACTTCAATTCATAGAGGTGCATCTGAGTCCAGACAGTCCAGATGTATTCATTTCCGTCACTTCTGCCTCACTTACAATTGCTGGTATTTCAGGTAGCGGTGTGTTGGGTTCCTGCCTAAGGGGACTGAATCTGAGTGTCTGGGTACAGATAGGATTTCACCTCCCCACCGTGTAACCGGCCCTCAGGAAGCGGGTGGTCCAGGCCTGGGATTCAGTCATCCTCTCGGGTCTCCATCAGTGGCCACTTTCTGTCCAGCAGGAGGGACTTGAGAGAGTGGGGGGACACACAGCTTGTGCTGGAAAGGACCGCAGGTGGCCAGGTGGGACTGTCCCACAGGCCAGAAGTGAGGGACATGGCTCCCTTCCCTTCTCCAAGGGCAGCCGGGATGTCAGCTTATCACAGGGGTGGGAGGGATGCTGGGAGGAAGGAGGCCAGGCGGGCACAGGGAGGAAGATACAGGTCACTACTGGGCTTGTTTTGACATCTCAGTATTGGAAATACTCCCTGTGCCCATGGAAGGGATTCTTATTATTTCCAGTGAGCTGATTGCCTCGACCTCGACCTTTTTCCCTCCTGGGTCACTGGGCTTACAAGGACCAGTCAGGGCTTCCCCAGTCCTGACATTTTGGATCTCGCACTGCGGTATGATGCTTCTTGGCCTATAATTACTATTTTTCGGTGTCAGGTGCCAGACGTATTAAGTATATTACTACATTTAGTGGAATCTTTAAGAAATATTTTTAATTGTAGTAAAAAACACATAACATTTACCGTATTTTCCATTTCTCAGTGTATAGTATAGTAGTGTTAAGTGTATCCACGTTGTTGAACAACCACCTCTAGAGCATTTTCATGTTGCAAAACTGAAACTGCACCTGGTAAACAACGCCTGTTGCTCTCCCGCAGCCTTTGGCCATCACCCGTCTACTTTCTGCTTTTATTAACTTGACGACTTTAGGCGTCTCATGTAAGAATCACACAGGATTTGTCTTTTTGTGATTGGCTATTTTACTGAGCATAATGCCCTCCGAGATTAGCCATGTTGTTGCAAATGGCAGGGTTTCCTTTTTGAAGCTGAATGATATTCCACTGTGTGTCTACACCACACACATTTGTTTATGCATTCATCCATGGATAGACACTTGGATCGCTTTCAAGTCTTGGCTGTAGAAATAGACCGCCATGAACATAGGTGTGCAACTATGTCTTCAGGATCCTGCTTTCAGTTCTTTGGATATATACTCAGAATTGGGATTGCTGGCTCATATGATAGTTCTATTTAAAAATTTTTTCAGAACCCCCATATTGTTCTCCATAGTGACTGCACCAATTGACTTTCCCACCAACAGTGCCCAAGGGTTCCAGTTTCTCCACATCCTTAACAGCACTTGTTTCAGGTTTTTGCTGATGGCCATCCCGACAGGTATGAGGTGGTATCTCACTGTAGTTTTTTTTCCGCTTTTGCTGTACGCGGGCCTCTCACTGTTGTGGCCTCTCCCATTGCGGAGCACAGGCTCCGGACACGCAGGCTCAGCAGCCATGACTCACGGGCCTAGATGCTCCGTGGCATGTGGGATCTTCCCGGACCAGGGCACGAACCCGTGTCCCCTGCATCGGCAGGCGGACTCTCAGCCACTGCGCCACCAGGGAAGCCCCTCTCACTGTAGTTTTGATTTGCATTTCCCCCATGATTAGTGATGTTGAGCATCTTTTCATGTACCCATTGGCCATTTGTATGTCACCTGGAGAAATGTCTATTCAAGTCCTTTGCCCATTTTTATTATTATTTTTTTACCAACCTAAGAAGTAGACATTATTGATATATGTTTTACAAATGGGGAACACTTAGTTTCAACAAGCTTAATTAACCTGCTTAAGATTAGTGAGACTGGGCTTCCCTGGTGGCGCAGTGGTTGAGAGTCCGCCTGCCAATGCAGGGTACACGGGTTCGTGACCCGGTCCAGGAAGAGCCCACATGCCGCGGAGCGGCTGGGCCTGTGAGCCATGGCCGCTGAGCCTGCGCATCCGGAGCCTGTGCTCTGCAATGGGAGAGGCCACAACAGTCAGAGGCCCGCGTATGGCCAAAAAAAAAAAAAAAAAAAAAAAAGAGACTGTTAGCTCTAAAGATCATGTTTATTTGTCTGTTTCTTATTTATTATCACTTGGCCACTTTCAATGAGTAATTACAAGCAACTCAAATTAGTTTTTTTTTTTCATTTGAAATGTTATGTTGGGTCCTTTTAAATGGTCACTATTACCATCTTTTTTGGTTCTTGTCTGCTAGACCAATAAATTGATAAAGACTTGGCATTTTTATTACGATTATGGAGGGAGTGTCTCTTATACAGAGTTACAGTGATATTACTGTAGTTTGACCGTCTCATCTTGAAACTACAATAGAAGACTTCCAGTAGAACAGCGTTTATCTGGATAGGCATAGTATATGTGACCATGCATAGTACCAGCATTTTTACTTAGTAATGAAGTTTTTCGATATCACAGTGCAGTTCTGAATATATCTTCGGTGGGCAGGAGTGCTGTGAAAAGGAGGAGTAATGTGTCCTTATGTGGCTGTGACTGGGTTTCTGAGAACACCTATAGCATCTTTGGGAACCACTCTGCACCAGTGTGCCTGCATTCCACCTGCTACAGTTGTGGATTTATCTTCAAAGTCAAGAAAGTGGAAAAGGAATTATGTCTTACAATTTTAGACTAGAAATCCAGAAATTTTTATTGTATACAGTCAATACCTACGCCTGGAAGTGTGATCACTGTTGAATGGGTGCTGACGCAGCCTCTGCCAAGTTCTGTCCATGGTACATGACTTATTCTACATTTCCCATGTGGAATATCAAAGATGGATGGAACGCCGTTGCTTTTTAAAAAAATGAAATTGTGTCGTATTTAAGATAGGTTAGAGCATGTCTTGCTTTTAAAATACTTTTGTTGTCTATTTGTTTGGAAACTTCTCCATCTAGAGTTCAATTGACGTTATTCAGTATGAACTGTTTCATTGAACGCGAATTCTCTGCTTTTAGAGTTTTGTAACAAAAGAGAAAAATGAATTAGCTGCCATACTGAAGAAAATACGGAGTGACTTAAGATTTAATAATTTCTGTATTTGGTAGGTATTTTGGTATGTGTTGCATGTTCCAGAAAATTCTGTGGGTTTTTTACCCTTAGCATAAGGAAAAGCCCATTATTTAGCAGGAATAAAAGAAGGAGGAGGGCCAGAAATGCAACAACTTAATCTAATTGTGTCCCCAGATAGATAAAACATTGCAGGCCATTAGCTTCCGGTATCTGGTAAAATGCGTACTAGCTCTAGCTCCTAAAATAGTAATTTGATGGTCCCTTAATCACAGCTCATTTTGACTCTTCTATCACCAGCTTACTCCATGACTTTCAAAATATTTACGTGGGGCTTTCTAGGCAGGATCGTCTCAAACGTCTGAAATACGGGCTTGCTAGTTGCCTGGACACATGGTATTAGCATCTGCTGAAGAGCAGTTTTAGAATATGGGGATATTTCTAGGCCTTCTGTAGCGTACAGAAGTTACAGTCTAGCAGTAGGACCGTCCTGGTGACATCTGCGCTTCTCTCCCGAGTCCCTGGGCAGTCACATTCACCTCAGTGAACATTCCCTGAGGCACAGCTTTTCTGGAACATCGTATCAACAAGCACTACTTTCGTATGACCTGCAAAATGTTTCTTTGACATGAAACATAATTTCTTGGAGTTCAGATGTTAAACGCTTTATTGTTTCAAAGGACCGTTGGACTTCCTGAAACTACGTGAATCAAGGGCACACTCCATGCTGGTGACTGAGGCGCTGCTGGTTTGGAAGCTGTGACATTTGAAAGTCCCCCCCCCCCCCCCCCGCCCCGGGGAAAGTCATGGTTTTAGGTAGATCATCACATTGATCACGTTATCCTCTGAATTTCTTGTTGATGACACATGCCTGCTTGGCTTGCTAGTGTTGTCGCTGAAAATCGTTGGTTTCAGAATTGAATGCTTTCAGTTATTTTTTTATTTCACACATTTGTCTAAGTAAAAGAATTTAAAACACGGGAAAATTGCCAGTGGGGAATATGACATGTTTAATTCGGATAGCAAATTGATAGTCAAGATAGGAGAAGACATCTCGAGAATAGGAAGTATTTGAGGGGGGGGTGCATTTTGAACGTTCGCCAGGCATTTAGTTTTGAATATCACTGAGAACCGCCACAGCTTATAGGTCAGGCGGTGGGATCTGGAAATCCAGTTTCGGAACTGCTTTGCTTGCTGAGTCGCTGAAAGCCAGCTGGCCTTTGCTGCCGAAAACCTTGTGTTTATTCTTTGACTGAGGGCCTCTTTATTTACACGTGCTGCTGGTCTGACTTGCAGTTTGGGAGGCCAGGTCACCAAGGTCACAGGTGACAAAGGCACTTCTGCTGGTCCCCTGCTCACGCTGGCCTCGGGTGTGGCTCCCTCCCCTGCTACCCAGATCAGAAGAAGAGTAAAGCAACAAATGTCATCTAGGGCGAGGCTGACGACCATGGGGCTCTGGGACATGTATGTTCCTGTTCACGTAATCATTTTCTGAGCTGAAAGCTATTCGCCGACTTCTAATTGGTCTGCCTGTTTGTGTGCCCCGAATGGCTCTCAAGTTTCCTGACTCCACAGCTCTCACCTTGGACTCCAAAAATAAGTTCTTTGTGAGCAGTAATCCTTGTAAGTGGTAGGTAGTTCTAGGTACAGGTGGTCTTATGTGTAATTAAAACCCATTTGTTCTTAATTGTTGAACTTGAATAACTAATTTTCACTTTTTTGTTGTTGGATTAGACTGTAGTGTTTCTGATTTGTATTTGTGGTTGAATAAAAACTTTTTCTTTTTTTTTTTTTTTTTTTTTTTTGCTGTACGCGGACCTCTTGCTGTTGTGGCCTGTCCTGCTGTGGAGCACAGGCTCCGGACGCACAGGCTCAGCGGCCATGGCCCATGGGCCCAGCCACTCCGCGGCATGTGGGCTCTTCCTGGACCGGGTCACGAACCCGTGTCCCCTGCATCGGCAGGCGGACGGACTCTCAACCACTGCGCCACCAGGGAAGCCCTAAAAACCTTTTTTTTTATTATAGTTCTTGGGTTTAATTTTTTTTTTTACATTTGAATTAAACTATGAATTTAAGGAACTTTCTCCTTGACGGTATGATGACACTTGTACAGTTTAATTTTTACAGCGGTTTAGCAGTATTGATGTCACAATATCAGTATAGCCATCTCTGCAGAGCTTAGGACAGTCTTCAGCTTCCAGCTGTGCAGAGATTTTCCTAAGGCTCTCAGAGTTTCAGGGCAATATTTACTGAAGTGTGTGGGCCCCTGTACTCCCGCACTGTGCCCACCAGCTCAAATGCAAGGTCCCTCAAGGTATTCTCTCATCCTTGGCTGGAATCCCCCCCTTCCACCTGGGCTAGTCTTGTGGAAGGATGGCTTCCGTGTTTCTAGGCTCTTCTGTGACTACAGCATCTAACGCTTTATCAATACATTATTTCTCCCAAAGTACAGCTTGGATCCTTTTGCCCCTCTGTTGGAAACTCCTGTTCACCCTTTCACTTACGACAAAGCAGGACTGCATATGGCTGCAGCTGTAAACTGCCCTCCACGAGAAAAACTGTGGCATCGCCACATAACGGATCAGTTCATATAGGTGTGGAGTCATCTTAGAGGGATACTCTGTGATTCCTAAACCTGTTAGGGTTGTGGTTTGCTGTTTGCAATCGTAAAACATACTTGGAGGAAGATTGTTCATCAGATGGGCTCTGAAGTGAGCGAGAGAAATAGCTCAGGAGAGAGACAGTGGTCACTTCCGAGGCTGGTCTGAGGTTCTGCAGCAGGTGGGTGACAGAAATTCCTCTTCAGGCCCGGGCTCACCCGGCCCACTCGTGATTTCAGTAGAGCTCAGCCTCGGGGAGAGACGGTACCAGCCACAGGGACACTGCTTCCTGCTGATGGCACCAGGTCTCTGAGGCCTCGGGCTGTAGGCAGCCCTTCCCCCTGGCAGTCCCTCCAGGTAGCATCTCAGCATGAGGTCACTGTGGACAGCTGGGACCCTTCTGGGGACATACAGGTCTCACCGGGAGCTGCTGCTCAAATGTCAGTCCCACTGACCTCCGAGGCCCTTCATCACCTGCTCTCTTCCCTGTTTTCTGTCTCAGGCACCCACACCCCGGCCGGGCCAGCATCCCTCCTCTCTGGGCGGTTCTCACCTGAACGCCTGCACAGGGGCCCTTTGCCCGGCTTCTCATCTCTCCCCTAACAGTTCTCATTTTTTGTGCCAGTGTGTCCTAACCCCTCGCCGCTCTCCACAGTCGGATGCAGCCCCCCTCTTCCCGCGCCTGCGCTGACGCACCTGGCGAGGCTGGTGTTGGCGGCGGGGCAGTGCCGTCGCTCCGCAGGCCGCAGAAGGGGGCTCATGAAACTGGGGGACACGGGGCGCGTGGGCAGGCCCACGGCCCTTCCGCTCAGGCGTGCAAAGTCACGGTTAACGC
Organism: Inia geoffrensis; assembly: GCA_036417435.1. Taxonomy (NCBI): domain Eukaryota; kingdom Metazoa; phylum Chordata; class Mammalia; order Artiodactyla; family Iniidae; genus Inia; species Inia geoffrensis. The sequence goes on along the minus strand of CM070906.1, from coordinate 1,472,143 downwards.
AGAGGTCAGAGCCCGGGTGGATACGAGTAGTTGATGCTACAGCATTGTATTTCATTTTTTCCCAGGGTTTTAGTGCGCAAGTCATCGTGGAACTTGGCTTCCTTCCCGATTCCTTAGACAGTCTTTCTTAAGTATCTGACTTCTGCGTTTAAGCTCTCGTTTATTTTATAAGAACGGTGTTACTTTTTACCATCAAGTTTGAACTGTATTTAAAAACAAAACAGGGCTTCCCTGGTGGCGCAGTGGTTGAGAGTCCGCCTGCCGATGCAGGGGACACGGGTTCGTGCCCTGGTCCGGGAAGGTCCCACATGCTGCGGAGCGGCTGGGCCTGTGAGCTATGGCCGGTGAGCCTGCGTGTCTGGAGCCTGTGCTCTGCAACGGGAGAGGCCACAGCAGTGAGAGGCCTGAGTACCGCAAAAAAAAAAAAAAAAAAAAAAAAAACATCAGTAAGGGTTTCCACGCCGTACATGTTCTTGCACCTCCTGGTCTATAACGCCTAGGAAAATGTCAACAGTAGGCTGCTGGATTTTTGCCAAACGTTGCCACAGAAGTTAGCAGCCCCAAGTCAAGGTTTCAAAGCTAGAAAAAGGATTTTCCCTTACTCTTTTTGTTTAAACTCAAACTCTCTAAACATGAGAATCGTAAGAAAGAAGAAACATCGTCAAGTGCCCTTAAAACTCAGAGGATTGGTGGAGCGGAGGGAAATTTATAGATTTCTTCTTTTTTTCTGGAAGAGCGTCTGTTGAAAGGAAGCTTCTTAACCTGATTTTGTAATAAAAATATAATGTTAAGGAGAACCATTTGGAAAACACCTCTCGAAAAGACACAAGTGTTCTGAGATATATTTTGTAACCTGAAGTTTAATCATGTAAATTAAGAAAACTGTAATTTTTAATTATCCTAAATGCAGTTGAAATGACAACTTCTGACGTATAAACTTTCTGCTTCCTACATGTAATTCTATAGTGTTCAGCATTCAACTCTGGAGAATCTAAATTACTGAAGGAAGACAGATTTATCATCTATAACATAGATTAAAGTTGCTTAAGCGGGATAGTAACAACTGCTATTTGTGGATATTTTATTCTTTAAACTATAAAAAAACAGTAATAACACCTACAAAACCCAAACCAGGAATTATCTCCACTGGCTATTGAGTGGTTTGTGTATTTCCTTAAGTGGTTTCTAAATTTGCATCTTGACGGCATCCTCAGCCAGTTGCCGTGGAGGTGGTATCTACACCTGTAAAATCCAAAGCAGAAATGAGGCCTCTGAGAGCATAGTTTGAAATCAGATCATACGTTCCAGTTGCTGGAATATTCCCATATCATTTTATAGTAGAGTAGTGTAGGATCAAGGTGTTGATTGTCTTTATAATAAAACTTCACAGATCTGAATCCTGCAGTCTTGTGACAGTGCGGTAAATGAGCAAACCCACATGATGAAATGTCATCTGAAAGTTTACCATCTTTTATGGTGACTCTGCTAATTAGCATCGTGATATGGAATTCTGTATTCAGTGCTCTTTTGAAAAAGTCTTAAAGATTCAGAAATTCAGTGCTTACTTTCGTATACTTTCAGGGTCTGGGGTTTATAATACAAGATAGTTAAGTTGTATTGAAACCACGACTGTTTCATCTGTAATTGTGTTGGTTCACAAACCTCCTGAGAAGTTCCCTGGGTGAGACCTGAAACTGGCCCCCGTGTACGGAGGGCTGGGAGAGACCAAAGAGCGAGGCAGACCCTCTGGGTGGGCAGGCAGCAGGTGTAATGAATAAGGGGACTGACTCGGGCACCACAGGACGAGTAGATCACCACACCCACCCGCCAGAGTCTTACAGTTTGTACAGAAGCCTCATCTGGACTCACGGCGTATTCAGTCCAGGTGGTCTGAACACCGCGTTACTCTCTCAAGGCTGCATCCTTGGAATGGCTCCTGGGGCGGGAACTATGGGTACAGCCTGTGTTCCAGTGATTGGGGACAGAGAGGAGGGGGTGAGGAACCTCCAGTTACCCAGGTCCAGCTCACGATCAGCTGGCAGTTAACGTCTTCTGCATGACCTCCGCCATCAGATTGTTACTGAGACAGATCACAGTGGAAAGGAGATTCCTATTTTCTCCTCTATTTTATTTTTATTTATTTATTCATTCATTCAGTTTTCATTTTATTTTATTTTGTTTTATCTTATTTATTTATTTTTCTTGCCCTGCTGCATGGAATGTGAGATCTTAGTTCCCCAACCAGGGATTGAACTCACGCCCCCTGCATTGGAAGCTCACCGTCTTAACCACCAGGGAAGTCCCTCTTTATATTTAAATAAACAGTTCTGGCAATAGTGTTTGTGTTTCAAATTAGACCTCCAGTTTCTTGGTTAACACTAAATAGCAGCTGATACTAGTGAAAAATGACAATTAAATAAAAATTTTCTTGCTAAATAAGTTTTCTAAATTTGGGGGACAGTTTCTTTTACATTATTAGAACATGAGTTTTTAAAGGTTATTAATGCAGTTTAACAACTTTAAAAATAAATACCTAGGGCTTCCCTGGTGGCACAGTGGTTGAGAGTCCGCCTGCCGATGCAGGGGATGTGGGTTCGTGTCCTGGTCTGGGAAGATGCCACATGCCGCGGAGCGGCTGGGCCCGTGAGCCATGGCCGCTGAGCCTGTGCGCCCGGAGCCTGTGCTCCGCAACAGTGAGAGGCCCGCGTACCGCAAAAAACAAAAAACAAAAAACAAAAACTTAAATAAGTTATTCATGTACAGCAGAAAAAATTTTAAAATGATTACAACTTTTAAATAATTATATATCTATAATTGTTGTATATGTCTATAATTATACATATAGTGACTTCAAGTGCTGTTTAATGTAATTTTGTTACATAAAAATAATCAAATTCAAATCAGAAAAGAAGCAGCAAATTAAAAAGTCTGTGATTTAAGTACTGTCCAGAAAAAATTAGTCATAAAAGAGGTTAGATTTTGGTACCATTTTACAGATAGCAGACATGATGGCAAAACTATAGAAAAGTGGACATTTTAGTTAGGTACTATTTTTTCCTTTATGAAAATACCCAATGACTGCTCATTTTCCCATAAAACGACCTTAAAATTGATTAAGTACATTGATGACAGGCAAGGCTAAAGGTAGGGGTTCACTGTTACTATTATTACACTGTTAATTGATGCAACCATACCGTTAATGGTTAGAAAAGCTATAAATGAACCGGCTGTGGATTCTCACCCAGCGTTATTGTGGAATCCTTCAGGTGGTCCACCTTTTCCTCTGCGCCTCCTGTGACTTCATATGACCCAGAACGACATCTGCCTTGGCAAAAACACAGGAAGAAATCACACCTGTAAACAGTTCATTTTAAGCCAAGAGTAAAATTAAAAGTACCTCATTCTCACGCTTCAGTGGCTGTTGGTTTCAAGTGGTTATAGGAGGAGGGTGGACCTGTTTCCCTACGGGGATCCGAGAGCCATAGGAGCAGCTTTGCCACTTTCTGCGTCACCTCCGAGCACAGTCTGGCACCGGCCGCGGATGCAAACCTGGTGTTCCAGGCCCAGGTGGTGGGGTCCGGCGCTGCTCAGGGGGAGACCACACCCCAGCATTCTTCTCACCACAGGTAGGACCGTAGCCAGACCACACGTGGTAAGGTTGTTCCTAAGTTCGCGTAGATGAATACACTGCATTTTATTTGTTTCGTATTTTGCCGTATGCCTTGGACAAAATTGCAAACGTTTACTGCAGTTTTCTAAAATACTTGACCTTGTTAAAAGGTTTCTAGCTCCCTACACTACAGGACTTCTAGTGACGTTACGTAAGCAAGTTGAAAAAACTGTGTTGTGTGAATTTTGAAGTGATTTTCAGTGGATTTTGGATTGCATGAGGTCTCTGCTCTACACTGTGATCTGGCAGAAGAAACGTGACCCTTGGTTCCTGATTCCCTGATTTCCCTGAGATGGTTTATGGTACAGAAATAACTTTTGCTCTTATTGAAGCAATAGGAATAGAGGAAAATATGATTTAAGTTAAAAGTCAGTTTTTCTTGAATGCAGATCTTTGTCCGTAGTTGAGAGGTAAAAGCATAAATCTTAAAAAAAAAAACAAATAGTCAAAGAGACAAAACAACAGCTTCGGTGAAGACTCACACTGAGGGTAAGTCAGAGAATAGCACCCGGGAGCGGAAAGCATGGGGTCAAGCTGCTTATGCTGTGCCTCGTCTGTAACAACAGCCCTGAGATACAGGCATAGCATCCATACTTAGCGTACAGCCTGAGCGACTAGATGAATAGAAAGTAGTGCTCAGAGGGTTTTTTAAAAAGTGGGAAAATCATGTCTTATGATGCTAGAATCAGGGTGTTTACCCTGTTTAGTGTGTAGTAGCTTGAAAAACTTGGTAAGTAGTCATGTAACAAGATGTTGAAGTCTCTGTGTTTTATGGTGACATGCACAGCCTAACAGGAAAAATGCCTAACGCCGTTGACTACAAGTAAGCTGCTGTCTGTTGTTAAAATGCAAAGTACCATATTTATTACATTCAAATATGCATATTTTATAACTTTTAAAAAGTCATTCCTGAAACTGAAATGAATTTTTTAGTCTGTGTGTAGGTTTAATATGACAATGTTTTTTTTGTTCTGTTTCTAAAAACTGTTATTCAATAATTAGGAAGGTAGGAACAATCTTAATACGATTTAAAGAAAGAGAAACTATATGATATTAAAGTTTGAGCTTCATGTAGGAGCAACCCGATATGTCTTTATTTTAATATGATTTTGGACATGTCAGTGGCTCTAATATGGTCAGTAATAATAAAAAGCATTAATACAAAAAAAAAGAAACTAAACTGTATACAAAGCTAGTTTGATTAACTGTAGCGAGTTGCCTATTAGTATTTAATGGTCCATTAAAAGCCCATTTAAAGAAGTCAAAAACCACAGTGCATATCTTGGTTTTTGACATAATCTAAGACAATATTAGCAAAGGGCTCATTAGATGATGTGGTCAAATGTTTCCATTTTATTTGGAGAAAGGTAGTTTGAAATTTGCTCTCTCATCCAGGAAAAACAGTTCTCATTTCCCAAGATCATTATCCCTTTGAAGTGAATAGATGACCCACATCAAAAGTGTCCTGTCCCCCTTCTTGTGGGGCGTTATGCAGGAGAGCTGGTGTGGTTCTTGGGCTGCAAATAATAGTGTATGCGGGCTTCCCTGGTGGCACAGTGGTTGAGAGTCCGCCTGCCGACGCAGGGGACACGGGTTCGTGCCCCGGTCCGGGAAGATCCCACATGCCGCGGAGCGGCTGGGCCCGTAAGCCATGGCTGCTGAGCCTGCGCGTCCGGAGCCTGTGCTCCGCAACGGGAGAGGCCACAATGGTGAGAGGCCGGCGTACCGCAAAAAAATAGTGTATGTAACAAAAAATATTTTTGTAAAGTCCTAGAAAAAATATGAAATGATTTATAAAGAAAAGCAGTTTTAGTGTGTCTTGTTCTTGGAGATACTGATCAAACACGAATGAGTTTATTCAGAGCTTCCTAGAGTTCTAGGCACCTGTTTCTGAAAGTTCGTAAGTTGTGTGTTGTTAACATCTTAGGAAAATCAAAACCTCGTGCTGTTGATCGATTGACTGCTGGGCTGGACGCATTCAACCAGAGAAAAGTGAGGAAATGCTTCCATTCAAGTGACAGCAGGGGCCTTATCACAGTCCGTAAACATCGTGGAGATGCCATTGTTTGGTTTAGTGTAACACGGTCCCGCTGTTGGGTGTTGAGAGGTCGGGTCTTGCCTCTGTAACGCGTCATTGTGGGGTGACCCTCGTTCTGCAGCCAGACCCCCTGCGTCTGAAGCCAGGTCTGCACTTCCTGCTCAGTGGCCTTGGCGGGTCCCCTTCTGCCGCGTGCTTCGGCTCCCGCACAGGGTTGTGCTCGGTGGTGAGGTGTTTGTAGGTGTGAGGTTCTTAATTCACATGGGCGTATGTGAAATACATGATATGGGGCTTCCCTGGTGGCGCAGTGGTTGAGAGTCTGCCTGCCGATGCAGGGGACACGGGTTCGTGCCCCGATCTGGGAAGATCCCACGTGCCGCGGAGTGGCTGGGCCCGTGAGCCATGGCCGCTGAGCCTGCGCATCCGGAGCCTGTGCTCTGCAACGGAAGAGGCCACAACAGTGAGAGGCCCGCGTACCGCAAAAAAAAAAAAAAAAAAAAAAAGTGTTAATCATCATTATTTCATTATGTAAATTTACAGTTTAAGTTGAAGTTAAATCATTCATTGTTCAACAACTGAGCCATGTCTAGATGAAGCATGTTGTCTGAAATATGTAGGATCTGGCACTTTCCAGTAAATTACAGGTATCTATTCAATGACAGAAGTAGTATCAGATATTAAGAGAAAAGTATTTATAGATTGAGAGCGCTTACCTATGTACTCTAGAACTAATCACAGAACATCTGCGAGAGGTGGTTACTTAGCTTGTAAAATGAGAGCAGTATTTGCTCTTTCAGAAAATCAGATGATTGTTATAAATAACAAATGATCAAATGCACATGAAAACATTTTGGAAAATAATAAATTGCTACAGGATGATATTTCAAAAACAAACATTCTTCATCCATTTAGCAATCTAAGCTTCTCTTTTCTAAATATACACATTAATTTTTTTGATATTTATAAACTTTATATTTATCACTGAGACTAAAAATATATCAAAACAAGGAAAGCCTGCTTTTTTTTTTTTTTTTTTTTTAACAGTATGCGGGCCTCTCACTGCTGTGGCCTCTCCCGTTGCGGAGCACAGGCTCCGGACGTGCAGGCTCAGCGGCCACGGCTCACGGGCCCAGCCGCTCTGCGGCATGTGGGATCCTCCCGGACCGGGGCACGAACCTGTGTCCTCTGCATCGGCAGGCGGACTCTCAACCACTGAGGCACCAGGGAAGCCCTGCTTTGTTTTTAAATAATTACGTGTGCCACTTTTAGCCCTGCATCCAAGATGGGCCGTCGCCTCCCGAAAGAATCCTTGGAAGAGTTGAAGAGATTGACGGGTTGAAGGATGCTTGGGATGTGCCATGACAAGAGAATAAGATGAGTTTCATGCAGACACATAAGTGCCTCTTAGGGAGGTGACTCATTGTGGCCTCATGGGGTCCATACACTGGAATCTGGTGGCTGAGGAGGGTTTGGGCAGGTGGGCAGGTGGGAGAAAGCCTACCTGGCGGGCGTCTGCAGGCACCGAGGTTTGGAGGTGTCATATCCATGAGGGTTTAAGTGTGGCTCGATAGAGAGAATGACAGGGAGTCCTTGGAGATGATACTGACAAGTGGCGGGGCTAGAATTAGCTGTGCTTACAAAACCTGCTAAACAGATTGTCCTTAGAGACGATGGAGGGAGGGCGCCTACAGTTCCCGCTCTGCATCTGCGGCCTGATTTTGGCGGATGTCCCCAGGGTCAGAGTAAACCGTTGCAGATCCTAATTCCCGAAGGGTCCCTTTCCCTTCCCCGTACGTCATTCACAATAAAAGTAGAGGCATTTCAGTGAAGGTCTGCCCTTTCCCCCCATGTTGTCTACTTTGATTTGATTCTTTCAGGAAAATTAAAAATAGAAAATTTGTAACTTTCTTTTTTTTAGCCGCACCGTGTGGCATGTGGGATCTTAGTTCCCCGGCCAGGGATTGAACCTGTGCCCCCTGCAGTGGAAGTGCAGAGTCCTAACCACTGAACCACCAGGGAAGTCCCTTTAACTTTTTATTTTAAAAATTTTGTTTGGGTGTCTCTGGTTGCTGGTGTTCTGAGCACATGCTGCATCTCAGGTCATGCAGCCTCTTTCGTGTAACGGCTGGTCAATTCTACATTTCATAGTGTTCCTTTTTTTTTTTGGTACGCGGGCCTCTCACTGTTGTGGCCTCTCCCGTTGCGGAGCACAGGCTCCGGACACGCAGGCTCAGCGGCCATGGCTCACGGGCCCAGCCGCTCCGCGGCATGTGGGATCTTCCCGGACCGGGGCACGAACCCGTGTCCCCCGCATCGGCAGGTGGAGTCTCAACCACTGCGCCACCAGGGAAGCCCCATAGTGTTCCTTTTGAAGTGGGAATGAGCACTGATAGAATTTTGTATCCCAAACGGGGCATCAGGAAATCCCTAAGACGAATGTGGATATATCGAACATGAGAACTTATAAAGACCTAAAAGTTTGCCTCCTAGCCTCCAAACCCAGGAAACAGCTGAATTTCCATACTAGATCAGATTGCAGTACTTTTCAATGTTTGCATCGCTTCTTTGAAAATAGTATTTTTCTTTAAAATTTACATACCTTTTGCATTCCATTCTGGTACAAAAGACAAACTCAACTCATCCATGAAAATCCAGATGAAGCATCATGAATCAATCATTGTTGCAACAGAAAAGAATATTTTCAAATACTCACTGCTTGGGAAGCAAATGTACTTCTCCAGGGTGAGGGCGTCCCCGGGCGTGTGGTCCAGCCCTCGTGCCTGGGTTGGTAACATGGTGTTCACTGCGGTACCCGATCCCTCCTGGCTCATCAGAACCAAACTGCTGGTGACCTTCTGGCTTCAGTTGTGACTGGAATAGTCGTGGTGGTTTTACAACAAAGGAGAAAGGAATCTGAATCTGACACTTTCCTGCTTCCGGTTTTTTTTTTTTTTTAATTTCATTTTTGGCTGCATTGGATCTTTGTTGCTGCGCATGGGCTTTCTCTAGTTGTGGCGAGCAGGGGCTACTCTTGGTTGTGGTGCGTGGGCTTCTCACTGCGGTGGCTTCTTTTATTGCAGAGCACGGGCTCTAGGCACCCCGGCTTCAGTAGTTGTGGCACGTGGGCTCAGTAGTTGTGGCACGTGGGCTCTAGAGTGCAGGCTCAGTAGTTGTGGCGCACGGGCTTAGTTGCTCCGCGGCATGTGGGATCTTCCTGGACCAAGACACGAACCCGTGTACCCTGCATTGGCAGGTGGACTCCTAACCACTGTGCCACCAGGGAAGCCCCTTCCCATGTTTTTTATGTATTAACATGTCAAAGGAGAAATTTAACTGCTAGTGATTAATATGCAGAACACAAAAAAAATGATCATTAACTAGCGCATGTAGTGTTTGATGATGTATATAGGCTGTTGTATTTAATGTTTAAAGATTTAATATGTTTTCTTTTTAGGATGCTGTTTTAGATTCTTATTACGTGTAAGTGCTATAGGAAAGAATACTTCGTCAGTATTCCTGGTGAAGTACTCATAAAATGATCAGTATTCATTATAATAGCTGAAATCATGCTAAATTTATAGAAATATTTTCTCATATTTTCAATAAGATCTACTATTTAAACGAAAATCTCAATTGAATGAAATTCACTTAACTACCATCAAGTAGTAAACCTGTTCCCAATTCCAAAAATGTGCTTATTTCAGAAAGGTGTAAGAAGATACAAAGAAGAAAATATAAATTCCAGTTAAATTTGGAGAATAAAGTTGAGAATTTAAGGTAGTTGTCCCAGGTAACTTAGCTGGGTGGTCTCAGAGGCACCTGCTTGACCCTGAAGCCCAGGTTCTTGGTCACAGTTCTCCACTGGCTTCCCCAGTTAGACTGAATTTTCCTAAAAGTAAATGACTTGAGTCTCTAACAATTTGGAGAGAAATAATAGCTCTGAAATAAAGCACCCACGTTTCCTATTCCTGCTCATCAGGAGGGCCAACTACAAATATAGTAGCCAATAGCAAGTGGTTGAAAACATTACCTCTGTTGCTGTACCATTGTAATTCCACTCATTGTTCAGTAAACTTCTGTGTGTCCCCTCCCCACGTGTCCTGCTGTGCTCAGCAGTGGTGATTCAGACAGGTGTGTTAAGAGCTCTGCCTTCATGGCTTCGGTCTGGAAATGTCTTGTAGAGGAGGTTTCTGGGGTCTGAGTGCTGAGATAAGGTGTCAGGGATTGAGGATAGGGCAGCATTCAAGTCGGAGGAGCAGAGGGTAAGAGACTGAAAACCCGAGGAGAGTTTGGAAAGACACTTACAAACCAGGGCTCCTTGGCCCTAAGGGAACATGGACTAGCCTTCCTTGATCATAAACTAAATGAAAGCACCGTGGCTCAGACTTTGCTGGAGAGCAGAGGCAATCTGGAATTTAATCTTTATTATAGAGCTCAGAAAATGAGTGATCCCATACTGATAATTGTGTATTAATTTATTGAAGTAGATTTATATTTACCATTGCTCAAGAAATGTCTAAAATGCTTCACCATGTTTTAAAATGGCATATTAAAATGAACATTGTGAATAGGACTACAGTGGGTTTGTAGGTGATAACTGAGTACGCAACTTGATTTTATGTTATGCTCACCACGGATTAAAGTATTTAAAGGTTCATATTAAAAACTATAAAAAAATAATTTTACACCCAATACATGGATGGTATAGTAATTAAAGTAATTATTATTCTAATATTATTTTCTTATATTAACTTTACATCTTTTTATTAGAAAGCCAGGCAATATAGTATCGTATTACTATATATAATATTGCATTAATATATTTCTAAAATACATTCATAACGCTGTGATTCCACAAGTGCTAGTACTTGAATGTTCATATATCTCTATGTTCAAGTCTTAATTTTTTTGTCAAAGTAATAGTCCCAGTTTACTCTCAGAGATCATAAACAAATAATAATGCATACCTAAAGGGTAAATTGAATCTGTCAAACATTATTACCTGTGTATTCTCATGTAATTTTATTCCAACCTGAAGACAAACTCCATGGAGAATTTTCAGATGGACAGCTGGCCTCTTAGTCTTTAGTTTTGATAATTTTCAGCCATACAACTTGTTCATTAGACTAAAACTCACATTGCCCTGGAAGTATTTATTTTTCCTCAAGATTCATTAGTTACCGGAGCAAACATCTACATTTGTTCAGGAAAGTGACATTCCCCTTGATGGGTTTATCAACAACACAATAATTTGATTCTTTTATATAATGTTTATTTATTTGAAACCACCTGTTATTTATAAAAATTATTCATGAAATTTGTTTGCAGATACAAATATTATTTTCTCTTCATGATGTAAGGGTTCAACCTGTATCTGCAACCTATGTAAACATACTTCTTTAGCAATACTTTCTAGAATTACAGGTTTGTAATGAAACTTATGACAGGTAGTTGCTTAAACAGGTTGAAAATAAAAACTTTTTCTAAAGTACTTAAACGAACTTAAGCTGCAAAAAAAGCGCCTTTTTTCCTGTTTCGGAATTGTTTTTATTAAGGTGAAGACTAAGCCGCAGTTAAAAGAAAAAAAGAAGAGCAGTGACTCACACACTTAGAAGATTATTCCTCCTGGGTGTAGCAGCTGAAGGACATCGGGGGCAGAACCCACACTCCTTTCTCGGTTCTCACCTCCTCCCAGAGGAGTTTCTGCCACGTCGTTCACGGTAGCTGCCCTAGCCCTGCCATCACACCTTCACCCAGCCTCTAGGAAGAGGGGCAGGACCTGCACTTTCTAGGGTTCAACCTGGGAAACTGTACCTGACAATTCCAGTCTTATCTGTTTGGCCAGGACTTAGGGACATGAGTTCACAGCCTGCAGAGAGGTGGGGAAACAGTCTTTAGCTGTGTGTACATCTAAAATCGGAGGTTCTATTACTAGTAAGGGGAGAATGGATATTAGGGGAAAACTAGCCTCTTGTCTTACAGAAATATTAGAATATGTTTATTTTAGAAAGTTTACATAAACATTGCTTGTCTTAAATATTGATGTATCATTTATGATACTTTCAACTGCAGGCATCAGAATTCAACTCTAAGTAGCTTAGAGAATTCCCTGGCAGTCCAGGTTAGGACTCTGTGCTTTCACTTCCGAGGGCCTGGGTTCAATCCCCGGTCAGGGAATTAAGATCCCATGAGCGGTGGGGTGTGGTCAAAAAAAAGCTATAAGTAGGCTAAAATATACGAATATTTCTTACCTCACATAAGTAGAGCTGTGACAGAACTGGTTTTATTTTAAGTCTCAGAAATTTATCAAGGACTCCACATTTTTTCTACATTTTCATTCCACATCCTCAGCAAGATTGCCACTCATAATTATTCACAGTATGAATAATTGTCTTTATGGTCACAAGGTGGCTGGTGACCATAGTCACATGCAGCTCCGGGCATGGCATTCTCAGAAAGCCATGTCCAAGTGCAGGAAGAGCAGTTTCTATTGCTTTCTCATTTCTCTCTTTCATTCTCTTCCATCTTTTCTTTCTTCTGCCTTTTCTTTCTTTTCTCCCCCTCCCCCCTCTCTCTCTGTCTCTCTCTGTCTCTCTCTGTCTCTCTCTCCCTCTCTCTCCCTCTCTCTCCCTCCCTCCCTCCCTCCCTCCCTCCCTCCTTCCCTCCTCCTCTCTCTCTTTCCATCAGATAGGAAAACATTTTCTATGATCTCCCAGGCCGATTTCTCTCAGGCTTCAGTGACTAATATTGAGTTACAAGTTTTTGCCTTGGTGGCAGGGATATTAGTATTGTTATTTTTAGCACATTTATTGTGAAAATGTGCTGTATCAGAAAAGATATTTGAGAAAGTCTGCTTGGATGGCGTCCAAGAGTATTTGGCACAGTTAGGTTATGTAATTTAAAAGAAGTTGTGGATAAGATGTTTACTTATTTATTTCAAAAACGTTCCTCTAGAAAACTCATGTGGCAGTTTTAATAGGAAGTAAGAAGTGTTATGGTTAACATTGGATTTTGAATAAATAAAAATTCTGTATGGCCTTGTGTCATTGTAGTAATGCTATTCCTGAATCTTAGTAGTAAATAACTACCAGTGTATAGTTTCATGTATAATAGTAAAAACAAAATATGAAAAATCTGTAATGCTTGAAAAAAGTTTCTGTGAAATCACTAATCTGGTTAAATAGTTTATAATTTTTTCACATTAGGAATAGTCAATATTTTTATTTAAAGGATATTCAAGGATGTAATTTTAACTTCTTTGTGCTTTTCCCTATAATTTAAAATTTTTCTCAAATAAACGCATTATCTTATAGTAATAATACATATTGTTTAACTTATGCTTATAAAGGCATTTAAAAAACAGGTAGGAAAAAGATCAAAACATAATCGGTGGTGACTCTTTGGGTGCTGATATTATAAGTAACAGTATTTCCTCTTTACTGCATTTTCCAAATTTTCTAAAATTAAAAGTAATCTTTATTAGAATTAAATTTTACTGATTTTGGAAAGTAATGTAAATCAATTTAAAATAATGGTGCTAGGACAATTGGACATCCGTATTCAAAAATATGAACTCAGCTTACTCACCATACTTTATACAAAAGTTAGCTCAAAATGGACCACAGGGCTTCCCTGGTGACGCAGTGGTTGAGAGTCCGCCTGCCGATGCAGGGGACACGGGTTCGTGCCCCTGTCCGGGAAGATCCCACATGCCGCGGAGCGGCTGGGCCCATGAGCCGTGGCCGCTGGGCCTGCGTGTCCGGAGCCTGTGCTCCGCAACGGGAGAGGCCACAACAGTGAGAGGCCCGCTTACCGCAAAACAAAAGAAAACAAAACAAAACCAAAAAGGATCACAGACCCAAATGTAAAAGCACAAAACTATAAAACTTATAGAAGGAGACAGTCCTTGTTGTCCATATTTTGTCTTTTAATTATGTAAGCATTGATAGTAATATTGATCCAACAGAATCGTTATTTTACAATATTTTATAGAGGAAAAGACCAAATACAAGAATCTTAAAACTCTCAAAGGTGTGTTTAAAGGAGAGAAAAAAATCATAATGCTAAAAAATCGTCAAATGTACGCCAAGTGGTTTGCTGTTTCTCTTCATCTATATCTTAGTACTGCTGACCTCTGGTTTTGAGCTCAAAATGTGTAAATGGGACAAAAAAGGCAGTGTTTTTGGTTTCCTGCATTAAATACTTGTAAGACTATCTCAGGGATAGTTATTCACTGAAAGTGTAAAGAGAGCCTTAGTTTATGGGGAGTGTACCTTTCACAGTTGATATGGGAACTTTGCTGTTTAAGACAAGTTTACAAAGTTGAAGAGAGTGAGTTAACAGAACCGATCCCAGGGCAAACGGCAGAGGATGTGAACTGGTTTGTGTTATCAGCATTTGGATTTATGTGGTGTGCCCAAACATCCCCAGTGCATTGGTTGGAAAAAATCTTGCTGTGCTTTTACGTTACTGGCCAACTGATTACAGTGTTCACCTTCAGGAATCTATCTTTTCTGGGCTTTGTGTAAAATGTCATGTGCACAGTGTATTTTTTTCTTTCTACATCCATATCTATATTTGCTAGTTGAACGTGAATCAAAACTATGACATAAGTATTCTATCAGTCAGAATTGCTATTTGATTACAGTAGATAATTGCAGTTGCTAGTGGTATAAAACTGCACAGTTGGAAACACAGTTGGATGAAACTTACATGGTATGCCGTCAGGATATGGCATCTAACAGGAAAGTTTATATGACTTTTCCAATTAGGCCAATGAGCCAGTTCTAATAATGGTCATAAATTTATGAAATAACATTTACTTCTCTGTGATTTAATAAAGTTGTATTTATTTTTGGAAGCCAGAGTATACTGAGTTGACCAAGAGATTAATAAATTCTGGCCATTACATTAAGTAAAGTTCATAAAGTTGAAGAAAAGCAAATACAGCCTCACAAGTTTATGATCGCTATATATGGAGCTGAGAAGTCGCCCCTGAATCTTTGCAGGAGTGGGGTGTTCTCTGGATTGTCTGCAGGACGACTCGAGACTCCTTCAGTTGGATCATTAGAAGCTGTTCTAGGTTAAACCTCCTTCTACTGTATTCCTGACTTTGAGTATGTCACATGACTACCGGGTGAAGTTTGGCTTTAGTTTCCAAAATGGGTGAAATAGCCCCACGTTAGTAGTGACTGTAGGAGGGAAAGCAAATGTGAGTCCTTCTGTTGTAGTTTAGAAAGTGTGCTTTTAATATACATATTTATGCAAGAAACCATTTTTATATTCTATTCGTTACCTGAACTTATACAAATATGTCTACTAATTAGAGAGTATTACTCTTGCAAAACCAGGCAGGCATTCATCTTCAGCTGTTTTGTTCCACTAATGGTTTTGGACTTCAGTTTAACTCCAATTTAAATTGGACTTCAATTTCCATCAGATACATGCAGGAAAATAGGGGAGAGGTTTTGTGATCAGTCTTCATATTTCTTTTCTTCTCAAAACTCCCATGTATAGACTTTTCGGATGCAGGTTGTTTATCATATACGTTGTTCATTCAGTGACCAAGAAAGACGCTGTCGCCACCATCAGGACACAACTTTTAATCTGTTAAGGTGCTCTAACAGTGTGCAGATGCTGTATTTGTTACTACCGTTAGGAAAGATCACATGCAGTATAGTTTTGGTTTTCGAGCCTCTATACTCGTCCTTAATTCGTGGAGGAGCACATTTTTATTCAGTACTTGCTCTCCTGGACGCCTTTGTTCTCTTCCTCTTCCCACGTCTCCCCTTCCCCCTTTCTTCCCGCTGCCCCTTCCCAGATTCTCCGTGGCCCCCAGGAGAAACTGCCAACATCCAGAGAGGAAGTTTCATCCAGCGCACACGTCTCAGTGTTTGATCCGAAGCCTCGGTAGGCTGTGCAGGGAGAGATACAGTGAAGCCGTGCGTTTGTAGCTGGGCCGTCTTTGTGGAGCCTTGCGAAGGGCTGTGCAAGGGGGCAGGGTTTATTCTCTGTCGCTTAGAAGCGGCAGGTACCTTTGCTCTCTGTAAAACAAGTCATTTCTATCTGTTACATCTGATGAGATGCGGCTTCGATCTCAGCTGCAGCTGAGCTGTTTTCTCTGCTCCCGGGTCGTGGACCTGGCGGGGGCCTGGACTCCTCTACAAGGTCTGCTTCCCCGGACTTCTCTTCTTCCTCGGTATCTGCTGTTAGCGGCTGTAATATCATATGTTTGTTACTGCAGGAAAGTGCTTACGTATGGAATGTACGAGAAGGATACGTGTGGAGGTGCTCTGGGCTGTCTCTGGTGACTGATGCTGTCCACAGCCTTCTCAGTATAGCAACACCTGCTGTATTTTGCAGTTTGTAATATCAACCTACGGATTCCGTTGTTAATGAAATGACACGTGACCTCCTTAAACACGCGACAGAGTATGTCCTGGTTGCATTGTACCTGCTTCTCGCTGAAATTGATGAGATTTGTTGACTCCTGTTTTAGGGAAGGAGTAGATAACGTTGTATTTCTTTGAATACATAGAAGTTTCTGAGCTGGTCATCCACGGTTAGCAGGATTTCCATCCGTCAAGTAGATGAATCCCCTTGATGCTTGCTCCTTTGCATCCTGAAGTATCAGACAGACAGTGATTATTGGAAAATGCTTCATTGTATTTAACTAACATACAGATGGACGAATTCCACGTGTGGGTGCTGAGTTTGCCTTCCGGAGAAACATAAAAATAAAAGGGAACCCTCTTGCACTGCTGGTGGGAATGTGAATTGGTACACCCACTATGGAGAACAGTATGGAGGTTCCTTAAAAAACTACAAATAGAACTACCATATGACCCTGCAATCACAGTACTGGGCATATACCCTGAGAAAACCATAATTCAAAAAGAGTCATGTACCACAATGTTCATTGCAGCTCTATTTACAATAGCCAGGACATGGAAGCAACCTAAGTATCCATCGACAGAAGAATGGATAAAGAAGATGTGGCACATATATACAATGGAATATTACTCAGCCATAAAAAGAAATGAAATTGAGTTATTTGTAGCGAGGTGGATGGACCTAGAGTCTGTCATATAGAATGAAGTAAGTCAGAAAGAGAAAAACAGATACTGTATGCTAACACATATATATGGAATCTAAAAAGGAAAAAAAAAAAGTTGTGAAGAACCTAGGGGCAGGACAGGAATAAAGATGCAGATGTAGAGAATGGACTTGAGGACATGAGGAGGGGGAAGGGTAAACTGGGACAAAGTGAGAGAGAGGCGTGGACATATACACACTACCAAATGTAAAATAGATAGCTAGTGGGAAGCAGCCGCATAGCACAGGGAGATCAGCTCGGTGTTTTGTGACACGGAGGGTCACAAAAGGGGTGACCCTTTTAAAGGGGTGGGATAGGGAGGGTGGGAGGGAGGGAGACGCAAGAGGGAAGAGATATGGGAATATATGTATATGTATAACTGATTCACTTTGTTATATAGCAGAAACTAACACACCATTGTAAAGCAATTATATTCCAATAAAGATGTAAAAAAATATATATATATATATATTTCCTTGTCCAGCTGATCATGACACAGATATTTGAGGATGTTTATTATATCTTACGTTTTCCAAGATAAACATTCACTGTTAAACGTATACCTTCCATAGATTGTAGACTATGCATGGATTTTTTTTTGCATTTTTTGTAATTATACAGTCATTGTTTCCATTATTAATATTTTTCCAAAGCTCATTTCTCTTTAAAGTTATAAAAATATTCAAGTTTTAGAATACATTATACAGTAAGTACAGAAAAGCACAGAGAAGAAGAAATACTGCCTGTGATGTCATCATCCTGTGGTAACCATGGTTATTTGTACTGGAATTTAAAGTTATTATTTTTTAAAATTTCATGAAAACCGTAATAGGTTGGGTTCCCCGGAAACAGACCCTGGCATTTGAGAGCAGGGGGTTTTGCGGGGACACCTGCGGAGTGAAGGAAGCAGGCTGGGCAGAGGGGAGCTGACCTGGGGTGAAGCTGTGTGAGGAACGGTGGAGCGGCCCCAGGGATGGGGTGTGGGCGTGGCAGTGTCCGTGGGGGACTCACCTGTGCGCCGTCACCAGCCCACACGCCTCACCTGGGGAGTCACGCGTCACCTGGGGAGTCACACCTGCCTCCAGAAGAGGCACCTGGGCAGAGCGGCTCCCGCTACACATGCGCACAGGACGCGAAGCACGGGGATGGGGTTCGTAACTCGTCTCCTCCTTCGACATTTTTAGGCTTTACAGTGATTTCTGTGACTTAATGTATTTGAAATTTCAGGCAACGCTCCGTCTCACGCTGCCCTCCGGTAACCTGAACGCAGGCAGTTTTAACTTTTCTGACCTGTATTTCTGAGGATTCTGTACCATTAGTGACTATTTTGTGTATTCAGAAATAGACCTATGGGCAACACAAGGTGAATTATGAGATCTTTTCCATAAAAAGGAAGGGTGATTTTAGCTACTACATAATAGGTTTCCTGGGACTTCTTAAGTTAAGGGACAAGTTTTAGGACTATATTCTAAATTCCTGATTCCATAGGATTGAAATCTACTATCTACTTACTCCAGTTTACTTGATGAGAGCCAGTAATTAATTGAGTTTGATTTTGTCACCTTAAGTGTGTGGTTGTCCCGCATCTGCCCCTGAGGGGCTGAGATCCCCGTGGTCAGATTTAAACCGTGGTCCTTGGAGACTGAGCTGGGAAAAGAAGTGAGGGGTGGGATTGGCCTGTGAGAGTCAGAGCCTGGATTCATAGGAAATCTAAAAGACAGTTCAAAGGTGAAGGAGGGAAAACACAGATACAAACCAACACAACTATGGTCTTTCCTAATTATTGTCATATGTAATATGCAGATATGATGGGCGGGGCCCTAATAGCCGATGCTATGTTCTGTGAGTGTATCAACTAAATGCAGATTTTAGTAGTCCTTCATCTATTCAGAAACCTGGTCATTTTAGAGATGGGGGAGACCGATCTGCTTAGGAACTTCCGTGAATCCTCACTTTGCTGAAGGAGCTACGGGTTCAGCCAGGTGCGAGTTCATGTTTTTCTCCAAAAATGTTTATAACCAGTTTGCTGGACGGGGCATCAGCCAGCCGGATTACAAGCCATTCCAGGCCCTCTGGTCGGGCCCTGGGCATTACAGCAGGGATCGCCACAGACATCTGTTTTTTTGGTATTGCTTTTAATGCTAAGTAACAAAGAGGGATTCATGATTGAGTTCATAAGACCGACTGGGTCTCCGCTTAGCTCCGTTTTGACTCTCTTATTTTGAAGAGCAAAGTATGTTTCTATAGACTCATATTTCTGTCACTGGCTGTCAGTATTCATGATGTGATCCCAGGTATATTGGAGGGAACTAAGAAAAGCCGTGCACATAGGTTTAAAAAATGTATAATATAAAGTAAGATGAGCAAACACAAATGGATGTAGGAGGTGACCCTGATAGAGACAGGCCAGCCCAGCAGCTGCGGGGGTGGGGGTGGGGTGGTGGGGTGGTGGTGGGAGGGTCTCCAGGAGCCCTCCTGCAGGTGGGAAGCGGGTCGGGGAGGGACGTGGCGCACTGAGGAGAGGGTTGCTGTCTGTAAGGATCGGGGTGCTTCCTTGCAAAGGCCGTGTGGAAGCCCACCTCACTGACTACGCTTATTTTTCAAGCCTGCCGTTGAAACATGACATGTACACTCGGTGAATTTAGGAATGGAAATAGCTAATTTGTGACGAAAGCTTAAGTTTATCCTGTTTCCTTTTTTTTCTTTTTAAATTTTTACTGGAGTCTAGTTGCTTTACCATGTTGTGTTAGTTTCTGCTGTACTGCAAAGTGAATCAGCTATACATATACATATATTCCATCTCTTTTGGGTTTCCTTCCCATTTAGGTCACCACAGGGCATCGAGTAGAGTTCCCAAGTTCCCTGTGCTATAAAGTAGGTTCTCATTAGTTATCTATGTTATGCATAGTATCGATACTGTATATATCAATCCCAATCTCCCAATTCATCCCACTCCCCCTTCCCGACTTGATAACCATAAGTTTGTGCTCTACATCTGTGTCTCTATTTCTGCTTTGCAAATAAGATCATCTGTACCATTTGTGCACATATAAGCGATATTATACGATATCTCTTTTTCTCTTTCTGACTTACTTCACTCTATGACAATCTCTAGGTCTACATCCTGTTTCTTAATTATTTTAACATTATTTAAATGACATAAAAATGTCTTGCCACTTTGGTTTAATGTTACTTTTTTTTCAGATTAAAAGCCATTAATACATTAGAGAACAACCTTCAAATAGTTTTAAGGAGATTTACTTTTCAAGTATTTATACAGGAATTGAAAGTTAGTGAAGTATAGATTTCTCATCCTTGAAATCCAATGGTTTATTGTCACTCTCCTTATGTTTCACTTACATTATAAGTAATAGCCTCTGATTTCACACATTGTGAATGAAAGTACATAAGTTTAGGGACTTCCCTGGTGGCACAGTGGTTAAGAATCCACCTGCCAATGCAGGGGACACAGGTTCGAGTACTGGTCCGGGAAGATCCCACATGACATGAAGCAACTAAAGCCGTGCGCCACAACTATTGAGCCTGCGTGCTACAGCTGCTGAAGCGTGCGCACCTAGAGTCCGTGCCCCGCCACAAGAGAAGCCACTGCAGTGAGAAGTCTGTGCACCACAATGAAGAGTAGCCCCTCCTCGCTGCAACTAGAGAAAGCCTGTGCACAGCAACGAAGACTCAACGCAGCCAAAAAATATATATATAAATGTTTAAATTGCAGTCTACATTTTGTGGGTGTTAGTAATATCTGTTTTGTCCTTTTTAATAGCTCTGAGTGTCTCCCTAGATCCATGACATTGAAATCAGTGAATTTATAAAGTTATACACAATCCTGTCCTTTGGGTAGATTTGTAACTTACCTCTCCCTTTCTCTGGTGAATTGGTGGCATGCATGAACGTCCCCCCTTGACCTCTAGTCTTTTCTGTGCCTCCTTCTTTATTATGGCTGCAAAGTATTCCACGGTATGGTTAGACCATAAGTTCTTTAATCAGTGAAATATAGCTGCTCATAAGAGGTTTTTCCCAGTCTTTTTTTTTTTTTTATTACAAACAGTGAAATGACTAATCTTTTTTATGCATCTTTAATATTTTTCTTAGATGGTAAAACACTGTATATGCTGTTAAATTTTCTTATAAAATCTCTTGATTATGAACTTTCACTTCCATATATATTATCTTCTGATCAAGAATTTCAGAAATGTGCATCCCTTTTCATCAAATGATGAATCAGATAAAGTGGGTGTGAGTTGTATATAATGCTGCTTTGTGAACTTTACCATGAGGCTTTCTGATACCATTCATTACCTACATGAATACCAGAGTATTTTTTAATCACATTATATTCAATTCAGTTATGTATCTCTCAATAGTTTTATGTAGGATTGCTTGAGGGAAAATCACAAACATACATAAATTATTATTTTAAAATAGTTACAGAAATCATCTTTTTTCCTTTAGTGCAAATTCTTGATTTAGTTCCGTGTTAGTTAAACTTGCCACCTATTATCACCAGCACGTTACGGACAGAGCTTCTGTTGGAATTCAGGCATATTCGACTACCAGCACGTGCTGTTTCCTCACTACTCCTGTTAGTGAGGCAAACAGACAAACAGGTACATGTCCTATCAGAAGTCCTTTGGCACCAAGAATCCTGGTTTTCTTCTAGGAGAAATGAAAGTTATCTAGGATTCTTCGGGAATTATTGAATTTCTGAAAAACCTATACAGTAAGTGTTTTCATCCTTGTGAGAAGAGTTGAGAAAACATTTCTTTCTTGGAAACTTTTTAAAACATCTTAAAATAACCCAGCATCCTGGATGTCCAAGTAGAAATGGTGAACATTTAGGGGCATCCACTTGGCTGACTAGACCAGCCAACTCAAACCTGGGGAACAGAAACTTGACTGAACTCTTTGTTTGCATGATGAATATTCAGTTTTCTTGTTCTAAAACGTAAATAGAAAGTGTGGAAATTCTGGAAGACATTGGGATTACAAGTCAGCAAATAAGCATGAGTTGAGTTGAGTATGTTTTTACTCAGCTTTGTGCTGGCTTCTGGGGGATGTTAAGGCAATTTGGGAATAAACCTAATACACTTGAGACATTAGAATAATTTCAGGGGTTTTAAATATAATTAAATATTCTGGGACACAGAGACTCAGCTTTGCCTGGAATGGAAAGTAGACTATAAAAAAGTGTGAGTGAAAAAAATGGGGACTTCCCTGGCGGTCCAGTGGTGAAGACCCTGCACTCCCACTGCAGGGGGCACGGGTTCGATCCCTGGTTGGGGAACAAAGATCCCACAAGCCACGTGGTGTGGCCCCCAAAATAAATAAATCTTTAAAAATGGCATGTTTAGGTGTTAGATTATGGAGAAAGCAGAGAGCAGGTTAGGTTTGTGATTGGGGAGGTGATGGGAGGAAGGTGTTTATGAAAGAGCGTCTGAGGTCAACGCTTGCTGATAAAAAGGTGGAAAGAGGGGAATGAGGGAGTCCACCTGGTGAATTGTTGGGTGGGAACGTGACGTTGTTTCTAGAAGGAAGAGGCCGAGCTTCGTGCCCGTGAGACACAGAAGGTGGAGAGGGAGGTTGAGCCAGGACATCCTGGAGGAAGGCGAGGCCGTCGGGGATGAGGTGGTCTCTGTGACTTGTTAATTTTTCTTTTCTTAATCAATGTCAAGTTAATATACAGTTATCATTTCTTGACCTATTTTGTAAATTGTATATTTTATATCCTACAAGTGGACTCCTGTCTTGAATGGAGGTTTGTTTTAAATACACACAACTGTTGATGAAACCAAAAATATAAAGTTGGAATATACACATATATATATATAAATATATATATATTTTTTTGATGGTGGTAGGGTTTATTAATTTATTTTTGCTGTGTTGGGTCTTCATTTCTGTGCGAGGGCTTTCTCTAGTTGTGGCAAGCGGGGGCCACTTTTCATCGCGGTGCGTGGGCCTCTCACTAGCGCGGCCTTTCCCGTTGCGGAGCACAGGCTCCAGACGCGCAGGCTCATTAGTTGTGGCTCACGGGCCCAGTTGCTTCACGGCACGTGGGATCCTCCCAGACCAGGACGCGAACCCGTGTTCCCTGCATTAGTAGGCAGATTCTCAACCACTGCGCCACCAGGGAAGCCCTGGAATATATATATTTTAAACGTAAAAGCAACATTTGAGTTTTTTATGTTTTGCATATTTATTTTAGTTTTGCATTTCATGTTTCCATATGAACATAAGTTTAGTTGTAATATCCAGGCCTAACACTTTATAATTAGTTGTTTCGTGCAATGTTTGTTTTACTGAAGGTTTCTCTTAAAGAGAGGCTCTACCTGCTGTGGGAATCTCAGTTATTCTCCCCTCTTTGTCCTCGTCCAGTATCAGTACCACATATTTTTTTGTGCGGTACGTGTGCCTCTCACTGTTGTGGCCTCTCCCGGCGCGGAGCACAGGCTCCGGACGTGCAGGCTCAGCAGCCATGGCTCACGTGCCCAGCCGCTCCGCGGCATGTGGGATCTTCCCAGACCGGGGCACGAACCCGTGTCCCCTGCATCGGCAGGCGGACTCTCAACCACTGCACCACCAGGGAAGCCCCAGTACCACATACTTTTATATTGTTAGAGCTCACTGTTATCAAGTAAATCTGAACAAACAGGAGGGCATGAGGTATGTGTCCTTTTCGAGGAAGTGTGTATGTGGTTTGGAAATGGTTAACAGTGTCAGCTGAGCCTCACCCTGATCACCACAGCAGTTTGTCAAGGTGTGTGGGTGTCAGAATATGGGAGAAAAGGGAGGGAAAGAAAACACATAACATTTTCATTTTTATTTAAAAATTAAAGGCATTTTTCTTTTTTTTTAATTTTTAAATTAAATATATTTCTTTATACAGCAGGTTCTTATTACTCATTAGTTTTATACACATCAGTGTATACGTGTCAAGCCCAATTGCCCAGTTCATCCCACCACCACCACCCTCCCTGCCACTTTCCCCCCTTGGTGTCCATACGTTTGTTCTCTACATATGTGTCTCAACTTCTGCTCTGCAAACCGGTTCATCTGTACCATTTTTCTAGGTTCCACATATATGTGTTAATATACGATATTTGTTTTTCTCTTTCTGACTTACTTCACTCTGTATGACAGTCTCTAGATCCATCCACGTCTCAACAAATGATCCAATTTCTTTCCTTTTTATGGCTGAGAAATATTACATTGTATATACGTATCACATCTTCTTTATCCATTTGTCTGTTGATGGGCATTTAGGTTGCTTCCATGACCTGGCTATTGTAAATAGTGCTGCAGTGAACATTGGGGTGCATGTTTCTTTTTGAATTATGCTTTTCGCTGTGTACGTGCACAGTAGTGAGATTGCTGGGTCACATGGTAATTCTATTTTTAGGTTTTTAAGGAACCTCCATACTGTTCTCCATAGTGGCTGTATCAATTTACATTCCCACCAACGCTGCAAGAGGGTTCCCTTTTCTCCACACACTCTCCAGCATTTGTTGTTTGTAGATTTTCTGATGATGCCCATTCTAACTGGTGCGAGGTGATACCTTGTTGTAGTTTTGATCTGCATTTCTCTAATAATTAGTGATGTTGAGCAGCTTTTCATGTGCCTCTTGGCGATCTGTATGTCTTCTTTGGAGAAGTGTCTATTTAGGTCTTCTGCCCATGTTTAGATTGGGTTGTTTTTTTTAATATTGAGCTGCATGAGCTGTCGGTCTATTTTGGAGATTAATCCTTTGTCTGTTGATTCATTTGCAAATATTTTCTCCCATTCTGAGGGTTTTCTTTTCATCTTGCTTGTAGTTTCCTTTGCTGTGCAAAAGCTTTTGAGTTTCATTAGGTTCCATTTGTTTATTTTTGTTTTTATTACCATTACTCTAGGAGGTGGGTCAAAAAAGATCTTGCTGTGATTTATGTCAAAGAGTGTTCTTCCTGGGCTTCCCTGGTGGCGCAGTGGTTGAGAGTCCGCCTGCCAATGCAGGGGACACGGGTTCGTGCCCCGGCCCGGGAAGATCCCACGTGCCGCAGAGCGGATGGGCCCGTGAGCCATGGCTGCTGAACCTGCACGTCCGGAGCCTGTCCTCCGCATCGGGAGAGGCCACAACAGTGAGAGGCCCGCGTACCGCAAAACAAAAACAAAAACAAACAAAAAAAGAGTGTTCTTCCTATGTTTTCCTCTAACAGTTTTATAGTGTCTGGTCTTACATTTAGGTCTCGAGTACATTTTTTTTTTTTTTTTTTGCGGTATGCGGGCCTCTCACTGTTGTGGCCTCTCCCGTTGCAGAGCACAGGCTCCGGATGTGCAGGCTCACCGGCCATGGCTCACGGGTCCAGCCGCTCCCCGGCATGTGGGATCTTTCCAGACCGGGGCATGAACCCGTGTCCCCTTCATCAGCAGGCGGACTCTCAACCGCTGCGCCACCAAGGAAGCCCTTCGAATCCATTTTGAGTTTATTTTTGTGTATGGTGTTAGGGAGTGTTCTGATTTCATTCTTTTACGTGTAGCTGTCCAGTTTTCCAGCACCACTTATTGAAGAGACTGTGTTTTCTCCATTGTACATATCCTTGCTGCCTTTGTCATAGATAAGTTTACCATAGGTGCATGGGTTTATCTCTGGGCTTTCTATCTTGTTCCATTGATCTATGTTTCTGTTTTTGTGCCAGTATCACATTGTCTGGATTACCGTAGTTTTGTAGTATAGTCTGAAGTCAGGGAGTCTGATTCCTCCAGCTCCGTTTTTTTCCCTCAAAACTGCTTTGGCTATTCCGGGTCTTTTGTATCTCCATACAAATTTTAAGATTTTTATTCTAGTTACGGAAAAATTACCATTGGTAATTTTATAGGGATTGCATTGAATCTATAGATTGCTTTGGGTAGTAGAGTCATTTTCACAATATGGATTCTTCCAATCCAAGAACATGGTATATCTCTCCATCTGTTGCTATCATCTTTAATTTCTTTCATCAGTGTCTTATAGTTTTCTGCATACAGGTCTTTTGTCTCCCTTGGTAGGTTTATTCCTAGATATTTTATTCTTTTTGTTGCAATGGTAAATGGGAGTGTTTCCTTAATTTCTCTTTCAGATTTTTCATCATTAGTGTATAGGAATGCCAGAGATTTCTGTGCATTAATTTTATATCTTGCAACTTTACCAAATTCATTGATTAGCTCTAGTAGTTTTCTAGTGGCATCTTTAGGATGATCTATGTATAGTATCATGTCATATACCAACAGTGACAGTTTTACTTCCTCTTTTCCAATTTGTATTTCTTTTATTTCTTTTTCTTCTCTGATTGCCGTGGCTAGGACTTCAAAACTATGTTGAATAATAGTGGTGAGAGTGGACATCCTTGTCTTGTTCTTGATCTTAGAGGAAATGCTTTCAGTTTTTCACCATTGAGAATGGTGTTTGCGGTGGGTTTGTCGCATATTGCCTTTATTATGTTGAGGTAGGTTCCCTCTAGGCCCACTTTCTGGAGCGTTTTTATCATAAATGGGTGTTGAATTTGGTCAAAAGCTTTTTCTGCATCTATTGAGATGATCATGTGATTTTTATTCCTCAATTTGTTAATATAGCGTATCACATTGATTGATTTGTGTATATTGAAGAATCCTTGCATCCCTGGTATAAATCCCACTTGATCATGGTTTATGATCCTTTTAATGTGTTGTTGGATTATGTTTGCTAATATTTTGTTGAGGATTTTTGCATCTGTATTCATTAGTGATATTGGTCTGCAATTTTCTTTTTTTGTAGTATTTTTGTCTGGTTTTGGTATCAGGATGATGGTGGCATTATAGAATGAGTTTGGGGGTGTTCCCTCCTCTGTGATTTTTTGGAAGAGTTTGAGAAGGATGGATGTTAGCTCTTCTCTAAATGTTTGATAGAATTCACTTGTGAAGCTATGTGGAAGATTTTCAATCACAGTTTCAATTTCATTACTTGTGATTGGTCTGTTCATATTTTCTGTTTCTTCCTGGTTCAGTCTTGGAAGGTTATAACTTTCTAAGAATTTGTCCATTTCTTCCAGCTTGTCCATTTTATTGGCATAGAGTTGCTTGTAGTAGTGTCTTAGGATGCTTTGTATTTCTGTGGTATCTGTTTTAACTTCTCCTTTTTCATTTCTAATTTTATGGATTTGAGTCCTCTCCCTCTTTTTCTTGTTGAGTCTGGCTAATGGTTTATCAATTTTGTTTATCTTCTCAAAGAACCAGCTTTTACTTTTATTGATCTTTGCTGTTGTTTTCTTTGTTTCTATTTCATTGATTTCTGCTCTGATCTTTATGATTTCTTTCCTTCTGCTAACTTGGGTTATGTTTGTTCTTCTTTCTATGGTTCCTTCAGTTGTAAGGTTAGATTGTTTATTTGAGATTTTTCTTGTTTCTTGAGGTAGGCTTGTATTGCTATAAACTTCCCTCTTGGAACTGCTTTTGCTGCATCCCATAGGTTTTGGATCATCATGTTTTCATAGTCATTTGTCTGTAGGTATTTTTTGATTTCCTTTTGGATTTCTTCAGTGATCTCTTGGTTATTTAGTAATGTATTGTTTAGGCTCCATGTGTTTGTGTTTTTGACATTTTTTTCCCTGTAATTCATTTCTAATCTCATAGCGCTGTGGTCAGAAAAGATGCTTGATATGATTTCAGTTTTCTTAAATTTACTGACGCTTGATTTGTGACCCAAGATGTGATCTCTTCTGGAGAATGTTCCATGCGCACTTGAGAAGAAAGTGTGATCTGCTGTTTTTGGATGGAATGTCTTATAAATATCAATTAAATTATCTGGTCTATTGTGTCATTTAAAGCTTCTGTTTCCTTATTTATTTTCATTTTGGATGGCCTGTCCATTGGTGTAAGTGAGGTGTTAAAATCGCCACTATTGTTGTGTTACTGTCGATTTCCTCTTTTATGGCTGTTGGAAGTTGCCTTATGTACTGAGGTGCTCCTTTGTTGGGTGCATATATATTTATAATTGTTATATCTTCTTCTTGGATTGATCCCTTGATCATTATGTAGTGTCATTCCTTGTCTCTTATAACATTCTTTATTTTAAAGTCCACTTTATCTGATATGAGTATTACTACTGCAGCTTTCTTTTGATTTCCATTTGCATGGAATATCTCTTTCCATCCCCTCACTATCAGTCTGTATGTGTCCCTAAGTCTGAAGTCGGTTTCTTATAGACAGCGTATATATGGGTCTTGTTTTTGTATCCATTCAGTAAGCCTGTGTCTTTTGGTTGGAGCATTTAATCCATTCACATTTAAGGTAATTATCCATATGTATGTTCCTATGACCATTTTCTTAATTGTTTTTGTAGGTCCTTTTCTTCTCTTGTATTTCCCACTTAGAGAACTTCCTTTAGCATTTGTTGTAGAGCTGGTTTGGTGGTGTGAATTCTCTTAGCTTTTGCTTGTCTGTAAAGCTTTTGATTTATCCATGGAATCTGAACGAGATCCTTGCCGGGTAGAGTAATCTTGGTTGTAGGTTCTTCCCTTTCATCACTTTAAATATGTCCTGCCCCTCCCTTCTGGCTTGCAGAGTTTCTGCTGAGAAATCAGCTGTTAACGTTATGGGAGTTCCCTTGTATGTTATTTGTCGTTTTTCCCTTGCTGCTTTCAATAATTTTTCTTTGTCTTTAATTTTTGCCAGCTTGGCTACTGTGTGTCTCGGCATGGTTCTCCTTGGGTTTCCTGGACTTGGGTGGCTATTTCCTTTCCCATGTCAGGGAAGTTTTCGACTATAATCTCATCAAATATTTTCTCTGGTCCTTTCTCTCTCTCTTCTCCTCTGGGACCCTCATAATGCGAATGTTGTTGCATTTAATGTTGTCCCAGAGGTCTCTTAGGCTGTCTTCATTTCTTTTCATTCTTTTTTCTTTATTCTGTTCTGCAGCAGTGAATTCCACCATTCTGTCTTCCAGGTCACTTACCCGTTCTTCTGCCTGAGTTATTCTGCTATTGATT
Source organism: Inia geoffrensis (assembly GCA_036417435.1). NCBI lineage: Eukaryota > Metazoa > Chordata > Mammalia > Artiodactyla > Iniidae > Inia > Inia geoffrensis. The sequence continues at coordinate 1,443,346 of CM070906.1, read as the reverse complement.
CCTTCTAGTGTAGTTTTCATTTCAGTTATGTTATTGCTCATCTCTGTTTGTTTGTTCATTAATTCTTCTAGGTGTTTGTCCTTTAATTCTTCTAGGTCTTTGTTAAACATTTCTTGCATCTTCTCGATCTTTGCCTCCATTCTTTTTCCGAGGTCCTGTATCATCTTCACTATCATTATTCTGAATTCTTTTTCTGGAAGGTTGCCTATCTCCACTTCATTTAGTTGTTTTTCTGGAGTTTTATCTTTTTCCTTCATATGGTACATAGTCCTCTGCCTTTTCATCTTATCTATCTTTCTGTGAATGTAGTTTTTGTTCCACAGGCTACAGGACTGTAGTTCTTGCTTCTGCTGTCTGCCCTCCAAAAGGCATTTTTCTTAAAAAAGTTAAATAGGAATAAAACCCTGTTTTAAGAGAGGTGATCTCCCCCCTCCACCCCCAAACTCAGTGGTAGTTATTTGTATGTAGGTTTTCCTTTCATTAGCCCTTGGACTTTTCCTACCACTGTGCTGTCAGGACCCAAGATCTAGTTTGTGTAAAGGGGGGGCTGTTACTGGGGAGGATGCCCTCCACACCCTGGTTTGAGCTGAAGTACGAGGGTCTCTCTCCATCCCAGTTTTCCCTGTTTCTTGTCATAAGGTGCGACTTCGCTGAATAATGAGTTTCCCCAGTGAGCTGGATTATTAGTGGGTGTGGAACCCACCCAGCAGGGAGGCTTGAGTGCCGGCCAGGCCGAGCTGAGGAGACTTAGGGCTGCTTCCTGGAGGACGAGGAGGAAGGGGCCGGGTGGGGGGTGCAGGGGAGGCACCTTACCAAGTACGGGGATGTTTCGGTAAAAAACCAGTGCTCATCTGCTCTTCAGCCAGGCTCAGCCACTCCCTTACTGTCTGTGTGTCCCCACTGCCCTCACACTTCTTGACCTGGTGACACTCCAGAGCCTTGAGAAGCTCCTCAGATTCCTGTGGATTTCCAATATCCTGACATTGTCCTCATCCCTGTCTAGCGTAGTTTCTGCTTCCCACGGGAATTCGTTTAAATTCCTGACCTGGAGGCGGAATCCCCTTGCCCCAGGCTGGTGGGCATAGGGAGGAGGGGCCGGGGGTTATGATGCAAGCAGTTCAAGATGAATAGCAGACCTCCCTGTTTTTAAAATAACCTCTCCTTCCCATTCTGCCGAATAAGTGTCAGGTTCACCTCTGCTCCCACTTCAATACCACATCGCCAGGTGTTCCATGTTAAAGGGGGGTCAACAATAGATTTTAGTTTCTTCCCTAGAAAAAGTAAAATAACGGTTTCTCTTAGCTCCCAAATGAAGACATTTTTCAAGATATTTTTTCAAAGTGGATTGTTCTCTTCCAGAGATGAAATCTGGTGCCAGCTGTTTTATTTTGCAGTGTCTAAGGTTGTGATATGCTGGCTGAGTCAGTCGGGCTGGTGTGTCATCCTGGTTCTGTGTTGGTTCAGCAAAGCTGAGCCTCGTTTGTCTGATCTGTAAGGGTCTATTTTCTAGGTTATGGGCTTGAAGGAGTTAACTCTGGTGAAATACCTGTGTTGGTGTGTAGCTCAGTGTGCATACCTGTTACTGAATTGTGGGTGGGTGTGGTCTTTCTGGACCCCAAGGGTTGCCGGTTACAGTAGGAGAGATGCTTTTGGTGGGTCAGGAGCCTTGGAGACACAGTGACCACAGGCCACGCCGTGAGCCCTCTGATTCCCATGAGGTGAAATGTGCCACCTGAAGCCGGATTGGCCATTTCCCAGTTCAGTTTAGTGATAGATTCTCTTGACAGAGTAAAGGAATAGCTAATGTCCAGGTATATGTAGGATGATTCTTTGGGGGAAAACAGGCCTAAGGGTGAAAGGGGATTCATTTCTAAGTCCCTCCAAATTGAAGTCTTTCTTCAAGAAATATGTTCCATGTACACATAAAAAGCCTCCTTTCTTTCGGTGTGTATATTTCACAAGGACAACTGGGAATTTAAGAAAATTACCTTCACAACTCTTTGATTTATTGCCATCTTGGTGACTCATGGACCATGTGGGCTTTGAAGAAGTGTTCCTGGTATGATATTCAAAAAGGTTTTTCAATCCTTGTTTTACGGTGAACTCTCATAAAAGTTTCTGTGTCTAGATATTTCTTCTGTGTCTTCTTTTGACGGGCCCTGAGGGAGCGTTAGGTTGATTCCGTGAAACTGCCAGCCCAAGACCTTTTGCTGGCATTGTTCTCAGAGGCTTTTAGACAATCTCTTATTTACAGTCTGATAAGATGTAGGCTTCTCTTCATTAAGTTTTTCAAAGGATAAGTCTTATCCTGGGAACTCATTTCTTGTAGGCACACGGTAGTTTTACGTGGCTACTGTATGCTAAAATTCTCTGCGGGATAATAAAATACATCAGTGAACATCACAAGTCCTCCATTCTCGTTATTCCTCTGCTGTCTTGTTCATACTTCTTTATCATGAAAGCACCTCAGTATGACATCTTATTCACATTTTTATAAGAAGATAATGCGTTAGAAATTCTTTCTGTGCATTTTTTTAAAGGGTCATTTTTTTCATGCTGTTTGCTAAATTTTGGTTGGAAGTCATTTCATGTGTTTGTACTTGGTTGAACTTTTTTTTTTGGACTTTTCTTGAAGAAATCTTCTTTTAGGAAGTTTAAAGGAGTAACCTGGAAAGAAGATGATACTGGCTTGCTATTGATGCACATAACAAACTACCTCAGAACCCACTGGCTTCAAACAATGATGGTTTATTATCCTTCAAGCATCTGTGGCTGGGCTCAGCCGAGCACTTTCTCCAGGAATTGGTGCTGGAGACTGTGATCTCCCTGCGGTTCTGAGGGCTGCGTGCACGTGCTCTGGTCCACGTGCCTTTCTCTTGTCCTGGGCCACGAGGGCGGTCAGGGTCTGCTTGGATCCGTGGGAAGACCAGGGAACAGGAGTGATCTCAGGAGATCCGCCAAGGATGAGTAAGAAGGGACACAAGAGCCCATTTTGTGTGAAGCCGACAGGTGTGCTTCCATAATTGTAGATTTTAACTATTCGGTTCCAGTGCCTCTCAGTTACCCTGGAGCCTGAGTGTGGGGAGCGAGTTGATCTTTAGATTTTGTTTTCCTTGTGGCTGCAGAACCGCCCGCCCCCCTGCGTGTTCTTCTGCTCGTGTAAAACTGTGGAGGGTGAGTGGGGCTCAGCGTGGTAACGTGAGTTCTGGTTTCGTGTTATTATACTATATTATATTAAGTTTTATACATATGTTTATTATATATGTTTTCACATATTATGCTGTATTATACATAATTTCTCTTCTGTTGCAAATACAGCCGGTATTACAGTCTATGGTTGTGTTTCGAGGGTTAGAAAACAAAGCATGGATTAAAATTGGTAACCAAGGAAAACATTAGGGCCGCCAGACTGCATGTAATGTGTTCTCCAATAATTTGTTAAAAACATAAAAATGGCTAGAACTTCATGTATTGTAACTCTGCCCAGTGAGTTATTTAGAAGTCATGAAAGAATAGAGTTAAACAGGACACGTTGTAAATTATGAAGTCCTGAATTTTTGAGATTATTTAATTCATTCAACAGATCTTTACTGAGCATCTGATACCCACCTGGGGAGCACGGGGGTACAGTGAACAATGTCACGAGCTCATGGCACTTCCCTTCTAGCGGGGAGACAAACACTCACAAAATGGGTTTAGCTTGGGGAGGGTATTGCAGTGAAGGAAAATAAAAGATGAAGTTCATGAGAGGAAGGAGGCGTGCCACGCGGTATTAGGGGATCAAAGCGACATCCCTAAAAGTGGAACTTCTGAGTCTGGCTTGGAAAAAGTAAGAGGGGGAGCCATCCATGTATTTCATTGAACATCGTTTTAGTTAGGGGTCAGAGCAGGTGCCTGGGGACTTGAGTGCTAGCAGGGAGCCTGAGGCTGGAAGGCAGGGAGCCAGGAGGGCAGGCTGCAGGAGATACAGTCACGACCTCAGGGAGCTGCATGTCAGTGCAGCTGCGGCCAGGCCGCCATGTGGATTTCAGGGAGATGGGAAGCCAGTGGGAGATTTTAAACGGGAACTATTTGATCCATGGTTTGCAGACCAGACTAGAGCAGATGTGGAGTCTAGGTAGGAATTTCTTGTAGGGTCTTGCAGACGGTGGCCTGGTGTCAACAAAGACAGTGAGAAAGGGTCAGACTTGGGCTGGGTTTTGGAGAACGAGTCACAGGATTTTCTGGCAGTTTCAAGGTCAGCCTTGGCAGAGGAGCCAGCGATGACCCCGAGGGTCCCTGTCCTGTGCATTTTAAGAATGGAGTCGCCTTTAACAAGCTGGGAAAGGGAGAGGCCGGTGGGGAGAGTCAGATGTTTGTCAGCGTGCCTGTTTAAGATTTCTCCAGACACCCCAGTCTGTGGGCAGGCGTTTACATTGGAGGTGCTCCCCTGGAGGAAATGGGGACAGGATTGGGAGTCAGAGGCCACAGTCTGTATTTAAAGCCATGTAAGGGGTGAATCAGTGCCTGGGAATCCGTCCTCCTCAGCATGACCCAACTTACAGTAGAAATTTATTTTTTATTTATTTGTAAAAATTTTTATTGGCGTATAGTTGATTTACAGTGTTGTGTTAGTTTCAGGTGTACAGCAAAGTGATTCGGTTTTATTTATATATATATATATATATATATATATATATATATATATATATATATATATATATACATACACACACACACACACACACACACACACACACATATATCCACTCTTTTTTAGATTCTTTTCCCATAGAGGTTATTACAGAATATTGAGTTCCCTGTGCTGTATCTGAAGTAGGGCCTTATTAGCTATCTATTTTATATGTAGTTGTGTGTATGTCTGTCCCAATCTCCCAGTTTATCCCTCCCCCCACTTACCCTCCACTAACCATAAGTTTCTCTTTTACATCTGTAACTCTATTTTTGTTTTTATAGTAGAAACTTAAATGGCACCAAAATAATTCTAGAGTTAGACAATCTGTTCTTTCTGAATTTCAGTGTAGTTGGAACACATCCATTTTTAGCTCTTCAGGTGGCTGCAGACTTATCTGTAACACATGCATTAAAAACCAGAATTTCGTCTCTCATGTGCATAACCCTTCAAAATGTGGGCCACATCTTCCTGGTTTCAGTTTGACCTTCATTCAATACCTGGATTGATGAGCTCGTAGTCATAAACTTAACTATTTTCCCCCGTTGCTTTAGTGGCTGTGGAATAAGAAAATCACTAACCCGGTTATTTATCTTTGAAGTACAAATGCTGAAATATCACGATTCCTCATTATTCTGTGCATAAAAATGAGACCTTAACTATTTAGGCTTCCGTATTTCTTGCTAGTTACAGACTTACAGGAACACAATTACTCTTCAAGGTTCCCTTTATTATTTTTGTGTTTTCTCCTCAAGGATAATGAAATGTGAGTTCTGATGTGGTTGACACTCGACCTGAGCCGCTGCTCACATGATATTTCACTGTCTTGCCGGCCACCAAGGCTCCTGTCTGTGTGGGTTTGAGACAGGAAGGGGGCAGGGCACAATCATTAAAAGAATGACATAGCCCGAGGACAAGACATAAACTGGTTACAACCAGCTGGGTCCAAGACGGCAGACTAGTCGAGATCCACTAGACCTTGAGCCCCAGTATAGGCTCATTGTAACACATCAGCTAAATGACACAACCATAGGTGCCAAGACAGTTCCAAGAGTGACCATAAAGGTCAAAAAGTGGGCTGTGGCCCAATTCCTGGCAATCCCCACCCCTTCCCCCAAATAGTTGGAATAATCCTCCTGTTCATTAGCCTGTGAAATTACCCAGTCCTATAAAAACTGACAACCCCGTACCCTGGGGCCTCTCGCTTTCCACGATGGCCCAGACTCTGTGGAGTGTGTATGTCCCTGAATAAACCTTCTTTCACTTCACTGTGGCTCGCTCTTGAATTCTTTCCTGCAGAAAACCAAGAACCCACACTCGGCGGCCGTCCAAGGGACTTGCCCGTGACCTGGGACGTGAGCATCCTCTCGCGCCGCGCTCTCTTCCCTGCAGCAGTCTCTTCTCAGTGCCCGTGTTCTGCTGCTGCCAGCACGCACGGCCGTGTCTGCACTGCAGCACCCCTGTCCTACTCCTCAGACACAGGGCTCGACTGCGGTGCAGCTTGGCCGAGACCATCTCCCTCCTCCCTGAACGCTGTCCGTTCGGGACCACAGCAGCCAGGAGCTCTTGGACCCTGAGTGGCTCCTACGTTTCCTGTCTTCACTGGGCTCTTTCCTCTCCAGTTTGCCCCCAGCAAGGGCTGCTTGAGGTGAAACAAGTTTGTGACAGTTTTACTGAGAAGCTCTGTCCCTCGCAGACCCTCATCTCTGCCTTTGGCTCCAAGTGTTAATAACCAGACCCCTCTCGGGAAGGCCACATCACATCCCCTTGTGCCTTTTAGACAGAAATTACACATGGGGGCACAAGTTCCTCTCCCTTCCCCACCCCTATGCCACTTGTATTAGCCATCTTGTGAGTTATCTAATTCTCACCATGATACTGTAGCCAAACTTTGGCCTCTGTACCACGGTTCCGCATTGAATCTCAGACACAGGTTTGAGTGAAGTGGAAAACAATAACTTTATTGCTTTGCCAGGCGAAGGGGGCCACGAGGGGCTAAGGCCCTCAAAACTGTGTGTTCTGACTTGGAGGGGGGGTAGTGAGGAGTTAATACAGCAGTGGTTCAAAGAGGGCGTGGTCAGCTCTTGGACATCCTTCTGATTGGCTGGTGGTGAGGTCATCGGGAATCAGCATCATCAACCTTCTGGTTCCAGCCGGTCTGGGGTCTTCCTGCTTGTGGGCAGCATGCAGTTAACTTCTCCCAGCTGCTAGGGGTTTCAGCATGTGCATAACAGCTCAAAGATATTGTGTGTATCCCTTGAGGGGGAACCAGGACCCTGCCCCAAGGCTACACTATTGTTTCTGACTGCTCCTCCCTTGTCTCTGCATCCCCTCCCTCCCCTGATCAGCAACTGTTTGAACTTGCCCTTTGGGAAGGTCGTGGAGGCTGAATGAAGCGTATTTCCTGCAAACAAGAAAATGCGGGACCCGGCAAGGCCTTTGTGCCCAGGAGCCCTATAAGGTCCTGTTTGGTTTCAATCGTTTGAGTTTCTTTCCAACGAGAATGTGTCAGCTTCCATGCAAATGGGTGCATAGGTGCAAATAAATTTGAACATAGGTGAAATATGTCTCGTAAATTCTCCCAGAAGACACATCTAAAATTCATTTCTGGCACAGCAAGGACCCCTGCCTCTTATATACTGTGAATGAAAAGATCTTCATGACTGCAGTGTCCCGTCATTCTGGTCTTCACGCAACAAAATGTGCAGTGTCCACTTCTTTCCAAGGCTAAAAGCACATTAAGTGTACTTTTAGATTAGATTATTATCTATATTAGACAATATAGTGTACTTTTAGATTAGATTATTATCTGTATTAGACAATACAGATTATTGTGGCTGTTCATTAAATTTTTATATTACAATACAGATTATTGTGGCTGTTCACTAAATTTTTATATTACAATTGTAAGAAATTCATGCATTGTAAATTAGATAAAGCAAACATCCATAAATGAATAAAAGTCACTTGATTATAAGAAACATTTCCTCTGGGAAGTCATTTTAGCAACTCAGAGAGGTTTCTGGGACCAGAACTGCCCAGGGGGGAAAGGGAAGCTGGGTTTGCACTCTTTTCCCTGCTTTGATGAGTTTTAGAGCGGCTTCTGTTATTGTGAGGCTGTGATCTGGGCACCGACTCTGCAGCTGCGTGGGGCTCCTTGGCTGTGGCCGTCAGCCCGGGAGGCGGAGGTTTTGTCCTGTGTGTTTTCCACCTGGGCCTTTCGGGGAAAAAAAATCAGGAGATGGACTTCAGTAACAGTGTGGAGTCCTGATAGTACTGAATATGGATAAAAATGTGATGTCTAATAATTGAAAGAAATGGATGCATCATCTTTCTGTGAAAAGCAGTTATATGGAAACACACTGGGAATAAATACGGCCCTTAATTACATGGTTGGGAAGGTTTAGAGCGGGATAATTCATGGCATAAACATACAAATCGTTAATTGTAAATCCTTAGATAAAATGGGCATAATCATGGTATCCACTCCATGAAATGGCTGGGAAGATTTTATTTTTATTTTTATTTTTTTTGATACGTAAGAAGTGGATTTATTTGGAGAGGAACACACTTAGAGTATGGGCCATCTCAGAAGGCGAGAGCAGCTGGCTGGGAAATTAAATGTAGAAACTGAGGTAGAGTTCCTAGCTGGATGCCTGTTCGTCACTCAGTATGTGTGAGAGGCAGGAAAACGCGCCCCCAGAGTCGTTCACGTCCTGACCCCCAGCACCTGTGCTTACGTTAAGTACGTTACGTGGCAGAAGGCATCTGGCCTGTGTGATGCAGTATCGTGATGTGGGAGGTTGTGTTGAATTATCTTGTGGGCGTGATGTAATCACACGGTCATATATGAGGGAGGAAGGAGGGTCAGAGTCAGAGGAGGAGATGAGGTGATGGAGGCATATAGGTCAGAGCGATGGGGCCCTGAACCAAGGGGTGTGGGGTGGGCAGCCTGCAGAAAGTAGGGAAGGCAGGGGAGGGGTTCTCCCTTTGAGCCCCAGAAGGAATGCCCTGCCGACACCTTGATCGCAGTCTATGGAGACGACTTCTGGGACCATAGGATGTGAATCTGTGTCGCTTAAGCTATTTTTGGTGATTTGTTAACAGCAGCATTAGGAAACTATTACAGTATGATAGCTTTATTATTGTTAATGTTATTGTATTACTTTCCTGGGGTTGCCGTAACCAAGTACCACGAGCTGAGATATTTATTGGCTCACAGTTTGGAGGCCGGACATCCAAGACCAAGATGCTGGCTGGGTCGGTTCTACTTGATGGCCCTGAAGGATCTCTTTCGGGCCTCTGTCCTTGGCTTGCAGACGGCCGTCTTCTCCCCTTGTCTTCACATTGTCTTCCCGCCGTGTGCGTTTCTGTGTCCAGAAGTCCCCTTTCTATGAGGATACCGGATCATAATTGGTTTCAGGTCCACCCTAATGACCTCAGTTGAACCTACTTCTGTGAAGATTCTGTCTTCAAATAAGACCACACTCTGAGCTACTGGGTTAGGACTTTAACATATGAGTGGAGGGGGCACAAAGAATCCAAAACAGTTATTATGTTTAATGAAAATAAAATCCTAGAATGTGAAAGCTGTGACCACACGCTCAGAAAGCATCTAAGAATTATTTTAACCATGACTTTCATTTGACTAAGGTGGTTCTTTTATGTTGTAGGGACACTGACTCACAGTTTGTTTGTTTTAATATTTATTTATTTATTTGGCTTGCCAGGTCTTAGTTGCGTCACACAGGATTTTTAGTTGTGGCACGTGGGATCTTTAGTTGCGGCACACGGGCTCTTTAGTTGTGGCACACGGACTCTTAGTTGCGGCATGCATGTGGGATCTAGTTCCCTGACCAGGGATTGAAACACAGACCCCCTGCTTTGGGAGCGTGGAGTGTTAGCCACTGGACCGCCAGGGAGATCCCTGACTTGCTGCTTTAATAAGAAATGGTACCATGGGTGACTCAGTTATGGGAAATGACAGTTTGCTACTTCTAAAAACAACTCCCTTTATCAATGTCCAGAACGTACGTAGCTTATTGGAAGTTCTTTAAGTCACGCGTGGTTTCCCATGAGGTCTGTGTACCTGTGTAGTTACTGTGTCCTTGTGAGCGTCCCCAACAATCCTGCAGGTGGTGGGCCAAAAAAAAATCGGTCCAGTCTGGCAAGTGGCAGCTGCCTTCTGCCATAGAGGAAACAAACCAAATCACGTCCACCTCTGAAATCTGACTCTCTTTAGATTTGTCGTGGATCAGTGGGGATTAACAATTCAAGGACTCTCTGAGAATATTTTTACACAAAAAAGATGGGTTTCTCACCGGAAAAGCGCCCGTGTGTATGCGTGTGTGTAGAAACACGGAATTTGCATAAATTTCAGGTCACTTGTAGGCTCTCTGAACCTCATTTCTGAGCCCCCAGGGACCTGCTGTGGACCTTTTCTTTCTGAGGCTGTTTCACCTGAAGGTCTCGTGCCTGCTTCAGCCTCGTCTCCAAATTCAGCATCTTTCTTGGCTCCTAGAACCTCTGCTCCTGCCTGCCCCACAGGCTCTTACCCGTGTTCTTCCTCTTGGAAGAACCTTCCCTGAGCCCCACCAGCATAGCTGTCCTCCCCCTTCTACTGCGGAATTTGAAGCATCAGTAACTGTACATCCTCTACATTCTGGGCAGTGGTGGCCGAAGTTATCTGTTTGCTTTAGGGAGCTTATTGGTTTTTTTCAGAACGTTAGAGTTACAATTTGTAGTGTATTTATAAGGAGTAGTTTTGTTCACACCTTGGTTCCATGAACCATAAAATGCATCTTTAAAATGTATTGTTTTTCTCATATGTAGGATCACATGTATTTCTAGGTGAAGTCCTACGCTTTTTATTGACCTTTAGAAAACACTATTGTTTTGTTTTTTTTTTTTACAGAAAATTTGCAACAAAATTGCCATTTGTTGTATGAATAAAACAGTTCTTGAATAATAGGAATGTCATATTGGACAAACCTTAAAGGAATACAGCACCTTATGGGTGCTTTTGAAATCGGTGTCATGTAATGGTGTATTTTACTTAGATTGGCTGTTAACCTGTGTTCTTTCATACAGAAGTGATAACTAGAATGCTGTTGTCTTACCCTGAAGCTGTTAGAAGCAGTAACAAATCTCTGTACCTAAATGTGGAAAATCTTCCATTAGAAGCTTAAAATGACCCCTTTCCCCTATTGCCTTTGCTCTTGTCTATTTCTTCTGCTGGGACTGTCTGGTTTTATCTCCTTTCTTCTAGATTCTGCTCCAGCCTTGAAGTGTTTCCTGAGTCCTTCAGTCCAGTGTGTCTCTGCATCTCAGCAGTTACCTCATTAGGGGATCTCACCGATTGCTTTTCTTTCTTTCTTTCATTTCAGCCTCTCTCTCATTGTACGCAGATTCTCTAAGTAGAAGTTGGTCATTGTTTGTTTACCAGCCCCGAGCCTGTGCCCTGCCCTAAAGCCTAGCAGTGAACATTTGTGGAATTTTACACAAGAAAACTTAACCCAGTGAAGAAACCACCAGGGCAGGGGTGGAGTGCTCTTCATATTAGAAGAGATTTTTCTCTTTGTCGTTGTCACTGTAGAAAAGTATAGAAGGTCACATGAAGACATTGGTATCTAATAAATATCTGTTACATTCAGAGCACTGGCTAGATAAGGGGGTCAAAAAAGATAGACACTTCTTTCAGGAAATTTACTAAGTACTTGGAAATATAGGATTAAAGTGCCAGGAAGAAAAGTTACCAAACGCACAGGAACTTAAAAACTGCGGAAGGCAATATTGTGCAAGCAATTTACACGTGTGTTGAGGAGCTGTAATAGCACTGATTGGATCCACTGTAATAAAAAGAGCAGAAAATAATGGGAATGAAAACACAGAGATGTTTCATTTTGCGTATAACACTGAACGATGTGCCTTTTCTGTGTAGATAAACAAGTGCTCACGGCCACCCACTCATGTCTTGTATCCTGGGGGATAAAAATGGGAAGTCATAAAAACACCACTCAGAACAACAAGGTCCTGCTGTAGAGCACAGAGAGCTATGTTCAGTGTCCTGGGCTAAACCATAATGCAAAAGAATATGAAAAAGGAAAAAAAAAATATATATATATTGTAACTGAATCAAAGTGTAACTGAATCACTTTGCTGTACAGCAGAAAATAAGCCAGCATCGTAGATCAACTATACTTCAGTGAAAAAAGAACTGATAAAGGAAAGCAGAGAGTAATAATAAAAGGACCATAGTTGTTTTTTTTTTTTTTTTGTGGTACGCAGGCCTCTCACTGTTGTGGCCTCTCCCGTTGTGGAGCACAGGCTCCGGACCCGCAGGCTCAGTGGCCGTGGCTCACGGGCCCAGCCGCTCCGCGGCATGTGAGATCTTCCCTGACCGGAGCACGAACCCGTATCCCCTGCATCGGCAGGCGGACTCTCAACCACTGCGCCACCAGGGAAGCCCCAGGACCATAGGTTTTTGGGGAAAAAAACAAAAAAGTACAAAAACACCACTCAAGGCAAGTGGGAGACATAACCGTGGACACAGCCTGACTTGCACATACCTGGTGCTGATGAGTTACAGAGATGAAAGGAAGGCATTCTGCTTGCATCCGCTCTGTAAACTTCCTGCCTAATTAATGGAAAGAATGTGAAAAAATTAACAGGCAGGGATTCATTCCCATGATCAGTTTTGTGAGACTGTTTCTATTTAGTACATGAAAAATTGTTTAACTTACTCTTGAAAAAGTATGAGCTCTGAGATCATGGCCAAATCCCCTGAAACCTTTGGCAGACTGTCAGCCAGAGATGTCTTTCCCAAATGAAATGCCTGCGTGGAGAGAGATACATATGTACATACATTCTTATGTAGATAGATGCGTATGTATATATACACAAGCACACATAGGTTCATGTATATATACACACATGTACATATATGCATATAGACAGGGTATATATATAGATACAGTACTTACATGTGTACATAGATATACATATAGATACACATATGTATAGGAATGTGTATATGACTGTATAGACAAATGAATATACAAATATATTATTTTTGAAAACCTCTTTTTCTAAATTATAATCAGTTTTTGAAAAATGTGTGCCTGTATACCACTTTGCTGTAATATAAATGAACTGATTGAACTGATTTGGATAAATCAGGCGAAACTAGTTTGAAATTATCTTGTGTGTTTTAGGAAATAGTGTTTCTTACATATCAATGGATAGTAATTTGAACAATACAAAGGAAGAAATAATTATCAGGAATTCTCTTTCAGTAAGTGCATATGAATGGTTACTTTTTGGCTCATGTAAATGTTAGATGGAGCAGCTCCCGCTTTCACTGAAGATGCATTATTTTAGGAAGGGGAATTTTAGGAATTGGGTGAGCACTACCCTGAAAAATGATATTCGATAATTACTTGCAAATTGCCAAACTAAAATCCAGTGTAGTCTCTGTCAGAATAAGGACACATTTAAATCAGTGACCTTTATAACAGTTGCCCAGTGGAAAAATTCTGATTATAAACTTTGGTTGTAATTTAGGGTAAGGAACACTGGACTTGTAAACAGCCCTCGGGGACCTGTTTGTTGCTCTCATTGTCGGCCTCCGCACTGGCCTCAGCCTCAGGGACTCCGGGCCTCCCACCAGGAGCCTCCCCCGCAGGCAGCTGACCTGGGCTGTGCTTCCCTTTGCTCTCTCTTCTCTTTCTGAGCCCAGCTAATTTCGCCCATCTGGTACCTTCTTCCCTCCTCTCAGCATCCTTCCTGTCTCCTCAGCCTCTTCTGTTGCTTTTGAAGTTATGTGGCAGGGGGGGTTGGGGGGAGGAATCTTCTGCTCCTTTTTATAAAATTTCCTTTTGATCTTTCCATTCATCCTTCTCCTGTTCCATATACAAGAGAAGAGAAGTAGGTCAGATCATGAGAAGGATATTGAATAAGACAGAGACACTTTCAAGTTAAAGAAAGATAATCCATAGATTTAATGCAAAATTAGATCTCCCCTCCCCCCAAGTAGTATCATTAACTTTCAAAACTTAACTTTCTTAAGTTCGTAGGGTCTGCTTTTAGATTCTCTCTCCTGCCTCATTTCCCTCGAATTAAATCTACGTTGTTTTCTCAAACATGTAAGAGAAAACATGAATTTTTCTCATTTTCATACTGACATTAGTCTAAATATTTACTGTAAATATTAATATTTCAGCTAAATTAAAGGCTTGATTAAGCCATCGATGATGAACCTGAGCACCTTTTATACATTTTTTTCCTGTGGACAAAAGCCTCGGATGAGTCCTCCTTTGGAAGCCAATCTGCCTCCTTTTTGGAGACTTCCCGTATTATCTTAGGCTTTTAATGATGAACAGGGCACTTCATGCTGTTAAATAGATGAAGTTTTATAAAATTGTATCATTGCAGGTTTTGATCAACCTATGTACACACTTTCAGTGTATAACTAGGCATTTAGAAGAATCCGAATAAAGCATTTGTCAAACAAATGAGCTCTCCCTTCCCAAGGCCTCCATTTAATAAGTCAGATTTTCATTCCTAGTGAAAGTGTTTTAACTGATAAACTTGGGGAATCTGGTGACTTGGTCAGTCAGCGTCTCTCAATATGGTTAAAAAATACTTGAAAGCCTGTCTGTAGTTGACCATTTCCACTTCTTTCTCCCTCTTTGCTTTGCAAGTTTCTCTTTCTTGTCCTGTTCCTGGCACCCCACGTGCCTTTCCTTTTGAACCCTTGGAGCTGACTTGATGTTTTTCACCTTGAGTCAGGCCCCTGTTACTGTCTTACGATTTTCTAAACCAGTAAATGGAATCATCTTAAGTTTGAAAGGTTGAAGTTTGACTTCACCACCTTGGGGCTCTCATCACCTCCGCATTCTGAAACATGACGTGCTTTCTGAGGTATTTTCACGTTTCAGGTGATTGATTATTTTCTTTATCAAGTTTTCCTGTAAGAAGATGAACTTTACAGAATCGATAGAGACCGGTGGGTTAAATGTAGGCTCAAAGCTAAATGGCCAGGCTTCGAAGAGAACCCTGACCACTTTCTAGGTGTGGCTTTCGCAAGAGGTTGTGAGCTGCCTGTGCCTCGGTTATCACATCAGGAGAACTGGCATAAATAGAAAATCATATGGGGATATAATGAGTGAATAGAAGTAAAGTGCTTAGATCAGTGTCTTTCCATTGAAATGGCTCAGTAAATGTTGGCTCTCGTGATTATTTCAACTGGGGAAGTATGCTTGTGTCAGAGGCCTATAGTTAATATTTGTTGAACGAATGAATGAATGATGTATCATCAACTCTGTATTCTCATAAACACCTGGTACGTTTTTAGAGCTTTCTCTGAGTTATTTAAAGGTACCAGACATTCAAAAACTGTCTGAGAGCTTGTAAAATTCAGGTTGATTTATTCTGGCATTTTTTTGTAGGACAAATCAGTTAGGCAATATCCCTTATTTATATTTACAATAGTAAAAGAGAAGTTTTCAAAAATGGTGACCCTGGATATAAACATGAGAAATGACTTGTCTTTTGAGGTGAATTTCAGCAATTTTAATACTATTTTACCACTATTATGTATATCACTACTGTTTAACACTATTTATATATGTGTTAAGTTCCCCTGCACTTCCAATACTTGCAATATTAGATTTAGGATATATACACAAAACTATTTATTGACAAATTAAATCCATTTTTCTCAAGCTCTTGATATTGGAATAAATGTTCTCTGTCTACATTTGTTCTCTCCACAGATTGTTCAAATCAAATCAAAAGAGTTTATGGCTTTTCATTGGACTCAGTTTAATCCTGTTGTGCCTTCTCGCTGTACAGATCCTCTATCGGGGAAAATGGGGTTTCATATTTCTTAGCCTGAATTCTTGCACAGAAAGATACTAATTATTTTGATTTCATACTCTCAAATCTGTGGGAAACACCATTCCCTCTAAGCTGATGATTTATTACCATTTTCCAAAACAGTTTTAACAGGCAGATGAAATTCGACTCAAGATAATTATATTGAGTTTGCAAGGCACTTGCAAGACTAAGTCCCTGCTTTTGAATGGTATCTAATAATTAGGAATTGCCCATGGCAGCAGGTGAAAGAGGAATATTTCCCCAAATCACCCCTACTCTCACTACAAAACAAAATCAGCTCTCACAATGGAGAAGGGATTACACCCCTGGTTCCCCCACTCAATTCAAAATCACTTATAAAAAAAGTCAAGTCTCAACACTGTGAATGTTATTTTGTTTTTTTTTTGTATGTCTATCTCTGGAATTATTGATGACCCATTATGTTTCTTTGTAATTTAACTGGGGACGCAGGTTCGTGCCCCAGTCCAGGAAGATCCCACATGCCGCAGAGTGGATGGGCCCATGAGCCATGGCCGCTGAGCCTGCGCTCTGCAACGGGAGAGGCCACAACAGTGAGAGGCCCGCATACCTCATAAAAAAAAAAAAAAAAGAAAAAAGAAAAATACAGAAAAGAGTACTAAATATCAAGATGGAATTTGCAATGGGGGGGACAGAAGAATGTTAGTGAAGGAGTTTGGGAGGGCCCATCAAGAATTTAAAATAAAATAAAATAAGGTGTCATATGAGGACCTTGGCCTTGGCAGTGTCCCATAAACTCATGGGAATATACTGGAATTTAATTTTTCCTGGTTCTTCAAAGATTTAAGACATGGAACTCCATTATGAGTGTAATTCATTTTGAAAAGGCTCAGTCTGTTTCTCATGATTAAAATCATTGAGAAATACTCAGAATGGGTTGCTTTATACTTTATTCCACCATGGAACTGTGGTACAGAAAGACTTGAGAGTATTTTAAAACCGTTGCCATTTCAGAATCCCATACATACAATTTTAACAGTTTTCAGATGAAATATGTAAACTGCTCTTGGCCTGCCGAGGAGTGAAATTAGTGCGTGGTGGGCTACCTCATTTCAACAGACTGGTTACCTTCCATTGTTATAAAACCATTGTTAGAAAAATTAGCTGTGTGACAGAAAACTCTTAACTAGTCCCCAGGAAACTAATTGCTGGAAAGGCTTATAGGTGCTTTTGCACTAGAGTTATAAAAATGGAGAAAACTCTGACAGTAAGAGCACAAGAACTCCTGAGGACCTAGTAAGAAATTAAACATTCTCCTGCTCTTGTGAGATGGATTGTACTCCCCGTGTTGCTGTCGGATCAGTTTACCTCTTAGAGCAGAACAGAGAGAGGGCAAAGTCCTGGGCTGTCAGACACCAGAAAGTAAGAAAAACAGGGTGGCCTTGTGTGCAGCCTGTTGGATGCTGTGGGACCCGCAGTTGTGTTTTAATTCCTTAGAATTTAGTTGGCATGGACTTCTTACTTTAAAATAGACCTTTATCTGCAGAGTTCTGTTTTTGTCCAGGGAATATTAAAATGGTGCAGACATTTTTCAGTTATCTACAGTATCAAAGAAAATAGCCATTTTGGACTTAGTAAAGTATGATTTTTAAACAGTAACATTTCTTTCCCCATATTTTCTTTCTCTGTGGAATTCCCATTGAATGTGGGTTATGAGTGACTTCTCTGTGGTTGTCTGTTGAATAGTATTGTAATTTGCCTTCTCAGTACGAAGGCATTTAAAACATACACATTTTCATAAACCAATCGTTGGTTTTGCTAATGACGCCATTTATATATCGGAAGAAGATTCTGCCCCTGTGATGCGGGTCCCCAGCCCGTCCCCAGTAGATCTTACACCTTAGCCCAGAGCTGCCCTCCAGCGTCATGTCATCTGTATCCACGGACGTTTGTTGGGTGTTTCCTGAATCTCTGCAAACTCCCACTGTGTGCAGCGCAGTGTTGTTGATCTGAAGTGTTTTGCTGGCTAAGCATACCTCTCCCACACCACACACTCCATTAGAAAGTCTTTTCTGATTGGTATTTACATGTAGCCTTAAAATAAACACTCCATTGCTTATTTACTGATTTTACACTTTCAATTTATGTATCTCATTTCCAGGAATTTAATTAAATTGAACATAGGAAGAATATTAACCTCTACCTTGTTTGGTACTCATGTTCCTGATAAGTTTATTTGACCTCATTAATTTTTTAAAAAACTTAATTATTTTTTTGTTGAAGTATAGTTGATTTCTCATTAATTTCTTGAATTCACATCGTTTTACATATTTTTTTTCAAATCCATATATACAGACTTAGGATAAATAAATACTTTGAAGATTTAGAGTAATATAATTGTATTACTTATAAAACCCACATGAGTTTTGTATATATGTGCATGTGGTGAAATATTCCGTTGGTTAGAATTGTTCTCCGTGATGCAAAATTGAATTGTTGGTTGAGGATGGAATTCGTCCTTGGTTCTGATACAGGATGTTACTGTTTCTCTTCCTGATGGAGTTTGGAGCCAGTCTTGTTCGGACACCACTGAACAGTCTTGTTATTTCTGGGGTTGATACTCTGGAGAAAAGGAGCTTTAGAGATAATCTCAAATCCTGTGATCTTATCTTTTATTCTAAGGCTTCAACTAAAACTTTGAAGATTGCGTCCCATGTCTAGTTTTTCACAGAACAAGTGAGGACTTCTTTGCTTGTAGATGCTAGTAGCTAAGCTATGAGGTCAGGTACGTCAGGTACAAACATCATTAACTCTTGTCAGAGATCCCCTTTACCTTCAGAGTCAAGGTTTGTGTTTTCTCTGAGTTACACTGACTTGAAACTTATACATTGTCCGCTTGAGTGATCATCAGCTAATTTTCCGGTCAAGATAATCTGGTATAAGGGACGAGGGTTTAAGGAAAACATTTTCTCACGTTTATTGTAGTGAGGATTTCCCAAACTTGGTCAACAAAAGAAAAAATCTACCTGTTAATTGCAGGATTCAGTTCAACTAGTTAAAAAAAACTGTGTTTACATGAAAAGTATAATTTAAAGGTCTAAGAAAAATATTAATTATTTAATATAATTCAATTATATTTTATCATTTATTATGAAAAAAGTATGAATCAGGTATTTACATTTTATTTAATAATCACAAATCAAACACCATGCAACAGCAAAGAGGATAAATGTAGATTATTACTGAGACTGCAGAGGCCACCTGTAGGTACTTCCCCAGAGTTTAATCTTTCTGTTATAATTTTGCATAC
Organism: Inia geoffrensis; assembly: GCA_036417435.1. NCBI lineage: Eukaryota > Metazoa > Chordata > Mammalia > Artiodactyla > Iniidae > Inia > Inia geoffrensis. Next base: position 1,424,507 of record CM070906.1, on the reverse strand, counting down.
TCTTCTCTTGAGAACTTAATGTAGCATGATTATTGTATGAACATTGTGCATATTCATATTTGATTTTTAAAATTACCCTTACATTTATAGCCTCATAAAAATTGAGTGTGAATGCAGTTGGCGTGGATTGAACATTTGCTGTAAGGAATGGTATCAGGATGCCATGCCACATCCTGGAGATGTGTGACAATATATAAATATACACCTTGGGGCCGTGCTGGCCAGTAGACTTTCTGTGTGGATGGAGATGTTTTCTACCCTCTGCTGTGTAACGTGTACTCCTTAGAGGCACATGGCTCTTGAGCTCTTGAAATATGACCAGTGTGACTGAGAAACTAATTTTTAATTTTAATAATTTAAATTTGAATAGCCACATGGGCTAGTGACTGCTGTATGGGAAAGCCCAGACTTGGGGGTTTATAGGTCAGTTGTTAAAATGAGATAATACGTGGGCAGTGCTTAAATAAAGTTCAGTGTATTTTACTATAACACTTACTCTCCTGGTACACACAGGGTTAAACCTATGTTTCACAGACCTTATATCTTTTAATACAGCAATCATCTGAGATAGCCATTACTCTTCAGATGAAAAAGGCAAAGTTTCACTGGGTTAAGTGACTTAGCTCAGGTTGTAAAGGATCTTGGGTTCAAACAAGGATTTATGGCTGAACTGACCTCCACTTATGTAGGCTTTCATGTTTTTGCTAGCAAATAGCAACTTCGTGTATGTTTAATATTGCAGCTCAAGCACCGTATTTACTTTTTAGACATTTTTCCTCCCACCATATATACAATAATGTTTTTCTTTTTGACTAATTCTTCTAATATGCGTGAGTGGATATTTTATCCTTACTGAACTCCTCCCAGGGGAGAAAACAGACGAAAAACAAAAATACTTTGATGACCTTTTACCTCAATTACATTTTTTAAAACATCCAAGGTGATATCTACTGTTGTTAAAGATATGGAAAATAAATTCAGATGGAAAGACTTGATAATACGTGTAGATTTAATTTTATTATCCATTTTGTTCCTCCTACACTTTTTCAAGGAAATGGAGTTTATTTGCGTGGAACTCTGAGAAGTGGACTGTTGTTGGGCTTTTGTGAAGAATGGTTACATATCACATTATGAAAGATCCCTTGAGAGGTGGCTCCTCTCTTAGAAGCTCTGAAAGGTTATTTGCTTGTTTCAAGACGGAAGAGTAGCTGTTAAGGAGAGTGGTCCCCTGTGTATGGTGATAACAGCCTCCAAACCCTGCTGTACGTGTCCTGGGCTGTAGCCACAAGGGTTGATCGGGACGCCCACCACACTTCTTAAAGAGCTGTGTATGTACGTTAACATCTTTCGGTGCTTGATATTTTGTTTTAACGTCTTTTACAGCTGTTGGAAAGTATTTTTAAATAATTGTGTTGAAAAACAGAGCAGAAACCACTTTGGGAGGTATTGGCATGATGCCAAAGACTATAGTATGTTCTCTGTTTCTGTGTTTTTAAAAGCAAAAAAACCCCCCAAAAACTGATTTCATTGTAGTGGAGTTTAAAAAAATGTGATGAGGCCTTCCCTGGTGGTGCAGTGGTTAAGAATCCGCCTGCCAATGCAGGGGACACGGGTTCGAGCCCTGGTCCGGGAAGATCCAACGTGCCGTGGAGCAGCTAAGCCCGTGCGCCACAACTACTGAGCCTGCGTGCTAGAGCCCGTGAGCCACAACTACTGACCCCACGTGCCACAGTTACTGAGCCTGCATGCCACAACTACAGAAGCCCTCGTGCCACAACTACTGAAGCCCATGAACCTAGAGCCCATGCTCCTCAATAAGAGAAGCCACCACAATTAGAAGCCCGCACACCGCAACGAAGAGCAGCCCCCGCTTGCCACAACTAGAGAAAGTCCACGTGCAGCAACAAAGACCCAACACAGCTAAAAATAAATAAATAAATTAATTAATTAAAAAAAAATTAGTGCACAGTATATCAATTCTTACATCCACTAGATAGCACAGTGTTTCAGATATATTGGGTTAAGAAAAATACGCAATGAACATTCATTTCACCTGTTTTATTTTGTATCCGTGGTTACTAGAAATTTAAAATTGCATGTGTGAAATGAAATTGAGTTATTTGTAGTTAGGTGGATGGACCTAGAGTCTGTCATACAGAGTGAAGTAAGTCAGAGAAAAACACATATCGTACGCTAACACGTATATATGGAATCTAAAAAGAAAAAAAGGCTCTGAAGAACCTAGGGGCAGGACAGGAATAAAGACACAGATGTAGAGAATGGACTTGAGGACAAGGGGAGGGGGAGGGGTAAGCTGGGACGAAGAGAGAGATTGGCATGGACATAAATACACTACCAAATGTAAAATAGATAGCTAGTGGGAAACAGCCGCATAGCACAGGGCGATCAGCTTGGAGCTTTGTGACCAGCTAGAGGGGTGGGATAGGGAGGGTGGGAGGGAGACGTAAGAAGGAGGAGATATGGGGACATATGTATATGTATAGCTGATTCACTTTGTTATACAGCAGAAACTGACACACCATTGTAAAGCAATTATACCCCAGTAAAGATGTATAAAAAAACATTGCATGTGTGGCTCACGTATGATTTCTGTTAGATAGGAATTTGTTAGACAGTATTTGCTCTGTGTCTTCCAAATACTGCAGCTAGTAGTCTTACTTCTGGCATTTTAGCTTAATGTTTTGGTCTTTTTAAGCGTCATATATTTGCTGGTTAACAAAGTCCACATTTAATACCCGACAATTTCAAATTTATTCTGTGAAAGCAGTAAAACTCAAGTCAATTAAAAGTGTATTCTGGGGCTTCCCTGGTGGTGCAGTGGTTGAGAGTCCGCCTGCCGATGCAGGGAACACGGGTTCGTGCCCTGGTCTGGGAGGATCCCACATGCCGCGGAGCGGTTGGGCCCGTGAGCCATGGCTGCTGAGCCTGCGCGTCCGGAGCCGGGAGAGGCCACGACACTGAGAGCCCCGTGAACCGCAAAAAGAGAGAAAAAAAGTGTATTCAAAGGAGTTTTGGACTTTTGTGAGTAGAAAAGTGATCAATTTTGAATTGCTTTACACACCAATTGTTATTGTGTCTTATGGGTTATGTGTTCTGTCAAGCATTTGTTATTATAACTTTAGTTAAGACATTTGGGAATATTGCTTTGTTTCATTTTCTGCATTTTAAAGGACTAGACGTATGATGAGGTCTTGGAATAAATTACATAATATTACCAGACATGCCATATATAATCTCCTGTTAGGAGGGCAATAGACACTTCCTGGGATGGAAGATTTAACACAGGCACTAGATAAAAATAATTTCCAGGCAAAGTGTTAGGATAATTGAAGATGTTTTTTCTTACATCATCAGAACTACTGAGCAAAAGAAAGCAGGAGGGATCGGAAAGCACATCGCGGTCCCTGCTTTGCCGGATGCTAGTAGTTTCAGGTCCGGATCCTGTGATCGGACCCTGGAGCTGCTCTCTGCAGGCGTCTGTGTCTCAGTCGTTGACTCCAGTACAAAAGGCGTTCACAGTGATGTCCTCAGCAACTGTAGCAGCTCTGGAACGTGAAGACCCGTGTATTGAGAAGACACTGAAATGACAGAAATTTTCCATTTTTGTTGAATCCCAGAATAATCAGAGGCAGGGGGATTTTTGAGGAGGTCAGGACAGGATTGTACTAAAAATGAATGTTGAACACACTTCTGATTCCCCACTTCTGTTGAGGTAATTTGTTTCTTTTGCTCAGTTGTTTAAATATATGATTTCTGCATAGAAACTGAGAGCTCAGAATCTTTTAGCGTGGCTAAGAGGTGTAATTTTTTCATTCCCTTAACTCTGTCACATTGAAACGGTAACCCAGATTTTCGTGTTGGTACCCCCTACTCATTCCCCATATATGACCTCTGCCGGGGCCTCGGGGTGTTCCGGGGCCTGATCCCAGGATACGCACCTGACCCAACAGGGTCCTGACGCCGTGTCCTCGAAATCATGGAGCTGAAGCCAGAGAGGATGTAACCTTCGGCTCTCACCAGATGCAGTTGTTCAGAAACGTCTCTCTGTCACAGGGAATCACTTTGGTGAAGTCTGTGGACCTCTTCTCGGAGTAATGTTTTCAAATGTATATCATAAAATATGTAGGATTATAAAGAAAATAGATTATAGGGAAATAACAGTTGTCACACCATAAAAGAAAACCCAAGATTCGATAGCCTAGTATATGTGATTCTTAGAGACTGTGACCGCCGTCGGGGAATTGGGGCAGACAAAGGGAAGGGAACAGGCGTGGAGAGAAACCGGAGACAGTTGTGAAGGGGGTTCTAGTTTCCCCTGAAAACCAGCGGAATGGCTCTCATCTTTCCTCCCCACCACTGCGCCAACATGAACTGTATTTATAAGTTGATGAGTTAGAAACAAAGTTCCTCTTTGTGCTTTGATACTAAGAATCATTAGAATGCTAATGTGGTACTACCCGTGTTACAGACACTTTAAGGAAAATATTGCTAAAATTTAGATCATGCTCTACCCCCTAACTCTAAGATTTTTAAGGTAATAGTCAACAGTGGCGTCCCGCGGAACTTTCTGAGATGATGAAAATATTTCACATCTGCACCGTCTAGTACGGTAGCCACCAGCTACCGTGCGTGGTTATTGAGCTGTGGAAAAGTGGCCAGTATGGCTGAAGTTAATATTTTGTTTTATTGTAATTAATTTGAGCCTGGTTTCCAGTAGTTACGTAGGGACAGCAGAGGCTGTAGGGCTGTCCCCTTGGATTTACATGGTCTAACAGCTTCCGAAGCAGCAGTGTCTCAGCCTGGCGTCCACGGATGCTCTGGTTCCCATCACGGGGACACCCCAGGGATCCCATGTTCTGGGGGTGCTGCCAGGTATGCAGTCGGGGGTGGGCAGAGCCCGGGCTTGGAGTTCTGGCAGTCTGAGCCTGGCTGCGTGCCAACGACATGTGAGTCACTGCCTCGGGGAAGCCGCCCAGTCTACCTCTGTAGGACCGGGAGCAGTGATACCCCTCGCACGGTGAGAGCGAAATTAAACAGATGTAAGCAGCTCAGAATAGTGCCTGACATGCTGTTAGTCAGTACATGGGTGATATCACTGGATTTCTTTTGCTTTGGATAATTGTCAAGATATCCAGGTAGATGAGCTCACTTCAGTTGATGCCAGGGAAATGATTAAAGAAGAAACCTTCCAGAAGATTCCATCTTTGTCTCGATCTACTTGGAAAGGATTTTGAAAACCATACCCTGGTCAACGTATCGATAGTAAAATAAAAGATACCCTAATATCCTGGTCAGTATGCTAAGGTAGATATTCGAATAGATTGTTGTGCTATTTTGCAAGCGTGTGATGCCTTATTTAATTGTTAGGTTGAAATTTCCCTACATTTTAAAAACAGGGTTAATTCTCTCAAATTAGAAAATTCTGCTCTCAGCTGTCAACAACTGCTCATGCTTCTTTTGTTCTCCTTGGATTTAAGTGTACAGTGATTATTAAAGGAGTTTGCATTTCAGCGTATTCCAAGTTCTGATGATTTTGAAGTGCCCAAGTGATGCTTCCATCACAGGTGTGTGAGATGTCTGTTAGGGAACTCTCAGGGAGATGAGCCTGAATGATTCTGTTCAACAGCCTCGATCAGTTCTATTCTCCGTACCCAGTACCTTGAGAAGCTACGCCGTGGGTGTCATAAGTGTTGAGTAGGGCGTGGGCCACAGTCTCCTCTCATGTTACTATCCTTTATCGTTTGGTACTCTCTGTTTATGGGTAACCTGACCTAGATGTGCGGGAATTTATATTTACCTAGCAGTTGTCCCCAGAGAGTTTTCTGGAACATTTCTATTAACAGCCTACTTAAGGTCGGTCTCTTAAGTTGTGGAATTATTTTTGGATGCCCCGTAGCTAATGGCTGCTCTAGGGTACACTGTGCTGTGTTTACAATGATTCAGGATATTTATGTTCTTATCTCCAAATACCTGATCTCACTTTTTTTTTTTTTTTTTTTTGCGGTACACGGGCCTCTCACTGTTGTGGCCTCTCGGAGCACAGGCTCTGGACGCGCAGGCTCAGCGGCCATGGCTCATGGGCCCAGCCGCTCCGCGGCATGTGGGATCTTCCCGGACCGGGACACGAACCCGCGTCCCCGGCGTCGGGGGAACCACTGCGCCACCAGGGAAGCCCTTTTCTTGGTTTTTATGGCCACTCTGTGCTGCTTGTGGGAGCTTAGTTCCTGACCAGGGATTGCACCCAGGCCCGTGGCAGTGAAAGTGCCAAGTCCTAGCCACTGGACCTCCAAGGAATTCCCTATTTTTCGGTTTTTTTTTTTTTTTTTTTTTTTGAGGAACCTCTATACATAGTGGCTGCACCAATTTACATTCCCAACAGTGTAGGAGGGTTCTCTTTTCTCCACACCCTCTCCAGCATTTGTCATTTGTAGACGTTTTGGTGATGGCCATTCGGACTGGTGTGAAAGTGGTAGGTGCTTTTAAAACTTTTTTTTTTTAAAGATTTTTTTGGATGTGGACCAGTTTTTAAAGCCTTATTGAGTTTCTTACAATACTGCTTCTGTTTTATGTGTTGGTTTTTTTGCCACGAGGCATGTGGGATCTTAGCTCCCCGACCACGGATGGAACCCGCGCCCCCTGCATTGGAAGTCTTAACCACTGGACCGCCAGGGAAGTCCCTGGAACTGTCTTTCACCAGCACAGTTTCTGTGTCCTGAAGTCCCCACCTCCATCCCATGGAGGAATAAAAACTGAAAAAGCAAAGGGGGATCTCAGGACCCTTGCTTAAGTGACACCATCTTGGCTTGTTTCCTTGGAGTGTTTCTGCGGCTTGAGTGGATGAGGTACTGGGGATGCAGAGGTCACTCAGTGCCTCATTCTGTAGGTCTTCCTTCCTGGTGTGATGGCAGTGCCCAGAGTCCTTCCTGGAGGGTGAGGGTCTTGTTGCTGGAGGTTTGGGGCCCTCACCGGCAGAGAGGACCGGGGGCCTCTGGCTTCCGGGCTGAGTCCTTGCCACTGGTTTTGTTAGGGCACCAGCTCTCCCCTGGAACCCACACCTCTCACTCCCCAGGCAGACCTTCTGGGTGGTCCTCTCGGCCAGAGTTGGGGGGTTGGCCGTGCTCTAGAGGTCTGTTCTCAAACACATTTAACTCAGTCCTCTGAATTTTCACAACCCCCTTTATACTGAGCTGCAGGAGGATTCAGGCTTAGTCGGTCTGGCCCTTAGTTTTCCCACCAGCGACCTCAGAGAAGCTCTCCACCTGTCTGCTTCCCAGCTCCCACGATCTGGTCACCAGGTTTCCTCTGTTCGTTTTCCCAGCGTTGGGACTTGAAAACGATCTATTATCTGTCGTGTCTGTGGTGTTTGGGGGGCAAAAGTTTACATATATACCTTGATACTTGTATCTGTATCTTAGCACAGAGCTTAAAAGAATTTTCAAACTTAAAAAAATACTCCTTAGGATCCTAAGATGTTGAGTCGTAAGGTTTACAAAGATAAAAAGGAATCAACTATGCCGCAATATAAAATAAAAATTAAGTTGGAAAAAGAAAAAAAAAAGAAAAACATAAGCATGAAAGGTATGGATTGACTTAGGTAATAATAATAATAATGAAAACAAAAGCACCTCTTGCTCCTGGGTCCGTGCTATGGCTCCAGTGCCCTTCACCTCAGAACACCTATTATTAGAGAGAAATGCGGTTAATAGCCCGTTTTGCAAAGACAAAGCTGAAACACAGAGTTCAGCTGACTTGCCTACTTCCCAAAGCCGGTCTGTGATGCAGCTCGGACTCAGACCCAAACATCTGGTTCCTGGCCCTCTCTGCTCTTCACCTCCGCGTCGTCCAACTGGAAGGAGAGAGTTGGATCAGCTCTTGGGATGTAATGAGCCCTAAACGTTTGGATTCTGTAGTTGCTGTGGTAGAAGAAAGCAAGGTGATTTCCATTCTGAATAAAAATGGAGACAAATATAATTTTTTACTTACTGATGTAAAGTAGAGGAGGTGAGTACAAATAAGTAAAACCAGCCTACATAGTGAATGTGGTTACTCAGTATTTCTCAATTTTATATCATTGTTTAGTGTAGGAAATTGCAGCAATGTGTTACCAGTATATTGAGGTGTTACCCAGTTCTTTGTCGGTTACCCATCATCACTGTATATGATTGGGTCAGAAGGACCTATTTGAAGAGTAATGATAAGTTCTTTGCTACCAGTTGTTTTAAGTGCAGCCAGGCTATGAGCATCATAAGACTGATTAACTCTAATAAACTCTAATTATTAAGATAAATGGTGTGTAACATTTTCTAGTAAAGTTAATCTTCCAAAATATTTAACATCTGTCACCAACAGTATGTTTCAGAAAATTTACTTTCTTAAGTGGATTTGTTGGAGCATATATACCTATGCAGTATTATAGGGTGCTTTGTGCCTCAAGCAACTGAAAACCAAGTTCAGATTCAAAATTAAAGTGGTTCATCAACTCACATGAAGAAATCAAAGGTACGAGATGGCTTCGTCGGGCTAAACTGAGCTGTTTATGCTGTGACTGGGTGCCCACACCCTTCCTGCCCCTGTCTCCGGCTGTTCTCCGGCTCTGAGCACAGGCTGTAGGCAGCATGATCGCAAGCAGGTCCAGGTATCCCGTGACAACGCCCAGAGGAGCAGGGCTGGGGATGCCTGCTCTACTCTCTCGGTGAGAAGAAGAAAATTGTCCCAGGAAACCCTCACTCAGAACGGGCCACCTGGCCACAGCTGGGTCAGATGGTCTTTCCTAAAATAAAAATTGGCTAGGGCAATGTAATTATCATGACTGACTTAGAATAATTATCTGAAATATGAAGATCAAAGCAATAATAGAGATACTCTTTGAATTGTGTTTTTAACGCTGAATTGAAATGATTTTGTACAGTGACATTTTATGGAATTACTTAAAGTTCAGCAAATAATATGCTTGTGAAAATATGAGTCATTGCTGATGGTGTTAAGAAAACCTTTAATGTGATCATTTAATTTTCAAAATCCTTATGACCACATTGTCCAATTTCTCATACAAAGAGAAATAAAAGCAATTTTATACATTAGAAATATATCAAGGGGCCTTCCCTGGCGGTCCAGTGGTAAAGAATCCGCCTGTCAATGCAGGGGAAGCGGGTTCGATCCCTGGTCGGGGAGCTAAGATCGCACGTGGCGCGGGGCAACTCAGCCCATGCGCCACAGCTACTGAGCGCTCTCGCCTCAACTAGAGAGCCTGCGTGCTGCAAACTACAGAGCCCGTGCGCCCTGGAGCCTGCGCACCACAACTAGAGAAGAGAAAACCCTCACACCACAACTAGAGAGAAGCCCACACACCGCAACGAAAGATCCTCATGCCTCAACAAAGATCCCGCGTGCTGCAACTAAGACCGGACACAGCCAAAAAGAAAAAAAAATAAATAAAAAATAAATCTTTAAAAAAAAGAAATATATCAAGAAATGGATGATTACCTATTTATCTACTTTGCTGGCTCAGAGGTCTCTATTTCATAGTGAATGTAACCTGCAGCGTGGCAATAATTTCAAATCCATAGTTTTTCTGGAATTACTTTCTGTGCTTTCCACTAGAATTATTCAGGTTCTCACAGAAATTCAAGCCACATTTAGAAACAGATTTTAAAATATGTCTCTGTTTTAAATAAAACTTCATCATTTTATTTTATTTTTTTGGCCATGTCATGTGGTGTGTGGGATCTTAGTTCCCCAACCAGGGATCGAACAGTGCCCCGTGAATTGGAAGCATGGAGTCTTAACCACTGGACCACCAGCAAGTTCCTTAAATGTATCATTTTCATGTCTTTCTTCTTGCAGTGTACTTCACTTACACATATGTATCAGTTGAGTGAATGACATTCAGTGATGGACAAATAAACTACTTTGTATCTTCAGAAAAACTGCTTAATGCCATATCTTTAGATATATACACTCAGCTCTTTATCTGCTTTAACATATGGTTCAGAATGGATCATTGGATCAGTGGAACTATGATGTGAGCTCACAAAGGAAGCATGGATTGATGTAGTCCTTAAGGACTTCTGCTAGAACCCCTTCAAAATACAGAAAAGTAACTTAGTAGTAAGGTCTTTTAAAAACTGATCCTATCCAGTGAAATGTCACACCACCCCCTTTTTTCCTACTGCAGTGCCTAACATTTTTGTTGTTGTTAAAAATTTAATGAAATAATTCAATTGTCATATTAATTAGAGATCATAGACCTGCATTAATTTTCTTCAGTCCTGTGATTTTTTTGTTTCTCTTCGAATGACTGGACCCCTGGAAGTGTCTGGAAGAGAAAGTATCTGGCTAAAATGTTCCTCCTAGTATGTTACCTCTTCTCCATTTTTGCGTTTGTTGGTTTCTTTTTTGGAAAAGTAATAACATTTCCAGGAATGTCTTCCCAGTGCAAAGGTAGCTCTTTGTTACTGGTGGGGATGCAGCAAGAAGCATCCTTCTTTCTCCCATCTTGTGCTTTCACGATAGGATCCTGTTTGTATTTTTATTGACCGGGTACGAACACTGTACTTGCGTACTGGACTCCTGCAATAGGTGGGAAAGAGAACAGTAATCTGAGGTTATGGTAATGTGAGCAGTCCTTCCGCCGCAGTAACGCTGTAAAGCACGGAGACTGGAGTGAAGATCTGAGTCCAATTGCTGCTTTTCTGTGTCCTCCCAAAGTCTCTGCGTGCGTCTCTCTCAAAGACAAATCTTCAGTGAACTTTTACTCTAGGGGTAAACAGTCACTGAAGTCATAAGAATGTTAAAGAATCTTGTTCAGTCATAGAAATTGAGTAATTAGGGCTCAACATTAAAGGAAAAATTTCTGGAAATGTAGAAATGGTCTCGGTTAATGCTTGCCTGCTTCCAAGGTGTAGCCTTACTCCCACTTTGTCCCCTCCTTCCTTCTGTCCTGTATGATTCTCAAGGACTTTGCACACACCCGGTGGGGGGGAAACGGGTGGCCTGCAGGGAGCTTGCGCTCTCCTTATCTACAGATCACCTGAGGAAGTGACTTCTCTGTGAAACAGTGCTGGGGAACTTGGTTACTTATTGAAAGATAAACTTAGAATACTTTTAGTACCAAAACTAATATTAAAATAGATTTCAGATTATTTAAAATGTGAAATATTAAAGTGTGATATCGTAAATATCTTAGTAGAAAAAAATAGGTATTTTATTTTTGGATCTCTTAATAGAGAATTATCACCTTAGCTTAAAACCAATAGATGAGTCCCATCAGAACAGATGGATATGTTTGGATACACAAATAAGTATTAAAACTTTTTGTATCAAAATTCATGCATATTTTATGTACGCTAGTATGAAAGACTGAACATACTTAAATCAAAATATTTTAGTAGATATTTTTGTGTTTTAAGTACTTTAAAATTTTGATCCCTTATCTGTTTCTGTATTTTGTCTGTTACAAGGGCCATAGCTTAGCCATTCTGATTAGCCGTGTAATCAAAAAACAAATAAAGCAAAAAATTGGAGCCCTTTATGAAAGAGTTAATGATCTATGAATGATGTCAATCTGTGGTGTTGATTATAATGTTCATAACTAAGATAGCCAAATTAAAATTCCATTTCAGAATTTAAATAGCATATGCACAAAAGTCACATAACATCTAAAAACTGAATCAGTAAAAGTAATGGGTTTAAAAATGTATTTTATCCTCCTTCATTTTAAAGTTTTAAAAAGATGCAAAGCTAAGAGTAACATAATCAAATCTATTTTGTATCCTGTTTCGTTAATTCAGGTCCATTTCTTCACTTGAGGCTGGGGATGAGAAACGCTCGGGTAGAAATGAGCGTAGTATCCATGATTTCTGGCTGGTTGTTTTTTTAACATCTTTATTGGAGTATAATTGCTTTACAATGGTGAGTTAGTTTCTGCTGTATAACAAAGTGAATCAGCTATATGTATACATATATCCCCATATCCCCTCCCTCTTTTGTCTCCCTCCCACCTTCCCTATCCCACCCCTCTAGGTGGTCACAAAGCACTGAGCTGATCTCCCTGTGCTATGCGGCTACTTTCCACTAGCTAGCTATTTTACATTTGGTAGTGTATATATGTCCATGCCACTCTCTCACTTCGTCCCAGCTTACCCTTCCCCCTCCCCGTGTCCTCAAGTCCATTCTCCATGTCCGTGTCTTTATTCCTATCCTGCCCCTAGATTCTTCAGAACCTTTTTTTTTTTTTTTTTAGATTCCGTATATATGTGTTAGCATATGGTATTTGTTTTTCTCTTTCTGGCTTACTTCACTCTGTAGGACAGACTCTAGGTCTATCCACCTCACTACAAATAACTCAGTTTTTTTATGGCCCAGTAATATTCCATTGTATATATGTGTCACATCTCCTTTACATGATTTCTGTTTTCACTGAGCATATTTATTTACTTATTTCCCTCCAGACATTTTAGAGGAGATGTAGGTTTCCTCTGGCCCATCTAGGTCAGCCTCTGAGAAGCCCCCTACCCAGCAGGGAAAAGGAAGTGAGGGGCTGGTTCCTGGACAGTTCTGTACTAACCCTAACAAATCCCAGTCTGCCTGGGATTTCGGGATCATGTTGGTGGGTTGGGCCAGAATTGCAGGTGTTGATTTATGGGTGAGAGGGTTAAGATACCAGGCAACAGAGGACTTTCAGGGTCATTTGTTCAAGGTCAGACCGTTCGGAGTATGTCCCCTGCGCACGCCTTCTCAGCCTCAGAAACCTTGAAACCTGCCTGAATGTAACGTGGGCTCTTCTGCTCTCGGGGAGCCCACATTCCTGTGGGAGGGACCCAGTTTTCCTAAACGGTGTTCCGGAACACCTGCCTCTATGCAGCACTTGGAAATTTTATCAAGATGAGTAAGCTCTCATGTTTGGAATTTTTAAGAAATCATAAATGAACAATTTCTCAGCTTTTTTGCTGTTCAGATTGCCTCTAGTAATTCTGCATATGCCAGAGGCACAGAGATTCAGCAAAAATAACTCTACGGTATGAACTGTAGAAATCATCTGAAGATGTGTTCACTGATAGATATCTGTTACTGCAAATAACCAGCACTGGTGATTAAACTAATGTTAGGAAACATGATTGAAATATACTTTCTCTGTTGACTGCCTTACTTGAGTGCTTTTGTTGGCACATTTATTTTATGTCTTTATAGAAATATGTATGATTATAGTACAGGGTTCACAGAAAAGTCTTTAAGAAAAACTTGAAAAGCTTTCATAATCTTACAGTGAGGAGAGTGCTAGAGTCATAGTTAACTTTGTGTCGTGTCTCAATTTTCCAGGGTCTGTTTATGATCTATAGATTATGTCCTCGGCATATTGAGTATTTTTAGATGATAGTGCAACGTTTAATACAACCAACATATTGTAAGCACTTACATTTAATGTTTGTTTTATCTTTAAAATATTACTAATATTGACATAGACTGGATAATTGAATATAGCCCGATGTGTGCACAATTTTTTTAAAATCATGAAGCTATCACTATAAAATTTGTATAGAGAATTAGAAAATTTATAATAGAAAGTTATACAATTCAAACTTTGTAAGTTCAATGTGTTAAAATTTCCATTTATTAACATTGCTGTGTAGCTAAGTTTCTGATGAGCAAGTATCACAGAACAGCAGAGTTTAATCCATATCAACTTCATGTGTAGCTTTTACCAGTATTTGGGCAAATATATCATTGGATAAAGTCAGGAAAGTACTAAAGTTTTATGCATTTCGTCTCAAAAATTAGAAAAAGGGTCAGAAAATTTTGTAGAAAGGAGTGGAATATTCTCATCACTTGACAGGTACTCACATGGAAATGGGACTGTAGAGTAAGGAGGAAATATGAAAAATCAGCTGCCTCTAAATTATTCGAGGATGGAAGGAGTTGGTACCTCTCACTGCATCCGTACAAATGTCCCCAAATACAGACTCCCTGGGAAGAGGTTTGTGGCTGGGATACAGGACCACGGGACCATTCTCACTCTTGAGAAGTAGACCTACTGTAAGATGCGAAAACACACAAATATGATTTATACTCTGCTGACAGTGGGCTCCTGTGAGAAATGCTGAGCCGCGTGCCGAGGTGGAGGTGACCGATGCCGATGCCCTCCCAGACCACTTTCCAGCCCAGTCGTGCCCACTGTGGAGACGGTTCAGCCCAGTACTCATTGCCTCCCTTGACTTGTTTTTTTTTTTTTTTTTTTAATATTTATTTATTTATTTAGGCCGCACCAGGTCTTAGTTGCGGCATGCATGCGGGATCTAGTTCCCCGACCAGGGATTGAACCCAGGCCCCCTGCATTGGGAGCTCGCATTCTTACCCACTGGACCACCAGGGAAGTCCCACCTTGGTATTTTTATATCCTCAGATTTACAGAAGTATTTCCATTATTAGGAGGGAGTCTGGAAACCATGTGGCAAATGAGTATGTACTTTGAGTGCTGGCAACAGTACAGGTCTGTGTGTGAGGACACACACACCACACACACATCACACCCCTCTGTTCACAGATGGTCACGGAACAATCATTCTGGAACTTTCCTAATGTGAGAACCCCATGGGACTTTGGTAACTCCTGTGTCCTACAGGGGGGTTCTCGGCCTCCCGGTTGATGGTGGAGCTAAAGGTGTGTTTTCTGACAATATCCCGGATGACGGCCCGTGGTCCTGCCGTCTACACTTGAGAACCACCGCCGTGGAGGGAAAATACTGGCCCTGAGCAGGTTCAGCCACTGGTTCATGGTCCTTTCGTTGCTCTCCTCTGCTTTGCCGCTTTGGAAGGATTTTTTTTAAGTTTACATTTTCAAAAGTTGTTCATTCCTAATAGGACATCAAAAGAACAGAGTCGCTCTTTTTGGCTTCCTGATTGATCGAGTCAGAGGTAGGAGGAAGGGAGAAAGGCATTGTACAGATGGATTTGCTCTACGCACTCATTCCCTTGACACGTGTTCATTTAACAGTCAGCCTTTAAAATTTGTTGTAGTCTCAGGTGGACTGAAACAGCCTAACTCAATTTTGTGCACACACACACACACATTTTATGTAGGATAATAAATACATCAATGTGTCTAGATTGAAATAAAATTGTGGAATATGGCCGATGCACCTGGCCTTGAACTGCTGTGAATTTCCAGGACGTTCTCAACGATACGACCCATGCAGTACTTGGTAGAATGTTCCTAAGTGGCGAAGACCTGTGACCCCTCTCCAGCGGGGCTGCAGAAGGATGAGGGAGATTGAAACTACTCGTGTTTGAAGCTGATTGAATAGTATCTTCCACTGAGGAAAATCTCAAACTATTCCTTCTGATGTGTGCTCTTTCTAGGGAGAAAGACGGTAAGAACAGGAATTATTTTTTCCTTCAGTGTGCATCACGTTTGGAAACTGAACATTTCACATTTTGAAAAATTTACAGATATTTACTCTATTTATTTTGAATGCTAGTGGAAATGAAGGCTTAAGACAAGACATTTGCTGTGTATGCATTTCTAGCCTTCATGGATAAACTTACAGAATGAATGAATGGCCTTTTCACTTTTCATCTAGACTTTGATATTATATTGAGGAAAATTCAAATCAGTCGCCAAGAATTAAATACTGTATACGTGTATATGTATATCTGAGGCAACAAAGCCCTCTGAAAACCCTTCCCTTATGTTCTGCTCACAAGTAGAAAGTCAAGATCGGGGCTGGGATGCCAAAGGAAGGGCTGGAACGGCGGTCGGACAGGCATTCGCCCCGACAAGTGTGACGTCTGCCTCAAAGCCTTCACCCACGCTGCTCTTCGGGGTCCCACCTGGAGAAGATGCCCCGGGGCGCGGCGGCAGAATGCCTACACACAGCGCTGGCACAAGCTGCACGTCTGGGAGGATTGCGGAGACACGGGCCCCTGCCAGGAGAATCTGTACGTGCACGTGATGGCGCCCCCACCTGGGCGGCGCGTTCCTCCAAAAGACATCCAAGAACCTGGCAGCCCTCTTGCAAAACATGCTGACGTCCAAGCTCCAGGGCAGCGCCAACCTGAACAAGGAGGAGGAGAGGCAGGAGAGGGCATGGATGCCAACATTGCCACGTGTCCACAGATTCCCGGTCTTGAGGGCCCCCCGCCCCACAGGCTCTTTCTAAGTCCAAGTGTTCCGTCCATGTCTCTGTCCTCTTGGGGCCCCAATGGGGGGCTCCGTTCCAGGGCTGTCAGTGATGGTAACAGTGGCTTCACGCCCCCCGTAACCTGTGTCCTCGGGAACACTGTCACATGAATGAAAGCTTGTGGATGGCTATAATCACCGTCTGGGGTTTTTGGGGCTTTTTTTTAGGATTTTCACACATGCAGGCAGGGGTGTCCTTAGAGAGACACCTCTTGGAGAGATTGATATGGTGCCTTGAAATAAAAGTACTTCCACTTGAAATGCTACGCCAGCAGGGAAAATGAATTCTGTTATTCTGAAAGAGGTAGCAGGAATTATTTTAATAAAGGAAACGTCCTTGTGAGAGTGAAAAAAAAAAAAAAGATCAGGGCTGGGATCAATCTTTCTCAATTTATGGGTCTGTAAACTCTAAATAGAATGAGAGGTAAGCTATTAAATAATGCTGAGCAAAGGACTAGGGAAAAGTTGATAAAACGAAATGGAGAAATAATCCCAGTTACAAAGGTAAGCTTGCTTCATACTTCCATATAAATCTCATATAAAGGAGGCAGGTGGACAATATAAGGACAACTGAGAGGACAGAAAAAACACAGAATGTTCTAACTAATGGTAAATGTGACTTCTAAGTACCTTTGAATACTTTTGATAAACTTTGAGACAGATTTTTTTTTAACTTTAAAAATGAAATTTTGTGATGCATAAATGCAATCAGAACATTTTAATGTGACAGTCATATTTATAAAAGCTATGCAATGGATACCTACCCAGACTTAATTTTCATGCCGTTAAAATAACACAGGAATAAAAACATACTAGCAAACAAAATTAAATTGAGAGACCGGGACATGAATATCGGTACCCCTACACCTCTCCTCCCCACAAATTTATTGGTTTCTTTCTTCAGGAAAATGTCAGTACAAGGTATACAGTCATCAGAGTTACAAGGGAAAGCGTAAGACTAGCAGCTGTTAGTATCTTGATTTTTTTATGTTCATTAACAGCTCTTATTTTGAAGTAGAACAATAGATCATTTTTTAAATCTGTTAGCTTTCTAATACTTTTCAGATGATTTCTGAGTAAATATACCTATTCATCTCTTGGTTTTAAACAGAGGTAGAGATTGTGGTCACTGCCTTACGGAGAGAAGAGCCCTGTAAGATGCTCTGTCCCTCCCTACGTACCACTCTTGCAGCATCACCACAGGTGATACTTAGAAGCCCAGGGAAAACAAAACCAAACACGATTCAAGTTCTTGATTATGTTAACATTGAACCCAAATCAAGTAAAATAATCCCTGGGATTAAAGATAGAATAGAATTTGCTTCACTTTTCTCAAATCAGGCAGGAATTAGATAAAATCTGACAGTGTTAAAGAAAGGTTTGCTGTTGTTCTGTTGTTGATGGATTAAGCAAAGTAAACTTATAAATCCCTTGCATTCATATTGCTTGAATAAAATAGTTTGTAGGAACAATGAATGCTGGAGAGGGTGTGGAGAAAAGGGAACCCTCTTGCACTGTTGGTGGGAATGTAAATTGATACAGCCACTATGGAGAACAGTATGGAGTTTCCTTAAAAAACTAAAAATAGAACTGCCCTATGACCCAGCAATCCCACTACTGGGCATATACCCTGAGAAAACCATAATTCAAAAAGAGTCATGTACCACACTGTTCATTGCAGCTCTATTTACAATAGCCAAGACATGGAAGCAACCTAAGTGTCCATCGACAGATGAATGGATAGAGAAGATGTGGCACATATATACCATGGAATATCACTCAGCCATAAAAGGAAACGAAATTAAGTTATTTGTAATTAGGTGGATGGACATGGAGTCTGTCATACAGAGTGAATGAAGTAAGTCAGAAAGAGAAAAATACCATATGCTAACACATATATATGGAATCTAAAAAAAAAAAAAAAAAAGGTTCTGAAAAGCCTAGGGGTCTAGGACAGGAATAAAGACACAGACGTAGAGAATGGACTTGAGGATACAGGGAGGGGGAAGGGTAAGCTGGGATAAAGCAAGATAGAGGCATGTACATATACACACCACCAAACGTAAAATAGCTAGCTAGTGGGAAGCAGCCGCATAGCACAGGGATATCAGCTCGGTGCCTTGTGACCACCTAGAGGGTTGGGATAGGGAGGGTGGGAGGGAGGGAGACGCAAGGGGGAGGGGATATGGGGATATATGTATACGTATAGCTGATTCACTTTGTTGTACAGCAGAAACTAACACACCACTGTAAAGCAATTATACTCCAATAAAGATAAAAAATAAAATAGTTTGTAGGAAAAGGAATAGGTCTGATATGACATTGTTATCCTGGATACCAAATATAAAACTTTTAAATAAATTCACAATATGATGAGTCTTTAGAAGGATGTTTGTTAGAGGGCATGAGTTCACTATTGGTGTCATTATTTATGTTCCTCTTTTTTTACACATATTCTTGGAGAGGTGCTAGATGGGAAAGTAAAATTAATGTTAAGACCTGGGTTTCATTAAATTTTCAAGGACACAAGCATACACATACAGGTGTCCTAAATATATTAGGAATACAAATATGCAGGAGAGTTTTCTTAGGTTTGAGATGAATAGTACATCACGTTTTTTGTTTGTTCGTTTGTTTGTTTTTTTTGCGGTACGTGGGCCTCTCACTGTTGTGGCCTCTCCCGTTGCGGAACACAGGCTGCGGACGCGCAGGCTCAGCGGCCATGGCTCACAGGGCCCAGCCGCTCCGCGGCATGTGGAATCCTCCCGGACCGGGGCACGAACCTGCGTCCCCTGCATCGGCAGACGGACTCCCAACGACTGCGCCACCAGGGAAGCCCTGTGGTCTTTTTTTTGTTATGTTTCTTCTCATTTTGACTGTATCTTTTATTTTTGACCCAGGCTTGAATGCTGTCTAAATTGCTTTCCACTGAAGACAGTCATGTGGTGTGTTTAGGGCAGGACGGGCCTCCGTGGCCAGTCAGGGAGGAGGGGGGCCCTGGAGCAGCCATGTTGAAAGGCTCCTGGTTTTCATGCCACAGTTGAGCACATGTTTTTGGCTTTGGCTTGGTTTATTTATTTATTTTTTTAAATTTAATTTTTATTGTACATTGGAGTATAGTTGATTTATCCTGTGTTAGTTTCAGGTGTACAGCAGATTGAATCACTTATGCATATACAGGTATCTGTTCTTTTTCAGATCCTTCTCCCATATAGGTTATTACAGAATACAGAGTAGAGGTCCCTGTGCTCTACAGTAGGTCCTTGTTGATTGTTTATTCTATATATAGTAGTGTGTACATGTCATTCCCAAACTCCTAATTTATCCCCCCCCCCCCCCCCACACCTTTCCCCTTTGGTAACTGTAAGGTTGTTTTCAAAGTCTTTATTTGTTTTTATTGATTTTTAGCATGCTGGGGAGAAAAGGAAAACTTAAGCCACAAACAATGAAGGTAAATGACTGTCACCCACCCTGAGATCCTGAGCGAGTCCGTGTGTGTGTGTGTATGTGTGTGTGTGTGTGTGTGGCAGACAGACCGAGTAACATTTGCAAGATGACCTGAGCCTTAGAGTTACTCAAACAGCGTGAATTTACAGGAAATGCCCCACTTGGGGTTTGTTGGTGTCTGTTCACCCTCAGTCCCAGAGCCTCGTGCACGGCATCCCTGTACTTGCTTGATGAATGCAGATGTGAATGACACCTGTAACCTGCTCCTTAGAAGTAGTTCCACCTTGAGTTAAAACATCTTTTAAATAGAGGTTGTATTTTATTATCTGAAAGCACCTTGGGGTCTAATCTTTCCTCACGATATGCTTACAATACAGTGTTGTATAATTCAGTCATTAAAAAAGATCTTATATTGTTATTGGTCGTGGTGACATCAAGATGTCCCCGTGGTTGTGGTGACAGCGGTGAGAGGAACAGGTCTGCCCTTCCGTGACCTGCGGTCTCACTGGAGCGCAGCCCACCCTGGGGGACGCAGGGGCTTGGGACTCGCTGATTTGGGGGCCTCCAAGGAGCCAGCCCGAGAGGCGAGTGAGGTAGGGGTACATAGAGAGACCCTGACATGGACAAACACAGGCTGGATTTTCATCCCAAGCCCCAGGAGCCTGGGGAGTGAGAGGTGGGAAGGAAAAGTGGTCCCAGGACTCGTCTTGAAGTGGGGGGGTCTTTGCAGCGTCGATCGGTCAGGAGGAGAGGACAGAAAGGCAGGAGGAATGGCAGGGAGCCTGTGTCCGCTCGACCAGGGAAGGAGATGTAATAGGGGACGTGGGCTCCAGCTCGGGGCGTGGCGGGAGGCGTGGTAACATGGGTGAGGTTTCTCCAGGCTGTCACTTGGAGTGAGGGGGCCTGGGGACAGTGCAGGGCCTGGCCTGGAAGCACAGAGCTTTCTGACTCAGGCATGTGGTCGGCGGTTTTGAATAGGGACCAAATCCAGCCTGGAGTATAGACGGTGTGCTTTGCAGCAGATCCGTGTTCTTCACCTTCAGCCCTTGACGCCTTCCTCGGAGACTGGAGCGGCCCTGCCTGTGCCTCACCAGGGAGGAGGCACGCAGTCTTCACTAGTCACTGGAGACTGTACCTGAAAGCAGGACGCCCTTGAAGAGTCGATGCTGGACTTTCAGAGATGCATAAATATGATGAGTTCCATTACTTGTGTTGTTACTCATTAGCCTGTGAGCTTGTGTGCCATTCCTGTATAAAAGCATTCAGAATAGGCAGTCTTCGCATCATAATACCGAAGTGTAATTTACCATTTTAAATGCTATTTAACTTTTCCATTGGTGTTTTGCCTTCCTTCTTGTCTTAAAAACTGGCATAATGTTTTCAGACTTTCTGTATACCACCCTCTCTGCCCCTTCTACCTTGTGTTTGCTTTTACAACACTACTTTTGAGAACATGACTTTTTTTTAACCTTTTTTTCTTTTTACTGTTCCCTTACTTCTGAAAACTCAATATATGGTTTGTTTTTTAATCATTTCATAACAGAGTGTAGTTCTATTTACCATTTTCCTGAGGCTGATGTTGCTATTGTCTTGAATACAGGAAAAAGGTTTTGGAAAAGACACTGCAGTACTAAGTACGTTGTATGAGTTGATTCCTGTTCTTTAGCAGGACTGATGAGAAAATATTGAGAATGTGTTCTGTGATTTTAATGTTCTCCAGGCCATGTCTAATTGAGTTGTGTGGAGATTGTGAACCTCACACGTATGTCTCTTCATGGCGTTTACTGCACCCTTCAGACACGAGCTGTAAGAGATGGAGGGTCCACTGACGTGTGTGCGTGTCATGTCAGTGGTGTGTCACGTCTGTCTGAATCTGTGGTGACCTCGCCAGGACAGTAAGACTGCTTCATCCCGCACTGTCGTTTGTAATGTTCACTGAGGTAATTCTACCGCTAAAGAAGGCAATGGTAACTTTTACTCCAGTCTCCGGGGAGGAACAAGTGAACGCATGGCGCTTTACATTTTTTTTATTAGAATCTGCTAGCAAAACAAACATACCCGTGAAAATTATTAACAGGGGACTTGGAATAACAGTTTTGCATGGTTAAGTTTGCAGGTTTCTTTTTGTATTATTTTGCAGTTATTTGTGTTTATAGGAGCGATTTTACATTAAATTGCACTGTTCATAGTAGTCATAATATTTTTTGTTAAGGATATTATGGGTTAATATGTTCCCTCTATTAATATTTCATGGGGCGTGACTTCTTTGTGAGACATTTCAGAGCAACTGAAACAGTTTTGCCATTAAACATCTTTCTTGGGGAACTCCCTGGCGGTCCAGTGGATAGGACTCGGCGCTCTCACTGCTTGAGGGCCCGAGATCCATCCCTGGTGTGGGAACTAAGATCCCACAAGCCACGCGTTGCGGCTCCCACAGTCAAAATGAAATGGCTCCTTTGGAACAGAGGACAGTCACAGTCACGACTCTGTCTCTGTTCTTTAAGGATGTGACAATGGGGGGTTAGTAGCCAAACATAAAGCCTGGGGATTTACCCACGATTCGAAGTAAATAGTATAAAATCTTGCTCTGCGATTACATACAGCCAGGAATCCTGTCAGACACAGTGTAGTCCTCCACTCTCGCTTTCAGTGGTCCCTCGTCTCTTACTAACGTTTCTTACGTTTGATTCACTTTTCTTAAGTGAAACCCTAGAAGAAATCTCTACGAGGCACCATTGGATTCTGGCATCTCTCACCTAAGGCTGTTACACGAAACTCTGGGGAAGGCCCAGTGGGCAGCCGACAGTGTGAGAGCTGGCTGAAACAGAAAGTCTGATGAGGAAGCTATATTATTATCCATCCTGTGATCTGATGGGAGAAGTATAAGCCATTTACAGGAAAAGAGTGACTTTCATTAACCTGAAAAAGTCTTGTGCGCTAAATGTCAGTATTCCGGAAACCACTTTGGGTATTCACACAATTCTATGAATTATATGTTATTTAAATATATAGATTTAGATATGGGTATTTTTTTCATTATTAGCTTCAGTTAAAGCATCTAACTTGGTTGAACTGTGCAATGCAATAGTGTGATTTTGGACCTGCAGGATGGTACCCTCTGAAAGGGGGGCGTCCATGAATCCTGTGCAGGGAGACATTCTAGCATTTTCCAACAGTCAAGGCTTATTAGAGAAATAGCTTCATTTAACTAAGATGTTACCCAACGTGGAAATTAATTTAAATGGTAACATTGAGGATAATAATTCTTTACTCTGGTGGGGGGGGCTGAATTTTAAAATCATATAAATGAACCCTTTCACTCATGTGGGGTTAATCATTTTGACAGTTTTTTTGTGTGTGTGTGTGTGTGTGGTACGTGGGCCTCTCACTGTTGTGGCCTCTCCCATTGCAGAGCACAGGCCCTGGACACGCAGACCCAGTGGCCATGGCTCACGAGCCCAGCCGCTCCGCGGCACATGGGATCCTCCCGGACCGGGGCACAAACCCACGTCCCCTGCATCGGCAGGAGGACTCTCAACCACTGCACCACCAGGGGAGCCCCATTTTGACAGTTTTAATGCGCTCATGTTAAAATAAATGTGCTTATGTGTTTGAAATCATGTTCTCTGTTACATTGTAGGGTAACACCCATTAAAATCTTCAGTTAGTACTAAATTCAGTCACAAATGCTAAACACCAGGACACACACACACAAAATCTACATTACTTCTTGAAGGGATGGATATGCCAACAGAAATTGCTACATACAACACAGTACAAACATTCAGAGTGACTGAATTATTTGATTTCAAAAATTATTTTAGCAATCAGGGTTGATTTTCAAGTCGCTGTTACATAACAAGACAGCCAGAGTGTGGCTCTCCTTGTTTCCAGGAATGCTCTTTGGACAGAGGTATTAATAATAACTGTAATAGCTAAAATTGTGTAATTTACTACATGTCAGACGCTGCGCTGTGTGCTTTACAAATATGAGTTTATTTAATCGCCAGGACAACCCTCTGGATAAATACTGTTATCATAAATTGAGGCCTGGTGGTAGGTGACACATCTGAGGTCACTTGAGGCTGGAGGGTCCTGGAGCAGGAACCCAGGCTGACGTGGCTGCACAGTCGCTTTGGTTGGTCACAGACTCTTGTGCCTGTTGAATATGGTGTGATTTTGACACTTGCATCTTAATGTACAAGGACGTCTATATCTATGCATCAGTTATGGGCTCTCCTTCATAGAAACCCAGAGCCCACCATGCGTGGAGTTCAAGTGCAACTTTGTTCACAGAACAAGATACTTCACTGGAAATCATGTGACATTTGTAGGGATTCTCAGCAGTAAGGAATTTCTCTTCTCTTTTTGTTTTTAGTTTCTGTCGAGACTTTCGGGCATTGGTAAGAAGGAAAAAGTTTGGTCGACAGTAGTGGTGAGATCCGCAGGCCTTCAGGGCTCAGCCAGGTAATGGAAATTATTAAACGTGTAAGATGATAGGGAGGAATAGGCATGGTGGTAAATTACAGACATAACAGTCTGCCTCAACACCTCAAATGCACTTTTTTTTTTTTGCGGCATGCGGGCCTCTCACTACTGTGGCCTCTCCCGTTGCGGAGCGCAGGCTCTGGACACGCAGGCTCAGCGGCCATGGCTCCCGGGCCCAGCCACTCCGCGGCATGTGGGATCTTCCCGGACCGGGGCACGAACCCACGTCCCCTGCGTCAGCAGGCGGACCCTCAACCACTGCGCCACCAGGGAAGCCCCCAAATTCACTGTTTTTACAGCGTGCACCAAACAAACAAATCTGCCTGATGTCAGCCTCAGGCCTTCACTGCTGGTTTCTTATTTGTGTTGTATAATTATGTAAGTATCTGTCCTGATGATTTCAATGACTTCGGTGGAAATTCTTTTAGAGACGGCCGTTTGGTTAAATCATAAGATATAATACCAACAGGCATTTCGTTTTTTATTATTTCCAACAAATTTCAGTAACCTTTTATTTTCAGATGGTGAAAGTGATCGTTAAGGAAAATTAGAATGAAAATTCTTCATTAGAATGAAGACTTCCTTGATAAGGCCCAGGAATGTTCCATCCAAAACATCTGTTCTAACCTGTACTTAACTTATCAGCAGTTCTTTCAAGCCTCACTGTGTCTTCGCACCTGAGTTTTGTCTTGTACAGTGGATGATGGCTGCATCCTGCCTTTTATGGGTGAGGGAGGGTGAGGGACCGGAAGGGATCCGCCTCCTGTGTCAGAGCCAAATTCTCCCCAAACCAGTGGGAGTCTTGCTGGTTTAACCCCACGGTTGCCCTTACAGATCATGTTTGAGGCTCCGGTAGCTGAAACAAAATGTCGCTTTTCCTCCCTCAGGTTCAGAGCACAGAACTGCAGGGGACTAGCTTTCGTATATTCACTCTTGCGCCCCTCCCTTCTGCTCCGGAGTCGCGGTGACCTTCTCCATTAGGCTGTGGGCGAATCCAAGGGAGAGGTTGGTGTCAGGGCGATGAGGCAGAGCCTGAAGTCCTCTAAGGACAGGAGTGGGAACCAGGGCAGGTCCTAGAAAAGAAGAGGCGTAAATACTGGAAGCCTGGTCAGGATCATATGAAATCCCTTCTCCTAGATTTGCTAGTGACATTGGAGTATTTCAGGGGAAAGTAACAGAACAGCCCTAAGAAACCAGCCTTTCTGTTTCCTGAACAACTTGATGGCCAAGTTGCTCTTTTTCTCTGGTGGAAAAAGAACTTAACGTACTTGTAAAACAGGGCATAATGCCACTTTGATGAAGCTTTTCAAGAGTAACTAGTTCATGAAATATGAGCAGTTTGTCTATTTAAGGTTTAGCGGGGGTGGCAGCTGGCGCTCAGGAGGATTCATTGACGTGAATTTTACAGTTGAAAATGCTCCATAAGCAAACATAGAACATAGACACAGTCGGGATAAATGAGACAGTCTCTCAACCTATAAATTATTCACAGGAACATTTCAACCCTTAAACCTATACAGCCTTGTTTTTACAGTGAGTAATAGGGGTATTTCAGGGTGTTATGGGACTGAATTTATTTAACTGAGGGTGAACGTGAGAGATAGGAGAAACTCCAACAGACTAGTCACCAAAGGAGGAGTAAGGAAATAATTATGTTGGATTTATAGGTGATTATGGAGATACTCTGATAAGAAAGCTGTTAAATTAGATGTGTGAGTCTCATTCTGTTATATAAGCTTTAGAATCCCTTAAGCATCTGCATCTAGCTAGCTTATATTTTGGATTAATTATAATCACATACACACGCAAGGAAACATCACATGCGCGGCATGCTCGCTCAGCAGAACTCACAGAGGCTGGTGGAGAGGGGTTGTTGCTTCGCCCTGGAGCAAAGCCCCACCCACCTCCCGCCAGTGACCCTGGCCTTGGGCGGCTCTGGGCTCCTGGTGTCCTGTGAGGGTCCCGGTTCTCTCAGCCTCCTAAGCCGTGCCCCAGCTTCCAGCCCAGTCCGGCCTCCCCAGCTGCCCCTGAGGAGCCGGCCCAGGGCCCTGCGGAGGGCTGGTGGGGTGAGGACGCCCCTGTGATGGGGCTTCTCTGAATTCTACCCTCGACCCAGGCCCACAAGCGGCACTTGAATTGTTACGTCTTCTGCCAACTCTTCTTTACGGCGGGTTTGCTCTTGTATCCACCCGCGCCTGGGGCTCGAGGTGGCCGTGGAAGCATTGACCGTGATCTGGAACACTGTGCCTGGTGGTTTCCTTCCATCCTTAGCGCCACGATGGACTTAACACACGTGCTCTCAGAGTTCTCTGACTTCTAACTTTTAAAGTGGGAGCGATAGGCGTTGCTGTCCTGTGCATCTTAGCCGTAATTGGAATTGGCTTTGGGGAGGCACATGTGTACAAGGTTTCCAGTTTTAGAAATTAAAATTAATATTGCAGTGAATTTTCTTATGTCTTTGGATGTATTTCTGTGTGTGTGTGTGTGTGTGTGTATGTACGTGTGTGTGTATAGATGTGTGTGCGTGTGTGTATGTAGCTCTCGGCACATCTATAGGCCTGGGATTTCTGAATCATGGGACTATCTCACCTCTGTTTTAATTGCATGTGTTTTGTTCTCCATGAGAGACTTACTGTTCTTACAGTTATGATCTATTTAAATTTATCCACACGTTTTTTTCCCCATTATTCTCTTCCTTACTGAGTTGAGTGCTTTTCTCTGCCGTATCCTTGTACCTGAAGAACCACTTCTAGTCAGTCTTTCCAATGAGAGTCTACTGCTGATGACTTCACTCAGTTTTAGTTTGGTTGGAAATACTTATTTTTATTCTTCAAACCAAAGGATATGGGCATAGAATTCTTTTTGGCAGTCATGTTCTTCCTGGAATTTAGAGAGGTTATTTTATTGACTTCTGGCTTTTGTCATTTGAGTGGATAACAGTAAACTGTCAGTTTTGTCGTTACGCAAAGAAGGTTAAACTCCCAGTACCCCCCTCAGCTGCTCGTTAGATTTGAGTTTGCTTCATCTTATGTTTGCTTGTGTTTCCCTGCTTGGCGTCCATGATGATTCTTGAATCTATAGCATATTTTCACCACTTTCAGAAAATCTCAGCCATTATTCAAGTATTATGTCAGAATCACCTTCTCTCTTTTCATTACAGTGGCATAAATTAGACCTTATTATCTGGACACATGTTATATCTTTTTTTTTTTTTTTTTTCTTTTACCGTTTTTTTTTTTTTTTTCCCGGTACACGAGCCTCTCACTGCTGTGGCCTCTTCTCCCGTTGCGGAGCACAGGCTCCGGACGCGCAGGCTCAGCGGCCGTGGCTCCCGGGCCCAGCCGCTCCACGGCACGTGGGATCTTCCTGGACCGGGGCACGAACCCGTGTCCCCTGCATCGGCAGGCGGACTCTCAACCGCTGCGCCACCAGGGAAGCCCCCACTTGGCTCTTTTTATAGCTCTAGTTCCCTGGTGAAGTTTAGCATAATGCCAACTATTTTTCTGAGCATATTAATTATAATTATTTTAACACTTGGTGTCCGATAATTCCAACATCTGGATCGACTCTGAGTCTACTTCTAGGGCTCGTTTTTCCTGTTGGTCACCTCTCCTGCTCTGCCTGTTTATTTTCTGCGGCTGGAGTCTTGGTGTGACCAACCACAAAGGCTCTGGATGAGACGTCAACGCAGGGGGACGTATCACCTTCCTACCACCGAGTGGGAGCGTTATCGAGGCTGAGCTTCAGTACTTACAAAACTCGGTGTATTTCTGCTTCTCCGTAGATCCAGGGGTACTCTATTTTCAGGCGTCCCAAGTGAAATTCTTGGGAATTGATCACCTGCTCGCTGGCAGGCCCCATCTGCCGTGATTTATCCCCCAGGCCCCCGTGACTGCTGAAGGTTCCACTACATTCTTGCCTCTTCACACCCGGTGCTGTGGGCTCTTCTGCACCTGCCCCATGTGGCCTGGTGAGGACCTGGGACCCAGAGGAGGTGTGTGCACAGCTCACGTGTCCACTCTGCCCCCTCTTTTTTTGTCACTCTGCCTTCTCTTGAGGGTCCTGAATCC
Source organism: Inia geoffrensis (assembly GCA_036417435.1). NCBI lineage: Eukaryota > Metazoa > Chordata > Mammalia > Artiodactyla > Iniidae > Inia > Inia geoffrensis. The sequence continues at coordinate 1,396,308 of CM070906.1, read as the reverse complement.
TCAGTCTTGGCTGTCCTAGAAGCCTGGACACCTGGGTGTCACTTCCTTAAGAAATGGGGGGGGAAACTGTTCAGATTCTTGCCCAGCTTCCCAGCATCTCTGTTGGTTTAGAGACAGACGCCAGCCTGTGGGAGGTGAGCCCTCTCCCAGCGCCTGGACCCTGCCTCCCTGGCCCATGGCTGGTTCCTCAGTACCTTCAGATAATGTTTGTTTTGGTCCTTTGTTGGCTTGTTTGATTGACTTCTGGCTTCCCTGGTTTGCTTTTAGAGCGCAGCTGTAGGCTGGTCCAGCGTTCCTGGGGATGGACATTCATCTATTACTCTTTAGTCTCTGGGAAACAATTCAGAGCGGTCTCTTCTCTTCCTTTCGTTCTGTGCAGGTTATTTTCAGCGTGCTGTGTCACGGTCCTTCTCTGCATGGTTCTCCCTTGCTCTGCGTCTCAGGATGTCCTGCAAACTGCATTTCCCACACTCTGTGGTCTGGCATCCAACTGAGTTTGGAGCAGGGGGTGGGCACCCCCAGGGGACCCAGCCCTGCGGCTGAGAGGCTGTCCTACCCTCTCCTTTCGTAGGCAGACGCCTGGTCACCCTCTGGCCAAGGTCCTGGGGGTAGAGCCCTCCCGGGGTCTGGCTTCCGTTTGGCTCTGAGCCCCCATCGTGCACCGTGTCTTTAAGGAGGTGATGGGTTTCCCACTGCTGCTTGAATCTTGTTGCGTGACCACCCTCAGCTGTGCCCTGAATCCCACCAGCTCCTCTCTGAAGAGCCGCCTGGGTAAGGTTTTATCCGTTAACCTTCTGGGTGTGCCTTCTTCTTACACCCTGTCTGGTTTACGTGTTCATCCTAATCTGTGTAATTAGAGGGTCTGCTGAGGGTGAATGAGTAGGGTAGTTAAGGTTTTGCCCAAAAGTAGGGACTTTTAACAAACGTGTATTTGACCGAGAGTAAAACCTGAAAGATAATAAGTAAACGTTTCATGAGGTTTCCCCAAATGCAAGTGTACCTTAGTGTGAATTGTGCAGCTAGGAGACACACGATTGAGAGACACGTGCTGGGTTATTCTGTAGAACGGGGTCTGCAGAGTTCTTAGGTGAGACTGAACAGCGACACCACAGGGATAAGTCGGTAAACGAGTGCACGGTCTGGACCGAAGAGGGTGGAGAGGCATCCGCTGCCTTGGGCCTGTCAGCGTGTCGACCTGGAGTGTTTTCACCCCTGCAACCACCCGTATGGGATTTGCGGTTCCTCCCCTGACACGCTGACCTTTTCACATTGATTCTTTCTACCTGCTGCCAAGATGCAAAATCGATATAATCAAGCAAGCAAATCACTTGATAGTGGACTGGCCTGAAAATAGGGGAGAAAATCTCATTACTCAGTGTCCTTGGGTGTGCTGATAACGTGTATAAGACAAGTGCACAGGCCACGGATGCAGTTCTTCTAGATTTATACTCATAGATCTGATACATGATCTTTATTTGACGAAGAGCACAGAATCCAGGGAGCAGGGATGTGAGGCTCATTTCCGACGACATCTCTCGATGATGCCGCACGGCATTTCTCTTTTCCTTCGAAAGCAGTCTTGAGAGATACCCCCGACCCTCATTTCTCCGTCTCTGAGTTTCACCTGACATAGAGGGGTCGCGACCAGGTCTGTCATGGAACCGTTTTCACGGGGTGATGGGAGGGGATGGAGAGCCTTGGACATCGCCCGTCCCGTTTCAATCCTCCACCTCCTGTGGAGGCAGGCGAGTCCTGTGAAGCATCACCAGCAACCCTGCAGCCCTGGGGTTTCCTTCCAGAGTCCCGGGTCTCGTTCGCGAAAACCCAACCAGTTGTTCCCTTCCCTTGGGAATAAAGGTGGGCGTGTTGGCAGAACCCCTAAGTCAGAGCAGGTCAGTAGCCCTCAGTTTATCAGTTAGCTAACAGACCACTGAAACCTGTATAAATCTGTATAAAAACCAGCTGGAGATCTTGGAAGAGCCCTGCAAAATCTTTGGAACCCTGAGCCCTATTTGCAGTTGCCTGTTCCACCTCCTTAGGGAGCAGACTGGGGGGGGGAGATTCATAGGATTTGTGTGTTTGCCGAAACCTTATCTTATTCAGGTATGCTATGTAGTAATAGCTGTCAGGGGTGGCAGAGCATATATACTGATTTAAGATGCTAGTGCATTTCCTTTTGATTATTCCACCAAAGGTTTTAAAAGTTATTTTAAAAAAATAGCGGCAATATATATATTTTTTATAATCCATTGTTATAAACATGGGAATCAACCTTGGCAACGGCGTAATTTTAAAAATTTAACAGCACACTTTGCCTTTTGGCAGCTGCCTTCGTGGAGCTCATCTGTGATACTTATGTGACAGACTCTTAAAATGTGATGAATTAATGTTAAATGATGAAAAGCTGAGGTTTTCATTTGTAGTGTCTGGTTGGAAGCTAGTCTCAGATTTTAAAAATTGGTATTTAAAGAGTTAAGCAGGTTTTATCTAGAATAGTGTATTGTTATAGCTTCTTTGGAAATTATCCAGGAACAGGGCAGGTGGGCTGCTTGGAATGGTCCTCTCAGCTGGTGCTCCGGAGAGTTCGCTGAGACAGTTCTCGAGGCCGTGATGTAAAAATGTAAAAACGTACTCGAATAAAGACCAGTCATTCACGTCAACTTTCAGTGGGAAGAAGTGACTGCGTTGGTATTTAAGTTATGAAAATATTTCAAAATTGAACTACAATTGGAAATTATGTTCTTTTTAAAAAGACTATTTTTTAGAGAAATTTAAGGCACACAACAGAATTGAGATGAAGATAGAGAGCCTTCCCTTATACCTCTGTATCAACCATCAACATCAACATCCCCACCAGATGGTACATTTGTTACAATTGATGGACCTACAGTGTCACATCATCACCCCAAGTCCATAGTTTACTTAGGGCTCACTCTTAGCGTTTCATGGGTTTGGGAAGATGTATAAGGATATGTATCCATGACTATAATATTAGAGAAATTACTTTCCTCCCACCAGACCCCTGGCAACCACTGAGTTCTTTGCTGTCTCCAGTTTTGCCTTTTCTAGAAGGTCATATAGTTGGAATCATACAATCTGCAGCCTTTTCAAACTGACTTCTTTCGTTTAGTCATATGCATTTAAGGTTCTTTCATGTCTTTTCACGACTTGATAGCTCATTTCTTTTTAGTGCTGAGTCATATTCCATTGTCTCGATGGACGTATCAGTTTATTTATCCATCAACTACTGGAGGACATGTTGGTTGCTTCCAAGGTACAGAAATTATGAATAGGGCTTCTCTAAACTGCCATGTGTAGGTTTTTATCTGGACATAACTTTTCAGCTCTTTAGAGTCGATACCAAGGAGCACAATTGCTGGATGTGTGATGAGAATGTTTAGCTTTCTAAGAAACCACCAAACTGTCTTCCAAAGTGGCTGCACCATCCTGCATCCCCACCAGCAGTGATGAGAGTTCCTGTTGCTCCACATCCGCACCAGCCTTTGGTGATGTCAGTGTCTGGTTTTTGGCCATTTTCATAGGTGTGTAGTGGTATCTCATTGTTGTTGTTGTTTTCATTTCCCTGATGACAGCTGATGTGAAACATCTTTTCATGTGCTGATCTGCTATCTGTGTATCTTCTTAGATGTTTGTTAAGATCTTTGGTACATTTTTAATTCAGGTTGCTTATGTTCTTTACTTTTGAATTTTAAGTATTCTTTGTATGTTTTGGATAACAGTCCCTTATGTCTCTGTGTCTTTTGCAAATATTTTATCCCAGTCTGTGGCTTATCTTCTCATTCTCTTAACATTGTCTTTTACTGAGCAGAAGTTTTTCATGTTAAAGTTCAGCTTATCACGTATTTCTTTCATGGATTCTGCTTTTGTTATTGTATCTAAAAGGGCACCACCATACCTAAGGTTATCTATGTTTCCCTCAACATTACTTTCTAGGTATTTTATAGTTTGTGTTTTACATTTATGCTGCTTTCTAGGAATTTTATTTTTTGTGTTTTACATTTAGGTCTATGATCCATTTTGAGTCAGTTTTGGTGAAGAATGTAAGGTCTGTGTTTAGGTTATTTTTTTTGGTAGGAAAATATGTTCTTGCTTTAGCAAATTTTGCTATCTCCCTTAATGCTTTTATTTACATGTTTGCATTTATGTGTGTTTCAGTTAAGAAATTTTCACCATTTTTTAATTTTGAAATTTTTTCTTTAAGAATTATCCTTAGAACATGTTCTATGTAACCACTTTTAGAAATATCAACATATCATTTATGTAAGAGAAAAGTGAGTAACATTATTTTATATTAAATTATATTTAGATTTCTTTAGCCTTGTAAGTGGTCACTAGCTTATTATGAAATAAAGTATATTTGTATGCCATTCTGAAACATGGTTATTATAAATATTTGACATAGATACTCCTGATAATTAAAGTTTTTTTTAATGAAAAATAAAGCCCTCTCTCACCTGGGACAATGAATTGTAAAATGCCACTGATAACACTGACATTCATCTGTATTCAGGGGATTATTCATTAGTAGTTAGTAACCTCATATTGGAAGAGTTTTTTTAAAGTATTGTTTAACTGTTTAATGAAAAGTTGCCTGGAATTTTATGCTGTATTTTAGAATTTATTCCTTCTTCCTGTCTGCCAATGCATTTGTTCATTCAACGTTTATCACTTCCTTACCCATAGTTGGCGGTCGGTGGATATGTGTATTATGGATAAACGATGAAATAGAACACAAACGAAGGTGTTGTGCATTCTGTCTTTGATGGATACTCACAGATCCTGCTTTCACTGAAGTCTTTCATTGGTCTGCCCGTCCTTGCACTGGGTTCCTTACCTGGAAGTTAAGGAGTCATAGAACTAACAGATGAGGATCCCGCCTCTCTCTGTGTGTGTTCCTTAAACAAAGCAAGATTTTAAAAGACATCTTTGTGCCTAGAACACTTTCTAAGCCTAAACGGAGGTGCAAATATCATGGCTGGAGTTTGTGGAATATCTATTATTTCTTTCTGTCTGTTATTTTTCTGAGAAACAGAGAAAAACAGGTCGCAAACTGAGTAAGGATGAGGGGAGGGGGTTGAGGAGACGTGGTCTGAGATGTTCTTCCAGGGGTGCGGGGAGGGAGTGACCAGGGAGATGGGTGCTGAGTTCCCGCCTGATGAGTTCCCGCCTGATGAGAGGTCACGAATTGTGTCCGGGCTTGCACAGCTGTGTGCTTTACGCAGCTTTGTGCGTCAGACCCCAAGGAGCTGGAAATTCTGCTTAAACCAAGACTGGGATTCATGCAAGCACATCCTGTGAAGGGAGCAAATTGTGGGTTTGTGCCCAAAAGAAATTAAAGTAATTTACTAAGGAATTTAAGCTGGTAAGGCTAGAGAGGAAGACGTCAGGGGTGGGGGTGATAAGGAACATTGGAGGCGCAGTAGGAGTGATGGGTTAAATGTGTAGGTGGCCCGAGGCCATTTGCTGCTGGACTTTCTGGAGCGAGGGGAGGATGCTGCTGAGGGGGGTGTTTGGCTGCATCTTGAAAGCAGTGGCCTCTGTAGGCAGTTCTGTGCTCCCGAGAGCGTGAGCAGCTGGGGTTTGTGGACGTGCCGCCGCTGAGCAGAGGACATGGACGGGCTGAGACGCAGGGAGGGCCCTTGGCGTGGCCGCTGGCATCGCCCAGCGCTGTGCTGGGAGGAGTTGTGAGAAGTGGCCACTCAAAGCCTTCGAGCAATAAGAGGAAAGAAAAAGGGGTCCAAGAAAAGAAAGATGATCGTTAGGGAGGAGGAAGGTGAGTGCGTCCTAAAGTTGCGGATTCAGAGCTGGTACCTTGTAGGAGGGAGCAGGGAGGGCGTGTGCTCTTAGAAACGACTGCCAGGCCTTGTGATAACTCCTGACCCCACGACCAGGCCTCTGTGGGCACAGTTGGTGCAGAAAACAGCCACTGCCTGGGTGGACATCGGGGGAAATTCTGCTGAGACTATGGGGACTAAGGGGTTAAAGGTCAGCAACTTCACCAAAGCCTGAGCGTGAGTTTAAACATCACCAGGTGGCAGTTTCAGGAGACGTGTGTAGGGGCATGAGCTAACTGCGGGGGCTTTGAGACTGATGATACTGCCTCAAGGGGTTAAATCCTATAAGGTCACTATGCAAATGGCAGAAACCACAAAGATCTGGTTAAAGGGGCAACATACCCTGTTTCTCAGAAATATGTTTTAGAAGTAAATTCCATTGGTTGCACATTTGGGAATCATTTGGTTAGGGAATAAAATAATCTGACTGATGGACATGTTGCTTCACTGAGATCATCTTTTCAAAAATTAGCCAACATTTAAAGAATTAGTACACAATGAAATAGAAACAGTAGAACTTGCTGAGAATATCTTAATTTTTTATTAGAAATAAAGTCATTGCTTTTGAGTTGATATTTCATATCCTCTTTGTATCCTAATTATTTCTGCAGACTCTTGATGCAGAAGGGTTATTGGGTGGGTGGGTGGGTGGATGAAGTTGACTTCTCGTTGACCCTTTAGTAAATCTGAGAAATGGTTTTCTGACGGGGAACGAGGCGGTGTTTGTGTGTGTGTGAGAGAAGTGACAGGAGCACAGGCTCACTGGGGGTGTTTCTCTGAGCTCAGCAGGCAATGAGAGGTCGCTTTGAGCAGGAGAGAAGATGGACAGCACCCGAACAGAAGGACTGGGTACAGGACGTCAGTCAGTCCGAGAGAGAGGGCATCTAACAATAGCTGCCTGAGTTCAGTGACACTGGAAACTCCTAAGAGGAGAGGCCTTGGCAAAATACACCTCGGAGCACATTATTTATTGATGGAAATAAAATATTTCATAAGAAGTAAGTTGATAGTGGGAATGTGGTATTGACAGCTCTTGAGAAGGATAGACTTATATTTCAGTAGCACAGGCATCAACGGATACAGAATATGAGGATAAATAAGCTTCTGAACACATTATAAGACAGAAAGAGAGGCTGGGGTGATCTTAGGCTATACTTACGGTGAGAGCTCAGAGCAGACTACAGAACTGAGTGTCATGAGAAAGAAATTAATGTGTCAAATTGCACTTCAATTTTGTTAAGATCTTCTGCTATTTTCAAAGTGATTTTGAATATAGTAGTGAATGTCATTTTCTCTGTGCAGTAATAGGTGAATCATTCAAAAAGGGAAAGTTTAAACATAGAGCAGGAAAAATGACAGGCACTGGCAACAGGATTTCAGTCCATTAAATGCCAACGCAACACTTTTTATAAATTAAAAGAAAAAACGTGGAAAGCGGTAACAAATGCTTAATGACCAGTTTGTGCAACACTCTGTTGGCTTCAGGGGGTAAGGGAAAGGACAAACTCTGATTAAGAGAAGGTTTAGACTCATATACTCTTACAAGAAAAGCATAAGATACAGTTTTTGTGTGGGCAACCAATTCCCGAGCCTTTCCAAGGTCCTGTAGTCAAATATGTTTGCCTTTCATCAACTCCAGCCTCTGCAGGGTTAAGGTTCCATGTATTTCTGATCCGCAGAGTCATATATCACATGTGCATCTAATTTCCAGCTAACAAAGTTCTGTTGATATATCTTGTCTGTTCTGGTCTACATTATATGTGTCCTTGTATGTTTATATGTTTGTGCCTTTACAGTCATTTTACTGGGAAATCAGGAAACATATGCTTCATTAAATCGGCCATATTTAATTCCAAGTACTTTTTAAATATATAAGTAAAAATGAATTAAAATCATAACACTATTTACTGACAAGTGAAGTATTGAAATGGTGCAGTTTATCTTGGTTTCAAGACATTAACCTAGCTTCACAATTGTAATTATATATTTTAGCTATGGGAGGAAGAATAAAAATGGGGAAAAATCCCTAAGAAGAATCAAAAGCAACTATTCTATTTTACTCTTTCAGAAAATAATTTTTATAGATATTCTATGGGAAGAACTTGTTGATTTCAAAATTATGAAGATTATTTATATGCTGATCCCTTCCTTCTAGGGAACATAGTCTAAAGTAAAAGACATAATTCGCGAGATAAATAAGCGTAGGACTTGTTAGAAAATGAGTCTTGCATCAGAAAGTGATGGGTAAAATGCCCTGGGAACTTAGGAGAAAGAAGAGTAGAGTTGTTTTTCTGGGCGATCTGAAAGGCTTTCTGGAGAGGTTGGCCACTGAAGGTTTTAGAATTTGGAGTTGCTTTGGGGCCAGTACACAGCTTTGAAGGGATGTACTGAGAGACAGAACATGCTTAGATTAAAATGCTGGAAACAGGAAACCCAGCTGGGTCAGAGGGTCAGAAACAGAGTGAAAAACAGTGTGGGGAAGCAGTTGAGCTTGGTTATTGGTTCTGTAACCGTGAGGAGGTTTAGGGATTTTCAGCAAGGCTCTGAGATGCTAAGAGCTGGGCATCGAGCTCAGTCCTGCAACTGTGAATATTTCTCTAAGGCGGGAATTACTTTTGAAAATTTTACAAGTCAGAAAAACGGAATTTATTGAAGTAAGTGCAGTATAGGTCTCCATCTGTGGAGCCAGGAGCCCCTGTACCATGAACCGGTAGGAGACTTAGATGGTAACTGAGACAAATTTCTGGAGGCTGAATGCAGACCAGCAGGAGAATGAGAGAACCCTCTCTGGATGGATGGGGGATGGCTGTATCCTGTGTTCTACTCAGACCCCCAGAGCATTCTCCAGAAGAAAGACGTGGTCTCCAGGGGAAGCGACTTTATCGAGGCTCTGGGATGAGGATTTACTCTCAGTAATGGAGTACGCCTCCTAAGGGGAAGGGAAGCCCTACCACCGGAGAGACAGCCGTGAAGGTCACAGCCCAGAGAGACAGACACACTGGAACACTCAGACTTAATCGTAAGGGAATAGAGGGCTTCCTGCCCACAGCTTCCCATCACACCAGCAGGCTCTGTATAACAGCAGGGTTACAGGAGAGCAGATGCAGGAAAGGCCCTCTGAGGAGAAGTATTGAGGAAACCAAAGTCAGTAAGGAGCACAGCAGGGAACTGAGGAGAAGTGATACGGATGGACAGAGAGACGTGATAAAGTGGAATCTTTTAAATGCTCAAATAAAACCAGAGGGGGCAGGAAAAAAAAGAGGGGTTAAAAATAGCAAATGCAACAAATAGACGGCAGAAAAATGGTAGCTGTTGACCTAAGACCCAACCATATGTTGTTTATAAGAGACTCACTTTAAATACAGAAACTCAGCTGGATTACAAGTCAAGGGAAGGAGAAAGATATGCCGTGCTAACCCCATCAGATGAAAGCTGAAGTAGCTTTATTGATTCTGGAAAGTTCTAATTCCAGACAAAGAAAGATAGGGATAAAGAGGAGCATTACATCATAATAAAGGGCACAATTTTCCAAGAAGACATAGCAATGCTAAATGCATTTGCACCTAATGAGAGTGTCAAAATGGCACCTGAAACCTGGGTTCCCCTCTTGGTGGGTGTTGAGTCGACAGACGTAGCCAAGGCAAAGACCGGGAGAAGGAAGGATTTATTACTTGCAGCAAGTAAGGAGAACACCGGGAATGTCTCCCAAAGCAGTGTCTCCCTAACAGCAAAACTGGGGAAGTTCAGAGCTAAAGGTACATGCATATTCATGAGGGCGGTTGAGCAGAGGAGACTTCAGCATAGAGAGGGGGCAGAGGTCAACTGAGTCCTGTCTTCAGTTGATTGAAGTCAACAGGGTCAACATCATCATTCCATCCTCCACGTGGGAGGGAGCCTGAGATCCTGCAGAATTGTAGCACATGTTCTGTACATCCCTTGAGGAACTCAGACTCTGTTTTATTGCTGAACGATTGTTTCTTGACTGCTTTTCCTTTGTTCCTGCATTCCTTTGTTCCCTGAAGATGATTAATTACTGAGACCTTGTCAAGGGTAAGCACTGTGTCTAGGCTCAGATCCCAAAATGGCTTTGGCCAAAAATGGCTTCTCTCATGTCAGGAAAGCCATGGCTTGTTCTGTTTCCCTGGGGACCCCTTACCCTATCTGGTTGTAAAAATACGTAAAGCAGACACTGATGGATATGAAAGAAGAAATAGATGAACCCATTATTATAGTTTATGGCCTCAAAACCCCTCTTTCAGTAATTGATTAAAACAGGCAGAATATCAGCAAAGATATAAATGATTGCACAGTCCTGTCAATCACCTTGTTGTAGTTGACACTTGTTAGAAGTAAGCATTAAACTGCAGCAGAGAACACACTCTTCTCAAGCTCACAGGGAACCTCACACCCTGGGCCACAGAACACAACTAACAGATAACTAAGAAATAGATATTGTACAGAGTATGTTCTCACAACACAGTGGAGTCAAACTAGAATTCAGTAACAAAACGATAACTGGAAGTTCCAAAATATTGGGAGAATAAACAACACATTTTTAAGTCTGCAAGAGAAATTTAGAAATACCTTCAACTGGGTGAAAATGAAATTGTAATTAATCAAAATGTGTGGGATGCAGCAAAAGAAATGCTTACAGGGAAGTTTATAACATTAAACACCTATATCGTCACAGAAGAGAGATCGAAACGCAGTAATCTAACTCTACACTTCAAGCAACTAGAGAAAGAAGAGCAGTGTAATCCCCAAACAAGTAAAGAATAATAAATGATAAAAATTAGAGTAGAAATTAATAAAACTGAAAATAAGAAAATAGTATATAAAATCAACACCTAATTTTTTTTGGAAAAGGCCAATAAATTGTAGCATTTGGGAGAAGAGGAAGAGAGAGAGAACAATTTACCAATATCAGAAATATGAGAGAGGTCCTCCCTACTGTGGACATTAAAAGGACTATAAAGGAATAGTGTGATCACTCTAGGCCCACAACTTGATAACTTAGCTGAAATGGACCAATTTCTTGAGAGACACAAACTCCCTACCTCTCACCAGGAGAACTTGATAACTGAGGAGACCTGTGAATACTAAATAAGTTAATTAATATATAATTAATTAAAGATTAATCTTAATTGTTTAAGGTTATTAATTATTAAATTAATTAATTTAATATAATTAATTAAATATTAAATAATAACCTTCCAAAAAATAAAGAACCAGTGATGGTTTCACTGGTGAATTCAACTAAATATTTAAGGAAAAAATGATAGTAATTCTCCACCAACTCATCCAGAAAACAGAATCAGGGGAATACTTCTTAACTATGATGCCAGTATTACCCTAGTACCAAACAAATAAAGATGTTACAAGAAAGGAAAACTATAGCTCAATATCTCTAAATGAGCATATATGCAAAAATATTCAACAAAGTAATAATAAATCAAAATCAACACTATACAAATAAGTACACAGCACAACAGAGTGTGATTTATTCTCACTATACAAGGCTTGTTCAGAATTTGAACATCACTCATTGTAATCAACATTAAGAGGCAAAAGAAGAAAAATCCTCCTATCCTATCACTTGTGAAAGAGTTTGACAAAATCCACTTCACGCTCATGAAAAAAACTCAGCAAAATAGGACTGCAGGGGAACTTTGTAAACATAATAAAGGACATCGACACAAAACCTACAAATTATACTTAATGGGTTGACAGTGGATTCTTTCCCCTTAAGATCAAGAATGAGTAAGCTCTTTCATCACTTTTCCATGGATATCAAACCTTCTGTGATGGTTAATTTCCTGTGTCAATTTGATGGGGTGACGAGATGCCTAGATATTTGGTTAAACATTATTATGGCGTATGTGAGGGTATTTCTGGATGAACCAATAGACCGAGCAAAGCAGAATGCCTTCCCGAATGGGTGTGGGCCTCCTCCAATCTGTTGAAGGCCTGGGTAGAATAAAAGGCTGAATAAAGAAGAATTCTTTCTCCCTGTCTGGCCGTCTTTGAGCCGAGACGTTGATCTTCTCCTGTCTTTGGACTTGGACTCAGACTGGAGCATACACCATTGGCTCTTCTGTTTCTCAGGCCTTCGGACTCGAACTGGACCGATCCGTTCTCCTGGGTCTGGGCTTTCCAGCCTCTGCAATCACACGACCAGTTCCTTATAATAAATCTTTTCACATATACACACACTATTGATTCTGTTTCTCAGGAGAACCCTGACTAATACGCTCTCTTTGTTCATAGCTGAAAATGTTGTATAAGTAGGGAGTCCCAGTGGTTCAACAAGATACTTTCCAGCACTAATAAGCAAAGAGGCAAGGAGACAGCAAACAAGGAGAATACACAGAAGTCGCCTGCTTTCCTGTATGCGTCAAGGAACAACTAGAATTTGACTTTAAGGAAACAAAGCCATTTACCATATAACCAAATAAATGAAATACTTAGCTGTAAAATTAAAAAAAAAATTTAGAGGATCTGTGTGTGGAAAGCTCTAAAACCTGAATGAAAGAAATATAATTATCTCAATAAGTTTAGAGGTATTCCAGGTACATAGATAGGAAGACTCAATATTGTTCGGATGCCAGTTCTCAATTTTATCTACATATTCAGTGCAATCCCATTCAAAATCCCAGCAAGCGGTTTTTAAAAATGAGACTTTATTTTTTCAGAGCAGTTTTAGGTTCACAGCAAAAGTGACTGGAAAGTACAGAAATTTCCCATATACCCCTGCGCCCACCCATGCACAGTCTCCCTACCATCAGTATCCCCACCAGAGGGTTCGTTTGTTACAATTGATGAACCTGAATTAACACATTGTAATCACTCAGTCCATAGTTTACATTAGGGTTCACTCTTGGTGTTGTACATCCTGGGAGTATTGATAAATGTATAATAACCTGTGTCCACCATTATAATGTCACACAGAATAATTTCACTGCCCTAAAAGTCCTTTGTGCACCACCAATTCATCCTCCCTCCCCACTAACCTCTGCAAGCACTGATCCTTTCACTGTCTCCGTAGTTTTGCCTTTTTCAGAAAGTCTTGGAGTTGAAATCGTACCATGTGTAGCATGTACCATTTGATTTTATAGCTTATTTCTTTTCAGCTTTCTTGATGTATCAGTTTATTTATCCATTCACCTACTGAAGGACATGGTTGGTTCTAAGTTTTGTCAATTATGAACAGAGTTGCTCTAAGATAGATTCATGTGTAGGTTTTCAACTCATTTGGGTAAATGCCAAGGAGCCTGGTTGCTGGATCATAGGTAGGAGTATGCATAGTTTTGTAAGAAACCACCAAACTGTCTTTCAAAGTGGCTGCACCATTTCTGCGTTCCACTAGCAACGGATGGGAGTTCCTGTTGCTCCACATCCTTGCCAGCAATTGGTGCTGTCAAGTGTTTTGGATTTTGGCCATTCCAATAGGTGTGTGATGCTATTTTGTTTTAATCTGCAATTCCCTGATAACATATGACGTGGACCAGTTTTTCATATGTTTATTTGCCATCTATATATCTTCTTTGGTGATGTGTCCGTTCAGATCTTTTGCCCATTTTATTAATCAGGTTGTTTGTTTGTTTGTTTTTGCGGTACGCGGGCCTCTCGCTGTTGTGGCCTCTCCCGTTGCGGAGCACAGGCTCTCGACGCGCAGGCTCAGCGGCCGTGGCTCACGGGCCCAGCCGCTCCGCAGCATGTGGGACCTTCCCGTACCGGGGCACGAACCCGTGTCCCCTGCATTGGGAGGCGGACTCTCAACCACTGCGCCACCAGGGAAGCCCTCTTAGGTTATTTTTATAGTTGCTTCTGAGATGTGTCCTGTCAGCTATTCATTCATAAATTATCTATTCTTATCCTCTGCTTTTAAAACCTTCTCTATGTCCTTGGTGATTTAGCATCTCACTCTGATGTACATAGGATTAGATTAATTTTTTATTTAGCCGGGTTAGTTATATTGAACTTACTGTAACAGGAGGTCACTCCTTTATCAGTGCTGAAATCCCTGCTCATTATCTTGGCTTGTATTGTTTCTCCACCATATTCTCTAATTTGTATTCCTGGAAACTAGATTGGAGGTATGTTAGAATTTTTATTTTAGCTGTCGTATGTTTTACCTTTTATTCAAATGTCTGACTTCTTGCATTTCTCTTTTCCATGTTGATTATCGTCTTCAGACCTAGTTTCCAGTCTACAGATTCTGTGATTCTTTTTATTCTTTTTTTTTTTTTTTTCGGTACGTGGGCCTCTCACTGTTGTGGCCTCTCCCGTTGCGGAGCACAGGTTCCGGACGCACAGGCTCAGCGGCCATGGCTCACGGGCCCAGCCGCTCTGCGGCATGTGGGTCCCGGACTGGGGCACGAACCTGTGTCCCCTGCATCGGCAAGCGGACTCTCAACCACTGTGCCACCAGGGAAGCCCTGTTTGTTTTTTATTATTGAGTTTTAAGAGTTTTTGGTGTGTTTTGGATAAGAGTCCTTTATCAGATGTGTGTTTTGCAAATATTTTTTTCCCAGTCTGTGGCTTGTCTTCTCATTTTCTTGAGCAGGATATATTTTTAGATATAGAAAAATTGATAGTAAACTTTATTTGGAAAAGTAAAAGACTCAGAAGAGCCAACATAATTCTGAAAAAGGAAAATGAGGACTCAAACTACCGTATCAGAGGATTTACTGTAGAGCTACTATAATCAAGACAGTATTATATGGGCATAGCAATAGATATATAAGTGACTTCAGTTGTAACAAAATACCACAAACTAGGTAGATTATAAACAACAGAAATTTATTTCTCCCTGTTCTGGAGGCTGAAAGTCCAAGATCACGGGGCCAGCGTGAGTGGGGTTGGGTTCTGGTGAGAACCATCGTAGATACCATCTCACTGTGCCCTCATGTGGTGGAAGGGATGAGGGATCTTTCTGGGATCTCTTTTAACAGGGCTCTTGTGCAATCATGAGGACTCCACCCTTATGACCTAAGCACCTTCCAAAGGCCCCACCTTCTAATACCATCATCTTTGGGGTTAGGATTTCATCATATGAATTTGGGGGAAACACAAACATTCAGACCATTGCCATAGGTCAAGGGAAAAGAAAAAACAGCCCAGATAGACTAACAAATACAATCCACTGACCTACGACAAAAGAGCAAAGTCAACTTCATGGAGGAGGAATTGCATTTTCATTACATGGTGCTGGAACAATTGGATGTCCATGTGCAACACACACAAGGATTTAGACACAGACTTTTCACAGAATTTACTCAAAATGGATCATAGACCTATACGTAAATGCAAAGTTATAAAGCTTCTTAAAGGAAACATGGGATAAAGTGTTACTTTGGGTTTGTTGATCAGGTTTTAAATACAGCACTGAAAGCACAATCTATGAGAGAAAAAATAAAGTAGACTGTATTAAAATTAAAAACTTCTACCCTGTGAAAGTCACTATTAGGAGAAAGAAAGGTAACTATAGATTATTAGAAAGCATTTACAAAACATACATCTACTAAAAAGAACTTGTGTCCATAATTAACAAAGAACTTTCAAAACTCAACAGTAGGAAAAATTTATTTTAAAACAGGCAAAGGGACCCAGCAATCCCACTACTGGGCATATACCCTGAGAAAAGCATAATTCAAAAAGAGTCATGTACCAAAATGTTCATTGCAGCTCTATGTACAACAGCCCAGAGATGGAAACAACCTAAGTGCCCATCATCATCAGATGAATGGATAAAGAAGATGTGGCACATATATACAATGGAATATTACTCAGCCATAAAAAGAAACGAAATTGAGCTATTTGTAATGAGGTGGATAGACCTAGAGTCTGTCATACAGAGTGAAGTAAGTCAGAAAGAGAAGGACAAATGCTGTATGCTAACACATATATATGGAATTTAAGAAAAAAAAATGTCATGAAGAGCCTAGGGGTAAGACAGGAATAAAGACACAGACCTACTAGAGAACAGAGTTGAGGATATGGGGAGGGGGAAGGGTGAGCTGTGACAAAGCGAGAGAGAGGCATGGACATATATACACTACCAAACATAAGGTAGATAGCTAGTGGGAAGCAGCCGCTATAGCACAGGTAGATCAGCTCGGTGCTTTGTGATCGCCTGGAGGGGTGGGATAGGGAGGGTGGGAGGGAGGGAGCCACAAGAGGGAAGAGATATGGGAACATATGTATACCTATAACTGATTCACTTTGTTATAAAGCAGAAACTAACACACCATTGTAAAGCAATTATACCCCAATAAAGATGTTAAAAAAATAAACAGGCAAAGGATCTGAACAGATACCTCATCAAAGATGATAAAGAGCTGTCAAATAAACATATGAAAAGAAGCTCAATATCATTTGTCAGTAGGTAATTAAAAGTAAGTCAATAATACCACCTGTATACCTATTAGAAAGGTTAAAGTCTGATGACACCACCGATTGTTGATAAGGGTGTAGAGCAACAGGAACTCTCATTCTTTGCTGTTGGGAATGCAAAATGGTGCAGCCACTTTGGAAGACAGTTTGGCATTTCTCACTAAGTTAAACAGTCTTCTCATTGGATCTATCAGTCGCAACCCTAAGCATTTACCCAACAGATTGGAAAACTCACGTGCACAAAAATGTTGCACGCAAATGTTTCTAGCAGCCTTCTTCATAATCACTAAAAGCCAGAGGTAACCGAGATCAAGATGTCCTTCAATAGAAGAAGGTATAAATAAAGAGGGTGTGGATACGCAATGAAATATTATTCAGCAATAAAAGTAAGTGATCAGTCAAGCCAAGGATGCTCTTAAATGCACATCAGTAAGGCGCTAAATGTTCGTAATAGGGGGGCATGGTTGTGGGGGCATGTGAGAATAGTCTGTCCGATATTCTCAGTTTTCTATAAAATCTAATACTGTTTTATAGTAGAGATTTAATTTTTTTTTATTATTTTTTTTGTGGTACGTGGGCCTCTCACTGTTGCGGCCCCTCCCATTGCGGAGCACAGGCTTCGGACGTGCAGACTGAGTGGCCATGGCTCACGGCATGTGGGATCTTCCCAGACCGGGGCACGAACCCGTGTCCCCTGCATCAGCAGGCGGACTCTCAACCACTGCGCCACCAGCAAAGCCCGTAGAGATTTTATTTTAAAGCTTTAACATTTAAGAAGCTATCTCAATATATTTTAGAATCATGAGTTAGAGCTAACTATAGAAATTCCATGGTAAGTTATACTCTTGTTTCTTGCCAAATTAAAATACAAGGAAGAAAGTGAAAACAGAAATTAAAGTAATACCCAGGTTCCTGGAATCATCATGTTATTGAAGTAACCGATTTCCCAGGTTCATCTGGTGAACAAAATGGAGAAAAGCTCAGATGTAGTTATGAAGTTCTAAGTTTTTCAGAATTCTCTCCGTTTTCACTGGTGTCCTGATAGCTTATCTTTCTAGCCAGAATCCCCAGTACCAGAATAATCTTAACTATTGACGTTTTTTCGTATTTGGTAAGATCTACAAAAATTCGCTGGTTTCACATATGTTAAAATGAATTATCTGATAGATATATATTTATTAATATCGTGCAGAGGCAATTTAAATATGTATCCCTTATTTCTTTTTTTTTTTTTTTTTTTTTTTTTTGCGGTACGCGGGCCTCTCACTGTGTGGCCTCTCCCGTTGCGGAGCACAGGCTCCGGATGCGCAGGCCCAGCGGCCATGGCTCACGGGCCCAGCCGCTCCGCGGCATGTGGGATCTCCCCGGACCGGGGCGCGAGCCCGTGTCCCCTGCATCGGCAGGCGGACTCTCAACCACTGCGCCACCAGGGAAGCCCCCTTATTTCTTACGTAAAATGTGGTAGTCTGGTAAATGAATAGATTGCTAGATTTTATCCTTTGATTTCCTGTAATCCTGTGCTCCAGTGATTTAGAATGATGGTAGCCCAGATTAATATTTCATGTCAATAAATGTTGCCAATTGTTGCTTTTACTCTGTAGTATCTGTGTTCTGACAAACGCAATAGTTGATCTTGATCCAGTTATATATGAGATAAAAGGAATTAGTATGACATGATGTGAGTCAGTTATTTAAACTGATCATTTCACCATTGTTTAATTTTCTGTTATAAATGCTTAAAAAGAAGTGCTTTGATTTCTATGGAATTTTAAGGAATTTAATTAGATTTTTTTCTTTTTATTTATCTGTAGCTATTATACAGTTTTTATGAAGCAGAGTCCAGGAGATGAGTTTTATTGTGTTATTGATTAAATTTAATTTTTCTGATTAAACAGATTCATCCTATGAACAGTTACACTCCAGACCAAGGGTTTGCACTCATATTAAAATGTTTAAAGAAACTACATATTTACAGTCTGTTTTGTTTCTAGAAGCCTCAGGGTTAAACTTCCTTTTCAGCATGGTGTGACATTCTCACTCATTTTCCTAATAGATTTTTGTGGACAAGATTTGAGGCGTTACTGAAACCGTGATAACCTCTTCGTTGATCATTACATTTGTGTATACTTCATAGCTTAAGAAATTTATCACAGTTTTTTTTTAATGCAAGCCATAGATCACACTTACTTTACAAATATGGTAAATAAATGCACATCATTTTGCCTGTGTAAATACTCCCTTTAAGAGTATTTAAAGAGAAAAGTAGAAGTACAGCATTTCCCTTTATGGAAGCTGTAATGTGTGGTCTAAGGGGTTTCCCCCGTTGGGAATATAAGTAGCCAAGATACTGTGCTTTCTGGGTCATCTCCTTCTACTTTCCTTCTGCAAGCCCGTCCTCCTCCAGATCCTAGCATACTCCTGGCAGACATTCTCTTTTTTATCTAATGACTTTCTTTGAATTCTCTCAGAATGACTGCATCGCTCTGATTTGATAAAATGCATTTGAAACTTGCAGTGAATTGGTGTTGATCCTACTTTAAAATGTAGCTCTTCATTCTTTGTGGAAATTGGAAACAGTGATAACTTGGAGAATACAAATTACCAGAATATCCTGAAGACTAACTTTAGTCAGATCTTTCAATGTCCTGGGCACTACTTTTGTAAACTTCCTACTCTGTTCTGTGTAGTGGTAAAGTTCTGTATCTTTTTACCTTCATTTCTCTAGACCCTGAGGAAGATGCTGCTAAGCAGTAGAATTCCCAACAGTGAAGAATAGAGTTTTTCATTCAAAAGCTTGATAATCCACACATTTAGTAGCTCCTAAAAGCATCACCTTTGTCAACCCTGAACATTTCTCCGATCCGCAGTGTGGTCAGTCTCTCTTTCAACTGCCATAGTCTCCATAACGTCAGGTAAACAGTAGGGGTTTTTCTTGATTGTCTATGCATTCCGTTTTTTCGCTCGCCACGCCGTTAGTAAGTTTTATAAATATAAATATATAAATATATAAAATTTATATAATAAAAATGGCAGAGACTTTCCAAAGAATTATTGATTGGATGATTAATTTTCCTTCTCCTCAATTGTTTCTTACTATGAACATAGTTCATCTTAACTCATGAAGTCCGGTATGTTGCAGATGTTGCCTTATCACAATGGAAAAAGTGTCATTTACTTTGACTTACGGCACATGCCATATTGTATCATAATCATATTAAAGCTCTAAGATGGAATTCTTTTTGTTTTGGTGATTTAGTCCAGTTTCTATTGTGAATAATCAGTGCCTATTGGTAAGCAGTTAAAGTAATATACCCCTCATTTTTATGTCTCTTTTAAAATGATATCCTAATAGCCAAAGAAATGAATATGTAATGTAATTTCAGGTACGATAAAGACTGTCTGGAAACCTGGAAACTAAAACCAGTCTAAATGGATAATGAGTGATGGACAGTTTTAGTAAGGGTGAGAGAAAACATATTTCTGAGATGACATTTAGTGAGGTCTAAATGAAGCAGCAGTGTGAGGCTCTGAATAGGAACAGCTCACGGCAGCAGCAAGATCTGTGTTGCTGGTGGGGAAAGAGGAGGATGGATAGAGAAGGTGTGTCCCTGGTGTGGGTGGAGAGGAGGGTGGATAGAGATGAAGTGGAGAGGAAGGGCAGGGGCTGGATGTTTAGGACCTTGTGCAGTGGAGGTGACAATGGGTAGCAAGCACTGAATAGTAACATGGTAACGAAGGCTCCCGGGGCCTGGCCCCCAGTTCTCACAACGGCGCCGAGGCCAGTGACTGGCAAACAGAAAGAGTTTATAAATTAAATGTTTAGGACGTAAATAAATTAATAAAAATAAGTAAAAGGGAGGCTAATCCTTGAGAAGAATTTCATGCGAACCGCATCCCAACCCTCCTTCTTCTCTTTTTTTGTTTTTATCAATACAAGTGAGGTGACTGAAGTTCTTCGTTACCTGTAGGGTCCCAAATTCAGTGCATTTTTTCAATTTATAAGAATTACAGTCTCAAATGGAAATTTATAGTTGGAAAAATTTGGGGGGTGGCTGAAACCACATCTGATCCCACTCAGCACCTCACAGACCTGTAGATAATCAAGTCTTCTAATGAATGATTTTTATTTTCATTTATATGTTGCTTTTCTAACATAGCACAAGTATCTTCAGATTTTTCCACTATCCAAGCATCAGAATTTTGATTACTTATTTTGAACATATTTTGCGGATGTTTGACTGGTTAGAATAGAATAAGAAGGTTGAGATTTAGATATGTACCCCTTTTTTATTATATTTTTGGTCTCTGAGGACTTTTGTCGTCATCTGTAAGGATGCAGTATCCAGGAACAAAGAACTGGTCTGAGAGTTGAAAGCGTGTTCTAAATCAGAAATCCTGTGTCTCAGAAGAGCCCTCGGGACTCTGCTGCCCCCATAGGAGGGGCAGACCTGGCAGCCTCCCAGGGCCCCTTGCCTGCTCTAGTTTTCTCATACTACTACTGCATTCTAACATACACCCAATATAACACTGTCATTAATTTACTGAAAAAAAATTTTGTCATCTGTCTCACTCCCTCCATAATATAAGCATCACAGAGGTGAGAAATTTTGTCTGTTTTCCATGATGTACACCCATTAACAAAAAAGGGCCTGGCACTTACTAGACATGTGGCTAAATGAAAACAGGAACACATGCATGAAATTACTGCTTGAGTTTTCAAGTAATAATGAGAATTTGGAAACATCTTTGGAGATTAGTAGGTTGATGAATTAAAATACCAAGTATACATCACATAGATTTTTGTCCCTGCACCTGATAATTGACAAAATGTATGATTTTGATACATTGAAGTTAATATTCCTTAACTGCCTGCAGCTTCTGTGTAGCCATCCTTTCATAGATGACCGATTAACAGATCTTTTGTGAGTTACATATAACCAAGGTAGAACATTGTATACACAGTGTAAAGCTAACAAAAAATACGAACGTAAGCACAAGCAGATTAAGAAATGAGATGTTGTTAATACTCCTGAAATCCCCAGTTTTCCAGGTGAATTCTTTTTCTGCCCCACACAAGGGTAACACCAATCTGAATTTTGTCATTATTAGTCTGTGATTTCTCATTCCAGTTGACTACACGTGTTTATCTCCCATTCCTCGTTTTCTATTTTTATATACATGTCATCGTGTTACATATGTTGTTCCATGACGTGCTTTTGTTACTCAGCACTGAGTTTGAGATTCACCTATAACAGATATTTAATTCGAGTGAATATATTACAGATACATAATATATCTGTGTGTATATATATATAATTCCAGTGAATAAATATATTACTAAAATCCATAGCGTTCTATACTGTGATGAAATGCAGTATTCATTCAGTTAAATCCTATACACCAATGATAATAAATGGAAAAAATATATATATATACACATACACACATCCCTTCCCCTGTCGGTGGACACACTTGGGTTCTGTTTTCCTGCTTCTGCAAACTGTGATATTGGGGACTGTTTATCCTTGTAGGTGGACCTCTGGTAGCGGAGCTGCTGTGTCAGGGAACGAGCAGATCATCACACGCAGAAACGTGACAGTGCACGTGGTCCTGAGTTATGAGTCCATGTCCACGCCAATGCTTGGAGTTCTCAATGTGAAAGAAACAAATAAAAGCCAGTGTATTGGACTTCAAATGGTGTCCCATGGGGTTGGCATTTGTTTTTTCCTGGCTGAATAACTTTGAGACCTTTTTCTTTTGATAAATGTTGGCCATTGGTGCTTTCTGCTCCTCCAAGTGCCTGTTTATATGAAGTTTCCTCATTTTCTGTCAGGTCACCTGTTTTTGCTGCCGTTGTTGTTGTTCAGTTGCCACTTTAAAAAATTCCGGATATCTTTTCTTGTTGATTTTATGTGTTGCAAATAACTTCTCTCGCTCCATACTGCTTTATTTTTGTTAACTTGTATTGTTTTTTTTTTTGTGTGGTACGCGGGCCTCTCACTGCCGTGGCCTCTCCCGTTGCGGAGCACAGGCTCCGGACGCGCAGGCCCAGCAGCCATGGCTCACAGGCCCAGCCGCTCCGCGGCACGTGGGATCTTCCCAGACCGGGGCACGAACCCGTGTCCCCTGCATCGGCAGGCGGACCCTCAACCACTGTGCCACCAGGGAAGCCCTGTTAACTTGTATTAATGGGTGGCTTTGACGACCAAAGTTTGGAATTGTAGTGTGTTTAAATTAATATCTCCTCTTGGAAAGAATTCCTTGTTTCTTAATAAATATATCCTGCCCAGTTTTGAAGTGATGCCGATATTCTTCTAAATGCAGGACAAAATTTTCAATAATCTGCTTTTAATTTTAAAATTTAGACAGTATTTTTGTGTATATAAAGTATGAGATCATGATCCACCTTCTTTTCATTTCTTTGTGGATGACCTGTTGTTTCAGACCGTTTGTGGAATAATAATTCATTGGATTCCACGCGTAAGGGATATCATAGGATATTTGTCTTTCTCTGTCTGGCTTACTTCACTCAGTATGACAATCTCCAGGTCCATCCATGTTGCTGCAAAAAGCATTATTTCTTTCTTTTTTATGGCGGAGTAATATTCCATTGTATATATGTACCACATCTTCTTTATCCATTCCTCTGTTGGTGGACATTTAGGTTGTTTCCATGTCTTGGCGATTGTAAATAGTGCTGCAATGAACATTAGGGTGGATGTATTATCTTTTCAAATTATGGTTTTCTCCAGGTATATGCCCAGTAGTGGGATTGCTGGACCATATGGTAACTCTATATTTAGTTGTTTACGGAACCTGCATACTGTTCTCCATAGTGGCTCTACCAGTTTACATTCCTACCAACAGCGCAAGAGGGTTCCCTTTTCTCCACACACTCTCCAGCATTTATTGTTTGTAGATTGTTTTGATGATGGCCATTCTGACTGGTGTGAGGTGATACTTCACTGTAGTTTTGATTTGCCTTTCTCTAATAGTGACGCTGAACACATTTTCATGTGCTTCTTGGCCATCTATATGTCTTCTCTGGAGAAATGTCTATTTAGATCTTCTGCCCATTTTTTAGTGGGGTTGTTTACTTTTTTGATATTGAGTTGCATGAGCTGTTTATAGATTTTGGAGATTAATTCCTCATCAGTTGCTTTGCTCTGAGTCAGAGGAGCGTGCGGTGGTGTAGGGCCTGAGCTCAGGGTCAGGTAAGTAAGTCCTGGATGTCAGGACAACCTTTTCTTTCCTTCCTTCTTCCCTCCCTCCCTCCTTTCCTTTCCTTTTCTTTCTGGAGCCAACACCCTGCAGACTTGATCCTGTGTGGGGTTCGCTGTTACCGCTGCTGGGAACTCCGTCTAGGGCAGCGGAGGCCGCGGGCTCCTGCTCCCCCAACCTCACCAAGAGGTGAGAACCAAGAAAGACTGAGCCAAATTCACCGCAGCCGTTTTAGTAAACAGGCACAGACGCAGTCACGCAGCTGCTCCATGTGCTTGAAAACCTCAGAGTCTGACATGATCCCTGCAGGAGTGGTTCCCACTGTGGGGACGGTGACGTAAAGCAGAGCTCAGAAAACTTTCTGTAAAGGGCCAGATGTGCTAGGTTTTCTGGGCTGGGGTCTCTGTCACGACTCCTGAGCTCCGGTGTTGAAGTGCCCAAAGAAGCCATAAGACAATATGTACAGAATGAGCTGGGTGCCAACACACCTGTATTTACCAACCAGGCAGCGGACCTTCTGTGGCCCGTGGGCTTGTGTTTCCAGGATTCCGATGAAAAGGCGAGATTGGCCAGGCTTCTGGTCGCGTGGAGCGGCGTGTCTATGAAGAGAGATGACACCAACCAGGCAGACCTCACCAGGGCTTTGGGGCCCCTGCACTTTCTCTCCTACATGTGCACGTCTGATGCCAGGTAATGAAAATCGCCTGTAGGTTTTCACAACAAGGTTGGGATCACTCTGTAGCTGTCCCTACAATGTCGATTCCTGTTTCAGGCAACTCAGGTGCTGCAGGGTCACTTCCAGGCTTTATACACAGTTAAGTTATGCACCTGCGACCAAGCTCTGCCTACCACGTGTTTTAAAGTGAATTTCCACGCGGAGGATTTACCTGTTTGCTTCATGAGGATGCAGTTGTTGATAAGGGGGGGGCACGTGGTGGGGTGGGAGGAAGAAAAGCCCCTGCACACTGTCATTAGGAAGGTGGGGACTGGCACTGGCCAGTGTCTCTCTTCCCTCCCGGCTCCCAGTAAGGCCTCAGCCTGCTCTGGACCCCCGCCGTGTCTTCTTTCCTTCACGCCTGGTTTCAGCTATAGCCTTGCTCACCGCCGGCCCCTGGGCTCTTTCATTGTCTCTGTCCTGCTGCTGCTCCAAGAGCTTAGTTCTCTGCACGGTTCCCATTCAGAGAGGGAGATTTAATCGCCAGAACGTGATGTTGTGAAAGGACTTTGCTGCCCTTTTCAAAGTTTGATGTTGGGGTGGGTCTCTTTGGTAGATTAATGTCTTTCTTCCACAGTAACTACGCGTTGCCATCTTTTGCATTAATATACTGAGTGCAGTTACATGGATGAGTGAGTGAGCAAAGAATTGAAGGAATGAACGTATTAACAGGAAGTTCTGATAGTAGTTCACTAACATTATTTGGAAGAAGGCAGCAACGCTTTATTTATTTGAGGGCTCATTAAATGCCATAAATTGCATTTTCAGGTTCCCAGTAAAGGTGGATTTATTCAGAGTTTTTCAGTTGAAGAATTTGAAGCTAAAAGTGTGCAGTTTTTTTGTTTTTTTTTTTTTTGCGGTACGCGGTCCTCTCACTGTTGTGGCCTCTCCCGTTGCGGAGCACAGGCTCCGGACACGCAGGCTCAGCGGCCATGGCTCACGGGCCCAGCCGCTCCGCGGCACGTGGGATCTTCCCGGACCGGGGCACGAACCCGCGTCCCCTGCATCGGCAGGCGGACTCTCAACCACTGCGCCACCAGGGAAGCCCAGTGTGTAGCTTTTTCACGGTCCTTCACCAGTTGACTGTAGAGCTAGAGCTTTCCCCGTGTCCGTGTCTGTAGTATTTCTGCACCGTCTGCCATTCCGCGTTGCCTCAAGAGCCAGCACAGTAGTGGAAACGGAGGTTTGCAGGGTGAGCTTCCGAGAAGCCTTGCCACGGGGGCGGGGCGTCACCACCAAGCAGGAGGAGAAGCTGGCGGAGTCGCGGCGAGGCAAGGACGCCTTCCGGCATGACGTCATCACAGCCCGCATTCAGGGTCGGGCAGGAGGAAGGAGACTCGGGCTTCACTCCCCAAAGCTGAGGCGCCGTTCACGGCTCATGATGGCTTTTTCTGTCCCTTCTCCTACTCTCCTGGGTCTCACCTGAAGCCACTCCCCTCCGGCTGCCTGGTGGGTGTCCAAGCACTCTGCTTGCACTTCTCCCGGGGGCCTTGCATTCCTAAGATGACTTATAAGGTCCTCCTTGTCCTTTCTACTTCCCTCCGGGACGGCGCTGGGAGAAAGGCTCACCCTGTGGCTGGGAATCCCGAGCTACTCTGCCTTCCTGTAACTGCTTCTCAGGGATGATGGACTGCTTGCCCTCAGGGGATGCTGGCAGCGGAGACAGAGAGCTGCTCAATCCAAGAGACAGATTGCTGGGAACACCAGACACTCGTGTGCAGGCGGCCGTCCCAGTGTCACCTGCCACTCGCTCCCTCAGTTCTGGTGCAACAGATCACAGGTGGGGACTGTGCTGTGGGAAACCGCACTTCTGTTTGAGGATGTGAAAAGCCTTACAGAGTAGGAATCTGACTTTAGGGACAAATACAGTTATATCTGAGGGTGGAGACCGTTAGTAATAGCCGCGTGTGGAAAATGGCGGGAGCGGAGATCACTGGTAAAAGGAAAATTCGCCATCGATGGGTTTGCAAGACCTTACCTGCTCCCACAGACAGCAGAGGCTCTTGAGTTCATTACAGGGATTTTTAACTTTACTTGCTGGTTTTTCAACTCTCTAAATCCTTTTATCTTTATAGCATATATGGCCTCCCAGCCAAAACTGGTAAACACAATTCTGATCTAATTTAATACCTACATCAGCGTACATTTTAAATATATCACCAGGTCCATAAACAGCTCTGCTAATAACATATGAAATAGCTTAGCACAGCTCCAGACGCATTACCATTGCCAACACCAAAGTAAAATCCCATTTACTTTTGCCTAAAAGTGTTTGATACTGAATTTGCTTTCCCCTGGACTGTAATTAACAACACTTTGAACTGCTAACAAGATTCCATTGACTGGTGATATTAATCACACATTCACGGAGAAATTGGCTATTGCGTTTGATTTTTTTTTGCCTATGTGCATCTAATCACTGATTAAAACTAAGGAAATGGATCTTTTCACCATGCTCCTTGGACATTTATTTTCTTGGTAGGTTTAGTCTATAAAGATTTCTCCCTCTCTGTTGGATCTTGCTTCTAAATTTCTATAGATGTGGAATAAGCCCAAGAAACAGTATTTCTTGTCAAGAGGAACAGTTTATTCCAGATAATTAAATCCAAGATAGTTCAAAGAAAACACAGCAAGGAGCATAAATTAGGCTCTGTCAAGGGATATAGGACGTTCCTCATGAATGGATACTGACAAAACAATTTTGTGGGAAGCTTTAAAAAGTCGTTAATAGTTTTGAAACTTTTGAAAACTAGCATATGAGAAGAAAGCTACAAGGTTTAGTTCTGTGTCTTTAAAATATGTTTCAGACATTCACAGCTGTTTCATCTTTATATTTGACAGTATTCTGAGCTTGCATCTAAGATTTCTGCACATATACTCTTAGGAACGCTAAGGTAGTTTTTTGTTTTTGCGTTTGCTCAAATGCCATTTTGAGAAGCAAAGAATAAAATGTAAATATCAAAATGGAATGAATTTGGAAAAACAAAAGGGATCTTCCCGATGATCATAGGACCTGTCTTACCTATAAATAGTATTCAGAACTGTCCTGTGACATAGCCCCAGACTCAGACTCCGTGCTCCAGGGAGACAGGACACTTTATCTGATTCACTGATTTTAGTTTCTTGCTTAGAACTGGAGCACAATAGATGATAAATATTTGCTAGGTAATCAGTGAGCAAAACTAATTTAGGTTGGAATTCTTAGATTATCTTGCATAGCAAAAGTGCTATTAACGATTGGAAACTAACTAATAAAATGAAAACTTAGAAACCTGAAGCATGATGAAAGTGGTGAAGAGAACGGATCACAGCCATGGGTGGTTTGGGTTTGGGTCTTGTGTCTGGTAGTCCCTGCCATGGGACCTCGTCAGTCAGCCTTTCCTCCCAGGCTGATTCCAGTGTTTAAAGAGTGATGCTGTATAAAAACACTACGTTAGAGGTGGTGGTTATTATTGTTGTTACTAGTCCCTGATTCTGGACTCTGTGTAGGTCTTAAGGACTCGTACAAATACACCAACGTCATGATTTTTCTAGAGGCCACATGGCAACCTTAAAACATTTAGACCAACTTTGAATCTGGAAGGAAAGGACAAATATATCTTGTAGCAGCAGCTCTGGTTATGATGAGTTTGCCTTTCTGTGTCTGCCTGGACGCCTCGTCTGTCCTGAAACCCCCCAGCCCATCGCCACTGTTTCCCAACAGACCTGTCCTCCTACACATACACACTAACAAGCACACACACACACACATACGCACACGCAAGTTACGATCCCTACACTGAACTACTTGTGGTCTTCACACTTCTCCGTGCTTTCTCCTGCCCGCATGCCTTTCCGTTTGCTTCTGTGGGAAATGACTGTTCTTGTGGATTTTGAAGCCACAGTTCTTGTTCCATGTCCTCTGACCCTGACCCTGTGAGGCTGAGGCAGATGTAACACTTTGTATGTGGCTACGTTATGTTGCCAGCACGATGACCCCTTTATAGACTAAGGGGTCCCCAAACCCCGGGCTGTGGACCAGCACCGGTTCGCGGCCTGTTAGGAACCGGGCCGCACAGCAGGAGGTGAGTGACGGGCCAGTGAAGCTTCATCTGCCGCTCCCCATTGCTCGCATTACTGCCTGCACGATCCCCCTGCCCTGGTCCATGGAAAAGCTGTCTTCCACGAAACCCGTCCCTGGTGCCAAAAATGCTGGGGACCGCTGGACTACATTACGGGCGAACAGAGGCTGCGCCTGCGTACGTCACCTTTCAGCGGCCAGAGCCTCCCCTGTACCTGGCCCCTCAGAGCTTTTGAATGAACATTAGTGAAGCTCCCCCTCCCTCCCCACTTGCTGCTCCCCCCTCATCCTTTTGTCTTCGTCCTCCTTCTGTAAATGGCTCACCTGCCATAACTAAATGCAATACAAAATGAAACCAAGCATATGTAGTATAATGGGTACTAATACTAATTTTTTTTTTTTTTTTCTGCGGTACGCGGGCCTCTCACTGCTGTGGCCTCTCCCGTTATGGAGCACAGGCTCCGGATGCGCAGGCTCAGCGGCCACGGCTCACGGGCCCAGCCGCTCCGCGGCATGTGGGATCCTCCTGGACCGGGGCACGAACCCGCGTCCCCTGCATCGGCAGGCGGACTCTCAACCACTGTGCCACCAGGGAAGGCCCAATACTCATCTTTTATTCCATAATATTCAAAATTTACTTAACGTTTGCCCTTGTTAAAGTACCAGTGGGGAGCGCAGAGCAACAGTAAAACTGGATACCACAGGCTAAACTTTAGCACTGAGCCATTAAATAATTTATAAATTTTTTGGTGTGTTCAGGAGAAAGACGAAGCAGAATTGTTTGTTCTAAAACTACACGTATAAAACGGCTTACTTTTTTTTTTCCAACTGAAAGCACATGTAATGTAGATACTGTCTTGTTTTACATCAGATGGCTTTAAAAGAAGGTTTGTTCCCTTAAAAACATTCTGGTAATTTGAGCTACAAGATGCAGTTGATAAGAATATCATGTGCATTTCCTTATGAATTTCATTTCTCTTCATCTGAGCCATAATTTTTTGTCTTTCTTTTTATAAGGATGAGATCACAGTAGTACAAGATGGTAGGCATTGCAGGGTTGTTTGCAGATCTGAAGAACTGTGAAAAGTGGGTTTGTATGTGTGTGAACACCTGTGTACACACACACATACTTGTTACAAAAGATTATCCTTTCAAAACTGATTTTTCAGATCATAAAATTAATACCAAAAGAATATCATGTTTTTAAATTTAAGGTACATTTATTATTTCCTGTCTTCATTTATATAGGATAAAGGGGTGAACCTCAACCATACAACTTCTGGTTCTAGTTTTTATTTCAGTTGGTGTATTTATTTTAACGTGATTAAAAAAATCAACTCAATTGCATGCATACTTTTAGATGTATGTGTCAGACTTCCACTTCAGTCTCTTTGTGTGGACATGATATCACTATGGTAAATTTATTTTTATTGGTGTGGTTCTAACAGGATGTAAAAGTAGCAAGCTAAGTTATGAAGAGAACTATATAAATTTTAAAACATTTCTAATTTTTGGTTGCTAGTATCTGAAGTCGCACTTTGCTGATTTTCTAAATATATATTTTGGCTATTAGATTACCTAATACAAAAACAAAGTCTTGTAGTAGAGCGTAAGCCTAATTAATTAGTGGACACTTAAGAAAATAAACTGTACTAGTTTAAAACTTTGTAGATTTCTTATTGTGGAAGAGGCTGTTAGCAAGCATTACAGGTTATAATTTTTATATTGGTTTCTATGTTGTGTCCTTTATTATAGAGTTGGAAAATGCACACCTGTATAGGATTCCCTATGTTATAAAACTTTACTGTAATTCATTTTAATGTAAATTTTAGTGTGCAAACACTTTTATTTCCTTTTTTTTTTCTTTTTTTTTTTTTTTTTTTTTTTTTGCTGTATGCGGGCCTCTCACTGTTGAGGCCTCTCCTGTTGCGGAGCACAGGCTCCAGACGCACAGGCTCCAGACGCGCAGGCTCAGCAGCCATGGCTCACGGGCCCAGCCGCTCCGCGGCATGTGGGATCTTCCCGGACCGGGGCACGAACCCGTGTCCCCTGCATCGGCAGGCGGACTCTAAACCACTGCGCCTCCAGGGAAGCCTTGTTTCCTATTGTTACATTTGTTGACAGGTGCTGCTTTTTGATGAGTGCAGACTGAGGGAGGAGGGATGAACTGCTAGTTGTCCTAAATCCCGTGCAAATATTGTTACTGATTTTATCTCACCTCTTTATCATAAGGAAAAATATTCCTTAGCGTAATTTTTCTCCAGCTATCAAATAGGCTTGACATGTTCTCAGCCTTTTGGAGATGTGATGTCTTTTTTTTGTTGGATTCATAGCATTTTATCAGAAAACACTGTCAGTGTAGATACACGACATTTAGGGGACACACCTGTGAGGCCCTTGGTCCACATCAAGTCCATCAGAGCTGCCGAGGGTGAGCACAAACTCGGTGTGGTTTGCAGCCTGTGCTGGGCAGGGACAGAGATGGGACTGAGCATTGAAAAGCCTTCTTAGCTGTTTGACACGAACATTTATATTGAACTCTGTTTCTATGGATTAACTCCAGGAGTGATGAATTTGGGTTTGTATGTCTGTTTTGGTTTCATTTTTTAATGATTCATTTTGTTGTATTTTACTAAAGACTTGTTCTGAAATGTTTGGGAACACTAAATGTTCTTCCCCCAGCCTGCCCCTTCTGAGGCCCTGCTGCATCGCACAGGAATAACAGTGCAGTGACTGAATCTTGCAATTGAAGAGACTCGGGGAGATATGAGATTCCTTTCCTTCAGAATCCTGGCGGTGGAAAAATGAAATGTTCTTGGGTCCTAAGAGGGGAAGGGTCTCCAGCACCTCGAACCTGGCCCAAAGAGCCCTACATCCTCGTGGTCTTGCTTCTGGGCTTGGATGGGGTGGGTGCAGCCACGCGCTGTGAACAAGTCAAAGGTGCAGTAGTGATGGGGTGTCATCCTGGGATGAGCGTAAAGAGACCGTCTTGTGTGCCAGGCTCCCTGGCGGCGTCTTCACACGGAGGGTGGCCCTGTGGGGACCCCCGTGTGGCAGGGAAGGGGCTGAGCCAGTAAGGAGCTGGAACCCCCCTCCAGAAGGGAGCAAGGGTGCTACAGCACCAAAAATGCCTGACAGATCAGAAGCTCTTTGTCAGGCCTCTAGGAGGGAGTGTAGCCTGGTTGGCACCTTGATTGCCCCTGAGAGAGCCTTTGAGCCACGCCTGGATTCCAGACCTTCCAGAACTCTAAGATGGATGGTTCTTGTCCCAAGCCTCTAGATTTGGGCCTAAAAGGAGGAGGGGTTGCTTTTTCTGGTCCTGGTGCACAGAGAAGCAAGTGGCTCCTGGGGACTGACTGTGTTTTAGCCACTGTCCTCCCCATTATCCTTTACTGATTGTAATGCTCATTTTTGGCTTTCTGGTAACTGGGCTATTTTTTAAAACTACTGTGTTGATGGTGTTGGTACTGTTGTTTCATGGTTTTAAGAAGTCTGAAATGTAAACCTTAAATATTGGAACAAACCCCAATATGTATACATTACTAATTGTTTGAATTGAGCAAAGGATCATTCTTTCAGAAAGTCTTCTCTCAGATAATACAAAGCGAAACTTCTAGGGCAGCACATCACACTTTAGTTTGAAGATTTTATAAACCATTGAACTGTGAACATAACGCTGTTACTATAGATAATAGCTGTGCATCAGGATCTCAATTTATACATGAAGAAATAGAATTATAATAATAACCATGAGTGCAAATCAAAAATTGTCTGAGGGCTTCCCTGGTGGCGCAGTGGTTGAGAGTCCGCCTGCCGACTCAGGGCACACGGGTTCGTGCCCCGGTCTGGGAAGATCCCACATGCCGCAAAGCGGCTGGGCCCGTGAGCCGTGGCCGCTGAGCCTGCGTGTTCGGAGCCTGTGCTCCTCAACGGGAGAGGCCACAGCAGTGAGAGGCCCGCGTACCGCCCAAAAAAAAAAGTCTTAAACCCAAAAGTGAAATCTCAGTGTGAACCAAATAGCTTTCAATTTTTGTCTAAATATAGATACGTTCAGAAAGGAGTTCCCAGGTATTGATCATGAATAAGGACCCAATTGTATGTAATCGGAGTTCGTGTGTAAATATATCCCCTGCCCACTCTGTCAGTATAGCATCTGAAGAGCTTACTTCTGCTGCTGGAGGTGTAAGAAAGCACAGAAATATACTCTTGACTCAGTAAGGAACCAACTAATATCCTTTGTTTCTTAACATAGCACATTCTAAAAAAGAGAAATACTATTTTGCTTTCATTTATGATGAGTAACTTCTGTCTATTTTACACAGTATTTAAATTTTGACTGGTACTATATTTTCATTGACTTTTATATGCTAATGATTTGTATCAGACTGATAGTATGCATTTAATATTTGTATATAATATAAACTTATTTACATTTGATATGATGAAACATTTGAATTACAATCAATAATTAGTGTCGTATAGTTGTTTGAAATCATGAATTTTGAACACTAAGATAATGTTGTTTTAAACACCAGAAGATTGGGATTGGCATATACAACTACTAAATATAAAATACGTAACTAGGGCTTCCCTGGTGGCGCAGTGGTTGAGAGTCCGCCTGCCAATGCAGGGGACACGGGTTCGTGCCCCGGTCCGGGAAGATCCCACATGCCACGGGGCGGCTGGGCCTGTGAGCCATGGCCGCTGAGCCTGCGCTCCGCAACGGGAGAGGCCACAGCGGTGGGAGGCCTGCGTACCGCAAAAAAAAAAAAGGTAACTAATAAAGACCTCTCTATAGCACAGGGATCTCTACTCAATACTCTGTAATGACTGATATGGGAAAAGAAACTGAAAAATAGTGGAGATATATATAATATATATATATATATAACTGATTCACTTTGCTGTACACCTGAAAGTAACACAACATTGTAAATCAACTAAACTCCAATAAAAATTAATTTTAAAAAACACCAAAAGAATGTGAAATAAATATGGAAATCTGGATGCTGCTCTTTTGTTCCGATGACTAAACAATAGCTAAAGTTTTGATTTACTAACCTGAGCAGTGTTCTAGGGTTAGAAAGCAGTTTTGTAGAACGTGGAAGCAGGTCGTATCAATTTGCCCGTGGTTTTCATTTTAAATGGAGAATCATGATGTCATACAGAATTGTCAGGCGTACGGTTGCCACACGTTTGCAACCTGGGCCTAAAACACTTCTTTTGTGTAAAATGTCATAAGAACTTTTAGAGTCACATTCTTCTGTGGTTCTGGATTATATATCTTGATTTCTTGTGCTGAAAATATGGTAAATGCATTTGTGGATTATCCAGGGCTACCTGATATATTTATGATCAGAGGGTGGAAATGAAATACTTGGCAAATTCATGGGCTTTAAGGTTTGGAGATTGAATCACACAGATTCAGAACATTAGACACCTTTTTTCCCCCCAACCCCAAATATTTGTTATCCTGTATTAATGGAAATAGAGGTATTCCATTAAATATTGCTTTTGTATTTTTTTTTACACGCGTTCTTTTATGGGGCATCATAGTCCAGGATAGGAGGGATTCCGGTCTTTTCCGGTTTAAGACCCACTTTGCAGGCCTTAGGGGCTCAGTCATGACAACCCCCCTGGGCTCTGCGTCAGGGCGGTGGGGGCAGAGCAGCCTCGTCTCAATAAAACTTTATTTGTAAAAACAGGTGGTGGGCCACCCATGGGGTGCATTGGCTCGCCTGTGCTGTTCTCGGGGGGTGTAAGCGTGTGTTCTCGGCTTCACCCCCTCCACCTGCAGCAGGTGGCTGATCTCTCTCTGCTTCCCTGGCCTCACCTGTGCAGCAGAAGTGACAGCAGACACGCTGCCTCTTACAGATGCTGAAAGCTAGGTTCTGGGAACCTGGTGCAGGGCAAGCGAGTGGAGCCCCAGGCCACTGTGCTTCTCCGTTCCTGTTCCTTTTGGTGTTCTTATAGTTGAAACCAAGGCTCCCAATATTTGAAAGTCCTTCTTTTATTTATTAAGGTAAATACTTCTGTGTCATTCCCTGAAATTAATGAAATGTAAGTTTTGTGTATCAGTGTGAAACTAACCAGCCCACATACATACGCAGAAAAATTTTAGCCTTGATGTG
The DNA here is from genome assembly GCA_036417435.1 of Inia geoffrensis. Taxonomy (NCBI): domain Eukaryota; kingdom Metazoa; phylum Chordata; class Mammalia; order Artiodactyla; family Iniidae; genus Inia; species Inia geoffrensis. Next base: position 1,361,931 of record CM070906.1, on the reverse strand, counting down.
CAGGGACTTTAAGAGACAGTTGAGGAATCCTCCAGTGCATATTTCTTTTGGCACAGTTTATTTATGTGTTTAATCTGCGGGGAGTCAGGGAGCATAAAGGTGCTCTCTGAGAAGTAAAGGGCTCACTAAAGTGGTATAAATGAATTCTCTCAGGGTCCTAGGACATCCCTGGAGAAACGAGGGGGACTTGAGTAATAAACGCGGCCTTGGGGGCTGAAACGGTTGTCTCATGGATAATTACTTTGTGCCCAGACAGAGCTTACTTCCTCTATCTTGGGATCAAATCATGTGTTAAGGGGGGGCTTCCTCTTTTGTGAAATGTACTGGTTTAACTCTTACACTGGGCATTCCTCCCACAATGGGGTGAGATGTACATGAGGCTGTCACAACGTAGAACACATTTCAAAAAACAGACAGACTTTCATTGCTGTGCTTGAGCTTATAGAACTAGCAGTGCCTCGTGAATTTCCTGAACTGTTGAAACACAGCAAACAAGAAGAGGTCACTTTAGTTGGGAAATCCTAAAGTTTAGTGCGAGAGGGCTTGTGGGACGTAATCGCAAATCACAGAAATTCTAGGGAACTTCCCTGGCCAGCCCTCAGCATAGGCCCACACAGGCGTCATCATACTGTTTGACTTCTGTGGACATTTACAAAGATTAACAGAGCTTTTGTTAGTAAGTAGAGCAATAGCTTATACTTATCTTTGCTTTCACTCTGGAGGTTTGAATCCAAACGTACGATTGTACAACAGTTCAGAATCGGGTGTATTCCTGTCTTTTATGTTTTCCCCAAATGCAGACGCTTTGCTGATTCTTTGCTCCTTGGGAATGCACAGATCTTTCAGTGTGACAACTTTGGCCTAATCTCTCTTCCCCGGAAATGACTAGGGGCCCAAGTTGCTCTCTCTGTCTCTATGCTTCTATGACTGTGTCCTGTTAGGGTGACTAGGAAGTCGTTTGTCTCCTGCCGGCTTGTGGAAAAGCTATTGGTGGTCGTGGTCGTTGCGGGGAATCAGGACTTCACCAAATAGAGGCCACAGGGTCCAGGCTGTGATGTCAGGGGAGTGGGTATGGATGCAGAGTGATCGAAGGGGAGCAGGGGATGCCGGGAAAGTCCAGGATGGGAAATAGGGTCAGAGGATGAGCAGGGGAGTCCCAGGGAAGAATGGACAGAGGACAGGCTGATATCCATACACACACACAGTCAGGATGCTGAGGACACCCTGGGACGTGCCCCTGGATCTGCTGCAGGTCCAGTGGCCCCGTTCCAAGGCCAAACCCATCATGCAGCATCAGTTTCCCAGTGGGACTGATCTTGTAAGGATTTACCTTATGAGTTGCAGCTTAAATTCTGCCAACAAGGGCTCTTTGGAGGTTCTGTGTATGGGAAGGCGCAACCAAGCCAGAGGTGGAGAGCTTGTGTGCACCTTTTTATCCTTAGGACTAACTGACTGTATGACTTGGGGGGCCTTCCCGCTATTAATTATTTGCTAATATACTACAGTTTTCTGTTCTCTCTCATGTTTTTGCGTTCTGACTGTGCTCAGCCCGGTATCACTTTGAGTCTCTAGAAAGCGATGGTGGTTGATCTTGGATGCCGTCTGGGAATTCAGGAGGGGATGGGGCAAGTGGCTTTTCTGCCCGTGGCTGATGATGGCTTCCCACCACCCCAGGTTCTGTTGATGAGCAGGTTACGGGGCCAGGCTGGGCTAGGGGCGGGGGATGGCCTGCACCTTTCCTGGGAGTGACAGGAAGGAAGGATGCACAAGAGGAAAGTCCCCGATGGGCACCTTCTCCTGCAGGTCGGGAGCTCCGATGCCCTTTCAGGGGGAGGTCTGGGAGGACAGGGTGATCCCTGCAGACCTGGGTAGAGGCTCACCCTCGGGTCTCTGTACACGAGCGTGTGAAGAACTCTCACCTACATTGCAGATTATCTGCTTGCTTTCTCTGAAACAGGGTCCATCTGGACTGCAGCCGGCTCTCACCTCAGGTTCAGGGCCCCTTCAAGCCAGAGGCCACGTGTCCCTAGGTTTTCTTTCTCCTTAGCGTCTACTAGAAGCAAAATAAATATTTATTGGAAGGATTGAACAAAACACATCCTGAGTCTCTGATACTACGGTGGATGGTAAGTAAGGTCACAGGATGTGCCTGTGGCTTCAGAGGTCAGGGGTCACAGTACTCCAAAGGCATCTTTCCCTCTGCCCCCCCCCCCCACCATAGGTTGCAGGCTTCACCCAGCAACTCCACATGTTTTACTGAAAAATCCCATTTTCATATGATGCCAATTTAAGAAAGAGAGTCATTCTTAACATCATAATGGTGAGTGACAATTACTCGAATGTTTTTCTGGCTGGAATAATAATAGGTACCAATTTTTAAGTGCTTATTGTGAGCTATAAACTATATTCATACTTTGCATATCTTAATAATCTTCCTCAGCTTAAGGGCATTATTACTAGTCTCAATTTTCAGAAAAGAACAGTTACGGTCAGAGTTGAAATATCAGAGTAACTGGTAAATACGGGGTTTAAATATAGGCGTTTCTTATTCAGAAACCTCACTCTTGGGCCCCTGATGTCCTATTACATGTTTCTCCTTTTTTTCTGTCTTCATATCTTTTTATTCTAACTCAATCATTGAAATTGTCAAGCTAGGATTTGAAAATTTGTACCAAGATAAGTTTATCTTTGTCTTCCTAATTATTATTTCTGATATTTTCTCAGACTTTCATTTTTCATCATAATTCATAAAAATATTTGAAACATAATTGTTATGTGAATGACATCACTGATAAAACACTACTGCTTTTGGGGGTTGGTTGTTTCACCAACCCGCTCCCTCCGGTCCCCCAAGTGCTCTGTTACTGGGACTTGTAGCTACAAGATTTGGTTACATCAAGTCCTTTTCTCTCTTGTACTAAATTTCAGTTCCTAATCGTGGTCGACCCACATTTTACACTGCAGATTCAACCATTTCAAATCAAGTCAGGCTGTCTTGGATCTGTTATATCATTTAAAATAGTGCATCACTCGTGAAATACAACGTGTAAATTCTTAACCTAATGAAATATACTTATAAATGCCTTAGAGTAAAAGATGCAGTCTATGTGGGACTGTCAGTTAAAAGCAAGACTGGGAGACAGCTGTCGAGGGGGGCTTTCTCCTCCTTGTCCTGACACCATCACTTCAGGGGAGAGTTTATCCCAAAGACACTTACCGTAATAAGTGTCAGTGCACACATAGTGGGAAATACCAGAGATGTGTATTTATTTACTTTGTCTCTGGACTAAGATTGCAGGGTTTCCATAGTCATAAATAGGTAGTTGTGCAAATCTGGAAAGAAATCTTATCCATCTCATACCCCATGGGTTTTTTGGGGGGGGGGGAGCAAAGCTGATTGGCTAAAACATAGCTGCCTGTGAGTTGTCTCATATGACTAAAATATTATTTAAATGTCATTTAAATGTTTTAGACACTGATGAAATGTATCTCTATAATAGACTCATCTATTTAAAAAAATATATATATATACATTTATATATATGTATATATTTTGACGTAGATGCATGAGTGTGTTTTGTGTGCGTTTTCTGTGTGTGTTCCAAATGGATGACTAATACAAAGGCCTCACATGACATCCTAGATACTCTGATAGCAGACTTCAGGTGGGGAAGGGAAGTACTATGGAAATACTGTCGCCTAAACGATCTTGGTGTAGGTTGACCCTAAAATCCTATACCCCACCTGAAACTGGACTGTCATATTTTGGGGATATGAGTATGGTGTTTCAGAACTACCCACCGATGATAACCATCACTTTAGCACTTATTTTACTTTTACAGTGTCTCCAAAAGCATTATCTTCTGTGTCCCATTTTGTAATCGTGTACATACTGTTTTTTATAGCTTAACACTCCTTTATACCAGTTATTTAACATAAATTACAGAACACTTATGGAAATATAGGACACAGTTATGTCCAGTAGTCATCAATAGAATCTTTATTGATTATTCCTTAAAGGTGGTGTGCCCTGCTAGCAGTTTTCAAATACATATCTCAGGAAGGTCCCATTGTCCGCACAAACCTTCGTGGCCTCGGGAGCAGCTTGGGTGGCTCAGCACAGGCGACATGATGCCTGAGTGTAGCTCTTCTCATGTTCAGCTCTAGCCCTTTTGGGGCTCTTGGAGCTTCCAGTCTCTCCTGTTCCCAGTTGATCATGTGTTAGAATCCATGAGGATACTGAGTAATCCCTGCCCTAGTTTTCTAGTCCCTGTGATTCCTTCAGGCATCAGGAGAATTAATCACCGTAGATGCAGCAGTGAGTGAATGAACCAGACAGTTCATCCGAGGATATAAACTGGTCCTTCCCACCTACTTCATCTGGACAAAGCCTGATCTGACCAGCTGCTGTCATGGGAAACTAGTTTCTCTATTCTGGGCATGGTTTTTAATTCTGAAACATATATTCTGAATGTATAAGAAAGTACTTAGACATTTATGTATGCGCGATTTGTTATAAAATATTATAAGCAACATGGAAGCACAGACGTTTGAAGAAATAGCTAAAGGTTGGTAAATCCACACGGATGTGAGACGTTCAGTATTTTGACAAAACATATTAATACAGTTGTAAAATGCTCTTAATAAAATGATGCACAAAACATCTGGATATAATACTGAACATATAGTATTATCTCAATATACTAAAACGTGTGAAGAAAAACCTCTTCCTGTTAGCAGTTCTTTGCTGTAGGATAATTTGATTCATTTGTGTTTCTGTATTTCCCAAAAACTCTGCATCACGGGTCCTCAGATAGGTGGTTTTTCCTCCTGAGGAGGCACTTGGCAGTATTCGGCGACAGTCTCGATGCCACACCTCGAGGGAGGTCACTGCTGGCCTGTCATGGGTGGAGGTCAGGGATGCTGCTAAGCAGCCTGCGATGCTCCACAGAGCCGTCCCCCCACCTGCCCCCGCCCAAGACAACAAAGAGTTATCTGCTCAAAGTGTCAGTGGTGGCGAGGGTGAGAAAGTGTGCTCTACATTAAACATGTATATTATTTTAAATCAGGAAAAATAGGACATTAAAACCCCAGGGAAAAGTCTTAAATCACAGGATACAGAAATCAAATTTTCTTATACAGACCACATTTTGGGGAGAACTGTCAAATATTATTTCTTTCAATATAAGAAATTGGACAAGGTGCAGAATTGACTCTGATTGTCACTACAATTCACGGTGTAAGCTCTGGAGCGTGAGGTTTGCCCAGTGGGACCCTCGGGCTTGGTGTCAGTCTTCTGAACCTGAGTTTCTCCAGTCTTGGGCATTTCCTGAGTTGTTTTCTAAATCCCCAGTTGGCTTATTCTGGATCTAAATTGAAGCCTGGGAACAACCAGTAGTCACTAAAGCTTTTTGAGACAAAAGAAATTGCGCCTGAATGAACACTTCATGTGAAAATACTTTGATTTCTCATCCTGGCAACATTCCTAAGATTTAATGCGGTGAAACCATTTTCGGAAAAATAAAAGTCTCATGATATGAGAACACAAAGAAAAATATCTAAAAATAGCTAATGGGGGAAGGACTTTGCTTTTCTGTACCATGTCAGATGGCCAGCTGCCCGTGATGCCCTTGACATAACAAAAAGCCAGGTCATGTTGTACATTATGGTAACAGATTTTTTATAGCTCTGATCCCAGAATAAGCCAGTGTGATCATGTTGTTCTGAAGGACGTTGAGTTAAGCTGTCGAGGTTCGCTTTTACCATCGCGTTGTTTTCTCTACATGCCCACGTACTTCCTGCTAACCCGTACAGCGTTGAGTATTTCAAACACTCCGTGTCGCGGCAGGCGTGATGCTGTCATGTTATCAGGCCTCAGTGTCAGCTCCACTCCTGTGCCAGCCTTTCTGCAGCCCAGAGTCACCATTGTGGGAAACACCTTCCCGTACCTTTCTAGATGGTGCCGTGGTAACTGTACCACTTCAGAAAGTCTTAGGGGACAGCAGAGGTACTTGTCTTCTGGCATTAACCACAGTCATTAATGTTGGCTTTACAAAAGTTCTCTGCATCTCACATCTGACATTTGGGGGAGGGTTGCAGTGTGGACATCACTTTGAAAAATGTGATGAGGGGTCCGTAGCTCTTTCTACAAAAAAACAGAAACCCTGCAGGACTTCGTCAGCAGTCATGACAACTTGTCCCGTGGTGATGTTGACCAGACACTAAAGGGATGACCTTAGTCCTTCTGACTGGCAAACATGCCGTAGCACCTGCTTCTTGCCAAGAGTGGCCTGGTGCTTTGCATTTTTGTAACTAATCCCCGCACCACCCTTACCAGACCAGGTAGGTATTCTTTTTCCGACTTCAGTTCAAGCATCTGAGGTTTAGACCATCTTTTTCTCTAGCCTCATGCAGTTATTAGGTGGTGGAGCCAGACTGCCAATTCAGGTCTGCATCTCCAGAGCCATCACCAGGCGCCAGAGCCTGGCTTTGCCTGTGTTTCAGGAGAACCCAACCCTCTCCACGCTTGGAATGGAACACAGTCATCTTCCCCACACAGTGAGCGGTAACCTGAAAAAGTGATTACATGAGTGTGCTGTGATCTTCAGCTGAACTTTGAGAATTTGAGTGTAGGTACTTGATTTGAAAACCTAGTTTCCCGAGATTTGTATCATGCTGTAATTTTTTTTTAAAGTGAGATTTTTAAGATGAGACTGAACAGTCAGTATTTGTCTAATTATCCAGTGGTGTTATCCATGCTTCATCTAATCCCGGATAATTTAGCGCAGAACCCGTCAGCGTGTTTTGCCCTAAAATGCCCCCTCTCTTGTTATAACCCTATCTCAACATAAATAGAAGACAGGCAGACGTGTCTCCTGTGGTTTTTCTTTTCTTCTTTCCTTTGAGGGTGAGAGATGGGGGTGAAAAAGATGGTAATGAGTGATTCGTCACAGTAGGGAAAACGTTTTGCAGCCATTTAAAAATGTTCACTAGGTCAGTTGGGAAAGTGTATTTATTTCTGTGATTGAAATGCTCTCCGTCCCCTCCCGGTACACTGGAGGGTGTTAGCAAAGAGGGTGGAAGAAGCTTGAAAGAATCTCTGCTTGGCCTCCTGGGTTCCCTACATCCTGAGGTTTCTGGTGGGTTAGGATTTGGGGCTGGGGACTGTTTCGTCAAGGAGCAGCCCATAGTGCACTTCTCTTGCTTCTGATGGTGGAAATAGCTTATTAATGTGAACAGTGGAATCGGTTCTGTCTGCGTAAGAGGTGATCTGTTTGAGGTGCCTTTACAAGGCTTTTAGGTAAAAACGGTGAATAAAATTGAGTCAGTCCGTTGGCTCAGCTCTGTGCACGATCTGTTGCCCCACTTTTGTGCTTTATGGTCCAATGTACTAAATATACAGTAAATGTAATGATTCTTTCCCATATCAAAGGTTGAAACTTTAGGCACGATTTAATTAGGTGCACATTTCTCCTCAAGCTTCCCGATGCATTCTGATGAATTCCTTAGATGTTCAGTTGCCTGTGACTGGTGTTCATAATGTATATTTATAGTGTCTGGGCCGCTGCAGAGTCGCCTGGTATGTTTCCTGCTATGGTAACTGTTCCAGTTACTGGGTTTTTTTGTGTGTTTTTTTTTGAGGAGAAAGTAATTTTTTTTATTATCTCAGGGACATTTAATTGAACAGGAATCTCATGTTCAATTTACTTTGTTTGCTTGAAATCTTATAGCCAAATATGTGGCTCTTTTCTCTTTGCCCCAATTTCCTTATTTATTATTTATTTCATATTTAATTATAGCATATATATATATTTTTAATTCATTTTTATTGGAGTATAGTTGACTTACAGTGTTGTGTTTCAGGTGTACCGTAAAGTGAGTCAGGTATACACATACATAGATACACTCATTTTTAGGTACTTTTGCCATACAGGCCATTACAGAGCATTGATTAGAGTCCCCTGAGCTGTACAGAGGTCCTTATTAAGTCATCTGTTTTATACATAGTGGTGTGTACATGTCAACCCCAGTCTCCCAATTTATCCCCCCCTTCCCCCCTCCATTTACTCATGTATTAGTGCAAAATGCAGTTGTGTAATTGGAAACCGGTGGATGCTTTTATCAGCTTATTAGCTTCACGTAATTGTGTGTTATACCGCACGTTGAAAGTATCGCGTTATAATATTGAGGTGACGTGGCAACCAAAGCAGTTAAATTCTCACAGTATAGTAAATGTTGACTTGCCATGGAAATGAACACACTTACTGAAAGATATTTCTATAACGTGTTGACAGTGTATTCTCATTTGATAACTGTTGTTTTTCTCTTGTTCCTTCTTTTTCTTTATTTTTTTATAATTTACTGCTTGCCATCGCAGGAAGTAGAGGTTTGTATTCAGCTTCTGTATTTCACATTTTATCTTTGATTTTATATGAATCTTTACATTTTAATTACTCATAGACACTCAATTCACGTTATTTTTCTCCTTAGGATGATTATTTCCGCACTTGGAGTCCAGGAAAGGCCTCCGATGGGGGTAAGAATGTCATTATTTTAAAATAAGTGCTTTTATATGTTTACAATCACTGAACTTTAAGCATGCTATTTATTGCCTGGTTAGATTTTAAAATACTAAATAGGAGAGCTTAGATGAATGGAAAAAATTCATGCCATAATTACTTTCACTTCAGAATATTATAGTTAGAGATAAGTTACTTAGGTATTGTGATTTGTCAGGGTGCCTCTCATTTTTAGAATCATATCTGATTTGGCTGGTTTAGGCTTCTGAACTTTACTGTGTCCATTCTTATTAGTTGATACAAGTCACTTCATCCAGCTCTCAGATATATTCAAGTATATCTTTCACTAGGAAAGAGATTTATTTTTGCCAAATTTCAAAACAAATGGCTTTGCTGTCTCATTTTCAGTAAATAAAAGCTTTCCTTTAACATGGAGCAGTCTGGTGATTAGACCCAGCTGGTGTCTTAGTAAGACCCGAAAGGAAAACTCTTGTATTGAAAAACTGTACCCGCAGTTCGTACCCTTGGTTGGCCCCCTTGAGACGGAGGGCAGGACACACACATGGGGCAGGAAGCCCTTCCCCGGGTGCAGGAGATGCCCGATCTCAATGCAGTCATAATTATGTTAGTACACAGATTTGTTTACCAAACTGTACACTATTAGAACCAGACTCCTCCTCTTAAAGTTTGAAACAAAAGAAATTTCTACTTTACATCGTCTGTAGTGACCTTACATAACATGGTATCCATGAAGCAGTATTATTTAAAAGTAGAAGTTGTTTTTTTAAATGAGCCATACTATGCCATTAAAGGATGCTTGACAGTATTGTGCTGTGTTTCCTAATATTTGGGATGAACGCTACCTCAGCCAGTACCTCCTCTAGCTACCCAGAGGAGTGTAGGGACCAGCTGGGATGGACAAAGGATTATGGTCAACGTAGAAATCAACCTTTAGCCGGAAACAGCAATTCACATCCTGCCCCTCCTGTAACATTACTTTCTTTGTTCCTTACTTCGCGGTTTCACTGTTATTATCCAGTGTGTTAATTTGCGGGGTTTACATAAAAATGATTTTGATTTGCTTACTGTAAGTCAAGCGAAAGGCTCTAAAATACAAGCAGTGAAAAAATACAGGCAAATATGCTTCACATCATTACACTTTGCAGGTATTGTGCTTACAAATTGAAGGTTTGTGGCAACCCTGCATTCGACAAGTCTGTTGGTGCCGGTTTTCCAACAACGTTTGCTCACTTCCTGTCTTGTGTCACAGTTTGGTCATTCTCACCTTATTTCAGACTTTTTCATGATTGCTATGTTTATCGTGGTGATCTGTGATCAGGGATCTTTGGTGTTACTATTGTGATTGTTTTGAGACATCACGAACTCCACCCACATAAGACAGTAAATGTAATAAATGTTGTGTGTTTTGACTGCCCTACCGACCAACCTTCCCTCCGTCTCTGCCCCTCTCCTCGGGCTTCCGTATTCCCTGAGACACGGCAATACTGAAATTAGGCCAATTAATAACCTACACTGGCCTCTAAGTGTTCAAGTGAAGAGTCACAAGTGTCTCAGTTTAAATCAAAAGCTAGAAATGATGAAGCCCAGTGAGGAAGGTATGTCATTGGTGGGAATGTAGATTGGTGCAGCCACTATGGAGAATGGTATGGAGGGTCCTTAAAAATCTAAAAACAGAGCTACCATAGGACCCAGCAATCCCACCCCTGGGCATATATCCTGAGAAAACCGTAATCCAAAAAGATACGTGCACCCCAATGTTCATTGCAGCACTATTGACGATAGCCAAGATATGGAAGCAACATAAATGCCTCTTGACAGAAGAATGGATAAAGAAGATGTGGTCCATATATACAATGGAGTATTACTCAGCCATAAAAAAGAATGAAATCATGCCATTTGCAGCAACATGGATGGACCTAGAGATGATCATACTAAGTGAAGTAAGTCAGACAGAGAAAGACAAATAGATCATATGATATTACTTACATGTGGAATCTACAAAAAAGATACAAATGAACTTATTTACAAAACAGATAGAGACTCACAGACTTAGAAAATAAACTTATGGTTACCAAAGGGGAAAGGGTGGGGGGGAGGGGTAAATTCAGAGTTTGGGATTAACATATACACAGATAACCAACAAGAACCTACTGTATAGCACAGGGAGTAAAAAAAAAAAAAAAAGCAAGCCAAGATAGGCCAAAAACAGTGAGCCAAGTTCTGAAAGCAAAGGAAAAGTTCTTGAGGGAAATTAAACGCGCTGCTCCAGTGAACACATGGATGCTGAGAAAGCCAAACAGCCTTCTTGCTGACATGGAGAAAATGCCAGTGGCTGAAAAGAAGATCAAGCCAGCCACAACATGTCCTAAACCAAAGCCCCATCCAGGGCCAGGCCCCGCTCTCCTCAATTCTGTAAAAGGCTGAAAGAGGTAAGGAAGCTGCAGGAGAAGAGTTTCCAGCTAGCAGAGGTTGGTTCATGAGGTTTAAGGAAAGAAGCCGTCTGTCTCTGTAGCATAAAAGTACAACGTGAAGCAGTGAGGTCCGATGTAGGAGCTGCAGTGAGTTACCCAGAAGATCCAACTGAGATAATTAATGAAGGTGGCCACAGTGAACAACGGATTTTCAGTGTAGACGAAACAGCCTTCTGTTACAAGAAGATGCCGTCTAGGACTTTCATAGCTGGAGAGGAGAAGTCAGTGTCTGGCTTCAAAGCTTCAACGGACAGGCTGAGCCTCTTGGTAGGGGCTAATGCAGCTGGTGGGTTTACGTTGAAGCCAGTGCTCGTTCACCGTTCTGAAAATCCCATAATGAAGCATTATGCCAAATATACTCTGCCTGTGCTCTGTAAATGGAGCAACAAAGCCTGGATGACAACACATCTGTTTACAGTATGCTTTACTGATTATTAAAAGCCCACTGTTGAGACCTACTTCTCAAAAAAAGAAAAAAAAAAATCCTTTCAAAATGTTACTGCTCGTTGACAAGGCACCTGGTCACCCAAAGCTCTGATGGAGATGGATAGTGAGATTAATGTCGTTTTCATATCTGCTGTGCTGACACGACATCTATTCTGCAGCCCATGGATCAAAGAGGACTATTATGATTCATGGGAAGAGCTTAAGATACCAACCTTAACAGGAGTTTGGAAGAATTGATTCTAACCCTCATGGATGACTCGGAGGGGTTCAAGATTTCAGTGCAGGCAGGAACTGCAGATGTGGTGGAAAACAGCAGGAGAACTAGAGTCAGGAGTGGAGCCTGAGGATGTGCCTGAATTGCTACAATCTCAGGATCAAACTTTAATGGACGAGGAACCGCTTCTTATGGGAGAGCAAAGAAAGTGGTTTCTTGAGATGGAATCTACTCGTGCTGAAGCTGCTGTGAAGACTGCTGAGATGACAGCGAAGGGTTAGAACGTGACATAAACTTCGTTGATAATGCAGCAGCAGCAGGGTTTGAGAAGACTGCCTCCAATTTTGAATGAAGTTCTCCTGTGGGTAAAATGCTATCAAACAGCATTCATGCTACTGAGACGTCATACATGAAGGGAAGAGTCAATTGATTCGGCAAACTCCCTTGTTGTCTTATTTTTAAAAACTGCCGCAGTCACCCCCGCCTTCTGCAACCATCACCCTGATCAGTCAGCAGCCACCAGCATCCGGGCAAGACCCTCCGCCAGCAAGAAGGTCATAACTCACTGAAGGCTCATAGGATGGTTTGCATTTTGTAGCAAAAAAGTATTTTTAATTAGGGTACGTGCATTGTTTTTTTTAGACATAATGTACAATTAATAGGCTACAGTAGAGTGTAAACATAACTTTTATATATTTAAAATATATATAAAATATATTTTATATTTTTCTTTTTAATTTTATATTAAAAAATGCATGTGACTCACTTTATTGCAGTATCTGCTTTATTGTGGTTGTCTGGAACCGAACCCACAATCTCTGAGGTATGCCTGCAGTGAAATGCAGACTGAGATATATGTGCATGCTTTCTTGGGAAATGAATTTTTACTGTGGAATCATAAACCCTGAAAAATTGCAGTTATCTACGAAACGGATGTTAACACTTAAATTTGCCATACTTGCTGTAGCCCATTACCAGGAAGATGCTTTGTTTTTCTCATTTGTGTGTGTGAATGTGTGTTGCACTGCAATTTATCTCTTGTTTAAAAAGAAAAAGAGATCGTTATAGAGAGGCCTCCAAATCCTGAGGTACTGGTAAGACTGATGCACTTTACTATTTGAAGAAGTTTCTGACCTAACAACTTGTCAAATACCATATTTATCAAGCAGAAAGTAGCTCAGGCATGATGATAGCTAATGTTTGTAAAGTGTCCTATATGCAGTCATTGTTCTAAGTATTCAGTATAGGAGTTACAGTAGTTCATTAATCTTCACGGTCACCCTGCCGGGTGGATGGGAAGGGTGAGGCCTGAGGCGTTGAAGGCCCTGCCAAGGTCATATTCCTACAAAGTGGCAGAGCCTGGCCTTGGGTCCAGGCACTGTGACCCCTGCACCCCATTTCCTGATGGCTAGGAGGTACTGTCACTCGTATGGTAGCACTAAGATGAAATAATGGCATACGAATGGAATTTGGAAGGTTGTGCTTTAAGAATAAGTATTTAGGGCTTCCCTGGTGGCGCAGTGGTTGAGAGTCCGCCTGCTGATGCAGGAGACAAGGGTTCATGCCCCGGTCCGGGGGGATCCCCCATGCTGTGGAGCGGCTGGGCCCGTGGGCCATGGCCACTGAGCCTGCGCATCCGGAGCCTGTGCTCTGCAACGGGAGAGGCCGCTGCAGTGAGAGAGGCCCACATACCACAAAACAAAACAAAAAAAGGAATAAGTATTTACTTGACTGAGCTTAGAAATATTGTTGTTAGCTTTGCTTCTGTATTTAAAATGATATTTTGTACACTATCAGGTTTTGATTGATTGAACATATAGTTGATAAATATACATGAGAGAGTTTTGTATTCAAAAATTAAGAAAGAAGGGGAAAATTAGTTTGAACTACATGTATTTTTTTCTATTTTGTTTTTTTGTGTTGAGTCAAATTAACCAACCCGTTTGTAGACCATAGTGAGGAGTGAGAAAAATCATCCTGTTCTCATCTGGCTTTGTCTTTTTTGTTTGTTTGTTTGTTTTGCGGTACGCGGCCCTCTCACTGCCGTGGCCTCTTCCGTTGCGGAGCACAAGCTCCGGACGCGCAGGCTCAGCGGCCATGGCTCACGGGCCCAGTCGCTCCGCGGCACGTGGGATCCTCCAGGACCGGGGCACGAACCCACGTCCCCTGCATCGGCAGGCGGACTCCCAACCACTGCGCCACCAGGGAAGCCCGTCATCTGGCTTTGAATAAGATAGATAATGTCATCTCATTGGGATAGAATAAACACTTGACATGTGTTAATTCCCAGGGCTTCTTGTTCTTTCTGATGAAGGAATTTTCCATTAAGGATCATTTTCAAAATGATTGAGCTGTTGAACATAATTCAGAATACTTTTTATGAGTGTTTTTAAGTTTCAGTATATCACATTTTTCATTGGCTTATGGACATCAATATCATATCAATATAAATTGATTTTCCCCAGTTTCTTTACTGGAGGTCTTGCATATTTCTAAAAAGAGCAAAGAAGAAGTTACGTTAGCATAGAACATTTTTCTGATAATGTTTGTATAAATTTTACCATATTCATTTAAAATTATATTTTACTTCCATTTCTATTATGTTCCACAAAATATGCAAAAATACCCCTAATTTAAGTGTTACTTAATATTTCATAATATTATTGGCATAATTTCTGAGCGCAAAACTCCTCTTTATGTATATCCATAGATGTACCCACACATACACACGCAACATGGATACATAGTTACACACTCAGCAAACACACATGTTGGCACCTGCAAACTTGCCTCTAGGTAAAAACCAACTGATTGTTCACATATAGCTTATTTACCTTCTGGTTTTGCTGTGACATTTTCCATTTCATGTGAGTTTCTCTTTTTAATTAATCAGAACATTCCCACTTATTTTAAACCACTAAAATAGTAAGAGTTTTGGAAAAAATATAACGGTTTTAAGTGAATTAAAGTAAATCCATTTTGGTGATGGTGAACTTGCTTTGAAGTGAAAGAAAGTATACTGATGCCATAAATAAATTGCTTTTGATCGCTCTACCTAGAATTTTCTGTGCCATTGCTTCTGTTCATTAGTTGACACAACATAAATTGCCTGAAAAATAGTTTTAACGAGGACGTGCACCTTCTTGAACATGGCATAAAAATTCTGTGTTTGCCATGGGAAAATGAAGGGGTGGTTCAGGAATGAACCTAGAGGGGCGGCATGATAAGGATTTTAAATAATTTAATAAATGCTTCGGATAAATATGCTGTAGATTTGAAATACAGTCACTTGTTTCCTTTTCACTACATTCTTCCTGCCTTGTTTTTGGTTGTAGGTTAATTTGGGTAATAGCTAAGTTGCTGAAATTTTTAGCCTTCGTTCTTGAGAGTTGTTTAGAGAATCTACTTGTCCCGAAGTGATGTGTCTCTAAGGATCACCTTTTATCCAAAAGTTTTTTCCTCCAGCATTTGGTATCTATGAGCCCCGAGATGAAAGAGATTCAGGCTAAATGTGTTTTCTGTATTTCCCCAGTTTTACCCTCCAAACTAGCTGAGAGTCCCCCACTTGGTCCTTACCATGTGGGGAATTACGTAAAGCAGCTGAATTTAATAGATCCAGAGATCTCAGGCAGATCAGTTCTCTGTTATTGATGTGTTTACCCCTGCTGGTGCAGATTTCCAGGGATGTGGAATTAAGGCAGGAGTGTAGCTGTGCTTTCGTCAGCATCTGTGTGTCACCGCAGTTTTGCACTGTGCTCTGATTCTGAGCCTGGCCCTCTCTGGGAAGGGTAGCTTGATTCCTACTGGCTTGTTAAGTTGTATTTAAATTAAACAAACGTTCCTGAAGAGGTGATGTGCTAGGACACCATTCCTAAACGCCAGCCGCTCAAAATCTAGCTGCGAGAGATAAGCGCGGGCAGCTAGCTCTGTGTCTGCATGAGCCATCCTTGCCCGGGAGTGGAGGGCTGAGAAGAAGACTTAGTTGTACACTTGTCCACTGCTTCTGTCTTTCCAGGAGCAGGTCTCAGTACTTACCCGATTCCCCTAATTTCTCCTACTCATTTGCAAAGCATCTCAACATATTCCCACAGTCACAGCTTGAGGCATCCTCTGCAACCCGCCTCTGGCTGCAAAGGGAAGGCTGTGGAGGCTTCATCTGGAGCTTTTTTCCCCTCAGTGAACAGAGCTGTTGAATGTTGTGGCTGTAATTATTTCTGAAATTGAAGAAGACATGTGTTTGGGAAAATACACCCCCCAAACTCATCTTTCCCTTCTTAAAATGTACCCCCATATTCTTGAAGGTGCATGTATGTGGTGACACATGTAGGAATTGTCTTTCTCCCAGATGCCTTTAACTTTCACTTGTTCCACGAGGATCATTTTTTCATGTTCTGAGAAGGTGTTGGTTGGTGGTCTGGACCACAGGCCTTTCTGCCCTGCTTTCCAGCAGAGGCTTACTGTTCCCCGATGCTATTTAGTTCATGGGCTGGGGCATTTGGGCACTTTTGTAGTAGAAAAATGGGTGTTCCCAGAACTGAAATTCAGTGGGGACAATATGCAAAGATGTTTATATGATCACAATATTTCTAAATGCTTCCTTTTAAAAATTTTCCATTTAAAAATGCTTTCATTTAAACACGTAAATTCTGAGCCGTTATTTGATCTGAACCTTTATTTGATCAACACACAAGAATGGATTTCAGATTTTTTTTATCACTTTGGACAGAGTACTTGTTAGGGTTTTCAAGGGCTTATGACCATGCCTCTGACATCATACGTTGGCAACCTTGGCTTATAGAACCTTCTGGAAAACCCTCAGAAAAACCCTGTGTTCAGCGTAGAAACCAACAGGGCGTCTTCATTTACCCTATGTCAGAGTGTACAACCACACAGGACTTTTAAGTGAGAAAAGTGTTTCCTCTCCCCATCCAATTTTGATTTCTTTATACAAAAACAGTATTTATTTTGTTTTATACCAAAATCTATAAAATATAGGAATCAGGAATCTTAGATTGTTTCATTCTATGTCAGGTAGTGCCTTTTTTCCTCCACAGAATAATAAAGATCTGGTCTGTGTTTTTAATTTATAAGATACAATCAAGATTAATGGTACTTCATTTGGTTCGTGTCACAGTAGCCTGCATAGGTGGCAAGAAGGGAATTATATTTATTTCTTTTCAGTGGGCTTATGTGTTAGTAAATTGTGAATCAGATTTTTTTTTTTTTAACATCTTTATTGGGTTAAAATTGCTCTACAATGGTGTGTCATTTTCTACTTTATAACAAAGTGAATCAGTTATATATATACAGACGTTCACATATTTCTTCCCTCTTGCGTCTCCCTCCTTCCTTCTCTCCCTATCCCACCCCTCCAGGCAGTCACAAAGCACCGAGCTGATATCCCTGTGCTAAGTGGTTGCTTCCCATTAGCTATCTACCTTACGTTTGTTAGTATATATATGTCCATGCCCCTCCCTCGCCCTCCCATAGCTCACCCCTCCCCCTCCCCATATCCTCAAGTCCGTTCTCCAGTAGGTCTGTGTCTTTATTCCTGTCTTACCCCTAGGTTCTTCATAACATTTTTTTTTTCTTAAATTCCATATATATGTGTTAGCATACGGTATTTGTCTTTGTCTTTCTGACTTACTTCACTCTGTATGACAGACTCGAGTTCTATCCACCTCATTACAAATAGCTCAATTTCGTTTCTTTTTAACGCTGAGTTATATTCCATTGTGTATATGTGCCACATCTTCTTTATCCATTCATCTGACGATGGGCACTTAGGTTGTTTCCATCTCCGGGCTATTGTAAATAGAGCTGCGATGAACATTTTGGTACACGCCTCTTTTTCAATTTTGGTTTTCTCAGGGTATATGCCCAGTAGTGGGATTGCTGGGTCATATGGTAGTTCTAGTTTTAGTTTTTTAAGGAACCTCCATACTGTTCTCCATAGTGGCTGAACCAATTCACATTCCCACCAGCAGTGCAAGAGGGTTCCCTTTTGTCCACACCCTCTCCAGCATTTATTGTTTCTAGATTTTTTGATGATGGCCATTCTATCTGGTGTGAGATGATATCTCATTGTAGTTTTGATTTGCATTTCTCTAATGATTAATGATGTTGAGCATTCTTTCATGTGTTTGTTGGCAGTCTGCATATCTTCTTTGGAGAAATGTCTATTTAGGTCTTCTGCCCATTTTTGGATTAGATTGTTTGTTTATTTGTTATTGAGCTGCATAAGCTGCTTGTAAATTTTGGAGATTAATCCTTTGTCAGTTGCTTCATTTGCAAATATTTTCTCCCATTCTGAGGGTTGTCTTTTGGTCTTGTTGATGGTTTCCTTTGCTGTGCAAAAGCTTTGAAGTTTCATTAGGTCCCATTTGTTTATTTTTGTTTTTATTTCCATTGCTCTAGGAGGTGGGTCAAAAAGGATCTTGCTGTGATTTATGTCATAGAGTGTTCTGCCTATGTTTTCCTCTAAAAGTTTGATAGTTTCTGGCCTTACATTTAGGTCTTTAATCCATTTTGAGCTTATTTTTGTGTATGGTGTTAGGGAGTGATCTAAGCTCATACTTTTACATGTAGCTGTCCAGTTTTCCCAGCACCACTTATTGAAGAGGCTGTCCTTTCTCCACTGTATATTCCTGCCACCCTTATCAAAGATAAGGTGTCCATATGTGCGTGGGTTTATCTCTGGGCTTTCTATTCTGTTCCATTGATCTATCGTTCTGTTTTTGTGCCAGTACCATACTGTCTTGATTACTGTAGCTTTGTAGTATAGTCTGAAGTCAGGGAGCCTGATTCCTCCAGCTCCATTTTTCGCTCTCAAGATTGCTTTAGCTATTCGGGGTCTTTTGTGTTTCCATACAAATTGTGAAAATTTTGTTCTAGTTCTGTGAAAAATGCCAGTGGCAGTTTGATAGGGATTGCATTGAATCTATAGATTGCTTTGGGTAGTAGAGTCATTTTCACAATGTTGATTCTTCCAATCCAAGAACATGGTATATCCCTCCATCTATTTGTATCGTCTTTAATTTCTTTCATCAGTGTCTTATAATTTTCTGCATACAGGTCTTTTGTCTCCCTAGGCAGGTTTATTCCTAGGCCTTTTATTCTTTTTGTTGCAGTGGTATATGGCAGTGTTTTCTTGATTCCACTTTCAGATTTTTCATCACTAGTATATAGGAATGCCAGAGATTTCTGTGCATTAATTTTGTATCCTGCTACTTTACCAAATTCATTGATTATCTCTAGTAATTTTCTGGTAGCATCTTTAGGATTCTCTATGTATAGTAGTATCATGTCATCTGCAAACAGTGACAGCTTTACTTCTTCTTTTCCGATTTGGATTCCTTTTATTTCCTTTTCTTCTCTGATTGCTGTGGCTAAAACTTCCAAAACTATGTTGAATAAGAGTGGTGAGAGTGGGCAACCTTGTCTTGTTCCTGATCTTAGTGGAAATGCTTTCCGTTTTTCACCATTGAGGATGATGTTGGCTGTGGGTTTGTCATATATGGCCTTTATTATGTTGAGGAAGGGTCCCTCTATGCCTACTTTCTGTAGGGTTTTTATCATAAATGGGTGTTGGATTTTGTCAAAAGCATTCTCTGCATCTATTGAGATGATCATATGGTTTTTCTCCTTCAATTTGTTAGTATGGTGTATCACATTGATAGATTTGCGTATATTGAAGAATCCTTGCATTCCTGGAATAAACCCCACTTGATCATGGTGTATGATCCTTTTGATGTGCTGTTGGATTCTGTTTGCTAGTATTTTGTTGAGGATTTTTGCATCTATGTTCATCAGTGATATTGGCCTGTAGTTTTCTTTCTTTGAGCCATCCTTGTCTGGTTTTGGTATCAAGGTGATGGTGGCCTCGTAGAAGGAATTGGGGAGTGTTCCTCCCTCTGCTATGTTTTGGAAGAGTTTGAGAAGGATAGGTGTTAGCTCTTCTCTAAATGCTTGATAGAATTCGGCTGTGAAGCCATCTGGTCCTGGGCTTTTGTTTGTTGGAAGATTTTTAATCACAGTTTCAATTTCAGTGTTTGTGATTGGTCTGTTCATATTTTCTATTTCTTCCTGATTCAGTCTTGGTAGTTTGTGCATTTCTAAGAATTTGTCCATTTCTTCCAGATTGTCCATTTTATTGGCATAGAGTTGCTTGTAGTAATCTCTCATGATCATTTTTATTTCTGCAGTGTCAGTTGTTACTTCTCCTTTTTCATTTCTAATTCTATTGATTTGAGTCTTCTCCCTTTTTTTCTTGATGAGTCTGGCTAATGGTTTATCTATTTTGTTTATCTTCTCAAAGAACCAACTTTTAGTTTTATTGATCTTTGCTATTGTTTCCTTCATTTCTTTTTCGTTTATTTCTGATCTGATTTTTATAATTTCTTTCCTTCTACTAAATTTGGGGTTTTTTTGTTCTTCTTTCTCTAATTGCTTTAGGTGTAAGGTTAGGTTGTTTATTCAAGATGTTTCCTGCTTCTTAAGGTGGGCTTGTATTGCTATAAACTTCCCTCTTAGAACTGCTTTTGCAGCATCCCATAGGTTTTGGGTCGTTGTGTCTCCATTGTCATTTGTTTCTAGGTATTTTTTAATTTCCTCTTTGATTTCTTCAGTGATCACTTCATTATTGAGTAATGTATTGTTTAGCCTCCATGTGTTTGTATTTTTTACAGATCTTTTCCTGTAATTGATATCTAGTCTCATGGCGTTGTGGTCGGAAAAGATACTTGATACAATTTCAATTTTCTTAAATTTACCAAGGCTTGATTTGTGACCCAAGATATGATCTATCCTGGAGAATGTTCCATGAGCACTTGAGAAAAATGTGTATTCTGTTGTTTTTGGATGGAGTGTCCTATAGATATCAATGAAGTCCATCTTGTTTACTGTATCATTTAAAGCTTGTGTTTCCTTATTTATTTTCATTTTGGATGATCTGTCCATTGGTGAAAGGGGGGTGTTGAAGTCCCCTACTATGAGTGTATTACTGTCGATTTCCCCTTTTATGGCTGTTAGTTTTTGCCTTATGTATTGAGGTGCTCCTGTGTTAGGTGCATAAATATTTACAATTGTTATATCTTCTTCTTGGATCGATCCCTTAATCATTATGTAGTGTCCTTCTTTGTCTCTTGTAATGGTCTTTAATTTAAAGTCTTATTTTGTCTGATATGAGAATTGCTACTCCAGCTTTCTTTTGATTTCCATTTGCATGGAATATATTTTTCCATCCCCTTACTTTCAGTCTGTATGTGTCTCTAGGTCTGAAGTGGGTCTCTTGTAGACAGCATATATATGGGTCTTGTTTTTGTATCCATTCAGCCAATCTGTGTCTTTTGGTGGGAGCATTTAGTCCATTTACATTTAAGGTAATTATCGATATGCATGTTCCTATTCCCATTTTCTAAATTGTTTTGGGTTCGTTGTTATAGGTCCTTTCCTTCTCTTGTGTTTCTTGTCTAGAGAAGTTCCTTCAGCAGTTGTTGTAAAGCTGGTTTGGTGGTGCTGAACTCTCTCAGCTTTTGCTTGTCTGTAAAGGTTTTAATTTCTCCATCAAATCTGAATGAGATCTTTGCTGGGTAGAGTAATCGTGGTTGCAGGCTTTTCTCCTTCATCACTTTCAGTATGTCCTGCCACTCCCTTCTGGCTTGCAGAGTTTCTGCTGAGAGATCAGCTCTTAGCCTTATGGGGATTCCCTTGTGTGTTATTTGTTTTTTTTCCCTTGCTGCTTTTAATATGCTTTCTTTGTATTTAATTTTTGAGAGTTTGATTAATATGTGTCTTGGTGTATTTCTCCTTGGGTTTATCCTGTATGGGACTCTCTCTGCTTCCTGGACTTGGTTAACTATTTCCTTTCCCATATTAGGGAAGTTTTCAACTATAATCTCTTCAAATATTTTCTCAGTCCCTTTCTTTTTCTCTTCATCCTCTGGAACCCCTATAATTCGATTGTTGGTGTGTTTAATGTTGTCCCAGAGGTCTCTGAGACTGTCCTCAGTTCTTTTCATTCTTTTTTCTTTATTCTGCTCTGCAGTAGTTATTTCCACTATTTTATCTTCCAGGTCACTTATCCGTTCTTCTGCCTCAGTTATTCTGCTATTGATCCCATCTAGTGTATTTTTCATTTCAGTTATTGTGTTGTTCATCTCTGTTTGTTTGTTCTTTAGTTCTTCTAGATCTTTGTTAAACATTTCTTGCATCTTCTCCATCCCTGCCTCCATTCTATTTCCGAGATTCTGGATCATCTTTACTATCATTATTCTGAATTGTTTTTCAGGTAGACTGCCTATTACTTCTTCATTTGTTAGGTCTGGTGCATTTTTATCTTGCTCCTTCATCTGCTGTGTGTTTTTCTGTCTTCTCACTTTGCTTATCTTACTGTGTTTGGGGTCTCCTTTTTTTTTTTTTTTTTTTTTTTTTTGCTGGCTGCAGGTTCGTAGTTCCCGTTGTTTTTGATGTCTGTCTCCAGTGGCTAAGGTTGGTCTAGTGGGTTGTGTATGCTTCCTGGTGGAGGGGACTAGTGCTTGTGTTCTGGTGGATGAGGCTGGATCTTGTCTCTCTGGTGGGCAGGTCCACGTCTGGTGGTGTGTTTTGGGGTGTCTCTGGATTTATTATGATTTTAGGCAGCCTCTCTGTTAATGGGTGGGGTTGTGTTTCTGTTTTGCTAGTTGTTTGGCATAGGTTGTCCAGCACTGTAGCTTGCTGGCCGTTGAGTGAAGCTGGGTGCTGGTGTTAAGGTGGAGATCCCTGGGAGATTTTCGCCGTTTGATATTATGTGGTGCTGGGAAATCTCTTGTGGACCAGTGTCCTGATGTTGGCTCTCCCCGCTCAGAGGCAGAGTCCTGATTCCTGGCAGGAGCAGCAAGAACCTTTCATCCACACAGCTCAGATTAAAAGGGAGAGAAAGTAGAGAGAATTAGTAGAAATAGGAAGATAGAAAGAAAGAAGGAAAGGAGGGAAGGAAGGAAGGAAGGGAGGAAGGAGTGAGGGAAGGAAGGAAGAAAGAAAGAAGAAGGAAAGAAAGGAGGAGGGAGGAAGGAAGGAAGGAAAAAGGACAGAAAGTAGATACAGTAAAATAGAATGAAGTAAAGTATAATAAAGTTATTGAATTAAAACATAATTATTTAGGGGAAAAAAGAAAAAAAAAAAAAGAAAAAGAAAAAGGACGGATATAACCTTAGGACAAATGTTGAAAGCCACGCTATACAGACAAAATCCTACACTGAAGCTTACACATACACCCTCACGAAAAGAGGTAAAGGGGAAAAAATCATAAATCTTGCTTTCAAAGACCACCTCCTCCACTTGGGATGATTCGTTGTATAAAGGGGGGAAGGAAAGAAAGAAAGAGGGAAGGTAAAGTATAATGGAATTATTAAAATTAATTATTAAGAAAAAAATTTTTTTTCTTAAAAAAAGGAGAAAAAAAAAAAAAAACAACAGTGGACGGATAGAACCCTAGGACAAATGGTGGAAGCAAAGCTATACAGACAACATCTCAAAGAGAAGCGTACACATACACTTTCACAAAAAGAGGAAAAAGGGGAAAGAATCATAAATCTTGCATATGAAGTCCACCACCTCAATTTGGGATGAGTCACTGTCTATTCATGTATTCCACAGAAGCAGGGTACATCAAGCTGATTGTGGAGCTTTAATCCGCGGCTTCTGAGGCTTTTAGGAGGTCTGAGATCTTTTGCCAGCCTTCAGTAGGTGTTCTGTAAGAGTTGTTCCACATTTAGATGTATTTCTGGTGTATCTGTGGGGAGGAAGGTGATCTCCGCGTCTTACTCTTCCACCATTTTTCTTAATCTCCCCGTGAATCAGATTTTTAGAGCGAGGGATTGATCAAATTCACTTCAAAGGTGTTCTGTTCTGATACATAGGAAATAATATCTTTATCTCAAACCTTGTTAATCTAACCTAGTAATAAGTATTGTGAAGGTTGAAAAACATTAGCGATATACAGGAAATGATACTTAAGCAGGAATCCTCCCCTGGATAAAGGAGTGATTTTCAGTCCTGCCTCACATGAGAATTACTAAGCGCCCAGTTAAAATGCAGCTAGCTGCCTGGGCTCGATCCCTGAATGTTTGATTTAATTTATTTGGGGCAGATTTGAGGCACTTCCTGTGTTTGTGTGTGTGTTTTAATTTAAAAAATTGTGATAAAATGTACATAACATAAAATTTACTGTTTTACACATTTTAAGTGTATAGTTCACTGTTATTAAATACATTCACACAGCTGTGTAATCGTCACCACCATCCATCTCCAGAATGTTTTCATCTTCCCAAACTGAAACTTTGAACCCATTACACGGTCACTCCCCATCCCACCCCCCCAGCTCTTGGTCCCCACCATCTACTTTCTATCTCCATTATTTGACTCGTCTAAGGCCCTCGTGTAAGCGGAATCATGCAGGGTCTGTCCTTTTGTGACTGACATTTCACTTAGCATCATGTCCTCAAGGTTCACCCGCGTTGTAGCATGTGTCAGAATCCCTTTCCTTTTTGAGGCTGAATAATGTTCTATTGTATTATGTGTGTGCCACATTTTGTTAATCCATTGATCCATTCGTGGACACTTGGGTTGCTTCCCCACTTTGGTTATTGTGAAAATGCAGCTATGAACATTAGAATACAAATATCTGTTTGAATGTCTGCTTTCAATTCCTTTGAGTGTATACCCAGAATTGGAATTGCTGGATCTTGTAGTGATTCCATGGATAATTATTTGAGGAACCATCAGACTGTTCTGCAGAGCAGCTGTATCATTTTACATTCCCACCAGCAATGCGGAAGAGTTCCAATTTCTCCACATCTTCACCAATATTTGTTATTTTGTTTTCTTGAAAACAATATCCCTCCTGATGGATATGTATATATTTCTGCTTTAAGTTCTACAATTTATTATTTTATGCAGTTACAGTTGAGAATCATAGGGTACGAGTAGTGACATCAAAATAACTCCTCTCATTTCCTCATTCTGTTCTGCAGTACTGAGAAGTTTATGGTCAAAACAGCTGTTCTTTTGAAGGCAGTCAGAAATGTCAGGGAATTTTAAATAACCTCTTCCCCTTTTCAGGGCTGGTGCCAGAAGCAGGTGCAAAGGAGTTTGAGAATGGATTGTGGGAATCAAGAAACCCCCAAAGACAGAAGCATAGTTTCCAGTGAACAAGCACTGCCTATGTGTCAGCCTTAAAAAGTAGATACATTCTTTACAAAGGAAACAAGTTGAGAGAAGTCGGTAAAGGTAACAAAGCTAGTAGTCATAGCTGGGTCTGAAGTCTCTTGTTAGTGGGTTTGAGTCCTTTCCTCTTTCTAGCCTTGTATGCACGTGTTCTGTTTCTCAACTCAGATGTATTATTTATGAAGAGACATGGTAGGGATTGAAACCGCAGGATGTGTGGGCAGGGGTTGGAGCGGGGGGGTCCGAGGAGCTTAGGTTCTTTATGTCTGGGTGCAGAAAAAATTCAGCCAGAGGCAAAGTGATAGGTAAGAAGTGATTTATTAGTGTAGGACGCTTGTGAGAAATGCCGGCAAGCAATCTAGCGCTGCCCCTAGAATTTAGTGGGCTCCATACTTATCATCAAAGGAAAAGTGGGGAGGCAGAGAGGACCACCTGCTTCCTCATTCTTGAGTAGACATCAAGCTTCCATCATCAGCTCCTTCATATAAGGTGGGGGAGTTTTCTTGTCCCTACGTGGTCAAGCCGGGACTGTCACAGCACTATTTAAATTAGGAGAAGGGTGGTAACATATGCTAAAAAATGGTAAATCATCGCAGCTTTCAGTATAATGTCACCTTTTCCTTATATTTTTGTTTTTAAGGTGCACAGAGGAGCGTGTCCTAGGAAATACGAACTTACTGAGCTCACTGGGCAGGGTGTGGGTTTCAGTCCACCATGGGTTTTTTTTTGTTTTTTTTTTTTGTGCGGTACACGGGCCTCTCACTGCTGTGGCCTCTCCCGTTGCGGAGCACAGGCTCCAGACGCGCAGGCTCAGCGGCCATGGCTCACTGGCCCAGCCGCTCTGCGGCATGTGGGATCTTCCTGGACCGGGGCACGAACCCGTGTCCCCTGCATCGGCAGGTGGACTCTCAACCACTGTGCTACCAGGGAAGCCCCCCACCGTGGTTTTATTGTCTGGGCGCATGTCTCATCCTTCTCTTGCTTGGTTGTGTTGTTAAGCAAGCCTGCTTTCTTGAATGATCATTAACTCACAGGGTCTCCCATACATTTTTCTCTACTTACGATCCCCTAGTGAGCTTAACTATTTAATCACCTACTTTGTCCCTTTACTCTGTCCCTATCAGGATGACACAGCGATAGCTAGCAATCATCTAGTATACATGGTACCCTGTTTAGAATTGCTCCATTACCAAGGAAAGGAGGTGTTTGTAACTTGTGTTCTAAGTTTAGAATAGAGGAATATAGATTTTTTTTTTTTTTTTTTTTTTTTTTTTTTTTTTTTTGCGGTACGCGGGCCTCTCACTGTTGTGGTCTCTCCCATTGCAGAGCACAGGCTCCGGAGGGGCAGGCTCAGCGGCCATGGCTCACAGGCCCAGCCGCTTCGCGTCATGTGGGATCTTCCTGGACCGGGACACGAACCCGCCGTGCCCCCTGCATCGGCAGGCGGACTCTCAACCACTGCGCCACCAGGGAAGCCCCAGGAATATAGATTTTTAAACTCACTTATGTAATTATTATCCAACAAGTGCAAGGATTTTTGCAGTGGGAGTATTTCCATTTCTTGGGAACAATTACAGTGTATCTGCAAGGCAAGAAAATGTTTTAACGACATACGAAAGCCTTTGTGGAATACTTTCTTGGAAGTATTTTTCCTTGAAGTCTCTTGACCACGATTCTCACCTCACTTCCTTACAAGCACCGGAGGAAAGAAGTACATGTGTTGGGAATTCCTGGTAATTCCCTGGCGCTCCACTGGTTAGGATTCTGCGCTTTCAGTGCCAGGCGCCTGGGCTCGATTCCTGGTCAATCGGGGAACTCAGATCCCACGTGTCGTGTGGCACGGCCGAAATGAAAACAAAAAGTACATGTGTTCTTAGGTTATTGAAATGTTGACCCTGAAACTCAGAGGTGCCTGTGCCCTGTCACTAACACAGCTGAGGAATGCCTGCATCTCAGGGAGCCTGGGGTCCAGCCTGGACTCAGACTTTCTCCTCAGATGTGCCAAGCAGGCATTTACTATGTGAAGGCAGCTTCTTAAGTTAAACATTTTTTTTCCTTATGTCCAATTCGGGGTCCTACATTCGTGCTCAAGAGCGAATAAATTCATTCTTCTACAGGAAAATTAGCGGAATATTAGAAACCAATACGATACTCTTTTTAGGAGTTTTTGTTTAATGAATCACTTTTTAAATTAATATTTTATTATTTTTTTAATCAATTTATTTTTATTTTATTTATTTTTGGCTGTGTTGGGTCTTTGTTGCTGCACACGGGTGTTCTCTAGTTGCAGCGAGTGGGGGATACTCTTCCTTGTGGTGAGCAGGCTTCTCATCGTGGCACCTTCTCTTGTTGTGGAGCATGGGCTCTAGGTGCTTCGGCTTCAATAGTTGTGGCACATGGGCTCAGTAGTTGTGGCTTGTGGGCTCTAGAGCACAGGCTTAGTAGTTGTGGCTCACGGGCTCTAGAGCGCAGGCTCAGTAGTTGTGGCTCGCGGGCTCTAGAGTGCAGGCTCAGTAGTTGTGGCGCACAGGCTCAGTAGTTGTGGCTCGTGGGCTCAGTAGTTGTGGCACGTGGGCTCAGTAGTTTCGGCTTGTGGGCTCTAGAGTGCAGGCTCAGTAGCTGTGGCACATGGGCTTAGTTGCTCTGCGGCGTGTGGGCTCTTCCCGGACCAGGGCTCGAACCCGTGTCTCCTTCATTGGCAGGCGGGTTCTTAACCACTGCACCACCAGGGAAGCCCCATAATGAATATTTTAGATGAGAATCCTCGGCTGCTCATCAGAGACCCTGGAATGTCATGGTCACGGTTTCTTCTAGTTCTGACATTTCACAAGTTATTTAATATAAATTTTTTATAGATTGCTAATTTTGCTCCTTCGCCCCAGACTTTATATTTTCCTCTTTCCTCAGCACGTTTCTTGTTGACTCTGCCCAGGCGCTCCTGAGGTGCTGAGATAAATCGCCAGTTGTAGGGAATGTTTGCTTGGGCCACTGAGACGTGAGTTAGAGTCACAGCTGAGGAATGCTGGCTACTTAACTCGTGCCAGACACAGCCATCCTACAGGTT
This sequence comes from Inia geoffrensis, assembly GCA_036417435.1. Lineage (NCBI taxonomy): Eukaryota > Metazoa > Chordata > Mammalia > Artiodactyla > Iniidae > Inia > Inia geoffrensis. Next base: position 1,333,992 of record CM070906.1, on the reverse strand, counting down.
GTCTTCCTCTGATTAAAAAAAAGTTAGGAACAAATTCTAATTCAAAAAGTTGTGAAACTGAATGAAAAATGTGTAAAACCTATACACGCAGTAATATAGGATGTTTAGTATTTTTCCTTCTCTCTCTCTCTCTCTCATATTTCTTTTGAAAAAAATTAGTAAACTTTTACTACTTTTATTTATGTGAAAACGGTATTCTTGCCCTGACATGAAGTATTTGTCCGTTCTATAGTATTTTTTAATAGATAGAGTGGTCACAGAAATTCTTGGGCTTCATACCCTTGAACAATAAGTATTTTGAGAGATTTTGTGAAAAATTTTCTTCTTTGACAAGTTTAGAGTAATGATATTGGGTAGAGCAGTGTTTCTTATTATATTAAGCAGCATACATTACAAATTGTAATTAATAAGATGAAATCAGTTAGGCTTATCAGTACCATTTATGGAGCAGTAAAAAGGAGTATACACCCTGGATTCAGTTATTAAAATAATTTTCTACAGCATAAAAGATAGTCCTTTTAAAAGAGTAACATTGAAATGCCCCCCCTTTAAAATAATTACTTTTCCTTTTTAAATTTTAAATAATCTGATCAAGAAACATATCTTCTTGATTGTGGTCATGGTATGAAAAAGATTTATCAGTGTTTCACCTGTAAAGCCTGGGAATTTATTTCTGTTACTGTTTAAAAGGTGAGAAGGCCTGAACAGAAAGATACTCTTTTAAGCACGGTTTATTACATTTTTTAAAAACAGACCTTATTTTTCAGAGCAATTTTAAGTTCACAGCAAAGTTGGGCAGAAGGTCCAGAGATTTAGCACAAGCCCCGCGCCCCCCGCACACGGGCACAGTCTCCCCGCCATCAACATCCCCACCAGACAGTACATTTGTTGCACTTGATGAACTGGCACAGACACATCACATCACCTACGTTTCACCCTGTGTTACCACTTCATCATGGTCAAACCCTTTCAGGCAGTAAGAATAAAATAGAGAACTAGACCCAAACTCATCCAGAGAGAAGTAAACATCCCAGGTGACCTCTGAGACTAAAATCGCAAAATATTGTGTCAATGTGGGTCTCTCAGAATGCTCTGGTTGTTGACATAACAGGTAACAGGGCAGCCGTCCCTCTGCTCACCTGATGTTTTCGGCGTAAGACCATAGAAATCTAGAAAGCCATATTGATTTTCATTAGAATATAGAATGGTGTCGATATGTGACTTTATAACTTTGCTCACCATTCGTTGTAGATTTTTATCATAAAGGACAGTATTTGGCAGAGAAGGTTTAAAGAAGGATATGAGTAGACCCTTCCATTCAAGAAGTTCTGTATTTCAGAGGACAGCCCTTTATCACACGTCTCTTCTTTGAGAGTCCACTGCATAATAATCAAAATCATCCCAAATAACTGTCAGCAAAAATATCTTAAGGTGATTTTTTGTATTTTCTTCTGTGCCTGGTTTACAGCACAACTGAAAGGTATTTTCAGTCGAACTGTGCCTCAGCACAAGACTGTACCAGGGACAGAAGGAAAGAAACAAGGTCAAGAAGACCTTGCCTTGAAGGAGCAGGAACTCCCAGACTCTTGGGTGTGTCCCACGTAGCTTAGAGAAGAAAAGCAGGTGAAGCTAACTGAGGCCAGACCATCAGAATTCAAAGTCCAGGGAAGTACACTGACTTATCGTCTAGGCACACCAAACACAGCTCAGATAGGTCAGGCAAATGTGTGTCTTACTAGGAAGGTCATGTTCTGTCAGTGGGTAATGACAGCAGTAGGGGGAGTCTAATTTAAGTTTTTTAGCAAGATAACGTTAAATCGTCTTTCATAAACATTTAAGATGTGAGGATGAGAAACAGGATTATATGGTTGTGAGTTTTGTTGCCGAAGCCCAAATAGGATGTTTATCTTTAATGATTGTGTCTATGCTGTGGTGAAAGACTTCAGTTCAGGTCCTGGCTGGTGAGGTGTGGGGTGGCAGAGACGGGTTTGCAGGGCGCTGCCTGCACGAGTGATGTGAGGTTGCAGCGAAAGGCGGTGTTTGCAGAGCTCCTGGCAGTAGGCACGTGCGTCGGCAGGACTTAGCCGGCATTGTGTCCCTGTTCAGACAGAGGACCTCTAGCCTTGGGCACAGCGATGAAGATGTGAATGAACTCGGCAGGTCTGGCTCAAAAGCCGGGAAACTGGGAGGAGACAGCCAGCAGGCATTGTGGCGGGAAAGGAGATAGAGAACTAGTTACCAAGGCTAAGGAAGCTACAGACCAGGTTTCATGAAGGGCCAGAGAGCAGCCTGACAGCAGGATAGATACACCGCAGGAGGCGGGTCTGCAGAGCGAATGGCTTCGGTCGGGGACCCTTTAATTTCCTTCTGCGAAGGAGCGGGGTCCTGTTGGGACTTGTCTCATACTCTAGGAGATTATCCATCTATCTATCTAATCATCTATCTATCATCTGTCTATATATCCATCTATCATCTATCCATCTATCTCTATCTATCCATCTATCATCTATCATTATCATCTCTCTATCACTATATCTCTTTATCTGTCTATCCTATCTATCTATCATGTATGTACCTATCTCTATCATCTATATATGTATCTATCTACCTATTTCTATATCTATCTACATATCTTATCTATATGTATGTATATGATGATATACATGTATATCTCTCATCATCTCTTACGTTATTTCCTCTGCTCTCATGACACTGAAACCTGCCCACTTTCAGACATCGCCCTTCAGTCCACATATGGGGTCACACTTAGGTGTCGTGATAAGCATATAGAAATAATGAAAGCCATAAAGCAAAACCAAAACAAACCAAAAGTGTGCCCGTATGTCAGGTCTGTGCGGTCACAGTCTGTAGAAGAAATAGCATTTTTCTGCCTTAAGACTTCGCCCCTGTTGTGTTTTCCTTCTCTTTGGAGGTGATCTAAGTGTGAATTGGACAAAGTCAACTCTCCCTTGTTCTCTAATCACTATAGTCTACTTCTATTTTAAACTGACCCTGAATAAGTTCCTATCAAGTTTAAACTAATTTATGAAAACAGTATATTTTATCAATGATAGATGTGAATTTGAGAACTAATACATTACTCGAAATATACTTAAGTACAAATGTATTTGTTGACAAAATAATTGCCTGATATGAAAAGTCTCAAGATTTTAAAACTGTGTGGAGATAAATTATCTTTTTATTCAAAAAAGACTTTATTTCACTATGAAAATGACGTCATTGTGGATTAGTTCAAAATATCTGTGCCCTTTCAAGTACATTTAGCATTGCTTTGTACGCAGATATATAAGTGGCAGTAATTTTTCTGGCTAGAGCACCACTAGTTTAAGTTAATGGAAATTCTCACAGATACAGATCTCAGAGGCCATGCTTTATCCTTAGTAAAAGTTTACTATTGGGGGTGCAGGTGTGAGAGCTATAGTTTTAATCACAGAACATGGCTGTCTTGCTGAGCTGATAGAAGGAAATTGTCACCATACTGCTGAGTTATGCTCCACAGGCAGCCCAGTTTTTAATTAGATGGTTACATCGCCCTCAAGCTGTGCTTTCAAACCTTATCTCCATCTTTCAGTTAAGCAAAAGACATTCATTATCTCCTACTGAGAAATAGGGGGATGTCCTTTTTATCAGTTCTTCCTTTCCATGCCTACTTTCTTTGGTTTTCAGCAGTTTCTTTTCGTTGTTTTTTTACAAATAAACCTTGGGTATTTGGATTCACATTTTATCCCTAAATTTCTCAGTTTATTGTCTTGCTTGAGAATGACTTTTTGGACATGAAAACTAATGAATATTATTTTATATACATAGAATTAAAAATTTTGTCCCCTATTTCTTGGTCGGCTACACTTTTATTTAAGCTTTCTAGAATTCGAGAGAATTCAGAGGGTTTTCAGAATCTGGAAATCTTTTTGTTCCAATATTCAGCTTATTTCTGAAAGTTATTTGTTATAAGACATTTCAGAAAGAAGGTAGTGGCTACTCTATTACTATTTATTTTCTCATGTTACATGTAATTTCTTGTGGACAGAAGGGAATTCTGAAGTCAGGAGTATATGACAAACATAATAATTTCTTATTCAGTGAGACACTTACTGTGATAAAACAGCTGATGAATTTGAAGTGCAATAATCAGAAGAAAGCAGAGGATTGGTTGTGATTTTATTGAGGAGAATCTTTATCCAGTGAATTCACATGGAGAATTGAGACAGTTTATGGATATCAGCACCTTCAGTCAGTTCATACAAATGTTTCTGGTACCTGGGCAGAGGCAGGCAAGGATGCTGCCTTAGCATCCTTAAGCATCCTTGGAGGGGCTGTGCGTTGTGTGGAGACTTACCACGGACCTGCCTGCCTTGTATCCACTGACTCAGCGTAATTCTTCCCCTATATTTCAGGGAATATATTTCACTCAATTTTGCTTTCACTTACGGTCTTCAGATGAACAAAGACTCCTCCCTCACAGGACGTGTGTGGATTAGATAGTCTGTCTAGGGTAGTGAGGATGGTACTTAGCCCACAGGAGACACTTAACAACAACGGCAGCAGTAATGATGCCTAATAACATGTTATTAGGTAAGTATAGCTTCTTGACTTACAGTTTTAAAGCATATACATTTTTTGTTTTCACAAACATGATGTTACCTGGAGCATTTATTTAAAAATATAAACCCTGGGGGCTTCCCTGGTGGCGCAGTGGTTGAGAGTCCGCCTGCCGATGCAGGGGACACAGGTTTGTGCCCCGGTCTGGGAAGATCACACATGCCACGGAGCGGCTGGGCCCGTGAGCCATGGCAGCTGAGCCTGCGCGTCCGGAGCCTGTGCTCCGCAACGGGAGAGGCCACAACAGTGAGAGGCTTGCGTACCGCCAAAAAAAAAAATATATATATATATATATATATATACACATATATATGTATATATGTGTATATATATACACACACACACACACACACACACACATACACATACATATAAACCCTTAAAAATGACCAAAGGTAAATTAGTTCTAGTCAAGGATTCCTTTTAGTTTTGAAAAAGCCTTGTATTAATGCTCGGCCCTGCTGACTTCCTGCTGATAAATTAGTGGTCAGGTTTATTGCGACGATGATGTCATGATACCCTGATATTATGACTAACATCTCTGCCGATGGCTTCGAACTAAATTAAATCACAGTGGTGGTAATGCAGCCCTGCTGAGTATCTGTGCTGAGTTTGAGCAGTTGAGAAATAAAACCATTGGTCGTAATTGAAGAATTCGGGTTTCTCTGTAGTAGTTTTTCACAGGAAACTAAAGAGGATGAGTCCAAATTGGCCCAAAATAACACGATAATCACACCTTATCGCCTCTTTAGCATCTTAAGAGATAATGACAGTGGAGACCTTTAGTGTGTTTTCCAGAACCTAAATAGAAATGCAACTGATCATTTTTAGAGTTGGAGACAGAACAAAATGTCATTAAAGTCAGGCTCTTTTCTTCTCAGCTTTTTTATGTTGCTGTTGTTGTTGTTTCCTACGATAGTTAAGAAAACTGAGTTGAAATAAACCGGTGTGTCTTGGTAGAACACCTGTATCCTTTCTTTTTAGAGCTGGGCTTACCTGTCAGCACGCCTCCTGTCTGTGTTAGGTCTCAGCCGTGAGTTAGAAGCCTTGACTGGCCATGTAGCACCCACAGAGGTGGATGCACGATGTTCTGTGTGACCTTAGGAACCACACAGGACAGTTACATGACTTTAGTGACGTTCAAGCCAGAGTTCAGCGGTGTTATAACCTGTGAGGCTGGCGGACTTCCAGCCCTGAGTCCCGTCCTCCAGTTCTCCTTTCCTGCCAGTGACAGCTGGCGTGCCCACCAGCATTGCCACCTGCATCTTTGCCTCTGAAACACCAGCTGGTAATTGAGCATCTTTATAGTCAATAATTAAGTCGTGCAAAAATTGGACACTTCATGTTTACTTCACATACCTGCTCCCACCCCCGCCCCTCAAAAAATGCCCTAAAGTCTTGACTTTATTTAATGGCGGTTGATTTCTTGTTTCTCAGGCTTGTAAGTTGGGACTCTTTCAGCCTCTCTGTCTTCTTCATTCAGATTCTCTCTTAATTTGTTGAAGTAAATCAGCAGCTGCTCCTGCTCTGGTGAGTTTATATACGTTGTGAGCTTTATTGTCAAGCAAAATAAATCAACCCTGGCTTGAGCTGAGCGTGAGGGTAATGGCTAGAGTGAGAGCTAGCATTGTCTGCATCCTGTGCTGGTCCAGATAACAAGTCCTGAGGAACTAGGTCTGATGGGTACGTCCAGGTCTCACATTCACTCCATGACTGAGGCGCTTAGGCCCTGTCACTGGAGTAGAGAAGCATGTTGAGGTGATGAGGGGATGAACCTGAGAGGAAGACAGGCCCGTGACAGGAGGAGGGTGGCTCAGGAGGGGACGATCCACACCTGCTTTCTTCCTGCTGTTCCATCCCCGGGCGCTCACACTCTGCTCCAGACCTGGTCTTTGCTTCTAGAGCTCCTTTACTCTGCCCTTCCATCCACAGGAGGTGAGCGGCATCCTACGACAGAGCTTCAGTTTCATGAACTAAGTGTGTCTTCTCCCATCTCCACACTTTGTCTTCACCGTGCGTGGCTTTGTGGTAGGTGAGCCGTTCACCACTTACATCATTAATACTGGGATGTGTCCGTCAACACTGATCACAGAACGTGTGACGTTTAGGACCTTACAGTGCTGTGAGAGAATACAATATATTAGTCAAGTGAAGGAATATTTGTGTTTGCGGAAGATAATGAATAATAAAGGAGATATATTCTCTTTGTCCTCAACACATGTGAATAGCCCTTTACTGATACAGCTCAGCCATATAATGAAACAATTCGTAATAGACTATAATACATGTAGGATTTATTCTGTTCTTGTTGTCTTTTCTCATAGCTGTAATACAGTACCCTGTGACAGGCTAGGACTCAATCAGTATGAAAATATTATTAGACCAGATTTTTTATTAATTGGACGCTATTCATCTGAGTGTAAAAATATAGGAATTTATCTTACCAGTGTGAAGATTAAACTCAAATTAGTTAACTTCTGGTGAACTTTACTTTTTAAGTTTAATTTGTGGATTATGCCTCAAAGATATGATATGGTAAGTAAATTATGAAGAAGGGAAAATAGGGAAGCTACAGTCCCGTTGAACTCAGGACCGGCAGAGCAGACGACCTGGGCTGTGGGTTCAGGTGTGACCCAGTACAGAGGCGACCAGAAGCTCCGTTACTGGGGGATGGTTAAAAGTTCTCTTGCAGGGAACTCTGTGTAAGAAGTAGGCGTAATGTTTGAAAACAGCAACTTCTGAAGGCAGCTCCCGCTCACTTAAAGCTGTGGGTAGAGCAAGAGGGAGACTCATGTGCGGGGTTGGGACAAACCTCTCCGGGCTGTAAGCTCGGTGACTAGACGAACGATGTCAGCAGCCGGACCTCTGTATGGAACTTGGACCTGTTTTGATCCCAGTTCTTGTTTGGGAGCCTCAAAGGCCCAAATGCAAACAGCCCCTCAAAGCATGGAGAGACGCAGGGAAGGAGCCAGAGAGGAGAGAGAGATTGTTCTGGTCAAGATGAGCCTTCAAATCAAAGGTGTAAAAGACACGAGGGAAGATAAAGCAGAGAAACATTAATAAAGGTAGTTAGCAGGATTGGAAAAATGAACACTTAACTGTTCATTGAAGGACCTATTCCAAGAGAAGAATCAAATTAAATTCTGGCAGTTGAGTAGAATGAGTAACTTAAGTGCTGATAAAGTCCAGGTGTTGACTTCCGAGTGTACATGGTAAATGCCAGCATAAGACAGATGGGGGCCAAAAACGTTTAAGCAGTTAAAATGTCCATTTTGCATCACGTAAGCTCAGAAACTTCCAGGCAAGTCTGTGCGTCCTGTTGTCCCTGGTCCCGTCTGTGCCTTCCAAAATTATCTTCCTTTGTGCTGCCGTGTGGGTCCCTGGTGGTGGTCTTTGACCTGCCTCTGTAGGGTTGTGGAACGTTCTGGCCACGTGGCTGCTGTAACTACCAGGACGGTGGCTGTGAGTCCAGGAATCTGACTCAGATTACTTGGTGCCATTTTTGTCCTCCTGACCTGGGGAGACCGAGCGGGGAGACCAGGGCAGGTGTGGGACTCGCCTTCTGACGTCTCCCTGCCCTGTCTTCCTGGCCTAAGTCACCATCCCTGGATGAGAACTTCAGGACCCACCTTGAGAACGTGTCTGGGAGAAATGGGACCAGTTGCCCGTCACTGTTTACTTACATTTGCGTTCAGAGGGTTGATGTGTGGGCATCACCAGATTTTACTAAAGTCATTTTCCCTAACATTTTTCTCCAACCAGGACCAACTGGCAAGAAATGGCAGCAATGAAATTTGGGTGATTTCTTTATAAGTAAATTATTTAAGACAAGCTAAATAAAAATGCAGTGAATGAGTAGATGTTAATTTTTCTGCCTTCGAAATGGTAAATACTTGCCCTAAAAAAAAAAAATCATTTGATTTATTATTTCAAACGAGTTTGTAAAGTCTGAACCTTTTGTTTAAAGGTTAATTTTTTTCAAGCTCCAACATTCTTACAGTCTGTACTTCATGAATTGCATAAAATAATAATATTTTGTTAATTCAGTTTCAATACATTATGCAATTCACCTACTGTTTCTGCAGTTGCATGCTCAGGAAACTCACCGGGTTTAGTGCATCTAAGAGATTGTGAGATATTTTCAACTCCTCCGTCACTGGTACCTTCCCCTTTTTATTCTGGCCTTAAGAAACGGATGCATCCCACCTCACCACCTCCCTTTTCTCCATGCTGCCAGGACTAATTGTGCCTAGGTTGGTGTTTTATTTGATTTAGTGGGTTTTAGAGGTGAGCAATTTTTTTTTCCTTTTCTTTTATTTATTTATTTATTTATTTATTTTTTCGGTACGTGGGCCTCTCACTCTTGTGGCATCTCCCGTTGCGGAGCACAGGCTCCGGACGCGCAGACTCAGTGGCCATGGCTCACGGCCCCAGCCGCGCCACGGCACGTGGGATCTTCCCGGACCGGGGCACGAACCCGTGTCCCCTGCATCGGCAGGCGGACTCTCAACCACTGCGCCACCAGGGAAGTCCTCTTTTCTTTTATTATCTTCTATTTTATTTTATTTATTCTACCCCACTCCCTGAGGCATGCAGTATCTTAGTTCCCTGACCAGGGATCGAACCTGTGCTCCCTGCAGTGGAAGCGCGTACTCTTAACCACTGGACCACCAGGGAAGTCCCTTCTTTCTCTTTTGGCAGTGAGAAATCAGGAAATGATTATTTTTATAGAGAAAAATGATGTTAAACAATGTTATTAAACACAATGTGTATTCAAGACACTTTTAATATTCCTGCAAAGGTGGGTACTGGGGTGTTATAGAGAAACTTTGCATTTATGCTGCTATTCTTTTTGGAAACTGACAAGTACTTTTCCAACACTTCTCCCGGAGGCTTAGTGAACTTCTCACCTGCCTGACAGTCCTGGCATGTGACCTCCTGACAGAGTATTTCCTGCTGGGCGACGGGGACTCCGTCTTCCAGGCCACCTGCCACCTGCCCAGCAGGCCGGGTTCTGTGAGGTTGGCCCCTAACAGAACCCACTTAGCACATCAGCACCTGTCAGGGGGGCTCTCGGCTGTGTGTCAGGGCAGGAAGGTCAGGGGCCTCCACTCAGTGGACGTTCCCTCCAGCTTCGTCCACAAGTGTTTCCAGGAGCTGTCAGGTCGCCTGTCTAGGACGCACAACACATGTCACCGTGGTTGCCGACATCCTAAAGCCCCGGGAGGTCTCAGCTGAAATAAGGATGTACCATGGGGCTGTGAATGCAAGAAGTCGGTGACCGTGCTGCTCTCTTTTCCTTACATTCGGCCAGTTAGATGCAGTCTCAGGGTTACAACCACTGAGCACAAGAAGCTCAGAGGATGTGGTGAAATGAGGCTTCAGTTTCGTGCTGGTTGTTACATGGTATTGTTTTCATTCTGTTCCTTTTATTTCCCGATAGCCTCGTCAGAAAGATACATTTCTAATATTTACTGTTAACAGCTACGCAGCTGTTCATCGCTGCTGATTCCACGTGTTCGATGTGGGAGCCGCATATTGTCGTTCTCGGCTTTTGTGCCAGGACTGGTTGCTGCTCTGGGTTGGGCCTGATCGGACCCCAATGCCTTGTCCATTTACAAACCCAAAAAAGTGACTACGAGGACTTTTTGAGTGTTTTGGATATCTGGATAAATGCCTCAGTCAACAAAAATTTCTAGTGCCTTTAGATTTCTAAATTAGGTGTTTGGGGATGTTAACTGGCTGGATGTGGTGGCGTTGCCGAGGCAAACTGAGGTCCACTCACCCACGCTCAGTAAAGCCAGTCCCCTGACGTCGGGTCGTGGTGAAGGAAAGTGCAGTGTTTATTTCAGGCGCCAAACAAGGATTGCAGGGCATCTAGTGCTTAAAGCACCCAAACTCGCCGAAGGCTTTCAGGGAAGGGATTTTAAAGACAGAGTGAGGGCAAGTGTTACGGGGTGTGTGATCAGCTCGTGGACACTCTTCTGATTGGCTGGTGGTGAGGTCATCGGACATCAGCATCATCAACCTGGTTCCAGCCGGCCTGGGGTCTGCGTGCTTGTGGGCAGCATGCAGTTAACTTCTCCCACCTGGTGGGAGCTTCAGTGTCTGTAAAACAGCTCAAAGGCCATGGCTCAGAATATTATCTATAGTCCTGGAGGAGGAACTAAAGGTTTGTTCAGTGGCTAAAGTATTATTATTTTGTCTTGTTTGACTATTTTCCTTTGTTTCTGGAATTTCTCATTTTTCTGCTTAAATATATTCTTTGTAACTCGGGGAAGGCCAAGGAGGCTAAAGCTTTTCGACAAACAGGAGGCAGGCAGAGGACATGGTAGGGGGTCTGGACGTGCGTAGGCCCCAGAGATTCCTGTGTGGTTACAATGGCAAACCACTGAGCTGGTAGGTCAGTGCTGGAGGTGCAGTCCTCTAGAACATAGCAGTTAGTCATTTTCATTTGTACCAGGTGAGTAAGCTGACTGAAAAGGGCTGTGAGTATCAGAAAGTGCACTGTCCTCTGATTTCGTTGTGCTGGTTGTTTGGAGTTTAATCTAATCATGCTGAGTCGGTGGCAGTGAATGGAATCTTCACTTAACAACCGTCCGATCCATGCTTTGCAGAGGACTGTCTTTTGTAAGCAATGATATTAAGTGGGAACGACAAACTGAAGGCTGAGGAAGACCCTCGAGACTCACTCACCTGCCGGGGTCATTCTCGTCGGGCTTTGTCAAGATGGTCTGTTATGGTTGGGTTCACAGCTGTTTGAGCGCCATCGACCTGAAAGAAGGGATATTTGACAAACATTTTAAAAGATTTAACTCATAGAATGTGTTCTGAAGATGACTCTTGTCTGTTAAAAAGCATTTAGGTATGATTTCTGCTAGTTCGTTACTTCAGCCAGTATTATCACTGGCTCTGTAAAACCGTCTTCATTTTAAAGGTCTGGGCGCACTTAAAACCTCTTTCCATATTTAAGATGTTAAGATCCCAGCGGTTACGTGGAAGACTTTTGTGGACGTTACCAACACCCTGTAAGTGCACACTTGAGAAAGTGAGATCTAGTTCTGCATTCTTTTTCCCGTCATTACTTGTTTATCATTGACCTTACCTGTCCTTAGTGTACAGTAGTTACCTTATAAAAGAACCAGTCCTAACACGTGACCTGTTGGGGCCTCCCTCACAGAACCCAGCCTGCTGGTCAGGTGGCAGGTGGCAGGCGGCCTGGAAGACGGAGTCCCCGTCGCCCAGCAGGAATTACTCTGTCAGGCAGTCACGTGGTAGGACTAGGGAAGGCTTGATTTTCAGTATCTAAATTTCAGGTGAAATGTGTCATCTTTCATTTTTCATTGTGTCCTCTGCTGGGCTGAGGTAGTTCATGGAGAAGGCCTTAAATATTATCTTGGAGAATGGAGGTTTTTTTTTTTGAAAGCCTCGTAAAAGGGAGGAAATGAGGCTTTCCTCACTTTTATTGATGCGTGATTTACATAAAGTGAAATAAATTAAAATACACAGTTTGATCCATTTTCGTGGATGCAGATCATTGAATTACTACCACCTCAGTTGAAGTAGAAACAGAGAGCACACCTTCCTCACAGGGTCTGCTCTGCCCTCTCTCCTACTCCCCGGCCCCGTCCCCCGTACTGGCCTGACCCAAGCCATCCCTGCTCCGAGCTGTTCGGACTTATTTCATCTAATTTAGTTTAGCTTGCTCTAGAATTTGATGTACATGGAACTACACTGTGTGTGTATCTCATGTCTACTATTTTTTGTTCGGTATAATGTTTTTGAGACTCAGCCGGCATTTTTGCATGTTTCGGGGGGTTTTGGGGGGGGGTCTGTTTTATTGTTGGGTAGTATTCTGTCAGCATGACAACAATTTGTTGATTCACTCCTCCGCTGATGGGTATTTGAGTTCTTTCTTATAACTGTGGATGCCACAAACATTTTTGTATTAGTCTTTTGGTGAACGTGCAAAAAAATTATCTTGGCTGAATTCATAGACGTAGTGTGGTTTAACTATATAACAAAGCACTGAACTACGTTCCAGAGAGGTCATGCAGGGAGTCAGTTTATGTCCTGTCATCTCTCAACACACCTTTCTCTGCAGCCCTGGAGCTGGATCCGGGAGCACATGGCCTTCGTAGGCAACATAAAGTTCAGCTTTGTCAGTAGAGGGGCTACAAGGGCGTTGCAAGGCGGGGGGTGGGGTGGGGTTTCTCTCTGGTTTCTCCTTATGTCTTGGCAGGGGTACATGATGGAGACACGCAGGGGCCTCCACCCCAGCTGCACCCCCATGGCAGGCTTGCACACCCCAGACTCAGGGGACACCTCACACCCCAGGTCTTGCACTGGAGAATGGATGCCCGATACTCAGGGTGCCCCGAGCACACTCCTGTCAGTGCCAGCCGAGCCGCACGTGGGTGGAGGCTTCCTGGTGCCCCCCAGCTGCAGTCCCTCCCTCCAGCCTGGGTGTACCCATACCAGCCATGGGGGCAGTGGGACGGTGTTGCCTGCTCTCCAGAGACTGTGGCCCAGCTCCGTCCTGTCAGCCAGATGCTCAGGCGCCCAGTGGGTGGTAGCTTTCTCCAGCGAGGTCTGCATCCCAAGTCTGGGAGGAGCCGTGGGTTCCTGGGTCAGTTCCTCCCCTTTGCTCTGTCTCAGCATCAGATGTTTGCCTCTGTTTCAGGACGAAGCGTGTAGGTGCTTAGAAGCCCTGAGTGTGTCTCTTAGGGATTAGCTTCATTGTCCTTTCAGAAAGAGTGCACGTGGACATTATCATTTTTCCTTTTAAACAGGCAAAAACGGAAGAGTAGAGTTTACGTCGGGAAGCAGTGAGCTTAGAGTCAGTGGCCTGATCAAGGGCAGAGTGTGGCTCAGGGTAGGTGCTTGTAGCTGCCTGGCAAATTACAGAAGTTTGGTAGGACTTTAATAACGGTCACTTAGAATACAAACAAGAATGGGCAAATGGAGTACTTTCCGTACATCTGGAAATGTTTTAGGCAGTTAACACACATTTATGCAAAGTCACATAAACATATTTTCAACTCAGTGCTCATTTTCTAAATTATTTCTTATTTTTTAATGTCACGGCTCCCAGGTCAGTTAAAGCACAAAATTATAGAATATGTTGTTTTATATTTTAGAATTAGCCCAACTTCTTCCATTTATAGGTGAAGACATTGGGTACAGAATAGTTAGGGGACATAAGCAGGAACTGTAGGTAAACATTAGTTCATAAGACAAGCTGTTATTGTTGTATTTTTAGGGACTTATGATTCCTTTTCAGGCAGCCCTTTAGTAAATGTGAACCAAATCATAGGTATGTTTAGCTCTAATATTGGAAAGAAAATCCCAGCAATGAACCTTTATGATGGAGATTAGATGTCATCATCTTTATATATGAAGTAATAGATTTAAAAACGGAAACCAGTAAAAATGAGTTTTGCACGTAACCAATTTTTCTGGAATGCATCTACTTTATAAAAGAAACACTATTAGCATTTATCACTTTAAGAGTCAGTATGATGTATTGACAGAGAAAAAGAATGATAAAGAACTGAAGAGAGTGTCATGTTGAAAATCTCCATCAGTCTTTGAGTAGAACAGAACAACTCTAGGAAGAGATTCTGCCTTGTGGGTCCTGGAGTTTTCATTGACTTTGATTGATCAGTGCAGTAGTCAGTTGCATTTAATACACCTTTATAAGATAAGATATTATTGACATAAACACTCTTACATTTGACATATATTTATTACCAAATAAATTAATCAAGCCATTGCATGTGAATCTGTGAATTGTGTAGACCTCCACATGCAGTGCTTGTAGTGGGGACACCAAGTTAGAGTGGGTGGTTTTTATGTAACTGAAATGATAGTAAGGTTTCAAACTAAGAAAGTCACTGCAAAGACTTGAGGCTACATTTAATCACATTTAACACCATAAAATTGGCTGTCAAAAGTCTAATTAACTCTCAGGCATTAGTCTGTTTTCCACGCTGCTCACTTGCACAGCCTTTCATTATAACATCTGGCAAGGTTTAAAAAATTCCCTAGAAGGCCACTTCTTCCTTTAGTTTCACAGCGTAGAGTTATAGTGAAGTGAACTATTGTTAGAAAAGCAACAAAAGCATATTTGATGCTTCGTTCTTGAACCATGAGGAAGGTTTTTAATCTCATTTTGGGGTTGCAGGTTACTTCATTTTTTGTAAAAGCATCCACTTAAGCTTAAAGAGACAGGTTCCAAGTGAATGCTGATAATGTATGTTGATTTTACTATTTAGTGATGTTGACATTTTCCCAAAATTAAAACGCAACTTTCAGTGGCACAGTTCACCTGCTCTTAAATCATGATGAATATCCAACTGAGTCTTTGTTTTCTTGGTTTTATTCCAACTGTTGAAGAGTTCTCTTACCACCTAAATATGCTTTATGTTACCAGTTGAAATTCAGAAGGGTGCATTTGCTTAGATGTTTGCTAGACTAACTGGAGATAAACATTCCAAAGCACAAAATTTTGTAACAAAATATTATAATATTCAGGAGGTAAAGAATGATTGCCTACCTGGACGGCAAGCAGACGTACGAGTTAGCGGCATCTGATGGCAAAAGAACATGAAATAATATCTTCATTGTGGTAAAGAAAAAATAATTATCAAATAAAGTTCCAGGCACAGCTAAATTATCCTTTAAGAGGGGCTGAAAAATAAAGATACTTTCAGAAAAATAAATAAATATCTAAGGCAGAGCACAGATTGTGCTTGTTGAAACAATCACAAAAGGATGTGCTTCAACAAATAGAAGGAAATCATACAAGAAAACCCAAAAGGAAGAGTGAATTGCAAGAAGCAATGATGGGCATAAATTGGTAGAGTTGATAATTTCGGATGATCTATGTCAGTAAAAATAACAATAATAGAAATAATGACTCATTTGCAGGGGTGGGCTGGTAACGTGTGGTGTAACTAATAGAAAATGGGGGGCTTCGCTGGTGGCGCAGTGGCTGAGAATCTGCCTGCTAATGCAGGGGACATGGGTTCGAGCCCTGGTCTGGGAGGATCCCACATGCTGCGGAGCAGCTAGGCCCGTGAGCCAAAACTACTGAGCCTGCGCGTCTGGAGCCTGTGCTCCGCAACAAGAGAGGCTGCGACAGTGAGAGGCCCGCGCACCGCGATGAAGAGTGGCCCCCGCTTGCCACAACAAGAGAAAGCCCTCGCACAGAAACGAAGACCCAACGTAGCAAAAATAAATAAATTAGTTAATAAACTCCTACCTCCAACATCTTCTTAAAAAAAAAAAAAAAAAAAAGACAAAATGGTGAGGAAACTGAATTTCAAAGATCTGATGCTGATGTGTTCGAAGGTCCTAGTTCCCTTAAAAGGAGGACGAACTACTTACTATATGGGTATTCTTTTCAGTTATGCCAGCTGTGCATGTAAACATCTAAAGGAAACAACTAAAGAGATGTCATAATTTCCAAACTAGCAGGAAGGACAAAGGTGCTAAATGAATACACTATGAGGCAGGAAAGGGGAAAGAAAAGCAAAGGAAAGAGAACACTGCAAAATAGAAAGCACAAAATCACATGATAGAAAAGAGTCCAAATTATATTAAAAAAATTACAATAGGTAAAACAGAAAAAGAGGTAAATTGTCTTAGGTTGGGCTTCTAAATCCACCTAAGGGTTTCGAAAGCTGCCTTTAAAATATAAAAATTAAGAATTGAGAAATAAAGGGATTGGAGGAAAAGTTCACCAGGAAAATACAAATCGGAAGAAGAAAAGCAGTTACAGTGCTATTAATGTCGGACAAAGTCTACATAGTGGAAGGGAGAATCCGGAAGTTTCTTCGGTGGATTCAGGTTGCTGCCTCCACACACCTGTTCAAACCAGGCGTTGCCTGAGCCCCTGAAACCATTTCTGCCCTGCCCTGTGGCCACCCTTGGCCCCGTGCCCATCTTCCTTATCCCTTCTCTCCTGGACATTTTGTTAGTTTCCCTGTTGATCACGTATTCTTCAGAGCATCTCCAGATTCTTGTGTGTGACAAACGTCATTACACCACTCCCCAACTCAAAATCCCTCAACCATGTAGCATTACTGACAAGGTGAAACTCCAGTGGGTCAGAAGCTTCCGTCTTCATCTCCAGTGTTTTCCCACACTACTTGCTGGTATTACCCACATTTGCATTTCACTGATCCTGAACTGTCTGTCACTCCCTGAATAGGGAATCCTCTCACCCTTCATCTGCGCGTGCACGCGGTGTGTGTGTGTGTGTGTGTGTGTGTGTGTGTGTGTGTGTGTGTTACCACAAAGCTAAATACACACACGTATATAATTTACACCCAACAGTGTATTCTACTTAGCTATTTATTCGTCTCTCTTCCAGTAAAAGGGTTGAGTCTGTGGGGAGCACGTAGGCTATGTGGTGTCATGTGTGCTGAAATGCAATAATCCACTTTAGGAGCACAATGAAAAGAACGAAATTTTGCTATTTGCAGTAACATGGGTAAGTCAGACAAAGAAAGACTTATATGTGGAATCTAAAAAATACCACAAACTAGTTAATATAATAAAAAAGAGACAGACTCACGGATACAGAGAACAAACTAGTTGTTACTAGTGGGCAGGGGAGAGGTACAAGCTATTAGGTATAAAATAAGTTACAAGTATATATTGTACAACAGAGGGAATAGAGCCAGTATTTTATGATAATTATAAACGGAGAGTACCCTTTAAAAATCGTGAATCACTTGCTGTACACTTGTAACTTACATAAGTCAACTATACTTCAGTAATAAAAGAAAAAAATATCAGTTAAGTCCTCAGGTTAGTTCATATCAATGAGAAAGATTATTGAATTATTAGATTAGTGGATGAAGAAAAGAACATAATCAAGTGAATTGAATGCACTATCTGAAATCTTCCTAGGTGTGGCTTTACTGGGTGATTGAGAGAAAGTTAAAAACATTAATGCAGGATAGAATAGGATTAGGTAATTTGAAAAAGATGGAAAGAACGGAGCACAGTGGGGGGTGGAGATGGTTTTATCCAGCCTCTAAGATACAGGATTGGTTCTGATCCATGGGCTTCAGCCAAGAGGAAGATGGTTGTGTCGTTGTTGTGATTTCAAGAATAAAATCTCAGGCATCTGTATTTATAGCCTGTGATGTTTTATAGTTGTAAGCTGCCAACAATGTGAGTTCTACTCAGAAATAAAGATGGTTAAAATCACATGCACAGAAAGTGTCGTCTTCTTGTTGCAGATTCTCCGTACGGGCTTCCTCATGTTCACTTTCTGTTATATTTTCCATCTCTTGACAAAGGCTCCTGCTCTTTTATTTGATCATTTATGTAAAGTTTTATGCCAGACTTGCATTAAATTCTTTTTCATGTGCTGTATTTGTTCTGATAATTTCCTTCTCGCTCTACATCAGTTTTTGAGTTCTGATCTTATTAAATAGATATAACATAAGAGGGTCATGGAACTTTTGAAAATTACCTAATGAGGGCTGTATAAGGTCAAGAAAACTGAAAGAACTAACTATAACTATTAATAGTCTTCATTCAAAGTACAATTAGATTAGATTAACCATGATAGTTTTATATGTACTATATAGTGTTTTATTTCAGAGTGGAAACACTCCTTTTTTAGAATGATGTCCTAGATTAACTATATCAAAAATGAGTATATGACATGTACGTTTACAAGGCACAGTTGTAGGTGCAATGTCATTGTTTAGTTGTTAGACAGAATTCTTTAATTTTAATCTATTTAAAAGTCATATTAATAAAAATCAAAATAAACTGAGGACTAGAAATAGCTCAAGACATTTTTAATGTGTACTAAGTTATTGTATGTTTTTCTTTTATGTTGTCCAACAAGAAATGTATGATTCCAAGGTATAATAGTTTTTTAATTAGTGGCAGTTTAAACGGTAACGGTATAATGAGAATGTCCCAGAAATTTGCATTTTCATACTGAACAAAGAATGCTTAACGTTTTATAGGGAATAAAATAATATAGTTTATCTTAATTTTTGATACTACTTAGAAATTAAGAGAAAACATAGTTGAGCTAATCATGGCTTGTCAGAAAGTGTTTTGCTTAGACTGGAGGAAGTGGGAGATTTGTGTTGCAAATACATGTGTTTAATGTCTTGATCATTTTATTGGATTGCCAAAAAAGTTCATTTGGGTTTTTCCGTAAGATCTTTTTGGCCAACCCAACATCATGCTATGTCTGTTAGGGAATATTTTATCAATATATGTGTTCATATTCTTTATTTTAAACTTCATGTTTGTTGGAAATCTCAAATAAGAGTTTTACACAGATATACTTTGTATTTTTTTAAAATAAATTTATTTTCTTTATTTGTTTTTGGGTGTGTTGGGTCTTCATTGCGGTGCAGGGGCTTCTCATTGTGATGGCTTCTCTTGCTGCAGAGCACGGGTTCCAAGCGCATGGGCTTCAGTAGTTGTGGCTTGCGGGCTGTAGAGCGCAGGCTCAGTAGTTGTGGTGCACAGGTTCAGTGGCTCCACGGCACGTGGGATCCCCCCGGACCAGGGCTCGAACCCGCGTCCCCTGCACTGGCAGGCGGATTCTTAACCATTGCGCCACCAGGGAAGCCCTATACTTTGTATTATTAAAGGAAGAAAATACGTATCTATCTATATCTGTCTATATGCAATATATATACACATATATCTGTTTATATACATATTTTATTGGATTCATTGATTGTCAAAATGAACCCATTTATTTAGGTTATTGACTAAATATGCCTAAGATTTCACATATTCGTAAAACTAAGTTCGATTCATACACCACATATTAGCTCTAGTTTACCTACGTTTGTCTACAAAAGACTAGCTCAAATCTACGTTTCACGTCCAGTGAAAAGCCCAGGGTCCTCCCAGATACTTTTTAAGATTCCAAATGCACATTCTTCTGGTCACCCTGGCTTTATCCTTCTACATGCACTGGAATTTTATTTTCAGCTTGCTATGTTTCGTGGATTCTCTCTCTCAGCTTTGACCAAACTGGACACTCAGCCTTTTCCTTATCTATACCAACTCCCTCTATGGCCTCCCCCCCCTAATAAATCACAACAAAATATCACTAAGCATCACCAATAGCTGTATTATTTAAACTAGAGAAAAGGTGTCAACAACACAATGCCTATCAACTAGTGAATGGATAAATAAATGTAGAATAGCCATGCAATGGAATATTATTCAGCAACATAAAAGAATGAAGTAAGGATGCAGCTATAACATGGTTGGACCTTCAAAACATTGTTCTAGATGAAGGAAACCACTCAGAAAAGACCACATATTATATGATTCCATTTGTATGAAATCTATAGAGACAGAAAATCGATTAGCGAGTGCCCACTGTAGGTGGTTGTCATAGGTTGGGAGAATAAGGGTGATAACTAAAGGGTATGGCTATTTTTTTGAGGTGATAATACTATTCTAAAATTGATTAATAGTTTTACAAATACTGAAAAACCATTGAATTAATTTTTATGAAAATATAATTGACTTAAAGTATTATATTCGTTTCAGGTGTACAACATAGTGCTTCAGTATTTCTGTACATTATAAAATGAGCACCTCAGTAAGTCTAGTTACCATATGTCACTGTACAAAGTTATTACAATACTGTTGAGTCTATTCCCTATAAGGTTCCTTACATCCTGTGCCTTATTTACTTTGTAACTAGAGGTTTGTACCTCATTTCATGTTCTCCATTCATCCCCCCACACCCCCTCCCCTCTGGCAACCACCAGCTTACTCTGTATCTATAAGCCTGTTTCTGTTTTCTTATGTTTGTTCGTTTTGTATTTTAGATTTCACGTATAAGTGTAATCATACAGTATTTGTCTTTCTCCATCTGACTTATTTCACTGAGCATAATAACCCTCCAGGTCCATCTGTGTTGCTGCAAATGGCATTATTTCATTCTTTTTTATGGCTGAGTAATATTCCATTATATATATGTACCACATCTTCTTTATCCATTCATCTGTCAGTGGACACTTGGGTTGCTTCCACATCTTGGCTATTGTAAATACTGCTGCAGTGAACATAGGGTGGCATAGATCTATTCAAATGTGTGTTTTTGTTTTCTTTGGATAAATACCCAGGAGTGGGATTGCTGGATCATACAGTAGTTCTATTTTTGGTTTTTTGAGAAACCTCTATACTGTTTTCCACAGTGGCTGCACCACTTTACATTCCCACCAACAGGGCACAAGGGTTCCCTTTTCTCTACATGCTCTACCAGTACTTGTTTTTTACTGTGTTTTTGATAACAGCCATTCTGACAGGGGTGAGGTGATATCTCATTGTGGTTTTGATTTACGTTTCCCTCATGATTATTGATGCCGAGCATCTTTTCATGTGCCTGTTGACATCTGTATGTCTTCTTTGGAAAATGTTCAGGTCTTCTGCCCAACTTTTAATTGGGTTGTTTGTTTTTTGATGCTGAGTTGAACGAAGACCCCTGGGCTAGCGAGCCCCTTGAGGGGCTTAGATCCCTTGCTCCTTGGGGAGAACCTCCGCAATTTTGATTATCTTCCCGTTTGTGGGGTGCCAACACAGGGGTATGGGTCTTGACTATACTGCAGATTTTAAAATTTAAAAGAATGTATCGTATAGTAAACCAAATCTTAACCAAATTTTAAACTTTAAAAGAATAAATCATACTGTATGTGAGTTACATTGCAGTAAAACTGATATTTAAAAAAAAAAAAACAAAAACAAAAACAGCCACAGCAAGAAATTACACAGTTTTGTGTTAGCAGCCACCAAGATAGAGGTTTTTTTCTGGACATACAGTAGTTCAGATGTCAGGCACAAACAGTTTAAAAATGAAAGTACGTCTCATTTCCTACCATGATGCACTCAGGCAGCCCCGCATACAGCTGTAGACTTTTCTTGGAGATCCCAAGACTCTAATGTCGACTGACACCCTTTTGGGTTTCAGCCTTTTTTTCTACCCACCTGCATCCATCCAGGAAAAGCAGAAGTATAATTTATAATTCTTCACTGATACAAATATTGCAGCAACACACCCTACCTTCATTTTTCCACCTTGAATGCTTAGAAGGCAGTAGCAACTACAGAGAGTTTTGGTCGTAAAGTTTCTGTTTTGATTACACATAGTCTGATCACAGCGGGTTGTGCATTTCAGCTTCTGAACAGAATGGATGAGACTAAACTACAAATCTCTATTGACTCTGTGTTATGTGAGTGGAAGCAAAAGTACCTCTTAATAGAGGAAGAATGTGAACAAAATTTACAGCTGACCGCTCTGTAACTTCCCTGATCGAATTGTGTTTGATGAGATTAGAACCTCCATTGTACAGAAACTTATTTTAATGTTTTCTGTGCAATCTTTCTTTTTTTTTTTAGCTCTAGACCCAACTAAAGACCCGTGCTCAAAGCTGAAATGTAGTCGCCACGAAGTGTGCATTATTCAAGGTTCTCAGACCGCAGTCTGCATTGGTCAGCGGAGGCTCACGCACAGGTAACTTCGTAAACTCAGTCCCACTGACTGAATGGTTTTGTACCAGGAGTTACTGCAGAGTATGAGTGTTTGGCAACGTCTGCTAAGCTTTCATCCAGAGTTTATTGAAACAGTTGCAAAACCTTGGCTAATACAGTCATGATTCACTTGGGTTAAACATTGTTATCAGTCAGAATTACTCTAGATTATAGAATTTAGGCATATACTGTTAGAAAAAGAGGGTTTTGTGAAGATTGCGTTAGAAGGCTATCGCTGCATACTTATGCTTTTTTCAAGTTTAAGGAAAGTACAGATTTGGGTATCTTGTAAGTATTTCTGCATATGCCAACCCAAAAGTCCTATATCCCTCAGGGGAGAGTTAGGGACAAAGTTAATAGGGAAAAAAAGTGAATGATTGATGTTTATTTAAAAAAAACATCACCAATAGAGGTCTGGGTCTTCAAGAAAGCAGTGGTACTGCTGAAGCCCTGGGGTCTGTTCCCTGAAAGCTGACACAAAATCCCTAGAGGAGAAGAGAGTGTTTAAATATCTTATGTCAAGCTCAGCACTGCTTCTGTCAGGTAGGTTGCCTGTGGAGAGGTGCCAGTAATTTAGAAACAGGATGTGGACTTTGGTGCCGAGTCAGGATGGGAACATGGCACAACCCACAAAGCGCAATCACGGGGTAGCTGACCGAGGCGGCAGGTGTGCCTACTCCCTCTGTTACTCTAAAAGGAACTCTGTTTATGAGAACGCTCTCTTCTGTGACAGTGGCTGTGATTCATGTTTTGTTTTTACATCAAATGAGCAAGAGAATTTCGCTATTTCAGGGGTGTTCAGAGTCAAATTGGTTTTTGACTTTAGTGTACTGACATCTAAATTGTGTTAGTCACACACACCAGCCGACCCAGAATAACAACATCAGAGAGTGATAACGTAAGGAGCAGTTCTAGGAAACAGCCAGCATTTAAGTTTCTTTGATGTTCCTTATTTACAGGAAAGCGCTTAACACATTAAGCCCCTTATTCCGTGCTGAGTAGATTAGCAGGGGTCTTGGTTCCCTTTGCCCTGGTGGTGATGGCTGAACCCAAATACAGGGGCAGGTCAGTGTAGCCGAGATACAGTTTTGGGAATGAGTTCACTTGGGACAAAGAATCGTGTCATATCAGTTACTTCCTCGTGGAAGTAATAGAGGGATGGGGGGAAGAGAAACACAGCATGGGGCCGGGAAGTGTAGGAGCCTCCCAGGAAAGAGCATTTCCTGAAATCAGCACACTCTGGGCGCTGGGGAGTTACTGGGGGGTGAAGCATTTATCAGGTATTTACCCCAGGCAATCATGACCTCTCTGTCAGTTTTACAGGAGGACAGCAACACTTTGGGCCAGAAGTTTATTTTTCTCCTTATATCCTTAGAATTCCAAACAGTTTCTGAATTTCTTGGAGTTCCTCTTAATTAGTCATCAAACATTTAAAATATTAGTATGTAAACATACATGTAGGGGTGTGGGAGAGGCGATTTCTACTTGAGAAGTCAGGAGGATGGTGTGGAAATGAATCCCTAAGTTGCAGAGAGAGTTCATCGCTTCATTTCATAGAAAAGCAAAACTGTTTCATCGCACTTTTCCGAGACCCTGGGGGGGTTTCCACGCATCCACATTTAACACCTTGGGAAAGGCTCTTCTGCCGTCTCACCCCAGCTCCCTGAACCCCAGGGGGAGAGCAAGTGAAGGCTTCCCAGTTAATAGCATGTCTGGGGCAGAGATGGTCTCCTGACGACCACTGACCAGTGAGCTGGGAGACGCTGAAATAGCTGATGTCACAGAGCCAGGGAGCTTCAGAGCATCCACTCCTGTTTACTGATACCTGTGTCAGTGCCTTTTACCCATGTGCATCTCACTGCTTCTCTGACTTACTGTAAACAGACCTAACTACAGACAAAAAGAAACTTCCTTGATCTGACGCTCCGAGGCCAAGAGCTAAATTGGAGTGTGAGCAGGTGAAGCGTCCTGACTCAGGACCACGGCCGGCTCTGCCTGGGCTGCAGTGGTGAGCCGCGTGAGGGCTGAGCTTTGAGGAGGTGGGCGTCGGAGTGTTTTTTGTAAATAGTGTTTAGTCCAGTTCTGTTTCCGATAGAGACTTTAAAAATTGCACTCAGTACACACTCTATTCAATAAATAAAAAACTAATTTCCAAAGAAATGAACTTAATATTTGACGTGCTTTGAGGATGTCGGCACATAGGGAATGTTTATACAGCACTTAGGGAAGGAGGGCTGCCATGCAGTGTGATCAGTAATGTAAATAATCGACTAATGTAAGTAACGTAGAGCTTACGTTGGGGGATTGTGTGTGTTTTGGGGGGTGAGGCATGGAAACAGAGAAAAGGAGCTTAATTAATCAATTGCGGCCAATTACATTGCTTAGGTTAGAAATTCCTACTGTTTTTCATTTATAGGAACAACTTACTGTTTCTTTCCTCCATCTCATGTAAGAGAAAAATGAATCCTTGTCTTATTCCAAAGAGGTCTTCCTAAGCTCCGGGCGCTCCGCCCGCCCCCCCCCCCCCCCCCCCAACTAGATAGCACACGCTTGTCCCTGTTACCTCAATGCCCTGGACTTCTGGTCCTGTGACACCCACCATGCTGGTGATGAATCATCTAACACCATCTCCTCAATTGACTGGATTATTTCCTGAAAGTGGGTTTGTGTCTTATTCACCACTTTATACTGAGAACCTGGCATACTTACTGGCTCGTGTATATTTTTGTTGAAGGGTGCATTAAAATACCTGTTATTTATAGAACATTTAGAGGAAAAAATGAGTAATTTGATCAATTGAATTGGTTAGTCTAGATAACCTCAGTCTAAAAGTTGTTTTCTGTGCTTATTTGTTGAAGGTGGTCTGGGAAGGGTGTAGAAGTCAGTCAACAAATGTTTTAAAGTAAATGTATTGAATGATTGAAACAAATAAGTTATTGCCAGTAAAAAAGGGTGAGGAAGATATGAAATTGTGAGAGAGAGTTTAGTCCATAACTGTTTGAAGAAACTGGTAAGTACTCGCCTTAGATTTGCAATTACCTCAGATAATTGGTAAATATTTCCTTCCGTAGTGCTTTAAATAACATGAATTGTCTTCTGACCAGAGAAACAGCCTGCTTCCAAAACTCACTCTGTGCTCCACGCTGGCTTTGCAGACGTAGAGCGTTGTGTAAACTTCGACATATGTCGTGTTTAATGTCATGTGTTTGTTTTTGTTGTTTTTTTTTTTTTTGCGGTACGCGGGCCACTCACTGTTGTGGCCTCTCCCGTTGCGGAGCACAGGCTCCGGACGCGCAGGCTCAGCGGCCATGGCTCACAAGGCCAGCCGCTGCGCGGCACGTGGGATCTTCCCTGACCGGAGCACGAACCCGTGTCCCCTGCATCGGCAGGCGAACTCTCAACCACTGCGCCACCAGGGAAGCCCTAACGTCATGTGTTTGGATGTTCGTCTCCTGATGGCTTTTTTCTGTGAAGAATTGGTCTCAGACAAGCATGAAGCCTGTGTTCTTGTGCTGCTTTCTGTTACTCTTTCCATTTCCATCACTGTGAAACCAAATAGTTTTGTGAACAGTGAGAAATAACGTGGACTGCAGCACGCTTTCCACGATGGCAACATAGCCAGTTGTGTAGGGGGTTTGATATGAAGTGTGTGCTGGCTTCCCCAGGTATGGCTCTGATCCCGTTTCACATTGTTACTCTGAAGAAAAGCTCCCAGTATGCTGGTAGCTAAGGGTGTTGTTCCCTAGTGTTTGTGTGTTGTGAACAGGGGTCCAGGGTTTGCATATTGTGAGCAGAGCCCAGGGCTTTTGCTCCTTTGCTGCCTGTGCAGCTGCTGGTGATTAGCACTATTTCTAGATCAGTGTTTTGGGCTTCAATCGCTGCTGCTGATATTTAAAAAAAAAAAAAAAAAAGTTTGGCAAAATAAGCAAGGAGCAAGGTTGAAGAAGTTGTTACAGGACAGAACCAGCCCTGTTAATTTCTGCTTCATTTACACCGAAGTTTGAAAATAAAATTAATAAGGAAATGCTTTTGGCCTCCTAAGAAGGCATTAAATCAAAGAATGGTGAAGTTAGTTTAAAATGCTCCTTATCAAAAATAGATATCAAAAGAGAGTGAATCCTAAAGCTCCTCTGTTTTAACTATATACTTTTGGAATTCATAGTTTTAATGACCTTATTTAAAAGAAGATCGAATTTCTTTGGGTGATTATTAAATGCATGGCTATGGTATTTATATTTCCATTGCTATACTTGTGAGATATTTATTGATGGGAGGATTCAATCTCAAGGCGTTAAGTTTAGCAGAG
Organism: Inia geoffrensis; assembly: GCA_036417435.1. NCBI lineage: Eukaryota > Metazoa > Chordata > Mammalia > Artiodactyla > Iniidae > Inia > Inia geoffrensis. The sequence continues at coordinate 1,307,522 of CM070906.1, read as the reverse complement.
TCCCCAAAATATTTAAACTGAATTGAACTTACCATAACTATTTTGAAGTAATGACCCTCTATGGTACATGAAGGCATTGATATTGTTCTTAGGGAGCGTGAAATCCAACATTTATTTCAAACTTAACGTGTGCAAAGCTCTTCACTAAGTACTTTAAATTGATTTAGTTTTTACAACAACCCTAGTGCTTTATACCAAAGATTATTGCGCCCATTATTACAGAAACAAAAGCTGAGGCTCAGAGATTCTGGCTATTCTGAGATTACTAATACCCGTATAAACAGAGAGAGAGAGAGAGAGAGAAATAGGGCAGATTTAAAATCATGTCTACCTTTTTAATTTTAATATAAGCGTTCCTTTTTTATAATAAATGGACTTAATTGTGTTTTTGGACAGATGTTTATGTAACTCATGGAGTATCTCCATGAATCTCTTTGGTTAGAATATAGACCGTTTGCAACACTGTTTTTTTTAATAGACTTTATTTTTCAGAGCAGTTTTCAGTTTACAGCAAAATTGGACAGAAGTTAGAGAATTTCCCACGTGCCCCCTGCCCCACATGTGCACAGCTTCCCCATTGTCACCACTCCCATCAGATGGGACATTTGTTACAATTGTAAACCTACACTGACAAGTCGGGGTCCCCCAAAGTCCACAGCTCATATTACTTTTTAATATTAATTGCATTTAAGAAACAGGTCATAATATTTTGAATACTACAGTGAGTGTAAAGTTGTTTGATTCCTCTTTTTAAGACACAGATAATAGCTAAACTTCATAGTGTTTCACTTATGTCTGGAACTTTTCTAAAGATACACATACTATATATAATATATATTTGTGTGTATATGTATGTATATAGTTGCATACAGACACATGTATGCATAACTAATTTAATTTCACAACAGTGATGTGAGGTGAAGTGGGTTACAGTTATTACCTCATTTTATTCATGGAAAAAAGTGAGACACAGAATTTATAGAATTTGCTCAAGTGATAGATTTGGACATTGAACCTGGCCATTGAGGTTCCAGAATTTATTCTCTTAATTATTATGCTGTCTTTTGAAACATACTATTTAATATTGATAAAGCATTTATATAAACGAGGCATTCTTCTAAGCATTATGGAGATAACTCATTCTATCTTAAAACAGTCCTACATTCCTTTACAAAAATCTCTGGCTAACGACCGCCTGATATATAGTTTCTCAGCATATTTTAATGCACATCGTTTCTTGCTGAAAATGCAGTTCTTTGGTTCTCCTTTTTTTCTGATATCAGCCTCAAGAGCCACTTGGGAATTGCTTAGAAGAAGAAAATTGAATTTGTTAGACTGTCCATTTACATCAGTCCACGTGATTTGGTCAAGTTTTACTTTAGATGTTCCCCATCACACAAACAGAAAGCACATTTCTCAAATATGGAACTAAGTAACATTGACAGTACTTTTTAAGTGCACGGCACTCATATCATTACTGTGATATTATTTCCTCCTGTTGAAAGTCTGACGTCCTCAGGTAGCCCCTTCTGACTTGACTGGGCAGCTTCCTAGCCCTTGGGGCAGGGGGCAGCCCTGTCAGACAGGAAACTCTCTGCAGGGATGCTTCAGGACACACACCTGAGCCAGACTGCCTACCTTCACGGTCTCACTTCCTCTACTTGGCTGTGTGACCTTGGGCAAGTCACTTAACCTCTCTGTGTTTCAGTCTCTTCCTCTGTCAAGAAGGAATGAGAAAAATTGTACTTTCTGATGATGTTTGAAGGATTAATGAGTTAATATACAAAACCAGAACAGTGCCTGATCTAAAGTGGGCGGGCATAATGTAAGGGTGAGCTGCTGCTACGTTTTCCTAAACATGTTGTGTATTTTGTAATCATAGACTTTCATTATGTCTGAGTTCTTCCCTAGTTAAATGTTCTGCCCATCTCTTCCCTTGTTTTTCTGGCATATTCTCCAATCTGCAGAAGCTTTTAGCGTTAATGGTTAATGGTGTGTAATTTGAAACTAGACTGGCTGGCTTTGAGGTCTGATAGAGGATGACTCAACACATTAAACTCCCCAAGACTCAGTTTTCCTGTTTGTAAGACAGCCATGATAATTATGCGATCTATGCTTTTGTGAGAATTAAAGACATCATTTGTGTACAGCTCTTTTCACAGTGTAAGCACGCAGTAAACATTAACGATTGAGAAATCTCAATTCGGCTTTCTCCCACATGCCTCCCAGCCCAAGGAAGAATCCAACTCTCCTTTATGACTGTGTCCATAGCACATTAGAAACACTTAATCGCCCTGCATTATAGTTGTTTGTGTTTGTATTTAATGGGTAAAGGTTGAGTTGCTGTTGTATGTGAGAACACTGGGTGGCTCCCGTCACGAGGGTGGGAGATGAAGATTCCTTTCTACTTCGTGTAAAAGGACGTGTGTGATGTCTCTGTTGAGGGTGGAGAGGATGGACATGGTGGAATATGTGAGGACGGCTGCTTAGAGGGAAGAGCCGGGCGTCAGCGCTCCCGACGGCTGTTAGGTGCTGTCACTTGCACAGCCTTGCTGCCTTCAGTGTTTTTTCTGGTTCATGTTGTTTACCGCTGCCTGTTTCCCCATTCCCAGTGAAGAGAGACTTCAGACCAGGAAGCCCAGAGTACACGAGCGGGTCCCCCGTGCGTAGGACCTCCTGGACTGCTTGGGGCAAAGTCACCTGTGATGGCCTCCGGCATGTCCTCTGTGTCCTTTCCGAGGGCTGGGAAGCCCAGTGGGCAGCCCCGGGCATGGGGAACGGAAGGCGTTCGTTCATGCACAAGCTCTTTTCTCTGCCATCGTTCTGGTTCCCTGAGAGTCTCTTATATAAGGAAAAGAGTAAGAATTGGGGAAAAGTGCAGTGAAGGAAGGTTCAAATATTGCTCGATGAAGTACAGTTTGCAGAATAGACCAGAGAATAGTGAGGCCCTTGGACAGAGGAAAAACTGGGTAATTCATGAAGAAGGTAAGTTTTAGGGGGAGGTACTTCAGTTGGATCTTAGGATCTCCTAAACCCATGTCCTTCAGTGACGGGGATTAAGGGTCTCAGATTCAAAGTCCAATTACATTAATTAGATTTCTGAATTATAGGAAGAGAGAGAATTACACTGGCCAGATAGCTGCTTTTTACATTAAACAAATATCCCATCCTTTTGTCTATAAGGAGGTTAAAACTGTCTATTATTTTTATTTTTCTAGATAGAAATCTATTTCTATATTGTCATAATTTACTATCTTGAAGGAACTGGAAAAAAAACCCATAACTGTTCATTAGTTAAATGTAAAAAAGTAGCAAAATACTATACAAAAATGGCGTAATTGACATCAACTTTAACATTTTCCTTGAACTCTTATGAAAACATGTGGGAAGGGAACCCCTTTAAAAGATAGAAAAGGGGGTACACAGTGCCCGCTCCCTCCCAAGAAGCCTCAGTTCGCTCCTGCTCTTCCAGAAACGTCCTACACACACAAATCCATACAAACACAATTATCTCCTAATGGGAGTGTTTTATGCATGTTGTTGTGCTTTGCTTTCCTAACTTAATATGTTTTTCACATTTGCAACTGAGCATATGCGTCTTACGCCTTTGAATGGCCATAAAAATCCTTGACATGTATGCACCACAATTTATTTACCCAATATCTCATTGATGGACATTAGGGTTAGCCCTAGCTGTTCCTCTTATACTGTTACTTACCGCACTCTGTGGCGTGCGTCTTTGTGTCCACATGTGCAAATTTTGACCGTAAATTCCTAACAGTTGAATTGCTAAGTCAAAGGGAATGTATATTTAAATCTTGAAAGATGTTGCCAAATGCCCCACAAAGAAATTGTATCGGTTTCTCTACTTCAAGCAATGTATGCTGGTGCCTGTTTATCACACCCTTGCCAGTACAAAATACTGTTTAAATATTAGTAATTTAGAAGTTTCAATTGTTATGATTTATTCTTGACTTTAAATTGGTTTATATAAAATCACATGATCCTGTCAGTAGATGCAAAAAATGCATTTGACAAAATCCAACACCCATTCATAATAAAAACTTACAGTAAACTAGGATTAGAGGTGAACTTTCTCTGCTTGATAAAAAATATCTACAAAAAACCGACAGCTAACATCATATTCAATGGTGAGAAACTTGAAGTTTGCCCACTAAGGTCAGTTACAAAGCAAGGCTCTCCCCTCTCACCAATCCTTTTCAACACCGTGTGGTAAGTTCTAGTTAATTTGAAAATAACAAAAAGGAAATAGGTGTATACATATTGGTAAGGAAGAAATTAAACTGTCTTTGCAGATGAAATGGTCATCTGTTATAGAAAATATGAAAGAATTGACCAAAAAACCCTGCTAGAACTAATAAGCAATCACAGCAAGGTTGAAGGATACACAGTTAACGTACAAAGGTCATTTCATCACTATATTCCAGAAATGTACAAGTGGAATTTGACCTTACTAAAAACAGTAACATTTTAACAGTTTGGTTAAAGTTCTTCCATGGATTAGAGAACTGATGTTGATGTGTCCATACACCCAAAGCCATCTATAGATTCAATGCAATCATTGAATTCCAGTGGTGTTCTTCACAGAAATAGAAAAAGCAATTCTATAATTTGTATGAAACCAGAGAAGACACCAAATAGTCCAAGCAATTTTGAGAAAAAGGACAGAGACATCATGCTTCCTAATTTCACACTGTACTACAAAGCTATAATAATTAAAACAGCATGGTACTGACATAAACATGGACATGTAGACCAATGGAACAGAACAGAGTGCCCAGTAATGAACCCCTGCATACACAGTCAACTAATCTTTGACAAAGGAGTCAAAAACACTCAATGGAGAAAGGACAGTTTATTCAATAAATGGTTCTGGGGAAACTGGATAACCACATACAGAAAATGATACCGGACCACTTACAAAAATTAACTCAAACTGTATTAATTAAACATAGAACAGATACTGTGGAACTCCAAGAAGAAAACAGGGAGGAATCTCCTTGAATTGGTCTCGGCAATGCTATTTTGCATACGACACAAAAGGCAAAAGCAATGAAAGCAAAAATGGGACTACACCAAGCTAAGACGCTTCTGCACAGGAAGAGAAACTATCAACTAAATGAAAAGTCACCTACAGAGTGGGAGACATATTTGCAAACCACATATCACATAAGGGGTTGTTATCCAAAATATATAAAGAACCCATACAAGTCAATAACAAAAAACAAACAGTGTGACTTAAGAATAGGCAGAGGACCTGTCTAGGCATTTTTTTTCAAAGAAGACATACAGATGGTCAGTAGACACATCAGATGCTCAGCATCACTAATCATCAGGGCAATGCAAATCAAAACCATAATGAGATAGCAAGTCATACCTATCACAATATCTGTTATCAAAGAGACAACAAATAACAAGTGTTGGCGACGATGTAGAGAAAAGGGAACCCTCGTACGCTGTTGGTGGGCACGTAAACTGGTCCAGCCACTGTGGAAAACAATATGGAGCTTCCTCAAAAAATTAAAAATAGATCTACCATATTATCCTGCAATCCCACTCCTGGGTATATCTCCAAAGGAAATGAAAGCAGGAGTTTGAAGAGTTATATATATTTCCATGTTTATTGTAGCATTATTCTCAATAACCAAGATTTGGAAACAACCTAAGTGTCCATCAGTGGATGAATACATTGTGGCATATATATACACAATGAGATATTATTTAACCATAAGAAAGAAAAGAAATCCTGACATTTGCAACAATACGAAGGGACCTTGTGGACATCATGCTTATTGAGATAAGCCAGACTGAGAAAGACAAATACCGCATGGTATCACTTATATGTGGAATCTAACAAAGCTGAAATCATAGAAACAGAGCATAGAATGGTGGTTCCCAGTGGCTGGCAGTTGGGGGAACTTGGCGAGATGTTGGTCCAAGGGTACAAACTTGAAACCAGAAGATGAATGAGTCTTGGAGACTGAATGTACCACATAGTGATTACTGTCAACAGTACTGTGTTATGTACTTCAAAATTGCTGAAAGACTAGACCTTAAAAGGTTTTGCCACAAACAAGAAATGATCGTTTCCTGATGTGTAGAGGTATGAAAGTTTCACTGGCAATCGTGTTGCAGTAAATAAAAGGTATCAAATCAACTCACTGTATACCTTCAACTTACACAGTATTATCCGTAAGTTATATCTCAATATAAACAAAACAGTACCGTTAACATTGGTGCCCCCAAAATGAAATACTTAAGGAATAACCTAACAAAATGAGTATAATATGTATATGAGGAAATCTACAAAGGTGTTGAAAGAAATCAAAGAAGAGCAAAATAGATAGATATTCCATGTTCATGTGTAAGAAGACTTGATATTGTCAAGATGTCAGTTCTTCCCAACTTGATCTACGGATTCAATTCAATTCCAGTCAGAATCCCAGCAAGTTATTTTGTGGACACGACAAACCGATTCTAAGTTTACGTGGAGAAGCAAAAGACCCAGAAGAGCCAACAGGATATTGAAGGAGAAGGACAAAGTAGGAGGCCTGACAGTACCTGATGTCAAGACTTAGAATCAAGCTGCGGTAATCAAGACAGGGTGGTTTCAGGGAAAGAATAGACAAATAGATCAGTGGAACAGAATGGAGAGCCCTGTAGTAGACCCACATAAAGGCAGTCAGCTAATCTTTGACAAAGGAGCAAAGATGGTCTTTTCAACAAATGGTGCTGGAACAGCTGGACATCCACATGCAAAAAATGAATGTAGACGTGGACCTTATATCTTTCACAAAAATAAACTGATAATGGACCACAGATCTAATGGAAAACACAAAACTGTTACATTCCTATAGGATAAAGGGGAAACCTAGATGACCTTAGGTACGGCACTGCCTTTTTTTTTTTTTTTTTTTTTTTTTTTTTTGCAGTACGCGAGCCTCTCGCTGTCGTGGCCTCTCCCGTTGCGGAGCGCAGGCTCCGGACGCGCAGGCTTAGCGGCCATGGCTCACGGGCCCAGCCGCTCTGAGGCATGTGGGATCTTCCCGTACCGGGGCACGAACCCGTGTCCCCTGCATCGGCAGGCAGACTCCCAACCACTGCACCACCAGGGAAGCCCTGCCTTTTGATATATAACATCAAAGACACAATCTGTGAAAGAAATAAAGGATAAGGTGGACTATATGACAAGTAAAAATTTCTGCAAAAGACAATGTCAAGAGAATGAGAAGACAAGGCACAGACTGAAAAAAAATACTTGGAAAAGACACATCCGATAAAGGACTGTTATCCAAAATATGCAAAGAACTCTTAAAACTCAATAATAACAAAACAAATAACCTGAATTTAAAAATGTACCATAGACTTTAACAGCTACCTCACCAAAGAAGATGTATAGATGACGAGCAGAAGAAAAGATGCTCCACATCCGACGCCATCAGGGAAATGCAAATTAAAACAACAACGAGGTTCCACTCTAAACCCGTTAGAATGGCGGAAATTCACAGCACTGACAGCATTGAAGGCTGGGGAGGATGTGAAGCAACAGGAACTCCCATCCCTGCTGGTGGGAATGCAGATTGGTGCAGCCACTTTGAAACACGGATTGGCAGTTTCTGACATAAATAAATCTATCCTAACCATGTGTTTCAGCAATCACACTCCTTGGTGTTTACCCAGTTGAGTTGAAAATGTATGTCCACAAAAAAAACCCCTGCACACAGGCATGTTTATAGCAGCTCTTTTCACAATTGAGGAAACATGGAAGCAACCCAGGTGTCCTTCGGCTGGTGATGGGTAAAAAAAGTGGGTAGCACCCAGGCTGTGGACTGTTATTCAGCACTAAAAAGAAATGAGCTATCAAGCCCTGAAAAGATAATGAAGGAATCTGAAATGGGTATTATTAAGCAGATATTTAGAAGCCGGTCTAAGAAGATGGCATTCTGTGTGATTCCAGCTATATGACGTTCTGGAAAGGGCAAAAACTATGGAAACGGTATAAAGATCAGTGGTTGCCAGGGGTTGGGGGAGAAGGGGGAGGGGATGAATAGGTGGAGCACAGAGGGCTTTTAGGGCCCTGAAACTACTCTGTATGACACTATAATGGTGGATACAGGTTATATTATTCACGTGTCCACACCCACCAAGTGTACAACACCAAGAGGGAACCCTGATGTGAACCATGGACTTTGTGTAGGTTCCTCACCTGTAACAAACGGACCACTAGGTGGGGATGTTGATAATGGGGAGGCTGTGCTTGGGGGGAGGGGGAGAGGTTCTACGGGAAGTCTCTGCACCTCAGCTTTTCTGTGGACCTTAAACTGCTCTAAGAAAATAAAGGTGTTTGCTGTTTTTAAAAAATCTCTTTTCAGTTTCAAGAAGAAACGTGTGTGTGTGTTTAAAAATGCATGGATTGGTGGTTTAATATCAGTCATTCCCTTCCAAGTTGTAACATGGTGAAACATGATAGAATCATAGTGGTGAACTAAAGAAATTTGACGGAACCAATAACATTGTTTGGACCTGCAGCTTTGTTTTGTTTTCAAACAAGAGGACAGTTTTATTACAAGATAAGAAGGTTTAATAAAAAAGATTTAGAAAAAAGGTCCCAACACTAGAAAAAAGTATGCGTTAGATATTTAAACAGTAACAAAATGTGCATAATTTACTCGTTCTCTATTAATTAGACCTATTATTTTTAAAGCAGTTGGTGTTTGATGGGCAGGTGCTCTGATGAACCTAATTACTGTTTTACACGTTTCCAGTTTTGGTAATTTCCTCATCAAATGAATATTTCTTACTCTAAATAGTTCCCTCTTTAAATAATTTTATTTTTTAGCATTTCGGAGAATTTAGTATGATGATTCTTAACGCTGTGATTTCCAGTTCAGCTATGAATTCATTTAATTTTAATTATGATATTTTAAATCTTAAACCCGAACTTTGTAGTACCAAGATTTCATTTAAAAATTCAACATTTTGGGTAAATTACAGCTGAACCTCTTGTTAGCCAAGTGTTGGCAGAGAGGCTGTAGTATTTCTGGGTGAGGCTGGAGCATATTAATTTTTAAACTTTTGCAGAAAGCCTTTTTTCTTGTAGTTGACTCATGTAGACGATTAGGGAATGTAGAGTCACGTGCTGCTGTGTTCAGTGAATGGTTTGTGTTTCTTCTCCTAGATTCCTGATTTATTTTACTTAAATATTTCCTTTAGATTTCTTCAAAATACTTTGAAAACCGTTTTTAATGTTCGGCCTATCGTCAAAATATGCAACTCTATGCTTCCTATTTATTTTCACTATTCCCATTGTGACTTTGAATGTGTAAGTTGTATTCACTGGTGTTCATCTGTGGGCAGAGACCATGGGCCACACAGCAGAGGGGGCCCCTTTCCCTTCCATGGGGTAGACAGTTGCCGGGAAGTGGCTGCCCTGCCAGGTACACAGTTTTCAGCAGCATTTCACCCTGGTCCTCTCTGTGAGGTCACGTGAGGAGCTTCTGGGAGTGGACCCAGCTAGAAGTAAGGTTTGTCACATGAGAGACGATTCAGGAGTGGGCGTGACCGCTTCCTCTCTCATTCCTGCCCAGGGACTAAAGGCAGTCATTCTAAGGCCTGGGGAGTGGTAGACCCACAGGGAATAAAGAACTTGGTACTAGAATCGCCATGTGAAAGGTCCTCCAAGGAACAGTCTCATCGGCACATTTTATGACAGAAAAATAAACTTATATTAAGACGCTGACATTTTAAGCTGTGTGGTCGTAGCTAGCGTTATCTCAAGTGTATTTGAAATCTACTCTCAAGAAAATTTGAGGATGACATGCATGGTGGAAAATCATAGACGTATGTAGTGGAGTCATGGTCATGACCAAGGTTTACGTTGGTTACAAACACAGGAGTACAGACAGCTGTCAGAGAGCTGGTCCACTGGGCGCCTCCCCTGAGCACGATGTGGCATCTTGTGCCCTAAGGACAAGCAACCTCCCAGAGTGCACATACCTGAAGGTGGCACGTATTTCATTCCCACTGGAGGCATTTTGCGTACTTCTCACAGATGAAATTGTAGCATGTGAGACACAGGGACCACTGATTGGAGTTTCCAGATGATTATAAAAAAATTACTCCAGACTGTGGGGTCTCAGTCAAGTTAGAGGGATTTTGCCTGTTTTATATTAAAGACACTACATGACTTGTATTAATTTAAGTCGTAGGCGCAACACGTAATTATTTACAATGTTTGTGCTTCGATGACAAAGATAAGAAGCTAACACACTTGTGGGAACAGAGTACAGGCCTCATCATTTCTCTGGGGTCCCTTCTTGTTTTAACATTCGGTCCACTGATACGTGGATAAGGTTTGCAACTGGAAGAAAAAATGATTTTGGATCTGGAAAGTTCTTTAGAGACAACTTAATTCAACCCTGCATTCTAAATGTAAGGCAATGACTTTTATGATTTTGGAAATGGTGATGATGAGGTTCGGGTTGAGTATCATAGGAAAAACAATGCCTAAATATTTATTGCTGAGTTTACTAGGAAATTTGTAGGCACTTTACATGTGTTACTTTATTTGGTAGGTACTGTCTTGTCCTCATTTTACAGGAAAGGACACTGGCACTCAGGTTGTTTACATGAATTGCAAAGTCCGCACAAGCGTCTGTGGCCGAGCCAGGAGCCGCCTTTCCGCCTAGTGATGTCTGAGCCCCCAGTTTTCGCTGCCACAGTTGGTACCTGTTAACTCACTTGTGGAGTCACACAGCTATTTATTAATATGTTTAAGACTAAAGTCTAGTCCTTCTGCATCCAGAGGCTTGTGGGGCTCTAAGAATTGATGTCCCCCGAGGGTGTAGACCATACACACATTCTGGGAATTGTTCTTTGAGTTCTGTGGTTGTAAAATGATCTCTTCTTATTAAGCTTCCTGTTTTCGCACCTTTTGTTCCTTGGGTGAATGCTTCGGGCCTCTTCACAGAGAAAGTGGAAGCCATCCTTGTGTTCCCTCTGATGCTCTGTTTACTAACTTGCTGAGTTATCAGTTTAACTAACACTTGTGAAACACCTGGTCAGTCTTCCACATAATCACTGCGATTGTCATTGTTACTATTATTAACAGCAGAGCCCTCATCATTCTCTCTTGTAAACTCCAGCCCCTCAGCTTGGGTTCTGGACTCCAGTCATCCCATCTCTGTAATCCTTGCTCTAATAATTATTGCTCAGTACAATGTCTTAAGCCTTTCTCTATCTGTTTACTTACTTACTTGAGCATATAAACAAATTTAAGTTTCTACAAGGATTAATAAAAAGCATAGGGACTTCCCTGGTGGTCCAGTGGTTAGGACTTGGCGCTTTCACTGCCGAAAGTTCGGGTTCAATACCTGGTCGGGGAACTAAGATCCTGCAAGCCATGTGGTGCGGCGGAAAAAAAAAAAGCAAGCAAGCATACAAAAGCTCCACGCTCCCTCGTTACCTGTGTTCCCCTTCTAAGGCTTACAGGCAATTCTACTGCCGTTTGCTGGCAAATCTCTTAGAAGAATTTCATTTTCATTTCTTTGCTTCTCATTTGATTATCCACATACTGCACATGATTATTAAACATTCCTACAAGTTGTCTTTCCCTAAATGGAGAATTCTGCCTTACTTTAACTTACAATTACTTTACTTAACTTAAAATTTTTATGCAGCTCAAGCAATGAAGCTACTTTCCTGTAGGACACTGGTAATTTCCATGTCGCCAAATTCATCGTTTATTGTTTTGTTCTTATCTTTTTTGAGCTTTCTGTGTCCATTTATTAATTCATTCTTCATTGAACACACATATTGGGCATCCCTCATGAGCCGATCACTCGTGGGGGCACTTGGATTACAGTGTATTTCGGGCAAAGAAAGCCCCGAATTTTGTTCCTTTCCCATTTTGGAATGAAAGGCAGAAAATAAAGAAATGACACAATACTCAGAATAATGTAAGGTTGTGCCAGATGATAAGGTAAAATAGAGCTGACTAAAGGGAGATACCGGGGGTAGGGGGTAGCCTTCTCAGGATAGATGATTAAAAATTACCCGATGAGGGCTTCCCTGGTGGCGCAGTGGTTGGGAGTCCGCCTGCCGATGCAGGGGAAGTGGGTTCGTGCCCCGGTCCGGGAAGATCCCACATGCCGCGGAGCGGCTGGGCCCGTGAGCCATGGCCGCTGAGTCTGTGCTCCGCAACGGGAGAGCCCACAGCAGTGAGAGGCCCGCGTACCGCAAAAACAAACAAACAAATTACCCGATGAAACCAATCATTTTCAGGTATCAGGGAAGAGTGATCCGGGCATGGAGAACAGAGAGTGAAAAGACCCGTGGCAAAAGCAACTTCGGCATGTACCCCAAAGCCAGAACCAAGGCAGGAGTGTCTACAAGGGAGGTGAGATGCCAGGTCTGAGAGAGGGGAGCTTGTAGCTTTTACGGTGCTTTTAGGTCCCGTAAGGGTCCTGGCTTTTATCCCAAGGGTAGTGGGCGGCCACAGGAGGGCTTTGGTGGAGAGAGGGATAAGAGATGCATCTCCTGTCCCAGGGGCTCCCGCAGGTGCCTTGAGAAAGCAGGCTGACAGTCCAGGCTCAGAGTCAGGCGGTGATCTTGTAATCTGGGGGGTGTGGGGGAGGGGGGCGGTGCTGGGGCACGGGGGAGGTGGGGGGGGGGTGCGGAGTGCCCCTGGAAGATGAACCCGATCGGCCTTTGGATGACTTGGATGGCTTGTTTGAGGACATGTGGAAGAAACCTGTGAATTTGTGATAAATGACTACATGTAGCCGTCACCATATAAAATCCATAGAACCGTGGCCTTTGTTCCCCGACCCAGATATATCCTATTATTTCTCTCCTGGAAGGTGAGAGCCCCTTTCACGGCTGCTGTAGTCTCCCCGCTGCGGTGTCGCAGTGATCGGGAATCGGGAGCCTGCTTTTGTGATGACACACATCACATCACAGGATTCACGCACGACTCCTGTATCCACGTGCTTTAAACTTACCAGTGGGGAAGGCAGCTTGGAAGCATTAGGGCCTGGTCCTGGGGAGGCCCGGATCCCCACGCCGATCACCAAGGCTGGGCTGGCGGGTCCCGGGAGGCCACAAGAAACACGTGCTCCTGCTGCCGGGCTGCCTGCGTTACTACTGGGAGCCCCGTGGAAGTCACCTGGAAGGAAGGGTTGGGGCTGCCTATGAGCAGAGGACCTGTGGGAAATCAGAGAAGAATTCTTGAACAAGTGAACGTGGTGAAAACTTGACTTTGAGGTGTTTTGCTTCCCGGCATGTTACTTTGGTTTAGGAGTCAGGGAGGATCAAAGGCGAACATAGTTTAAGGAATATAGGAAACTTGGAAGAATTAATTTTGAAGTGGAATCATTTTACTTGCAGATTCTCTCTGTGTCTCAAAATTCCATATATTTTCATGGAGTCTTGTAGAAGAAAGGGGAAGAAACAATATGGCAGACTTTTAGAGCTCAGGGCTATAACGTCAGCTGAAGGTTCATCCATTCCTTTCGTACAAATGTAGCAAAAACCAACATAGAAATTTTGATATTCTGGTGTTGGTGAGATTAAAAGTTTCTTTTGAGAGATGAGGCATCTACTTTTCCCCTTTAACTTCACAGAATAAATAACTCTCATTCCATGAATTGGTCTCTATATTTTTTAATGTGAAAATAAAATTTGTCTACCTTTTCACCTGACTATATAATTCTAGGATTAATCTGAATGCCAGAAAATGTGGTGCATTTTGATTATTTTATATTTACAGCCCGTACTGAAACTTCAGAGCTCTTAGAATGGTTTCCACAGATTATGATCATTGTAGGTGTTTATCCATTTATGAAATTCTCATACTGAACACAACATGAAGTCCTGAATGTTTAATGAACACAAAAAAATGAGTATAATTGGCATGTTTTCTGCAAGCAGTTTTTCTTTGTAGGGAGATGTGCAACACAGTGGAATGTGTCATCTCGTTTTAATAAGGCGGTTTGGTGTAACTGCAGCTTCCACTGTTATCTCCGTGTCTTCAGAATAATGGGTCCAGAAGAAGGTGTTACTTGTTGCCAGTGTGCCTGGCCAGGCTGTGTAAATTATAGCAAGCTGATGATCTTTGCGAGCGTTTTGAAGGGAAGTTCCTGCTTTGAGACTCGTTCCAATGTTGAATTCTCCTTGGGAGGAATTTCTTGGGTCCTTGGTTTCAAACAATCCAAAGCCACCCTGTGATGAAAAAGACTGCAGTTGGTCCATTTCTCTCCGAGTCTCAGCAGTAATAAAGAATGATGAAGTTGTCAATTAAAAGAATATTATGCCCTGGGCTTCTCTTCAAGAAGCTCAACTGTCTAATGTTTGGTGTGGACAATCCCCAGTCTATCTGAGTGGCTTCTAGGTAGCAATTTCCTGTTTTCTTCCAAAACAGTACCATCTATCCCGCTTCAGTTTTAAGGACAAGAAGCAGATGTATCCATGCATTGAACTAAAAATCTGACCACTAAAGAGTTCTTGTTAAAAGACAAAATTATTAGAAAGGACAAACATTAATTTTTAATGAAACTTTAACCAAGATACCATTGTATACATTTCCTAATCTGTAGTTAATAATGTAGAAAAGATAGACTGGCTGCTAAGAAGGGAAAAGGAAAAACTCGTGAATTGTTTGTGGTCTTAGAACAGAAAAGGGTCTTTGTACTGAGGCCGTCTGTGTGCTTCGGGGCTGAGTCCTTTTACACAGGTCCTGTTCATCCAGTATCTGCTGTCGTGACCCCAGAAATCTCTCCCTCTTATGGAGCTCAGTCTGACTGTGACATCTATCTTGTTGGTCCTCATATCAAGAATTTTTAAAAGGAGGGGGGGATAGCAACAAGCAGAAACAGAACTCCTCAGCATTTTGTAGTAGTATCAGTGCAAAGCATTTTGCACTCACAGATTCAGTAGTGATGTTTGGCCAGTTCAGCAGTTGATTAAATGGGGCAGCTGTGGGAAGGGGTTGGGGACGGAGGGCTGCTTATGTGGGAATCGAACTGCAGCATACAGTTCATCAAATTATATCCTTGACGTTTTCTCACTGAGAACCCTTTTCTAGGGTTTGTAGAACAGTGTTAGCGGAGGATGGCGAAAGTAGTTAATTTTATAAAAAATTATTTAGTAATGTGTGTCACGTGGACAGGGAGGAAATGCTGCCTCAGGAAAATCCTCCTGACCTGCGCTGAAAAGTTCAGCGTTTCTTTGTGTTGCTGTCGATGTTTTAGATGCCGGTGACCGGTCCCCCTGAGATCTTAATGGATCCTGAAAGGTCATATAACCTTTTCTTTCATCTCGTGGATTATCAAGAGAGAGATGAATGCATTACTGGGAAAAATATGAACATGGTGGTAATTCAAAAGGCATTTTAATGTGTTTGTGGTATTAGATTTTATAAGAAGTATCATTTTCTAGGTAGAAGTGCAGCTGCTTCAGTTAGCATGAATTATTCTTTTCATACATAATAGTCTGAAGACCGATTAGCATATAGCTGAGGGAAGATGCTATTTCTTAGGTTTTCTGTCATTTCCCTAAGAGGAACCGCCACTGCATTACAGACATCTCCGTGATGCTTGGTCTTTCTTCCTCTTCCTTTATTATATTCAGGTAAATGGGGAGATATATTTCCAACTCAGTGCATATTTGTTAAGCACCTACTATGCATAAGGCATGAGGCTACATGCTGTGGGAAATCCAAGTTAATAGTATTTGCAACACTTGTAACTGGAGAGAGGGTTGGTATCCAGAATATGTAAAACCCTTCTATGACTCAAAAAAAATCAGTAAGAAAAAAACCAAACAACCCATTAGAAAAATCACAAAATACTTAAATCATCTTACAGCAGAGGAATGGCCAGTAAAGGTGCAAAAACGCTCAACCTCATTGGTAACCTGAGAAATTTGAATCTGGCTTTCTAGGTTTTCAAGAAGGTTCACTTTTCCAGGCAGGAGGCCAAAAAACTTACTGTTTTTTAAATTGACACTTTGCTAGCTTGGTTTATAAATTTTATACATTTGGGTACATGGTCCATAGGCTTCCATGTATTCTTGGCCAGGGCTGCATATATTCAGGGCAGGCCTATAAATGTATGTTTATATAACTTAAAGAAAAGCAAGGAGATTCCAAAGACAAAATTCAGGGCAGGGATTACCTTTCTGGTGGAAAGAAGGGGGTGCCATCAGGGACGCGCACAGGGGGTCCTTAAGGTAGTGTAATGCCGATAATATTCCTTTTCTTGAGCGGGGAGGCATGTATTTAATAAAACTCAATAGTTCATGTAAAAATGCACTATACTCTTGGCTTTCAAACGGGATTAATTTAATAGACACATGACCATATAATTTCACATGGAGACAGTATACGTTTAAATATAAATGTCTTTTAAAATGTATATGTGAAAAATAAATGAGATCTATCGTAGTTTCACCCAGCTCTGTGCTGTGCGGTGTGTCAGAGCCAAGTAGAGGGTGACGGGGGCAGTAACTGGCAGGAATGGAGCTGACAGTCCTTGCGTTGTCTCTTTCCTACGACACCACTGCCGCATTTTACCCTGTTGAGTATAGACTCCATTCTACATAGAAAAAACATCCTCAAAGTTAATGATTGTATTATTGGAATGCAAATCTATGTATTTGTAGAACTTTATCTTACCATTTATACTTCTTGGACAAATTACCTCAGGGAAGAACTTGGGGGAGAGGGATTAATAAATTATAAATATTGCTGCTTTATTAATAATTGGCTACTATCCTAGCTCCTAGGAATGCTTATTTGGATGCAGACACGGGCTCTCTAAATATAGGGACACCACGTTCTTAAGAAAATGTCTAAAAAATAAATATCTTGAGTTTTACGTCTCGTATCTCTACTAGTTTTAACTTGTCAGTCTAGTGACTCAAGTGTATATTTTTTCCAGATCATTTATGGAAATGTAATCGTAAGTCCAAACTCTAATTAGTAAAATTCAGAATTGACCTAAAATCATTTGCTTGGATAGCCCTAACATAATTGTTATTTTCATCTCTAGTGGTTATTGTTTAATGTGTTCATTATTATGTGGGCTTACAATGAAAGTGTTTTGATTATTTCCACATAAGTGACAGAAGAGAGAGAACTATAAAATCTTGGAAACACAGCTTTATATTGCCAGTACACTCTGTGTTAAGGACACAGCATACTTTCCACTGCAGTGAGCTCTAAGCTGATACGATTTCGAAAATTCTTTGTGATGGTAATGGAGGAGGACTAAACAAGATGTTACTGAATTTATTTGCTTAGTTATTTAGTGAGTTAGTCAGTTAGTCATTCATTTCTTTATTCAACCATTTTATTTTCTGCAATATACCAGTACTTCTAGGCATGGCATATATATTAATGAATAAAAGAGACATACATTTTTGTCTTGTGGAGGTTAAAATCTAATATAATTTTTCTAAAGTAAAGAATAGGTATATGTAGAGACTTCCCTTATGGTCCAGTGGTTAAGACTTTGCCTTCCAACGCAAGGGGTGCGGGTTCGATCCGTGGTCGGGGAGCTAGGATCCCACATGCCTCGTGGCCAAAAAACCAAAATATAAAACGGAAGCAATATCGTAACACATTCAATAAAGACTTTAAAAATGGTCCATATCCAAAAACAAACCCTTAAAAATAGAGAAGCATAGGTATGTAAATACAGAATGAGGTCACTGCTGCGATCAAGATGGAATTGGCATGATGTCCTAACGCACGAGTTGTCAGACCTCTTGAAAGTGTGACATCACCGCCTGAGAAGGAGGCCTAAGTGGACGTCATCAGGCAAAGCACGGGAAGAAGAGAGAGACAGGGGAGCCGCTCGTGTGGGGGCCCCGAGGAAGGGACGGGTGGACCCTGTTTGAGGGTCTGCAGGAGGGACTGTGGAGCCACAGCGGTGACGTGGACCGGATGGTAGTGGTCACAGGGGGAAGGCAGGGCTGTGGCAGTGATACATTTTAAAGGGACCTCACGGATGAATCGCACATGCAGACGGAAGGAGAGGAAACAGTCGTCAGGGATTTCCAGTGCCCTGTGTTGGTCACCTGAGCAGATTGAGGTGCTTTGTAAGGTCAGGACAGCCTGGAAGGGAGGGAACAGTGACAGCCATCGTCATCATCATCTGGTGCTCCGTTGTGAACATATTCGTTTAAAAGGCCAATGTGATATCCATTCGAGATGTGAAACAGGCAAGGGGTTTATAAACTCAGAGAAGTCTGGGCTGTCGTTAGATTTCAACATACACTTGATATTAAAACTCATGGGGATGGATGAGGACCCTTAGAGAGAGACGGAAGGCAGAGAAGAGACCAGATCCCGGGGCAACTCCAGCTACTGAGGGACAGTCCCTGAGGACACTGAGAGGGAGTAGCTGATGAGGTGGGAAGAGGATCCGGGGTTCACAGTGACGCAGGAGCTGGGAGATGCTTTGGGGAAGTGTTGGCTGTGTCCGCTCCACAGAGAGGCTGAGCAGGATATTTACAGGAAAGTAACTGCTGAATCTGACAATTTGGGATTGGAATTCAGAGCAGGATAAATGTGGGAGTGAAGGACAAGAAAGAAATACAAAGTATCAATATACCCTAGAGAAAATAATGGGAAAGTCTCAGTAAAGACCAAGGAGTTTTTTCCGGTTGTGTTTTGTCTCACGTTAGGCTGGGCGCTTACATCAGAGACGGTTGTTACATACGTGATTTCAGTAAAGCAGAGACTCGTGGTTCCGGAGGAAGAGAGTCAGTGTCTCTGAGGGTGAAGTGAGGGATCCTGCCCACAAGTGGGAGTGTGGAAATGGGGGCGTCTCCCCAATCTTAGGACAAACGGAATAGGAGAAAATGTGCAGATGCGTGTGAATCTGTATATTGTAAATTGGGAAAAAGATAGTCTTCCTAATACCTTTTATTCCTTAAAGGCAGTGAAGTCGGTCATCATGGTTCTTACCAGTAATTATTTTAAAATTTGAATTACTATGATGTATCTTACTGTTACTGCAATAAGGATACATTCCCATGTTTCGAGATTCAAAATATGCTAAAGCATGTTCAGGGTAAAGTCTCCTCCTAACTCTTCCCATTCCATCTGTTTCCCTTTCCTGGATCGAATGATGTTTTCAGTGAGTGTCTTCTGAATATTTCCAGAAAGATTCTATTCACATATACACATATGCATTTTACTTACTTTGTTTTTCCTCAGAGTTGTGTGAACATCAGCACAATAAATTTTAGAACATTTTCTTTTTTGAATTTTATTGACTTTTTATACTGCAGGTTCTTATTAGTCATCCATTTTATACACATCAGTGTATACATGTCAATCCCAATCTCCCACTTCATCCCACCACCACCACCCCACCGTGGCTTTCCCTCCTTGGTGTCCATACGTTTGTTCTCTACATCTGTGTCTCAATTTCTGCCCTGCAAACTGGTTCATCTGTATCATTTTTCTAGGTTCCACATATATGCATTAATATACGATATTTGTTTTTCTCTTTCTTACCTCACTCTGTATGACAGTCTCTAGATCCATCCACATCTCTACAAATGACCCAATTTCGTTCTTTTTTATGGCTGAGTAATATTCCATTGTATATATGTGCCACATCTTCTTTATCCATTCATCTGTTGGACACTTAGCTTGCTTCCATGACCTGGCTATTGTAAATAGTGCTGCTGTGAACTTTGGGGTGCATGTGTCTTTTGAATTATGGTTTTCTCTGGGCATATGCCCAGTAGTAGGATTGCTGGGTGGTATGGTAGCTCTATTTTTAGATTGTTAAGGAACCTCCATACTGTTCTCCATAGTGGCTGTATCAATTTACATTCCCACAACAGTGCAAGAGGGTTCCCTTTTCTCCACACCCTCTCCAGAATTTGTTGTTTGTAGATGTTCTGATGATGCCCATTCTAACTGGTGTGAGGTGATACCTCACTGTAGTTCTGATCTGCATTTCCCTAACAATTAGTGATGTTGAGCAGCTTTTCATGTGCTTCTTGGCTATCTGTATGTGTTCTTTGGACAAATGTCTATTTAGGTCTTCTGCCCATTTTTAAATTGGGTTGTTTGTTTCTTTAATATTGAGCTGCATGAGCTGTTTATATATTTTGAAGATTAATCCTTTGTCTATTGATTCTTTTGCAAATATTTTCTCCCATTCTGAGGGTTGTCTTTCATTTTGTTTATGGTTTCCTTTGCTGTGCAAAAGCTTTTAAGTATCATTAGGTCCCATTTGTTTATTTTTGGTTTTATTTCCATTATTCTAGTTGGTGGATCAAAAGAGATCTTGCTGTGATTTATGTCAAAGGGTGTTCTTCCTATGTTTTCCTCTAAGAGCTTTATACTGTCCAGTCTTCCATTTAGGTCTCTAATCCATTTTGAGTTTATCTTTGTGTATGGTGTTAGGGAGTGTTCTAATTTCATTCTTTTACATGTAGCTGTCCAGTTTTCCCAGCACCACTTATTGAAGAGACTGTCTTTCCTCCATTGTATATCCTTGCCTCCTTTGTCATAGATTTGTTGACCGTAGGTGTGTGGGTTTATCTCTGGGCTTTCTATCTTGTTCCATTTATCTATGTTTCTGTTTTTGTGCCAGTACTGTATTGTCTTGATTACTGTAGCTTTGTAGTATAGTCTGAAGTTAGGGGGTCTGATTTCTCCAGCTCCATTTTTTTTCTCTCAAGACTGCTTTGGCTATTCGGGGTCTTTTGTGTCTCCATACAGATTTTCAGATTTCGTTCTAGTTCTGTAAAAAAATGCCATTGGTAATTTGATAGGGATTGCATTGAATCTGTAGATTGCTTTGGGTAGTAGAGTCATTTTCACAATATGGATTCTTCCAATACAAGAACATGGTATATCTCTCCATCTGTTGGTATCATCTTTAATTTCTTTCAAAAGTGTCTCATAGTTTTCTCCATACAGGCCTTTTGTCTCCCTAGGTAAGGTTATTCCAAGGTATTTTATTCTTTTTGTTGCAGTGGTAAATGGGAGTGTTTCCTTAATTTCTCTTTCAGATTTTTCTTCATTTGTTTGTAGGAATGCAAGATATTTCTGTGCATTAATTTTGTATCCTGCAACTTTACCAAATTCATTGATTAGCTCTAGTAGTTTTCTGGCGGCATCCTTAGGATTCTCTATGTATAGTGTCATGTCATCTGCAAACAGTAACAGTTTTACTTCTTTTCCAATTTGTATTCCTTTTATTTCTTTTTCTTCTCTGATTGCCATGGCTAGGACTTCCAAAACTGTGTTGAATAATGGAGGCGAGAGTGGACATCCTTGTCTTGTTCCTGATCTTAGTGGAAATGCTTTCAGTTTTTCACCATTGAGCATGATGTTTGCTGTGGGTTTGTCACATGTGGCCTTTATTATGTTGTGATAGGTTCCCTCTATGCCCACTTTCTGGAGAGTTTTTATCATAAATGGGGTTTGAATTTTTCAGAAGCTTTTTCTGCATCTCTTGATGATCATATGGTTTTTATTCTTCAATTTGTTAATATAGTGTTTCACATTGATTGATTTGCATATATTGAAGAATCCTTGCATCCCTGGGATAAATACCACTTGATCATGATTGATGATCCTTTTAATGTGTTGTTGGATTCTGTCTGCTGGTATTTTGTTGAAGATTTTTGCATCTATGTTCATCAGTGATATTCTGTAATTTTCTTTTTCTGTAGTATCTTTGTCTGGTTTTGGTATCAGAGTGATGGTGGCCTCATAGAATGAGTTTGGTAGTGTTCCTTCCTCTGCAATTTTTTGGAAGAGTTTGAGAAGGATGGGTGTTAGCTCTTCTCTAAATGTCTGATAGAATACACCTGTGAAGCCATCTGGTCCTGGACTTTTGTTTGTTGCAAGATATTTAATCACAGTTTTAATTTCATTTCTTGTGATTGGTCTCTTCATGTTTTCTATTTCTTCCTGGTTCAGTCTTGGAAGGTTATACCGTTCTAAGAATTTGTCCATTTCTTCCAGCTTGTCCATTATATTGGCATAGAGTTGCTTGTAGTAATCTCTTAGGATGGTTTGTATTTCTGTGGTGTCTGTTGTGACTTCTCCTTTTTCATTTCTAACTTTATTGATTTGAGTCCTCTCCTCTTTTTCTTGATGAGTCTGGCTAATGGTTTATCAATTTTGTTTTTCTTCTCAAAGAACCAGCTTTTAGTTTTATTGATCTTTGCTATTGTTTCCTTTGTTTCTATTTCATTTATTTCTTGTCTGATCTTTATGATTTCTTTCCTTCTGCTAACTTTGGGTTTTGTTTGTTCTTCTTTCTCTCGTTCCTTTAGGGGTAAGGTTAGATTGTTTATTTCAGATTTTTCTTGTTTCTTGAAGTACGGTTGTATTGCTATGAACTTCCCTCTTAGAACTGCTTTTGCTGCATCCCATACGTTTTGGATTGTCGTGTTTTAGTTGTCATTTGTCTCTAGGTGTTTTTTGATTTCCTCTTAGATTTCTTCAGTGATCTCTTAGTTATTTAGTAATGTATTGTTTAACCTCCATGTGTTTGTGTTTACTTTTTTTTTTCCCTGTAATTGACTTCTAATCTCATAGCGATGTGGTCAGAAAAGATGCTTGATATGATTTCAATTTTCTTAAATTTACTGAGGTTTGATTTGTGACCCAGAATGTGATCTGTCCTGGAGAATGTTCCGTGTGCACTTGAGAAGAAAGTGTGATCTGCTGTTTTTGGATGGAATGTTCTATAAATATCAATTAAATCTAGCTGGTCTATTGTGTCATTTAAAGCTGTGTTTCCTTGTTAATTTTCTGTTTGGATGATCTGTCCATTGGTTTAAGTGAGGTGTTAAAGTCCCCCACTATTATTGTGTTACTGTTGATTTCCTCTTTTATAGCTGTTAGCAGTTGCCTTATGTTTTGCGGTGCTCCTATGTTGGGTGCATATATATTTACAATTGTTATATCTTCTTCTTCGATTGATCCCTTGATGATTATGTAGTGTCCCTCCTTGTCTCTTTTAACATTCTTTATTTTAAAGTCTATTTTATCTGATACGAGTATTGCTACTCCAGCTTTCTCTTGATTTTCATTTGCATGGAATATCTTTTTCTATCCCCTCACTTTCAGTCTGTATGTGTCCCTAGGTCTGAAATGGGTCTCTTGTAGACAGCATATATATGGGTCTTGTTTTTGTATCCATTCAGCGAGCCTTTGTCTTTTGGTTGGAGCATTTAATCCATTTACGTTTAAGGTAATTATCGATATGTATGTTTCTAATACTATTTTCTTAATTTCTTAAGGACTTGGGTGGCTATTTCTTTTCTCATGTTAGGGAAGTTTCCGACCATAATCTCTTCATATATTTTCTGGAGTCTTTTCTCTCTTCTCTTTCTGGGACCCCTATAATGCGAATGTTGTTGCATTTAATGTTGTCCCAGAGGTCTCTTAGGCTGTCTTCATTTCTTTTCATTCTTTTTTCTATATTCTGTTCTGCGGCAGTGAATTCCACCTTTCTGTCTTCCAGGTCACTTATCCGTTCTTCTGCTCAGTTATTCTGCTACTGATTCCTTCTAGTGTATTTTTCATTTCCGTTATCGTATTGTTCATCTCAGTTTGTTCTTTAATTCTTCTAGGTGTTTGTTCTTTCATTCTTTTAGCTCTTTGTTAAGCATTTCTTGCCTCTTCTCGTTCTTTGTCTCCATTGTTTTTCCGAGGCCCTGGATCATCTTCATTATCGTTATTCTGAATTCTTCTTCTGGAAGGTTGCCTATCTCCCCTTCATTTAGTTGTTTTTCTGGGGTTTTATCTCGTTCCTCCATCTGGTACACAGCCCTCTGCCTTTCCATCTTGTCTGTCTTTGTGTGAATGTGGTTTTTGTTCCACAGGCTGCAGGATTGTCGTTTTTCTTGCTTCTGCTGCCTGCCCTCTTGAGGATCCTCATATGCATTTTCTTAATTTCCCTTTTCCCTTTAATTCCCCATTATGTTCCTTCTGTGTGTTTACTCGGGTATTTTTGAGATCAGTGTTGTTAAGTGGAGGCTCCCCCTTTCCCCCCCTTTTACGAGCTACAGTACATGCCTCCTCATTTCCGAAAGCAGATGCTACATGTCCTAGTTGGAATTTAGAGCGCCACCCGAAGCCCAGCATATGGTGGCTGTGCGGTAACTGCTAGTCTCCCTCCTTTTCCCCCGTGTTTCAGAGATATTTGAGAGTTGAGCTGCAAACCAGAGGCATGATCTGAATCGTCTGTCTTGTTCATCCAGCTTTGACCTTGATGCCTGGTTCTGTGACCTGTGCTCACATCCTGTCCTCGGCTCCGTCCTGTCCTGCTTCCTCTAACTCCCTCTCCCTCTGACCTGTGAGGACCTGCCCTCGTTGTCCTTTGTCCCCACTGGGACTGACCCTCCACTTGCCCCTCCCAGTCCCGTCTCGGGCAGGAACCCTTGGTTGAGGAAGGTCCCAGAGGTGCTTCCAGCTGCCAGGCAGGCAAACAAGCAACAGGAAGTGGAGCAGAGAAGCCAGACTTCTGGAGATTGAGGGCTCAACTGTCTTGACCTGACCAGTTGCCATCCTGATATTCCTAATGTGGGTCTTGGTCCAGCATCAGTAAAGACATTCTGCTGACAGTCGAGTAAATCAGAAACCTGGATCAGTAACTGCTTCCTCTATAACAGATGCCTTGTCCTTTGTTTCACAAGAGTCAGTGGAGACTATTAAGCAGATTTGTAGCAATAACTTTGACTCATGGCTATACTTGAGTCAACGGTTTGTGTGACTAATAGGACTCTTAACATCTTTGTGTCTGTGGTTTTGCAGTTTTGCCAAGAGAGAGAAAATTGACGTCATGCTTTACTGATTCAAATCTGCTTTATATCCTTCTTCCTAAAAGACAAGAGTTGTGGCAACCTTCCCAACTAATGGAAGATTTCCAGAGAACAAGCTAGTGACTCTCGGATTCTGGCCACACTGTCTACGGAACAGTCACTTAAGAAGCATTAGGTTTAAATGACTTACTCTAGAATGTTCTCTCACACTTACCTGATGCAGAAAATCCTCCAAATACCCTTGAAAATATGTATTCTGGAATTGAAAACATGAGTATCAGGATCAATCCATGACAGAGAGCTGTGAAAGTAATAGACAAAAACAATACTGGAATTTCTGTAATTTAAAATGATAAAACAATTGGGAAAGAAAAATTAGAATCTTAACAGGGAATACTATTCTTATTAAATTTTGTGAGTAATCCTGTCTTCCCTTTTTAATAATTATCATAATGAATATTTTAAAGTGTTCATGAGATTTACGACATTATACATTTTTGGTCTTCATCATATTACATGAATTTCGTAACTGAGATTAAGTGTAAACGAGTTAGACTCCAAATAAAATAAGACCTTTAGAAACAAATGAATCAACCCCTAACTTGTACATGTCTACTAAATACAATATGATTATAAAGACATTGTAAAACAAATAGTACAAAAAACAGATTTCATAGAAGATACAATGTTTTCAGTAAAATGTCTGAAAACAACAGCAGTATTCCACATTTAAGTGCACTGATGAAATAGAAAAGAATCATTGACACCTTGTCATATTGTGAATAAATGAGTTTTGGTACAAGGAGACTTTGTTTTGAATTTTGCTCTGCTTCCTAGTAATAACTCTGGAAGCTTGGGCACACTGCTCCATCTTTCTGAACCCCAGTTTCCTCACATATAAAAATTGGCTAATTTTTAATAATAATTCAAAATTAAGTTCATAAGACTCAAGTGATACAATGAAAGAAAAGTAGTTAGATAACATATTATTACCAGATTATGTCGTACAGACCACCACCCCCCCCCCTCCCCCGCCTCCCCGCTTGGGCCCTAGCCCAACCACGGCCCCTGCCTTGGTGGGAAAGATTCTTTTTCTCTTTGGGTTCATGCAGCCAAAAACAAAACCGAAGCTGAGATCGAAGCGACGCAAACTGTATTCAACACTCAGAGAGTGGAGAAGCAGGAAGTTGGTTCACAAATCGCCTTCTCGCCCAGGGGCACAATTAAGGCAAGGTGGAAGGGCAAGGTTAATGACGGGGAGGCATAACAATGGTTTTCTGGGCGGCTTCCTGGGGTAGAAGGTGCCGCCTCTTTTCTGCCCTTGTATGGTCCCTCAGCATCTGGGTTGAAAGTGGGTGGAACCATCATGGCGGGGATGGGCAGAGACCTTAACCTGATTGGCTGGTGGTGAGGTCTTCGGGAGTCGGCATCATTAGCCGTCTGGTTCTAGCCGGTCTGGGGTCTAGTGCTTGTCGGCAGCATGCAGTCAACTTCTCCCACCTGGTGGGGATTTCAGTATCTGCAAAACAGCTCAAAGGCCATGGCTTAGAATATTATCTGTAGCCCTTGAGGAGGAACTGAAGGTCCTTGATTTTTTTCAGTGTCTAAAGTATTATTACTTTGTCTTGTTTGACTGTTTTCCTTTCTTTCTGCATTTTCTCATTTTTCTGATTAGATTTATTCTTTGGCCATCTGGGTAGGCCTAGGTGGCTAGAGCTCTTCTTCAGACGTGTGGCAGGCGGAGTATATGGAGGGGGTGTGTTCCTGCAGGCCCCCATAGGGTCCTGCTCAGTTACAGTATGTAGGACACCTGGGAGATCCCCACTAGATGTTAGTTTTCTAAAAATGGAGAGTGTAGAAATAGTGAAACAGGTGGTTAAGACTTTCAGTATTTAATGGTTAGACTGAGCTCCCTAAACTGGAAATAAGGTACGAGTCCATTTGTTTCTTCGTAAATATTTATTGAGCGTTTCTTTGTTTCATGTGCTTCAGTGGTCACTAGAGGTTCAGAAACTTAGTTTTCTGGAGAAAAAGGAAGAAGAGAGCTTAGTGTGTTGGTAAGGCGGGGGCTGGGTGTCAGGGGTTTCGGTGGGGCATCCGTGAACGTCTGTGCTGAGACCACGAGGACCGAAAGGCTGTGTGTGTCTGGGGCCTTATCCTAGGGGCACATCCCAGGGCTGCAGAGGAGTCCTGTGCCTTAAGGAGACTCGAGCTTCGCTGGGCCCGGAGTAATGGGCTCGGGCAGGGGCCTGCTGACCACCGCAGGGGTCCAGAGGGGGCGGTGATGTTGTAGGTGGGATTAGAGCAGCACAGGTGGGGAGAGGGCCATAAGCCCTGGGCATCTCTCTACTGGAAAACTGACAGGTTTACAACAGGTTGGACATGAGGGACTAGAGGAAGAAAGGAAGCGAAGATACCTCCAAAAATCTGGCCTCAGAGACTGGAAGGAAGAAATTTTTTTTTATACTGGGGTATAAAATGCATTTACAATGCTGTGTTAGTTTTAGGTGTACCGCACAGTGGATCAGTTTTACATACATATTTATGTATATACGTTCTTTTCAGATTGTTTTCCACTGTAGATTATTACAAGATAATTGAGTTGAGTTCCCTGTGCTATACAGTAGGTCCTTGTTGATAATGTATTTTGTATATAGTAGTGTGTATATGTTAATCCCACATCCTAATTTATCCCTCCCTGCCTTTTTCCCCTTTGGTAACCATAAGTTCGTTCACTGTGTCTGTGAGTCTGCTTCTGTTCTGTAAATAAGTTCATTTGCACCATTTTTGTTTGTCTGTTTTAAAATAAATAAACTTATTTATTCATTTATTTATTTATGGCTGCATTGGGTCTTCGTTGCTGCACGCGGGCTTTCTCTAGTTGTCTTTCTTTGTCTGGCTTACTTAGTATGATAATTTCTATGTGGAATCTGAAAAAAAAATGATGCAGGGCTTCCCTAGTGGCACAGTGGTTAATAATCTGCCTGCCAGTGCAGGGGACACAGGTTCAAGCCCTGGTCCGGGAAGATCCCACATGCCACAGAGCAACCAAGCCCGTGCACCACAACTGTTGAGCCTGCACTCCAGAGCCCGCGAGCCACAACTACTGAGTCCACGTGCCACAGCTACTGAAGCCCTCGTTCCTAGAGCCTGTGCTCCGCACAAAGAGCAGCCCCCACTCACCGCAACTAGAGACAGCCTGCGTGCAGCCACGAAGACCAAATGCAGCCAAAACTAAATAATATAAATAAAAATAAATTTACAAAAAAAAGAAAAAGAAAAATGGCTTACGCTTTATGATTTATTATTAGCTATTAAAATATTAATTATGAAAATTAGTTTGGAAATGTTTTAATTAACTCTAAGTAAATCGTATCCAAATAGATATGGATCATTTAATTGTAAATGAATTCTACATGTTTTGCAAATTATCTGAAGTATGATTATGTGGTTTTAACATTAATAATTTTTAAAGCTAGAAATACAGCCCACCACCTGCAGCAAACTCCAATTTCACCATCTCAGTGTGCTTAAAGTAAGTCAAAACTAAAAAGTGGCCATTGGTATCCACTGATTACTGTTGTCAGTGGAGTTTGCATGATCTATGTAAAAAATAATATTCTCTTTATTCACAGTAACCTAACCTGTTTTAGAATCACGTTGGATTGCTAAGGCTTTGATGGGATTCTTCAAAATGACGTTTCAGATTGAGTTCTTGTAGATTAGCTGGTGGGCTCTGCCCCTTGATATTACATTTCAGTTTACTATTTAAGCCGTGAATACTTCCAAGGCAGTAATTTTACATTTTATAGAACTGTTAAATTTGTATACATGAATAAGCAAGATTTGTTCATCATAAGTATTTCTTAGTTATAGCTAAATTAAATTTATAATTAAATTTTTGAAAATGTATCTAGGTATTTTCTGTAGTCAAAATGCTTGTGTTATAATTTTCCTTTCCATTGAAGTTATCCTTTTTCAATCTTGAGTCCATCTTTTTCAGTGGCAATTAAATCAACTGGGGATCAGACCACTTTTGTTTTCTCCCATTGCCTCATGAAAATATATTTAGGGCAAATTTATTTGGATGAATTTTAATTCAGGAAGAGTGAACAAGTGTCTTCCTTTACATTACATACAGATTTTATTTTATTTTTTATTAAGTTACTTGATAATGTTTAAGATTTTGAGTGAGAAGGTTCCCCTTGTTCCAGTGACAACCTGTAATGTGAGATAAAATCAGTACGGGAAGTCATACATACGAAAGAGTTCCATTCCCAGAGCGCGTTCGTAAGTCCAGTTTGTTCATAGTCCAACAAAGTTAGCCTGGGTACCCAACTAACACAATCGGCTATATAGTACTGTCCTGTAATAGGTTTATAATACTTTTCACACAAATAATACATAAAAAACAAACACAGAGCTTCCCTGGTGGCGCAGTGGTTGAGAGTCCACCTGCCGATGCAGGGGACACGGGTTCGTGCCCCGGTCCGGGAAGATCTCACATGCCGCGGAGCTGCTGGGCCCGTGAGCCATGGCCGCTGAGCCTGTGCGTCCGGAGCCTGTGCTCCGCAACGGGAGAGGCCACAACAGTGAGAGGCCCACGTACCGTAAAAAAAAAAAAAAAAAACAAACACACACAAAATAAAGAAAACATTTTTAATCTTCCAGTACAGTGCCTTGAACAGTACAGTAGTGCAGTGCAACAGCTGGCATCCAGGGGCTGGCGTCAAGTGAACAGGCAAGAGAAATTACTGACTGGAGTGGGGAGAGGAGGTGGGAGATGGTAAAACTGAAGGATCGTCGGCTATAGGAGACGGAGGGCGAGCTTCCGTTTCGTTCACACGTGACGTGGATGGCACAGGTTCTGGGTCCTTGCTGGATTCAATTCTATCTACCCTCTTGAAAAAATGATCCAGTGATGTCTGGGTCGTAGCTCTTTTTCTTTCATCATAGATGACACGGTGGCACTGGATCGCATTCTGAACGGCTGCTGCAACCTTCGTGTACCGTTCTACGTTCGGGTTCTGTGCCTCAGAAACTAACAGTGCCTCCTCAGAGAGAGAAAATCCCCTGCCGTTTTCCTGCGTCGTGAATTCTCTTTGGTTCTTCAGTTACTTCTTCCTCCTGTCTCTCTTCATCCTTTCTCTGGGCACATTCGCATCTTTGAAAGTTCGCAACGGGAAGGTTC